>CAUJLX010000002.1:8625770-11125770 GCA_963280985.1 Strongyloides venezuelensis | reverse complement strand
ACCGATTTTTCTTTTTGGAGCCTTTTTAGAACCATTTTTAGAAGTTCTTTCAGAGTTTGTTTCTATAACTTTGATAACTTCTATATCTTTTGTTTCTTGAGAAATTCTATTTGATTTTAATAGCCAATTATCAAGACTGTTCATTGTTAAGCAAGTACAATAGAAAAATACAATTCCCTGACGGTTTAAATAATGAGAAAATTGCGGGAAAAGTCTTTTTATATAAAAGATTGGAAGAGTATTCCAACAAAAAGTATGAAACACATTATTCTCAAAGAATGTATTAGTTTAATCAATTTTCCTGTAATTTCATTGATACCTGATATTTAAAGTAACTTAATAATGATCAACATATGGGAAACTATATTAGACAATTTTTTGTATAAATTTTAAGGTTCATAATTCCATTTTCTTTATAAGAATCAATTCTTTCCATTCTAAGATATGTTTTAATTTATTGGATATTCCACTTATTGCATTTTCAAAACAAGGATATTTTAAAAAAGTACAAAGACTGAATGAATATATTATTATCTTATGTATATTTTATTTGTTTAAAAGCAAAGTATTATTGTTATCTTTTATTATATATCGATGTCGCGTTCTGTAATTGTTTTTCTTTTTTTTGAGTGGGTAGCCATTTTTTAGATATATTTTAGAAAATTTTGCTAAAATATATATTATTAAAGATAATTTAAAGCCATATAAATACAGTAAAAAGATAAATGGTAGTTCTATAAATGATGTTAAGCATTTTTTTTTGATTTTGACAGGACTTTATATATACTATTGTTTTTATTTACCACTATATTTAGATTTTCTTTTACAAGATAGTGAACTATCTTTTATGGTAAAAAAATACTATCATGGAAGAGGTTAACTTTAAAAATGTATTATCATATTTTTGTAATTTTCTCTTCATTTAAAATAACATCTTGTTTATATAGATATATATAGCTATCAATCTGCACTTTTATCATTTTTTCAACATTTTAAAAATATATGTTACAGAGATGATAGGTTTCAATGTTGCTGACTTGTCTCCAGAAGAGTTGCAACGACTATCTGTTATTCACAAAAAAAAAGCCAAATTACTTGAGGAAATACAGGTTTGTTTACACAATTTCAAAGTTTTTTTTTCTTTATTTAATGCAAAAATAAAAGCATAAATATTTATTGTTTTTGTTATAGTTGATAAAAGAAGAAATGGAACAGATAGATGCACAAATGGATACACTTGATATTGAAGATGATGATATTGGGACAAAGACAAAGCAAGCTATTATTGGTAAAAAAAAATTTAATAATAATCCTAAAAAAGGTTTAGAATATCTATTTGAGTATCACATTATTGAAAAAACACCAGAAGCTGTAGCTGAATTTTTATACAATGGTGAAAATTTATCAAAAACAGCTATTGGACAGTATCTTGGGGAGAGAGATGATTTTAATCTTGAAGTACTGGACAAATTTGTAAAATTACACGATTTTACTAAAAAAGAATTAGTTGATAGTTTAAGACAATTTTTGGGGAGTTTTATGTTACCAGGAGAATCACAAAAAATTGATAGGATGATGCAATTATTTGCTCAGCGATACTGTGATCAAAATCCTGGTGTTTTCAATCATGCTGATGTTTGTTATGTTTTGTCATTTTCTGTTATTATGTTAAATACTAACTTATATAATCCTAACGTTAAAGAAAAATTAACAGCTGAAAAATTTATTAATATGTGTAGAGGCGCTAATGAGGGTGCTGATTTACCAAGAGAATTTCTATTAAATTTGTATAATAATATTAAAAACGAAGAATTTAAAATGCCCACTGATGAAAAAGACGATCTCATTAATACATTTATTAATCCTGATAAAAAAGGATTTCTGTGGAAAAAGGGATCATATAAAACGTGGAAGAAACGATGGTTCATACTTAGTGGTAAATGTTTATACTATTTTGAAAACCAAGGTGAAACTGATCCTAGAGGGATAATACCATTAGAGAATGTTAAAGTACGCTTTGTAGAGGAAAAAAATAAACAACATGTCTTTGAAATTTTCTCTAGTACTTCGGAAGTTATTAAAGCTTGCAAAACTGAAACTGATGGAAGGATGGTTGAAGGTAAGCATTCTACATATAGAATGTGTGCTCCAACAGCTGAAGATATGCACCAATGGATAAACGCTATTCAAAGAAGTATTAACAATGATCCTTTCTTTGATATGTTGCAACTACGTAAGAAACGCATAGAATCACAAATTTCAGAGACATCTTTAAACACTTCAAAAGATTCGAAATAAGAAATTTATTGTATATTTTATATGAAGAAGAATAGTTTGTAAATATAAATGTTTTAGAGTGAAACAAAATAAATAATTAGTAAATTATTGAATACACAGCTAAAAATATATAATTATGTATCTGTCAGTATTATGATAAATAAAGGTTTAATCTATTTCGAAGGTAACTTACACCATGCCGAGGAGAGTACCTTTATTTCATTAACAAATACTGTGAATATAGAGGCAATATTTGTATTTTCTCCAGACCCATCATTAGATGAATTTTTTGCAAAATTTTTCAACTTCCTTAATTTGAAATTCTGATGGAGTTAGTGTTAATATAAAGCATATCGCAAATCCCAGGTGTGTTAAAATGTCATCGTAACTAAAAGAAGACTCAATTTTTAAGTTTTGTTAGAAATATTTTCATGTTATATAATGCAAAAATTTTCACAAAGGCGCAAAGCTACTTCTCTAACAAAATATTTCAGAAATTTGGAAAAATTCATTCTTGTAAATTAATTTACATGAATACATCAAATGTTCGATACCATATAATAATAAGTTACTACAAAACTTGAATCAAGGTACAAAAATAATCCATATGAGTTTTCATAAAAACCGTTTTTTAACTTTCTTTTAAAGTTATAAAAAATCAGATTTTCAGTTAAGTAATTGTTAAAGTGCGAAAACCTTTTTTATCCAAAGTATAAAGGAACATCGAGACGCATAGATTTATCTTTTAAACAATATAAATATTTTCCATAACCTTTTTGTATTGTACCGTAATTGATGTAAAAATGTTTGCAGAGATAAAATTTATCTCTAATCACCAAAACAAATAAATTAAAATTATATTTGAGGATATTTAATAATCTACTAACAAATTTATCATCAAATTGATAACTTCTCAATGCAGAAAACTTTATTCCTCAATTTGACGGAATCACCTTCTATTTTAGTATTCTCTTCTTTTACCCCTATAGAATACTAAGTTTTCTTTCTCAATCGAATACCTGTCAGAAAAGCCCCACTAGAATTCTTTACATTTGTTTCCACTACAAATAGAAATTTCAACTGGGTCAATTCTTAAAAATGCAAGGAAAATCTACTTTTTTATTTCGCATGCTAGACCACGAATCTACCCTAAAGGTAGAGCTACATTTCACCCAGAATCAAACTGTAAACTATAGGTAACAATGGCTAAAATTTTTAGGAATCTAAGAGATTGTTACCTACAGACGACAATGTTGTAAAAACAAAAATATTTAGATATGTTTTATTTTCAAGATAAGTTACCACAAATAAACTTAATATAACTTTTGAAAATGTGTACAAATTTAATCACAATATCTGTTTTATTTTTACGGAACATAAGATGATTACTTAAATTCTCAAAATAAAAATCATAATTTAATTTATGTCTAGAAAATAAATAAATATAAATAAAATTCTTATGAAATCTGTTGGAAAAAACGACCGTGTATATATAAAAGAGGATTTCCTAAATAGGGTATAGAGAATTATGCTTCTTTATACGTTTTTAATTAATATTTTTTTTAGTATAAATCAAATTCCTTAAATCAACATTCCGGTTGAGGCGTTCAGTGACCATGCAATTGGCGACACGCCACTTCACCATAAATTATTAAGTAAATTCAGATGAGGGTGTAATTATTGTTTTGCTTTTTTTAGTTTTAGTTGTATGCGCTACAACGAAATTTAATATTTCCTTGGGGAAAATGTTATTCATTTGCATTTACTACACTTTAAGATAATTAATATTATGTAATATTTGGTTTAATCACCGTTAGCTTGTTTATCATTAATTATTTATTTACGTCAACGATTTAGCATGTTTATTGTAGAATTTGATTACCATCGTTATATTATAAAAAGGTAAAATTAATTTGTGTTCAAAGGAATTGATTTTTTTAATTTAAACAATTTACAATTATACTTTCAAACTGTTAAAACACAAACACTACTACATGTTCATGGAATAAATTCTTGGCCAATAATTTTTTTTTGTGATTTGCTACGAAAAAAAAAAGCAAAACAGCTTTTGTGGACTAGTGTCTTTTCCAATTTGTCGAAATTTTATGTTTTTCTTGGAAATAAATTAAATTTTGCGAATGTTAGTAACTAATATGCATTTAATATTTCATGAAACGTTAAGACATCCTGAAGTAGATATATTTATTAAATCCAAGAAGAACAGATAAATTGGATTAAGTTTCAATCTCGAGCACGAACGGACTGTTAAATAATAGAGTGATGATTTTAAGTTTTATAGGAAATAAAAACTAGTATTTTCTGCTAGTTTATCACACACTATTTTCATGGTTGTCCAATTTGATCACAGCAAATATTAAAATTTTTTCTAAAGATAACATATCAGGAGAAGTCCCATTAACTAAATTAAATTATATTAAATTACATAATTGATAAATAAAATCTTCACACAAATTAATTTTATTTATATGATGTTTGGGAGATATCCACACGGAAAAATTTAGTAGGTAGCACTATCAAAGTTTTTATAAATCAATCTGAAACATTTTATAATTTTTGGATTTGAATTATTTTAAATAATTTTAGAGATATTGTTTTATTTTTGTAGTAGTGTTAATTTTTTTTAACAAAATAAAAATGATAATTTTTTGACAATCATAATATCAGTTTTCCTAAATAAAGTTAAAACAATTTAATTATAGATTATTTTGCAAGAGTTGTTTAACTTTCTAATCAAATAGTGTGACTTAAATAACTCTTTAGTTATAGATATAACACAAAGGAAATTATTGAAACATAAATATTTTTTAAAAATAATAATCTTTGAGTAAATACCTTTATTTTCATGATCATTAACATAAAATTATTTCTTTAATTGATTTGCATACTAAATACAAATTAAATGTCACATTTTGATGTTAGTTTTGTGAGGCAATAAATAGCCATTACATATAAAATTATTATTGCTTTTAAACTAATAAAAAATTTTATCTATTTTTTTTTTCAATAAATTATATATTTCCTAGTATTTTCATAATTTATAATAACGTACATAAAAAAGAAATTTCTCCCTCTCTTAAATAAAATAAATAATGTTAATTTTAATATAATCTATTTTAAAGATTAAAATAAAATTTAATTAACACACAGTTTTTAAACTTTCTCCTTCTACTACTCCAATAGTTGTTTGTTTATTTATAAAAATTCTGAAAAGAAAACATGAGCTAATTGAGTGCATGTTTTTAAAATTATACTTTATATTGTAATATAAAAGTTAAAAAAATAAAAAATGTATTTGTTTTTATTTTTATGTAAATTTAATATACATATCTTTTAAAATATAGCATTAAACATAAGAAATTGTCTAATAAAAATTGTCATGTAATATAAAATGCTTTTAATTGGTTCATATAGTTGATTATTTATGTTCCTAATTTTTAATTTGTTAATAATTAGCATGTTTTTTTTGTGCTGTTAAAAAAAACAACTACTTATATTATACACGTAAAATTTTTAAATATACAATAAAACTATTCTCCGTAAAGTCGCAGTTTAGTTTATCCCGAAATATAATAACAAAGTATAAATTTTTTTAGTGTCGTAAAACTTTATAGAAACAATTGGTGAATTCACAGTTAACCTTATCAAATCATTAAAGTACGTTTAATTATTTAGAACAAAATAAGTGCTTTAAAAAAAGATAGTTAAATGTGATTAATCAAAAGACAAAGAATATATTTTTTTTCTACTTTTAATATGCATTTTAACAGATTGTTTACCGAAAGCATACAATTTAATCAATCAACAAAACAAATATGTTAAGATGAATAAAAATATATTCAGAAAGATTTTTTTGCTTACTATTTACTTTCAACGCTACAGAAAATGTTAAACACTATGAAGTTTGTATTGATTTGTTGTTGTAAATATATTTATAATTGTATATATTAATGTATAGTTAGAATTAGGTTAATAAAAATGTGTATAAGTGTTTCTACTTCATAGACTTAAAAAATATAAGTTCTCCTCGATTTTTTTAAAAGGTACGAATATATAAACGCATCATCATTAGTTGTTGTTAACTTCAAAAATTGATAACTGGACAAAAATAACAAGTCATAGGATTTTGAGAGAGAGACTTTTATCATTTCTAACCACATATATCTTTTCTATGCGTTATATACTTTTTTAGATAGATTTTATAAAAATTACTAGTTATTAGCTAGGTGTAAAAACGAATTTTTCAATATGTAAATCCTTGTTAAAAAACCACATAAAATTGTTTGTCGCAATATCCATTAATAAAAACGGTCGTTTTTTCTTATGTCAACACCCGTCATACAACGAAACTACGACTTGTGTCCCTTTTTTCAGCAACAATAGATAAAATATGTATGCATTTACACACGCACATAGAGTTACATTACCCTTTTTTTCTCCTTTAACTAAAAGTGACAGATAACTTGAAATAGTTATATACAATCGCATTGGAAAAGTGCGTATATAAGCACACTACCAGTACTAAAAAATACTATGTTGACTTTATGTGTGCTTTTCTAGGGTGTACGTTTTTTTCAAAGACGATAGATCACATACTTTTCCAAAAAATTTATAATTTTTTTATTTATTGTTCTGTAAATCATGTTCCGATAACTTAGGTCTTGAAAGTTATTGGTTTAGAAGTATTTTTTGAATAGTTATATTTTATTGAGAATTAAAAGTTTGTTTTATTTTTGATATTACCATTGTTTTGAAATTAATATTCTTTTGATTAGTTCATAATTTTTTAGATTACCATAATAATATAATTTTTTAAATTTTCTGTCACATCACTTATTTTTATATATTGAGGTCCCGCCAAAAAGTTTATTTATTCTACTTTTATTGTTATTGTTTGTAGAAAAAAAACTTTTAAAATATGAGTGAAGAAGGAGATGTTGTGAAGGTGAATGATATAAGTATTAATTCTGAAGCTAAAAATGGTATGGTTAAAGTTATAGTTTATTGAGTATTAATTTTTTTAGGATTAATAAATAAAGAAAGAAATATATTAAAAGAGGAAGCAATGGAAGTAACAGAAAGTACAAATAAAATAGAAGAGAAAGTAATTGAGAAGGAGGTAAATGAGAAATTAGAAGATGTCGCAATAAAGACAAAAATTGTAAAAGATGAAGGAGAAGATATGGAAATAGAAGATAAAAAAATTGTTAAACAAGAAGATAATGATTTCAAATGTAGAAATAATCTCGAAAATGATGAAAGAAATTTTAAGAAAGAACTTTCTTCAACATCATCTACTGAACAATCAACTTCTCAACCCGACACAACAAATGCTGACGATGATATAATAAATGGTGAAGATGAAATTGATAATATAATAAAACCTGATCCTGTAACAGTATCAGATCTATATGAAACACCTTCATTTGCTGAGATATTTGTCTTCTACAACACTTTTTCTTCTATACTTCGTTTGAAACCTATTACATTTGCGACAATTGAAAAAATACTAACAACATTTGATGAAAAAGGTAGAGTAGATAAAGAATTGATAAATATGCAATTAACTTTGATAAGACGTGCCGGTAATCCTGCAGCTAAACCCGAAAAATTTGAACAAGCTATATTTAAACTAGCCCAATATTACCCTATTCTTCATTCTATTTCTGAAGAGTTAGAGGAAGTCAAACACTATTCTTTATTAACCATTAAATCAAAATTGTTTCTCTGGAAAATTATGTGCCTAGCACAATTTGATTATAATACAAAATTTAAAGAAGCTGTTGCTAATTCGTTGGAATATTGTGAATATAGTTTTAAACCAATGGGTTTTGATAAAGATGGTAGAAGATATTTTGGAATTAAAGATTGTGATGGTGATATTAGAATATTTAGAGAAGATATTTTCGTTAAAAATGAAGAAAGTGGCATTTTTGAAGAATGTTTTGACAATGACAAAGGTGAATGGAAGTTAGTTGTTAGAGATGATAATGATCTTGAGAATTTACTGAAACAATTGAAAGGATCTCTTTTTACTGATAAAGAAAACGATAACAACAAAGGTGACGAGGATAATCAAGAAAACAATGAAGAAAAGAAATTAGAGTTTGTTAAACAGCAAAAAAAACATTGCATATTCAGCGATTACATTACGCCTAACGATGTTGATCAGAAGAAGAAAGCTAAACTCGAGAAAAAAGCTCAAAGAAAACATAAGAAAAGTCAAAATGAAAAAGAGGCTGTAGAGGAGGAAGTTGCTGATGATGATGAAGGCAATGGTGAAGGAAACAGTGAGAATTCTAAAGAATTAAGAACACGTTCAAGTCGAAGAAGTACCACCAAAGCTTTATCTGTAGGTATGGAAGAAGGAGAAAATGATGAAAGTCAGGATGATGAAGATGAGTACATCTCGGATGTTGGTGATGATGATGACGATTACAAAACTTCTGCTTTTCGAAAACCAGGAAAACGTGGTAGAAAAAAAGGTTCAAAGAAAGCACGATCAAAAAGTACTACTCCAGAGGTTGAAGAAGAAGCAGAGGATGAGGAAGAAGGTTCAGACGAGGAGCAAGAGGAAGAAATTAAAGAAAGAAAACAAGCAAACCTCGAATCTGTTTGTCATGTATGCTCAACTTCAAGTGATCAAAATCTTTTGTTGATCTGTGATAAATGTGACAATATATGTATACATTTATATTGTTGCAAACCTAAATTGTATACAATTCCAGAAGATGATTGGTTCTGTCCTGATTGTCACCACAAGGATTTAGTTGACAAATTAGAAATTCTTTATAAAGAACTCTTAGAAAGAAAAGAAATAAAATTAAAAGAAGAAGAAAGAAAAAATAAAGCTGCCGAAGCATTAAAAAGAGAACTGGCTTTGATTAGTGTTAATTTGAACGGAATGACACCATTAGCTTTGACACGTCGTGCTCCACAACAAAAGAAAATTGAAGAAGAAAATAGTGACGATATTTCTGACGATGATGGTACAACAAGGAAATCTAAGAAACTTGCAATGAGAAAAGTTTGTAGAAATACTAGAAAGAGAAGTGATTATGATCTTCTTCCAACTATTGCTGAAGGTAGATCTAGAAGAAGTACAAAAAATGTTGATTATCGTTTTAAAGATTATGATGAACAAATTGACGGTATTGTTGGGGAGGGTGATGAAGAAGAAGAAGAAAACGAGACAAAGGAGACATCAAAAATCGGAAGAAGAAAGAAAAAGGAAGATGACGATGATTTTGAATTGGAAGAAGCTAGTGATGTTGAAGAAGATGATGATGAAGAAGATGAAGATATGTATGTTCCACCTTCAACTTCAAGATCAGGACGTAGAGGAACCCGTGGTAGACGTAATTCTGACGATGAATTTATTAATGACGGAAGTGATTCAGACTACAATCCTTTAAATGGTAAAAAAAGGCAGAGAAAATCACTACCAAGGCGTGGTCCCGGTAGGAGAAAAAGAAATAATTATAGTTCTGAGGAAGAAGAAGACGAACTTAGTAATGATGGATCAACACCTGATTTCAAAAGTAGAGGATCATCAAGCAAAAGTAGAAAGAGAAAGGCTAAGAATGATCTAGATTTCTATGATAGTGACTTTGAGATTACAACAACTGGAAGACATGTTAGAAAAGCAGCAAAGGTTGTATACAAAGAAGATTCTCTTAGTGATGAAGATTCAAATAGTGCTAGTAAATCTGGAAGCAGATTGTCTAATCCAGTATTACCTACTGGTTCATTACAGCGTCGACGAGTAAAGAAAATTGACGACGATGATTTTAAGTTAGATGATGAGGACAGTCAAGGGGGTATTAATTCATCAACTATTCCTACTCCACCACCAGTTAATATACCAGTATTAATTCCTAGACCTGCACCTAGAAAATTGCCTCAACAAGATTCCGGAAAACCTCCACTAAAACTATCAATGGATGTTGTTTGTAGGCCTCCTCCTAGAAGAACAAACTCTTCTTCACCAACAGAATCTTCTCAATTATCTCCTGCTGTCATAGCAAATCAAACACCAACATCTACACCCTCTAATAATACAGTAAATAATCAAGTAAATGGTGAAAATACAAACATTACAAATAAACAACAAACAATCTATGTAACGAAACCTGTCAATCAAACAACAATTGATTCACCATCTCGATATCAACAGGTAATAGTGCCTCAGGGAGCGTACATAGTTCAACAGCCAATCATAAATCATCAACAAAATATTCAGGTAATCTCTTCACCATACCATAGCCCTGCTTCTACAGTTGGAACAGCTGGCTATGCATTATCCCAATCACCGTTAGTTTATCAAAACTCTCAAAATTGGGCTCCACCGTCTTGGCAACCAGGTTTAACTCAGCCTAATCCTCAATTAGTTTATCATGTAAACGGAACCCAAGGGCAAATGTATACACCAATGGGACAAAATCCAGTTGTCATAACAAATGTACCACAAGAGACAGATAGAAATAACTTAATATCAGGTGCATTAAGCAGTGATTTGACAAACTTATAATATAAGTGAATGAAACTAATTTTTAATAGAAACAATAAATAATGATGTTATCAATAATATTACTTTTCCAACCAATTTATTATATATTATAACTTCTTTTAACTTACCTATAATATTATGTTTTTACTAATGTTACGATAATTATTGTTTATTACTTTTTTTTCTTTTGTTTGACATTTTTAATAAAAACATTGTACATCAATAAATTAATACTTTCCCTCTTAGGTTATTGTACTATTTATGGATTTATACCAGGGGAAATATTCTCCTGAGTTTATCTAGTTATGATATGTTACAATAGTAAGAAATGTGAATAAAACTATTGGATTTCTTATATTACACTTTTTATTTTCTACTAATTTTAATAAAATTATGGAATATTATTTTTAAATTAAATATATATAATTATTAATAACAAATTCTTTAATTACGAAAAAAATAGTCATTCTAATAATTTAACTAATTTTAGTAATTACATATTGCTTGATTTGAATGGTCTGCGCCAACAGACGTTTGAATTTTTGGAAAAAATTTTAATAGTAATTTTAATAATTTTTTAGCTAAAATACATGTTCCATTAGTATAAAATATTCTTGACAATTGAAAGTAAGCTAAATGTAACTGTTGAAATAAGATTTTGTAATAGTCGAATAAATCTTGTAATTCCGTATTCTTAATAATACAATATTTGATTTTTATATATATCAAGATGTTTAATTAAAATTACCTTTAATATAAAATGATATTAAAAATTGGTAAATGATATATTGATAATACGGATAAAATATATTAATCAAAAGATGCTTAACAATTTTATAATTCCCAATTGATTTTACTTTTATTGTGTTTCAATAAATTATTTTTCCTAACGTTTGGGTATAGACATATTGATAAAAAAAACAAGAAAATATTCAAAGTAATTGCCATAGACAGAAATATTATTTCAACGAAGATACTGAACTCCGCATCTTAATCTAATAACATATTAATGCGGTAGAGTTATATCTAAAATTTCTAGTACTAAAAAATTTACTATAATATAACAATATTTATCTTTTTTCGAGCTGTCAATACAATTCTTGAAGTAGTAAGCATCAAACAAGAAGACAATTGGTAAAAACGTTTTTTCAATGAAGTAAAATTTTAAAAATTACCTATAAATATATTGAAAAAAAATTGATATTGCTTAAATACTGTATTTGATCTTTTTTAATAGAATAGGTCAAATTAATTTGTCCATGATTATAATTTTAATTTGTTTACAAGATATTTCATGCATTTTATGTTTTTATAAATATCCCAGTTAAATAAAATTTTTAGTTGCAGAGGATGTAATTGAACATCTAAAAATTCAACGTTTATTTTAACATGTGTTCAATGGATATATATATTATAATTATCAATAATAAAACTAATTTTTTACTCTAAATTATTTTATTAATGACTCTGGTAAACTCATTAACATTTATTTACAATAATATAAAAATTATATAGTATTTTAGAAAATAATATAATAACATATTGTAAAAATTGCTATGTTATTAATCAGTAACATTTTTACTATATGAAGACAATTTAAGTGTTTATAAATATAAAAAATAAAATTATATTTTATAAATTTTGATATTTAATAATTAGAGCGTTATCAAAAAATGCTAATCTTTCATGAAACCATAAACCAAGTATCAAAACTTGGCCGCATCCTATATAAATAAGAGTAAAATATCATCAATATTAAGTTGCATAAATGTTGTCTTAAAATTAAGTAGAAAGTGATTACAAAAAAATAAAATTTCCTTGTGCAAATAGTTTTCAAAATACGCTAAAATTATTGATTTTTAAACGATTAAAATTTTGTATATTAATTTATTATGTTTATTAAAATACTATTTTGATTATAAAAATATGTTATCTATTGTAAGTAATAAGAATTTATTAAGTGGTGTCAAATACATAATTTAACACATATAAATATTAAAATTTCACAATAATAATATTAACATTTTATTTATAATAATTAAATATTATAATTTGATTACATGTATAATAAATTGAAATACTTTTATATTGAGCTATTCTGTTTTTTTTTTAAATTTTCTTTATAGACTATAATTGAATTATACTCGTATAAAAATTGTACTTCCTTTATTTTTTCTTTTATTAATACGTAATTTTAAAATTTTATAAAGACTAATTTGCTATCATGATAATGTTAATTAAGTACGGTACTTTTAGAGTTTCTAAAATTTTAACGGTAAAATGGTTATTTTTAAAATACAAGTATCTACGAATTACAATAATGATATTATTTATAAAAAATATCTAAAAATTAAATAATCATTTATTATATCTAGCTAGGTCAATAAAATTTGAGTAAAATTTCAAATTGTCCCTATTTTCCTTAAAATTTGTGCATACATATAATCAAACATGGTGATAAAATTTATGGAATAATATTTTTAAAATATTATATGCGAGTACTCATAAAAATGAGTAAACAAAATTTCGTATTAGTATCAAAAGTTAATTTTGTTTACTCTTTGCATATCTTAATAAATATGGATATTCACGAATGTATAAACAACTAATTATAAATTTTTAATTAATAATAGATTTATTAGTTCTTTATTTAAAAAAAATTCTAAAATAATGCTTTAAAACAAGATTTTAGTGAAAATCGTACTTATATTTTTAAAATTGTCGAATTTTGCTCCGGACAGAAAATAATATTTTATTGAAGCAGCAGACCACCTATGAAGATAATGAATAGCTCATTTTTAAAGCCAAGACTTAAATCTGATCAAACTTATGTGTGATATCTCGCTTAAAAATTGGAATATTAATTATCAATTTTTTTTTTAGAATTTTGGCGTACTAAATTGTCAACAAAAAATATTATTTGTTGAAACACTCAGAATACCTATGAATACGGCTGATGGCTCATTTTGTAGCCAAGATTTAAATCTGATCAAGTCGATTCTTGATTTCTGTTTTTTTTTTTTAAGAAAAATATTAATTAATTAAATACCAAAAAATGTTTCTTAACATTTTAAAAGATTTTTTATATTATTCTATTGCAATTTTCATGCTAAATATGTATATGACATCTGTTTATTGTTATATTTGTTTATTAAAAAATTATGCACGCATATACTAGGGGTATATTTTTAAACAATATTTTTTTGGTGGAACAATGTTTTTAAAAAACGTCTCATTGCACCTTGCTAATTATATAATAAATTTATAGCAATTTTTTTGTCATATAGAAAATTATATTGTAAATTTATAGCTATTACAGAATATATTATATTCTCAATTCTTATATAATATTTTCACAATACATAGCTATAAATCACATATTGCAAGTGACCAAGAATAATTTTATTTTTAAATAACTTTAAAAGATAATTTTATAAATCAGAGAATACGTACAAAAATTAATTTTAATGATAACAGAATATTTATAGTTAAATTTGTAAAAAATAATTCACATTGAAGAGGTAATAAATTATGTATATCATATAAATTATATAATATTTTTCATTAATAAGAGTAAAATTTATAAACATTTTTTTTATTCATTATATAAGAAAAATTTATGGTAATATTTATATAGCATTAACTACAGAAAAATGACTGAACTTTGATATTTTAAAAATATTTCACTCTATATTTATACAATTATAGTGAAAAATTTTAATATAATATCTGTTAGTTTAGAATGTTTTATACTATTAAGAAATAATAAATTTTTCTAATGTAAATTTTATGATTTTTATTTCATAAAAGTACTTTAAAAAATATATATATACAAAATATGAACTTTTAAATTGTATTTAAAAAAAAAGTTTTTTTTTATAACATGTATAGTTCATATATTTTGTTATATTTTTGAATTAAAATACATGTTTGACAAATACTCTGTCGTATATGCCTTTCATCCAAAGATAAACTGCATACGCACCGGCATCAACAGATGCTATATCTGTACAGTTCATGTAAGATGCTCTACCCGAAGATGCTTTCATTGTTGCTGTATGCGAGACTTCCTTTTCAACAGAATTTATTATTTTTCCCCAAAATTCTTTATTTTCTTCATCAGTTTCATTTTCTTTTGCTGTTTCTACTGCTTTAAACAAAGGATCAATCATTGTTCTGTCACCTGGTTGAGCACCTCCAAATTGTATTATAGCGTTAACTCCTTCTTTTAAACCTTTAATAACGTTAGTATCAACATGTGTAGAAACTGAAGACAAAAAAACGGAATACAGTGCACCTGTTGTTCCTCCAACGACATCCTCAAAGATATCAGCTAAATCTAAACAAGTACTTTTTAAGGGAAGACAAATCAATTGATCGTTCATTAATACGTTTTAATACTTCAATAGCAGCTCTTTCAAATGCATCACCACAATCACCGTCACCGCAAATTTTATCAAGTTGATTTATTTCTTTAGAATGTTTCATAAAAATATCGCAAATATGTATTAATATAAATTCTATTTTTTTATTAAAACTTTCTTCTTTCCTTGGATTTCTAATATGTTTAATTGTAGAATTTGTATTATTACAATTTAACTTTTTTAATGGTATACTTTCATATTCTTTATCTAATTCCTCTAACCATCTTTCATTCATCAAATTAAGGATCGTTAAACTAAATCCATTAGAATCTAAACTGGTCATCAATCTCCCATAATATACACCACAAATAGATTTATGCCTTTTTATTTCATCAACAACATAACATTTCAAAATACCAACTTCAAGTTCACTCATACCACCAAGATTATTAATATAAACAATTTTCTTTGATAAATTATTTCTAATTCTCTCAGATTCCAATAATCTTACTAACATTTTCCTTATCAATTCTCTTCCATTATCTTTTCTAACTCTCTCAAAACCAGGTTCTCTATGTATTCCTAAACCAACTTCAAGTATATTTTCTTCAACCTCACAAACACCTAATGATGCCATATTATTAACAATTTTTTGGCATTCTTCAGTTAACTCTAAAAAACTGTAATGTTTTTCACACATACATCCAGCAATTTTTAATAAAAGTACACTACCACCAATACCTCTTCTACCTGTCTTTAAGTTTAAATTTTCGTGAGTTATATCATCATCAACAATTATCATATGAATATTTTTTTCACCATCATATTTGTCTATTGCATTAGTAAAATTTAAAATATCACCTGTATAATTTAATACAAAAATTATTATATTATCATAATCTTTTAGAGAATCAATGCCTTTACAAATAGTTTTGATAGAAGGTGATGCAAATAAATCCCCACAAACTGCAGCTGTTAATCCACCTAACCCCACTAAACCACTTGCAAATGGTTCATGACCAGATCCCCCTCCTGACAACAAAGCTGTTTGTGTTGTTTTATCTTTTCTAATAATAATTCGTAATGATTCCTATATTTTTTTATATACATATATACAGTTTCATCAAAATTTAAACTTACAGAACCTTTCGTTACATGTTCATTACTGTATAATAAGCCATCTATTGATGAATTAACATCATAGTCAAATATCTTTCCCATAGTTATCTAAAGAAATAATAAACAAAATATTTAACAATAATACTGATAAACTTTTCTGACTATTGATCAATAAAAAATTGACAAAAATATTGTCATCAAAAAATAGACAAATTATCTTTAGGTGTACGAAAAAGTTAAAAATAAAGTGTTTAAAAAAATTAAGCAAACATATATTTATGTATCCTTAGAACATATACAATAAAAAAAAGCAAATAAAAGTAAACCCGAATAATAATAAGTATACAAAAACATTTAATTTTCTTCGTCTAAATGAATGTAAAATACAGTTGATATTTCCATATTTATAGCATATTTCTCTAATGTTGTGTAATTGAAAGTTTAATAATTCTTTACAAATGTATATATGTACGTGCTCTACTTTTTAATATTTTAAGTATATAATATTAATTTGAAAGAGAAATTAAATAGAGAAGTTTCAAAGACTACCCATTTGTGTGCTTTTCGTTCCTAACTGATAAAATATGTATAAGAATACTCAAAAAAGAAGTATTGATAGTATTTTTAATTCTTTAATTTCTATTTTCTTATTGGTTTTTCATTATTTTTTGCATTGAAATTTAGTATCCAAAAATACAGCTATATATTTTTTACAATAAAGTGATTCCTAATATTTCTGTTAAAGGAACAAAAAAATGTTGTTTTTCAATACAAGTATTATTTTTGAAAATCATACTTTTTAAAATATTGTAATTATAAAAAGCATTGGAGATCAAGTTGCAGTAGTATCACTATCATATACAAGATCTGGGGTAGCTGGTGGTGGTGGAGGTATAATCAAACTTAATCTAAGTCCTAAAGCATCTCTATCAACTGCACAAGCAGGTAATTGACAATTATCAGGACTTTCTAAAACTGTTTCTGGTATCTCTTTTGGCATTGTAATAGCTACCTCATATGGTGGTGGTGGTTCACGTGGATCTGTACATATCCAGGCTCTTTCACATGGTGCCAAACCGCATGTGGATGATGATAATGTATTTCGATCATGACTTTCAGAAGTTGAATTGTTATCATCAATTCTTGATGAATACAATCGACAACCAAAAGTCAAAAGAAATACTGCAAAAAAGACTCCTATAGTTATACCAGCTGCCACACCAGAAGTTAACGATGCTGGTTCTTTAAAAAGGTAAAATAAATAAATTTATTTATCAAAATTAAAAAAAAATTATGGCTAACTTACTTTCATTAAATTCTGTAGCATAATATTTGTCCCAAGTTATTGGTTTATAACTTGAAAATGGATGTAACCCACTATTGGGACTATTACTACCAAAATTAGAAGCTATTGGAATATTATTATCAAATTCAAAACTTTTATCATTATCTGTGACAGCATTAATAGCAGAGAAGTGTGAAGAATCAAAAAATAATTGTCCCGTAGACATGTCAAAATTAAAAGTTTTTCACTTCACCAGGTACATTTGAAATTTATATAAATAAGATTCTTTTATACGTATCTTGAAATATTTAATCAACAACCGATTAAAATTTAGATATCTAAAAATAATAAAATAAATACTATTTAATAAAAGAAAGATCATGGTATAAATATAATAAAATCTTGATGTTTCAATTGTAGAAAAGAAAATGTTTTATAATCTTTTTTTTTAAAGTATCACATGGGAAATATCACATTTTACTACAAAACACTACAATAAAAAAAGTTGAGTTTTTAATGCTTCCTTTTTAAATGTCATTTGATTATTAAAAAGTTAAAAAATGTCATCAAAAATTTGTTTAACACTATTAGTATATGGATGTTACGCTATTTATTAGAAAAGTACTTGTTTTGTTAGTTCATAAATTGTAGAAAAAATTTTTAAATAATTATCAATCATCAAAAATAATGATAATAATTTTGTAGTTAAAGTTAATAATTTATAAAAAGCAGATATATCGAGAAATAAATGATAATATAATATTATTATATTGGAAGAATAAAAAGTATTAATATAGTATACATAAAAGCCTTTAACTATCATCTAGTTTTAGGAGATACAATAAAAGATACTAAAAGGTATATATTTAAAAAAAGATAATAAATATACAATGTATCCTCTGCTACTATATAAACATATGCTTTAATTTTGGTAAAGGTTAACATATCAAAGAATAGACATTTTTTTACAAGCAATTTAAAAGATATAATGTTTGAAATATTTTTATTTATTTATCTAGTGGTGGTAGGTAATAGTTAGAAGGGTACATTTAATGCTATTGGTTCCCTCATTTGGATTGATTTTGCCAAGGTCATCTTAATTACTATCATTTAATAGTTATTATATCAGATAGGGAAATTTTTTAATCATTAATTTCTCACATACTTAAAATCATTAATCATAACATTTGATGGTATTTTTTCCTATCAATATTATTAAAAAGAAAATGGATTTAGTGAAATTATATGTATTATAATTTTATTTAAAAAATGTTTATTATTTTTAAATTTAGTGTTTTTATTTACTTTAGATATATTTAATAAGTTTCTAGAATTCATTTCTACCAAAATAAATTGAATTATTATGAGTATTATGAATTGTTAGGGTATCAAATAACTAAAATAATAAATGAAAAATATAGTTAATAGTCATCTTAATAATATACTAAATGATGAGCTTTCTGAGAGATGAAATGTTTCTATAAGGTTACCACCTCAATGTCCCTGATTTTAATAATAATTTATAGATAATATAAATATGTTTCAGACGTGAGTGTTTGATAATGTCACAATGAAGTATCAGTAAGATTGTTGGAGAAAGCAAAATTATGTAAAACGAGTTTAAATGTAAATATTATAAATTGCTTTTTTATTTATAATGTTATTTTTACATACGTATGTTTCTAAAATAATAGATAAAATTCTTATAATATATAGTATATATTTATATATACTTTTTTTATATGAGGAGGTTAGTATAAAGGCGTCTGACCTGTAACATGAAGCACATATCATAGAATCGTGAAGGTCTTATTACGTAATCATTCACAAAAAAAAGTTGTTATAAAAAATGTATACAAGAAGGTTAATTTTGAATGAATAAACTAAAAGGAAAATTTATGATACCGTTTACAAAAATACTATTATGATTTAGGCATGAGAAATCATTTCGAAAAAATGTAAATAACGGTAATACATTTCTATTTTAAATAGGAAGAGAAGATGAAGAGTAATAGGAAAACAACCTTCAGAGTGACATGTTCAAGTAATTTGCTAAAATCATATCAGTAACACTATTTAGTACAGGTACAATAATATAATATTAGTTAAAGAAAAATGAAACGAGAGAGAAGAAGAAGAGTAAGAAATTTATATTACATCATTATAAGGAAAAAATTTTTTTTTAAAAATTTAACATTAACTAATATTTATTATAAAATACATTTTATAAAAGGATAAAAAACAAACTGAACTTTGATTTTTTATGTTTAATCATTTATACATAAGGAATGTAAGAAATTAAAATTAAAAAATTTATTTTTTGGTATCATTCAACCTGAAACAAATTATACATTGTTTTAGAAGAAGTTAACTTTTGATCTGAAAATATATCTATTAAAAAAAAGAACAAAATTCTTATTATTCCAGTTATATTAAAGATTAAAAATGTAACTTCTTTGTTAAAAATGACATTTAATGAATAAGAATATTATTTTCTTAAAAATTTAATTTACCAAAATATACCATTAAAGGAATATTTTGTTTGTTTTTATTACATCTGCAGTGTTTTAAAGGTCATCTTTAAAATAAAAAAACCCATTAATCTATGCTAGTACAGCTGAAGTTTGAAAGAGTATTATGTACAATTGTAATATTTTTCATTGTAAAACAATATAATCTGTAACAATAAAAATATTTATTTTTCCTTAATATCACTTGTTTTGAATGTCATGAATCGCTAAAATTAGTATCAAATAACGTTCTTTTTTTGTCACATTAAAAAAATTATCTAGATATAAAATAGATACAATTCGGAAACATTCATTTTTTTATTTATGTAACTATTTTTGTTGTAATATTATAATACTATATGAATAAATATATAGATATTTAGCTCATAAAAATGAATAGATTGTATGGAAATATATAAAAAGAAATACTGCATGAAAAATGTCTTGTAAAACAAGATTTTTAGTAAAAGTTATTTAAAGCTAATTTGTTAGGCCAATATATCTATTTAGTTTAACAAAAAAAGATTTTTGTTTGTATGTGATAAAATTATTTGATGTAAAATTTTTGTCATATCAAATGATTTTGAATGAAAAATAATATTATACAATATATATTTAATTGCACGTCATATTTATTTTTATAAATAGGTTGTGTGTATATTTTGATAAGATTATTATTGTTTTATCACTCTAAATTTGATAGGTCAATAACGGTTCACTAAATAACAATACTAAATTGTTTACCAATATTTGGAAATAATTTATAACGATGAGGATTTTTATATTATTTTGGTGATTAAAATATAATTTTATACTTTTTTGTATATTCTTTTCGTTAATTTGTAATAATTAATGATCATATTTTAAAATTAATTATCTATATCAACCATTTTCTCATATTTTAATAGTTTAAATCATTAATATTATTTTTGATGAAGTAATATAAATGGAAAAAAAGATCAATGATATTAAAATGATATTTACTCATAGTAAACGAAGTTACTATTTCTACATAGTTCTTCTAATAGCATAAGTTTAAAAGAAAAGATAATTAGTAAAGATTAAATTTAGGATATACCTATAAAGAAATTCATTATAACCATATTTTGAAGAATATAAAAGAGAAACTGATTGATGAAAGCGTTTGCTCTATCTTAATATCCTATTAGTATAAGTAAAATAAATAACAACAAATTTCCTTAAAAAAATTGAAAAATAGAAATAAAATGTATATATGTCGTGAATAGTATATTACTACATATTTTCAAAAAAAATGGCTTGATAAAATTGATTAATATGCTATTGTACCGATAACCTTCTATTACATAAGTTCTAAGGAAATTTATTTAAAGTTATGTCATCATACTATACTTATTCTTAAAAAAAAAAAGAAAAACATTTATTTTTATTAGACTTATAGCTCATGCTCAGTGTAGTCCAAAATTTGTCGATAAAAACATAAAGTTAGAGTATAAAGAGATCAAAGAATAATTTTCTCTTTTATTTACAAAAATTTTCTGTAATTATATTTATTTTTGAAGAACTGAAATAAAAGTATTAAAAGACTGTTTTCTAGACATTTTGAAATCTTAATAATAATATTTTAGATCCTAAAATTTTTTGCTTACGTGTATTCTGGATTGAAAATCATATTAATATCATTTCAAATGAAATCTAAAATTTCACAAATTTAAAAAAATTGGAAAATCATAAAAAGACTTATTAGTATAATAAATACTTTTTAAAAACAGAAAAAGCTATCGATAATAATTAAAGTACATTTTAAGGACCAACGTATTATTTCTCAGAACAAGCATCGTTCCTCAAATGATGTTCACATACAACTTTTGAATCAAAATCATATTGAAATTCCTTTTATTCTACTGCTACTGAAGCCACATTACTAATTTGGTTTTCACATTGGAATTTTTTCCGTAATTTAATTTATGTAGTTTAACAACGCATTTAATGCTTAATATTTATAACTACTAAAGAAAATAGATATATATATATATATATATATTATATCTTGTTAAACTACAACTAATAACTTAAAACTAATAAAAATCAAATGTTGAAAAACACAAGATCCACAACTAATTCCTCTACAAAAACCATTTCAATAAAAATTCATTTGACATTATTAGTGATAATATAGTTAAGGATAAAAATAAAGTTAAAAATAAAATCTGAGGTCCTGAACTAAAAACTAATATTAAAGAGGCGAATTTTAACAGTAAGGTTCGTTTCTAAATCAAACTTCTTTTTATAAACGATTGCACTTTGTAATATTGATGGAAGACTTATTTAGTTTTCGTCCATTTCCTATGTATTCAATTCTATAAATCAAAATTTTTGTTTGTTTATGTATGTGCTTATTTAAGCTATCTTAACCAAGTATATTACTAATAATAATCTTTCTATATTTTTACTGTGAATTTAGTATTTTAATAAATGTTTTGATAAAATATTTTTTTTGTACACTGAAAAATATTTTATGCGAGTATTGAGGGATTGCTTCTTTGTGGATGATACGGAAATCAAATCAGCAAAAAATTCACAATTTTTTGCAAGTTTACAAGAAAAAATTTTCACTGTACAATTATTATTTTTATTCTGCGCTGATATTGCATACTCCTCGAAAGTCATTATCGTTCATGGTATACAAAATAAAACCAATCAACGTTTATTAAATACTACTTAAAATTTAAAAGTAAATTAGATTCTAAAATCTACAAAAGAATCTTTGGAGTTTTGTAAAGTAAAATAGTAAGCTTATTAAAATACAGTATTTATAACATATTATATGACAATAGATTATTTAAAGATAATTATTTTTAAAATTTTTTATATTTATAATAAAGCATAGTTTTTTGGTGGTTAAAGTGTATTACCATAATTTTTAGTAGTTTAATATAATCTATTGTTTTGTGTAGGTCTTTCTAACTTTAATGGTCCGTTTACATATTAATAAGTATGTGGTAAGAACACTTTTTGATAAACGGTAATAAAAAATGCTTTTAATCTTATATATGGAAATTAAAATAATTACTTATTTACATTTATGATATAAACTTATTTGTTCAAATTCTATCTAAATCTCACTTAATAATTTGGAGATTTAACCAGTTTGGTAGCTAGTATTTCCACTATTCTTGCTGCATTCGCAATAAAGTCTGTCGCTTCCTGCACTACCTCTAGTTCCTTGAATTCCACTTTTTCCTGGTCGACCGGATCTGCCTTGCAGACCATTATCACCGATAGGGCCACGAGTTCCGCTGCGTCCTATACTTCCATGTAGACCCGGAATCCCTGGAATTCCTGGATCACCTACTTTTCCAGGGATACCTCGAGGTCCTCTTTTTGGTACTCCATAATAATGATAACCTTCTTTTCCTGGTTCACCTCTTTCTCCTTGTTTACCCCTCAAACCGGGTGGTCCTGTTTCTCCTGGTGAACCTGGATATCCATTATTGCCCGGTTTTCCAGCTTGTCCTGTTGCTCCTGTAGCTCCTTTTGTTCCAACGTTTCCTGGTTGTCCTTTTGGCCCTGGTGGACCAGGACTTCCAACTGGACATTGAATACACATACTAATATCTTTGTCTACATACATTCCATTACCATTTGAAGAAGTCCCATCACGTCCAGGAACTCCTGGAATTCCGTCCAATCCTGGAAATCCGTTTACACCATTTTTTCCTTGTGGACCAGGCGGACAAGATTTATTAATAATGTTTTCCATAGGACATTTATCAAATTGACTTGTCTTTTCTACGTTTAAAGATGGGTAAATATTATAGATGTTTTCAGGCAATAGACTCGGTGGTGTTACGTAACTATTATCAATTGTTGAAGCTAGTATGTTATTTACAACTGTAGCAAATGATCCTGGTTCGGGATATCTGTCATTTTTGTACTCATTAGAATCTTCTCGTGACACGTAACTTGCCTCAACAGCTACTTTATCGTTTATAGAAATATCTTTCTTTTGTCTTTTACTATTCTCACGAAATCCAAGGAAAATTTTTTTATTTTCATCTGTCAGTTTTTCGATTCTACTCATTTTACTTTCGATTATTTCGTCAAAATTACCGCTCACCTTTTCCAACGCCAAAAGAACATCGAAAGCTATGTCCGCATCATTATTGTAATCTTTCATTTCAATATTTATGACATCAACTATTGAAGCAAATTCATATGAAATTAGTGAGATTGCAATACCAACAGTAGTTATACAAAATATAACACTAATAAAAGAGAAAGAGAAAAGTACCAGTGGTGAAAAAGCAGTGGAAGGCATTTATTCGAAATATAAAAAGTGTTTAATTTTATATTGTAGTTGAAATAATCCAAAAAATTAAATTTTTCATAAATTAATATTAAGATAACGTATATAAAATTAGGAACAAGAAAATTATCTTTATTTTTTATTATCTTTTTATCTATCTCCTTTATCAATTTAAAAGATCCTAATTTATTTAAAAATGAAGAAAAACTTCGTGAACAATTCTACTTTCCATTATTTTCTTTAATTTTTTCATATTGTGTTAGTAAATGGTAATATCCTGTTCTACAAACGTCAACAGTTTGTTCAGGATAACAAAAAGCAGTCATAGTTGCAATACCAGTTGTAGCATAAACAAATTTTCTAATACCATATTTTTTAACGCCAATTATAAATCCCGCCATTCCTCCTAAAGTTATAGCAAATGCTTTTGGAACTACTGTCCCTTCCTTTTCAATATATTCTTTAGTATTGTAGTAATGTTTTTTTACACATTTTCCAAATTTTCCAACTGTTTCAAAACGTTCAGAGATTAAAGAATATTGATCACGTACTGCATAACGTGCCGTTTTAAAGTAATCTTGAAGTGGATTTGGTGAGTCTTCAACAAATGTATACTTAGATAAATCTACTTTTTGATTATTGTAAAAAGGAAGCTAAATTAATATTAAAAATAACAAGAATATAAGTGTTTTACTTACATCACTGATGGTTGTCAAGTTTGTTGGAGCCTTGTTTTCCATATTTGATAATCGGAACCCATTCATCATAAGATTCCTTTGATTTTCCTTTAACCGCTTCTATGTTATCCATTATTGAAGATTCACCAAAATAACAGTAGTATAAGCTAAAAAGATTCTAGATATAGAGAACGAGTGAGTGAAAACCAAAATTCTTTCCCACAACGATATTTTGTACATCATATACTACCAATTTAATAGAAAAATTATTTGCTCGTTTTTGATTTAAAATTTTGTAGGTAACTAATTTTCTAAGTTAAATGTGACTTTTTCATTAGAAATACAAAAATAATTAAATAACAAAGTAGATTTAAAATTATAGAGTTTAAATTTTTGCGTCAATTGAAAGTATGTATTTTCATTTTTCATCTTCAAAATTTTGATTTTAGTATAGACTAATTATAAAAATTGCGCCTTTTTAAATAATTGATTTACTATAACTGTTCGATTTGCAAAAAATTAAATTTAATGTCATGATAGAAATTTGATCGAAATTTGAAAATCTTTATTAAAATAAAAGAATCTGTTTCATTCGAACATGATTTTATTTTATCTTTTTAGAATATGAAATAATCATTAAAAACAAAAAAATAAGATTTATGATATATAAATTTTCGACTAGTATTACAATTGAGTTAATAAAAAATATGATTTAGTTATAATTATTAGATCATATATTTTTTTAAAACGTTTTTCGAGTAGATAATCAAATTCATAAGTCAAATATTAAAATATTTTAGTATGCGCGTTCCAAGTTTTAAAAATCTTTTATCAACAAAATGTCTAAATGAAATTATCGAAAATGGTGGTCCATCAATTAACGGAGTGAAGATCTTTGATTGTACTTATTCTGTTAACGCTAAACCAGATTGGAAAAATTTTCAAATGAATGAATTAGGAAGGTTTGATGAACTTATGAAAAAATCGTCCAAGTAATTTGAAATATATATTAATTATTTTATTAAAAATTTTAGACACAAAGAAGAATTTTTAAAGTGCCACATTCCACATGCATATCATTTTGATTTAGATTGTGCTATGTTTCCTGGAAGATATGAAAGATTTTCGTTCTATCAACCTGAATTTTTTGAAATATATGCTCAAAAACTAGGAATAAATAAAGGAGATCATTTAGTTTTTTATAGTCGTGGTCCATATAATGGGATGATGTTTTCTGCAAAAACATTTTGGTTATTCAAGTGTTATGGTCATAAAGATATGTCTATTCTTGATGGTGGTTTCGCGAAATGGTGTAAAGACGGTTTTAAAACTGAATGTGGCACATGTAGTGAAAATGTTGAGATGGGAAATTGGTCAGGTTCTGACAATTTTTCGATTAATGTTAAATATTCTGAATTAATTAAAAAAGACGACAGTGGAAAAGACATGTTTGAACAAACATCTTCAACTGTGTTTTTAGATGCTCGATCAGAGAATGTTTATAAGGGTAGTGTTGAAACAGGACTTAATCCTTACTTTGTCGATGGATCATATATACCAGGAACAATAAACATTCCGGCAAATGAATTTTTTAAAGAAGATGGAACATTTAAAGAGGCAGATGTGATTAAAAATGTCATTAATAAGAGAAATATCAATATAATTGATGAAAATGGAAAACAAAAAAAGCAAATAATTACCTTTTGTAGTACAGGAACACAAGCAACAATATTAAATTTTGCTCTTGAAAATATTTACCCAAATATAGAAACCAAATTATGGAATGTAAGTGTAAAATATATCTTACCTGCTTTTTAGTATTTAAGATTATTTCGTTTTATTTGTGTACTAGTAATGCTTTCTACTTTAGGGAGGTCTCAAAGAATTGGAGGTCAGAAATCCTAAGCGTATTTCAGGAAAAGATTTTTAATGTTGAGTTCAGGCAATTTTAAAATATCTAAGAATGTATTGTGATTTCTACGTATAAAAGAGTTTTAAATTAATTATTTTACAAAATACTTTTGGCTTTAATAATATAAGGCGTTCAAACGTGTCTTAAGAAACATTACTATGAATTACCAACCCAAAAAACATTCAATTATTAATATAAAAACTCGTTTGTAATTTAGCTAGTAAATAGTGAAGTATTGTTTACCTTTTATTGTTATATTTCAAAATAAAAATAATATTATAAAGTGGGACTTCGTAATGGCTTTAAGAATATAATATTACCAGAATGTATAATAAAATATCGGAGTTCAAAGTAATAAATATCATTAAACATAATCTTTTAAGCAACAATAATAAATTATAACACTTAGTACTTAAACAATAATTATTAAAATATTGTAGTAATTATGGCGAAATTATTATTTAAATACAGTTACTAGAAATTTATCGTGGTATAACTAATATAGTATAATACAATTGTTTTTGAGTAGTCCTTTATAGTAAATTAAAAAATTTTCAATGTTGAGTTTCAATAAAGCACTTTTTGTATATTAACTTAAAAACCTTAAATAAGCCATTTAATAATGAAGTTTTAGTACATTTTTTTCATGCATCTATTTCAAGAATTTATTCTATGTTAAATTTAGGAAGTTTCACTTAATTTTCATAACTACTAATTTAAATCTAACATATCGAAGGAAAATTGTACCATTAGAAATACATAATTTAAGCAAATAAATATAAAATGTACTTTAATATTAAAAAATTTATAATTAATAGTTTTACATATTTTATTATTCACTTTGATTAAGTTTTAAAATTTAAGCATAAATATTCTACGAAAATACGTTTTCCAAATTTTACATAATTTTAAATTCCATTTTTCTGAACATCCTTATTATTAACAGTTTTAAATCATTTTGCTAATCAACAAGGAAAATTAATATTGTCATTAATTATAAATATGATTTACAAGAAAAGATTTAATGGATTTTTTGTAAAGTTTAACAACATATAAGGACAAAAAAATATTTTTCAAAGCAAATTTTTGAAAAAATGTTTGTAGAGTACTTATATTATTATAAATTTTTATTTGTTCTACACATTTATGAATTAAAACATAAAAGAAATCCATTTGATGTACAGTATATAAAACAAAATAAAGTGATTTTTCTGTTTAATTATAAATTTTTACTATTTTCAGTAACTTCTCATTAAATTCATCATTATTATATTCTAAAAAATTTATTAACATATTCATTGTATTAAACATTTATGATTTTTGATTGTCTTTCATATCTCATTAACATTCATATAGCTATTATTAATATATTAAAATCGTTTTGGCAAACAATTTTTGGTGTTTATGTTATCATAAATTGTTAATGAATATATACGGACTATTTAAAGAAATGATAATTAATTTTATCTTATACCTTGTTATTTTACAATATTCAAAAATTTATTGTTTTTACTAACTACAGTACTTTATAACTGCTACTGAATACATTTAATTTATATTTACAAAATATATTTAAATATTATTAATTTCTAAAAAAACTTTTAAGAAAACGACTTAATTATAATAATTTAATAAAGTTTATTTACTCGATATATAATATATATTTAAACTAATAATCGCCGGAAATCTCGACAAATTTTTGTGTATTTATTAAATGTTTATAAATGTCATTTTAGACTTTGTTATACTATAAAACTTTGCCAATACCATTAGAATTGTATTATCATGATACGACTTCCTTTTCCTTTCCATTATATGCCTATTCTTGTAAAAAGAAGCGGTTATTCAAATGAAAGGAAGGAGAACACTTGATGTGATTTACCACTACCATCAAATTTAATATTTTTTTATGAGAGTTATTTTTAATAGTCTAATTTCAATCAAAAGTAATATTTATGATAAATGTTTTTATCTATGTATTTAAATGAGAAATAACCTTATAAAGGAAAGATTAGTTAATTTATTTAATTCGTGGCAATTAAATTTGCACAACAAAAATGATATCAAAAGAAAAATTTCTTTTTAAATAATTACAATATTAAGAAGTTTTATATCAAAATACATGCATAACAATTTGTTATTTAGTTGAAATGTTTTAAAAAATAAATTATCTAGTTGAATAATTATTCCAAAATGCTTCTTATTTATTATCAACTTGAGCTTTGAATTTCATTCTATTTACATTTAAAATAGTTCTTGTAATTTTAGATATATTTTTAATTGTATCAAAACAATCTTTAACTTTATGTTGTATGTATATTATATCATTACCTAATCATCTTTCTTCTGTATACTTTTTATGGATAACAAAGTACATATTTATTTGTAAATTTAACTACAACTCCCTAAGCACTTTTTCTGTCAGATTGATGAATGTATAAGTATAAATTATTATTACTGTCTTTGAACTTATTTGTATACTAGTTAATATAATTTTACTAAAGTTATTCTTTATAATTTGCCATTATCACATGAAATAATAATATAGTTGGTCTTTATTTAGCCAAATAATATTATTTATCTTATAATATTTCCTAAATATACAAGAAATTACAATATCTTTGTAAAAGTGGTATGTTATAAGTATGATAACTTAATATTGTTAGGAACACTTTGTTAAACAAATCTTTTATGTGTTTATTTAAATACATAAACTAATTTTATATTTATTATTTATATCAGAAGTTTTAAATATTTTCTTATCAATAATTATTATTTTATTATAAATCGTAATGATTTATATTGTATTGATATTTTATTACTTTCAAAAGGTGTACATTAAATTTTTTTCTGTATTTTTTTCCGACATTAAAATAAAAACATGCTACATTCATGAAAATATGTTTGCATTGCATATTTTTATTACGACAACGTGATTATACTTATTAATTGTTATTATAATCATTTTTCTTTTCCTTAACTTCTTATTATTCTTTTGAATAAAGGTTGCCGAAAATTACAAATTGACGTATATATGCCTCAGTTGTTTTGTAATTAAACAATTATTAATTATCATATAGCATTTTGGTATGTTATTTACCATAGATATTGTATAACTATAATTAAAATAATATACAAATTTTTCATCCTTCTTATTGAGAATATTTACAAACCAATTCTTTTTTAATAATTTTTAGGTTTAATTTTCTAAATATGTGTATATAATCCGTTACTTTCGAAGATTTATTTTAATAAAATTGTAAATTTATGTGATTAAAATAAATCATTATTGACATTTTATTACAAAAGGATGGTACAAAACTCTTTCTGAATACCTTTAGGATAATACCTTAATCAATCATTTCAGTACAATTAGTTTTGACATTACAATGAGTTAATATATTTTTATATTAGAGTTATATAATTGTCTTTTTAATTTTACACATGTAACCAATCAAATTTACACATTCTATTTACAACATTTTGAATTATAATTACAAGTATGAATAAATATTGTCTCCATCTGCCAATAATACATTTTCTAATAATCGTCTTAATTCAATCTCTGGCTCCTGTTGAGACGAAAGTTATTAAATATATTCATTTTCCCCATATGCCTGTATAACTACTTATATTGTTTAATAATCTCTTAAACTCTGATAATAACTATTTTAACACCAAAAACTTTCTTGTTTCCGTTTATAAAAGCTATGTGTATATTTTAGATAAATTATCTATTTCTAAAATAATGTTTTTATTCTTTTATTATTTTTCAATTATTTCCATTTGATTTACTTACTACAATTATTTCTCTTACTGTTTATTGAGCACCTTAACGGTATTGTATTATGTATATAATATATCACACCATTTATCTTTTTTAAAGTATATCTATTTTGAATTTTTCCTCCAATGAAAACGGTTATTAGAACTGATATAAATGTATAATTACGAATATACCTCATAAAATTATTGTACTTATTAAAATTTCAACCTTGATAATATTTTAATTATATCACTGTAGCTATGAATATTAATGATAATATAAGTGATTGCTAACCTAGAAATGGTATATGAACATTATACATGACCTCAAGTCTCTTTTATAGTTCTTCAATTTACATATTATTATTATTATATGAAACTATTTACCAGAAGATTGTAACAGATAGGTATATGCTTTTTAATGACACTCATTGATATAATTTAATTTCAAGAACAATAAAACTGCTATTAATTCTAATAATAAAGTATTATCCTATCTTTTTAGATTTTTATAATTTAAATATTACACCTTTATATAAATCATTAAAAGTTCACTTCAATCTACATTCATGTTATCAAAATAAATATATTTTTTATATTATCATAATATAATTTTCATATTACGTAATGTGAATGACAACAAACTGTGTGATAAAATTTTGATATAATCTTTATGAGAAATTTATTAGTAGTAAAACTTTTAATTATCTACACTTTTCAAAAAAGTTAATAAAAAATAAAGCAAAAAATGTATCTATTCATTTTAAGCTCACTCATACTATTTGAAATTTTTTAATAAGCTAATATTTTATATTTATATAGTTTAAAGTAAACTATTAATATCAATTTATTTTATTGCCTTCATTTATCAATAATGACAGGACATATATTTATTGTCGATAATAATTTACTTAAGTATTCTTAAACAGTTTCGTAATTAAATAAACTTTACTTTTAAGCATCTCTTGATATATAGTAAAAATATATTTTGTAAAAAATCAGTTGATAAGCCTATTGTGTAAGTGTTTTTGATGATTAAAGCCAGAAGGTTGAACATTTTCTAAACTTTTGTTAATCTTTTATCATTATAATATCCTCTTATTACTCCTCCTTTCTTTTGTTTAACATGATAAAGAGTAAAATGGTGACAAAAAGGGTAGTAAAGATTTTATTTCTTTATTTTGAGAAGGATTTCCTTTGTTATAAAATGATTATTCATAAGTCTTTTTATGTCTATATTAATATTTAAAGATGAGTGATAAGTCTTTAGTTTTTACTAATTAAAAGAAATTTAAAGATTATTTTGATTCTTGATCTCAAAAATTTTATGAAAACATTTATTTCTTTATTATTAAATATTATGAAATAAATATATTATAATTTATGATCGAGTCATTTTCCTTAATTTCACAACCATTAATAGTCATATTTTGTTTGCAAAATACAGAATAATGGTTTAATAAAAAAATAGTTGAAATAGGACGAGAATAAGAAATATTAAGTTTACTTTATAAAATGCATACTTCTTTTCAAGTTTTTTCATGCATATTATATATAACTTTTATTAATATTATGTTGGTAACCTATAAAAATACTTAACAATACTAATATACTTTTTATAAGCATATATTACTACCAAGTTCTATTGTTAACTGGGAATCCAGTGCGGTAGCAGTATCCATTATTTGTACCATTTTCTTGAATACACTTGTCTTTCTCTTAGTACCCAGTTTCGTAGGACTTTTCAAGTATAATCGCATAATTTTGACAAATATAATTAATTTATATAAAAAACTAAAAATATAAACAGTTAAATATATATAATAAAATGAATTATAGTCAAATTAAGAATTCCATTTCTGAGATATCATACTTAAATAAATCCTAATCTGTATATATCACTCAGGACTTTCTTCCAAAACCTTAACAATTATTAAAATTATATTCTCCAACATAATAGTTTGCATTTATTGTAAAAAATGATGAAACCTTCAGCCTTCTTATTCATTCATTATAAACATTGTTTCATAAAATTTCAATAAATATTTGTTTACACCTTTTTATTTGTTAAAATGATTCATCCAATATATACTTTTTTTTGAACTTTTAATATACATTAAAGAAGTGTGTTATAAAAAGTAATGATGAAAAAAATGAACAATATATTTACTGGTATTATTTATTAAAGATAAATATGTATTTTGTTGATGAATAACTGTTTCGACAAACATATTAATGCAACTAATACATTTATTAAGACAACTCCAGATCTATTTTTTTTAAAATATATTATAAAGGAAAAAAGTTATCAAGCCTGATATATTAAACTAAAAAATTTTAATACCATATTCTTATAGTAGAATTTTTTAAAAATATTTTTGATATTAATTCTAATGTCGTTTAGATAGATATAAAAGATAAAAAAAAATTTATTGTAATTTTCAACAATTTATCTAGAATTGACAGTTAAAACATAACACAAATATGTTAATCAACTATTGTATTTTATTTCTAACTTTTCGTACAATTTTATTAAATATTTTTTTGTAATTAAAGAAAAAGTAAGTTAAACATGATGATCAAATGTTTGTTTAGAGATTTTACAACAAAATAACATGTAATCAAAGGTTTTAATCAGAAATTTTCTTTTCAAAAAGCTTCCTAAGATTATGATCTATATTGATAGGTCATTTTATTTAACAAAAATCGCTACTCTAATTTATAAATATGTAAACATATTTAATTTTCAACATTTTATTTCAGTATTTTTATGTTGTCAAAGCCATTTTAGTTATTTTACGAAAATAAATTAGCAATTTATTTTAACCAAAAGATGATAATATCTTTTTAATTCCATTATACCATGTCCATATTTTATCAATATTTTTTGATGTTAAGAAAAAGGATACTACACTTCGTTTTCTTCATACCTATTAATATCGTGTAAAATATTACTTCATTGATTATTATCAATCATTGTCTAAAAGTACTTCTTAGTTTAATTTCATAATTCATCAATCATAATTTTCTGTATCTGGCACATCTTGTCAATAACATTAAAATAAATTGTCTATCAATTAAGAAATATAAAAGTATTGTATGAAATACCTAAACGTTTATTATTTTAACTGTTAATGTATTCTTATCTTATTAAATAAATTATATGTACTAAGATTCCAATCTTTCATGAAAAGTGAACAATTTACTATATATATTACAAAAAATATTTAAATTTCTTATTAAAATGCAACTGCAAATTACTTTTATTAGATATACAAGATTTTTCGTTAATATATGGAGTAATTCACAAATTTATTTTTCAAGTTATTTGTTTAGAGATATAAATATATATACATAATATATTATTAAATATAAAATAATACCTCATTTTCTCTTTCTTATTAATCTTCAAAACCTCAGACCTTGAACCATTTTATCACTACCGAAAGTTGATGACACTTATTTTGTATTTCCTTTATAAAGCTATCATAAAATTGTTGAACACTCTTATTATATCTTCCTTATAATATCTTTATCATATCTTTAATAAACAATTATATTATACTTTTAAACAAAAGATTTTGAAGGCTGAGGTCTTTAATTATTTATTTACCCTCCAAAAGTAGATACTTTTAATAAAATTTATATATTTTTTTATTCTATTTATTCTTCTTACTAAAAGAATTTCTTGTTAAAATTATATAAATATACTTATATATAATAAGAGTTGAGTAAAAAAATTTTAATTTATTTGTATCTTATAAATCACCTGCCTGGGTGTAAAGAAGAGTTTTGATAATTTATTATATTAAAAATATGATCAGCTGCTTCATCTATTAATCATTCCCTCTAAAAATGTCCTTGTTTATTGGAGTCAAGTTATATTTGAATCTTCTTTTCTCCATATTGTACTTCTATATTCTTAAACACTTAAATTATTTTAAATAAAAGCGTCATCTGTTCCTATAATTTTTGTTCCATATCATTATTATACACTTTGATGGAATTAGTCTTTATTTTTGATATATCTATCCAATAAAGGCCTCTAAATATGATAACTATTTAATACAAAAGAGCGAAACTCATGATAATTTTAGTAATTATTAATAAGTCAATTCCTATATCTTTTAAAACATTATTTTCTTATTATCAATTTACATATTATTTTTAGAATTAATTCTAACTTAAATTATTACATAAAATTTTTAAGTTATAAGTTTCCGATCTTTGATAAAAAAAATTACAATTTCTTTAAATTGATGAGTGATAACTATCAATATATTTTTTATCAGAGAAAAGTTTTCCATTTTAATCCAATAATAAGTATTTTCAATTTTAATTATTTTACAGAATATAAATCTATTTCTTTTATTTGTGAATTACATTACTTTATTTTAAAAATTTTTCCAAATTAAAAATTACATACTTATAAAAAACCACTTTTATATTATTAGTATCATATAAATATCTTTTTTTATAGTAAATATGGTAACAATTTATCAAATTTCTAACTTACTTTCGTACTAGATAGTGAATAAATTTTGTTATTTGTGAGAAATAGGATATATTATTTTAAAAATAATAGTATTCTTATATGAATAATAAGAACAACAAAGAGATTTTGGCACTTACTAACAATATTATAATGACTTTTTTTTGTTAAAAAATATATTATCATATCATTTCCTTAAAATAATATATATCGCAAATTTATTTTTTTTAATATTTTTCGATTATTAGTTATTCGTATCTACATCTCGTAAAATCTTAAAAAATTCTTCATGGTTGTTTAAATAATTATTTTAAATAGAAAAATAGATTTATGAATTATCTTTAAGAAGATTTTATGGTTAATCAGATTTCTATTTATCTTAATTTATTAATAATATTTTAAACTTATTTACTGTTAATAAATTTTTTCCTCAAATGAAGATTATATAACTATGCTACGATATATGATACAATTTTTATTATCATTTTACATAAAAATATTCAACATATTTTCACGCTTCATTACCATATCATTTTCTTTATAGTGAATTAAATTAAACGATCTCAGTTACCTTCTTAACTTCTTCTTTTAGTTCTAAGTTTTATTGAATTTTTATGAAGGTTATAGTGTTCGAAGAAAGTTATAAACACCTTGATGATATAATCATTAATGTTAATAAAGAGAAAGAAAAAAATATATTATATTTGTCTTTTATAGACCATCAAAAATTGATGGATTTATTTAAATATATCATTTAAATGATGTAAAAAATTCAGAGATATATTAATTCATTATTAAATATTTAAAATTAAGCTAATTTTTCCTTAATACTCCATCATTTCAGTATTTAAAACTCTGAAGTAACTTTTTAGTTGAATGGTCATGAAAATATAACTATCACCTATTCCCATATGTCCCATAATATCGTTAAAATGTTAGTTTATTTAGAGAAGAGAAATTTTGACAAATTATCATCTATCTATTTGGTGATATTTGGTAATAAAAGAAAGTTATTAATCTTATTTTCACTTAAACTTACTCAATCATTTTTATATTTATCTTTAATTCTGATATATATACATATTTTAAAGAAAATAGATATAGTTATGTGTTTAAGAAAAACACGATAACTTATAAACTTCTTCATACTCATCTATGTACTTTATTATATTTTATTTTGATAGTTATTCATAATTTATGTTCGTTCGTTTTTCTATGAAAAAATAAGACTGAAAAATATGTTATTTTAAATTAATATTAAAATTTTATTATTATTTTCCATTAGCAAACTTTTTATATATAATTTAAAATTCACCTTGTTTAATGGTGAATCTTTGATTAAAAATGAAATAGATAAGGAATAAAATTTTTGCATGTATCATTTTCTTTTCTATTAACACTAACTGTATTTTTTTTAAAAATACTTGAAAAATATTTTCAAATTCATCTATTATTTTAAAAATAAGTAGGATTTTTTTACTAAAAATTTTAATAGCTTTTTTTATCACTAAATTACTAACTAAAATATATACTTATTTATCCATTTCTATTTTTCAAATTTACATTTTAAATAATTAAAAAAATTCGAAGATATCCTTTTAACTTATTAGTAAAAGCGTTTATAAATTACATATATTTATTGTAATTAGCGTTTGATGATATTCTAGACATGCTAATGTTACAAGTTTTATCTTGAATAAATTTACTACTTTTTTAATGTAATCACTTTTTTGCCAAAAAGTTATTAAATTCTTAAGTATCATCTCAAATTTTATTTCTCTGTTTTGTGGATGTTTCATAAAGAATAGATTGTATAGAGTACCTATTATATACTTTTAATGTCGCTTCTTTTTAAATGAAGATCAAATTTCAGTACACTATATTCTTTATATTTCTGTGCCATGTTTAAAAAGTAATTAAAAATTTCTTACTATTCGTTTTCTGATGAAAGAGTGTGAAAATGAGAAGGACTTTGTAAAACATTGTGTTAGAAGTACTGAGTGGTTTTTATCTATGTAACTTGTTAAATTTTTTTTAATATAATGTGTTAAATCATTAAATGGAAAAGTAATATGTCATCAATCATTTTATTCCTATTGTTTATACATATTATTGTCAGATCATTTTTCTCACATCTCATTAATTTATAAAAGGATATGTTCATGTCTAAAGAAAGATTATCTTCATTGTTAATTGAAATCAGTGGCAGTTGTGAGAGGTTATTTAAAGAATACCGACAATTTCCTTAATAATGCTTCATTACATCTATTTGATTTTCTTAATTAATACAAAGAGATACCCTCTTTTTTAGGTAAAAAAAGAATAATTCCATTAAGAAGATAAAGATGTTAAAATAGTTATAGAGGATAAATAATAGAAATGATATTTACTTGATATTATCATTTTACAACTGTAGATGTTAACATAATTTATAATTTAAATGGAAAGAAGATTCTGTATAAGTAATGAATGTTTTTATATTATCCTAACAGTTATTTAGTAATTTTATTCATTGATAATATTTTCATAATCATAGTAAATGTCATTTTTTATTCATTAACTCTTGTTAAATAAATATAAAATTATTAAAAGTAAAATTATTTAGAAATTTATAATTTCATGTTTTATTTTGTAATGATTTTATATTTTTTGTATTGCGGCAATTTGTTTATTTTTTTAAATACTACTTATCTAACAAGATAATATTCCTTTGTAGTAATAAGTGTTATAAATAAAAATATATCAAATTCTCTTGTGTTAAAGTATGTAATTAAAAAGATTTAGTTTGTTGAAGAAGAAAGTCATTAAAAAGAATGTTTACTGTTTAAAAAAAAGAACATTTCGTATTGTTAAAGTATGATTAATACTATTTATTTAAAAATATACTCTAAAATCAAGTATTGTCCATTTAATATTAAAAGATTTTTTTATAGAAAGCTTTTAAATATTACACTTTACTTGTTTATAAACATTAAAAAGAAATAATAAAAAATCGTCAGTTTAACTTTCAGTAACTTACATATTCTTAATCTTCATTTATAAAGATGTTTTCCAACAACTACCGCTACTATTATACTATTGTTTTAAGTCCTCTCAATTAAGTTATTTTATAAGACCTTCTTTTTATTCTATTTTTAATATCATACTTCAAAATAAGTGTTGATTACCTTATATAGAAAAAGTAATCTCCTTTTAACTATCTTTTAAGATCATTTTCATTTATATTCTATTAAGAGACATATATGTACATCAAGCTATATTTATAAATGTTTTTTAATTTAAAAGATTGCCGATATTGTTTTGTCAAAACTACAAATAAGATATTAATATATACATATTACTTTAGTTATTATAATATATCATTAGATTTTTGGTTTAAAGCAGAACTATTTATCGGAATTTACTTGATCTTTACGATTACAAGATCAGCATTAGTCAATACAAACAATAATGGCACCACTCAAAAACAGGTCACCAAACTTTTACACTTTTATTACTTTAAATTTTAATATTGTATTTTTAATGTTGTGTCCTCAAATATTTTTAGATATGAAAAATGTCGGCAATTAAAGGAGGATGAAATTTTGATAGACAGAGAGGAATTGATTTATTCTCTTTAAAGTAGTACAAATATAATGTTTTTTCGGCATTTTTCTAAAGAAGTGTACTTATAAATAATCTGCTTTCATTCCAGAAACTATTGAATGACGGAAACTTTTTTTTGGCTACTTATTAATCATTCCTAAGATATTAACAATTACCACCTAATGTGAACGCTTTAAGAGTTTTTAAGAATGTCAAATCTTTTTTACTACAACAATTTATCATCAAATTAACTACCTAACTTATTAATATAATATTTTAAATCGGTATTTTTCTTTGTTATTAGAGTACCTAATTAATAAATGAGTGACATTTTTATAACAAAATTAATTAATTGATACTATTTTATAATTAAATAGGCTTTATTTTAAAAAGTAATTTGTCGCATTTATATTAATAATTTTAAATCTTTAAATTTTGTTTTTTGTATAATTATTGTAATGAGCATTTTTTAAAAATTATCTATGTAGACTTTAATTATATTATCTCTCAAATCATATTCTAATATAAATGTATGATATTATACTAAAAAAATATCATAAGAACTTTTAATCATCCTTTTTCATATGCTTATAATTTAACTATTTTTATTATATATTATTAATAATCATAATTAACAGAATTATTAACAACCTATATTATGTTATTTTTGGTCATTATAATTTTATTCATCATTAACTTAATCTAAAACAAATTTACTTATCATAATACATTTTAGTCTCATTTGTTGAATTATGTTTTGCCATGATACAAAGTTAATTTAGGAGTGTGCTAAATTAAACTAAATAGAATTATCTTTATTCACCATAAATTTTTCAATACTTTTATATTTCATATTATTTTAATAATTTTTTGTTTATCTTTCCTCTTTTAATTAAGTAATTGAAACATCTGCTATACTATATATGAATTTTATCTTGATAATTAATTGTTGTTTTAGAGAGATAATGATATTCTTAAAAAAATTATTTTCTTCCTATCGCTAAATGTGTTATCATTATAATTTTTATTTTGTTTACATAGATGAGAATCTTTTAACTACCTTACAATAAGTACAAATTAATTTATAAAGATTAATATTTCTAATATTAATTTCAATTTATTGGAATATTTATATTGTTGTATAAAAATACTTTAGAAGAATTGAAGTGAAGTGATCCGTCTTGAAACAATACCTCTTTTTCTATTTATCACACCTTTTAAGTACAAATATAAAAACATTTTTATTTACTTTATCTTATATCTTTATCAGATACTTTTGAGAATAAGCCATATTTCAAGAAGATGTTTCTTTATCCACTTATCACCAATATATTTCTACTTGACCAGAACTCTTCACGTAATCAAGAAATCTTTCTTAGTATGTTACCATTACGTAATTGAGAAATAATCCTAATATTTGTCTACAACATCAACAACCTCTCAATCATTTATATATTTAATAAAGTTACTTAAACTATTGTCATGATATATTTTTTTAAAGTAATATTCTAATTATTATATGTTTTTAGTTTAAACTAAAAATTTTCTGATAATCTTCGTAAGTTAACAACATCAGCCTTTTTTCCCATTAACTATTATTATATATATAATTTAATTATCTTTAATTCCATAAATATAGATAGATACATATATCTTTAAATACATGCTTTATGTTATTAAGTTTCATTAACATAATCCTTCACAAAACCTTAATTTCTAACGTAATGGCATCAAGAGTTAGGGAAATTACGCTAATAATTTCCATGCTAATTAACCTTAAATTTGTTATATATTTTAACTTCATGATAATATTAATCTTTTTATCTGATCTTTATCTAAAATATGGAAAGATAGTAGAGAAACAATTATACATAATTCTTCTAAATTCGTTTAAATAAAGGTCTTTTAAAAATGAAAAGACAATGATGTATGAGGTTAAATAATATATGGTAACTTCAAATAATATGGGATTTAGATTGTTTATAAAGATTATTTTTATAATTCAATAATCTAAAACACATTAAGTAGGTGTCATCAATGACTCAAGATAATGTAGTGTTGATAAAAATTCACTTCCTCTGAAAATCATTTAATTGTCATAATTATATTATAAAAATGAGTGAGAAAATACGTAGTAAAATACTTTTTAGCTTAAAGGATCACTATTGTTTAACAAACATAAAGCTTAATGTGCTCGAAGTTTTTTATCACATCGTTAAAAGTTTATGTTTTATTTAAGGGATAACAGAACCGGATGTTAGAAATTTATATATATATAATTAACAAACTATTTTTAATCTAATTATTTTCTTACTTTGTTAGTTAGATAATATTATACAATCTATTTCCTATTACAGTTTATGTTTTTTAAAGGCTATTATATTTATTGTTTTCATGTAAATATATTAAGATTAGAAATGTTATACTATTATTAAAACAATCAGAATAATTAAAATTGTACCCATGAAGTAGGTTAATAAGGAAATTAAAAAAAGTTTGGTCCATATAATTTTCTCGAACATTTACACCCCTCTCAAACTACTAAAATAGTACAAACAGCATATCTATCTTTTACACTTTATCGCTTAGAAGGCGTGATCATTAACAGTATGATTCTTAGTAATTTATATAAAAATTAACGCCATATCTAATATTATATATGACATAATATTCAAGTGTTTTTTACTTCAGATACCTTATTATTTCTATTTATAAATAATATAAATATAAAAGACTAAATATTATTATTAAAAGAAGAAGTAATAATTAATATTTAACATTAAAAAAATGCTTCTTCTTTTTAAATTTGTATTATCATTACTACTTATCTCTTTCACAAAATCTCTTCCGGCAATTTACACAGAAACAGATACTCTAGAAAATGATCCAACTATTATTCCAACATCATTTTGGATAACAGTTGAATTATTGTCAGTAGATTGGAAACAAGGATGCCTAACACAAGCAAATTGTGGTAAACCACGTTTACAAATGTCAAAAGCACTGACATTGTCTGAAGAAAAAGTATCAGTATCATGGCCGGTTACTAGTCAAATGTTTCAGGTAAATTTTTATACTATTAATTTAAAGATTATTATCAATTGTTTATCAATTAAATGATTTATACAATAATTAATTGCTTTCGGAAGATTGTATATAAAATAAAAGAGGTTACAATGTCAGATGTTAGCATTGTCTTTTTTAACTACTTGCGCAATTACTCTTTTTTCTTTGCCTTTAATTTATTTATAATTCTCCTTTAAATTTATTATACCGCTAATTAAAACAATAACTGTTTGCTTTTAGGATGGACCAAAAACATTTGTTTCCTCTTGGAATTCCGGTACTCCAGAAGAAGTATCATTAGCATGTCAAGTCATTGGTGTTGATCCACAATATGGTTTTACAAGAATTTGTGATGAAACACATACTGTAAAATTATTTAAACGTCAAATTGTTAATGAGTATATTGTAAGTAAAAGTGATATATAATTATTTCAATAATACTAGTACATTTAATAATAACTGTAAAATAATTTAACTGTAGTTAAGATCATAAATAACTCTATATTATTACCTCATTAACATATTCTCAATAACCACCTGCAGGTGATTTTATATATCAGAGTTAATGTACATTATAGTCCACCTGGATCAGTACAATGAAATCTAGAATCCCTGCTGATTTCATTTGCTTACATTTTGGAGGTCAGGGGATAACTTTAAAAAACCATACAATCTTTTGTTAACCTGAGTATAATAAATGTTAGAGAATAGTTAAGTAAATTAGCTTCATATTTCTTTTTATTCTGATGCAATATGAAAGAATGTTTATAGATAAAACAAAAAGTAGTTGTTTGTTATATCAATTTCTCATTGTATATTTATTTTCAGAAGAATAATGAAGATAAAGTAAATTCACAAAATAATGAAGATGAAGTAAAAGGAAAGATGTTAGTTGAAGTTAGAGGTCAATGTTTTAACGCATCATTAACTGTTCGTAAACATATGAAAAGATGTCCATGGTGTCCAAAGAAAAAAGAACCAACATTCGAAGTAACTGGTGATCAGGAAGTGGATCCACAACCCCAACAATTAGGATTTCTGCAAGATCAAACATTTCATCTTTCGATAATAACATTACTGGGATTTATAGCATTATTGACATCATTGGCATTTGTCTGTCTACTTTTAACACATATAAAACAAAAGAAAGATCATAATAAGTTAAAATCAAATGTATCACAAGTATCAACAAATAATTCTACAGGACCAAGAACAATGATAAAATTAACAAGACCAATACCATCACATTACCATCAAGCGTATATGTACATGCCCTCAACAAACTCTGGAACACTACCTAAAAAGACTAGAATTAAAGGTCATTATGATTTAACAGACCATACTTATTCAGTGGCTGCTGATCTGATAAGATCAGACGCAGAAGAGTCTGGTTATGAAACGCCATGGGAAAAAAAATCTCATGTTCAATCTCCTCCAATCCCATATTGGCAAGGCCATCCAGTTACTGGAAGATCAACGGAAATATCATCACCACCACATTGTGTTAATGATAACGGATTAGGACGAAGAAATTATTTAGCACTAGTTGAAGAAAGAGGATATTCTTCAGGTAATAGTACCTCAACAACTAGCGCTAATTCTTCCATTAATAATGGTCCACAAAATGATTCGGGTTTGGAGCATTACTAATAATAGACAAATCTATATACATATATATAATCTAATAACACAAATAGACAAAACAAAACAAAAATTAAATTATTATTTTTGATGAGCTTAACCAAAATGTGTATAGAAGCAATTGAAATCAATCTTACTTCCGATGAATCTCATTTTTTTAAATCATGTAATTTCCAGAAAAAAAAATTCTACTTCAAAATTGAAGATACACATATAGAATGATAATTTGAAAAAAAAAATTCTAATTTTTTAAACTTGTACATATTTAAAACTTTATTATCTCGGTTAATTAATATGTTTTAATGATAATTTATGCCAAAATTGTAGTGAATAAAGAAATTTTTAATAAAAATAATAGTAATTTTTTAGTACGTTTCTACATTGTTATCGAAATCAAGGTTTTTTAGGTTATCTTATTTTTATTAATTTGGATGAATTTAAGCTTACTATTCTTTTGATACTTTTATTACATAAACATTTACACAATTAAGGAGTTCTACAAATATTAAAAAAGTTTTTCTTTATACTATTTAAAGGTTAAATAAAGGTGGAAATCAAAAAGTATATATGTATAGTGAATATTTCCTTCAGGTATCAAAACACATTAACTGTTTTAAAACAAAATCACCTTATTTACCATTACATAATCTTGAAAATATTTTATGAAAACTCAGTGCATAAAGTAAGAAAAAAAATATGATATTCTATTTAACCTCCAATAAAAATAAATATTTGTATTTATAATCAAAAGTTTGGTGTACATTTTCTAACTTTAGAATGTAATAAAGAGACAAGTTATAGTTTTTGCAGTTAAAAAGTTATTAATAATCACAATTTTTAAATTGATAAAATTTTAATATTTTTTCACCAACATTCTATGTATTCTAGTAAGAAATTAACATATTTAAATAGATTATTAATAAAAAAATTGGTAGAAGATAATTTTTTAAAATACTCCATAATTTAAAAAGATATTTTAAAATAAATATAAACAAATAAAAAGTTTTCAAAATTATTTAAAGCTTTGTTTACCTCGTTCTGATTATTTGTATATTTTATACTTATTGTCAAAAAATTCTACTATAAATAAGATCATTTAACAATAATTAAATGGTTTATTTTTCATTGATGATAAATGAAAATAGTTTAGAACAAAATATTTTATTTTCACGGATCCCTATAATTAAAAAAATAAAAACAATGATAAAATTACTATAATCATATCTTGGAATCTTTTTATAACTTTCTAAAATTCTTTTCAGTTGTCTTTCTGAACTTTGATTCATTGGTTCTATAGTTAAATTGTTGCTTAGCATATAATAAAGTAATAACAACTTTGTTTATGATTACTTCGGTTATTTACAGTTATTTTTATAGTATTGTCGTTGTTTTTCTTCTCGCTTGTTAAACGGAGTTTATTTTAGCACTAGAAAAATTCTAATATAAGATTAAAGTATAAAGTATATCACTTTTTTTTAAATAAAGATAAATCAATAGGCGTTCATACATTCTAGTAAATCTTTGAAATATTCCATTGAATAGAAAAACTTTATCATATTCCTGGGAAATTATTGCTTGTTTTAATGAAAATAGATGCATACAGAATAAATTGAAGTTATGTATTTTATAATTACCATTATCATGAAATGTATCTGAAAATATCATTATGATAATGCAACATGATTTTAAATATGTCTGCTCGATTGTTGGTGAAAATTTTTACCATTAATACTACCATTAGTAGCAAAGGTAAAATCAATAATTACCATTAACATACTTTCATAAAAAATAAGTTAACTACTGAAAGATTGATTTAGAATACAACAATTTCTTTTTAGAAATAAAAAGAAAAAATTAGTAAATTATGTTGATCAAGATTATTTGTTAAATACGATAATGTAGAAGAGATTACTATTTTTGTTGGTAATTTCATAACAAAACTTTATATATTATTCAATACAGATAGAAATTCACTACCAGAAAGTAATTTTTCATCGTCGTTCTCAAAAAAAAAACTGATAAAAAATAATTATTATATCAAAATTATTTTTAGTCGTTGCTCTTAAATATAAAATAAATTTCAAATATAAAAATTATTCTTAGATATATTTACATTTATTAACAAAAATTAACTTTCAACAATTTTATCGTAATACATCTTGTGTAAAATGCAATCTTGTGACATTCAATAGAAAAATACCTTATGGTTAAAACTACTTGATTAAAATAACAGTGTATTTTAACGATATTATTCATTAATCATTTAGAATACCAAGATATATGTGAAGTAATTTTCTAAATGCCAACTTCTATTTATTCAAGTCTTAGCAAATTCTTATAATTTCATTTAAGTCAATTTCACCTTTACCCTGTAAATGAATGATAAAATAGATATTCGTTATTACTCAATTATTACAACAAAAGATAGACGTAATTTTTGAAAATTAAATGTCAAGTATTTTAATAGATGGCACGACCTGTTGTTTTTGATTAGATAATTAAATAGATAATTTAAAGGTGTACTTTTTCTTTTATCTACCCTTAAGAAAATATTGTTTTAATACTTAGCTTTTTTTTAGCTTTTTATATGACAATTGCCAATAGGTTTCATTTTAAAGCTAGATAAAATAAGTGGGAGGAGTTATAGTTAGTGTTCATGAATATATAAATAAATAAAATTTGCTGACATCTTTAGTCGTCATTGACAATGTTAACTTCATCTTTTTTTGTTTTTGTCACTACCTTCGTTAGTTTGGTTATTCTGGTAGCGTCACAAAGTAATGGCGATAAGATAGACAAACTTCCAGGTCTCAATTTCGACATCAATTTTAACCATTACTCGGGATACTTCCAAGTTTCAAAAACTCACTTTTTACACTATTGGTTTGTTGAGTCACAAGGAAATCCAGAGAAAGATCCTGTAATCTTTTGGTTCAATGGAGGTCCAGGTAATATATATATTTAACATTGAGAAGTATATAATAATTCATGTTCTAGGTTGCTCCAGTCTTGATGGCCTTCTTAATGAAATGGGACCATACACCACTGCTGAGGATGGCAAATCATTGAAAAAAAATCCTTATGCTTGGAATAAACTTGCTAATGTTATGTATATTGAATCACCAGCTGGTGTTGGATACTCATATAGTTCAGATGGAAATACAACTACAAATGATGACCAAACTGCACAGGAAAATTATAATGCCGTTAAAGAATTTTACAAATTGTACCCAAAATTTCGTCCAAATCCTTTGTTTATTATGGCTGAGTCATATGGTGGAGTCTATGGACCATCATTAACAGCAAAAATTGTTGAAGGAATGGATGAGTTTAAAATCAATCTTAGAGGTATGGCTATTGGAAACGGATATGTTAATGAGAAATTGAACATCGATACCTCTGTAAGATTTGCATATGGACACGGTATTATTGATGAAAAAATTTGGAAAACTCTTGAACATGAGTGTTGTAATGAGTGTATCGAGAGTTGCGATTTAACTAAAGTTGAAGGACACTGCGCAAGAATGGTCGAAGATATTTTCCAATTCTTATGGTTTGGTGGACTTAACCCTTATGATCTTTACAGAGATTGTGATCCAAACCCTGACGTTAATTCAAAAAGAATGAAGGCTATTCAACGTGGTGTTACTTTCCTCCGATCAGTCCCTTCATATAGTCGTCTCTTCAAAACTAACTTATATCAATCGTATAGTCAACCAACAGTCATGGGAGCTTCTGTACCATGTCTTAACGACAGTGAACTTGTTTCCTATATGAATTCTCAGGAAACTCGCAAAGCCTTACACATTCCAGATTCAGTTCAAAATTGGGATATCTGCTCAGATAAAATTACAACATCCTATCAAAAACAATACACTGATATGACACCATTTTTCAAAACAATAATTAATGGCAATATCAGAATACTTTTGTACTATGGAGATACAGATATGGCATGTAACTTTATGATGGGGCAACAGTTTGCTGCTTCTCTTGGTCTTAAGAGAAGAATTTCTAAACAACCATGGAAATTTGACAGACAAATCGCTGGTTTTAAAACAATTTATGATGGTTTAACATTTTTGACAATTCGTGGCGCAGGACATATGGCTCCACAATGGAGAGCCCCACAGATGTACTATGCTATTCAACAATTCCTATTGAACCATCCAATTTAATAATGGCGTTCTTTAATGTTCATTTTTTTACTTGTTTGTTAATTACATAAAATAAAGTTAAAAATTTTATAGTCATTCTGTTTTCGAGATAAAATACAGTACATATTGGAAAGTTTATTTATTATATAGATTAAAAATATATATTCATATTGCTTCCAAAGGAATAATTTCAATGATTACGTATTCCGTGGTATTATAAGTTACTTCTTGGTGTATTATTAGAATTCAAAATGTTATAGCTGCATAATATTTTTAAATAGTTTGATAACGAAAATTTTATATTCTTAAAACATTTGCTTTATCATTTAAAGTAGTTTTTAATCTTAGCCGTTGAAGTTGGAGTTGTAACTATAGTATAAATATTTAATTTCTTTTAGATATACTGAGAATCGTTTTTCACCAAAATACCATAAACATAAGCATTTTTGGAGAAAAAATTCTAAAAAAATATACTGTCTTAGAGAGAATGTTTAAATATGTCATACTTTTTTTCACACTTTTATTCATTCTGATTACTTTTATATAATCCTTATTTTTTGATTGTAAGAACTATTATTAGGTGGTATTATTTTAAAGTATGAATAATATTAAAAAAATCAACGAGTAAGTTTTAAAAATATGAAAATTATTTGATGCATTTTCTAGTTGAAATCACTGAAGATAATATAAATAATGCAAAACAAAACATTATTATGGAACAAGGACTTGCACTAGAAAAACTTTTGATTACCAAAATTCCAAAAGAGATTATAAATATGCCATACTCAAAATACCTTGAATTAAAATATGAAGCTTTATCAGAAAGAAGTGTCACAAACATGGAGGATACATTATATCATTTTGACAAAATACGTGATAGAGTTAGGAGTGGACGAGCTACAACCGAAGAAGAAAAAATCTATCAAAGTATAAAATTATTTGGAAAGTCAAATTAACGTAATTTTCCAGTCTCTTTTTATTTCTTATAATTTATCTCTTAGGATGTAAATATGAATAAAATTTACTAACATTTGCTTTTTTTATTAATGATTTTATATTTCTATTTTATTAATTGTTATTGAAATTTTCTAAATCTTTTGTCTATCCAATGCATAGGTAAATAAAAATGACATTCTTTTACGAGACTGAATTCAACTGATATTTTCAATTACAGTTAGTAGTTTAATAATAGATAATTTAAATGAAAAGTTTTACTAGACGATAGGTACTTAAAAAACTTAAAAATGGAATCTTTTATTAAAATATCAATAAATGGGTATGAAGAAGGAATATAAATAAATCAACGACATTATAATTGACTAGTAGAATTGCCATTGAAAGTTTCCGTCTTATCATCATCTGGTTTATCTCTTTCAGAATTTCGTAAAAATCTTATATTTCCACGTTGTCTAACTTCGGAAGTGCTTTCTGTAGCACGATTGGTTGTTTTTTTTTTATCATCATCATTACTACGATCTCCACTATTTTGCTGTTTTTGTTCTTGAGTATTTGTTGTCGTACTAATTGGAGAGAAACCAACGAAAGATAGAAAAAAGTTAAGAATAACGATTAAAGGGTTAAAAACAAATATCTTGAGCGTGGAACTAATATTTCTACTTCTAATCAGCGGCATTGACCATATTTTATTCTCATTCTGAATTAATAAACAATTAAACAGAAAATTATAAAAAAAGAAATTATTTTTATAAATGATATATCTAAGTATAGAATGATAACACTAGAAGTTTCTTAGAAATCCCTTTTCTAAAATTAATAAAATAAACCAACTCTGTGAAAGGAAAAAAATATTTAAAAAATAAACTTACAGGGATGACAAGAACTGTTGTTGATGGTGTAAGTTGAAGTTCTAAGAAATCTTTCTCAAATTCTAATAACTCTTTCCTAGGGTATGCTTGAACAATAGCAAAGTCGGTAGTTATTCTTTTTTCATTAATAATAACATCTTTCAATACTTGAAGTTTATCTTTTGATTGAAACTCTTTTACAATAGTCTTGCCATCAGGGAAACGTATTTGAACACGACAAACATCTGTTGGTATAGACGTAACCTTGGGAACAGTTGGCTTAAGAGTTTCTACAGCATTCATACTTCTTATACGCTCTTCTTCTTCAAGTTGCTTATCTTTTCTTTCAAGCGCCATTTGCTCTAAAATCTTTTTTTTATATGCAGCATCCTCTTGCTTTTGTTTTTTTATTGCAGCGGCTGCCTCTAATAACTCAAGCTCTCTAGCACGTTCTTTAGCTTCATGCATTGCCTTACCATCCATTCTCCTGCGAAGTTCTTTTTCCTTAATTTCAATCTGCTCAAGTTCACTTTTTTTAGCTTTACGTTCGGCAATAAGCTTTCGTGCGTGAATAGCTTTCTCTTCTTTTGTCATACCACTCCATTCTGTTTCAATATACCCATTATCAACAGCAAATTTTTTGAATGCGTTTGATATTTTATCGACAAATATAGTCTCATCACATTCCTCAATTAATGTTATAATTTCAATAGGTTTACCATCACTACCAATAAAATAGATAGAAGGGCATAGTGGGTTCTTATCTAATTATAAAAATAATAGGTAATTAAAAAGATAAAAATGAAAACTTACAAATACTACTAAATTGTTGTGCTGGAACAGTATTTTCTTCAACTTTTATTGCAACATATGGTGTGTTAAAAAAAGATGGATCAACTAATGTCCATAATTCTTCCATACGAACAGTTTCAGGATTTTTCTTCTCTATAAAAAATTGGTAACTAAAATATGATGTTTTTAAAACCTACCATAATTATGGTGTAGATAAACAATAAATAATGCCTTATCTGATTTACACTTGGAAACAGCTTCAGATACGGTACCCTCAAACCAAACCATTTTTTACTAAAAAATCAATATAAATTCGAAGATAATATCCACAAAAGACACGTATGAAAAAACTTTTAATATTACAATGATTTACACATAAAGTAAACACTTTTTCCTAACTTTCGTCACAGGATCGTGACAGAGGTCTAATAGAAAAAGAACTGTAAAATAAAAATGGAGGTATTATTTTTCTACTTTCTTGTTTGTTTATTCTATCTTTCTTTAATAGAATAATTTTTTAATGGAGAATAAATTTAAAAAATTGGATTCAATTATTGACGAATTGAAAGTTAGAAAATTTAAAAAGTTTATGAAAACTGCTGAAAAAGATATGTATGTTTTTTTTACTTAATGTTTAATATTTGTAGAAGAAAATATGTGGGAAGAAAACTTACAAATGAGGATAGTTATAAAATAGATGAATTAAATTTTGTCCAGTGTTACAACAGAATAAACCATGATTTTGATCGACGAGTGTGTTTACTTTGATATTACTAATTAGCTATTTTTTTATTAGATTATATTTTACATAAATTTAAAAGATTCTGATTCGTTAAATTTAATAAAAAAATCAGGTTTTTGTGTGGAATATACAACTTTTCTTAATGAAGCAATTTTTCATCCTATTAGTTCGAAATTATGGAGTCGTCAAAAGTATTTTGAGGATATAACTGTCCTTGAATCTTTATCATGTGGTAGGAGGATAATTACATATGACCACATTCATATAAGTTATAAAACCAACGACCCTAGTCGCTTATATTCATTGTCTCACTGTATTAAAGATCCAGCAAACTTATTAAATAATTTATCATTTTTGGTAGAACAAACTTTCTTTAAAGATTGTGATCAGAAAAATTTTTGTATTAACATAACTAGAATTCTTAATAATTTTGGTGCAATTGTATATAATAGAAAGGCACAACTTTATGATAATAACGATATAATTGTGTTGACTAATACGTCAATTGATAAAGTTGAATATGAAGTAAAATCATTATATAAAGCTAGATTAGTTAGCATAAACTTAATTTATGACAGTATTTGGCATGAACAACTTGTTAAATTAGATACTTATCTTTTATAATTAAATTTCGCTTTTACATTTTTGGATATTAACCACTTTAATTTTATTATTTGTTTGGAATAAAAAATAAATTTTTTGCTTGAAAATTTATTTTGATTTTTTTAATTAATACTAACATATTTTTACTTGTATAGTATTTTAAAAATAATTTTTTTTAGTATAATGCTTAGAAAGTTAATGTTGAAGATTAAATCGTAATAAATATATTGTAGAGAAACTATATAATTGAAATAGTTCATTAAAAACAATATAAAAAAACAAATTTTTTGATATAACAATAACATTTAGCTTTACAAAAGTGTCCTTATTTAGTAAATTTAAAATGAAATAACTCTACTGTCAGTATTTTGTTGATAGTGACACATTGAAAAAATGTTTCGTTAACAATGAAGATACACTAAAAAAACATTCATTTATTATTTTTCTCAATGGGAGTAATTACGATTTTTAAAATCAAAAACTATTATCAACACTTCAAATACGTTTCCACAAAAATTTTTCTTCTAAAATATTTTTTATGAACTGCAAAAACATAGTATTGACAACCGATAAAACTATAATTTACAAATTTATTTTCACGATAATCACATATTACTCTCGATATTTTATCATAAATTTATATTTCAATTTTCCACTTTATTTTTAAACTTTTACTTTATTAATTATATTTATATCAGGTGTAATTTAATCTATAATAAATCATAATTTAATTGTAAATAGTGGTTGCTTTTTTTTTAATTTCTTCATCTAACAAAGACTAAATAAAGAGGAATGTTAATAAACCTTTCATCATTTAAAAATGTATATTTAACAATTGTTAAAAGGTAAGTAAATTTTATTTTGTATTGTTTTTTTCAAATAAAAAAATATATTGACAGAATAGAAATAATATTGTTTTATATATAGAAATATGAAGAAAATATAGATAAAAAAAAGCTAGTAGTTAATATAAGAACATCATCTTTTTTAGATGATGTTACCTTTAAATCAGAAATACAATTCACTTTAATCTTTCAGGTATTGGAACTGGTTTCCTAGTTTTAGGAAGGATATTTCTAAACGCTGATGGTGGTGTCTCAAATGCTTCTAATTGTGATGAGACATCTAAATTTTCCAATTTTTTATCTGTTGTGTTATTTTCATCAATGAAACTTTTAGAGATATTGATAGAATGACGACTAAGATGACTGCTACCCATAGAACAAATTGTACTATCTAAGGTTCTATCCCCAACATCAAAGTAATCCAAATCAACATAATTTAATGCTGCCATTCGTTCAGAACGGCTAAGTCTGGCATCCTCAACCGCATATGTTTCCTCATCTTTATTTGGAGAAGATTTATCATAATAACTACTAAATAATTCGTTAATTATAATAAAATATTTACATTAAAACATACCATTTAATAAAATATTTTATCCTTTTTGCATAAAAAAATAGTAGTAAAGGAAGAAGAATAACTGAACATGTAATAAATATAGTAGAAAAAGACACTTTAGTAATATCAGAAATCTGAATGATGTTATTCATGATTTTTTTGTCACCAAAAATAATAATGACTTACGTAATTTTAATACCTCTTTATATATAAAAATTTTTCACAAGTACACTTTATAATCAAGAAAAACATTAACAATGTTTATAAATATTAGAAAAAAGTTGTAGTTACTTTTGTTAGTTATATTTAGGTATTGTGCAATATAAATGGCATATAAGGAAAAAATTAAAATAGATTATTTTTTTAAAAGAATTTTTTTTTAAAAAATGGTTACCCTGTTGTTAATTATTATAAAAAAAATTTAGTGTTATTTAGCATTAAATTAATTAACACTAATTAAAAAAAAATAATATCATCAATGATAAGAAATAGTAATGGTTTTTTTATCAAGCAAAGTTGTTTAAAAAAACCATGATTTAAAAAATCAATTTTATGCATGAATTAAAAATCTACTACAACCAAGTAAAATAAATAAGCATAAAAATATTTTTTTATATTAACATCATTAGATTTGAAACTGTTTCCCACATTTTTTGTTTTATATACATTTATAGTCTATTGATGTTAAAGTTTTTTTATCAGTCATTTTAAGAATCAACAGAAAAATAATCATTTATTATAAATATATACTATTGATTTTATTTTTATACTAAATTTACAGAAAAATGAAATTAAATAAAGTTTCTATGGTAACTAGAAAGTGGATAAATATTACAAGTTTTTATAATTGTCCACTAATTATAATAAGTAAGTTTTCTAAATTTTATGTCATTTATAGTTTTGTGTATTTAGGTTTGAAATATGGCAACAAATAACAAATCACCCGATTCAAGAAGAGGATTTATATTAAGAATAGCCTCACATATATTAAGTTTAAATCTTGTTGAAGAAAAGTTACCAAATCTTCAAGCTATCTGTGATTTTTGTGAAAAACGCACAAAAATATTGGTTATAAGTCGTAGTGAACAGGTAAATTAAACGTTGCTAATTTATTACAAATAATTATTACTACTTTTAGCGTGGAAGAGTAGAGATATCGAATGAATTTGATCCATCAAAGTCAGCATTACTTCATGTTGTGTTTACTAAAAATGAAGAGGTTCCTTTAGATATGGATACATATAAAACATCAATAAATGTTGTTGCCGTAAGAGGTACTACTGATGGAGTTACAACAATAGGAACTTTACAAAATGTGTTTAATGATGTTATTGGTAAAGAAATAATACCAATGAACAATAATGCAAGTATTGAAGAAAATAGATTTCTTGTCAAAGAGCAAGGATCTTTTGATTTAATAGAAGAAATAAATCATTGGAAAAAACGTAGAAACACAAATGAAGATCTAAGTCATTATTGGGATTATTTTGAAATACTTGAAGAAAAATACTATAGTAAGATTGATTCTATTGAAAATGTTCTTGATTTTATGGAAACGTGTGAAGATTGTATAGAAAATTTATGGCAAACTGATCCAGGATATCCAGAACAAAGAATGATAAAATTAATTAATTCAATGTCAAAAGAAATAATAAAAATGTTATTAAAAGTTATTGATAAAAAGAAAATATTGAATGATGAAAAATGTTTAAAAGATTTAAATACATCTTTTAACCTTTCTGAATCTTGGAATTATTCAATTAAAATGTTGACTGGGAAAGTCTGGAAACAAGATCCATTTCACCAATGGAAAGGTGAAGAACACGAAATAACTTTTTTTGAAAATTTTCTAAAACGCATTCGTGACATTCTGTCTATAAGAAACATGTCTAAACAAGTTGAGTTAATGTTTAATGATCAAATAATAAAAAAAGAAATTGATAAAATTATATATAACACTATGAATAATGTTAATTTACTAGATTTCAATGAATGTAACGAAGATAAATGGAAAAGAATATTACAAGAGTATGATGAAAATTTAAAACCACTAATGGAAAAAATATACCCAGCTCTTAAAAGTAAAATAATGCTTAGTAAATTAGATTCAAATTTGCTAATAAATAATCTTATAAAATACAAAATATTTATAAATAGAAGTGACATTAAAAAAAAACTTGCATCTGAATTAGAATTATTACTCGACAAATTGTTAGATTTAATATTACAAAAACGAAAAGAACTGATAGAATTTATAGAGAAAAAAAATTTTAGTGCTGGTAGATATCTTACAGAAATTGCAACAAAAATTATTTGGATTAGGCAACAAAAAAATCAAGCTATCGAAATGAAAGTAGTTTGTCAAGAGATTATGAAAAATTTACAAAAATATAAAAATTTCGAAGAAAATATAACCGAATATATTAAAGATGTAGAGGAAACCGAAGGCGAATTATTTGATGAATGGTGTAGAAAGATAAACAATTCTATAACGGATTCTTCTCAGTCAATAAATCTCGAAATTACTGGTAGAATAATGGAAATTGATGTTAATAGTGGTAGAATAAATATTAGTTATTCTGATAATTTAGTAAAACTTTTACGTGAAGTAAGACAATTATTAAGCATGGGATTAAATATACCTGGAAAAATATTGAATGTAGTATCAACAGGTGAAAAATTTTATCGTTATGGTATTATTCTTAAACAAGTTTCACATTTTTACAATACAATAGAAGAACAAATGTTACCATGCCATCAAGCAATGATGCTAGAGGAAGCAGTAGCATTTGAGAAATTAATACTACCAAAAAAAAGTAGCAAAGAGAATTCAATTAAAGTTACGTGGGATGATCCAAAAAAGCTTGAAACATATATAGAAAAACTACAAAAAGCAGCTGAAAAGTTGACGTTACATAATAGAAGATTAAGAAGAGTACATGAAGAAATAATGGAAATAATATGTAAAATGATGGAACTTGATTTATTAAGAAGTGAGGAAAAATGGAAACAATTGCTAAGTGATATAAGAGGCAAAATTAATAATGAAAAAAGGTATGTTGGTGATATAACGAACATGAATCCTTGGAGCATACATGTTGACAGGCAATTATATAAAGCGTTATATCTTCAATATTTATGGGGCATTGAATGCTTGCAAAATCAAATAAACAAGATTCATGTTCAGTTAGTTTTTAAACACAATATTATCCAATTTGTACCGTCATTTGAAGAAATAAAAATGAAATATTATAATGAGTTAAAGAAATTTATTTCATTACCAAGCAAATTTAAAGGTATACAAACTGCGGAAAATTCAGAAAATACGAAAAGTACTTTATTCTCTAAAATAATTGATCAAAATATTAGACGATTTTTTTCTTTATATGATAAAACAGAAAAATTATTTGAGAAAGTTAATAACTGTAAGAAACCATTTGAAGAATGGATTGTTATAGCCTATATTGATTTAGAAGCTTTAATTGAAGAAAAATTTACAAAAGCCAGTGATTGGGAGAGTCAATTAAAATTGTTAAAAACAAAAGGAAAGGAATTAGATAGAATTCCTGATGAAATAAAAATTGATTGTATTCATATTTCAACGATGCTCATAAAAGGCTCTATTGAAGATTTATTAGGGAGATTATATGATACACTAATATGGACATTAAAACATTCCATGACTACAGAATTAAATGACATAAATCGAGTTATAGAGACATCTATTAAAACATTATCCGTTAGACCTCAATCTATAGAAGAGATAGCTGAAGCTAATATAGTACATGGGAAGTTAGTAAAAGCACAAAAGGACATGAAAAATCGACTTCAAATGATAGAAGAAAAGAATACACTTCTTCGTTCAGTTGGTGGTAGTGGAGTTGAACAGCTATCATCAACAACAGTAGAATGGGATAAATTAATAATGTTGTTAGACAATCACCAAGAAATGATAAAAGACCAAATTGAAGCGATGAAAGAAGCCATTGGTGGTAGAGTAAGTCAATTAAATGATGAAGGCGAAAAATTACATGTTCGTTGGAAGCAGTTTAAGCCAAAAAGTGATGTGTTTATGGAGAGTGATTCCACATTAAAAGAAGCCATTTCTTTCATTAAAGAAAAAAGACTTCAATTAAATGAACTTTTAGAAGTAAAAAACAAAATTCTTAGTGATCTCGAACAGTTTGGATTAGAAGAAATTGAATTTTCAATATTGAATTCAATTGATGAAGATATTAAAGATGCTGAAAATAATTTCTTGATTTTTGAAGAGTTTAATGAAGGTTTACAAAAATACGGAGAGGAGGAATGGATTGTTTTTAGAAATAAAACATATTTATTAGAAGAATACATTAATGAATGGGAAGTTAAATTGAAGGAGTTCCAACCAACACATGCTAGTATAAGAATTGGGAAAGAAATAGATTCACTCAAAGAGTTTATTTTAAATTTAAAATATTTATGTGGTGAAGTTCTAAGTATAGATCATTGGTTAGAAATATTTAGAATATTAAATTTTCCTAAAGGAACATCTTTAGAAAAATTGAAATTTAACGACTTACTTAATTGTAAAGATATAGTGAATGAAAAAGTTGATGATTTGAGAAATATAAATGCACGCGCACATGGAGAAATTACAATGAGAGAAGCTCTACAGGAATTAGAACTATGGAGTGGACAAGCCGAATTTGTTCTGACAGACTATAAACACTCCAATAAACAGAATATAAAAATTGTTAAAGAATGGAAAGATTTAATTAATCAAGTTAAAGACAATTCAGCTCTTCTTCAATCATTAAAAGCAAGTCCTTTTTATAAAGATTTTAGTGATAAAACATTAAGTTGGGAACAAAAGTTAGCCTCATTAGATGAATATCTAGAAAACATGATGAGAATACAAAGAAAATGGATATATTTGGAACCCATATTTGGTCGAGGATGCCTTCCTTCAGAAATGAGTAGATTTAACAGAGTCGATATTGAATTTCGTTCAATTCTTAATGATATTTCCAGGGATAAAAGAGTTATTTCTTTAGTCAACAGAAAAGGTTTAAAAAATTCTTTGGAACAAATCGTAGATCAATTAAATCGTTGTCAAAAAGCATTAAATACATTTTTAGAAGAAAAACGAAATACTTTTCCACGCTTTTATTTTCTTGGTGATGATGACTTGTTAGAGATTCTTGGACAAAGTCAAAATCCCAATGTCATACAAAGTCATCTGAAAAAATTATTTCAAGGAATTAGCAAAGTTGTATTTAATGAAAACAAAAGTAAGATTATTGCTATAGTTTCAAGTGATGGAGAAAATGTAATACTAGAAAAAGAAATTGAAGTTGTTAGTAATGTGGAAATTTGGCTTACTCAATTAACCGATGAGATGAAAAATACAATAAAAAAATTAGTTGGCAAATGTTTAGGTGAATCAAGTTTAGATCTTGGAAAATATCCAAGCCAAATTTTATGTCTTTGTGAAGAAATTAGATTTTGTAGAGAAATCGAAGATCTTCTTAAGAATAATCTAGATTTAGTTGATTATCATAAAAAATTAAATGAATTATTAGATCAATTTACAGGTAATAAGGTTGATGATAAAGTTTTGACATTAAAATTAAAAGCTCTAATTCTCGATTTAATTCATCATATTAGTATTGTTGAATGCCTCATGAAAGAAGACAATAAATTGACTATTGACTCTTGGATTTGGCAAAAACAACTACGTTTTTACTATGAAAATAATGACGTTATAGTAAAAATGTCTAGTGCATCCTTTAATTATTCCTATGAATACCAAGGAAATGCACCAAAACTTGTTTATACACCTTTAACCGATAAATGCTACCTTACCTTAACACAAGCTTTATCGATGGGTCTTGGTGGTAATCCTTACGGCCCTGCTGGTACCGGAAAAACTGAATCAGTTAAAGCTTTAGCTTCTGCAATGGGAAGACAAGTTCTAGTTTTTAATTGCGATGAAGGCATTGATCTATATTCTATGAGTAGAATATTCATTGGACTTGTTCAGTGTGGAGCATGGGGATGTTTCGATGAGTTTAATCGTCTTGAACCTGGTGTTTTGTCGGCAGTTTCAATGCTTATAAGTGCTATACAAAATTCTATATCAAAAAAGACTGGAAAATGTACTTTAGACAAAAAAACAGTTAGTGTAAATGAAAATTCAGCAATTTTTGTTACATTAAATCCTGCTGTAAAAGGATATGGAGGAAGGCAAAAGTTACCGGACAACTTAAAGTTACTATTCAGACCTGTATTTATGTCAGCACCGGATAATGAATTAATTGCAGAGACTTTGATGTACAGTGATGGATTTAAAGATGCTAAAAATTTAGCTACGAAAATTGTCTCTCTTTTTAAAGTTTGCAAAGAGATGTTAACGAGTCAACAACATTATGATTGGGGTCTTAGAGCTTTAAAAACGATAATAAAAAGTTGTGGCGATATGCTTAGTGGCGATATTAATAAGAACGAAATTAATGTTGTTATTGAAGCATTATCCTTAAATACGATGTCTAAATTAACATATAGTGATTCTATTCGTTTTGAAGCTTTAATTAAAGATGTTTTCCAAAATGCTGAAAAGAGATCACCTCAATTTACTCACTTAAAAGAACCATTAAGAAAAGCTGCAGAAAATAAAGGTATAAAATTAAGTAATAATCAAATAAATAAAATATTTGAACTTTATGAACAATTGAAACAGCGAATGGGTGTCGTTATTATTGGACCAACGTATTCAGGAAAAAGTTTACTATGGCAAATTCTAAAGGAGGCTTTAATAATAAGTGGAAAAAACATTAATGTAATGTTTTTTAACCCAAAGTCAATGGAAAGAAACCATCTTTTAGGATATATGAACCTTGATACACGAGAATGGAATGATGGAGTATTAACTCTTGCTTCTAGAAGAGCTGTTAGAAATGTGGAAAATGGAAATTGGATTATTTGTGATGGTGAAATCGATCCAGAATGGATTGAAGCTTTAAATAGTGTTCTTGATGATAATCGACTATTAACTATGCCATCTGGTGAAAGAATACAATTTGAAAACAATGTTAATTTTATTTTTGAAACAGATGATCTTTCTTACGCTTCTCCAGCAACTATTTCAAGAATGGGTGTAATCTTTATAAGCGAAGAAGATATAGATATAAATTTGGTAATACAATCATGGATAGACAAGAACAAAGATAACCTTCCTGAAATTATTGACAACTGGATGAGAGACATATTTATTCCAACTATCGAATATGTTTTAACAAATAAAAATGAATTTTCCGCATCCAAAATAAGTATTATTAAAAATGGTTTAAGTTCATTACACAAAGTGAAAACAAAAAATGATTTTATTGTCAGAACATTTAGAAGTTTATTAGCATTTGTTCCACAAAAAGAATGGCATGAGTTTAGCGGAAAAGTATTTTCAGATATTGGTGTATTAGATTTAAAAAATTTATGGAATGTATGCTATGACGATAGAACAGATTCAATAATCACTTATTCAGATGACCTAAGAATGGGTATGAGAGAAGACGATTTAAGAAAAGAATTTGATTTTCCCTATATATTAACTTCGTATGCACAATCAAGGAAAGATATAGTATCGGTTTGGCTTCAAGATGGAAATCGCCATCCCATTCTGTTATATGGGCCAGATGGTTGTGGAAAAGAATATCTTATTAAATCATGCCTTGAAAATGATCCAGATAGTACTTCGATTACTATTTATTGTAGTAGTCAAACTAAACCAGTTCATATTCATAATATTCTTATTCAACACACATTGCAAGTTTCTGCTGTTAATGGGAAAATTTTAAAACCGAAAGATAAAAATAATTTAATAATTTATATTAAGGGAATAAATTTATCATCAACAGACAAATATGGAACATCAAGCACAGTAGCTTTCTTACAAGGGATTTTAACATATAATGGATACTATGATGCTAATTGTGATTGGGTTTTATTAGAAAATATTCAATTCGTTTTTAGTGTTTCAACATTAAAAACATCTGATGGAAATAATCAACTTTCAAAAAGATTTTTATCAAAATTACGGATAGTTACTATTGAATGTCCTGGAGAAGAAGAACTGATTACAATATATACAGAACTTCTCAAACCAATACTAATTTCTTCTTTATCTTCACCTTCTAAAATTGAATCTTTATCTAGTTCCATCATTAAAATTTATCAAAATATTACTGAACAATTTACTCCAGCCATTTGTACACATTATCTTTTCACGCCAAAATATATTACAAAATTATGTTTATCATTAATTAGATATGGTATAACAGAAAGCAATATTAATACAATTATTGTACCGGCTCTGTCATATGAATGTTTAAAAATTTTTGGTGATCGTCTTATAAATAATGATCATAGAATTGATCTTGACAATATATTATCAAATATTTTTGGAAGTATTGGAAATAAAAACTCATTTTTTATATCATCAGCGGTAACTAGTACTATATCACCAATAGGAAAAATGCTTCAAATGATTAGTGAAAAAGAATACACTTTACTAGTTGAAAAATTCGTAGGAAGATATCAATATGAAGTTTCAAATTTTAGGCATACACTTCATCAAGAGTTCATATCTCTCTCTGCATCAATTGATAGAATTTTATCACAACCTGGAGGAAATTTACTCATATGTAGTGTTTCAGGCATTGGAAGTTATGAAGCTATTAATATTGTTGGATATATGCAAAATATGAAGATTTTCTCACCCAAAGTTACTTCAGATTACAGTGTAAAGCAATTTTTTAATGATTTAAAGTCCGTTATTTCATGGACTAGTGTTGATAATCAACAAGTACTTTTAAGACTTGAAAATCATCAATTAATTAATAATTCTTTTTTGGAAGCTATTAATTCTTTACTAACATCTGGTACAGTACCTGGATTATTTAATCAGCAAGAATTAGATGGAATTATTTGCCAACTGAATAATTTGGCCTCTCAAGAGGGATATAGAAAAGATTTGTATTCTTTCTTGTCTCACAAAGTTAGACAAAATCTTCATATAGTCATAATCTTGAATATTGACAATTTTGATTTCAATACATTATTAAAAGCAAATCCAGCTTTATATAAAGATTGTTCTGTTATATGGAAAGAATCTTGGAATGAATCAACGCTAAGAACTATTCCAACATTAATGTTAAAAAAAATAAACTTTAATAAATCTGATAATATTGACAATATTGGATCTACATTTTTATCTGTCTTTAATACTGTTGATTCTTCTACTAGAACTCCTGCTAATTACACAAAATTTGTTGACAATTTTATACAGATATTTGAAAAGAAGTATGATTTTGTTGAAAAAAAATTAAATCATTTAAAAGCTGGTATTGAAAAATTGACAGAAACAAGAGATTCTGTGTCTAAACTCCAAAAAGCTGCTGCTTTAAAATCAAAAAAATTGGCTTCCAAACAAAAAGAAGCTGATAGTGCCCTCGTAGCAATAACTCAATCGATGTCTGGAGCCACAGATCAAAAAGCTGACATGGAACAACTAAAAGAAGACGTCGAAAAGGAAAGCATTAGAATTGAAGAACAGAAAAAGATTATTGATGAACAATTAAGTGAGGTAGAACCATTATTAAAAGAAGCAAGAAAGGCTGTTGGTGCAATAAAATCTGAAAGTTTAAGTGAAATAAGAAGCTTACGTGCACCACCAGAAGCGATAAGAGATATTCTTCAAGCAGTTCTTTTGTTTATGGGTATAATGGATACAAGTTGGGAGGCAATGAGAAAATTTCTTGGAAAGTCTGGAGTAAAAGATGAAATCATAAATTTTGATGCTAGAAAAATTACTTCAGTTGTAGGGAATAAAGTAAGTGCTTTAATAAAACAAAAAGAAGCATCGTTCGAGGAGAAAAATGCTAAAAGAGCAAGTGCTGCTGCAGCACCTTTAGCTTCATGGGTTAAAGCTAATCTACAGTATGCAAAAATATTAGAAAAAATACAACCTTTAGAAAAAGAAAAAGAGAAATTATTAAAAAATTTACAAAAAAGTAAAAATCAAATGGATAATTTATCTAAAGGTCTTTTAACAGTCGATGCAAAAGTTGCTCAATTAAAAGAAAATTTTGAAGAACTTATGAAAGAAGCAACCCAAATAAAACTGGATCTTGAAAAAGAACAAGCGATTATTGGAACAGCAGAAACATTAGTAAAAAGACTCGAAGGTGAATATCAAAGATGGAGAGAACAAAACGAAGTTTTGCAAAAAGAATTACATGATCTTGAAAGAAAAAGTATTATAGCAGCTGGATTTGTTACTTTCATGGGAACATATTCTGAAGATTTACGTTTATCTATGCTCGAAGAATGGTGTAAAATATTAAATATTGAAGATTTTAATTTACCTAGGTTCTTAGCTACCGATAACGAAATTTTGAGCTGGAAACGCAATGGATTACCAGAAGATCAATTATCAATAGAAAATACAACGATCCTTTTTAATAGTATAGATTACTGTCTTATAATAGATACAACAGGAAGAGTATCAGATTTTTTGTATAAAGAGCTACAAGATTCTAATGTTGAAGTTATTAAAGCTGGAAGAAATGATTTTCTTCTTCAAATAGAACTTGGTGTTCGCTTTGGAAAAACTATTATTGTTAACGATATTGTGAATATAGAACCAGGCATTTTTGAATTATTAAGAAGAACAATTTCAACACAAGGACCTAGACAAGTTATTCAAATTGGCAGTAATGATAAAGTTGATTTTAATCCATCATTTAAATTATTTTTATGCACCAAAAATACTCATATAAAACTTCCAACATATGTTTCTTCACTTTTAACAGAAGTTAATTATTCAACAACAAAAAGTGGATTAACAGCTCAATTACTTTCATTATCAATATCAATTCAAAAACCTGAATTAGATAAGAAAGTCAAGTGAATTAACTAGTGAGGCTGAAAAGATGCAAATAAAGCTTCATGATCTTGAAAATGTTCTTCTCGATGAGTTGGCTAATAGTACTGGAAGTATAATAGAAAATAAACAACTTCTCGACTCATTAAATGACATAAAAGAGAATTCTGAAAAAATTGGTATTGCATTAAAGGAAAGTGAACAGTTACAAAAGGAATTAAGTAAGCAAAGAAATGTTTATTTAGAACTAGCAAATAAATCTTCAGCATTATATTTTGCCATTAAAGATCTCCACAAACAAAATAATATGTATAATTTTGGTGTTAATACAATAATAAAGTTATTTAAAAAAGTATTAATTGAGAATGGAAAAGATGAAGTTGCTGGTAAATTAGAAAATTTATATAAAATACTAAGACAAAGAGTTTTTATGTATGTTAGCAGAGGTTTATTTAAGGCTAATAGATTAATGTATACAATAAATTTTATTCATAAAACGAAACCAGAATTATTTCAGAAAAATGAATGGAATTTTTTTATTGGGACACTAGAGAAAATTGAAGAGAATATCGATAGAAAAAAGAGTACCATTCCATGGTTATCCGAAAATAGCTATCCACTAATTGACCAACTTGAAATCCATTTTCCAAAATTATATAATGCATTGAAGTTATCTGATCTTGGAACATGGAATGATTTCTCAAAAGCTATAAATGCTGAAGAAAGCATTCCTCCTTCTATAGAATCATCTTTATCATTATTTCAAAAAGTAATTTTAATTCAAATAACAAGACCAGATAGATTACACACAGCTATCAATAATTTTGCATGTAATGCATTAGGAATAGATACCATAAATCCTCCGCCATTAAATTTAAAAGAAATATTCGAAAATGAGTCTAATGAAGAAGATCCAATACTTATCTTAACTGGACCTGGGGCAGATCCATCCCAAGATTTAGAAGAATTAGCTTCACAAAGTATAGGTATTGAAAAGTATATTCAAATATCTATGGGCCAAGGTCAGCAAGAAATAGCAATTAAAAATTTAGAAAAAGCTTCTGAAGAAGGACTATGGTTGTGTATTAAGAACATTCATTTAGTTCCACAATTTTTAACAGAACTTCAAAAAATATTAGCATTAATTATTCAAAGACATAGGTCATTTAGGTTATGGATAACATCAGAATGTGATGAATCATTTCCAACAACTCTTGTGCAAGATTCTCTGAAAATTACTTTTGAATCACCACCAGGATTAGAAAATAATGTTAGTAGAACGTATACTAATTGGATTCAGTCAATTCCTCAAGATCAATATGTATTTGACAATGTTAAGCAACAAGCATTTTTTATTTTGGCGTATATTCATGGACTTCTCCAAGAAAGGCGGACTTTTATACCACAAGGATGGATTAACTTTTACGAATTTTCAAATGGAGATTTAAGGGCTGGAAAAATGATTTTTGACAAGATGTCTTTTAACAGTAAAGAAAACATAGATTGGAAAACATTTAAAGGGCTTGATAAGTTTAGTTGTTTATGGAGGAAGAATATTAAATGATTTTGATAATAGAATTTTACTAGCTTATTTAGATAAATATTTAAATGAAAAGTTTATTAATGGAACCGAAAAAGGTGAAATTTGCAAGAATATTAAAATGCCAGCATATAATAATATTAATCAATATAAAGAATGGATTAAAAAAAATCTTAAAAATGAAGGTGAAATACAATTAATGATGTTAGGTTTACCATTAAATATACTATCTTCTTGGGAAATAACAGAAAGTAAAGAAACTATTAGGCAACTAAAGTCTCTTGAATTGACAGCAGTCAATTTAAAAACACTTGACAGGAATATGTTGAGCGAGAATCTAAAACCCATCCTTCATCTTTGGAAGTCATTAAATTCAAATGAAAGCTTCCACAATGCAATTATACCAGAGGTAGAACCCAATATTAATCCAATTATTGAAGCAATTGAATCTGAATTTTCTTTTGCTTTAACACTCCTTCAGCAGATTCATTTAGATCTTTCTCTAATTAGTAAATCATTAAAAGGAACATTATCTATGGATAGTAAAATAAAACAATTATGTCTTGAACTTATTACTCACCAATTACCAATGTCTTGGAGTAGTAAATGGAATGGTCCCCAAGATCCACTACAATATATGAAAGCTGTTGTTGTAAAAACAAAATCAATTAGAAATCTTGTTAATATGGTATCAACAATTAATATAAATAATTTATCATTTGATTTATCTTATTGGTTAAGACCATCGAGATGTTTAAATTCATTGAGACAATTAGTAGCTAGAAAAAGTGAAATAAGTTTAGATCAATTAAAATTAGCTACAAGTTGGGAAAAATCATTAATCAAAAGCGAATATATTGCAGAAATTAAGGGTCTTCAAATAGAAGGAGCTTTATTCAATGGAGAAAATTTGTCAGAAACTTTGTCGAATTCTTCTCCCGTTAATAATGTACCTTTATTAAATGTGGCATGGATTCAAAAAACTTCCCCTGATGTCTATGACGACAAAAATAGCATTGAAGTACCTCTTTATGAAAATAATTTAAGAGAAAATTTTGTTACAACAATTCAATTGCCTTTTGATAGTCAAAATGACAAAGAAAAATGGATTATAATGAATATAGCATTATTTTTAAAAGAAAACACGTTCTAACGTATTTAATTTATATGCGCCCATCAAAAAAAATATTTTACAATAAAAATAAAGAAAAGAAATATTGTTAAACTAAAAATATATAAAAGTTAATGATAAAATATAGTCATTTATTATTGATGAAATAAATATTGGATTTATATTAAATACACACATAGTTATATAACAAGATTAAATATATTTTATTTATGCAGATTTTATTATTTAAACGTAGATGATGAATTCCTATCTTCGTCATTCTCTTTAGAACTGTTTTTAAGATTTATATTTAACGATGAAGTAAAAGCTTCTCTTTCAGCAATATTTGTAAAATATTTTGTACGCTTAACACCTTTAATTTTGTTTATTGTCAACTCTTTGGCAGAACATGATTCTCTATGTTTCTGTACATAATTTCTAAATATACTTTCTAATTCTTTAAAATTTGGCCTAGCTTTTGGATCTGCTCTAAATATTCTATTAACAATATCTAAAATAAATTTTGGTGTTCCTGATGGCATATCCCATAATTTAATTTTTCTTATCAGTGTTGCCATTTTTTTCGGTTCCATATCAGGCCAAGGCTTAGCACCATTGGAAAATATTTCAAAAAGAACAACAGCAAAGCTCCATACGTCACTTTTTTCTGAATATCTGGGGTTATGTACAAGAGTTTCAGGGGCCATCCAAGCAAGAGGGATCTTTTGACTCCAAAAATTTTCTTGTTTTAGTTCAGTTGTCATTTTACTAAGACCAAAATCAGATATTTTTATAATTCCGTCTTGAGATATCAAACAATTTCTTGCCGCTAGATCACGATGTACAATTTCTTTGGAATGAAGAAAATCACAGCCTCTACAAATTTCATAACCATACAGTGCTTTTTCTAAATCACAAATGTTATTTTCTTCCCTCTTTAAATGTGAACTTAATGCACCACCAGGACATAATTCCATAACAAGAATAACAGGAGGTTTATCACAGGCAATACCATAAAAATGTACAATATTATCATGAACTAAAAAAGACATTATTTTTGCTTCTTTCAATAAGTCATCTTTTGCATTTTTATTATTAACTGTATCAGAGTTATCAATAATAGCTACTTTTATAGCAACATCTATCAATTGATTTACATTATTTGTAAAACTTCCTTTATATACAATAGCAAAATTTCCTCTGCCAATTTCACCACAATTCACTTCATATTTAATTTGATTTTTTTTTATTAACCATGCAGGTTTAATAATTGGATTTTTAAGAACAATTTTTTCCTGGCAACATTTTATCTCTATAGTAATCAACTAAATCAACAATATTCGCAAAATAATTAATATTTTTGGTCTTAAGTAAAATATTTAAAAAAAATCCTTTTTCATTACATACTCCAACAGTGAAATTAACTAATTTTGATTTAGGTCCACGTGCTGTAATCACGAGTTCATAAAACCCCCTGGTATCAGTAACTCTAACTAACCAATCACCTTCATTTTTAACCAGATTTTGAATATCACCTCTTGGTCTCATTGCATGAAACCATTCCTGCTCTTCAATATTTTTGCTGTTATTACCAGTAAAAACAGGAACCTTTGCTAGTGATTTAACACTTCTTGAACTTTTTTTAGACTGCTTATTATCAATAGATTCTACCATATTATTTACATTGACTGTTTAAATTAAGTATGAAGTGGATGCTATTATTTGTGTTATTCATATTGTAAAGAAATTATTTAAATAATTGCAAAATATGAATCTAGGAAATGTTTTTAAGAAAAATTTACAAATTTATTTTTTAATTCACAAGAAAAAATAGGACACAAATTTGCATAAAATGTAACAAATTAGTCCCACCTAGTAAAATTCGAATTTTCTTAGGTTGTGACTACTAATTTAAATGCAATTATTTCGTTCAAAAAAATTAAGACAATAAGTAAAATAAGTTTCTATTTTTTCTATTATATTGTCATTATTTTAAAACCTAAGTTATTTCCTACGATACATTTTAGAATAAAATATTAGAATTTAATTTTATATTATATAATATTATAAATGCTTTTATAAGGAGTATTTTTTAAATATTCTTCAATTCTTTGAATTACTATAAATTAGATGTTTATATAAAATTATACTCATTTGATGATTCAACTTTTTTTATATTGTTTTCAAAGTTATTTTTAAAAGCCAAACTTATTAAAAGTTTTTAAACACTATACATTTTGTTTATTGTAAAAATAGTTTTTAAGTATTTTAATTTAAATAGAAAAAAATAGCAAATACTAAAATAATATATTTAATTTATAACATTTTGTGTTATTAAATAATTATTGCTTTTCGCTATTATTGTTATGAAATTTTTAAATTTCCATAATTATTGTTGTTAATAGAATGTTAAAATAAAGATTTTTGCTAAAACGTTAACAACTTTAAACGAAACTGACTTGTATCGACGTACTTCATAATATGTTATAAAAAACAAATTAGATTCTAAAATGAGTACAATATTTTTAAAATTCCTAAGATCAAATAATTGTTACATTGCTCTAAAACTTCAAAGATATACCTTTGTCCGAAATGAGAGCAAAAAAATAATTAATGCAAAAAAAATTTCTTCAAATCCTACAACCTAATTCCATATGTGGTATTTTTCTATATATATCATAAATATAATTTTTTTAGAAAATGAAATTTTTTTTAGCTCTTTAAAGGGGAAACCTCCAAACTAAAATCCAGGCATTAATTATTTCAAAATTTACTAAATCAAATTTTCTTTAATTATCCTTCTTATTTTTTTTATATGAAATATATATATTGCTAAATAATTTTTTCCCATAAAATAAAAATTATAATTAATACTAATACTATGAAAAGGAAAATTAACTTTATAGCCAAATTTGTAGATATGATTATTTATTTCTATCCGATTTTTGTATTTTTTATGAAACAATTTTATTAAAAAAATCTATTTTATTAGGCTATTCTGTTAAGATTCCCAAAATTATAATATTGAACAATTAAAAAGTATTGTTTGTAAATTTAAATTTTTCTTTGTATGTTATATTTTTGATTACCCAGAAATTAATTTTTGCAGTTATAAATGTAATTCTTAACTCTCTGTGTATCGAAAAATGTTGTTCATTTTTAAGTAATTATCGGAGTTTTTTTGACAAACTTATAAAAGACATTTAAAATCTTTTTGTAAGTAATATCATCACATTGAAAATTATAAAAGAACTAACAGCACATTTTAGGATCATTTTCTTCTTTTCTTTTTATGTTTTACTATTATTTCATCAAAATATTGGTAATGTATTAGAATGATTAAGAAGATAGAAATTTTCTAATTTTACTACTATTTGCTACACTACAACTAGTAAATATTGAATTTAGATTAAGAATATGTTATGTACGAGTTGTCTTTTTAATGACAAAATAATTCTTCAATAAAAATTGCATCAAAATTTTCATTTATTTCAAAGTTATTACGTTATACGTGTGGAAAGTTGGAAGAATTTTTATAAAAACTAGATTCTATACTTTTCAGGCATTTAATTTTATTAAAATCACCGAAAATATATCTGGTTAGTTGTTTATTTTGTATTTATTTAGGTTGATATTTTGGTAATAGCTTAAATAATAAAAAATTAATATGAACTTTATATGTGGTCTCCATCACCATAGTATATTCTTTCCATTGTAATGAAATATTTTTTACTTTAAAAAGTCATTTATCACCGAAAACCCTATTATACATCTTATAAATGATGATACATTTATGTACTGTTTTTTAAAATTTATTACTTTAATATTACCTGTATATTTTAAATTTAATCATACAACTTTAAATACAAAAGAAACATTACAAATATTTCAGATTTCATCTCTCACCCAGAGGCGTAGTTTTTTTTTAATAGTACAAATATTCTGAAAAATTTCTGTTTACAAAATTATATAAAATTTATAAAACTGCTAATAATTTTAAAAAACCTTAGCTTATAAATTTTTTATCAAATACTATTCTATTGTTGTCTACTTTGTTTTGTTATAAAACTAAATTATTTTATAGTTTTTTTACTTTGTAGAGGCTAATAACTAAAATATTATTATTTATTGTTATTATACCATTAAAATTTTTTAATAATTTTTATAGTATCGGTTAATCAAATGTAATATTGTACACTATGTTGGATAATTAGTTCTAGAAAAACATTTATTTTTAAAAATATTTTTTTTAAAAGTTGTTCTTTGTTTTTGCTGTTAAAATATGTATATAAATATTGTTGTCACCTTTAAACGTTTTAGTTTGGTTTTCATTGCTAGTAAAAAAGATGATAACATTCATTTATTTACTAATTTTATACAACTATATTTTTTGACTAGGAAGAATTTAAAATGAAAAAATTATAATCACGTTATTTTTGCCTTTTAAAATTATAAATTTTTTTATAATATAAAAATTTTAAATTTATAAATGATAGTTATAAAATTGTAAAATGATTGTTCCCATGAAAAACTTACCTGTTATTATAAGTAAAATTACTTTAAATATATTTTATAATAATTTTATATATATGAAATGTTGTACTACTTATATTATTAGTCGAATAAATTTTTTTAACTTATCCCAATGTTTTAAAAAGTAAAACTCACATTACGTATTTAGATATAGGAAACTTTCAACACGATTTGGTATTGGGGTAATGCGCTGCAAAATTCTCAATTTAAAATACTGATTACAGATCTTATCTTATCATTAATCATACGAGCATTATAAATTCTCGATGTATTATTATATACAATAATCAAAAGTAATTTTTGTTTTTTAGGTTTACCATGACATTATTTTCTAATACAACTGATGAAGCTGTTGATAAAGCTAAAAAACAATTTATCATGAGTAGTGATACATCAGAAAATAAATTAGATTTTTCAAAAATTTCTTCATTTGACAAATTGGAGACCTTTCCACCTGTTGATGTTGGCTTAAATGCAATTTCACGTGGAGAAGTTGCTTTGATGGTGTTATCAGGAGGTCAAGGTACAAGACTTGGTATACCACATGCCAAAGGTGTTATCGACTTAAATCTAAATTTGACACCAGGATTTGATAGTACTTTATCAATTTTTGCTAAAAGACTCCATGGTCTACAAGAATGGTGCAAGGACGCTCTTAATTTGAAAAAAACTCCACAAATCTCATTAATTATTATGACTTCATCACACACAAATCAAGAAATCAAAGATTTTGTTAATGACCATATATTAGGTGAAAAAATTTTAAAACCAAGTCAAATTATTATCGAAGAACAATCGAATATTCCGTGTCTTTATTTGAATGGAGAAGTCATTAAAAAATCTCCAACTGAAGTACAATTATCCCCTGATGGAAATGGTGGATTTTTAGAATGTTTGAAGAAATGTGATGGTTTTCTTGAAGGAAAAAAATATCAAATATCTCCATGTCATTGCTGTTGATAATTGTCTTTCTAAAGTATGTGATCCTGTAGCCATTGGATGTATGATTGATACAAAGGCTGATGTTTTGAACAAGGTAGTTAAAAGACGATCACCAACCGAAAGTTGTGGTGTTATGGTTAAGATAAATAATGGTGATGGAAGTTACGTTTCAAAGATTATTGAATATTCAGAAATGCCTAAAGAACTAGGACAAGCTGTTTTGGAAAATGGTGAACTTAAATTTGAGTATGCTAATATTTGTTCCCATTATTTCAATGTTGAATGGCTTAGATGTTTGTATGAGAAAAATATTGAATTACCATATCATAGAGCTTTGAAGAAAATTCCATACTATGATGATGAAGAAAAAAGGATTATAGAAGTTAGTAAACCAAACGGAATTAAATTAGAAAAATTTATTTTTGATGTCTTTGATTTTGCTAGGTAAATTTTTACAACAATTTGCTAAAAAAGTCATTTTTAGAAAAGTTGTCATGTATGAAGTACCAAGATGTCAAGAATTTGCTCCAATAAAGAATGCCGACAGCGCAGGTGTTGATTGTATTAAGACTTCTAAAGAAGCTCTTAGTGATTTAGTAAAATTATGGATGGAAAAAAATGGACTTAAAGATATTTATTTGAAGTGGTTAGAAAAGCATAATCTTAGCATGTTTTTCTTGGATCCTAGATTAACTTACGATGGAGAAGGCAAAATATTTAAGGTTTTGAAGGAAGTTTTTGAGAACGATGTCATAGAACCAAATCAACTAAATTATCAATTCCTTTCTTCACTTTTATATAAAAATAATATCTAAATAATTTATTTTCTATTTTTAAAAATAAAATGACCTCAAGAATTTTATTGCTTAAAATCTACAGACATTTTTATTTATTTGGATGGAAATTTTGAATACTTTTAATTTCCTATATTTGTTACTGACAAATTAAACATATTTTTTAGTACTATCTTATCTTAAATTTGTCGATAAAATTTTTAATTAAAGTGATTCTAAAGCATTAATTTTTAAAACAATATTCTTCTATTAAAAAATTGTAAATAATAATTTTGTCATTTGAATAACATATGTATGCAAAACATTCATTATCGTTATGTTTTCTTTTTCAAAAATTGTAATAGTAAATCATCCAATTTCCATATGTCAAAAAAATGAACTTGATGATGGCTTTCTACAAAATTATCACTGATATCAAATATCGTCGATAATAATAAATAGAGATTTCCTATCCTTTCAGCACCCTGAATTTTTGAATTTCCATTTTTTAAATAATAATCATGTAATAATATTGTTAAATTTTCTGATTCACGTTGCATTGCTGCTTTACCTTCTTCACTAACATCATGTTTTGAACCCTCTAATGAAGCTATCGCTTTTAAGGCACAAAATTCATCATGCTTTATTTCCATGTCAATCATTGGTTGCATTATTTCGCTTTTTACTCGTTGAAGTAAAGGCCAATATATATATTTTTTGTTAGCTTCTGTTATGTGCTTTTCATCACCCCAACCTGATGAATCCGACAAAATCGTGGAAACGAATCCTCCGTTAGGAAGAACAAATTTTGTCATATCACCTATTTGGCAAGATATAAACGAAGGATCAAGAACAGTATGATAAAGAACACATTTTCTAAGAAATGTTGTTTGGTCGCCAAAGGATAAATGTTTGAAAAATTCCCAACCACGCATCCATTCATAAATAAAAAGAATGTGAATTCTTATTGATTTTGTAAATTGTCTAAAGTTCAGTGGTTTAATATCATCTTTGGTAAATGGCCCTCTCGAATATAATCCAAATAAAGAACTAACTGGTTTTTCACAAAACAAAATTCTCCTTCTTTCATTTATTTTCTTTTCTTCTTCAATAAGATATTCCAAAACATTGACATTTGTCTTTAGTTTAAAAAGTTTATCAGAAAAATAAAGTGAACTTTTTGAGACATTTGTAACTATTTGGAATTTGTTATAGAAGTTATTAACAGTATTTATGTTATTATTTATATTAACCTTTTCTTCGTTATTTAAAATTGAATCATTTCTCATAACTTTCTTAGAGTTAATTTTATCAAAAGATTGTAAATATTTTAAATCTATACCTAAATTTTGTCCAAATCTTTTGTTTCTTTTTAATCCTGAAATAGTGAAATAATTACGGCCATTCATAGAACTGTGTTGGCCAGCTTTAACTGCACTTGTTTGCATACCAGCTTCAAGACATCTTCTAATCCTACATGCACGACAGTTTTTTGTCTGTTCTAAAAAAAAGTTGAATAAAAAATTTTTACAACTTACTAAAACTTATTTTACATTCATTTTTACCATTAACGCATTGAAAATTTTTTTTCAATGCAACATTCCTTCTAAAAGCAGCAGCACAAGCTATAAATAAGAAATAAACATTGTAGAACAGACGTTACCAGAACAACTTTGGGCATTAAAATGAAATCCAGTGGCATGTGCCCCACATATTTTACATTCATATTTTTCCATGTTTTCAATAGAACTTGTAATAATATCAGCAGGAAAATTTCTTATAATGTCCATAATAAATTATTTAATAAAAATATAATGTTCAAAATGCAATAGTCACGCCAGAACAAAATGATTGAAGCTGTATATATATAATAAAATGCTTATCAATAAAGGTGAATTGATAACATTGGTCGAGGTTGATGTTGATAGTAAGAATCAATTTTTTACACGAAACATAAAAAAAATGAACCTTATAAGTAAAATAGTTATAAAAAATTGATCGTTAATAACTATTTGTAACAAAATTATTAATTTAATTTTTTTAACTATCAATAATTAATTACTCCTCACTTATTAATAAAAAATTTTATCGATTTTAAAAAAATGTATTGTAATTTAATACTTTAATAAACAACATTTCTTCATATATTTGAATTTAGCATTTAAATGGCCATAATTTAATAATACTTTTCGGAAACATTTATTTTTATTTGTGGTATGTAATCTCTTAATTTTCTAATAATCCATCCATCTAATTCATTCATGTTTCTAACTGTTACAATTCTGTTATTACCTATTTTATTTGAAAACGAATTAACATTATAAGAATTGCTTTTATTTTCATTAAAGTTGAAAATATCCCATGTAATATTTGTCTCAATTGAAGGTCTTTTTGATAATATATATACATTAGATTCTTTTCCACAAATTGATCCATTTATACATTTAAAACGCTGTGCATATACATATATATCTTCCTCAATAACTTTATAGATTATAGGTGATATCTCTTTATGACTTCTAATAATATAATGATGCATCAAAAATATAATAAGTGAAAGATTGACATAAGGATAATGTATTGGATATCCAAAAACAAATATCGAAGGAGGAATAGAAAATATTAAATGAAGAAATGTAGTCTAGAATTGTTATATACTTTATAATTACTTAATTTACTTACCAAAATTAAACTACCATAGATGAATAATGCCATAAGACTAGTATACAATTCAAACCAATGGGAAAAAAATTTGTTCTTAAGGCAAAATGATATACTTCTAATAAGACATACAAATCCTTTAATATATGGATACATAACAAACATCAACGCAATTGATAAAACATATAGAAATAGAAATTGCCCTCCATACTGAGCAGAATAATTATAGCATAATTGATAACAAATGTAAGGAGCTCCTATCATTGAACCCATATGAAGGCAAGGAAAATCTTGTTTCATATAGCACGATTTCATTGATTTAAATAACATTTTTTCATAGTAGAATGAAATAATTCTTACTACATTAAATACACCAAATGAAAACAATGCTATTTTGTATGTAAAACATGTGCTTGATTCAATATTACTACCATTAATATCAGTCAAATCTAGAGAACTTTTAAACAGTGATCTTAATATATATAGAAATTTTACAAATATTAAACTTACTCATTTTTTTCATGACAACTTAATATTATTAAAGGTTTAGTATACTTATACATGATACTTGGAAAAAGAATCAACAATGGAATAATTAAAATATTTAAAAATTTCACAAATATGCACATGAATTTTATAATTCTTGTCATTTTTTTAATCAACTTAATGTTTTAAATGCAAAGTGAATGAAAATATTTTTGTATTAAAATAAGCTACTATTAATTCTAGAAACAGAATTTATACTTTAAAGATACAATGTATGAATATTATTAGAAGATGGAAATTACTAAAACATAGATTATATATTCATTCAAAGACAATACCAATTATAAACATGATTTGCATGCATTTGAAAATAGAATGTTATTTAAAATTTATAAAAGTTTTAATAATTAGTCAAAATAAACATTCTTAATGATGCTTTAAACTATTAAAACTAAATAGATACTAAGAAATTCCTTATTCTATAAAATTAAGCTTCTTATAAGAAATGAAGATAACAAAGTATAAGCAAAAAATGAACTTAAATAATACATAATAAATAAGTTGTAACAAATAAATAGTTTTTTTACTAATAGTTAAAAAAAGTATTTGTTTGTTATAAAGCGAATCATCACATTCAAATTCTACTAATTTTAACTAGTGGAAAATTTTTTCAAAACCCATTTTTTGAGTCAGTCGAAAATTTTTTTAAATTTTAGTAAAACAAAAATTTGTAACCCTCAATTTTTATTTCATTAATAAAAAAGCAACAAAAATTAAAGTTTTTTAAAAGATTTATTCGGTCTGAAACTTTGAGATACAGCAACTGCAGTTCGTTAAAGTTTGAAAAATTGATTTTTACAAATCTCTGGTAATTAATTTTTTTTAAAATAAATATTGTTTCTTAAGGCAACTTTTAAGAAAAATTGAGTAAACATAGTGAAAACATGAGTTTTTTTATTTTTGTTCTCAAAAATTAAAAAAACTAAAAAAATTCTAAAAGACAACAAAGACATGAATTTATGAAGCTAAAAGTATAGCCATTCGTTTTTTATAAAAAATTACTCCCAGAGATAATATTTATTTTAAAAAAAAATTTAATTACCAGAGATTTGTTAAAATAAATTTTCCCAATCTTTGATTCACTACTGTTGCTGTATATCAAAGTTCCAATCCGAAATAATTTTCTAACATAAATTTTTTTAGTTGCTCTTTTTACTAGTGAAATAAAAATGAGAGAGGGTTACAAATTTTCGTTGTACAAAAATTTTAAAAAATATTCGAATGATCACAAAATGGGTTTTCGATTATTTTCATCTTATTTTTATCTGTTAGAAATTAAAGTACTTTCTTTGTAGATACTTGTAATACTAAGAAATGATGAATCAAGTAGAATTACATTTTTTGATAAGTAAAGCTTCTAACTTTTAATATGTAATGATATGTTTCTGTAGTTTTCGAAATAAGAGTACATTCAAAAATAAAACGGATGTTAATTTAAAATAGTTACTAGATAATTTCCAATAATATATAAATTCAAAAATAACTTTAATTATATAATTTTAATAAATTTTTTCATGTAATAATTTATTTCTTGTAAAATCTTGATATTGCTTTTATGACACCATTAAATTAACAATCACAAAATACGAGGGTCATTCAATAAGTAAAGAGACAAATCATTATAGGTAAAAAAATAGCAAAATAAAAACGATGATAAGAAATAAATCATAAAATATGAACTGTTTACATCATTTTTTCATAATTTGCAAAAAAAATTTTTCGCTTTGAACAAACTATATTTTACTATATAATGACAGCATTCCCACTCGAAAACTGTAATTTGGAAAAACAACGTTTTTTAGTAAAATTCTTGTCTCAGAAAAAGCTAAACCCTCTGAAATTTACTTTCGGATGCTTAAGCAATATAGTAAAAGCTGAATGAATCGTAAAAACTTCTGAAAAAGTGTGGTACAAGCGTAAAAACAGTTCATTCGCTAATTCAAAGTAAACTGAACTATCGTAAAAAAAAGTTGCAAAAAACTTGGTCGAAAAATTTTATCAAATTTCCAGTACAGTTCAGACCGTGAACAGTCAGATTTCTGTTTTTGTTGTGGACATTTCAATGATTATTTTCGTTAACTAAGATTTAACGATAATGAAGGAGTAAAGGAAAAAATACAGAAATGTCTAAAATCTCATGATAAAAATCTCTTTGCCATCGGCATTAGAAAGCTCGTGGAAAAATGGGACAAATGCATAAATGTAACAGGAGATTATGTCGAAAAATGAGTAAAATTTGGGATTTATACGATAATAAATTATTGAGTTATAATCATTTGTCTCATTACTTTTTGAATGACCCTCGTAGCATCAACGAAGCATTAATGTTATATCGAGGAATGATTCTTTTTGTGGGGTTTTTTGTTTCTATATAGATTTTACTAATGATTTATTGTTATATTACTAAATATTAATTTTTTAGTATTGTTTTATTTATTGTTAATGAAAAGATTATTTACAATATTAAAATTACAATAAAATGAATATATTAATCTGTTAAAAATTAAAGGTATTTAATTAATCTTCCTCCTCTTCTTCTGGACTGCTTTCTGTTGAAATTCTTCTTAATAACTGAGAAAATAAACTTTCAAGTAATACCGGATCTCCAATAACAAATACTTTCCATTTATTAGTTTTCATAAGGCATTCTCCATGTTCAAGGATAAGTTCCATTCAATATTCTTTTAGACTTCCAGCCGAACACGCTTCAGATAATATGAAACGTTGAAAGACATTCTCAATTGTTAAACTCCCAAACAGGAAGTTTTCTGAGATTTCTTTCAATATTTCCAGTCTATATTTTATCTGCAATTGCTATTATGTCACTAGCAATTATCTTAATGTTTGAGATTTCGTCTGTATAAATGTATTTCAACACTTCCGTTACAATTGTAGGACCAAAATATTTTATTTCGATGATGCTTGATTAAGACTTTTCTGTTTTTCTGCACAACATCTCATTAAAAACAGGAGACTTTTCACTAAGAATATTTTTGTGTGCTTTTAGTTCAGTGTCACTTACTTTTATAATACAATCACAAAAATGTCCTGGATCAAATATGTTATTATAGTCTAATGATTATTTTGATCTAAACAAAGAAGAGGAACAACTATATTTATTAGACTTCTTTACCATATTATGTGGATTATCTTAAATGAAAAATATTTAAATATTGATGATAATAATAACGAGTGAAAAAAAAACTTACCAACAGATACATTTTTCCTTCTATTTTTATGATTCTTAGCCATCAGTTGAATTGAAAGGTAGAAGATTGAATAGATTAATTTATTAAGAAAATGGGGATATATTTATAAATAAATAACATTAAAAATATAAAGTAAATTAAATATTAGATATTGATATTTAAATAATATAAAAAGTTAAAAAAAAGTCTGCAATTATTTAACCGTTAATAATCATTTTTACGTTATGTTAGAGAATGCATGTTTCTATTTTAATATAAAATTTCGGAATTTCATTATGAAATCTAGAGAGCCAAAAATGCTAAAGTTGCATTTTTTCGTTGAATTCCTTGTTGAGTCATGAAAAAAGAACAGAAAAATAGTTTTAAATTGTTTAATCAACTTTTATTATTAAAAATCTTACATACATCAAATGTGCATTGGTAAATTAAAAATAAATAATTTTATGATAACTAATGAAAGAATATAGAAGAAATTTTAAAACTGCGTTAAAATAAATTAAATTCATTCAATTTAAAATTCTACCATTAAAAAATTATAGTTTTTATATATAAGTATATTCTTACAACACAAGAAAATTGGATATCTTCACATGTAATAAAATTGTATCATAAAACATTTCCTTAAACAGTCTTTACTTTAGATGAAAATAATTTTCTTAAAATCTTCATTTTTAACACTATTGTTGATTAATGTAAATTTCTTCGGCCACATATTTTGACCCCTGCTACAGAAGCGTTTTTCTAAATTAATAAAAAATAAATTTGTTCCCGGTAACAAATGACTCTAAAATGACCCTAGATTCGAGAGTCAAATGACCTTGGGGTTTTTTTTCTATGCTCATTTGACCCTAGGTTCGAAAAAAATTAAAAATAAACGACTAACATTCGAAACTATTATGAAACATGAATTTGAGGAATTCATATAGCTACAACTCCGACTCCTACTTCTTTAAAACTCCTTGAAACGCTTATCTGAAATGAAACCATTAAAATGGTACACTTGAACTTACATTAAATTTCTAGTAATACCGGAACCATGTACTGCAACATATACACAATCAATGCGTGCTTTATAGTTTTGTCTATCTTTTAGAGTAAATAATTCCTCATAAAAACACCAGTCAAAGTATTTATTTTATTATTATAAAGGTTCCTTTACATTAAATACTTGTAAATAATAGTTCTTAAGATATTTTGGAAAATTTTCTACATGAAAAATTCGAATTGTTACTTATTTCCTAAGTTCTAAAAAAAGAACAAACAAAAATTGATTAAATTTTACTATTAATTGACGTCATCAATTAAACTTGGTATAATTAATTTTCCACCATTAATATTATCAATTACTACACAGGAACATATAAAATTACTAATCGGTATAAATTTTTTACTTTCAGTGTTTTCATCAGTAGTATTTTCATCAGTAAATTCATAAATGAGCTTAAAATATTGGTCATGCTGACAAAGTACTTGAAATTCAATAAACTGTCGATAATCATTTAAAAATAGCTAAAGAAGATTACTTTTTTTGTTAATACACTTTATTAAGAATCCATTGTCAATTATTTCGATGGAAGAACTTAATTTTATTTAATTTTTTATATTATTTAGTAAAATTACTTTAAATTTGTCAATTACACATAAAAATTAAATCATTAAACTTAAAAAAATTTTAAATGACCCCAGGTTTATCATAACTCTAGGGTCATTTGAGGGTCATTAGTTACCGGGTTGTTAACAAAATTCTTTCAATGAAACACTTGTACTGTGTAGATATAGCATATTGGAAAAAAGTTTTAATTTCCAAAAGTACAAATCTTTTTTTAAAGCCATTTGTCTGGAGTGATAAATGTGAAACCTTATATGAAACTTATATATCCTGAAACCCCGTGATTTCCTCTTCAAGAATATACCCATGTCATATAAATTTTTTATACAATTTTAAGATAATTAAATATAAGATTAATTATCCATAATTTTTTTGATATTTTTGATCTTAAAAGGTAATATTTTAAATTATAAGAACTCAGAAATTGTTTTGATATACGTTATAGGCTATGTTAAAAATGCTTATAAGTTAAAATTTGAGAAAAATTTCTTAATTGATTAGCTTTTACTGAAAAAAATGTTTCTCAAATTTCTAGAAAATTTGACTTTTATTTCCATAAAAGTGATAAAATAGTTTTATTTTAGCATTCAATACTTTTTTAAATGCTGGGAAACTGTTTATTACATAGAAAATGAAAAGATTAAAATATGTATCTGAGGTATAATAGGACACATATGAAACGGATTCAAGTCATAGCATGAAATGTATTTTGTTGTAAAGGAATAATAAAAATACATATTGTTAAAGCTTGATCTACTTGAAAAATACAAATAACAGCTTGAAGAGTTTCATAATTTAATGTTTTAATATGTTCTTCTCTGAAAATTATAGCTCTTAATTTGTTTCTAAAATAGTTATTTGTAGACAGTATTTTGAAGTTACTTTATTTTTTTTCAAATATATTATACAATGTAACTAATGCGAAACAAATTTTAATGCAAGTATGTCCAGAAAATTAATTATAAATGCACATAAATCATGGATAATTAGCTTTAAATTTAATTATCTCAAAACTGTACAGAAACTTTGATATGATTTTGATATAATCTTATAGAGGTGATCATGGGCTTTAAGAATATATAAATATCATATAAGGTTTCACTATTAACATCTGAGATATATAGCCTACAAAAAAAAACTCCATTTTTTGAAATTTAAAATTTTTTTAAAACAATCTATTTCTACACAGTACAAGCGTTTCATTGTTAGGGTTTCAAGAATTTTTATTTACTACAAATTTATTTTCCATTAATTTATATAATCGCCTCTGCGACAGAAGTCAAAGAATGCGAACCAAGGAACAACATTACGTGGTATACAAAAAAAGCAGTTTTTTAAGAATATTAATTCACCTTAAAAACCTTCGAAAACTCCTTGGTAATTTTTTAAAAAATTAAAACATTTTTTAATAATAAAATTACATATTTTTTATTATTAGTTTTTAATTTTTACATATATAAGGGAATATTCAAAAATCAAGTAAAGTAATTAGTAAAAATATAGGAAAATAATTTTTGTCACAGATAATATTTTATATTTTTACTATACGATGACAATAGTAGATGAAAAAGTACTTTTGTCCCAACCGTGGTATCACGGTTTTCTTCCACGTGAAGATATGGCAGTCATGTTAAAGCAAGTTGGTGATTTTTTAGTACGCCTTTCGGAACCAGTAGCAGGACAGCAACGAGCGAACATATTATCAGTCATGATTCGTCAAGATCCTCCGGAAATAAAACATTACGTCATTAAAAAAACTTCACATGGGAAATATGTTATTGAAAAATACTCTTTTGAATCTATAATGGATTTAATTGACCATCATATGAAGACGAAAGAATCTATTACAAATAACAGTAACGTCATAATCGAAAAACCTATTCCAAAAAAAAATTGGGAATTGTCTCATGATTCTATTGTTACAACAAAAAAACTTGGTGAAGGAGCATTTGGAGAGGTTTGTTTAGGAATATGGACTGCTAAAAGCAACCAACAATTTAAAGTTGCCGTAAAAGTTGCAAAGTTAGAAAAATTAACAAAAGAACAGGTAAAAGAAATTATGAAAGAAGCTCGTCTTATGAGAAAATTTGATCACCCAAATGTAATCAGAATGTATGGTGTTGCTGCTGGAATGGAGCCTCTTATGATTGTAATGGAACTTGCAACTGATGGTGCTTTAGATAAATACCTACAGAAACATGATTTAACACCATCTGAAAAATTAAGATTATGTGGAGGAGCAGCTTATGGTTTAGAATATTTGCATAACCTCAATTGCATTCATAGAGATATTGCTGCTAGAAATTGTCTCTACGGAGATGGAAATGTGAAAATTGCTGATTTTGGTTTGACTGTTGAAGGAAACTATTATAAAATGGATGGATCTCAAAAAGTCCCACTACGTTGGTTGTCACCAGAAACTGTAAAAGGATATTTCTACACACCAAAATCTGACGTTTTTGCATTTGGAATAATGTGTTGGGAGATTTTTCATAATGGAATTGAACCATATCCAGGAATGGCACCAGCTGAAGCTGCCATAAAAGTTGCAAAAGAAGGATATAGAATGCCCTTACCAGAATTTATACACGTAGAATTTAGAATGATGATTCAAAATAAATTATGGTCAGAAATTGATCATGAAAGAAGTACAATGACCGAAGTTGCTAATTTATTGGAAAGACTAAATGGAACTACTAGACCAAAAGGTGGACCAGGTTTAGATTTCGATAACGATGACCATCGTAAAAATCCTCAATCAGGAGCAGCATACTCAAAAATGAAAATAACAAAAAATCGAATGGGTTATTAAAGACTGTTAATAGATAACAATAACACAACTATTAAATTGCATTTTTATATTTATCATTATTTTAACGTCATAATCATTCTAATGAAACAGTCTTATTCATAATTTCTAATTCTTTTTATTTTAATATAAGCAGCTAACTCGCTTCGCTCGCCCGCATGCCTGGAATTTTTTAAGTAGACATAAAAATATCTCTACTCCATTTTATTTTATTTTTATAAAATACAAATATAGTTGCATAATTAAACAAAAATTATTTTAATAAATTTTTAAAAAAATTTAATTTTAGCTGCTGGATGTATAAAGCTAATTTTATATATTATTTTCATTTGATTTTTTTTATAATGACGCTTTTTAAGTTTATTAAAACATATTGTTTTGTGTTATAGCTTCTATGTTATAATATTTGGCACATAATTATTAAGATTTTTCCTTTTATAGTCTTAGCTTTAATTTTATATGTAATTTTAAAAAAAATTTGATAAAATTTAGTTTTATACTCCTATTTGTGTTATTTTTTTGCTAAAACAAATTTTTTAATAATTTACGAATGACAGTGAATGTAATTGTTTTTACCTTTGAGATCTTTCAATGGTTGGAAGTTTAGAGGTTATGCGTAACACACGTCGGGATTCTCAAGTTTATTTTTCATTTTATTCATTTCACAAAAAAATTTTGCGTCTTGATTCAGAAATGTGTAAAACATTTTTATCATAAATTATTTTCAAAAATGTATTTTTGGTTATAAAAAGTTTATTTATTACGTAATTTTTTAGATATGTCACATCTTCTTCATTAAGTTCTCAAGTAGGGTAATGGAGATCATATATAAAGAAATATATACAGATACATTCATCGCTTGGTGATTTGTTACATTTTTCTAGATCGCAAGAATTCATCGCCAGTATATAAATAAATTCGATATTTACTTTAAAATATAGCTTTTGCGCCGCCAAAACTTTTTTGAAATGTCTTAATTTGTTTAATTTGTATTTATGTTTAATACTTTAGATATTATAGATTAAGTATAAAACTGTTTTTTAATTTAAAATGAAAATATTGACGACCATTCGTTATGTTACTGCTTAGACTTTTTTACATTAAAATTGTTTAAATAGTCGCTAGAACTTACTTTATAATAACAATGTATAACAATATTAAAAATATATATTTAAATCGTATAGAAGTTAGAAAACATGCGACATTTAATAGATTTTTAAAAATTTTTTTGAAGACATGCTTCGATATTTCCCTAGATATCTCAAGAATAGAACAATACATATTGCTATTTATAGTCTTAAAATATTCACAACAAAATTCTCCAGATATACCTTTTTTTTGTTTTTTTGATTGCTTTTCATTTCTGTACTTTTGTTTTACCTCAAGGTTAAAAAATTTTTTTTGGTAAAAATTTGGAAATTTTTTAATTCTTTATATCTTGAAACTGGATAATTCTATGAAAACATACTTAACGTCATTTAATAGAAAATTGTTTATCAAATAATTATGCTGAAGAAACTACTTTTAAATATTGATATCTTCATGTATTTTTTCTACGTTAAAGTTAAAATTTTTACAAAAATAAAAAATGCCAAAAAAGGTTTTCAAAGTTTTTAGATTTTTTTAAAAATAGTTTTAAAATGTAGAAAAATTAATTACCCCGGGAGCATTTTTGTATTGTTTTCAATTTCGTTTTCTGAAGCAAGGTATATCGCTTCAAAGAGGTAAAGTTTAGGGTAAAAAGTATCAATTTTGACGATATTCCAAATCTCAAGATTGAATTTATTTTTGTTAGATTTTACTATTTATACGTAAAAAATATTAAAAATTATATCTAATTGAGAAATTTTCGAACAAAAAAATTTAATTTTTGATTGATTTATAGAGGTACCAAAATTTGGAATTTGGTATCTTTAAGTCGATGTAACTCAAGAACGGCATATCGTACAGAACTAATATTTTAGATTATGTTTTACCATGTTTCTCCAAATATAATTCATTAAAAAAACTCAGAAATTCGAAAATAATTTACAGAGCAAAATCTCTCCTCTATAAAGGTAGAGGATTATATATCCAATTGTCAAACATATTTAATCAAAAAGATTAGTAAATATTTTCAAATATTTAAAGTTCACTATCATATTAACTTAAAATTTCCCACCATTATTTTGAATTCCATAATTTTGTATAAAATTTTATTCAAAGTCGTCAAATATTACATAAAGCTAGAAAAATTCAGGAAAACTCTTGGAACGATTTATTTTAATACTCTGTAGTAAACACCTTCCCAATTATTATAATGAATTTAAAAATTAAATACTAATGTAGTTTCAATTTATTTTGTTAATTTTTTACTTCATTTAACAAGTTTATAATTATTGTTTTTTAGAGAATGGAAGAAGAATCTACTGAACATTTCCCCTATATTCGTGCACCTGCCTTAAGGCATCTACCTGAAGATTTTAAAATTAATGAAGATAGGCTTCTCGATGAATTACGTAATATTAAGTCTAATGAAGATAGAGAAAAATTTTGTGCGGATTATATCAAATTTTATAATTCATCTATAAACTTAAGAAAAGTTGTAGCAAAACTTGCTAGTTTATCTAGTTTAATTGAGTTAGATTCAGTACAATTTTATCAAGCAAAAACGACACCACAATTTAGACAATTATTAAAAGCTATGAAAGCAAAATTTTCAAAGATCTTTAATGAAGTTTGTTCTTCATCATTTCAGCATAAGTATTCTATGAATGATATAAATGATGATGATTGTAGAATGGAACTTGTTAATCGTCTTGTTGGTGCTTCAAAAAAAGCTAGATATCAGTTAAATGTTGATGAACAGGGTATAAAAAACAAAATTCAATGTAGAGCCAATCTTTCAAATTTAGACGTTGCAACAGGTTCCAGAAATAAACGTAGTAGAACAGATGATATTGCTCTACCGACTGTTGCACCAAATAAAAAGATAAGAAGGATAGATCCAACAATTAGTTTATTGACAGCATCCCGAAAACCTCAAGAAGATTTTAAAGAATGTATTATCAACGATGATGCTCCATTTATTAATAAGTTAAAAATTAAACATAATGCTAAAGTTGAGTGGAAGAATACCATAAATGACGAGAATGAGCCTTCTAAACATCCATATATGTATGAATTGAGATCTTTAGAAATATTTAATGATCTTCTAAGGGAACAGACTCTTGTAGATGTGAAACCTTTAAAAGACACTCCATTAGTATTTGTTAATACAGTTCAATCATTGGAAGAGATAATTCAATATTTAAAGATGCAAAAGGAATTTGCGGTAGATCTTGAGCACCATAGTCTCCATTCATTTTTAGGTATCACATGTCTTATTCAGATTTCAACCTATGAAAAGGACATTATTATTGATCCATTTCCTATATGGAGGGATATGTGGAAGTTAAATGATCCATTCAGTGATCCAAATATTTTAAAAATTTTTCACGGAGCAAAGTTTGATATTATATGGTTACAAAGAGATTTTGGAATATATGTTGTCAACATGCTTGATACTCAATGTGTGATGAAAATTTTAAATATATCACCACTAAGCTTAGCAAGTTTAGTTTACCGTTACTATTCGGTGGAATTAGACAAAAAATATCAATTAGCTGATTGGAGATATCGTCCATTAACATATGAGATGACACAATATGCCAGATCAGACACTCACTATTTATTAGGAGCGAAAAATTATATTGTAAATCATTGCTTAAGAGCTGGAAATAGAAATAAAAATTTAATTAGGTCAGCCTATGAAGATAGTATACTTTTATGTATGAATCATTTTGAACAACCAAGACTCGAAATTGAGATATATGGATCTTTTAAAAAACGTTTTGAATTATTTTCACCACTTCAAAAGTTAGTTTTACGACGCCTTTACAGATGGAGAGATGAAATAGCTAGAATAGAAGATGAATCTTTAGAATATATCTTGGCAGAGGATGCTTTGTATTCGATTGTTGAATGTCATCCCATTGATGTTCAGAGTCTTTTGTGTACCTGTGTACCCACTCCACCTTATTTACTTAAACATTCTAATGAAATTAGCTCAATGTTATACAAAATGAGAGAATATTCCATTGATGAATGCGAGAAATACTTAGAAGAAGAAGGAGAAAAATTTTACTGGTTCAGGAAGTCGTAGTGTAACCTATAATATATTGGATATAAATGAAATGAGAATGCATGCAATGTTCAACAAAATGGATTATTCCTCAGAGTACAATATAAACAAAATTTCGAAAACAATTTGTATCGATGAACGTTTATCAGATTTACCTCTTATTGATTGTTCAGTTACAACAGATACTAGTTTCATATAAGAAATTTAAAAAACGTATTTATGATGAAGGGAAAAAAGCAGTTGTTGAAGCACCATTTTATTTAAAAAATTGTCTTGAAGATATAGTACCTAAGGTAGTTGAAAACAGGATTATTGAAGTTCACAAAAAGCATCAAGATTGGGTTACACCTTATGAGAAGTATTGTATGGGTATAAAACTTTTGGAAGAACTAAAGCCTGATTCTGAACCATCAAGAGATGTAAGAATAGCTGAAGAAAAAATGAAATCGGCTAAAAGTTGGGCGGAATTATAAAAATTTTGTTGTTTGTGTTAAATTTTTTTTGTTCTATTTTTATATTGCACTTTTTTATACAAAAAATAACAATAAATTGGTCATTTAGATTTTTTATATCAATAAGTAATTTACCAGTGAAATTAATGTTTTGAACAATTTTTCGAGTTGGTCTTAAAGCGAATTTCCTAGTTGTAAAAAGCATCTCCTACTTATCAAATGTACACAAAAGAATGGTATTAATGATAAGATTTTTTTATTAACCATCTATACATACTCACTATTTTTCGAGGTTATTTTTTATTTATTGTTTCTATATTGATTTCTAATGTAAATGTTTAGGGGGAAATTTTTCATTTTGAATGAAATTACTAGCAAAATAATGTATTAAATATAATTAATGATTGATTTTGTTTTATTTTAAAATATTTTAAACTATTAAGTAGTCATTAACGAAGTAATTGCTATATAATATTCTTATTAATACAAATACTTATTAAAATTACATTCATTATATTTTTTATTTAAAAATTTTATTATCTCTTCTATTCTTCTAATTTTATTGTAATTTTGTATTTATTTTAAAAATGTTTTTTTAAGAATTTGTAATGGTGGAGGAAGATGAATATGAGTCATTACCAAACGTTTATCCATTATCAGTACATTTATTTGCTGGAGCTATGGCAGGAATGGCAGAACATTGTGTTATGTTCCCATTAGATTCTGTAAAAACTAGATTACAATCATTGTGTCCTTGTCCTGAAGCTAAATGTCCCACGCCTATACATGGAGTCGCCTCAATAATGAAAAGAGAAGGTTGGTCGCGGCCACTGAGAGGAGTTTCCGCTGTTGCAGCTGGTTCTATTCCAGCACATGCTTTGTATTTTAGCGTCTATGAAAAATCAAAAAATTTTCTTGTTAAACATACTAATAGCAATAATTCTTTTATTTTTGGAATTTCTGCTGTTCTTGCTACATTGGTTCATGATGCGGTCATGAATCCTGCAGATGTCGTCAAACAACGAATGCAAATGATCGGAAGCCCCTATGGTGGATCTGTAGAATGCGTGCGGTGTATCTACAAAAGTGAAGGATTAAGTGCTTTTTATAGATCTTATACAACACAATTGTTGATGAATATCCCATTTCAAACAATTCATTTTATTGCATATGAAGGATGTCAGTCCGTTCTAAATAAAGATCATGTATATGATCCAATATCCCATTCTGTCTCTGGAGCTATTGGTGGAGGTTTAGCTGCTGCGTTGACAAATCCATTAGATTGTATAAAAACTGTGTTAAATACACAACAACATCCAGTATGCGAATTAAAAAATGGAAGCATGTTACTCAAAAATACTGGATTTTATAATGGAGTAACTGATGCAGTAAGTTCAATATTCTACACACGAGGAATAGTTGGGTTTTTTAATGGTTTTCAAGCTCGTGTACTATATCAAATGCCGGCAACAGCACTTAGTTGGTCTGTTTATGAACTTTTTAAGTATTTATTAGGAAATAAAGAGTAGATATGGTTATTTTATAATTATTAATATACATAGTTTACATGCTTATTTTTAATATAAATATAAATTTTTTACACTTTTACAACATGAAAATTGGTAGTTCCAAATCAGATTGATTATTTTTTGTTATATAATTAACATACTATTTATATTTTTTGAGGTATTAATGTCCTATTACTCGTCTTTTGTTCATTCAAAGGCTCATTTAATTTTTCTAAGTTGTGGGATAGTTGCTGTTGGTGCAACGATTGGTTATATAATTGGTGTTTCTGTTAACAAGTCCAATGTTATCAATACTTCAATAAAAAAGAAAACAGACAAAGTAGTAGATATTATTGATATTGAAGATCTAGAAAATAAGAATACATTATGTAGATGTTGGAAGAGTAAAGATGTAGGTTAAAGGGCTAGTAATTTTAATAACCTTGTTAAGTTTCCTTATTGTGATGGTTCTCATAATAAGCATAATATTGACAGTGCAGATAACATAGGACCTGTTATAATAAGACTAAAAAAAGAATAATATCAATAATTTTAGAATATATTTCAAATAAACAAATTAAACTATATAGATAATATAATATAATAAAATGAAAAAATAATAATAATTAATGATGTCTAAAAAGTTATCTTTTAATAGTATTGAGAAAACAACCATTATATTGGATAAAAAAATAAATACTTTAGAAAATTCAGACAAAGAATTGCAAAAAAAGCAAAATGATGGTTGGTCAAATGTAGAAGACGAAAGTTTGTTTCCAGAGATTCAACATGATAAAAATATTCCTATAAATTATGTTGTTGAGGCATTAGAATTAAGGAGAGAATATATGGAAAGAATAGGATGTTTTTTTCCTAAAACAACTGAACGTTTTCTAGAAAATAATTATGATAGTCATTTAAGTAATTTTATAAAGAAAAATATTTTAAAAGACACAACAGCTTTTCATCCTCCAGAACCAGATTCTGATCACTGGGGAATAAATAAATCACTACCTAAATATGAAAAGACATTTACTTTTAAAAGTGAAGGAGGAATTATAAGAATAATGAATGAGTATGGATATGTAAAAGAATTTGATAAATATTATATATCCAAACAGAAGTTTTTAAAAGATTATGATAGAATGATTCAAATAATTGCAAACGGACCTTTAAAATCTTTCTGTTATAGACGATTATTGTATCTAAAAAATAAATTTCAACTATATCAACTTCATAATGATCAGTTTGAGATACACGAACAAAAGTCCGCTCTACATCGAGATTTTTACAACGTTAGAAAAGTAGATACACACATACATGCAACTAGTAGTATGAATCAAAAACATCTACTTAGATTTATAAAAAAGAAATTTAAAAAAGATAGAGATAGTTTTGTATTAGAGAAAGATGGAAAAAAATTAACTATGGGAGATGTTTTTAAAAATCTCGATATTGAGCCATATGATTTGAACGTTGATATGTTGGATTGTCATGCAGATAAACATACTTTCCATAGATTCGATAGTTTTAATAGTAAATATAATCCAATTGGAGAAACTGTTCTAAGAAATATATTTTTAAAGACAAACAATTACGTTGGAGGGAAATATTTTGCTGAACTGTTGAAAGAAGTTTACAAAGAATTGGAGGATTCAAAATATCAACATGCAGAACCAAGAATAAGTGTTCATGGATGTAGAAGAGATGAATGGAGTAACTTAGCCTCTTGGGCAATTAAGAACGATGTTTGGTCACAAAATGCAAAATTATTAATACAAATACCTCGGTTATATGATTATTCTAGATCTTGTAATTTAGTAAACAATTTTGGTCACTTATTAGAAAACATATTTATTCCTTTATTTGAAGTAACAAATGATCCTTCTGTTGATCCAACATTATTTAGATTTCTCCTTCAAGTAACAGGGTTTGATTGTGTCGATGATGAAAGTAAACATGAATATATTCAATTTGATAAATTCACTAGTGATCCTGATGAATATATTGATTCTGAAAATCCATCTTACACTTTCTATATGTTTTATTTTTATTCTAATATTTCAATGTTGAATGCCCTTAGACGTTGTAGAGGTTTAAATACATTTTCGTTGAGACCACACTGTGGTGAAGCCGGAGCAGTTAATCATCTTATTTCTGGTTTTTTAACATCAGAGTCAATAGCTCATGGCTTGCTTCTTAGAAAGTCAGCTGTGTTACAATATCTTTTTTATCTAACACAAATCGGAATAGCTATGTCTCCACTGTCAAATAATCTTCTTTTTGTACCATATGATAGAAATCCCTTTCCAGAGTTCTTTATGAAAGGTTTAAATGTTTCTCTATCAACAGACGATCCATTAATGTTTCATTTTACTAAAGAACCTTTAATGGAAGAATATTCAATTGCTGTTCAAGTATGGAAACTTTCACCAAATAGATATGTGTGAACTAGCAAGAAATAGTGTTTATCAAAGTGGATTTGATGATAAGGTAAAAATATATTGGTTAGGAATCAATTATAAAGAGGAAGGTGTTGCTGGAAATGATATATTAAGAACTAATGTCCCTGACTCAAGGATAGCTTTTAGACATGAAACACTCATTGAAGAGTTATATAATATATTTAAAAAAAAATTAATTAGATTTTAATTTTAACATTTATTAGAAATATATATAATATGCACATGAATATTTTGTTATTTTACGGTCTTTTGTATTATATTTTGATTTTTATCATATTTACTTCTTATTATTTTAATATTTGATGTTAACAAATTAAGTTACACTATTTGACATTTTCAAAAAAATCACATTTTTAAGATATGCTTCTCGAGAAAGTTGACTATTTTAAATATGTGGGTGAAGTAAAGTTTTAATTCCTTTTTTATCATTAAACTTTGTGACATATTTTTTTTAAAAAATAATTTCTAAAATACACATTCATATTCAAAACCTTTTAGAAACATTAAATACGTAAATAATAGATTTATAAAATGATATTTTTTACGTGATAATGTATCAGCTATGGACATTGTTTAAGTATATAAAACGTGGGTCCTAGATTTTTGCTTATCTCATTTCATGTCGAATATTTCAAGAAATGTATTTTAATATAATAATATCTAAAGGATGACATTATGGAGATACTCAATTAATGGAACAATTTTTCACATTAATCTTAATATATTATTGTGAAAAAAGTTACTATTTATTAGCTTCAAACAAAAATTTGTATTTCCATTAACTTTTAAATATATTTCAATGTTCATAATCATAGCATTATGTAACATCTATGGTTCATTAAGAAACGTTCTGACATGATAGACTATTTTTATTACAATTTTAAAACTCTCAATAAACGTCACTGCACAAGTAATCTTTGGCAAACTTTTTTCTCTTGTATAACATAGATAGATGCCTTTTTTGTTAATACTTTTATTTTAAATCATCAAAGTATTTGTTCTATCGATTATTGGTAATAAGGATTGGCAGACAACATAACAAAAACATTTTTTCTGTTATCATCAACAAATTTTAGAGTAGAAATTGTCATAAAAATTTTTTCTCTTATTTTTCAATAAATAATTTAACTGATTCAATGTCGCTTTTGACAAGAAATATTGAAATCTTAAATAAAATTTAACCTTTGCAGTACATTTTATTTTTTAATAATTTGATGAGTATCTGATTTCTTGATTTAAATTTATTAATAAAATGAAAAAATACTTTAAAAAATCAACTTGAGACAAGCAAAATTTGGTAAAAAAATATTTTTAATTAATTAATCTATAAATCATTCTAGAATTTAAAAGAAATTGAAATCTTTTTATATTTAAAATAAAGTTGTTATTAAGCAAAACCAACGATCATGCAGTGACGAACGAATTAAATTCGTCTCTTATAAAAAAAAATTACAATTCCAGTAAGCAAATTGCGACGAACAAATTTCTTTTTATCAAATAAAAGTGCAAATTTTCCAAACAAATATGACGAACAAAGGTAGTGAGTTGCTTTTAATTTAATGATTAAAAGCTGCTAAATCAGAACAAATCTATCAAACCGAATTCTATCTAAAGAAAGTTGACATTATAATAAATTGTCATTAGTATTTAAACCAAATTTTCATAGAGAAATTCATTCTATTTATCTTTCATCTACTCTAAAGTTAACTTTACTTAATCTATCATGGACGCTGAGGTTAATAGTGGTGTTAGACTTAACCTTAATAATGATGTAGGTTTTTGATTCTTTTAAACTAAACATTATTTTAGGAAGTTGAAAAACTTATAAAGATTTTAATACACCACTCAAAATTAAATATTAGCACTCCGAGAGAACAAACTCTAGATGAAATTAATGATCTCTCGGAATTATTTAATAAAGTTAATAAATTAGAGAAAAATTTGGTATGTGCTTGTAAGGTCCTTCGTTCTTTTATTCAACGAAGTGATGAAACTTTCAAAGATATAACCAAAATGATTGATGCTGAAAGACGAAGCGGGGAGAATTGCTTTTCTCTATTGAATGAAAGAATATCAAATATCCAACATTTGATGATGAATATAGCTGTTATATTTGAGGACATGATAAGAAGAATTTCACCTAATGATGGGACAATTTTTGAGCAATTACAAACAAATAATGGTGGTGCTTTTTACGTAGAATCCAACGTTGTGGAGAATAGAGGAACTTCAAAGCCCTATTTTTAATATGGAAGATAATCCTAATACCGAAGAACCTGATATTGATAATTCATCTACAAGTAGCGATTCTACAAGAGTAGTATCCGATAATTCATTGACATACCATGATGACAATGCAATTGAAGAGGATTATGATGAGAATCTTCATAATTAAACTGCAGGTAAATTTAAATTATATTAGAACGAATATTTAAGAAGTTATTTTAGATTTTATAAATGACAATGGGAACTCTTTTTTATAAGCATCAATTACTGAGTTCTTTAATATTCAAGCCACTCTTGTTGTTGATAAATATAACTTTAAACTTGTTTATCGTTTTCTGATAATTTATTAAGTAATAAAGTATGTTATATATTTAATTTTTATAACTTCCAAATAGTTTTTCATCATACAATTTAAGATTAATTATTTTCCCGTAAATTTTTAAATAAATGAAACTTAAAAAATAAATTCCCTCTATGGTTGTTAATAAGATTCATCAGCATATTTTTACGTCCTCAGTACCCATTTAAAATTCAAAATAAAGGTTTATTTGAATTAATAATTTAAAGTTTATCTACAGCATTGTCATCAAAGTTTATGTAAAAGTTAAAAGATCTCTAATCATAAATTGGAAAAAAGGAATAACCTTGTTTGATAAAAATCAAAACTTCAAAAGTAGAAATCATGGAAAAAAGTTTTTCATGTTATACACCGACTACTATTACGAAAAAATTCCGTTATTTCTTCTTTTTTTAAAATTCAATTAAAAATCGGAGTTTAAACTTTACGAAGAACAAAAAACATTATTTTGTTAAAATTATTTTAAAAAAAACAACTATATTCCATTTTATAAGACAAAATTATACATCTTTCTACAAAAATAAAATTTTTGTATATTACGCACAATCTACTTACCCTGATTCAATATTTTTAAAATATTAAAAAATTAGCATATTAATATTACATTTTATTTAAAGAAAATAAAAATTAAACAAATTAAAATTATAAAATTGTTTTATTAATAAATTAGTTTAATTAAAACATCGTTAGTATTAGATTTATAGTTTATATAAAATATAAATAATTCTTTAAATTTTTATTAACTAGGAATTTCTGATTTATCTAATCTAATCACTATACTTACATATAAATTTAATCTAATGTATTAAAAGTTCAGTCTACCAATTTAACTAACTCGACTAAAAAAAATTATACAACGATAATAACTAAACTAGCAATTTTTTATTTGGATTGCTGTTTTAAAAACTTAGTTACTTTGGGTATTTAAAACATATTAGAAAATTGAAAAATTTGTAATTTAAATATTAATAAATTAAAATGTTGATTAAATTATTACTATTAATTCTGTTTTGTTGGAGCTTCTGGGGTACTAAAGTCCGGATTTTCAAATAGCAAAAGATAAAAAAATATTTTTAACAAAATATAATATTCTAGATTATAATTATTTTAGCCAGAAAATGACTGAACAAAAATTCTATATATTGTAGTGGTTGTCAAAGTTCAAAATACTTGGATTTTATTCACAATTACTGTTATAAAATTACGGTTAATTTAAGATAGTTGATGAAGTAAAAATAACATTTATTCTAAATAATAATAAAATTTGTGCTATTTATATTTTTTTATATTTGGAAAAGAATACAGTGCATCCATAAACTTTTTTTATAACAATTTTTTTTTAATATTTGTTAATTATTTTTTGATCAAAACCAATTTTAATTTAGTATATTAAATTTCATCTAAAATACTTTTTTATCTTTTGCTATTTGAAAATCCGGACATTAGTACTCCCCAACGAAACAGAATTAAAGGTGATAATATAATTAACATTTTAATTTATTAATTTTTCAATTTTCTAATACGTTTTAAATATCCAAAGCAATCAAAGTTTTAAAATATTAACCCAAATAAAAATTTCTAGTTTAGTTATTTTTGTTGTATAACTTTCTGGTCGAGTTAATAAATTGATAAACTGAACTTTTAATATAGTTGATCAAAGTGGTATGTAAGTATACTGATTAGTTTAGATAAATCAGGAGTATTAACTAAGTAAAATTTTAAGGATTATCACTATTTGATAAAAAACAAATTATTCACTTAAATTAAAATTTAATACTAATAATACTTTTAATACCTCAATTTACTAATAAATAATTTTAGAATTTTTCAAATCTATAAAATTTTGATTGCTTAATTTTTTTTAAATATAATGTACTATTAATGTGCTAATTTTTTACTATTTTAAAAATATTAAACCAGGGTTAGTAGATTGTGTATATAACAGAAAAATTATAAAATTAAACATTTTTACTAAAAAGTTTGACTACACAAATATTTTTTATTAAAATTTATTTGTTAGAAATTAAAATACTTTCTTTTATGAATACTTGTTAGTAAATGTAATATTTAAATTCAATATATCTTTTTTTATTGTTTTATTTTAATGAAGAAAGCTGTTATTTTTAACTTATTATCTAACAAGCAGCAAACTCGCTTCGCTCGTTGCTACTTTTCCGCAAGGCTGGACTTTTTTCTAAACGTTTACAACTTAAATAAATACCATTAAATGTTAGTAAGTTAAAATTTCTAATTTTTTAAATGTAAGTAAGAAAGTACTATTTTTAGTGTATGTTTTAAAAAATAACTAATAAGCAACACACAGAAAAAAATATATTTCGATTAATACTCAAGGAATGTAATAAATGTCTTACATGTAATAAAAAAGTAAACTTATTTAATATTACTAAAAGAAAACAAAAAAGTTGAATACAACACACAATGTTGGATTTTCGGATAAATTTTGTCGTTGCTTAAAAAATATATATGTATTGGAAAAATTAAAGTAATGTGATTTTTTTTAATATAAATATTTTTTAAAGTAATCGGCTGATCCCCAGATATTGACTTCATTTTTATAGTATATTATGAGATAAGTTAATAGAAATCAAGTTCGTGCTAAGTTGAAAACTGTTCAATGATAATCAGTTTTTATATAAGAAATATAATAACAACAATATGTTTAGAAAACCTTTAAATATCATAGCAATAAATACAAAAATTAATATTTATTTACTTACACACAATTTTTAAATTATTAGAAATAATATTTTAGCATTAAAGGTTTTTTAAATTAAAATATTCCAAATTTATTTTATAAATGAACAAAAAACTAATAATTTTCATAACTTTAATTTTTCTATATTATCATAACAGATGATAAAAAAGGTTTGGCTATGAAATTAGTATAATATCATTAAAAATATTAACTATAGTAATTAAGACTATTAAAACGTAGTAAAAAATACTACATGTTAGTAAATGCTTATTATGAAACTATTTAAATTTTATATCAAAATAAAATAACAATGATCCTTTCTTCATTACATGATATGTTTTTGAGTATCTTTTTATATTTAGATGTTAAAAATATTTCTTCTATAACTTTTATAAATCGTTGAATTTTTGACTTCGATTGGAAAAATAAATTCTTTAGTTTATTTTTAATTCATAGAATCTAAAAATAATACAAATTTTTCTATTATATACATACAACATGTTACTGTGTTAAGAAATTTATAAAATTGCCTTATGTTATTAATTGACTACCTTAAAAACGAAAATTCAAATAAAACTAATATTTATTTTTTCTATCCAGCATATTAAGCTATGCATTTCTTATCTTATTTTAGTAAAAAGAAGGACAGAAAATAAAAACTATTTTTAGAGGTAAACTTTTCCTCTAATATATAGGGGAGATTTTAATAAATTACTATTTCCCGGGATCGTACTTTTTGGTAATTTTTTTTATGTGCATGTTATAAACAATAGAAATTACAATTATATGTAAAGTTTTAAATAAAAAAAACACCATATGAGGGGAAAATAGGGGTGCTAAATCTTAGATTTTAGTACTTAATGCGATGTATCTCAAGAACGGATAATAAGATTAAGACGGTCTAAATGTCATTGGATAGAGAAGAGAAATCAATCCCACATATATTTTGTTAACACTTAATATTAAAAAATTTCCATCTTTGTATACTTTTTTATAAACCTAAAAATTAAGAAAAAAAATTGACTAATTTGTTTTTTGACTAACTCAAGAATGAAAAGAGATAAATTAACGGTTAATATCTTAAAATGTTCGCAACAAATTTCTCTAGGGGGAAATTTGAGACGTTTGAAAAAAATTGACGTATTGAAACTTTTTATCTTTCTTGAAACTAAAAAATAGCACTTTTTCCAATAATTAAAAAATCACTTTTTTCTTTAATATCTTTGAGAACAGATAAAGGAATCAAGATGATATATATATCATTTAATAGAGAATTTAATCTTACATAAAAATCACAAAAACACTTTATTTAAAAAGTTTTATCTTGACATACTTTTTTTAAAAAAACACAAACAATTTTAGTCAAAAATTTATGATACTTAAAGTTATCCGATTTTCTTGAGATTATACTTAAAATTTAAGTTAAAGGAAAACTTAGATTAACTTTTTTCTTTTTATCAATTTCCTTTTCAGAATTCCGATATATCATTTTAAAATGTGAGAATTTAGGTTTCTTTGGACATTTTCAAAAAATTTTAAAAAATTCAAAATTAAGAATGAACTTGAAATTTTAACTTTTCTTTATTTTTATATTATAAGTATCTAAAACTATATATACCTGTAAAATTTCAGATAAAACGAATAATTTAAGGGGGTCAAGAATAATACACCAAAACACCTTTAGGTAGCTGTATCTCAAGAACAGGACTTTAAATTAAAATAATATTGCGTTTTTTGAAATCACCACACAAAGTTACATATATTAAGATTTTAAAAAGTTTTAACATCAAAATAATTTACACTCCCTCGTTACTCCTCTAAATTATATAGGGATTCCTGGAAAATTTCTAATAATACATTAAAATTTAATTTGATAACTTTATTAAACACAAACTTAAAAACTATTAAATCATTGTTTCTATATAAATTTGTGTAAAATACACTACTTTGTAATATGATAATAAATGCTAACTTTATTTTTAAAATTTGAATGAAAATCCCACATATGATATGTATTGTATAATTATATTCAAAGCTAGAGTTTCTTTTTAAAATAATTATTATTAACTAGTTAAATAAATTTTAATTCACCAAGTATTATTTATTATCAAATAAATATAATATTTATTCTAACGAAATTATAAATATACATAAATCAGTTAGCAAATTTAAAAAATAAAACTAATTTGATAAAATAGATAAATATTAACAATTTACAGTATATTGCTTAAAAACATTGAAAAAATCACTTAGATTTTCCGATGTAAAAACACGATTTGGATTATCTGTTATTTTTTCAAGCTCTCGAAGATTGTATGGAAACTAAAATCAAAGTAAAAAAATACATTAAAATAACTTACTTCATCTGTCACCGATATTGCATAAATATTAGGAATAATTTTTCTTAAAATGTTAGCACTTTCGGTCATATTATTATGATCGAAACCATCTGAAAATATTATCACTATTGGATATGCTCTATTAATTCTAGCTCCATTAGTAACATTATATTCATTTGTAGCAACCTGAAGACCTTTGTTAATTGATGAAGGGCCTCCACGATATTTTGTATTGTGAATCGATCGTAAAATTAAACCTTTGCTTTGTGGTGAATTAAATTTCCATATAACTTTCGTGTCAGCTTCTGAAGACATCTGAATAATTGAAACATGAGCATTATTTTCTCCTATCTTTAATTGTTCGATAATGTTTGATGCGATTTCCAATACTTTTTTAAAAATATTTTTTACAGAATTTGAAGAGTCTATTAATAATAATAAATCAATAAGACATGTTTCATCATCGATTGTTTGATTTCTAAGAGAAATTTTTTTGTTCATTGTTACGGTCATATCTTTAATATCTATATTAGGTTGATCATTTTTTGAAATTAAAGTCATTTTATACTTTTCTTTTATTGTTAAATATGTTTCTTCATTAGCAGTTGTATCATTCTTATTTAAAACAGCTTTAGCTCTCCTACAATTTTCAGAATCCCCAGCTTTAATTTTTCTTATTAATAAATTCATAAATTCAGAATTTCTTTCAAAATTATAAATTTTATCCTCACTTCCTGTATAACTTTTTAATGCATTGTTATCCATATCAATACCACTATGTAAAGCATAACAATTTAGACTTTTATCTCTTCTAATTTTATTAGCTGAAAAGCTTCTATCTTCAATTATATCGGAAGATTTACCATCACCCATTATTAAAAATATTCCTCTGGAAGTATTTCTTTTATTTGATATGTAATATTCATATGCAGCATCCACTGCTTTAGAATAAGATGGATCTCCTTCTTTTGGTATAATCCTTTCACTTGCCATATAAAGATGTTTTTTATCTTGTTCATTAGAAAACTCATGAATAATAGTTGGAGAATTTTCAAAAGTTATAATTGACATCTTCAATCTATCGTTTACTGGTAATGAACCAATTAAATCTGTTAATAAATATCTATTTTGTTGAACTATATCACTCTCTTTTGAGTTTTGAGTTGCAGCTGTATCAAAAATAACAACAAGATCTATATCTGGTAAAATACAGCTTTCAGTATTTTCCTCATGAATTTCTTGTAAATTGTTTAAGTCTATGATTTTATTGTTATCATTATTATCATTCTCACGATATTTTTTTTCTTCTGAATTTTTAAAATTTAAGAAATTATTTACAGATTTTTGATGTTTCTCCTTTTTATTGCTATTCATATATACATTTTCTGTATTTGGCGTTGACTTATCATCATTATTAGATAATATTATTGGAGAATCAGTTTTTGTCATATTTTCATATTGATGACATTCTTCTTCAACTCCATCATTTAATAAATTAATAATAGAATTTAAAAATGCTTCAGTTTGATTGTCTCTAAACAATCTTTTTTTTAAAGACACATACAAATTTAATTCTCTAAAATCAACATCATTACCCATGGCTACTCCGATAACATGGGTTCCAGTTGAATGTAAGAGCTTTGATGTATTCGTGACAACACTCCAATCATCTTGACTCATTCCATCGTTCATAAGAACAATTAATTGAAAAGCATTTTTTCTTCTTTTTAATTGAATTTCATTTATAGCCATTAGAATTCCTTCACTTGTGGCTGTTGAACCACCTTTATATTCAATATTCTCTACAACACGCCTTAATTCATCTTTATTTTTACCAATACCTAATGGTTCTCTTAAAAATGCTTGTGATGTGAAACTAATAATACATAAAGCAACATTATCATTGTCTTTTGATATTGGAAGTTTCTCAATAAGACTTAATGTCAATTCCCTTTGTGCATCAAAAACTTCTTTTCTTGATGTCGATGCATCTAATATAACAACAATATCCATTTTATAATAGCGACACTTCAATTTAGTCGCTTCTTTTATCTCATGACTTGAAGAACCAAATAATACCGTGTTTTTATTATCATGATCAATAAGCATATCTTTTGCCTTAAAATCAGGAACTTCATCAATAATTTTACTAACTCTACCAGAATTTCTTTCTATCACCTCAGCACTAAATATTTTTTTATTTCTATGATGTAAATTTTTAACTGTTTCATTTTTGTTACTATTATTTTCATTGGATTGAATTTCTTCATTTTTTGTTTTTTCTTCTGTATTGCTAGAGAATTCTTCGTCAACTACTTCTTTTGATTTTTCACTGTCTTCATCTTCTTCATTCCTATTATTAATAGTAGTCAAACTTATTGGTTTATTTGTTGTAAAAAAATTATTTTTTCTAATAATATTAATTGTTGAAGGAAGTGTAGGTTGAACAGATTCTTCGGGAGCCATAGTAATTGATGGCTTTGGATTTTCTTTACATGCTAGAATAATTTCACCAACGTATTTCATAAAATTATTTATTTTCTCATCAACAAATATGTGGTCATCTTTTCCAGTATATTCTTTTAATTCATCAAAATAATATTTTGGACTTAACGTTACAGCATAAATATCTTTTCCGATAGTATTTTTAAATTTTTTAGACACTTTTAAAACACTGTCCCATTCATCTTGAGAGTTTCCATCTGAAACAATAACTGTGACTATACGTGAGTTAGGACGTTTATATAATTTAATATCTTGTAATGCCGCCTCAGCAGCTGCTGTTAGTGAGGTAGCACCAGAAGCTTGCATAATTCTTTCAATTTCATATAAAATATCGTTTCTTGATTTTGAGTCCGCGAGTGATACGACTTTTTTTGCTGCTTTATTAAATGTTATAACAGATATTCTAAAACGATAGTTAAAATTTTTATTGGGCAATATTTTGATTAAATCAGTGACAAAACTCTTTTCTTCATAAAATTCTTTAATTATGCTTGCAGAAACATCAAATAATATTGTTAGGTCAACAAGATCATTTTGACATTGATCAAGGTGTCGTAAATTTATTTCATTATTTAAAATGTCTTCTGAATTATTATAATTCAAATTGACTGTTTTTTTATCTTTAATGTCAAATTCAGTTTTCATAGTTTTAATAACAGGAGCATTTGTTAAATCAAAATCACCAATTATTTTACTTTTCTTATCAGAATTATTAGATAATTCTGTAGTATTTTTGTTAAAATTTATATTTTCTTTCTCATTTTTAATAGATTTTTCATTATTTTTTTGATTCTCTTTTGGAACTAATGGCCCAGTACATCTTTGGATAATTATTTCAGCATCTCTCAAAAATTGTCTTGTTCTACCATCGACATAAACATACCATTTATTACCTGCATATAATTCGAGTTCTGAAAGATAGTAATTTTGAGATAAACTAATTGCAAAAAGAGTGGACTCAATTTTTCTTAGATTTCTTGCAGTTTTTATAACATCCCTCCAATGATCAAAACTATTTCCATCTGATAATAATACTATCATTTGCATAGCATCTTTTCTACCATCTCTTTTAAATGTTTTTATTGCTCTTTTTAATCCACTTACAACAGATGTACCACCTCCTAGATGTTTAATTTTCATAAGTTCGTCAACAATATCTTCTTTTTTTTTATATTGCCCTATTTCAAACTTTGTACTACAAACTCTTGTAAAAGCAAGTGCTCCTACTTTTATTCTGTCATTGAAATCACTACTAGGAATTTGTTTTATTAAATCTATTGCTAACAAAATTTGTTTTTCAAAACTATTATCAACACTTTGGGAAGAATCAATTACAAACAATAGATCAATTTTACATCTATTTGGAAATATTTTGGGTCTTGATAAACTTATATTGTTATTAATATCAATAATCATTTCATCTTTTTCACTGTCATTATTATTTTCTGTTATTTCTATCGCTGATGATTCAACAGTTAGAAATTCATTTGTTTCACCACTATTTGACTCATTTGTTTTACTATTATTGAAATTAGACTTAGCAAATGTACCTTTTTTTAAAGTTTCCTTTAGATTTAATATTTTTGATGATATCCATTGATTCATTTAAACTAGAATTTTCATTATTTTTATTATTAATTTCTTCAAAATTCTCTTTATCATTTGCTCTTCCAGAAAGACTATCATTTTTTTCATCTTTTGGTAGTTCTTCAACGTTATCATCTCTATCATGCTCATTACTTCTATCTGAGGCAAATTTATTAAGCTGTTCTTTAGAAAAATTCTTTACTTGCCCAACTATTGCTTGACCACGAAGATTTACTTTACCACCTTCATCATCAAATGACTCACTTTCAGGTAGATTAAATTTTCTAGATAATTTATTAAATGTTTCAGGTCTTGAATCTAAGTTATTTTTACTTGATTCTAATTCCTTACTATTAGAATTTTTATCTCTTGGATTTTGAGTTGTTTGCACTTCAAGGTGTGTTTTCAAATCTACTTGTTCTGCTTCAAGTTCAATTGACTTTGCCTCATTGTGGTTTGAAAAATTTTCTGGCTCTTCTCCACTAGATTCTATCAAGTGACCATCAATCTTATGAACAATCTCTTCTCCAGAACTTTCATCAACAAACTTTTCTGTAGAAGATAAAGATGTTAACCCAATTTGGTTTGTAATAGTTTTTACTTTGTTTTTATCATTTTCGTCGAAATTGTTTCCAGAATTGCTTTTAGTACTCTGATTTTTTTCAAATATATTTAACTTCTTAGCATTTCCTTTAAATTTAGAATCTGAATCTTTACTTAACATATTCACTGTATTTCTATTTGTATCTACTAAATCAACTATTTGGGATCTTTCTTCTTTAACAAAATCAGATTCATCTATCTTACAACCGAATAAAAACTCACTGGCCATTGAAACGAATTTAGGAGTATGACCATTCGTAAATACTCTCTCATTTGCTCCAGCGTATTCTTTCAATTCATTGTAATGATAATAATCTGAAGCTGTAACTGAGTAAACAACACATTCTAAGTCTCTTAATTTTTTTGCACCTCTAGCAACATTGTTCCAGTTATCTCTTGAATTTCCATCAGAAATTATTAATGTTATCAATTTTGCTTTATTATGCCTCTGAGATAAAGTTAATTCTTCAATGGCACGATTTACTCCAGAAAGTAATGATGTTTGTCCTCCAGTATGTTTTAATTTCACAATACTTGATAGTATATCTTCCTTACTTTTGAATTTTTCAAGGTCAAAAATTAACTTTGCTTCTTGATTAAATGTAACTAATCCTACACGAATTCTATGTTTAAAATCATCTTCACTTGGTATCTGTATAAGATCTAACGCTACTTGTTTCTGTCTATCGAAAACGTCTGTTATTGATGTTGAAACATCTAGAATTATCATAATATCAACAGGATCTTTTTTGCAATCAGCATTCCCAATAAATTTTCCAACTCCTCTTTCGAGAATAACAGCCAAGAGAAAGTTCTGTTGTAGAAGCAGTAATTGTAGTAGTAGTAGAAGTAGTCGTCGTAGTTGTAGTAGTAGTAGAAGTAGTTGTCGTAGTAGTAGTTATAGAAAGCTTTGTTGATGTTAAACCTCTATTCAGTTCTGCTTGAAGTTTAATATTTGGAGAATTCTTAAAACATTTCTCCATATCGTTAAGAAGTTGATCTTTAAAATTCTTTAAGGTCCTTCCAACAAATACACGGTCTTTATTGTCTCCGGTGTACATTTTTCAGTTCTACAGCATTGTAATTGTTAGATGATGAAACGGCAAAAACTTCGCAACCATAATCAGTTAATTTTTTTGACGTACTTTTAACTTTATGCCAATATTCCTTTCCATGTCCATCACTTACAAGAACTAAAAATTGCTTTGTCTTTTTCCTAAAACTTTTATTCAATTCTTCCAAGGCTACTTCAATGCCCTTTGAAATTAATGTCATATTTCCTGTGTAATCGATATTTTCTACAACTTTTAAGACATCTTTTTTTTTATTTTTCCCTAAATTGAACGGTAAATGTATAGTGGCTACATCACAAAAACTAATAATTGCAACTTGCAACACTTCACTATCAAAAAGATCTTCATCTAATTGATTAATTAAATCGAATACCATTGCTTTTTCATTCTCAAAATGTTTTTTTGAAATTCCAGTTGTATCAAGAAGTATTATAAGGTCAACATTTTCAGCATTACATTTCATCTTTTCGTCATCTAAATTCATTCTTTCAATATTCTGATTTTTTGAAGCAAGCATCTTCCTACGAATAACTCTATATTTTTTTTGATTTTCAATTAGAAGAGCCTGTAATCCAAAATCAGTTTCACAATAATCTAAGGAATTTTCTATCTCCGCTGCATATGTCTCAATAGAATTCGTATATATTCTTCTCTCATTTTCAACAAAATAGATTAAATTTTCTACATTAACGTTAACACTATTGTTTCCTGTAACAGCAAAAATATCAACTTTAAGTTTGTTTACATTATTTTTAGCTGTTATGGTATCTGTCATCAAATCACTGTTATTTCCATTATGAGCAAGGATAATTAAACGTTTTGCATTCTCAACGTAACTTTTAATAAAAATATCTCTTGTAAATTCTATTGCACCAGCTGGATAAGGATCAATACTTCTTTTTCTTGGTTTTAATTTTTCGATTTGGATTCTGACATCATTATGACGGCGTGCTTTGGCCGAATCTATATCAATAATCAATACTGGTCGTCTATGAAAAGCAACCAAGCCTAATGATAGATTTCTAATACCAGCTGCTGATTTTATGGTACTAAAAAAATGAGATATCAAATATTTTAAAAAATCTTACTCTAATGTTTGTAAAAGTTTTTCTTTTTGTTGTTCGAAACAAGTAATATTATGATTTGTAATATCAACCAAAAATATAACTTGTATTGGCAAGATTGGAGAGCATTCATTGTCATTACTAGAATCTTTTCCTGTTATCCATTCATTATGCTTTAATTCTTTAGACGTTGTGAGTGTCAAAATAAAAAAAAATATTAATATTATTCTAATTAATGTTCTTTTTTTCAATATAGATAGAATTCGCATATTGAAAACTAAAAATAAATAATATTAAGTGTTCATTAATAAATAATATTTTATAGATAAATATAAAGAATTTGTTTTGCGTTCCAAATATAATTGAAATCACTATAGAAAAAGCATAGAAAAAACGTGATTTTTATATATATATCCAAAATAACATGAAGCTTATTATATTCCTCCTACAACAATAATATTTAAGTTTAACATATTAAAATGTTAATAAATTAAAAACAACTAAATGATTAGATATAATTTACTTTGATACAAATATTTTTTTACATAAAAATAGATGACCATTTTATAGTAATAATTGCATAACGAAAAATTTTATATTATCTAATAAAAGGCGTAATGCATCCATATTATCTTATTTTTCTTAAAGTTTCTCTGGTAAGCTATTAATCACTCAAAAATCCACCTTAAATGTACAGGTTTTTGATTAATCTAGAAAGAAATTTAAAAAAATTATCTGCCTCATATACGTTAAATGAGATAATTCCTGTCATAAATAACTCTCTCTCTCCTATATGAAACTTTTAACAATGCTTTTTAAATCCACAAAATATAAGAAGATATCTAAATTGAACAAGGTAATTTTATTAACAAAATGAATTCAACATTTGTACTCATTGTATGTATAATTTTAAAATTGAAAATTTAACTATCAAAATTAATATCTTGCTGTGAAATAACTAATAAAACATCATCTAACTTCTAAGAGTGGCAATAAAGGCTATTTTATTTTTCGTATATTTAAAAGCAATGAAATACAATACATATCTGTAAACTATATATACATATCCATATTATAATATTTAATATACAATACCTAATCTTCCAATACGGCTACAAAAACAAAAGAAATAATTAGAATTTTAAATATTATATTTGTAATTACACTAGTTTTATCAAATAAAAACATTTATCATAATCTGGTTAAAGAGGCATTATCCTTGTTTTATATTTTAAATATTATGAATGATTCTTTGGTATACTTTTCTTTAATTATATTATTAAGAAATTATTACCAAGTTTAAAGTATAAAAAATATTACAATAATGAAAATAAATTGAAATCTGACAATTCTTCTTTAGTGTATAACAATAGTCAAATAAAATCGAAAAACATTAGACTGTAGAATTTTTAAAAATTAAAATAAAAATCATTATGTTCAAATTAATTCAATTAAATAAATAAAAATGTTCATATAACAATAAATAAAATTTACTATAAAAACATGATCAAAAATAAAAAGAAAGTATTAATGAACCTAATTTTTATATTAAAAAATATTTTCACTACATCCCAATTAAGGATATCAGTAAATGTTTGGTATACCAACGTCTTTATCATTAAATCACCAGTTATTAAGAAATTGGCACTATAGATACTTTTTATTTATTAAACTAAATTAAATAAATATTTAGAAGAAAAATTATTATCATTTATTTTTAATAGGTTAACAATAAACAATTTTTTTGTTTTCTTTTTCCTGTTTTCATTAAAGTATATTTTAAAGTTCTTCAATATGCATACGTTTATCTATACTTTATATAAAGTTATCTACTTTTAATAACTTTTGAATTAGATTCTTGCATTTTGTTATATATAAAAGTAATATATTTTGTATTGAGTACCTGGAACAGAAAATAATTTGAAAGTGAATTGTCTTTAAATCATAGTTTTCCTTTTAGTTCTACTGCCTTTCATCTCTATTATACTTGAGGTATTTCAATCAAATTTACACATTGTTTAATCAAAAATTTTAATTATTTTACATAACTACAACAACAACCTATAACTCATACAAAACATTTATTTTTTAGTTAATGATAATGTAATTTATTAATAGTATCTCTTAAAATGTTCACCATATTCGGAATTTTGGTATTTCCATATGTGATATTTTAATGTTGATTATTAAGAAGTATGCAACAAAACAAATTAAAAGGTTCATTACAAATAAAAGAACAAGTTCAGTTTCAATTTAATGTCATAATAACATAATTTCTATTAATAAACGTAATAAAAAATAAAATTAACTTCTTTATAAAAATTTCCAATTAGTTTACCCAAATTTAACAAATACAAATTGAATCTTAAAAGAGATTGAGATAATCGGTTATCTTTATTTTTTTGAAAACAAAATTTTTAATGTTTTAGAATATTATAAATAAAATAGCTCGAAACAAATCAAGAAAATATAGAAGAGATGATTTTAATAAAGTAATATTTAACGTAATATTTGTTGGAATTTTTAAACCAGTACTATTTTAATAAAGGAATAGTTAGAATAAAAATATCTATACAGAACAATCTTTAAAATTACTGTTTGTAAAGAAATTAGATAATTTAAATAAATTTATTTCTACTGACCAATTCTTAAACTAACACAAGGATACAAAGGGGCGTCTAGTGTATTATATATTTCATTAAAATCCACTGTCATTTTAGTCTCCATCGCTATTATTTCAAGACTTTTAGATCCATACATCTCTTCTTTTTCTTTTATACGTGCTTCTTTTTTGGCTTGTTCATTTGGTAATTCTGAGGAAGTAATTTTTAAACCTTCAACACCCACTTTATCCGCCCAAAAAAACTCTTCTCCATTAAGTTTAAATGTCGGGGCATTAAAATCAACCTTCTGTAGGCTCATTTTTCTCTATTTTCTCTCGTTTCTTATCTTGTACTAAAAGAAAACTTTGAGTTAATTAAATAATCACTTACATTGCTTTTGGTGAAGCCTTGTTATCCTAAGGAATTCTTTATATGCCTTTTCATCGCTACTCTGAGGTGAACAACATTCATCGCTTTTACTGAGTATTTCTTCATTCATTTCTTCAAAAAACTCATTATTTTCATAGTCCATATAATCATCTTCAACTGGAGCAACATAATTATAATTAGCTATAAACTTTTCTAAAGAATTCAAGAATAAATAACCTCTTTGTTTTGAAGTCATTACTGTATATGTGTAAAGTAAATTATCTGCAAAAATTAAAACTTGAAAAAAAGTTGCGGTCCTATATTTCCAAATTGGAGAAATGTTGCTTGAGTTAGCGTTTTTTAAAAACTTTTTTCTAAATAAAGGTGTTTCATTTCTAAGTTTTTGTTTTGCCTATATTCTTTATAAATTTGATAATAAATATTTTTTATAGTAAAAAAGGATGAAACTCGTTCATTTTCTTATGAAACTTTCTCATGAAACTGTTATCATTGAATTAAAGAACGGCAATCAGGTGCAAGGAACTGTTGTTGGAGTAGATATAGCAATGAATATCCATTTAAGACAAGTTAAAATGACTTTAAAGTCCGGTGACAATCTTTCAATGGAATCTATTACTGTCAGAGGTAGTTTTTTTCTTGATTAATTCATTAACTAATATACGCTTAATTTAGGAAATAATTTGCGTTATGTTATTTTGCCTGATACACTTCCACTAAATTCAATGCTAGTAGACGATGCTATTAAGGGCACAAAAGCTTCAAAATCTTCATCTAGAGGTAGAGGTGTTTCCAGAGGAAGTCGTGGTTTACGTTCTAGGGGTCGCGGTGCTCCAGTACGTAGATAATAACGTTATTAAAAATTTCTTTGAATCAAATATTTTAAATCTTGTATAAAATTTGCTGTTTTATCTTATTATGGTTAAATAAAGTTAAAAATAAAAAAAATAGATTTCTAGTTATTTTTTATCTATTACAATTATTGTTAGTATAATTTTTTGGGATTATTTACACATTAATGTTTTTTTAAAAATATGTTCACAAATAAAATTATATATTTAAAAACGTATTTTATATATACTGAAATTATTATTAACAAATCAAGGATAAACAAAAGAGTTCTACAAATATAATCCATTGAATAACAGAGCTAAATATTTTTGCCTATCAGTTGGAATGAAGAAAAACAAATTTAATAAGACCAATTAAAAAGTTCGCCACAAAAATACAGCTGCCAAATAATAAAATTAAAGCAATCGTTTTTTCCTTTTTCCTGAAATAAAAGTTAGCTAAAATTTTTAGAAACTCCTACATTACCTTCTTCTTTTACCGTCATAATAATATTCAATAATTGTTCTACAAATAAATTGTCCATCCAACGAATAACATGGAACTGCATTGATAAGGGCTAATGCTAGTGAAAAAGTAATAAAATATTTACAAATTAACTCTAAAATTATTGGTGGCCAAGTAGGTACAAAAGAAAATCTCGGTGTTAAATGATAAGCATCAATCATAAATCTCAATTCATCCAATTTTCCTATAAATAATACTGGCTTTTCACCATTTCTTATTTCTAGACGTACCAGAAATGTCCCATTAAATAATGCTGGTGTTACACATTCCATATTATCTAATTTATTATATATACCCTGTGAATCATAGAAACATTTCTCAAGATCTGTAACTTGTTTAGCTGGGAAACATGAAAATTTTTTTTGAAATAAATTTACACTTTTTTGTTTAACCTTTTTAATTCCTACTGTTTCCTTAAATCCAATAGCAGGTGTTACGTAAGGAAACTCTTTAATTTCACTAGGCTTATTATACAAAAAACAAAGATGAGATGATATTGTTGTATTTTGAAATTCATCACAACATCTAACTTCATTATCAATTACATCATAAATTGAAGCGGTTTGTTGGTAAACCATTTCACTTTCAATTAAATAGCCATTTGGATGTATACCTCTTTCAATGGCATTTAAACAATCAAAATACATTGAAATATTATAAACATCACAGCCATTTACCGAAGTTATTATATGCCCTGAACGAAGACCCGCTATTCCTGAGAGACCACTTTCTTCAAACACTTCTGTCACCAATATTCCATTATTTTCACTATATAAAGGTGATAATAAATAAGGAGAGGTAAAAAATAACAAAGCAAAAAACCCTGCTAATGTTAAATTATGCCAAATACCCGCACAAAATATCCATAATTTACTTGAGTAAGATAATCGTTCAAGTTGTTGTGTATTAATATCAGTAAAAGCTCCTGGATAAACAGCTATAATAAAAAAACCAAAACCGTTAACAGTTACATTACAATGAAGTGAAGCTAAAGCATGACCAATTTCATGAAATATTCCGCAAATTATAAGAACACTAATAAATATAGGTATTTGTGCTAATGGCAAATTAACCCCAGGAATTATTGGAGTAATACCAGTTTGTTGAGGCTGTTGGTGTTTAGCAACGACATATAAAATAGCTGTATCAATAGCATCAATAGATCTTTGTGTTGTAGCAATACTATCATTAAGCTTATCTTGAAAGACGATTGGATATGTTCGTAGAGAATCATTGTTTGATATCACTAAAGAAGTAAATGATGACAAATCCAAAATAAGTCTATATATAAGATATATACTTATGCCAATGAAACATATTAAACCACCGAAACCTCCAATACAAAACCATATATTCAATAATTTACTGAACTTCCCATAAAATTTGGTATTTTTTTCATGATTCAGGGAAAAAGCAGAATTTGAAGATATTTTATTGATGTAAAGTTTTAATTGAAGTACTGATATCGTTAAGGAATACCTTTCAACAAAATTGATATAAAATTTATAGCCAGATACTTTTAAAAAATGATCAATAAGATATATGCAACTCCATATAAATAAAATAATAGCTAAAAATGAAATGAAGGGCATCGAATATGTCTTTTCCAGGACATCTGAAATGTATATAAAAAAATTCTTATAATTAATAAAAAAAAACGAATAAATATATTTATATTTTCATTTAACGATTAATGTGTGGTAAGATGTTGATTGTATAAAGCAATTCATTGTTGATTTAATACATATACATACAGTTTGTTATATGTATATACAAAGAAAGAACTTTTATATGTGAAATTTGAGGTTCTATAATAATTCCATAAATGATGTTCTAAATGTAAAGTTTTTCAATGAATATTAACTTTATAAAGTGTAACGAAGTAATGTATTTTACATTGGTACTATACCATTAGGTAAAAAATAGTTAAATTACAAAAATTTATCATCACTTTATATCTATTTTAAAAAAAATATGTTTATTTCCTTTAATAGTTAAATAAAAGACCCGAATGATTCTTTTTTTAAAAGAAGTGAGACATACTATTAATGTGTATATAAAATTGAAAAATACAATAATTAAACATCTTCAGAGTTAATTAACGGTTGTGTGAATCCTCATTTTCTGCATGATACTCTTCATTAACAGTATGTTGGTTTTTTCTTTTTAACCATCTTAGTAAATATTCAATACCAATTAATGAAGCAAAGAATAAAGCACAAAATCCTACCATTGCCAAGAGAGCAAAATATGTTGCTGGATCCCATTGGTACCATTTTATTATTCCACATTCTTCCTTCCATTTCTTAGGTATATATTGTTTCTTGGCTTGTATTAAATTATCATAAGAACATGGAGAAGGGCATCCATCAATATCATACTCATATACATCATCGTGATCTGTGACATTTTTGTAAAAAATCTAAAAATCAAAAAATATAATAACGTTATATTTGTAAAGGTCAAATTTTGTATTTTCTACAGTTATAATTCACAAACAGTAAAAATAGTTACTTTAAAATATTAAAAAATTGCAATTAAATAATGATATAAAACTTACCTTGACAATATTTTCATTGTTTATTTTATGAAGTTCAACTAAAACTAAACTAGCATATAAGGGGAAGATATCAGGAGTAATTCCAAAAGATGATAAAATTGCTGAAACTGAAGTATCATGAGCTGAGTAAACATAGAGTTTTTCTCTTCTATCTAATTGCCCATTAATTTTTTTATTTAATCGTTTCATAATTTCTCGAAACAATGGTCCAGCTTTAAGGCGTTTAAGAATATCAGTATGATAAATATATTTTGAAGAAATATCATATAATTGAATTATTTTATGCATTACAGTTTCATTTACCCATGATGGTAAAGTATGTTGATCTTTATGGTGGTTTTCAGCATTTAATGGGTCAAACACCAACCATATATTTTTAATTGGAAGTGGTCCATTTGGACAGACCTGTTACATTACCAAGAAAAGTCAAAAACTCTTTGTTTTCATTTTCAATTTTTTGAAGTTCAGGACTCATTTTATAAACATTATCTGTTTCTGATTTTACAGCGGGACAATAAACTTCATCATACAATTGAATATCATCAGCTTTTGAAACCGTATGAATGGGAATTGGATTCCATGGCAACCCAGACATGAATTGTGAATCATTTGATGGCTTGTATAAACCAGCCATGTTTGCTTGTGCTGACATCAAAGTTCTGTTATAATCGGAAGAACGAACATAAACTTCAAAAGGTGTATATTCATTGCTTAGAAAACCATCATATCTTCTACGAATCCACTGACCTAATTTGTATTGCTGTTTCATTCCCTTTTTTGTTAATTCTCCAAGACCAATTTCCCACGTGGACTCTGTATTATTAACATCTGTTGGTATTAAGACCGCGGGTGTTCTGTCTCCATGTCTCCATATCTATAATTAATGAGTAATATGAATAATAAAATTGGCAATAAAAATAAAAATTTACAGCATGAATAAACTGTAAAGTATCTATATCAGCATGTATATCGACCTTCCTTCCAGTTGAAAATAAATTTCCAAATATAGAATCAATAGATATTACTATAACAAATAAAATAATATCAATCCCAATTTTCATATTGATTAAAGTCTAAACAAAAAAATCTGCAAGGTAAATATATATAAATTAGTTAAAAAAATTAAGTAATACAATATTTTTTCTCTATTATCTTATATTAGGTTATTAAAGCAATAAATTTTATATAAGAATATTTAAAAAAAGTATGTTCATTTTAATAATAAAATATTATCATTACTTAAGCAGATAAGATAAATATACGCGACTGTTGAAAAGTTATTTGAAAAAATGATAAAGAAAGAACTAATGCTTAGGCTCTGTATGAATGTCATTTATTTAGACTGTTGATATAATGTTATGAGAAAACATACTTTTCTGAGAGTATAGTAGAATAAAATAATGTAATAAAAGAGAGAATAATAGTTTATTTTTTTGCAAAGATATATTATTAGTTTGATTAAAAAATTTTTTAGATAAATATCATGTAGTAAGAAATAGTGATTATGATTTGACATTGAAAAAGTAAGCATTTAAATCATAAGGTGTAGAGAAGATAATTTTTAAAGGTTAACGAATACTTTTTAATTTCATATATTTGTTAATGTAATATAACGTTTGCAAAATTAAGGATAAAAATTAATTTATATGTTTCATTGAAATTGTTAGAAGCAAATTTTTAAAATAAATTATAAAATTATCTTATTTTGGAGAAAGCAAACTAATAGGATAGAAAGTTTGTAAGAACTATTGAAATAAAAATAATCTATTTTTAGTAATTTATATTATTACTTTTTGAAGATTTGTAATATTATGTCAATAATTTATAAATATTGATAACAATATTACAACGTACTTTATTTGAAATATAATTTAAGATATGTATATAAAAAATTGGTCAAGTAAACGAAATAACTATATTTCATTTCAAATATGACTGTTAAAAAGTATTTTTTTGAATGTTTAAAATATATGTTATAAAGAAATGTTTTTTTTATTAAACAATTATAAAAAGTTTATCGTTATTATTAACAACATGTTTTTAATAAGAATATTAATATTTATTTTTTAAAATAAAAAAGTTATATCATATCAGAAATATTTTAAAAGTTAATTATTTTTAGAAGACATGATAGCATCTGAAAGTGTGTTGAAAAATTGAATTTGTTCATCTTCCGTAAATTTTGTATTATTCATCATTTGATTTATCTAGAAATTTAATAATTAATAATATTGTTTATTTTACTTACATGGTTAATCTTATCCAATGGAGATTCATTGGTCTTAAGAATATTAATTATATTTTCTTTTGATTCACTGAATTTTTCTTCCAACAGAACTGAATTGATTGCTTTTACTGTTTTTTCAATTTCGGCTATTTCATCAATTACAGTTTCATTCTTTTGAAAATTCTCACCGCTCTGTACAGTACATAGAGTTATAAAAATATAATTGAATAACAAAAATATATATAATACATATTTAAAAAACATTTTTTTAATGCTTGATAAAAATAAATTCATAAATATGTAACAGTTAAATTTCTATACAATTAAATAATCTTTGTAATTTTAAATCTCAGATAATCTTTTTTAATTATTTGTTAATTATTTTATTAAAAATATAATATGGTAGATTAAATTTAAATAACTATGATGATTTTCATAACATTAAAAATATTATAATCATTTCTATTTATATTAAAAAAATTCCCTACTTTCATTGCGATAGTAATCGAATGTTTCATAAAAAAAAACAATTCTTTCCAAATTCATTAAAAATATATCAATATTTTAAATAAAATTAAGCATTTTATTACTAGAGATTGGAATCTTTAATCTTTCTATATAAAAAAATAAGGAGAGAGTAATATGAGAAAATAGAAGTTTTATAAATTTAGTATAAAATTTTATTTCATATCATTAACATTCTAATTACATTAACCAACATGTTATCTTCAAAAATGAATAAATATTTTATCACTGTCAACAAATATTTCAAATATTTTTAGTTGAAAGATTCTATTTAAATGACGTATATGAAAAAAAAATTCAATAAATGCAATGGTAGAATTAAAAATTCATGGTAATACATTTAAATTCTTTAGGGAATTGAGTATTACTGTTTCTTCAATTTGTAAACTTTTTCATATTTAATTTTTTCATTAACAATTTAACATCATATGAGATAATGTCTAGTTTTAAATTCGTAGTTGTTCAAGAAAATTGAAAAAGAGAAATTTTATTGGAATCAAAATTTAAAATATTAAAAACGATAAATAATTATTAACTTTAAAAATGCTTCTATTTCATATTTAAATCAAATTTTCCAGAAATATTGGTTAATATATTTTCTCACAAAGTTTTATTTCCTCAAAATTATGATAACTGATGCAATTTGAATGAATGAATGAATGAATGAAACTAAAATATTATTTATTGGCCAATTTCTATCATAAATATATACGATAGATATTTTTGATCGGTTAAAAAAATTATTTAAGTTTTATAAGAAATATTCTACATATTACATGATATTTATATTGATCTAAAAAACAGATATTCTTATGAACTTCTTCTTGTTTTGATATTTTTTCATCATCATTATAATTTTCTTCCCAGTGACGTTTCATAAAACTTGGAGGTGTCAATTCTTTAGCTCGATGAAAACGTAAAGCTAATTGAGTTTCTAGTGCTCTTTCATTTTCATTTCCAAATACGTTGAAAAATAAAGAAAATAGTAAAATTAACATAGCTAAAGATGATATTTTTAATTTAAAATTTTTAGATCGGCCAATTGATATAATGGAAAATAAAATTGCCATAATACAACTAAAAGAATAACTTTAAAAAATAATGTTTAAAAAAATTTCTTGAAAAATTAATATAAAAAAGTAATTTACCAAGTTTAGAAATTATGAGAAATGATTTGAAAAAAATTTTAGATTACATGTTTAATTTAAAAATAAGATAAATTTTGTTATAAAATTTTGCAATGTTGATTTTTTTAAAAAATAAGATATTAGTCTTCTTCGTCTAGACAATGTAAAATTTACTACTTTTAAAGTTTAAAAAAATAGTTATAAGGTTTAAAATATAAAAATAAAATATTTTGTAGCAATATTAAACATTTATCTGCCTAACCTATTTACAATTTTGATCAGTCTAAAAGTTAAAAGGATAAAAAATGTCGTTAAAGTATTTATAGTTAATACAACAAATCCCTCCTTCTTTAAAGCTAATTGTTACATATACAAACTAGGAACATTACCAGAAAAAGAATAGTAAAAATTAAACAATTAAAGAAAATATCTAAAAATCCAATAACACAAAGACATCTCCTTTAAAATTCAGTTATATATAATCAATTATACAATTCAATTATCATTAATTTTAAAAATTAATGTTTCCATTAACAAACAAATAAACATAAATATTTATGTAGATTTAATCCTTTTTTCCTAATTAATTTTACATTGTACTTAGTGGCACATAAATATATCATAATTTTGTATGAGTTAAATAAAAATAAAAAATTTCCCTTTTATATATGGTATTAAAGTGAAAAATAAGCTATTAAGAATTATAATATTACTACTAATACTATTTCAAATTTTTCTATCATTGAAGTACAAAAATGTCATGAAAAACATATGAATTAATGAAGAGCTATTAGTAAACAATAATATTAAATGCTACTTAAATGAGAATAAGTTTTGTCTTAAGTACCAATTTTTTCTACTTATTATATAATTGATATTATTATTTAGCAAAAGATTTCTGGTCTTCATTTAAACCCCTCACATTATAATAATAGATGACGTGATCAAAATGAAATCCATATTTTACTTCATCATTACTTATTTAAAAAAATAAAGTTAGTTAAAAATTTTAAAGGATAAAAATAACTTTTAGTTCTCATAGAATGAGTTAACTTTTATGTTAAATAAGATAAGTGGCCTTAAAATCGAATAAAAAGTTATTTTATTATTATTTTAATTATTAATATTCATGGTTATATCAATGTGTTAAATATTAATATTGAAGAATGTTAATTGCTTAACACAAATGAAGCCATAGGTATAAAATAATGTGCTTATATTTAAAAAAGAATAATATAAGGTTTCCTTTATATTTTAATAATATTTTATAAATTTTAAAAACTCTTTTTTTTGTACAAAATTATTTAAAAATAAAATGAATGAGTTAATTAAAAAAATAATATAGGTAAGTAATTACATTTTTTATTTTTTATAATTCATTATCTTCAAAAAAAGTAAATTCTTTTAATAATAAAAATAATAATTTAATAGAAAATGACGCTAATGGTTCAAATTTAGTGATATCGAATTATTATGAACAATTTAACAATTGGAAACACGAGATGTCAGTAAAAAATATTTTGACGATTGTCATGCAAACATTAATATTTTTGAGAAAAAGTTTTTGGCTAATGAATGCATTGAAGTTATCACTTTAAGTTAAATTGAACAAAATCATAACAAAATATTTTTTAATTTAGCACTCAAGGCAATTTTTATAATTATTTAATAATAAAAAAAAATAAAACCAATAAATTTAAGAGTCTCCAAAAAATAAAACTTAAACTACATAATAGATTGTTTATACTAATGCTATTTTTTGAATTTATAAGTAAAATAACCAACTGTAAAAAGTTTTTCTATTTTAAATTCTTTTAATATATTATTTACAGAAATTTTTTTAAATTAAGTGTTATTTCAATTTTAATCAATTACAATCTCTTATTTTTTGGAAATTTTATAATTTATATAATTATATTTAAGTATATTGTATTAATAAAATACAATATATTAAAAGTATCTGACAAGGATTCCTATAATATTAAAAATTTCAAATATTAGGAAAATTTAATGACTTGTCTTTAATAAAAAAAATGTACAATTTTAAAGTAGATGCATATTATTATACTGGAGTTAAAAAAGAATTTTTTCAACAAAATTTAAAGTATATTTATCTAAAAATTTCTAAACATTCGGAAAAATGAACAATTTTGCTTATACTTTTAACCGTCTTACGATTCTTATCATTTCCAACAATCGTTTTTAAGTCTTCAACCAAATCAGGATTGGTTTTTGCAAATTCATTGTTATAACTTAACCATTCTATTTCTTTAATTTCCTCCAAAAATACCAACCGTTTTTCAATATCATACCAATTATTTTTATTGAATCTATTTCCTTTATCATCTTCCCAAACTAAGTTAGTTGACTTTAGGCTACAAAAATATGTTGATCCATGAGATATTAAATTTCCAATAATACTGTTTTTTAAATAGAATTCAGATTTTTCATTACTACATTTGGAACAAATTATTTGACCTATTGAAAATATCTCAAAACCATTCACAGAATTATTGTGCAGTTTTATATGAACCCGTTTAAAAAAGTTACCATCCATTATAATGTAATAATCCATATATTTTTTAACAGATTTTGAAGATCCTAAGTATTTTGCACATGTTTTACATCTTAATTTATATATATTTTCTTTAAGAACAGTTTCTCTTTGTTTATGAAAATTTTCAAGATAACGTTCCTCGTACTTTAGTTTTTTTACTAAATTGTCAATTTTTGTATTAATATCTTTCTTAGAAAATTTAGAAATACGTTCACAAAATTGTCGCAATGTCTTCTGTCTTTGAATATTTGTTTCACACGATGAAGGAATATATGATGGATAATAAAACAAATATCTTTTGTTTTCTCTTTTCATTATTGTTGGTGCTGATAAACATGAATTCATATCATAAAGACAATCATTGATATTTATATCTAGATTCCGATCTGGTAAGGGATACTTCCAATCCACAACATATGTTGTTATTAATATACTCATTGTTCCTTTTTTGAATTCACTATAAACATTTTTTCTTAATTTTTCATCATTTGCTTCTATATTTGACAAGCCTATTGCATAAACGTTATTATATAAAAAAATTTCGTGAAAATATTTCTCAAGGCTTTTTACCATATAATTTGTTGGTGCGAAAATAACGATATGATGTGATGTTAAAATTTCCTTTTTTATAACATCAGTAACTTTTTCTAATAACAATGAGGATGATTGAATATCCTTTCTTGAGTATGATTCATCAACTTCCTTTATTATAACATCAAAATCAGAAAAATTTTCTTTAAAGGAATTGAAATGTCCAATATGTTTTTCCAAAACATTGTATCTTTCTTTTAAAAAATCAGTAGCATATATAATTGGTAAAATTGATGATATTAAGGTAGCATGGAAATATTCTTTTAAACAATTAATAACAACAATCATTTCTTGAATTTTATAATCTTGATTTGATAATTGAAGCTCAAAATCAACTTTTATCAATGCTAACATAAATTCATATGTCGATATATTAGGTAATAATGAATCGTCATTTTCATTAAAGGTATATCCATTGTCTTTCAAAAATTGTAATTTTATTAACAATCTACTAACTTTCATTTCCATAAGGCCTTTAAAATAGGAGTCTGGAAGATCAAAAGGAAGTAAAATATCATAACAATTTTGAAAATAACTTGTCATTTCATTATGATAAATTTTTGGTATTGATATTCTTGATAACTTTGTTTTAGCACACATCTCAAAGAATGAATATAAGACGTCATCAATATAATAAGAATAATTAATTGATATGTTAACAAATATTCCTATAATTTGATTGATATTTACCCGTTCCATAAATAAATCATCTATCAAATATTTTGAAGTAATTTTATTGGCTTGGTTTTGAATATCCTCAATTATTAACAATGTAAAATCATTGTAAAATATTTTTTGTTCCATTAACAAAGAATTTAAACAGCAATACAAAAAAGTAGGTGTAACTACAACAACATCATTTGCCAAAAGTTTATCAACTGTATGATTAGGAAAATCATCTAAACATCCTGAAAATATAGAAATCGATTGTTGGAAATACTGCTTTAATGACAATGAAATTTCTGATAGGGATTGTAACGAGGAAACTACAAGACATACTCTATAAGGTTTGTTTTTTTCTCTTGATACTGATATATGATTTCTTATAATTTCATTTGTACAAATTTTTTTACCAGTCTTTGTTGGTAAAATAATAATACCTGATTCCCCAAGTAATGACGATGTTATACACTCTTTTTGATAGTTTCTTAACTCTCCTTTAAAGTGATTCAAAAGTTGTTGATTGTTTAATTTATCAGGATTAAAATTATTTTGTAATCGAAATTTTCCAGGATGTTTTGGAGTAACAATTAGTTTGTCTTCAAAATTCATAGCACCAACTTCTACTTCATCATCATCTATTTGTGTTTGGGAATCTATTTATTGTTTAAATAAAAATAAAATAGTTAAACTTACAATTAAAATAATTTTTTAAGTCTATATCCAAACACTTCAAAAAAGGTCTAGTTTCTGGAAATTCATCTAAAGTTCTTAGAAAATATTTTAACCATTCATCATAATTCCCACTGCCAATACTTATAAAAGGTAAATTTCTTATCAAAACACAATTAGCATAAACATAGTTGTCCCTATCGTGCTTTATAATACTATTAATCTTACAGCAAATTTCTATAAAAGCTGCATTTTTTTCAACTAATTTTCCTATAAATTTTTCTGTTGGAAGTATATTAATTAAAATATAGTCTATTAATGGATGCTTTGATGATGAAATAATTTTAGTAAAATTTATATGCTTTTTCAAAGGTATTTTATTCATTAAAAAATCACTCCAAGGAAAATCAGCTACAATGTTTAAAAAACACTATTAAAACAGATTATTTTATGACTTACATATTATTGTCGTAGCTATTTCCAAAAAATCAGTACTTTTGACTAGGGCAAATTTAGTGAAAAATTCATTTCCAAAATCAATTTCATTCTTCTTATCCTGTTCCATTGATAACCAGTCATTTTCAGAATCTAAATTCGAAGCAATTGATATGATTCTTTTTAAGTGAGGATAGATAATAATATTTTTTATTTCATGCTCCCAAAGTCTAAACCTGGGTGTTATAGGAACAGTATAATAACTCATTTAAATAAAGAAATCAATTAATTTAATGAATAAAACAAACACTCGAATAATTTTTTAAAATTTTTTGCATATTAACATCGTTATTATAAAATGTAGTTCAATAAAAAATTACTCGATATAAATTATGAAATGTATCAACTATATTATTATGTATAATGAATATGATAGAAAACATAAATATTAAATTTAATAAAATAATGTTTATTTGCGATTTATAAAAATGAATTCTTATTAAACTATCTAGAAATAATATTTTTTCTTGTAATTACCAAACGGTACAATAATCAAATTGGATGCATCTGAGATAGATAATAATCTTTATTTCCATATTCATCTATATCATTCCTAACATTTTGTAAACCTAATGATAATTTATTAGAGATACTTTTTACTCTTGTTTCGCAAAATTTTCTTTGTTTATAATTTATTTAATTCCTTACACGAACTTAAAGTGGTAAGACGCTTTTTATTAATACAAAAAATTGTTCAAATATTTTATCTTTTTTTTAAAAAAAAAATGCCTTCTGATAAACATTTTGCATCTATTGATGATTTTCTATTTGTTAGGATTTTGAGTTCAATTCCTGAATATAAGGTTTGTCAAACTTTTCATCGGAATTAATTAATAATATAAGTTTAGTCTATATGTTTATTACTAGAAAATAAAAAGACAAAAAACCATGCTATTTTAATTATTAATAAAGAACCATTTAATACTGAAACAGTAAATGAATGGATAAAAACAATATCTTTAGAATACATTGATGCAAATGATATTTATGGAAACTACTCACTTACACTAGATCAACCTTTTAATGGTAAATTTAGCAACTGAAATAAAAATAAATTTTTTTAGAAAATAAATGCACATTCATATATCCTTGTACTGAGAAACACATTATCAAGTATAGCGAGCAAAAAAGATACCTAATCAAAGAAACGGGAGAAGACTACAAAAAGATAACACTTCCATATCTAATGGAAAATAATGTTAGTGATGTTACATGGATACGAAATATTTTTGAAAAAGATTATGAAAAAGAGAGCATTATTTACAAAGATGATGATCCAGACACTGGTTTCTTATTGATGGCGGATTTAAAATGGGATAGGAAAACAATGTCAAACATGTATCTACAAGTTTTAATTCAAAAAAAAGGTATTAAATCTGTTCGCGATCTCGACGAGTCTCATTTACCATTGCTAGAAAATATTCGGAACAAAGTTAATTATGCACTCAAAGAGAAATACAATTTAGAAAAAAATGAAATCATTATGTACTTCCACTACCAACCAACATATTATCATTTACATCTCCATGTTACACCTCTTTCGTTAAATCATCCTTCAAGACAAATATCAAGCTTAATGTTGGATGATGTAATTGGAAATATTAAATTAATGTCGAATTATTATCAATTAGCAACACTATCTTTTATTGGTAAAGAATTTGATGACCTGTGTCAGCGCCATCTTCAACGCGCTTGACTAATGTGTGCTTTATTTTTTACCTTCAAGAAATATTTCACCTAACGAAGGTACATAAGACATTTAAAATGTCCAACAAACCATAATATAATGCCAAAAAGTTTGGTGTTATAGCATTTTCTGTGTCATCTCTTTAACTCTATTTATTGTCATCACTTGTTATATATAAAACTTTCTGCTCATATCATCGTCATATAAAATATTTTTCTAGATAGGGTTTTTACCTAAATCATTAGTTATCGTAGAAGGTATTATCAGTTTCTTTTGTCCTCTTATTGGAATTATAACCTCTAAACTCGTCTTTTATTAACCCTAAATTCAAAGCATTTTCCGTCAACGTCTCTTTATTAATTAATTTTACTATTTTTCCTGCATTAATTCATCGTTGTTGGTCCTTGCCTTTTAAAATATGGATGTTTGGAGCATGCCGATTACAGTTTCACTGACACCATCAATAACACCTGATACAATTGTTACATCAAATTCATCAGGTCCAACGTCTTCTTCTCACTCAGAATGTTCTAACTCTCCTGATAGAGAACTTACTTTTGATGATATTAAAGATAAAGTTAACCTTGAAACAACTGTTGCACAAAATGATCTCTTAGGAATTGGTATACTTCTTTCGAGTGAGGAGGTTTCAGAACAGTATGTTAAGAGTAGTCCTTATTCAAGAGCCATAGAAGTTCTAAGAGAAAATATTAAAGCTGAAAAAAGAGTTAGGATTATTGCTAAAGCAGCAAGAAAAAGGGCAAAAATTGATGTTAGTGACACACCGGACTCTGGGATAACGATGAAAGTACTAAATGAAGCAACAAATAATACTGGTAATCCGCAACTCAAGACACCAATTAGTTCCAGGATATTTAAGAACAAATTCTGGGGAGTATGTAAGGATCTTGGATTTAATGAAAAATATCCTTTTTGTGAAGGAAGTGTAACAACAAAAGTTACAAAAGATAAAAGGAGACCGGGAGAAACAGTTTCAAAATATAGATGTACAAAATGTTACAAAGAACAAAGTCAGCAAAAACCATTGGTGTCTTTCAGAGATGGTACTGTTTTTCATAATACATCTATAAGTTGTACTCCAGAAACTACTCCTAGTCCTGATCCAGAACCATTAATTGAGGAGAAAAAAGAATTTGTTCCCATTGGATATAGAGAATGTTTGTATATACTTTGGTCATTTTCAATATTAACTCCAATTGAATCGTGCTATTTGTTCGGGAAATCGATGAATTATGCACTTGAAAAGGAGGATTACCATCGGTGGTATGTTGCTTTAAGATGTTTAGTCGTGAAAATAACTGCGAATCAACCAAAAATTGGTGGCGAAGGAAAGAATATTAACGTAATAGTTCAATCTTTTACCAAAATTGCAGATAAAATTAAATACACAACCAAAGGGACAAACTTATTTGATGATATAATGGGTAAAAAATATGCAAAGGTGAATTATGGGTTCGTTGGTATATTATTAGATAATGAAACAGATCATTGTAGGATGAAGCATTTTGTTAATGATGAACACTTTATAGATTTTGTCAAAGACAACCTTGCCGAAGGTACAACACTTTCTCTTGATAATACTACCGTTCTTTCATGCTTAAATCTTTTTAATCGTGGTTCCAAGTATAAGTGTCAGATAATCACGTCTTCAGATGAGAATGTTGAAATCAAAATAAACATTCTTAAGCAACATATATGTGCAATTAATTTTAATATGCAAACAGACAACGTCATTGAGAAAGATTCAAATGATTACATTAACTCATCTCTCGACACAGTATCGTTCTTCTACAATGAAACAAAATTTCAAACTAACTTTGGTTTTAATAGTCTTTTAGAAAAGATCAGTTCAAATCTTTAGATTTTGAATTTTATGTTTTTATGTACATGTTTCTTCGCTGTTTACCTAAACTAAAAATAAAAATTTTCTTTATATGTATAATTTATTATGTTAAAAAAATAACAATTTTTGAAAAAGAAACATTACGTTGAAGAAAACAGGTAATGGGAAACTTAGGTATTTAGAGAGTATAAAAAGATTCTAATTTAGTCGATTTCCATTTCTTGTGGTTGTTTAGGTTCTCCATTAAGATCTTGTCCTTCTTCAGATGATTGAGCAGACTCCTTTTTTCCTTTCTTTGGTGGTTCTGCCTTTGGTGGCTCAACTTTTGGTTTTGGTTTATTCATAATTGGATTGACTATTGAATCCAATGAAATCTTAGCATTTCTAATTTCATGACACCATACATGTGGAGCATCATATTTAGCCTTCTTAGCTTGTTTGTCTTTATTATCCCAAACCCATCTTCTCTTTTCCTCAACAGCATCCTGTACTTTTTTAACATCATCCTTATCTATATGGTTGTATGCTTCAACTCCAGAGTTGTATTGATCAATGAACTTATCTATTTGCATTATTTTTGTCTCAATAGCTTCAAATGAGATAGCTCTATTCTCAAACTCCTGATATCTTTCCACTACAGGATCTCCGAATTTCTTTAAGAAGGATAATTTATCTTCATAAACCTTTGTTTCAGCATCTTCTCCGTCTTCATAAAGCCAATCTTCAGTTTTTTGTAAATGTCCCTTAAATTCATCAGCATCACTTTCTTGGATAAAGTCAGCGAGAACCTCGCAAAGTTTATCTCTCATATCATACACATATTCTTCAACAGCGTTTTTAGCATCAGCCTTTTGTTTCTCCAAGAGATCTGTTTGTTGCATATTAAGCTCAAATTCTCTAGCTTTAGAGACATCAAAAGTGTATGGGATTTGAGCTACAACAACAAGGTCGGTAGTAATAGTCTTTGTTTTTACAGTTGGTTGTTGTTCTTCAGCTTTCTCTTTCTCATCACCTTCCTTCTTTTCATCATTAGTTGAATTTTTAGCAGCTTCAGCCTTCAATTTCCTCCTTTGAAAGTGGAACAACTTCAAAAGCAGTTGCAGAAGTTACTTCAAATATACCACAATTGTTAACACCTGCCTTAATTTTAACTTTCTTCTCACTACCATCAATATTTGGGGTAACACCTTTAATAGTCCAACGACCAATGAAATTTTGTGGTTGTACTTCATATGAGGCATTATACAAACCATCAACAATAAAATCACTCTTACGAAGAGTAGTTACCAGCTTAGTGGAACCAATGTCGGCATTTCCTTTCCATAAAGCTTTAAGTTCACTACTATCTCCATACTTAATAACAATTTGATGTCCCAATTTTTCATGGAGAACAAAATCACGGACGCGAACAGCTGGTGAAAGAATTGCACATTGAAGTGCAGCACCACGTGAAATCGAATCATCTTGATTCATCGTTGTCTTAGGTTCTTTTCCAAAAACATCCTTTACTACTTTTTTAAATAATGGTATACGTGAACTACCACCAATCAATTCGACCTCATTAATCATATCAACTTTATAGCCAGTCTCTTGTAACAAATTTTGTAAAAGTACACGAATTCTTTCAAAAAGAGGCTCAGTAATTTTTTCGAATTCATCTCTACATATTTTTCCTGTAACATCTACATCATTCATGAAACATTCAATATTTAATGGTAAAGCAATACTATTAGTGGACATTTGCTTCTTAATTTTCTCACATTCATCTAGCAAACGCAACCAAGCTCGTGGATTAGTTTCTGCATCAATTTTGTACTTTTCCATAAACATTTTTCTAAAGTGCTCTCTGATGCAATCATCAAAATACAATCCACCAACTTCGGTATCATAAGTATATCCTAGGACTTCACATTTTCCCTTATTAAATAAACATAATGTTGCCTGTACAGATGTATGTCCACCATCGACAATGGCAACAACTTTGGGAGATGATCCATCAGCCGGAAGGTCTTGTTTATAAATACCATAAGCAGAAGCGGCAGCTGAATTCTCGTTAACAAGTTTAAGACAATTCATTCCAGTTAAATCAACTGCAGCTTTTAAAGCTCTTCTTTGTATGTCTGTAAAATAAGGTGGAACGGTGACTACCAAATCCGAGACACACTTGATTTCGTCACATGCTAACTCAGTAACAGATTTTAATTTCACTAACAAAGCAGCAGTAACTTGTTCCGGAGTTAGAATCTTCCAAGCATTAAGATAATTTACCTTAAGGCCAATGTTATCATTTTCTAATTGCACCATTTCACACGGTATGTATTTCTTCATCTTTTGAGCCATTGGATCACTAAATTTAAGACCAAGCAGCTGTTTAAAATTTAACACTGTACTCTTAAAATTAGTGTTAACTTTCTGACGAGCTGCCACACCACAAACACGATCCTTTGATCCAAAAGCAACGCATGCTCTAAAAAATTATAAATTAAATTTGAAAAAATTGCATAATTTAAAATACAACATACGGTGTAGCATGAAGTGAGTAGTCATTTGTGATAACGTCAATTCCACCTTGACGAGCAACAGCGATGTAGCAATTCAGGTTTCCAAAATCAAATCCAACTACAGCCATAACTTTTGAGAAATAAAGTACTAAAATAAATAAAGTTAAACTTCTAAATAACCAGATGTATAAAAAAATCGAAGAAATAAAGACATTCCAAAACAAAAAAAATACTAGCAACTGTAGAAACACATAAAAACTACAAATAATTTTAAAATTTCACATCTAGGGTATCATCTGTCCAACATGACGATTACCATTTTGGTGTAAGAGACCTTCCTACCTACTTCTCCTGCACTTCTTAAGTAGATGAAAACGAAAAAAAAACAACTCTTATTGTACTTTCGCGAGGTAAAAATCTAGTGCTTCAATAATATAATGCGCATATGTATAACCATCTATAATCAATCTAAACACGAGCAATTTAAAGAATATAGTTTTAAACATATGTAATAACTAGCGAAAAAAGATAAGGAGTGACAAATAGAAACAATAGTAATCTCCACCATCCAAATGAATAATGAAAGAAAAAACTAAACAAAGAGATCAAAATATTCGATAAAGCATTTTAAAAAAATAAACATAAATAAGATGCACTACTTTATTTTGTTGAACTAATAGAAGTACAATTAAAAATATACAATAATAGCTTCAAACAACGTCAATGCATCATGAGAATGTAAAAAAAAAAGGTAAATACATTACAAATTTGGAAAAATGGAGTTTGATTTCCTCATAACTATTAGCGAATAAGACGAATGAATATTACTTATACTTAATATGTCTAAGACAACCAAAATTTATATAAAATTTTTCTAAACAAGCGCAAAACATATTTAAGGCAAACAAAAAGTGCAATTTAAAAAATCTCCTAAATTTCTCAAAGAAATTTCATAAACACACATTACAACTAAGTAGTAGTAAATATAAGGAAATAAAATAATTGGAAAAATTACAATCTAAAAAAATCAACTAACACCGACCAAAGGCACAATCAGAATTTTAACTAGCATGAACTTTCAAACCGCTGGTACTAAACGTCTGTAATATTCTTTTCAAAATTAATTCCCTATTGAAAGGAAGCATTTGAAGGAAACACGATACGCAATCACTATAAACAATACCTTAGTAGTCTGGAAAGTTCCAGAAAGAATAAATGATGGCGTACATTATTCCAATCACTCTATAATGCTTTTTTAATGTTGTTTATGGTTATACTTTTTGGAGAATTATTTTCAGCTTCCTTTTACCTTAAATATATAAGTAAAAATTTTAATATTACGACTAAATAGTCATTTGGAATTTGCTATGAAGATAAAAAAATAGATGTTGAACTTGATATTGAATTTATCACGAAGTACTGGAACATTCCAACTTTATGTGTGTCTAAGACTGTCTTGGAGGTTGAGATGTTACTCAAGCAATGCACCTGTTCTTTTTTGCTGCCTATGTTGACTATATATATTAATGTGGAAAATTTGGAGTAGGTACTATATAAATACAAAAACGAGACTAGAAGAATGTCATTAAGAATTTTAGTATTTCATGAAAGCGACGAAAGGGATGGTGGAAAGAAAAGTTAATGTCGTGTTTTTCAACTCAATGTGAGAAGTTTCAATAAACTATGGAATTATGAACAGATATTTAAATGATTTATATACATTTCGACAACATTTCCCTTTGTGGTGTTTTTGATATTTAATTAAATTGATTTTTTTCCATTTACGTTGTTTTATTTTTTATAAAATGTTTTCTTTCTTAGTAGGCTACAACTTATATTGACTAGGGGATTTTATCAATGATTAATGCTGAGATGTCCATACTAGCATAACATTGAGTACGTTTGAACTAGAAGCAATTTTATGAATGCTCCAATGTTCTCGAAAATTCTAATATATTGTTAAATGTATGTATTTCATTTTGTGTTATCTGTATTTATATACTACGACTTAGTAAAGAAAAAAAAGAAAAAAAGTATTTGTATCGTTAATCAGAATGTTGTGTTTGAATTATAGGGGTTGTTCGAAAACCAAATTGAATATCATGGTATTTTTATTTATAATATTAATTACTGTCGTTTGAAGAAAAATTTAGATTAATTTATGATTTATAGAAATTTTAAGATGTGATTAAAACCTGTAGGCAAATTAGATATTGATTTTATTTAAATGGACAATCTTTAAAAGTTTGCCTGAAACATTGAATGATTTTTAAGTATAAAATTTTATACAATCATGTTATTAAAATTTATGATTGGTGGAAGGTAATTTATTTAGTTACAAAAATAGATATCAACAACTAATATGATGTAATTACTGGGGAAAAGTTGATAAAGTCAAATTTTTAAAGATGAAAGTTCATTAAATGCAATAAAATTTGTATTTAAAAAAGATGAAACTACTTGTTTCTATTAATAGTTTACTTATAATGTATGCCTCATTCAGATAAGTCGTAAAAATAGTTAAAAGATGGATATTTCAGAAATGTTGTAAATAGCTTATTACTAAAATTTTAAAACAATTTTTGCTACTTCTATTTAGAAGTAAACATCCTCTAATTTTTAAATTTATAAGGAATTTGATGAAAGTCATTCATAATTTGATTGTGTTATAGAATTTTTGCAGAAAAATGATTAGAAATATATTCATTTAAGTGCAAAGATTAAAAAGTATGAGAAGAATTAATAATAAGAGGAATATTTTTAAATTTTTATAAATCATAAGTCTAGCAAATTTAAACAACGTACATCAGTTAATTTTTGTTTTTCAAAATACATTTTAAAAATGGTTTATATGTGCAATATTTATATAAATTAATTTTTTATTATATTGGTGAGAGATTTAAAGAATTTCAGTATTAAATAGGATACACTAAAAATTTATGATTTCTTGGATATATTATTATTATATAAATCTCTATTTTAAAATTTTTGCGTATAAATTTATATTAATGTGTTATTTTAAAATTTTAAATCTTTCATTAGCTGATAAAAAGAAAGATTTGAATGAGATTAATTATTATTTGGTAAAAATTTTTAGGCATTGTGTTTAAATGACTACAAGTGAGTTCAATCATAAGATCATCAATCTTCTTAGGTGTTAATAAAGACAGAAAAATGTTTGTAAGTAATGTATATTCATTTTACTAGTAAATTATTTTGCTATTAATATCTTATTTTCTAAACGATCTTAGATGGAACTTTATAAATCAGATATATATTATTATATAAAACATAAGTTAATAATTTATAATTATGTTGGAAACCTATCAAAATTATATATTTTTATTTTTTTCGAGGGTTTAAGAATATACTTCATACATGATTTTTACCTTTTCAAATGTCATTTGTTTTTCATTCTCATTTTTCAGATAGTCTACATTGTTTTCATAGTAAAAAAATGTTTGATATTATAACTCATATAAAAATTTAATCGAAGAATGTCATATTTGATTTTCCTATATAAACAATCATATTTTTATTTATACTAGTAATTGTACTAGAAAACAAGCTAATTATTAAAATATAGTTTTTACTTTTATAAAAAAATGATAAAAAACAGTTTAACTTTTTTACATATAAAAGAAAATATCATCGTTATTTTCTCAAGGAGATTTAATTATTTTAAATATTAGTTTTTCGTTTCTATTTATCAAATGATTTTTTTATATAAGTATTTAGAAGAGTCATAATGACAATTTTGAAAAAAATATCAAAATAAATTTATTTTAGAAATATATAATATGATGTTATGTATGTTTTTATGTGCTGATTTTTTACTCACTTTTTTCTATATTATAAAGAACCTTTTATTATTATCCAATTTTTTATCTTTACTGCTTTAATACATATATTATTGAAATGCCATTTTTTTTAAAGTTGTACTTAAAAAAGTTTTGAAGTAGTTATACGCACTCTACTTAGTATGATTCAAAATATACTATATTTATATAAATAAAATTAGGATAAGAAATTAAAATTAAATGTGCATTTTTTAGATTATTTAAGATTTAACTTTCCCAATAAATTATATTTTTATTATTCTTCCTTCCAGTACCTTGTTTGAATTTATTACTATAATAATATTACTTTAAAGTTCACATATAAAGTGCTTTTTACAGTAATAAAGAATAAAAAATTAATTTAGAGTACTTCAAATACACACGGTAAAATTTTTCCTTAGCTAAAGTAGGTAAGATAAACTCCACGTATTTTTAAATCTTTTTTAAAATTTCTCTAATAACATTTGTTATTGTTTCATTCTTTATTTAATTTTATTATTTTCTCTGCTAAACATTCCAATAACGTAATTTCCTAATTTTAGACAAATCTTTAACAATTTTCTTGCGTTTTAAGTGTAATCACAATACTACTGTTATAAACTATCAAACAACAAAAATTTCACCTTTTATTTATCATATAAATTTTTTTCTCTTTTTTTTTATTTTTATCAAATTAAACGTCTATCTTTACTTTACTATATTGTGTAATCTTTTTTAACTATTACATTATAATTTAAAGAAAATAGTTCTTTTCAAGCCACACCCTTTGAAAGTTATCTTCAACAATCTAAAATGACTACTTCTTGTAGTGTAGACAAATTTGATGACAACATTTTTGATAACAGTCATGTTAATATTATGAAATCTGAAAATAAATATATTCCTATTAATTCTTCTCCAACTACAACTAGATCAATAGTTAATAATAAAATTATGGAAAAAAATTATCATGAATTGAAAGATAAAAGCGATAATGATGCAAAAGTTATTAATAAATTTGATACATTATTCGATTTCTCTACTGGACATAATAATCAGTGTGTTGAGAACTCATTAAAAAAGTGTCATATAGTTAGAAAGATAGGTTATATCTCTAGTCAAAGTGAATTTTTACTATTAAATATTGGTGGTCAACATTTTCGAATTAAGACAAATACAATTAAAGTATGTTTTATCAATTAAAATATATTTTATTAAAATAAAATGTTATTCTAGTATCGTTGTCCAGTAAGCCTTTTAGGAGTATTTTGCGATTTGACACATGAAGAACGGTTAACGCAATGTGATGGATATATTGAAAGGACAGAAGAATATTATTGGGAACGATGCGGTCGATTATTTGAACCAATCTTTGATTTTTTTACAACGGGTCATTTTCATAAACCAACAGATATTTGTGAAGAACGAGTTATGATGGAGATAGATTTCTGGAAGATTCAAAAAACATATTTTGCTCCATGTTGCATGGGAAAAAATGAAAAATTTGTAGAATATGAAGGCTTTAATGAATTTGACGATGACTTTAATAATCCATATGCTGGAAGAGAAAAAGGTTGGTATAATACATTAAAAAAAAAATTGTATCGTATTTGTGAAGAACCAACATCAAGCAGAGTGGCTCAAATATTCGGTATTACTTCTATTGGAATGGTAATTGTCTCAGTTTCAGCTATGATTGTTGCTAGTATGCCAGAATTTCAAAGACATATTAATAGTACAGTTAATTCAATGTCTTATAGTAGTGAAGGTACTCCAATATTATTTTTAGAAATTATAGAATGGATTTGTATGATATGGTTTACAATTGAATATATTTTAAGAATTATTGTTGCACCAAAAAAATTTAAATTTATTATCTCTCCGCTTAATTTGATTGATATTTTTACAATTGTACCTTTTTATCTTGAAGTTATATTATCATATGGAGGTAAGTTTATTTTAATCTATCTTTAGTTCTAAATATATTTTCTTATTTATTTTTAAAAATTTCAATGATATTATATAAAAAAAGTTTAAAAAATTATTATTTGAGCATAAAAATTAAGTAACTTTTTAAATGTTATGATATTATTTTGTAGAGCATCTAGCGACAATCGACGATTTGTCTCGTAAGTTTACATTTATTACATAACCAAAACCATTTTGTTTGTTTTGGATAAAGTTAGTGTACATATAATAAGGTTTAACCATTAAAATTAAATTTTTTCTTTAATTTGATTTTTGATTTATTAAATTTAAACTTTATTTTTATTCTTTTATTTATATTATAGCAATGCCTAACTATGCTGTTTCTACAATTGTCGATTTGAAAGCACTTGCTTTGGTTCTTAGGGCTGTACGTGTAATGAGGGTAACGAGAGTTTTTAAATTGGCAAGATATTCAAGTGGATTAAAAAGTTTTGGATTAACTGTTAGAACAAGGTTTGTTTTATATTTTAATAGGATGACAATTCTTTTAGTCTCCCTGAGTTGTCGATGTTAGGTTTATTTCTCTTAACAACAGTTATCTTTTTTTCAACATTAATGTATTTTGCTGAAAAAGATGAGCCAAATACCAAATTTAAATCTATTCCTGCAGCATCATGGTGGTGTATAAGTAAGACTTTAAAATTAACTATTATATTATATAAATTTTTTTTAGTAACAATGACAACGGTTGGTTATGGTGATAGTCTCCCTACAACACCATTTGGTAAATTTATAGCATCGGGAGCAAGTATAGGAGGAGTTTTAGTATTAGCATTTCCAATAACTATGATTGTTGAAAATTTTTCCAAAAATTATGCAAGTGAAATAAATGATTTTCAGAAAGTTAGAATTAGAAGAAGAATGGCAAAAGCTTATGGATAGGATTTCTACAAATACAAAAGGGAATAAAAATTTTTTTATACAAGTGTTATAAAAATTTTAAAAAAATGCTATTACATTATAATAGCTTCGTTTTTTCACTTTATAAAAAGGTTGTTTATAAAAACAAATATAAAAAGGAAAAAATAACCAAATAGATTTAAATATAACTTAATGTAATTTTAAATCATTTTTTTAGTTAAACTATTGTCATTAAAATACATCAAAGGATAATATTATAAATATTATATAATAAAAGTAAATTTTTATATTATTTTTGTTTATAAAAAGTAATTTATCATCATCATTTTCCTATCATTTATATTTATCTTAGTATTTAAAGTATGTATACAACATTATAAAATGATTAAGTATTTTACACAACTGTTTTTTAAAACTATTGAAAAATAATGCGTTAAGAAAAAGACAATTTGATATATAACAAAGTTTACATCGTATTATTGTTTTATTTCAAATATAAGATGATTTTTTTTATGGTTACTAAGCATTTTATAATAGAATGATTCAAATTTTAATATTTTATCTTCTCATCAATATATGATTAATTTCTTTTTCTTATTTTTTAAATAAACAGTTTTTGAACTATATCTTTAGTAAAATAAATTTAAGTAATTATAAGTAAATTAATATTTTGATTTACAATCTTCATTCTTTACTTAGAGGCTCAGTAGAAGTAGTTATCATAATATTATTCTCTTCTGTAAGATGAACTTTATCAAGAAGTATATTTTTTGTCTCATTTAAAAATAAAAATGAAATCAAAAGATTTATGCTTCCGAGTCCAGCAACTATAAGATATGTCATTGGTGACCAAATACTATTTAATAATGGTAATATTGGTGAAATAATTGATCCAATTCTGGCCATTAATGAACAACTTCCAAGACCACTACTTCTTACATTTGTTGGCATACTTTCAACCGCACAAAGATAACAAGCATCCCAACTAAATTCAATAAAAACAACACCAATTACATTTAATATTAATATAAATATTCCCTAAAAAATAAATCATTAGAAGAAGTAATTTTTATCACAATAATTATTACATTATATTTAATTGCTACTAAAAAAGCTAAAATACTGAAACACATTGTTATGACTGTTTGCGCTCCTTGGTGATAGACCCTTCTCGTAAACCATTGATAATTTTTATCAATAGTGGGAATAATTAATTTTGAGGAATATATTGTGAGACTAAAGAAAAACTGATTTATATAAAGATTACCAGATATCTCGCTACTATACAAATCTATTCCATAACCACATAATGATGCAACAAACCACATACACCAAAGGACAGAAAGTCTCTGAAAAATTTCTTTTTTCTTTAACAATTCGAAAAATGATTCATTTTTAGTTATTAATTCATGTTGAATTGGTACATATTCTAAATTTGAAAATTTAGCAATTTTCTTTTCACTTTCTATCATTTTTTCTTCCATACTTTTGTAATGATACCATGTTGGTGATTCAGGAAAGTAAAATATTAACAATACTATAGCTGGTATTATTATTAAACCACATATAAATAATACTGAACTATAATCATTAAAAAAATAACATATCGTTGTTAGTATAAAACGAGATAGTCCCCAATTAAAAAAGCATTTGACAAATATTCTTCTGTCTGAAGGTAAAACTTCCAAGCAGTATGTTACACCACTATTTAATGCTCCACCAACAGCAAAACCGATTAGAAATCGTGAACTGACGAAAAAGTTAGGGTTTCTAATAAAACTTGATATTAATATAGAAAAACAACCCATTCCAAGATTAATTATTGTAATATTTCTTCTTCCAAAAGCATCACTTAAAATGCCAAAAATAATTGTTCCAAGGAAAACACCAAAAAATTGTAATTGTGAAGAGAATGTTATTAAATAAGAATTATCATTACATATCCAACCGAAATTAACTGAAGCTGAGTAAAAATAATTATTTTCATACTCAATCTTGCATCCAGAATTATAGATAGTACAATTTTTATCAAAATTTCCAACTCCATTACATCTCCACTTTGATACATAATTACTAAAAATGGGAAAAATCAATTGTGTTGCCATGAAACTTTGAGATTGCCAAAGAAGAAAAATCAAAATATTAAAAGTATTTATCCATTCTGGAAACCAATTCTGTTTAATTGTTGTTACCATGAAAATAAAATTAAATATTGAAAATAAATTTTTTAATGAATTTAAAATATTTATGATTTTTTGGTGTGTCCTTTGATATATACTAAAGATAAAATCAATTCCTTTACAAAAAATAATCAATCATGTAAGAAGATAATTAATAGTTATGTTGTATAGTTTGATCAGAATCATTATAAAAAAGACTAGAAAAAACTATAACAGCGAAAATTATGTGAAAGGTAAAAATGAAATTTATATTCAAAATATAGCTTTGGATCTTAAATATAATTTTTTAAAAATTGATAATTTAGCTCTTTTTTGCTATAAATTATATTGTTCCATTTTTATAATTAAACCGTCATTTAAAAGGAATAAAAAACTATATTTCTTCTCATATGTTTAATTCTCAAAAAGTCGTTATTTTTATAATTATTAAAATTTGGAGATTTATAGTTTAAAAAAAGTGATTATCATTTTATAATCTTAAATGTAAATCAATCTCTATCAATCATTCATAATACATTTTTTTAAAGATATTTATGATAAGAATCATTTAAAAGTTTTTAATATACATAATACATAATACATGTGATTTAAACCTGATTTCACATTCACTTAATTGGAAATTTATTTAATCATTTTTTATAAAGTAAAGAATAATACAAAGCAAATAAAATTATCAAAAGGTTTGGATAATAAAATTTATGGTAATTAGAAAGATCAAAGAATTTAAAAAAAATATTAAAATTTATTTTATATTTCTTCAAAAATTAAATTATTCTTACAATATAATAAAATAAAAACATTGACAAATATTTTCTCAGCATAATTTTATATCTCTATACTGTGATTTTTAACATATACTTAAGAGAATAATCTAAATTTATAATTTCATTAAAATAATAGAAAATTTTTTAATGCACTTTTAAAATAATTCTTTCTTCATTGATTTTTCTAAAAATTGTTTTCAAATTATTTATTCTTCACGCGTTACAATTATAGTTAAAATGCAATACATTAATGATATTTTATATTTTATTATACTTTGCAGTTATTTTAGTAATAATTTATAAATAAAAAAATCTTGTTTATTATATTATTGCCTTACTACTAAATTATAAATCGTAATTTGTAATTATAATATCAAATATAATTATTTTATATTATAATATTTATTTGTATAATGAATTTAGTAATTATTTATTTGTTTTATATGATATTGTTATATTTTATAGCAAATGGTATGTTTATAGTAATTTTTGCCAAATAAATACAATAATATTATTAAGTAACTTCATCAGAAGAAAAATTAATAGATTTAGTTTGTAAAAGATATCCATATATGCATTTTTGTAGTGCACCTTATATCAAAAGTCAAAGAGATGATAATTCATTTAGTAATTTTAATGATAACAATGATGATAAGAAAATTATTTCAAAAAAGGAAGAAAGATTAATTACTTCCAAAGAAATTGAGGAAGAGAAAGAAATACCCAATCCTTTTGATGAGGAAACTTCAACGACTAAATTTTCTTCTCATTCTAGAGATGAAATAATAGAATATTGTAGAAGATATAACATGAATTTTGCAGTTAGTTGCACAAAAAAAATAAACGAAACTGACAAAGAAATGTTCCATTTTTGCAATTCATTTATTGCTCATTGTGAAGGTGTTGATTATGAAGAAAAAACCCCTGATAAGCATTCACATAGAAATGTCGAAACAGATGTTGAAAAAGAATTAAATGAATTTAAACATTTTACAGATGAAAAGGTATGTTAATATAATAAACAAAATATATAATAGTTTCTAGCATAAAAAAGGTAAAAAAAAATTACGCCCTTGTACAATTGATTGTGATGTGAGAATTTATAAACACTGTACAAATGAATGTAAATGCGATTATGAATATCCGTCTGTTCAAAAATTCTGTAATCCTCCACCGATGCCATTATTTTTAGAAACATGTAGATTATGGTACAATAGATGTCCAAAATTTGCTGTAAGTTTATATGCAATGACTATTTTCTTTAAAATATAATTTTTAAATAGTCTATAAATTTATTAATCACATTATTTATAAATATTTTCTAGCAATATCATTATTCATCACAATTTATTTATTCTAAAGCTTCAAAAGGAAAAACTCTTCCAGGATCAACTCATCTTGCATCAGAAGCTGAGGGATTTCAAGGCTAGGTTTCTTAAAATATTAGCAATATAAGAAATATTTTGGAAGTAAAAAAATAGAATATTTTACAATATTTTTTACATAATTTTTCAAAGAAATTTTTCCATGCTTTCCCTTTTTTTTTTTTTACTCTAATTTTGAAAATATCAAATTATAACTTTAATACTTCAAATGTAAAAAATGATTTTTAAGAAGAAGAGAGATTCTTCTTATATTTTATGATGGCACTTTAATAAAGAACATTCATATAATTAATAAAGATAAAACACATTTAAATTACATATTACCGCTTTAATGCATCTTTTCGTATAAACATTTAACATTATAGTTACATAATTTGCTTTGTCACGTATTATTACATAAATTATTATCAAACATCAAATATTATTATCAACGAGAGTTGTCTTTATAATAATTATAGCTTAAAACAGTAAATCAATGCAACATAGTATAAACAATTTTTGTATCTCTTCTATCTGACATCAATCAAAATTTAAATCGCCCTGTAATATATGTATAGGTGCCGTAGTATATATAAAGTTGCAACAAAAACTAATAGATAAAATTTTATCATGCTCTTTTATAAATATATTTGCATTTTTTATTTATAGTATAAAAAAACTATATCTCCACCTTCACATATTAACGAGAATATCTGTAAAATGTAAAAGAAAGTTTTTATCAAATTTTTTTCTATATTTTAAGAATAAAAGGTAACTAGTGTATATATTTTTGATAAGCTAATATCTATATTTTTTAAAATTATACATGTATTTAATATCATAATAAATAATTATTTTAATTTATTTTTTTATTTTTCAAACAAACAACAATTATCTATATATCTCAGTTTCATTTAATTATATATATGCAGTTGAGTGTCCTCTAGCTTCTTTAATCAATCTAAAATACGATCAATGCTTTAATCTTCATGTAATTTAAAATACTTACATTATCATTAAATAGTTTACATTACATTAATTTTATTCTTCTTATTTATATTAATAATTTTTAATAATATATATTGACTTAATGACTTTTCTATTTTTTCTTTTTATGTCAGTTTTATTTTCTTCTAGATATTTTTTAAATATAAAAATGACTGGATTTGTTCAAACGTCTCTTAGAGAAATTGACAACGATTTTTATGAAAATGAAATTATTAAAAGGAATTTAGCTAATAATACAAATAAAAACACTCCTCAACAAACCAATAAACATTCTGGAGCTAAAGAATTAGCTAGTCTTTATAGTAAAGGTTTGTGATTTCTTAATATATTTAAATAAATGAGATATTTTTAATTAGAAAAAAGGTTACAGGAAATTTTATCGTTAATTTTGGGATTATCTTTAATAATATTAAATGGATTCTTTTTGATACGTTCTATAAGCCAAATATCCATTTCATCTTTGATAATAAGTGCTATACTTGGCATTTTTCGTTGCTGATATGGCTTCTGGACTTGTTCATTGGGCAGCAGATACTTGGGGAACTGTTAATAGCGCTTTTGGAAAAGCTTTTATCAGATCATTTCGTGAACATCATGTAGATCCAACAGCTATTACTAGACATGATTTTATTGAGTGTAATGGAGACAATTTTCTTATAATAATACCTGTAATGGCTTTTGTGACATACCAACACTTATTTTATGATGATGATTATTTAAAGGAATGCCTCTCTGGACAATGGTTTTACTTTTTGTTATGTATCTATGTTTCCATGACAAATCAAATTCACAAATGGTCTCATACATGGAAAAATATTAATCCGATTGTTAAGAAATTACAATCTTGGCATATTATTTTACCCCGTCAACACCATAAGATTCACCATATAGCTCCACATGCATGTAATTATTGTATAACAACAGGTTGGTTAAATTATCCTCTTGATAAGATACAATTTTGGAGAGGAGCTGAATGGATTATAACAAAATTAACTGGCCTACAACCAAGAGATGATGATCTCATGTGGGCCATGAAAAAATAATCTGCATCATTCTCTAAATATATATATGCATATATATATATATATATATATTATTTCATCCAAAATATTTTATAAATAAATAAGAAAATAAGTAAGAATAGTTAATTTATAAAATGTAGAAATTGCGTATTACTGTAATTATTTTTTAATTTCATATACCTTATAACCCCTAATTTTTAATGTATAAAATTACAATAAAAGTGACAGATGGAAAAATACATTATAAAATAAAAAGTATTATTATATTTGATAAATGATAAAATAAAGAATGTATCATTATATACAAGACATAAAAATACATGTAATAACATACTATTAACGATAAAATAAGTATAATATGTACTTTTGAGTGTCAATGTAAAAATTTGTATATATACATGTTTATAATTTTATATATAAGTATCATGTTATCTAAAAAAAATTTTACAATAGAAAAAAGAAATAAATACAATATATTTTTTAATAATCATTTTTGGTCCATAATTTAAATGTTCTATCAAAAGAACAACTGGCCACCCATTGACGATCAGGTGATATGTCCATATACAAGATTTTTGTATCATGACCATCCAATTTTTTTAATGGTTGCCAATCCTTTGTCGACCATATTTTTATTGAATTATCAAAAGAGCTGGTTATGAGATACTCTCCAGAATGATCTATTTTTGCACTAGTTACTATTTGATTGTGTGCCACTAATGTATATATATTTCTTCTCATTCGTAAATCCCATATTTTACATGTATTATCAGCTGATCCTGTTACTATTTCATAGCCATTAGGATGCCAATTTACAGTATATATTTCTCTTGGATGACCTTTCATTGTATAAATATTCCTTCCTGTACGAAGATCCCATACTAAACCAAAACAATCCAAACCTACAGATACCACTAATGAACCATCTGGATGTGGAGCAATATCAAATACAGATTTAGAGTGTCCAACTTGATATAAAATTGATTTTTGTGTTTCTAAATCAAACATTTGCCAGGATCCATCAAAACACGCTGTTAAAAGATATTTACCAGATGGATGAAATGACAATCTTGGCACTCTAGCAGCGTGTTTCTCCAATTCACCTATTTGTACTTCATTTTTTAAGTTCCAAAATTTAACTGTACCATCATGTCCACCAGTTGCAATATTTAATGAACATTCATCTTGTCCTTTAAATGCAAAAGGATGAAACCTGGCAACACCACATTGTGATGAATGACCATTATAAGAAATTTCTGGCTTACAACTATCGATATGCCATACACATGCTTGTCCACTCCATCCAGCTGTAACTAAATACTTTGAATTGGGAGAAAATTCAACAAATGATACAGGTCTTGTATCAGCAACTTGAGATCCATAAATATTCAATGCTGTAATCCAAGCATGAGCTTCCTGTCTTCTAGATATTTTTTCACTTTGTGGCATGCATCCTCGTTCTCTAGCAACTTCTAACCTTCTCTTGGCACAAGAAAATGAATATGCTCCAATAAATGCTCTAGCTTTTTTCAATTCTATTCCACCCCGATGGTACCAAACTTCCGTCTCATTTTCTTTTGCCTTTTGATCTTGTTCATCTAGTGATTTTAGTAATTTTTGTACTTCATCTTCTGTTTTATAAGATAATAAAGTTCTTAACCTTTCTCTTCTATCCATTTCATTTTCTCCGAAATAACATATTGGTTCTTTCATTTTTCGGGCCAGCTTTGCTAATTGATCATTTGTTGTAGGCAAAACTAATTTCCGTGCTTTCCTTTTTCTTTCCATATCAGCTAAAATCTCATTTTCCATAACACTTGGAATCTGAGATATTCCACTAAAAGCTCTATCCATATTTCTAAAAAAAATGTTTACAAACTTTTAATTATTTAATAACAAAGATACTGTTTAAGTTGAAACTATTAATAGAAAATAATAATAATAATTATGTATATTGTTTAAAATTGAAGTAAAAAAAGTTTTAAAAAAAAAATTAATGAATTGTGCTACTAATATGCTCTTTCTCTAAACAATCTTTTAAGTCAACAAGTTTTTTCCTTAAGCTTTTTATACCATTAATTATAATATTTTCGGCTTTCAATGCTCCAGAGGATTCAACCCCAATATAGAATTTGTTAGGTTTACCTAAAGCATCAAAAGTTGCTTCGTAAATATCATCTGGTAGTCTGGTATGCTCAGACTTATGCCAATCAGAAGGATTTTGATAGACAGTATGCCTTAAAGCGTTGTCAGGATCATACTCAAACGTTATACCTGCAGTTGGGTTCCACTTCGCGTGTTCTTTTCCAATGCCTTTTTTGACAAAAGCTCTAAACACCAATTCCTGGCCTTGGCGCAATTTGACAATTAATATTGGACCATAAAGTCTTTCAAATTCAGTAAAATCTCCTTTGTAATGTGGCTTAAGATATTTCCCAGCGGCAGGGACAACTTCCGGATCTGCTGATACAATATCATCGGATGTTACAGACCTAGTGGCAGTATCATCGTTCCTAACACGTAACCACACTTCAACAGAACACTGCTTGCAAAAATCAACACAATCGCAATCTCGGAAATTTCGTATTTTATCTACTTTTATATCAGATAAAAAGGGTATTAAACCAAGACGATGGGCAAGAAATTCATCATGAAGGACTGTTGTATTGTTATCCATTTGGACCCAATCAATAGCTAAAATTTTAAATAATGCACTTTACTTGCTATAAAAAATTGTATACATACCTAATGTCGGTACTTCCGCATGAAAAACTCTTCTTAATGAATTAGCCATACTGAGATCAGTATTAGATAGAATAAAATTAACTTGATAATCATCTATATGTGTGACTTCTACAACAGGTTTATTTGCGTGTGGCATGACTTCTGAATCAAAATGCAGATAAAAATACTTTAGAAAAGAAAAATTTAAAGAAAATGCTTGCCGGAAACTTCAAATAGTTAAAACACTTTTCCAATGAGATTCTTTTCGAAAGTTAAATTACGGAATACAGTGAGTATACAAAAGGAATTATAATTAAACCATTGTTTTTATTAGAAATTTTACATTTGGATTATAAGGTTAATGGAAATAATTTTATAATATATACATACATATAATATGTACTAAAGTAGTTTTTGTCTACATATAAATGAATCAAATCTGACACTTGAAAGTTTTTTTGATGTATCTTTTCTTTTCAGTGCTGATTTTATGCTTTTTTCTTTTTGTGATGACAAATTAGATATATATTTTTTTTCTTCAAGTTTTGCTTTTAATTTTTTCTTTTCTTCAAATGTTACACAACCTGCATATGGGTAGTAACGTTTTGTCAACAACTCTAATCTACCTTCATCAACAACTTTATAAGTATCTAAAAAAATATTAATAAGATAATGCAACGTCTAACATACATTGATATCCATTTTCATATTCGTATCTCAACGCTGTACCAGGCTCAATTAATTTTGAACAGTAAAAGGGATCCATAGAAGGATGATCTGATACTGTGAAATCATCAAAGTTAATAATATCATAAGTAGATTCCTTTACTGGTGATAATTTAAAATCGTCACTAGATGAATTTCTAATTTTTTCGACTTCATATAAATCTTGTTTAATTGGTGTTGAGGTATAAAGAGGCCTAGAAGATGTTGTTTTGGGTATTTCTACATTTTCTAAACTTTGTTTTATAATTCGACCCTTCTTAATCTTAGATTTCTTGTTCTTACGTTTACGTCGGGTCTTTTTCGCCTTAGATTGTATTTCTGGAGAAATTTCACACAGATTCCATGTATTGTCAAGATTGTAGCTATTAGACTGAGCGTTCCATGTAAGAAGTGAAGAAAATAGAACATTTTTGATGTCCATTGTAAATGGTTAGTGACGTTCAACTAAGTTAGACAAAAATAAGATTTCAAAAGTTTTAATTCTCTATATAGTGTTTTTGTCATCAAAAATACATTTGATATCATCGAAATTTTAATACTTTATCTAATTTATTATAATTTATCTAACAAACATCTTGATGATATTGTAAGCGTCATTAAATGGTTTTTTAATGACATTATATTATTTTAATCATTTACTTATTTTTCAATTTATCATTTTATGAGATCATTAGTTAAATTTTTGTGTAGAGATATTTTATCAATTGTTGTTTGACATAGCTATTAAGTTTACTTTTTTTGATAAGAATTTTTTTCTAAAATTGTTGGGTATATATATCAGATAATACTTATTTATGACTACATTGTCTTTTTCATATTTCAAAAAGATTTTGTTTATAAAAACTTATGTTTTTTTCATCTAGTAGTTTTCTTACAGTCAATATTTTATGAGAAATAAATTTATACTCTATTAAATTACCATGTTATATTTAAAAATTTTTTGAGTATAGTATTTAAAATCTAACTTATTCCATTTATAAAAACTAAACAATTAATTAACTTATCATTGCTACAGATTATATGTTTCTATGTTGTTACTTAGTATATCCTTGACAAAAATGTTTTCGTCGTAATCAGTGTTTTGCTAAGGAAAGTAAATTATACTATCTAATAATTATGTTATTCATCACTTTATATAAATAACATCAATTTTAAAATTGTACCCCTGGAGATAGTACCCCCTCTTTTAATATACAAATGATGTTGAGTAAAAGAAAATCTAAAAACAATAACTTTGATAGAAATTATTTTGTCAATGACATTTAATATTTGTGAAAGGAAAAGTGTTTTAGTGTGATTTTGATAAGAATTTGTTATATTAACATCATAACTTTTTGCCTCATAATTATTACAGAAAATTAGTGTTAGGGAAACTATTTAAATTATACTAAGTAAAACTTCTGCTTACTTCGTTACATATTGATATGCAGAAGGTTATAAACTCTTCCATCCAGGAATCAAGGTCATTTACAAATGAAGTAAGTTGTTTTTTTTATAAATGTTTGTATAAACTATATTATCTAATGTCATTACAGATAAAACCTTCGGCTACATTATCTAACAAGTCAAATTCAATTGATTTCAATTTTATTAAAATATTATCACTAGGTTTGGATTCTGTAGCAACTCTTAGCAACGGATTCAAAATTGTCCTTTCTGAATCACTTGGATATGTAAAATCATTTGCTGAAAAGGTTAAAACTATTGAGCAACTTATCATTAATGATGATGTTATGGAAAATGAGGACTTTGTTAATGAATTACTAAAGGAGGCTATTCAACGTGATATTTCCATAAGAAAAATCACAATAAATGTTGTAATTGAAACTAAAGGAAAAATGGAACCTAGTTGTGTTTCCATTAACCAACGATTATATCAAAAAGTAATAAGAGTTATCGGAATTAACTATAAAACTTTGAAACGTGTTGTATTAAAATTTAATGGTAGTTGTGAAATTTTGGTCGAAAGACATGGCAACAGCGATTCAACTAATCTTGTGTATGGATATGATTCTTCTTTTGGGGTTTTTTCAAAATTGATATATCCAGTTTTTAAAGCTTTTAAAGCAGGTAAGGAAAGCTGTTTCATTATTATTTACATAGAAAGCTTTTAGGAAACTCAAAGGCATTCACTAACTTTTTTCTTACTCTTGATATCTCAAAAAAAGAATCTCTCCACCTTCAAAGAATATTTCAAGCATTTTTAGAAGCAAAACAACGTTTATTTTTATCAAATCTCACCATAACATCGCCAAATGCGATTGATTCTGTATTTATCACAAGTTTGATTAAAGATTCTTTATCAACTATAAGTTCATATAAAAATCTTAATTCATTAACATTTAATTTTCCGCAATTCAATGGCAGTTTGGAGGACATTACTTCATCATTAAAATCTAATGTACTGCCTAATTGCAGTAAAATAATAAATGCTAGTAAGCATAATATTATCTTTGTTTGATATAAATATTTGTACATTTCTTTTTATAAAAGGTTGTATATAAAATTATATCTTTTTGCCATTTTACAATTTGTGATAATTATTACTATTTTTTATTTTAAAGCAAAAAATTTAACATCTATCAGAGTGACTTAAAGTTGGATACCCTGCATACACCAAAATAACATAACTACACTACAATGAGACTATTTAATTAACGAATAAAAGATAAAAAATACTATAATGTAACAGTGTGTAAATAAAGAAGTATTTCACAAAATATATTTGAATTGCTACCCAAGAAATGATTAGTTTAAAATTATAGTACAAAAATAAAGTATTTTAACTATATTTTAAAGAAACAGCGCTGAGTTATTAGGAAAAAGACAAAAACTACAACAAATAAATACTATTTATGTTGTTTAACATATCTTTCAACAGCTCCAAGGACCACAAACATAGACTTCTTTTATTTCATTTTCATTATCAATCTTATTTTGATTTGTTTCATAAAAAGAAATAAAATCACTCTTATCTCTACATTGTAATGTTCGCGGATCTTATCAAGACATTCTTCTAAATTTAAAATAATACATATTTTACTCAGTTCCTTAATTTCCCAATCACTAACAAGTTTTTCTGGAAGAAGGACCACTATATGAAATATATAAATGTTAAACTAACCTATGGCAATTCTCTTGATAAACCAACTCGTCCAAAAAATATACTGTTTTTTGAAATATTCATCTTCTGTTTCAATTGCATATTCTCCGGTAAGGCGAGCTAATTCAAAAACATCTCCATTTTCTAGTAAAAGTTTAAAAATGTACTTCATAGCAATAATGTGATGAGATGTAGGAATGAAATTATAATTTTTCCTAATGTTATCTTCTCTATTCATTTCATCAATTATAATCAAATTTTTTGTTTTTATTAAAAGAATAATAAACAAACTACAATTATTTGAAATAGTGAATTTTAACTGTTTGACACTTTTTTGAGCAACAAATTCTTCATAGCTCATCAAGTCAGTGTCTGGAGATCTAACCATACTAACGCTTTCACGCATATTTTCTATTATCCCCAAATTATTTTCAAACACACTCTTTGGCCATGATGTATCCCCATCAAAAAATTCCCAATAAACTTTAATTATTAGTTCTGTTAACTTTTCAATAGCTTCAAGTAAAACATAAAGACTAGGTATATTACCGTGAGCAAAGTCATTTCTATGGTCAGCTATATCAACATCGATCTTAAAAAATTTTAATGTCTCCCGGATTGTAGCACCACGGTAATTTTCAAGTGAAACTTGAATATCTTGAAGATGACCAACAACTCTGTTGACAGTAACTCCAAGAATCCTAGTTAAATTTTCTTTTCCATGAATTGAATCGTGGTTTGTTGTCATAAAAACATAATGAGCAAAAAAGAGTTCGTATGTTGCATCAAGAGCGATCCTTCCTTTTTCTGAATCACGTGATTTAATTGCACGTAAACATGATAATATTTCTTCTAGTGTTGATATATCCTTATTATTTAAACAAATTAAACTTTTCAAATGGAGCCATGACTCACTGAAAATGAATAAAGAGAATGTAGCTTTTTTTATTACCATTTAAAAGGCAAAATACTTTCATCTTCGTAAATTTGACATTTTGACTCATTATAATTTTGTGTAGCCCTCTTTCTATTATTTTTTTTATCCATTTTAAAAAAGTTATCAGAAGTAATAAAAGATTTGGACTTCTAAAAATAGAATTTAATAAAATAGTGTCTACTTGAGATTTCCAAAATAAAATATCCGTCTAAGACAAATGTAATTGTGTTGTCGCAATTGTTCTATTCATCAATGGTCACTTTATTTTGATACAGAATAAGTAAGTTGTTTTTTTTGTTTTATCAAGAGATTGTATTTTACAAGTAAATCAGGTAGTCATGATTCCGATAAACAACTGCTTAAATCTATGATAAGTTTTTATTTTTACATTGGAATAAACACCAATATTCTCCCGGAAATAATAAGAGACGCACATTTAAATAAAATATAGTGAATTATTCTACTTAATGGTATTCAAAAATTTTTTAGTTTCCCAGTGTCCAAGAGTGTTGATTTCTGCCGTTGACAGAGCCACTTTCCAAACATTGAATTTATAATTAATTTTAACGACCTATTGAAAGGAAGGTGAAATTTTTTGTAAAAATATAAGTTAAAGGAAACAAAACTATAAAAATTTTTATACAGTTATTAAAGTATTAAAAGAAAAAGTAAATTCATACAAGCCCAAATGAGGCTAGTGTGGATTTATCCTTTACTTTACAATCCGTAAAATGTCTCAAAATATGGAATTTCGGAATTTTTCTAATTGGTGACTGGGTATGATTATGATGAATCAGAATCAAAGCTTTATTTATTCTGACACCGGAAACCATTGAGAAGTTAACATCGTTGGGAGATGTCGGTGTTCTAGTTGCCTTTTTTGAAATATTTTTCAATTTAGCAGAAGCTATGTCTAAAGATCCTGAGTGCAGAAGTCATAATTTTTCACTTGTTTTTGCTAGAGTTGGTAATTCATAATTTTAATATACTTTTTTTAAAAATATTATTAATATGTATTTTAATGATTTAGTAAGTAATAAAGACACTTAAATGAAACACCGTTTGTTATGTAACTTTTAATTTTTTGAAATTATTGGTATTAATAATGTGTTATACATGACCAATTAGATTATTTATGACTGATTTAATCACCGTTTTTATTTGAAAAATACTGTAAATATACACAGATATCCTAACCAATGCCGATTTGACGCATATATTTTATATAAAAAATGCGTACATAATAACAACGTTTTATATCCAGGAGTCCACCTCATTTTGCAAGATCGGTTATTTTAAAATCACCTGCGATTGATAATATTTTGAGGATGGTCTATCAAATCGACATGTTTATTTTTTCTGTGTATTATACAACACTTTCAAAAAAAAACAGCTGTTTAAGGAAGTAAAAAAAATATAAAAAAGTATGTAAAGTCAAACTGTTTAATAAAACATTGTTTAACGGAGAAAGATTCTTTATTGTCTGTTGGAATAGGATGGCAAGTTCTTCCATGTTAATTAATTTACATATACAAATATCAAAATACATTATAAATGATCCTTAAAATTATCATAAATAATTGCCATAAAATGAATTAAGTTTCCATGACTTAGTTATCATTCCTTGTATTTTAACATTGTTTTCTCGTTATAGTACTGTCCAATAATGATGATAATACTATATCATCAAAATAAAAATATATAAGGCATTAATTTAAAAATTATCATCCTTTTTTTAGTCGTAAACCCACTGATATACTAGAGTAAATGAATTTTCAACTAGTTGTCATTCATATGTTTTTTAATCTTTTTGTATACGTAATTACTCGCGAATATATAAGATCTTATGTTTCATAAAAGAGTAGAAAATATGTCCAGGCCAGTCGTTATAATCATAACAAATTTATATAAAACGTTTTTTTTGTTTAGTCGGAATGTTTTTATCCATGCAATTGTTAAATATATAATTCTCAATTCAATTTTAGATATACATATTATTTCAACACAATTGGATACTGTTCATTCGTAAAAATTATGTTTGAACAGAATTTAAGTCTTCTCCAGCCAGGTGGTAAATTCAATGTTATATGGTAAATGAAAAAATGAGAATATTATAGATATTTTGACATTTTAGGGTATCGGGCGACCCTGTAAAGAAGAAAAAGCCACCAGAGAAATTAAGGAAAAAAATGATTAGTTGTGATTTAAAAGTCATAATAGCAGAACTATGTCCATACACATCAAACTTCCGAAACAATCAAAGATTTAATCGAGATTTTGCAATGCCGCTAAATGTATTGCATCGCCTAGTTTACGGAACACTGAAGTGTATTGAAGTCACGCTTGACGAAATGAACCTGAGGATCAAAAAACTCATTTACACAGAGATGCGTCTCCTTGAAGAAGAGAAGAAATTCGGGATTTCTGAACAAGTTAGTTATATGCTCCTCGGAGATGAAGATATAACCTCTGAAATAGATGGAAGTATCTCAGGAAAGAAGAGGAAGCGTGGTGATGCTGTTTTCGACGCCCGTGATATCGAAGAGATTTACTATAGTCATATTAATACAGACTTTAATAAAATGCAAATGGGCGAAGTATCAATTGCGACCACTACTGAAACATCACGTTACTCTCGGATGTCCTTGGCTTTCGACTCAACGAAGGAGAAAAGTGAACGTGAGAAAAGGAGATGTGAATTTACGGAGCTATTTGATGTTATTTCTGAAGTGGGCAGAACAAATAACTATCTTGTTGAAGCGGCAAGAGAAGCATTCTCTATAAATCCCTTGCTTTCAGAAGTTTTAGAAAAAAAGATTTCTGGTAATACTGATGGTCTCGAAGCATGCTTTGATTTGATACTTGATGACAAAGCAGCTCAAGCGGAATTCTATCTTCAGAAACTGAAACTCATAGATCAGAATATGATTAACGACGAATGTATTGCCGAGGTTGGCAGACGTTCCGGTAAAGAACTCTCTATTAGAGCGGATAATGTGATTCCACAAGACATTTATACTGAGTTAACTTCTTTTATCAAAGGGAAAAGTACACTTAATCTTGTTCCATCTACTTTTCAAGTAACAAGAGATGATATTTATGAAAGCAGAAGTGCCTTATCAACTGATATTGGACAATCATTGTTTATCCCAGAAGAACCTTATATGGCTTATGGAGAATCTTTGGTTCCACAAACTGTAAATCTTGAAGTTCCCTACGAGGATGCGGCTCAAGATGGATCTGGTAACGTTACAGTTGCTCAACCCCAGACAGAAGTTGAATCTACTGTTCCAAAGCCGATAAAAAAAAAGAACAATCCTCTGTCATCGAGGAATCGTAAACAGCGCAGGAAAATTCCCAGCTCGTTGGAGGTTGTAGCATCGATGAAAACGTTAGAGGAGATGATCCAATTTTTTAAAAAGAGAAAGGTTTCATTATCTTCGAAAATTGTTCAAAAGTTAGAACATCTCTCGGAAGCCTGTGCAGATTTTGTAAAGTGCTTAGTAGAGGAGCGTGGAAAAAGAAATATTCAAGAATGCATTGAGTCTACCTTCTGGTTTAAGACTCTGGATGATATCTCAGAAGAGATATACAATGCCAATGGTTGCCGGATGGACATGTTTGAAAAGCTACAGCAATTACCATTTGTTTACGGAGAGAATAGTTTTACTATTAAAAGTGCGAATGGTTGTGATCTTAAGAGAATTTTACGTGATCTTAATGAACCAAAAGTTGATTTTGGAATTTACGCAGCAGTTGTTGATTTGCCGATTATTGGGATGTCTAACAATACTCTTAATAGCGAAATTATCTATAGGTGGACTAATATAAATCAGTTAGAGTTATCATTTTCTCAATTATCAGTTCATTCTAATAATAGTCGAAAAAGTTATAATTTCCTACCTAAGTGTTTACCTATGTTCTACAGGTATCCTGATTTCACGCACTCATTAAAGACGTTATGCCATCCTTATGACAAGTTAAAATATCCTTTTTTGAAGAAGATGTCACAAGAACGTGGATTGTACCATCGTCATAGTAAACTACCCGATAGAAAGTTAAGAACGTTGATTCAAAAAGACATTGGAATTTACGGTCACAATGATAATGTAGATGTAATTGAAAAAATGTTCAAATGTGCAGTGTCGTCAGATAATGTTCTATGTTCAAAATTCCATAATCTCCAATTCTTTGAAGGTTCAAGATTTTCGACGAGCAAAGCAGTGAAAACATTTGCTTATAACCCAAATAGTACAATTGTTTGGTCAGACTTGATCGCTTTTATTGACTCTCTTTTCAAAATATATTGTGAATCTGAGGATAATGAAGATGATAAACCTATTCTCACATCAGTTTTCCTAAATGAGCTGTTTCAATCACATCTTGAACATAAAACATTTTATCAAGAAAGATGTAAAGAAATTGAATACCAATCGCGTATGCATGAGATTCACAATGCACTGATTTCGGAGTACATGGAAGTAAATAACTACTATAACAATAAGAGTAGTGACAAAATAAATTCTATGTTTGAAAAACTCTTACCTACAATTTTGGATGATGAAACAAGTATCTTTGAGGAGATCAACATGATAGATATCTTAGATGATTTGGAAACTTTTGAGTTAGAGATGTCTTTTGGATATATACCTGTTTCGATTCAAGATGGAGAAGATCCAAGTGAAAGAAAAACTTTTGATAGAACAAATACAAGATATGAAGTCTATAATAACAGCCCTTCTGATTTAAGAACAAAAAGTTTTGGCAATAGTCAATTGTTAGTTCCAAACCATTGGAGTGGTATTTTGACAAATTATTTAAGTCATGAGAGAAAACGTCATAATAATGATTCTGTTCCTCTACAAGAGCAACCAAAACGTCAACGTGTCGGTATATCTCTTTCAAAAACATCTCAAAGAAATTTTCCAATTGATGGATTTTTGAGGGAAGTTCCAGAAATAGAATCTAATGTTGTTAGCAGAGCGCCATCGACTGTTGGATCTGTTACGTTTAAATCATTGTACGATATAGTAAATGATAATTCTTCTCAATTTTCAAATAGTTCTATTGTTTTTAAGAAAATTGGCGCTTGTGATATTTATCCAATTGCAGAGAAGAACAGCGAAGATAATTTGGGACCACAAAGAGAATTCGGTTTAGTTTCATTACCAGTGTCTGAAATCGGACAACAAGAGACAAACGATAGTCTTGGAGGACAAGAAACTGGGTGGTTGGATATGCCTCTTTCGCCCCCTCAGTTTCCTCAGGAAGAAGAGATGCATGAAATATTACAACAGCCATCTGTAACTATGAATGGAAAAAGAAAAGAAATAGAAGAATTACTTAAACGTCGTGATGTTGTTCCAAGAAATCAATATCAACTTCCGTATGACACCAAAAGAGAGGATAAATCTACAGATGAAGCTTATTTAAGAATTGCCCGCCATCAATTGGGGCCTATTGATTCATCTATTGCTGAGGAAGAAAGCTTGTCTGATTATATTCCAGAATCTGAGTCCTCTGATTTATTCGAACATATTACGCTCTATAATCATTACGAAAATACTGAAGGCACTTATGAAAAACTCAAAATATTGGCTGATGAGAGTAGAAAAGTAAATTTTAAAGATCTTGTAAAGGAAACTCCAACACGGCAATGTGTTGCTAAATCGTTCATGAATATTCTTCTCCTTGGAAGAGGAAGAAATAAAATAGAGGTATATCAGAAATATCCGCAAGATGACATAAAAATTGTGATTATGGATATTTAATTAAAGATTTTTAAGATTTTATTTTTTTGTAAAATTGTATATTTGTATAATATTGTAATAATTTATTTCTAATAAAATTTCTGAGTTAATAGCATAAAATAGAACATTTATTGTTTTATACTGTCTTGAAACATTTTTTTAAAAAGTAACAATATTTTAATGTATTTTGAGAAAAGAGAAGTATTAATATTCATTTATTACATTTTTAACTATTCTAAACTCTCATACCAAGTATATGATAATTAAAGGGATCTTGGATTGGTTTTCCAATTAATGGTATTACACCAAATAAACTACTTTTTATAGAATTTTTCTTAATAGAAAATATGTTAGTAGAATATAAAGGAACAATAAACATTTTTTTTAAAAATATAAGCTTTTTTCGCTCTCAGTTTTTCATATATCATTGTTGCTACATAACAATTATTTGTAAGTTTAATCATATGGTATTGGTGTTACATTATCTCTCTTATCGCATAACCAGAAAAATGTAACTTTTATTAATTAAACTTGCTCTGTGAATATTTTTAAGACTAGTTTTTATTAATCTAATAAACATTATTAAATTTGCAAATCCTCACTTCTATATAAAATTTAATTCAATTTTGGACACAAGGAATCTTATATGCATTTACTTTTTTTATCTCTTTGAAGTTGTTATGTTAATTATTTTAATATTACCCGTCAAAACTTATAACAGGTAAATAGGAAGATTGATGCTATCCTACAAGCAATATCTCTCACTGTGTAGATATAACACATTTGGAGATCCTAAAAGCCAACTTCTATCATGCATCTAAAAATTTATAGTTGAAAAATTTTTAAAATAACCCAGTACCTAGAAGATTTGATATCATCAGCAGATAGAGCCATCTAACGAGAACTGGATTGTTAATAATCTTATCAAAATTACTTTTCACATGAAAATTAATACAACATTTAAAAACTTATTAATATAATTTGGTATTTTTCTGTAATATTCTTCTCATCTTTAAACTTAAGCCGTTTTTATGATATATTTCCTTGTAAAAAAATTAAAAATTAAGTTTAACTAAATTTATAAATGTCTATTTTAAGGAACACATTTTTAAAAAATATTAGTGTCTTTTTTTTAACATGCTTCAGTAGTTTTAATTGTTATAACTTATATGTTCTTATGAATTAAACTTATGTGGGAGTTAAATTTACTTTTTATAATGTATTTTAAGATCACTTCTAAAATCAAATTTATGGAAAATGACAAAACGTTATGAATTTTTGTTATAGTAATTAAAAAAATTTATTTTTAATATTTAAATGTAAAAAAAGAGAATAAGTAGTAAAACAATGATATTATTTAAAAATTCTTTCTGCGGTTTAATGATTATAGATTTTCATGATCATTATTATAAAAATTTTTCAATTTAAAAATTTGTTGTTTTCATAAGATTTTTTAAATGATGATTTTTGTCAAAATGTTTACAACTTGACACAAAATTGACTTCTAATAATTTGTATCATAATATATTATGGAAACAAATTAGGTCGCAAGATGAACATAATACTAAAAAAAATTACATTACTTCGAAAATTCAAACATATATTTTCGTCGAAAGTCAGCAGAATTTATATGGCAGTCCAATATCTTGCTTTATTTACACTATTATGGCTTAACATTTTCAAAATTTGATTTTCCGACAAATAAAACGTTTCTATCACAATTCAATCTACTTTGACAAAATATGTCCTTTTTGTTATGGACATGTAAAATTATAATTTTGTACATAAATATGTATACAAACTTTACAATAAGAATGTAACGGTAGACAAATTTAAATATAATCAGGATGAATTTACAAACTATATAAAAATCTAATCTAAACGTATAAGGTTTACCCGCTTTGATGAATCAAAGTATACTATGATAAAAAAATTTTCATAAACATAAAAAGTAAAAATAAGAAAATGCCTTTTTTGTACATCTGACAAACATAAATGCCTTTTTCCTTTACATCTATTTATGAAATGAGAAATTAAAAAAATACTACTTCTCTAATTTCCAGCAACTAAATTTTAATAAACAAAATATTTTTAAACAATTCAAAACAGAAAATAAAAAAAAAATATATATATATACAGATTATCAAATATATACAACCATCTTTTCAACACACAATAAAGGAAAATTAATATGCATATATTTATTCAATTGCTTTCATAATTTTAGTTAAACATCAACTATAGTTGACAGAATTTACAAAATAATTAACGATCAAAAATTATTGTAAAAAGAACTACTTTATTTCCGAAGACTTGAAAGATGGTTCTCAAGACGTTTTATATCTTCTTGTAGTTTTTCACATATAACAGAGAGAAATTTAGCATCAGGCAAAGGATAGTTATTCTCCTTTAATTTAAAGCGTTTACTTTCGTTACGTAATTTCTTCCTTCTATCCTCAACCTAGAATTCAATTAGTGTGAAACAAATAAAAACTTACTTCAGACATTTCATATATTTCCTTGTGAGAACAAAATTTATGCTCAATAATCGCATTAACAGCTGTTTTTGCAAGATCTTTAACCTCATTTTCATCAGCGCGAGGGTTTACCTCTTTTACTCTATCAACAAGAATACTCGAAAAATCACTGGATTGGATAGCAATTTTGACATTCTTCTCTACTTCAGATGTAATAGACTTCATCCCATAAGTAAAAATATTTTTATTGATGTTCGATCTATATAAGCAATAGATAGATAAATAATAATAAATTTACCTGATTATTTATAAATCTATTCGAAAATTGTATATAGATCCCTCACCCACGATTTGTTAATAACAGCGAATCTAAAAACAAAATTTGACTATAGCGTGAATAAAATGCAAATTATGAAATAAGAAAATATTCACAATGATAAGAGGCAAAACAAAACATTTCCTTTAAGAAGTCGAACATTTTGCAACATGTTAACATGTGATATAAAATAGATAAAACACCCTAACATTTTTCCCGCCTTGGTATAACGTTATAATAAAAGATAGATATCGTGACAAGAAACCAGGGATTTATTGTTTTCTTAGTTGTCAATATAGTTTATTGAGGTATTTGTTTATTTTGATTTTTGGTAGGAGAAATGCTTGTAATCACAAGGATTGCAAATATTATGTCAGTGGATAAAGGTAAATAAATTATTTCTATTTAAAGGATTATTTCTGTGAGAACAATCAAGAAGTTTAAATATGAAATCATTCTTACATATAACTGTCTGTATTTTACTAGCATTTCAATATGTTTTAAGCAAAAATTGTTCTGAAATGGCAACTATAGGATATTGTGCAAACCCTTGGTATCGTCAAATTATGTGTACCAAATGTAGAGATGAATGTGCTGCTACAAAAAACCCTTGTATTGTTCAAACGAAAGACTTAAATTGTAAAGATAAGATCGATGATTGTACATCAAAAGTACATTTATGTAACATAAATAAGTTTGAAGGAATTATGTCAGAAGCTTGTCCTTCGACTTGTGGAAATTGCAATGGGAATAAACATTCCACCATTAAAGAGCTTAGCACAAAGACGTCCAGTATATCTCTCACTAGCTCTACCAAAAAATCAGGAAAATGAATAAAATATACAGTTTATTCCATTGTTAAATTTATAACGAACATATACATTATTTATATTATATTTTTATTTTTTTATATTTTATAACTATATTATTAATATTTTAATGAAAAATCTTTATTTTATAATTATTTTGGAAAAACAAAAAATATTAGAATGATTAGTAATTTTATTGTTTTGACTTCAGATTAATGTTAGAAAAATCAAATTATTTTTACAATATATATAAGTTTCTATATTTTTGAATTATCGTTTGTATCTTTTGTTACTTCGTATTCTTTTTCTTTAAGCCTTCTTTTTTTCTCTCTTTCTACTTTTGGACATTTTATGGATATTGGTTGTACACCGTAGTTGCTTTTTATACGTATTACTCCTGCCAAATTTCGCATTTCTTCATCATAGTCACTAGCACTAAATACAGTAATGAGTTTGCCTTTTTTAAAAATGGCGAAACCAATTTTACAAACCTGATGACCTCTTATAATCATATCCAATTTAAATTTTTCACAAAAATTATCCAAAAAGTCTTCACCAAATTTTATCGATACTCCTCTTGCTTCATTAAATAATGTTCCATTTATTTCGTCGTCTGGGTCTGCCCACAACAGATCACAAGCGATTCCATCAACAGCCGTCAGCGGTCTAGGTATATTTCTAATCTCGTTTAAGTCATTTATTTTATTAGAAATACCACCATGCATGCAAAGGATTTTATTTGAAATTAATGCTGCTAAAGGCATGTATTTAAAAACTTCATTATATTTCGAATATATATCTTCAGCAACATCAATATTGGGGAATCTTTCCGTTACTTCTTCGTAGAAACCGTAAACTTTATTAATATGTTGAAGTTCGTGGTTTCCTCTCAATAAGTGGATATTATTTGGTTTATGAAGTTTGAGAAGAAACAAGAAATTTATCACCTCCATAGAATTATTTCCTCTATCAATATAATCTCCGAGAAAAAGATACGTTGTATCACCAGGAACTCCAAATCTTCTGAAAATCAATAATAAATCATTAAACTGTCCATGAATATCTCCACAAACAATGACAGGAGTTTGTATTTCAAGTAATGTATTTAAAGGTTTAAAAACATCAATCATTTTTGACAGTATATATTCAACTTCTTCCAGATAATAAAATACAGCTAATTCTTTACTAAATTTTGCATGTTTTTTAATAAGTTCTCGAACATTAAGTGTTAATGGCTCTTTAACAGAATCTTTATTATCATCATATTTCTGAATCGTTAAGAGTTTCTTATTAGCTTCGATTTCTTTATCACGATCATTTGTTACTGTAAGAAAAGCTGAATTATGTGATGAATCTTGCACTTGTGGAGATGATACCATTTGCTCCCGTACGTCTAATTTTTTTAGTGAAGTTCCATGACAATAACTTACGGACATAATAGGACTTGTGTTGCAAAGATTGTTATTATCGTTGGAAGCATTTTGATCTTTTCCTTCAACCATTTATAATCAAATGAAATATGGCCTGCAACTCCCTTCTTATCCGATTATATTGTTTTATTTTAATTTCAGATTTTAAAATTTCCATAATATCTAATTCTAATAAATGTAATATTCAATAAAAAAATTGCATGTTAAAAGTTGACTACGACATTAAATTTTATAAAATTAAATGTTTCAAAATTTTTTATTAAAAATAAAACGAAAATAATATGTGTAAAAATAGATATTAATAAAATATATTTATGGGACAATCATTAGAATATAAAAATTAACTTAAAACAAATTATAAATGTTGTTCTGCATATTCAGCTAGACATTCGGCACATGCATTTGCATGTCTTGGATTTATGGAGTATGTATCCTTTAACCAATCAACAAAGAGTTCTTTGTTCTTATCAAGAATTAAAAATTGACCATATAAATGAAATGCTTTGACAAAGCCCTAATACAGTAACATTTAAAATACTGTGATAAGAACACTTACATCATCCTTTAATTTATTTCCGTAAACTTCCCCGATCCCCGCTACATCTGTTACTGGTTTATCTCCCATAGTTTCCGCTACAAAATTGCTGTGTTTTACGGAGGTGGACATTTTTCAATCTTAAATAATATTTAAAAAAATTTACTTAAATATTGAAAGAAATTAGCCTTGATCGTTAATAAATAAATTTTCTATACTACAAACTAAAACGTTTTCCCAAAGCATCTCTCCAATGTTGCTTTAATTATTATTTTTTAAAATGTATGGAATTTTGTATGCTACAGACTTGTTTGTAGATGAATATCGCTTTATCTTCCTATTTTTAATATGTTTTACTTTCTTTATTCTTCCCATTAATATTTTTAAATTTATTTTTCCAATGTTTATGCATTAATAATCATTTGTTTTTCTTCATACTTCTTTCATCATACCATGACTCATTTTTAGTATTTTGGAATATTCTTGTCTCTTTATCATGGATCAATTAACTAATCGAATTTTAAATATGGCAAAAGTTGTTGAACAACAAGTAGACCAACAAATTGCTGAATACGAAAATTTAGACGATAATGGATTAGAGGAAATAAGACGTAAAAGGTTAGCAGAATTAAAAGAACAACAAAAGAAAAAAGAAGAATGGTTGAGAAATCGTCACGGAGAATATGAAGAATTGTCTAATGAAAATGAGTTTTTTGAAGCTGCTAAAGCTTCTGAGAAGCTTGTTTGCCACTTTTATAAACCTGATGTATTTAGGTGTAAAATAATTGATAAATTGTTGAAAACCTTGGCTACTAAATATATTGGTACAAGATTTGTTTACGTCAATTGTGAACGAGTTCCTTTCTTGGTTAAAAGATTAAAACTTCAAGTTGTTCCAACGATTGGAATTTCAATAAATCAAAAAATGGTTGATTATATTAGAGTTTCTGAAGAACTTGAAGATAATGGCGATATATTTTTGGAAACTCTAGAAGAAAGATTATCACAATCTGGAGTTATCAATAAGGTCCCAAAAATAAAAGCTCCTAAGGCGACAACAACCAAAATTATAAGAGGGAAATTACTTAAAGATGGTGATTCTGACGAAGAATTTTAATCATGCTTGCTTTTTTTTATTTATTAACCTAATTCATCTGTCTAATCGTCTATCCATTTTATTTTATAACATACCATTTGTAACGCTAATTTTGTAAGGATAAAAATTTTACACTTATTACTTTATTTATTAAATTTTATTTGCTAGTTTTTTTAGATTTTATTGTATAAATAAGATGCATCTAAGTTCTACCAGTATATGGACTAGTGCAGGAAGTGCATTATTTGACAAAACTATTTTATATAGAAATCTTGAGACAGGTGTAAAAAAATGTACATTATTTAGAGCTTGTCCCTACGGAGGACCTATAGGTATGGTTAATAAATTTGTTTTTATATCATTATTCTTTAGCCACATATTGTGTTGAAACATTAAACAATAGTTTTGTATCATATGTTGAAGTTAAAGGAAATAATAATGAAATATATGGAAAAATAAAAACAAGAAATGTTTTAGGAATAGAATGGACACAGTGTCATAAACTTATTATCATTTTTAAAGATGCTAAATTTTCCATTTATACTCCACGTGGAAAAGAGATCGTTGACCAAGTGTGTTTTGATATATCAGCAAAACAGTTAGGTGTTTTGTCATATCATATATTTTATGGACCTGTAAATACAGGTATTGCTATTCTTACTGAGGGCCATCAATTTTTTGTTATTAATAATGTTCTTGAAGCATCTGTATGGAAACACCGCATATTTATTGATAATAATCAGAATATTGAGTTTTGGAATGTTGTTTGTCATGCAAGTTTGCCTACAACAATTTTTGGCTATTTAAGTGATATTAATTGTTTCTTTATTGCCGCACAGGGCTCAAATAGTTTTAAAAAAAAATTCGATTGGTCTATTGAAAATGGAAAATATATTGCTGGTGAAACAAATTGGAACAATACTATTGTCGGTTTACTTCATGATACGATGATTATTCAACTGGTTAGTAATGATCTTTTAACTGCAACACATATTATTGAAATAAAACAGATGCCATTAATTAATAAAATATTTTGGTGTGGATTTGGAGCTCCTTGCCTTTTGGATTCAAATAAAATACTTCATATTTATACTTCAAAAGGCGATGATTGTGAAATAATTTTTGACTCAACGATTGTTGCATCTTCAGAAGAAGATGGTCTTCGAATTTATTCTGAGGAGTGTGCTTATTTTGTTTGTCCAGTAGCTAAGTCTGTTGAGAATATATTTTCAACGGAATCTAGTCATCCTGCTTCAACGTTGTATGTTTTATCGAAAAAAGAAGAGGACCAATATACAACTTCTTTTGAACTTTTAACAACAATAATGCCATCTCTGGAAGATGCTGTTCGTGAATGTCTTTTAGCAGCTTTAAATATTTTTGATGAAAAATTGATAGTTAAATTAGTAAAAGCTGCAAATATCGGAAGAATGTGGGAAAGTAAGGTTGATTCTGATTATTTTGCAGAAACATTAAAGACAATTAAAATTTTATCAAGTTTACGTGCTGACTTTATAGGAATGCCTTTATCTTTTCGCCAATTCCAGAAAATTGAACTTCGTGGAGTAGTAGATAGATTAATTGATTTAGGCCATTGGCCTCTTGCAGTGAAAATTTGTGAATTCATGGAACTACCATTAGAAGAAGGAGTTCATAGGGTTTTTGCTCATTGGGCCATTGATTTTATAGAAAGATGTATGAATGAAATTAAAAGTAATTGTAGAAAATTAACAAATGAAGAAATGGCTAATTTAATTTTTACAAAAGCAGAGAGATTTCCAAATATCAGTTATGCTGAAATAGCTAATGAAATTTATGATAGAAGTTCAAAAGACGATAACGAATTAATAAAATTAGCTGATATTCTTTTGGATAAAGAAAAAGATGTTTCGTTGAAAGTTAAAATGTACCTACAATCAAAACAATGGGATAAAGCTATATTATTAGCTGATAAAAGCCAAAGACCAGATCTTTATTATACTGTTATTAATGCACTTAAATCGTTACCTTACTCTAAAATTTTAGTTATGACAGCAAAATGTCCAAATATTCATGCTTATTTTAAAGAGATAACTGAACATGATTCCCCAGATGATTTGATAAATATTTACAAAGCTAATGATGAATTTGTTCAATTAGCTTTACACTATATTTCTTATAATTCAAATAATATTAATAATCCATTTATGGAGAATACCAAACTTGAACATTATAAAGCTGCTCTAGAATCATTTAAAAATCTAGGTGAGAAAGATACTACTAATTATCTTACAGAATATATAAATATATTTGATACAATAAAATCATACTCGAGTCATGAATATTCTTGTGACTTGTCAGTTAAGGAATTATTTAAATTAGCTGTTAAAGAAAAACATAACAAACTAGCTGAAGAAATTGGGAGAAAATTTTCAATAACCGAAAAGGAAGGATGGACATGGAAGCTCGAAGCTTACTCAGAGAATGGTATGTGGGAACATGTTAAAACAATGGCTTCTCATTCAAAAAGTCCAATTGGTTACTATCCGTATCTTGAAAAATGCTTTCACAAAGACCCAAATAGGCAAGATTTACAATTTTATATTAGTAGATTATCAACGTCAAAAGAATTAATTAAAGGTTATTTATTACTCGGTAGATATGACGATGCTCTTGAACATGCTAAAGCTCGAAAAGACATTGATTCACTCAATTATATGAAAAGGAAATTCAGAAATGATTCTTCTTTTCAGGAGAAATTGAAAAATGCTTTTGGGGTTTTGTAAATAAAATTGTATATTATTTCAAAATTTTTTTTTGTAATATTAGCGTTTTTTGTAACGTCTTAAAATATTTTGAATATATTTTGGGTTTTTTTTTATTATTTAGATTTATGTCTTTTTTTAAGATGACAAGATCATTCTGGAATATTTCTTCACAGCTCAAATTTAGAGGAACTGTTCCTGTCTCAATTTATAGTTCTAAACGATCAAATTTAAAAGTTTCTATTGCAGATGTTCCTGGACCTATGGTTCATGGATATTTATCATTTCCAACTGAAACTAAGAGTGATGCCGGTCTTCCTCACACATTAGAACATTTAGTTTTTATGGGTAGTAAAGAATATCCTTATAAAGGCATTCTTGATGTTATAGCTAACAGATGTTTAGCTTCTGGTACAAATGCATGGACAGCCCAAGACCATACTTGTTACACATTGTCAACTGCTGGAAAAAATGGCTTCATAAAAATACTACCTGTCTACATTGATCATGTACTTCGTCCAACACTAACTAATAGTCAATATATGACAGAAGTTCATCATATAAATGGTAGAGGAGAAGATGCAGGTGTTGTGTATTCTGAAATGCAGGATTATGAGAGTGATATGGATGATATTGTTGATAGAAAATTAAAAGTTTTACTATTTCGGTGAAGGTCATAGTTTTTCTGCTAATACTGGTGGAAAACTTTCTGCTATTAGAGAGGAATGTTCTCACCAAAAAGTTACTGATTTTCATAGGCAATTTTATAACTTAAAGAATATGGTAATAATTGTTTGTGGAATGGTTAATCATAATGAACTACTAGAAGAGATTGAAAAGTGTGAAGAAAAGTATATACCTTCACATTGTCCAGATACATTTATAAAACCATTTTCAAATGCAAAAATTAATAATATTGAAAGTAGTAAGGTTTGTGTTGTTGATTGTCCATGTGAAGATGAATCTAAAGGAATTGTTGAAATTGCTCTTATTGGGCCATCTATTGATTCGTATTACGAAATTGAAGCCATGGATACATTGTTTAAATATTTTCAAGATACTGCAGTCTCTCCATTGGAAAAAGATTTTGTACAATTAAGTGACCCATACGCAAGTTATTGTTATTTTTCGATGGATGAATATAGTAGAAACATTATAAGATTGAAATTTAATGATGTCCCCGTTAATAAAATTATGAATGTATATGAAAGATTTTTTGATAAAACTATTGAAGATCATAAAAATTCAAATGCATTTGATATGGATAGGATGAAGTCAATTATTTTAAAGGAAATTGAAAGATTATACCTAACATTAGAAAAAAATGCTGGAAAAGAAATTTTATACAATGTTATCGCCCATCATATTTATGGCAATCTTGAAAATAAAAAAAATATAGAAGAACGTTTTAATGATCAAATCCATAAAGAAAAATTACTTAATGAACCAGCCGAATTTTGGAGTAATTTGGTAGCTAAATATTTTAAAAAAATTCTAGTGTTTGTGTTGTTGGAAAACCGGATGATAAATTAGTTGAAAAATATGCTGAAAAAGAAAGAAAACGCCTTTTAGAACAGGAAGAAAAACTTGGGAGTGATGGGATGAAAAAATGTGAAACTGAACTTGAAAATGCTATTGCTTCGAATACAAACAACAAACCTAATCAGGAATTACTAGATAAGTTCATTGTTAATGACCTTGAAAATTTCTTTTCATTCAATATAAATACTATTAGCAATTTAGAAGGTAAAAAACAAAGTGAATTTGTTAAAACTTTCCCAATACCTACGTTTATCCATAATAATCCATCAAAATTTGTTGAAGCTGTTGTTCTTGTAGACACTAAAGAATTGCCCCTTAATTTAAGAAAGTATTTAGTACTTTTAAGTGATATTATATTTTCATCCCCAGCTGTAATTAACGGAAACATTATGTCCTATGAAGAAGTATCAAAAGCCATGACAAAAGACTTGATTGATTGGGAATTAACAACCGGTATTAAAAGTATTTTCGAACGATATCTCGCACTCAAGCTCAAAGTTAGTGCCAAAGAATTTAGAAATATTCCTAAATGGGTTAATATTTTACTAAAAAATATTATTTTTGATAAAAATAGGATTGAAATTAATGCCTTGAAATTAGCAAATCAGGCTCATGAATATAAAAGAGATGGATACTCAATGGCAATTAATTTATCAAATTTTATGATGTATACCGTTGATGCAAATGAGTTTTTGTTTAGCGTACTTCCGCTAGAAAAATTCCACAAAGACATCGTCAAAAAAGTAAAAGGTGAAAGTAGTGAAATTATAAACGATTTGAATGCTCTACGTAACTATTTACTTAAATCAACCATTAATCTCCACATTCTGGCCAATGAACAACTAATTGAACAATTCGGTGATTTTAACAAAAAGGACTGGGAATTTTTACTTGAATGTAGAAGTAAGGAACTAGTTTCAGAACCAGGTGATGGTTTGAATGAATTTGGCTTTACCAAACAAGCTGTTCTTGGTGTGGGTGGAACTGAAAGTTCATTTGTTTTACAAAAAATTTATTTCCCACAAAATTTCTCTGGTCCAGATGTTGCAGAGGTTCTCCTTTTCAGTCAATATCTAAGTCAAACCGAAGGTCCACTATGGAATAAAATAAGAGGAAAAGGTTTAGCATATGGAGCAAATATTTATGCATCTCCAGACAAACATACCATTACTTTATCTTTATATAGATGTGCCCAAGCAGTTCAGGCAATTGAAGAGACAAAGAAACTAGTGTTATTTATTCTTGACAACAAAAATATAATTGAAAGTGATTTTGAAGCAGCTAAAAGAAGTCTTGTTTATGAAATGATGGAAGGAGAAAAAAGTATTAAAGATGCTTCAAATGAAAATCTTCTAGCTACTCTAAAAAACCTTCCAACAGATTATAAGAGAAAATTATGTGCTAAAATATGGGAAATGAAGTCAGACGAGTGTTTCAGAAAGGCATCTCCACACATTCGAAATCTATTTGATGATTCAAAAATTAATAGGGCAATTATTGTTAATCCTTCTAAAGTAAAAGAAGTTGTCAAAGCATATCCACAGACTCAAATACTCAAAGTAGATAATCTTTATCAATAGTTTCTTTTATTGTATTTGTTATCAAATTACTCGTCTCCTACTAAGTAAAATATATTTGTTTTTTAATTATTGTTAATTTACCAATAAAATAAATAACAACACTATAAAAATTTAAAGTAAACTAGTATGAGTTGATGTTTTAACTTCTTCTCATAAAAAGATTGACTAATGGATACTTGGAATCCGTTGGCAGTTTTTTGATTCCGACCAAACTTTTGAACATGGGACTTCTTATCAAAGCAATTTCAATAATACCACTAATTGAAACTGACATCCAGTACAATGAAATACACTAAAAAAATAAGTAAAACATATTTATAAACCTACAGCTGGAAGATCCATCATAAATCTAACTGCTATAATTGTTGCAAAAGCCAGAAGAAAATCATTCACTTTTGTTATCATACTATCTTGATTGGGAAAAACAAGTTTTTGGGAATACATATTTAAAAAGCTTAACAAACCTACACAAATAGGCAAGACAAAATATGGATCTGGTAACATTAAATTATCAATCCAAAGAGACCCAGGGATAGCTGGAATAGAAATTCCTGTTAAAATATTCCTAACGGCAAAAGATGAATATACCCAAATTGGTATTGTAGAAATTTTGAGAAAAAATATTCTTGTAGGAAATAATTTATTTACAAAAATTCCCTCTTGAGTATTTTCTTTAATCTAAAAAATATATTTATTATAGAAATAAAACAATTTATACTTTACATGTTCTTCTGTAACTGCAATAATTTTTTTATTATCAGTCATCAATTCTAACTTATTATTATCTTTATTGAATCCAAGTTTGATTTTAAACATTTCAGAAATATCCTGAAATTACTATTATTTAAATATTTATCAATTCTAAGAACATACCTTTAGGTGTTTCATACGAATATAATTTGTTAAATTAACGTTGTTGGCAAACAACTTCTCTGCATAAACGTGAGTTGGTGATAAAATTGCACGTAAGAGAAAAGCTGATGCTACAAATGTCGTGCCCCATCCTAAACCAGACATTGTATGGAGTCCTAAATCTCTAATTACCTTACATAGAAAAAAAAACAAACCTTCCATACAATGTTGTATGCTTGTAGTTATATTGCATGAGCTAGAATATTGGACCATATCATTTAGAAAGGAAGGTAATGTCGAACTATTTCGTTTTCCTTCAAAAACATTATTTGCACAAACAAAAGAACTAGGAGCAATTTTTAATTTCCGAAAAAGACAAGAATTTAATGTTCTATTTAACAACATTTTCCTATGAATACACAAAAAAAAATATTAAATTTACTTCTTACCAAGTATAATTCTTTTTAGGACAACATAATTTAAAAAAATTTATGAGGAAAACTAGTATAATTTTTGTTGATTATTACTGAATAAATCAAATAACTATATCAAACTTTTTTTTCGATGTAGCATAATTATGATAAAATTAAAGATATAGTAAAATTGAATTATCTTCTATTTTTAGAGGTAGAAATAAAAAAAGACTGATCATGTAACAATACCAAAATATGTGAATGACTATGAATGAATTAAAAATATTTCTATTGTTTTGTCTTTATATGCTTTATTTTGGTATATTAGTTAAAATTGTATTGGGAACATTATTTTCCGTATATTTTGAAAATAAAAAAATATGTTTTAGCCAAACTTTTGTATCATTTAGAACTTGAAAATTTTATGTAGTACTTTATACTGTGCAAATTTACGTGACATAAATTTTCATAGAATTTTTTAATACAATACTGAATTTTACAATTTGAGAAAATAATTATTCATTTTTGATTTTTACACAAAACAAAAGATCTTCATTTTGACATGTTTAATTTTAACTGTCCGAATATCTTGTGATATTATTCATTGATAAGAAGTGTGTGACTATAAGTCTAAAAATAATAATAGTTGAAAAGAAATGTGTGGAAATTGCAAACACCAGCTTGTTTAATAATTTTTTTACCTTTACAACAATAATATCGGAGTTACATTCTATAGTTGGAAAAACATACTAATATCCTGAAGAAAGTAAGTAAATTGACAAGATAACAGAATTAAGATATTTCGAAAAAAAACAAGAAACAATGATTTTTGTCAAAGTTCTTTGTGTAGAAATTCTTTTGGTAGATTCAAAATATTTACAAAAGATGTGATCATTAATGATTGAAAAAATTTTGTATCCCTGATTTTCCAGTTTATCCAAAGTAATTTAAAAATGAGTTGGAATAAAAATTAAATTTAATATATTGATTTACCAATCATAATAAGAAATATACTGTTATTATATAATCATTATAGTTGAATTTCAATATAGCTGAAACAATATCTGTCAAACACTTTTTTAGTGATAGTGAATTAAATAAATTACTCATCATTTTCTCTAAAAGAGATTGTCAGCATAAAAAATTTACTCCGTTTATGTTTTTCTCATTTCTTATTTAGGGGATTTTACACACAAAATAGTCTATAAATATCATTTTAAAATACTATTTGTTTTACTATTACAATTTTTTAGTTAAATAGTATAATTTTTAAAGGGTGATTTCACATTTGCCTGTATGTTTTATATTCCCACAAAAGTGTTTAATATATTGTTGATACCTTAAACAGTTACTTAATTGTTTTTACATAGTTTAAAGTGGTGTTTTTAAAATTACAGTTTTGTGGTACGATATTCTATATAACATATCTACATAATATTAAAATAACATATTAGTGAATTACGGATAATCAATTAAAAGTAAATTTTAATAAACGAACACTCATGAATGTAGGATGATGTGTCACTAAATACCAATTATATTGCTCCCTACTTTCTCCTCTTTTTCCCTCCACTTTTAAGTAGACAGTTGCATTGTAACATCTCCTTTTTTTTATATATTTTGATTTAATAATTATTTTTTCTTTTCATTAACGTAATTTTAAGTTTGTCCATTAACGTTGGTTTCGAACATTAAATATTTAAAAGTGTAGTAAATATAACTATTTACATTCTTTGACATTTAATTTACTATATATTTAATGTGAACTAGATTCATTACTGTCGGTTAATAAAACTCGATTTTATAAACATTATTCCAAATCAAAACAATAGTGTTTTAAATGATTTAATAATTAGTGATAAATTTTTAGACAATAAAATATTATGAGATCAAAAGGACGGTCATCCCCAAGTGGAACAAGTACATATAGTGGTAGTAGTATAAATTCAAGTATCCCGTCTTTATCTCGATATTCTACTATCAATTCTGTTGATTCCACTTTTTTTAGACGTTATACGGAGATGACTGACGCAGAGATAGAACCGTTATTTCAGAAATTTTTAGAAAACATGAATATTAAGGGAGAGAAAGCTGAAGAAATGAAAAAAATGCCAATAGAAAAAAAGCAACAAATTTTAGAACAAAATCAAAAAAGAGATAATGCAGTTCCACCAAATCAACAACCACAATATTTTGCCAAGTCTATTATAAATGCTTTTCAGCACCAAAATGGTGATGAAATACAAGATGTTATCAAAAGTTTAAAAATATCATTGAATAATTTTTCCGTTTATTGGATAGAAGAATTTTGTCAGATTGGTGGTGTAGGATTACTATGTAAAATGGGAAGTAAATTAATAAGTCTCTACCAAAATGATGCTTTGAATAGTGAAAATAAAGGATCTCACAGCAGTGAAACAATGCATCAAAAATCTTTTGGCTTATTTTTGGATATTACACTTAATATTATAAATTGTATAAGAAGTATCGCTAATACTTGGCCAGGAATAAGGTGTTGTATGAAGAAGCATTCTAATGTTGCTTATACTTTATTAGAAATACTCCAAGTATTAGAACATGAAAGTTATAATTTTAACAAAAAATATATGAGTGCTTTCGAGTCGTTAAATTGTGGTATATTTCGTCTTCTTTCTAGTATTGTATTTTTTGACAATTCCACTGTTAAAGATGAGCCTTTAGAACAATCCGGGTATGTAAATAATGTTTTTTTCTTAAAAAAATAATATTTTAGTTTCGAGATGATAACAAAAGATATGATAAAATTTACACAATCTCATAAAACAGAACCATTTTTAATAATCATAGAATTGATGAAATTCACTGGAAGAGAATGTTGCATTCAAGGTTTAACTCTTATTAATGTTCTTTTATCTCGTATTCCCAAAGAAGTAGATGGTGGCTGGATGATGAGAATTAAATATCGTATGAAACTTTATTCATGTGGTTTTTCAAAATTGTTGCCTATCCTTCAGCAATATTCTATGACTGATGACAAAATGAGCAATTGTTTAGATAAGTTTCTCCAAGAACGAGACACTGATCATGGAGAATTGTGTTCTAAGCTAGATATTGCTTCACAGAATTATGAAAATATTGATGATACTATCACAGCAATCATAGGTTATTACAAAAATTCATCTTATAGTGGGATTTTAAATAGCGTTCTCCATCATTTTCTTTTTGTACCAGATGATAATCACTGTCGGTAAGTTGTAACTTTACAATAATTTTATACATATTCTTTATAGAAAAAGTTACCTTGTACTTCTTGATGGAATTATGTCAGAATTGTTCAATGATTTTTCTCCTTTTGATAGTAATTGGTTCGAAAAAATTGATAGAAGTTTTTTTAGTAATGTTCTTAGTACGTTAGATGAGAAGTATGGGGATTCTAATGAATTTATAACAAAGAAATTGAAACAAATTACTGCTGAAAAAGAAGAAGCAGAAATAATGCAATCAGAGTATTACAAAAAGATTGAAGAATACAAAAGGGAATGTATTAATTTACGAGAACATATTAAAGATCCAACAAACCCTTTACCACCAGAGACAAAATGTAATTTACAACCACCCAAAGAAATTTTTGAATCAAAAATACCTTCATCTAATATTCCGTTACCACCACCTGGGCCTCCACCTCTGTTGGCAAATAAACCATCATCTGGCCCTCCTCCTCCTCCACCACCACCTCCACCATCATTAAATTCAAAAATAAAATCAGGTGGTCCTCCACCACCCCCACTACCACCACCGAATGGTTCTACAGGTTTCCCTTCATTATCGAATAAAGGGAAAATGGTATCAAATTTAATGCCTGGAAATACTACTCAAAAACTTCCAGAATTTTTGAAAGAAAAAAAGAAATATAGCACAAAGAAAGCTTTGAAAAAAGTACAGATTCAAAATGCAATTATAAAGCCATCAAATATTAACAAGGAATCATTTTGGGCTCAAACATCTGAAGATAATTGGGGAAAAGAAAATATTTTACAATGTTTAAATGAGAATTTTGAATCAAATATTAAGAAAAATACAAATAATGAGATAATGAATGGTGATGCAGGTACATTAAAAAGGAAAACAAAATTAGCCAAGGTGATAACAGATGATAAAGTGTTACAACGTGTTTCAATATTTTATGGATCTAGTAAAAGAACAGCCCAAAAGTGGTTTGAAATTATAACAAGTATTGATGATAAAGAATTAAATGGTGATACTTTAATTGAACTAAAAGCAGCATTACCTCCTCCTGAGATTATGAAAGAATTAAAGGAGGTACCAGAAAAAGAGTACAATTCAATGCCTGCAGGTGAATCATTTGCAGCAATTCTATCGAAGATACCAGCTTTGCCTTTAAGACTTGAATTATTAGCATTTAGAGCAAATTTTAAGACTGTAACAGATGAATTGAAAGGGCAAGTTTCCACAATAACAGATTGCCTTGATAATATTTATAAATCTAAAGGTTTTAAAGCCTGGCTCGAACTAGTACTTTTTGCTGTCAATTATATGGGCCAATCAAATAAGAATTTTGTAACTGTATTTGCTTATAAAATGGATGCTTTATCAAAATTAGCGGATACAAAATCGACTCTTCAAAACGAAACATTATTACATTCTTTAATAAGAATTTTTGAAGGATCACATTACGGAAATTTGGTTCACTTCCCAAGAGATGACTTTATTCACCTTGCTACTGCTTCAAGAATATCATATGATGAAATGATGAGAAATATCCAAATTTTTAAACATAATGTTAAGAAATTATCTAATTGTCTGTCAAATTATCAAACATTTAATGGTGTCAGAGATAAGTTCAAAGAAATTATGCCAAGTTTTCTTGATAAAGCTTCAGCTGCTGAAAATATATTAGATAAGATGGTTTTAAAGATGGAATCTAAATGGATGAAAGTTGTTGACTTCTTTAGTTATGATTGTAAAACATATCCAATGTCTGAATTTTTGGAAGACTTATTAAAATTCAAAGGTTTGTATGAGCAAGCGTATAATGAAATAAAAGAAAAAGAAGCTTCTAATAGAGTTGGAAAAGAAAAGAAGAAGGTTATTTCTTCTAATACATCTACACGGGAAACTTTGAAGGCTCCAAACGTTAATGAAGAAAAATGTTTTGTTCTAAAAACAAACCAAAAATCTGTTGGACTTATGGATGAAATAGAAAATCATCTCAATAATATGGCGTCGTATAAAGTAGTTAGAAGTCCAAGAAGGCCTAGAGAAAGGCATTTAGCAGCAAATAAAGGACCTTTATCTGAAGAAAATACACGAGAACGTGCATATAGAAATTATAAACAAATAAATAAAACTGTAAATAGAGATGGAGATGTTGTAGCTAGGCGTTTGGCTGGTGAAGCTTTGAAAAAATTCAAAGAGTTATCTGATGATCGCGATCAGTCGTCCACAACACCAACAAATCCTATCAATGAGAATGTTGACCCAGTAATAAATGCTAAAACGTTGTTATCACGATTAAATGAATTGTAAGAGAAATGTTGGATTGCTATATACTAAAAAAATTATATTTAATAATGTTTTTTACCAAAAAGCTAAGTTTATATTGTATATATTTGTACATATATTTTCATTAATAATAATGACATTCCAGTATACTTTAATCGCTATAACCAATAACTATAAATTTTTACAAAATTTTCTTTTAAGAATTATGTAGGTATTAACATGAAATTGAAATGAATTAATATTTTTCTCATGATGATAAAAAAGTTCTCTTTTTACTAATTTTTTTTGTTTTCAGAAGTTAAGATGTTATAATAAATATTATTAAATACTAACCATTAAATGGTACTCTAATTATAATAAATTTAAGCTATTTTCAATAGTGAACTTAAAAAGATTAAATTTAAATAATTCAGGATATAACTTTCTGTTTTCTTTAACTTAGCATATTGATTTAAAATACTTAGAGAAAATTATTTTATATGATTTTAAAAGAAATAATTGTTGAAAATAGTCATAAAAAAGGTTTATTTATTAGCTTAAAGAATTCACTGTTAATTTACAATGAAATATTTTCTATGTAAATTATAAATCAACTTCAATAGCATTTTTAACCAATTTCCAATTTTTACTGATAAACTTGTAATCTAGAGATCACGCACACATAAATATAAGGATAAACTAACTAAAATAAAAAAATACATTTGGTTTTATATTATTTACAAAAAAGGTTTAAAAGATATATTGGCATTGGCTAATCGTAGTAATAGTAATTAAGAAAAATATTTAAATACAGAAATTGGTATTAAAATACTAAAACAATTATATTTTATTATTAATATATAGTATTTTTAAGATATGCATCTACATATTGATATTGTTTGTAGTTAGATAAGTAGTAATATATTACTATAGTCATAAAATTATAAAAAAAATTTATATGCACAAATGAAATGTTAATCAAAAATAATAACGCCTCTAGATTACAGTACAAATTATACAAAAAGTAACTGCTCTCCTATATTAATCTATTGTAAAAAATTTTTAGTTAAATTGTTTAGAAGAATACTAAAAAGTCCTCATTTATTAGTAGAAATTATTTGTATTTAAATTATAAAATTTTAAACAATAAGTTCAAATAAAATTAAATATAAAACTTAATTTAAAATTTCTTATTGTGTTCATATTTTCCCTATCAAAATTTTGAAATCTGTAACAAATAATATTATTAAATGTTTAAAAAGAAAAGTGAAAATAATATTAAGTGCAAGAATTTCTACTATTAGTTAATTTTATTGTTCATCATTGATTTAATTTTATATTTGAATTGATATATAGAAATAATAGAAACATTTACTAAGAAAAATTAAGAACAAAAAACGAAAAATAAAATTAGATTCAAAATATTAACAATCAAATATTTTTAACTTTTTTTTTAACTTAGTTGCAAACATAATATAAGTATATGGTAATTAACATTTTTATAAAAAAATAACAAAAAAATTAAATATAACAGTATATACGTTACAGTTAATAATTTTATTGTAATTTTGTTTTTTACTTTTATTGTATGAATTTATTTTAATATATAACCAGAATAATTAGTTCAAAAGTCTAAAAATAATTATTTCCTTTTTACAAATTTATTTAATCCCCCGTTAATAATTACAAATATAATAGCTCATTAAATTTATCATTTATAACTTTTAAAAGTAAGAGGGAAGGTCAAGAGAGTAAAGTTACGTAAAAGTTTCTTTCATCTTCCTTCAATTACCTAAATTGTGAGTACTTTGTTTACACTAAATTGGCATTTAATATCGACATCAAAAAGCCATAAAAAGTATTTTTTAAAACTCTTTATTTATGATAATCAAATGTTTTGTGGTTACTTTTAAACGTTAGCAAATATACAGATATATGATAATATTTTATATCATTGTGTAACTTTTAGTTTAATCAAATAAAAAGACAACAAGTCCCATTTTGCCAGAGCATACAAATATATTAAAGTTTATGTCTTCATTTATGATATATTTTCTCTTTCATACCTAATTACAAAACTAAATTTACGAAATATATTTTAATCAAAGTTTTAGAACTTTTAATGTAATTGTAATGGGAATTTTAAAAACAATTTATATTAAAAAATTTTAGTTATACAATAGAGATGTTTTCTTTTTCATTTATAATAACATTAAAACTACACATTTTTTTTAGTTAATTATCATCATCTTCATCTGTATCATTCTCATCTATTCCTTGAATACTTTCTAAATGAGTTGCTGCTTCAATACTTTTTTTGTGCATTCCTAATAACCATGGAGCTGGACTTTCTTTAATATCATCAGCCATACTAGAATTAGTACTTTTTGTTATCGTCTCCGGTAGAGGTAAGGAATGTCTTACCATTGCTCCATATAAACCATATTCTGCCATTATTGTAGATTTTCCCCATGTTTTTTCAGTTTTTCTCCACTTCGCCCTCCTATTTTGAAACCATACTTGAATTCTATCTTCAGGAAGATCTGTTTTTGCTGAAATATGTTCACGAGCGTAGACATCTGGATAATGAGCGTCTTGAAATGCTTTTTCCAATTCATCAACTTGCTGTTGTGTAAAAATTGTTCTATGCCTTCGTTTTTTCTTTTTTGAAACCCCACCAAAGTTGTTAGAAGAAGATGTTGTATCATTAGTAAAATTTTTGTTACTTCTTATTTCATTTTTTATAGTCGTTGACGTGATATCTTCTATCATAAGGTTACTTAAAGATGAAGAAGAAGGAGAATTCATATTATAAATTCTATTACAATTTCCTGAAAACAAAGAAATTTATAAAAAAGACTATTATATTAAACTTAAAAGAAATATAATATTATAAAATGTCGTTAAAATTAAATTTCCAGCTATTAACACATTCAAAGGAAATAATTTATAAATAGAAAATTTATAATAATACCTACCATCATACATACTGAATCCATGAACATTTCCATTGATATTACCATTTCCATTACAACCATATTCAAACGGATTTGGCATAAAACTATTTATTGTACCATTAATACGATTTTCATGTATATCTTGATGTGTATTCATAGCACCTAAATTATGAGTATTAATAAAATTTCCATCAAATATTTGTTGATTAGTTGTTGCCGCAAAAAAATTATTACTTGATGGGTAATTATTTATATTAGAATTAGAATAATTTTCTAAAACCATATTAGAAGTATTAGCAATATTTCCATTTGTAATATGATTAGTTATTCCTCCTGCTAAACCTAGAATTTCATGTATAGCAAAAGGTGCCGCAGCTTTTGCAGCATTATAAGCAAATTGACTTAAGGAATATCCATTAGATGCATTATCATTTGTGGTAATAGTTGTTGACGGCATAATAATATGATTAGCATCATTAACAGGAGAGGTTGTTGACGTTGTAGAAGATGTTGTAGATGAAGACGACATACTACTATTGGAGGTTTTAATATTACCAGCTAATGATGTGGTATGTGAAGATTGAGGTTGACAAGTAGCAAGCATCAATAAGAATCGTTTTAAATAATGAATGGTAATAAAGATTCTTTCAATTTATTCTTTCTTATATATTATTACAGTACACCCACATTGGTATTAGGCAAAGGGACGTAAAGTCCTATATATCAAGGCGGAACTTTATTATTTCCAAATTAGTTTTAATTGAAAACTACATGCTGGTTTATCTATATATATACATAAGAAATATATAAATTGAAAAAGATAAATTTTGTTGAAAGGAGGAGTTTCATAGAAAACCACACATTGATTTGCGTTAATTTTTTTCAATATAACTATATCATCTTTTCTAGATAAGCGGTAAGAGACAAGACAATATAAGGAAAAGAATTATATTTCAATTTGTTTAACTTATTTTTATTTTAATGTAACCAAATTATAAACTATAAATAATTGGTATATATGTATAATAAAATAAAATAAAACGAAAAGAACAAAACGTTTGTCATTTACTTAACTAATGATAATTGAAATGTTCTCACAAGTTTATCATTACAATGCATTCATTTAATCTATCAAGTCATTTTATGGCATGTATTAATAGATGTTAAATGACTTAAAGAGAATATTGGAATGGTAATTAACTTTTCTTATTCCAATTGTTTTAATAATAATTAAAAATCTCAATTATTAAGTCATTTGTAATGTAGCTCTTATATAGTAAAGTCATTTAAATAATTTTAACAGTACCATATACCAAGTTTCTTTGAAAATACAATTTTATTTATATCTATATTATTAAAATGTTCATAAGTTGATTTATTTAAATAATGCATCGTAATTATCTTCTTAACATGCATTCTTTAATAGTTGAAAAAGAATAACATTTATTTTTAACAAATTGCCTAAATTAAGAATCACCATCAAAAATATATGTAAAATAATGAGGTTGATAAGTATTATTTTGTTTCTCATAATTACCTTAATTATATCTACATTTAATATATACTGTAACACTGAGAACCAACTATGATTTAAATTTTAATATTTATCTCTTTTTAATATTTTATTACAGTAAATTGATAATTAAAAAGTATACACGTAAGATGGTATGCCAAATATTGTTAATAAATAATAACATTGTTTTGTCAAAAGTTACACTTTATTTTCACCTTATGATTTTCAGCTGCAAATTGTGTAATTTGACGACAACGATGTGAACTATTACATCTCTGAAATGTTGGCAATCTTCCAATTAGTGTAATTATTTAATTTGTTGCTTCCGTAATCGAGATAGTCTCTTTAGTTACCATTACACCTAATTACTTAAAGAGGAATATCTTAACCTTGAAAAATAGCTGTGCAATACATGATTCTACTTTATCAAACTCCACACTTACTCTTTAATCACTGTATTTTTATTAATTAAATAACAATAGTTGCTAATTTGATATCTGTTAGTTAATTAATAAATAATAACAGATCTTGTAGGGTCAAAATGAAGAATAATTTACAATAATTACAGTTAATTTTTTATCTTCTTTTTAAAATATTTTTCTTAACAAAGCTTAAAATAATATAACCACTATGGCAAATAATATCAATAATAATAAACAATATAGCTTACAAAAATAATGTTTAATTTACTTATTAATTTAAAATTGAATAAGCAAAAAAATGAATTATTACATTTCAAAAGTACAATATAATTAAGTAATCATTGAAATTAATTTTTTATACAAACATATTGAAGCGTATAAGTTTTATTTAAGTACACTTCATACACTTTGTACGATATTTTAAAAAAGATCTAAAATTTTTGATAATAGATTTACGATCTTAATAGGAACTATTTGAACCTTGGAATAATGTTCATTTTTCTTCTATTAAATTATATATTTTAAAATTACGAATCTACCAGAACATTCCACTTCTCACAATTTTGAAAATATTCATATGGACGATACTATTAGAAAACAAAACAATAAAGAAAACTTTTTCGGTAGAATTAATATGGTTATCATATATGTGAAATATAAAACAAATCAAATAGTAAGATATTCTTTTTTTTTAAATTTTTTTCAATAATATTATAGAACAAATGGGTTGTAAATTTTACTATAAATAATTTTATGTGGTTTCTAAAACAAATTTATAAGATAAAACCATTAAAAATTGTTTTCCAATGTATTCATAGATTCTTTTGTAAAATGTAAGTATAAATAATTGTATTAATATAAAAAAAATTTTTAGAAAATTAATAACTGCAAAAAATGACATAGGAAATACGGTGCTTATTAATAAAACAAAGTCTGATTACTCATCGTGTTCAAATAGTTTTACAAGTGATTGTGATGCAATTTCAGCTGAAAATCTTGATTTTTCTTTAAATAATTTATCGAAAAAATCTAAACGTAAAAAGTATGAAAAAACAAAGTGGGAAAAAAAGACAAAATACAGCAAAGAATTGTTACATGATTTGTATGGAAATACAGATGATTGCCCGTTAACTGATGGTTTTGATGAAAAATTATATTTTAGAACCACTCGATATGATGTTTCATCAACATTTTCCGATCAAGCAATGAGCAAAATAAAAGAAATGGAAGAAGAAATAGTAAGATTAAGACGACAAATTGAACTTGTTTGCCACTTGAAAGCTTTGCAAATAGAAAAAGATGAAGAATTGTCAAATAATAAATTGAAGACGTCCTTAAATTCTATGCAAAATCTTTACATACCAACGCCTCCACCATTACCTTTTATATCAAATACAGCATCATTTGATGATTCTAGTAGCATAAAAACAAGTAAGTCTTGTGATATATTATCTCATAAATCTTCTCGTTTTGATAATGATACTTTGTTATGTGAATTACAAAACATTAAGTTAAAACATATAGAGCCGATTGGAAGAAAGAAGAAATTTGGTTCCTTCTTAGAAGAAGCGTTACATGAAAAATTTAAAAATGTGCAATTAGAAGATTTATCTGAATCAGAATATAGTTTGAGTGACTGGAGTGATTAATAAATATGTAATTTTAAAGTATTAATTATCTTCTTACATATTTATTTTCTAATAATTTAAAAATAAATATAAAGCAATAATTTAAGCAAGTAGATGATTATTTATTATTCATAGATATTTCTTTTATGTAATATATATTCAATTCATGATCTTAATTTTTTTTAGTCATCTAGTTCATTTCTATTTTGGTATGATTTCATTTTTTTTCCTTTTTCTCCTCCTCAACAATAGTTTTGTACCATCTTCTAAGCGCTAGTGTAATATAAATTGGAGATGTAATTATATCATAAATTAAACTCAGAACAAAGAAACACAAAAGGAAAAAAAGAAAAAAGTCTAAAAAAGTATTCATAAAAATAAATAATATTGCTTACACGAAAAATCCTGTTACTATATCATTTGTATAATTTTTATCTGATGTATCAATGAATATTTTTTCGTATGGATAAAAATTTTGATTTTCTATGCATTTTCTTACTCCATATCCAATATCAAATATTAAATTATGAAAAAAATTAGACTTATTCATTAGAAAGTCCCTATATTCCTCTTCACTTTCACATGAGCATAAAATAAGTGAATTAAATAAATACAGAAATTTGGTAATTACTTTCATTATGTAATTAATTTAATAAAAGAATTATCTAATTTTTTTATTATATATACATACATTTTGTTAATAGATAATTCAATTTTTTAAATATTTAAAATAATGTAAATATTTTTGTTCGGATAAAATTCTTATAACGAATGTTTTGTAGTTATCCATTGATTATAGTCCCTGTAAAGGCGTTTTATTTTTGTTACATCATCGATATATGTTACGACTATTTTGAATATATTTTAACTATTATTTAATACTTTTTCATTACTATGTCTAAAACTACTATTTCAACAAATGATAATGATATTATTAATCTTTTAGAAAACTGTACAGATTTAGAAGTTTGTTCTAAAGAAATTAGTACAAAATTATCCAATATCCACAATGATGTCGTTGAAGATTGTATTAATCAGATAGAACGTCTTGTTGAACTTCACAGTGAAATTAATAAATGTGATAAAATATTTGATGTAAATTACTCCTTTTTTATCTTTATTTTTTTTTATTTCCTCTTAGTCTTTAGAGAACACATTATCATCATTTCTCGTTCAACTTGGAACAATTGGCTATGACATGCAATCATTACAAACGGAATCTACATCAATAAATCAACAACTAGATAATTTACATTCAGTTAGAAACCATTTATCAAAATTTATAGAACAAGTGTCAATATCACCTAAAATCATATCAACAATAACAGAATCAGATTGTAATGAACCCATTTTTACTGAGTCTCTCATTCAACTTCAACAGCAAATACATTTCATCAAGTCTCAAGAACATTTAGAAGCGAAATCTATTAGTGAAGTCAAAGTTGTTATTGAAAATTTAAAAAATACAGCAATTTTAAAAATTAGAGAATGGATACTAATAAAGATCAATAGTATGAAAAAACCACTATCAAATTATCAAATAATTCAGAATGCTTTATTAAAAAATAAATATTTCTATGAATTTTTATTAGTAAATGATAAAAGGATTGCGAAACAAATTAAGGAAGAATATATTGATACTGTTTCTAAAATGTTTTATTCTTATTTTAAAACATATACTTCAAGACTTTTTAAAATTCAAGCAGAGGCAGCAACAAAAGATGATTTACTGGGTTATGAGGATTTTAAGCCACGTCTTATTTCTTCTGTTCTTTCACTTGGAAAAGGAGTCCCAATTAAAAACAAAACATCTGTTTTCAGTTTAGCTGGAAGACATTCATTATTGACAATGGATCTAATATCGCCTATAATTGTACCACATGTTGCACAACAGATGAACGAAAGTGTGGAGTTTGAAAAAATTTTTAGAAGTGTTCAATATAGTTTAGTGGATCATGCAAGTTATGAATATCTATTTTCTGCAGATTTTTTCTTAATTTCTGGAGAAAATTTAATAGATCATTTCAGTCAAGTTATGGGTAAAAGTATTGGATATTTCAGTCAATTTTTTAGTGTGAAAATCCAAAGTAACAATGACGCCATATCACTCTACATATGTATATGCTTATGTAAAAAATTAAGACAATTACTCATTGAAAGAGAAATAAATAGTTTTGATGGTTATTGGCATAGCTTAGAACAAATTATTTGGAGTCGATTTGAAAAAGTGATGATGAATCATAATGAAAGTTTAAGGAACTATGACTTTTCTAAAGCACACTCTAATTTGAAAAAGCAATCCAACGATTGTATTAAACCTCATCATGTCATACGAAGATATGCGGAAATGGTATCAGCATTGATATACTGTAGTAAATTGGCGGATTCTTCTACAGATGCTCGTTTATATGATATTTTGTCGAGGCAACAGCAAGAAATAGAATTATTTATTTCGCATTATTGTTCACAATTATCATCCAAAGAAAAGTTATTTTTCTCTATAAATAATTATGACATGATAACATCCGTCTTAACTGAAGCACATTGTAGTGATGCCAGAGAACGCGATTTGTTTGAAAATCTTAGGCAAGAATGTGTAGAAGTATACGTTGAAGATATATTGAAAGAGTACTTTGAAGAACTTGTAACGTTTGTTAAAAATACAGAATCACTAATGAGTAGTGATAATATAGAGGAATTAAATAAAATCAGAGGAACTTTAAAACTGATAGTTAGTAATTTTAACAATACGTGGAAACAAAATATAGAAAAAATCAATAAAGAAATATTGGATAATTTTTCGAACTTTAAAAATGGCACAAATATTCTTCAGTTTGCTTTTTCTCATTTTATCCAATACTATCAAAAATTGACTAAAATCTGCAATCATAAAATTTTTGATAGTGACAAGAATGGAAATAATTTACTAAATATTCATCAAATAATGATAGAATTAAAAAAATATAAGCCTATATTTTAAAATATACTAATAACATACGAAATAACTATCTATACTGATTACAATAAATATTTAATTTATACATTTTTTGTTACTATATCAGAAAAAAAAAGACTAATGTCTTAAAAAGAAGTTATGATAAAACTTTGAAAAAAGCACTTCAGTACTTTTTTTCTTTAATATTTGCCTACGTTATCATAGAATATTTTTTAATCACAGTTGTTAGAAAACTAAAGAAGTGTCGAAGAAAAGGAGATTTGTAAAACTTTTATGAAACGACCGATTTTTAATACTGTTCCTCGTGCATATAATGACAATGAAATGTCTGATTTTTTCCTAGGTAGTAAGTTTATTTTTTTCATTATCCTAATACCTTATATACACAAATTTTTAATATTAATTTTATAGATGAATTTGAACAATCTATAACTCAAAAAGAACGCTTGGTGCGCGAATGTAATGCTATTCTAAAATTTCATGAATTACGATATCGAGCAGCTTTAAATTTCGATGATTACAAAAATTGGAATTGTTATATTATTGGACCTCTTGGAACTCCTTACGAAGGTGGAATATTTTTCTTTAGAATTGAATTTGATGAAGAAACTTATCCACAAAAAGGCCCAAGAGTCTTTTTTGAAACCAGAATTGATCATCCCTGTATACATGTTGATGGAGAAGTGCGTTTTTGGAATGAATGGTGGAATCCAAAAATGCAAGCCTTAGATGTTTTTAAACAACTTGATAAACTTATGATTGATTTTGATATGTTTGTACTTCAACGAGAATGGGGTAATTTTAATAAAGGAGATAGTGTGATGAAAGAAAGACGATTAAAAGCTTCAATATTTACAAAGCGTTATGCTGCTTATAAATAAAAAAAAGTTTCTTAATTTCTATTCTTATTCAAAACTTCAATCGTTCATAGTTCGAAATGTCATATTTTATCATTAATTTTTTTATTATAGTAAAAATTTAGAAATGAATAAACTTGCAAAAATAGAAATTGAAATTATAGATAACTCATGTCCTATAGAATGTTACCTCGATAAAATCACAAAGACAATTTTTTTAAACACAACAATCAAGGAATTAACTTCTGCTGTTGGACCAGATGACTGGATGCGCAATACATCGGTACAAATATCTCATAAAATATCGTTAGAAGATTTCTTAAGAATCATTCTATCCAAAAATTACGATATAGATCAATTATCTAGTAAATCTGTTGATGAGTTACTTTATATGGATGATAAACTCGCGAAACTTTTTTCAGACAAACTTTAACATACTACATATAATTTTTTTTTCAAATCAACGATACTTTATTAAAGTAATGCTAATATTTCATTAAAGTTTCAAAAACACAATAAACTTTATATACTATCAATATGCTTATAATTCCTGTAGTAAATTTGATGATTAAACCAAGCCAGGATTTTCGTAATCTTGAAATCAGTTCATCAACTATTTCTAATGTTTCTTCAACACTACCATTATTATCAATGATGAAATTAGCCCGTTCTTTTTTCAATCTAAGAGGCATTTGAGCATTTATCTTGTTTGCTGCTTCACTCCTTGTAATATTATCTCTCTTCATCAATCTATTTGCTTGTGTTTCACCATTACAAGATACAACAACGATTTTTTGTACAAATTTTGCCATTCCACTTTCAAAAAGTAAAGGGATATCGAGAATCAAAAATTGATGCCCCTTAAAAAAGGCTTTAATAATTTCCAAAATAATTCTTCTTTTAATTTGAGGATGTGTTATGGAATTAAGAAGCTTTCTTGCTTCAATATCTCTGAAGACGTATTCAGCCATTTTCTCTCTATTTAATTCACCGGTTTCTGGATCAAAAAAAGATGAATTAAACGACTCCCTTAGTTTTTTATGCACCGATGTACCATTTTTAACTATTTCTCTTGCTATCACATCAGCATCCACAACTGGAATGTTAAGACTTTTCATGTATTCTGATATTGTTGATTTACCAGTAGCAATTCCGCCTGTTAAGCCTACTAGAAACATGGTTTTTAAACGTCCTATAATAAAAAATATTATTATGAATAAAAAAATGTGATTAAAAATATTCTATTTAATATATTTATATTTTTCCAACAAAAAAAAACATACTCTTATAAAATAAAATCAATCAATTTATTATTAGTTTACGGAGTCTTATCAAATAATACTTACATTAATGAAAGGGAAAAAAAACAATATTCATTGGTCTTTGATAATAAATTTCAAGATAAGTAAAATAAACAAATACCCGTGTGTAAAAAGTATCAAAAATAATTTTAAAATATTTAATAATAATGTATTTACTGAAAAAGTAATATATTTAAAAAGAATTTATATATATAATTTTTTATATATCGTATGAAACAATTATTAGTAGCGGCAAATATTATACATACAACTATATACATTTTTATATAACATTATATTCCAAGTTTCTATATATATTTTAACTGTTCCTTTTTTCCTTTTTTTTCTTACTTGTTTTTCAATTTACAGATTTTCACAAACTATCCGAACTATTTTTTTATATTATGTCTATACCAATTACTTCACTTCCTTTTTTTGCCTTCACTTGAATGATAAATTTTTTTATCACCCTCGAACGGAAAAATTATCTATTAATGTTAGTATGGTATTGATTATATTATCATTGTTTGAATTTGTTTTTGCAATTGATTGAATGTTAGAATCATAGTAAAGTCAGAACTTGTCGTTTTTATATACATGGTTAACGGTTTTTATCTTCAATTTCAACAATTTATCATTCCAATCCTAGTTCTTTTTTTGTAAAACTTCAGCATATATTATTATCTACTATTGTTATGAAAATAGAGGTATTTTTGATTTTTTGTGGCACTTATCAAATAATATTTAAAAATGCTGGGATAGTTACAATAGTTAAGTATATTTGTTTTTGTTTGGGTTGATTATTAATATATGTACATATATATTAGTATATATATGCAATTTAAGCGATAAAACTTTTTATTTATTTTTTCGTTGTGATGATTAAATTACTTTGCTAAAGCACTGGACATCATACTTGTATTCAATGACACTGATGGTGGAGGTGTTCCTGTTGGAAAGACACTCTGTCCTATGTTTGGACTGTTCATATTAACTGAATTTTGGGGAAGGTATCCTTGCATTAACTGATTTACCTGAAACTGTTGTTGACTTCGAAGGATATTGGTTAATTGGTTTTGGAGACCAGCACTATTTTCCAGTTGATTTGCTAGCATTAATTGAGCTAATAATGATGCCTGTTGTTCGGAGAATGCTTGAGATGAAGACGATACTTGAACCTGAGGTACTGATTGAAGATGACTGCTACGTTCTAACTGTGCTAAGTGAGCTGCAGCAAACAAATCTCTCATTTGGGTATCTATTTGATTCAATGAATTTAGTTGACTAATTGTATTTGGTAAAGATGGTGTACCAGAAGCTGATCCACGAGACATTAAAAATTGAGATTGTAGATTAGTTGGTAATCCTTGAAGACTAACATTACTTACTGGTGTTACGGCTGCTGAGAAGGGTGCTGTTGAGGAAGCACGAGGAGAATTGTCAGTAGACGACGGTTTACTAAACCCTGTTCCTGGTAAAGTAGTATTTAAATTGTTTGTTACATTACTATTAGCCAGAGAAGTTGTTGCCATAGCAGCGGCACGGGCAATATCTTGAGCAATTTTAAGATTAGCTAAACTTTGTTGAGTAGAAGAATTTATAGTATTGCTATTTAATTGTTGTAGTGGGTTTGAGATACTTGTTTCAACAGTTGATATAGAACTTCTGTTATTAAAATGATGACAATGGATTACTATTCTGAAGATTGTTAGAGAAAGAGTCCGCGATTCAGGTCTTGTAGCAACAGGTGGTATAACTCTATTTAATGCAGTATTTTTAATTTGATTGTGAATTTCATCATTCGCTGAGATTGTTGTAGTTGAAGAATTGGAAGAAGAAGTGGAAGATGATGTTACTTGAGAAAGTGTATTACTATTAGGAAGGTGAAGGTTACTTGTAGTGGAGGATGAAGTTTTTGGAGTCATGGCAGTATTGGTAATATTAGAAGTAGATGAAATCGAATTTTGATTAATTAGTAAATTGTTAGTTTGTTGTAGTTGATGCATTGGAGTAGTTGAATTACTATACGTCTGTTGTTGTGCTTGCCCACTTAAAGGAGTTGAAGATGGTGTTCTTGGAACAGGTGAAAGAACCGGAGACAAAACACTAGAAGATGAAGTTCCATTATTTGATGATTGCAATTGATCAGAATTTTGAATTGTTACGTGTGGGTTAATGTTTGGTGATCCACCATTAATGATAGTTGTGGGTGTTCCATTTCCACCTAATGATTGGGTATTATTGGAAGTAGAAGGAATGTGTACATTGTATTGTGGGGTAGGAGTTTTTCTGCTTTCTTCTTTCTTTTCTATTGGAATTGTATTTGTTGATACGGTAACTTTAGAAATTTGTGGTTGTTGTAATGTCATTTTTAATCTATTGTTGACAGTTGTTAAGTGCTCCAAACGTTTTTGAAGCAATGCTTCTTTCTGACTCATATTTTCATTTTCTTTTTGTAATTCCTGTAGTAGTGTTAATAGTTGACTGACATCACATGGAGCTTTAGATAATAAGAAACTATGCCCACGACTGAATTGTTTTTCTAGTAAGTCTTCTAATGTAGAAATAACTGGTTGGTTGGTTGATTGACGATGTTGTACTTGTTACAATAGAATGAGTTATAGAATGATTTTCATGTACCATATTATTAGAAATTGTAGCGGATATTGAAGCCTCAATTTTATCTTCAGTAGACATTGGAAGAGAACTATTAGAAGTTGTTAGTGATATAGAATTTCTTTTTATACTATTACTTCTCTCTCTAGGAAAAGCAAATTCACCTTTTACTTCTTTACTGTTATTATAATCATTATTATTACCGGGTTGTGGGACAGGTGAAGTTGTGGTTGGTGATTGTCTTTTTGTATCAAATCCTGTATTCACGACAGCAGCGGCAGCTGCAGCTTTTCTTTTCTCAATAGTTTCTCTATATATTTCTGATACAGTATCTTCAACAACATGCTTACATAAATCTTCCAATTCTTCTACACTTTCTTTTTCTCCTCTATTGTTTATTCCACTGTAGGATGTTGTCATTGACATTGATGAGCCATTTTTATAGATTTTTGATTTCCTAGTATGTTTTACACCGTTAGAATTAATTAATGGAGATATAGCGCTACTATTTGATTTTAGAGATGAATGTTCACTTTTGTCAATTTTTGCCTTCTTCTCATCACTATTACCAGAAATAAATACTGTATCGTAATTTCTTCGTTTCAAAGCAGCTTTTGTTTGTCCTTGATAAGAGTATGGTACTGGAGAAGGTTCACTATCACAAGATGGGTAATGGGTACCATCAATGATTAATTGATTTCTAGTATCATAGTCGCTGTTTATACTGGCAGATGAGGGTGAACTAAGAGCGGAAGTAGGTAACTTTAATGATCCACCATTGAATCCTACTTTTGGAATACATCTATCTAAGTTATTTGTAACAACTGTTAGTTCTTTTTGTGTAGGTGTCACATTAGGGGAATTATAAACAGAATTTGTCATAATACTATTATTTTTCTTACGAGTTAATTCAAGACCTGGTTGCAAATGTAATATTGAATCTTTAGGACTACTAGCTGATGATGATGTTTCTGTTGATGTCGTACTTGGAACAGAATTATGTATTGAGTTTGAAGATCCTAGATTATTTGCTTTTGAAATCAAAGCAGTTGAAAAATTCGTTAATGTACTTGAGCAGTACTTCTCGATTGTGTATTCACCACTACAATTTTGCCGTTTCCGATCTTCCACGAAGTTTTGAGATTCTTTTTTTTCATTGTCATATGATTTTATAGTTTTTGGTAGGTTATAAGATTCATAATCTTTTCAGTGAACCGGAAGACATTTTATGATGGGAATGACTATTAGTTGAAGAAGATGTACTTAAATTATTTTTTATCAATTTTTTGGATCCAGCACTCAATTCACTCTTTGTACTAGAATTTGACGTTGTTGATGATGTTGTTGGAAATTGTTGTGATGAATACTTTGTTTTATGTAAATGATCAAAATTAATGTCATCAGATAAATTCTCACTATCAAAATGCAAACTTTTCTTTTCTTTGTGAACCGGTGTAGTTGATGGCGTTATATCTAGGTATCCATTTTCATTAGATGCAGGACTATCTCTGTTGACTGTAAAAGGAGATTCACCCCATTTAAATGCAGGAATTACTTTTATATTAGGATCAAGTTTAGCTTTCTTAATATGTGATCTACAATAACCACAATATTTAACATTCTTCGATTGACCACCCTCTTCGCATAACAAACCAAATTTTTGGGCACATGAAACATGAAAAGTCTTCTTACAGCCATTTTTATTGCATGGCATACATGCACCCACATCTCGGCTATTCCTATTTCCATAATCATCACAGAGATAACAGGGTCTACTATATCTATCGAAGGGAACATCCTTCAATATCACGGGCTCCATTGAATGAACGTTACCAAACCGTACTTCTGGAATATAGAGAGCGCAAATAACATGTGTCCACTTTTTATCATGTGTTTGTTTCAATGCACCAGTACTATATGGACACAATTCACATTTAGGATCACTCAACAATTGTTCTGTTGATGGATTTGCGTTTACTAACCAAGAAGGTATTTTTTCTTTGTCTAAAGCGTACAATAGCCTTAGTGCATAAGTACATTTCGAACAGAACCACTCTGCCTCTGGTACATCGATGATCCCATAACATCCTTGAATGAAATACATAATTAATTTGTTATAAAATACATAGATACTTACCCTGATGAACTGCAACATCACAATTGGGTCCATCACAATATATCAAAGGATTATCTGTCCACCCATTTTCTTCTGAACAAACACAACATCCAGAAATCATTTCTTTTTCTTTAGGTTTACAACCAGAAGGAATAAGTGATGCTACAGAGGGGCTTCCATCACTTTTCTTTTCTTTATTACTATCCATAGATTACAAATGTTTACTAAATTTGACTACACCCCTTATTTTGTTAAGTATTTTTAGTCTATAAAGAATGTACGTAGTTATATTTTCTTTTAAAAAATTTTTTAAAAATAAATAGTAGACTTTTTTTTGTTAAGGTAGAAAATATACAGTTAATTCCTTACTACAAAATATCATAATATTGAAATTAGAAGTTATTTTTTTAGACAGCTCAAGACGTCTGAAAAATAAAGAGAAATATAATTACACAAAAACCATATAAATATTGAATTACTTTACTTTCAATTTAACGAAATAAAACAAAAAAAAAAAACAGAGTGTGGAATTCAACAAAACTTTTAATAAATAGGATATAATATTTGTTGACCATCTCTTATAGTTAATTTTCTACAAAAGCCCACTAACACTTAATAGAAATAATACTTATTTTTCCTTACTGAGTTTTACTACATAGTAGAAAAATAAATTTGCGAGTATCTCTGAGTTACAAAAAAAAAAAAATTAATACAATTCTAGATAATAATCTTACATCCATTTTTATAAAACTTTACTATACTATATATATAACATGTCCTCTTTCTTTAAAATCGCATAATATCTATTCATATGTATCATTTGCGTAACTTAGCAAAAATACTATTACATATTGATTAGAGAATAAATGAGATAAAATTATATAGGAATCCATAATGAACAAGCAACACATATTATAGTGCAGCCAAATGGAAGAGGGAAAAGATGCAAAAGAAACATATAAAAATGCTTATAGTGAGTAAAATATACAATGCCATCTTCGATCTTTGGTGTTACCAATAACTAAACAAGAGAGAAGTCGTCGTATATCCAAACAAAAATATAAGAAACTATTTGGGGGATCCTGATATAAATATAATGTATAAGCACATTGAGGGCAGTTAAATTATATCCTTTTACATTTATATATAATTTACTTATGCTAAAAAAGGAGAAAACCAAAACAAAATAATAATGATGGTTTGAAAAAACAGAAGAAGAGATATAAATAAAAATATGTGCATAAAGTATTTTACGTTGAAATAATTATTTTAGACTACCAAAATTAAAAATATACGGAATACTGGAGTGTGTTAATTATAATATCGATGGGGAAAAACACAAATAAAAAATACCATAGAATTTGAGTAGAAGTTCTGCATATCCAACCAACGTACTTCCCTCTCTCTTTATTGCAATTATTGCAAGAAGGCTAGAAGAAATTACTTAAATGAAAAAACGGGCCAAATTATATATATATTTTGGTATAATACACTTTAAGAAAAAATTATAAAAACAAGAAAAAAAATACCATATTCCACCGCATATATATATATAACGAATAATCGGAATGTTGGGTAAAAAATAATGTTAAGCAAACGAAAAAAATTGGAATATAAAAAAGAACAAAACAAAGAAAAATTTAGAAAAAGTCGAATTTACAGTAAAGACAACATAAAACCCATATTTTTTACGACCGCACAATGTTGCACTTTAAAAATGAGTCATAATACAATATTTACTTATATATAGTAATTTATACATAGTAATGAAAATCAATGTTTTCTATCAATAAAAAGAAAAAAAATTAGTTAACCCTAACGTATAAGCAAATTACATTTATATATAAAAGTAGCTGGAAACGATTTAAAAAATCAATAGAATTACAGAGAAAGATATATTAAAAAATTGTTTGAAGCACAGTAGTACAATTTTTTTCCCTATGCATATAGGATATGTATATAAGATGACGTGTGTGGGGTGATGAAGAGAGGGGAGATGAAAAAGAGAAGAAACATGGAGTGCGCAAATATATTTAAATATATTTATATATATATATATGTGTATACTTCTATATTTGAAGAGAATAATACTATATTTTGGTAATTTTTGTTAAAAAGCCATTTTTAGGAATGATAAAAATAAGGGCTTTAAATATTTAAATGTACCGTAGAGCGGAATATAAATGTTTTATATACATTATACATATATATATAATATGACATTGATAATAAATACACATATACATTTCCATATCTCAATGATGTAAAATAATTATTATTAAAAGTGCGCTTAAAAGAGAGAGAGATAGGAATAATAATGATATAGAGAAGAAAATATATATATTTTTCATTTATTTCAATTTAACGGAGCACTTGTATATTTGGTGAAGGAAAAGACAAAAAAAAAAAAATAAACTCCTTATCAAAAGAAAATTAACTTTTTTAACCATGTACATATATAAATATATATTTTATTAATAATAGAAAAAAATATGGTTGATATTCAATTAACTGATTAACAATGTAAAGAAACATTTCCCAATGATCAAAATCAGGTTGTTGGTGATGTTAAACGAATGAGCTGTTCTTATTAATTTAGAAATGGAGAAGATTAAAAACGATAGATATTTGATGAAGGGAAAAGTTATATATATGTAAAAAAAACTACAATGGTAAAAGAATTATATATTATGTTGGATGTCTGTTGTCAACATTTCCGTCGTAATTTTGTCACCATTATTAAATATATACATATACACTGTATATATTATACCGAGATAGGATGGTATAAACACAAAATTGTTGGTGACGGCGCGCCATTTTTAAAAAATTTTAGAAAAAAGTATTAAATTAAATAATTCTGAACATGGTAAAGAAGAAATAAATGTGTATTAAAAAAGGCACTTAAACAGTAGATGTTGAATGTAAATATATAGCGTATACATGTCTACACATATTTTAAAAATTTTGTGTGTAATATTTTAAAATACAAAGGATAGACCAGATAGAAAAATACAGTACACAATTGGAACAAGCGAAGCGGAGAGTATAGTCTAAGCGCTCATAATGTCGTTGAGAAGCGCGTCGTTGAAGTTGGTTACATTGCACACACAAATAAAATTCATTGAGAAATATACACATATATGCAGATACATAGATGAAAATAATTAGAATAATGAGAGTGGTCCGTGAGTGTTTATATAATAATGTAAAAGAGATTGTGGAAAATGTAAGACCACTACTGATAGAGAATATGTTGGCAATAAAATAGCAGTAATAGATTGGAAAGAGAAGTTTATGATTATCGAATGACGATGATGTATAGAGTATGGGTAGGGAGAAGAAAACGAAGACAAAGAATAAATAGGAAATGTATGTAGCTATGACAAATAATAGTTTATTTATATATTATATATAAAATTTAACAATCAACACAAGTTAACATATTTTTAAAATAGGGGTATACTACACGTTGAAAGACAGGGTTTTTAAATGCGGACATTTATTATTATTTTTCTATGAAGGAGATAGGGTAATGAGTGTCCAGTTATACTATACAACAAATAATAAACGCCATTGACTTCAAAAAGTTGGCCTAGAAACGCAAAAGACCCGGGTTACTATCGACCACACATTATATTATTGGCCCTTCTCTTTATAATAATATATATAATGTAAAATGTTTGTTTGATTGATTGACATTTTTTCTCTTCATTGTACACATTTTCAATTCGCGCGCGCCTTCACATTCTTATTATTTTATTTTTATTGTTGTTGGTCAGTGTTAAAGCTTCATTAAAATTGCTCTTCTTATCTTTTATCGTTCTTTTGACTATTCTACTATCACTACAACAACAATTGATATACGTCTAGTTTTATTTTTCTCATCTTAACCATTGATTCTCTTGATATTTGTATAAAAATGTCACGTACTCTTTTTTATTATCTTTCTTTTTAACGAGTATCTATACAATTTTAAACATAATACATCAATTCTTGACATCAATAACTTTTATGGTATTTTAAAATAAATTGACACAATATTTTGTAGCTAATGTTTATGTTGTATATAGCATTTCAAATGAATCACCATTTACTAAATATTTTTTTATTAAAAGTATCTGGTTTGTGTTAGATATTTAATTTTTTTTTTTCAATTGCACATGCAACGTACCTCGTTAAGTTGTCATCGTTATTATATTATTGTCGTGAATTCATATATTGTTTTTGTGTTATGTATATATAGTAAGATTTTAATCTAATAATTATATATTCTGTTTGGTTAACGCAGTATAGTAGTCGTAAAACTTTGACACACTTAGATATCTATATTTTGTTTGTTGAATACTCATAACATTTAATTTTCAAATACCTAACACAATAATCTGTGTTTGACATTGATATTATTGAGTAAAGGCGAATGTATTGATGTTAAATGGAATACCTTAACCGTATCACTTTTTTCAGTATTCACATAATAACGATAGTATATAGACGACACCACATGAGATAGTCATATTTATATTTGCCGTATATTTTTTTATATTGTAGAACATCTTGATGGATATATTTAGATGCATTGGTATCTCATTTTTCAGAGAAGTAAATTTGGAAGTTTCTCCAATGAGAAGTGTTTGATGCGATTTTTTATGCTTCAAAGATAATGTCATGGTTAGTGATGAATTGTATTTTTTTTATAGTAAATATGCGTCAAAAGTTAACTTATTCCATTGAGACAAATCAATTGTTGAAATGTCAATTATATAACATACTCCAATATAATGGTGTTTATAAGTCATTGAAGTAAGAGAACATGTGACAGGGGTGGTGACGGGCATAAAATTTATTTAAATTCTTCTCCACTAAAAAATTTTTTTATCGTTATCACAAATGTTGGGTAAAACAAAGGCAATTGAAAGTTGATATTTGATGACAATAACGTTCGAAGCGCGGGGCAAGTTATTTTCCGTGATACTTTATATTACAGTCATTTATTCTAGACAAAATGTATCCGTATTTTTGGGTACTAAGCTTATGTTTAGTTAAATTAATGGTGTTAGTGAATTAAACTGTTTTTCTTTATACACATGATAAGGTGTCATTTGAAAATATGAAATGATTTTTTTTACAGGGATTCAAACAATTAAATCAATTATACTCTTTTATAATGTATCTGTTATATTTATGAAAATACAAGTATTATGCTCAGTTATATATATGGTAAATTATGGTGGAATAAATTTAGAATTGAAATAACCAGTGTAGAAATTTGTTTCATTGGGACGATGTATTATATATTGTCAGGTAGGTTGGGTTGAATAGGGCACCATTAAGTTAAATGGATAAATGGTAAGGAGTAGATTTCATGGGATCTTTCGACATTTAAACTAAAAATTAGTATGAAGCTTTAAGGGTTTAATGAAGGAAAACAGCCTTGTCTTGTCTTATTAACATAACGCCGTACGATGTGGGTTCCCAATAAATGAGGAGAGAAATTTTTTAACATGTAGAGAGATTTCTATGTAGTAAATGGGGCATCAAAAATGTTTATTTTACTGAAAATGTTTGAAAAAATACTTATCTGGAAACAAATATAGTTCTGCACAATTATTGACAGAGTAGTGTATTAATAGGGAAAGTTTTTATATGTAATGGAGGCGTAGATTGTGTTTAGAATTTTATCAATGATGTCAATCACCAAGTTGGAATAGGTGCTCCGTATTGCTATGAGTAGAAAAAAAAATAAAAAGAGGAAAGGTCGGAACGTTTTACAAGATGACTTTTAAATATTGTCGTTATCTTTTAATTTTTAAAGATTATGGTAGCAAAAACGATTTAAATCTATATTGTCATCTATAATGATATAGCAGATTTTGTTCTGTTTTTCATTTTAAAGACACATTATACATTCAAATGTATAATTCTAAAATTTTAGAAAAGTTTTCTATGTTGAGCATTTTCATAAAAATCTTTTTCCTCATAATTATATGTAAGAATGTCTGTAAGAACGTGTCACGAAAAAAAAATCCCAACAAAAATATATTCTATTCTTAAATTATTTGTCGGTTCTCTAATAGTAGTAGCATGGCGGATTTCCAACATATTTACCAAAATAGAAAGTTCGATTATTTTCAATTGGCAAAGTTTGAAAACTTGTGGTTTTTTTTATAAAAAATCTTATAATAGCTAAGAAGGTGAAGTAATAACTTAACGTAATGGTTTAAAACTTCTTATCTTTTTCTACGTGTAAACGATGTCTTCTCTAAATAAGTTTAATAGATTCCTCTGGATTTTCTCAATCATTTAAAAAAACTAGTATAATAAAACATCAAAATAGACGGAGTCCAGAATTAATATTTCTTCCAACAGATTTCCCACGTCACTTGTGGTCATTAGAGAGAAAGTGGTAAAATTAAACGTAAATGAAACGCATAAGGATATATCAAAAATTAAGTTAATAAGCAAGGGGGACTAATAAACTGGCATGGGAAATTATATCCACAACAATAAAAAGTTTATATATTTATTTATTTTTAGTATCGGGCCAATTTTTAGGTAGAAAGTTAAGTTATATGTTTTTTATTTACCTAGACAGTTTGAACACATCAAATAAAATCAAGAGATATAAGGAATAATAATATATATATTTGAAAAAGATTTAAAAAAGAACGCTTAAAAGTAAAGTAAAAGACAGCATTCTACAGAAAAGGTAATTAATTTTTTATTGTCAATATAATAAAAAGTTGTCCCGCTCATTCTTCTTGACTTTTTCTCACACATTGGGCTACCTTCTTTTTAAACTCGTCATAATTATTAATAAATTCTTTGGCTGCATCAACATTAGCAGGCGATTCAGAATTTGGGTCAGCGAGGATTGATATAACACTCAATAATATTGTTTCAACAGTATGTACAGGTAACCAACGTTCTTCTGGTCTTTCATAACCGAAATGATCATCACCTGGTTCATGGAGAATCGAAATACAAACACTTCCGTTTTTTGCAATATTAGGATGCCACATTTCAGAGATAAACCTCATTTTAGGGGGTCGTTGGGGGTACTCTAGAGGAAATTCAAGGAGAGCCTTAAAAAAACCACCTTCATATATTGTGTCAGGTGGTCCGATAATGAGAACTTCCCACTTGTACACATCATCATCGTTTACCAAGCCTGCAGAAAATCCGTCGACTGGATTTTTTTGTAACTCTTGTAGTTGTTTTTGTAATAGCAGTTTCCCTTGAGTATGAGACATTATATAGTAATAAATTATATTATTTCTATTAAATCTAATAGTTAAAGTATCAAATCACAAACCGGTAAAAAACGTTGATCTTCTAAAACAATGATAGTAAATTGGAAAAAAGAATTAAAGAAATCCGTGAGAATGCCCTAGAATAATAATTGATTACCTTAAAAAGAATTAGAACCTAAAAATTTTAATGAATTATATAAACTATTGTAGCAAAGTATATTTTTTTTAAAATTTAATATGTAAATTCATTCAAAAACATTTAAAAAATTATTTTAAAAAAATTTATGTTTCTAGTAAGGAAAAATAAAGTCTAAAAAATCGTAAATAATTCATTATCAAAATGATAGTTGATTTTAAAACAAAATAAAGTTTATTGATACGATAAATTTAGATAAAAAAGCTGACGACTATTCAAAGCAAAATTCTTATTCACTTGATTGGTGAATAGTTTAAAAATTTAAAATAAAGTGAACACATTATGCAATTGATTGAAAGAATAATAAAATTTTAGAAAGATATTTAGAAAAAAATTATTTTTTAAAATCTTATCCATTTCATATTAAAAATAGAGGATTTTAAAATCTTAGAAGTAACATACACATAAGAGAGAGTATCTACTTTGATGAAATACAATGTCTGGGACAGGAGGTTACAAAGAGTCTCTCTCTTTACTAGGTCAGTATCTTTTTTTTTTGATAGTTACTTTGTACCAAATGATGTTAACTCTTTGCGCGTTAACGCATTATTTTGTACTAACAACAAAATGTCACTCAATAATTGTGATTGTGTACCATTTTTAAATTGTCTTTTTTTAATTTTTTTTATACCAGATATGGTGGATTTTTTAAAATTTATAGAAAAAATTATTGTTATTCAGCTGTAGTCTTTATTTCCATACTATTCTTTCTTCGATGAAAAAAGCCGCGGACATATTAAATTTTATCAAAAGATTTTAACAAATACCTTTGATATTCTCTTTTGCTTCTGACTTCGCACACATTCCTATTCCCCTACAACTTTATTCAAATGTTTTAGAAACTCGTTCAAATTTCTCTTGCTCTTATGTTTCTATAATTTTTTACCTGGTAGAATTTATTTTAGGACTTTTGATCAATGCATTTTAATCTACACTGTTCCATATAAATATTTTTAAAGTTGTCTTTTTCAGAAAGTCTAAACTAATATTTCTGTTTAATTAAAAATATTTCTAACAATATGGATTCATTTACTTCAAAAATTTTAAAAACATGCAACTTTGGAATTGGACCAATATCATGCCATGCATGGAATGCAGATAGAACACGTTTGTTTATTTTTTTACACAATTACAACTTTAAATATTTATTTTAGAATTAGCTGTTTCCGCATCCTCTGTAATATATATTTTTTCTATAGAAGTAAAGAAAAACCAAAATACAATTGATTTTTCTCTTTTGCACACATTATTAGAACACGATCTTGCTATCACTGGTCTTGATTGGGCTCCAAAAACGAATCGAATTGTGTCTTGTTCACAAGATAAAAATGCTTTTGTTTGGACATTTGACAAAAATAATAATATATGGAAACCTGAATTGGTTCTTGTTAGAATTAATAGAGCTGCGACTTGTATTAGATGGGCTCCATTGGAAAATAAATTTGCAGTCGGATCTGGAGCAAAAGTTGTATCAATTTGCTATTATGAAAAGGAGAATGACTGGTGGGTTTCTAAACAGTTGAAGAAACCTATAAAATCAACCGTTAACTGTATTACATGGCATCCAAACAATTGTCTTATTGGTGTTGGAGCATGCGATTTCAAGAGCAGAATATTTTCTGCATATATAAAAGAAGTTGATGAGAAACCTTCACCTATATCTTGGGGAAATAAAATGCCTTTTGGTCAATTGATGGCAGAGTACAGTGTTTCTTCATGGATTCTTGATATTGCTTTTTCTCCTTGTGGTTCACGCATCGCTTGGGTGGCTCACAATTCTACATTATCAGTAGTAGATTCAGAAGTAGATGTTACAAAGATAAATTCATTAAAACTTAAAACACTACCATTGTGTTCAATTGAATGGATAAGAGAAAATAAGCTTATAGGAGCGGGATACGATTATGTTCCGATGATTTTCAAGGTAACAGATGACGGCATTCCATCATATCAAGGGAAAGCTGATGATAGTAGTGCAAGTGGAAAATCTCAAGAATCAGAAGGTGTTTTTAATGCGTTTCAAAAGTTCCAAAATATTGACAGGAAAGGAACTGAAGTTGTAGATGTTAAAACTGCTTCAGCACATCAGAACGCCATCCGACAAATTGCACCATTCTCAGGAAGATGTGGTAATTATACGGAATATACTACATGTGGAACTGACGGTTTAGTATGCCTTTGGACAGCCTAAGTAGCTACCTATTTGTAAAGATAAAAATAACCATATTTAAATTTATATTTTATTATCAATACGTAAAATAAAGTTTTCTATATTTTTTAAACCACCTTATCATCAAAAACAATAGTCAAAAAAATTAATCCAACTTAATATCATTAGCCCAGTCATGAAGACCTGCATTATAGGTAAGAGCATTTATTCTCATGTCTACAAATCGGTTCCTCATTTGATTTGCTTTGTCTCTCTCACATTCTTTATGATAGTTTAAAAGTTTAGGGGGAACATTGTAATTATATTTGTTCATATCTTTAACCAATGAATTAATACTGTTTATACATTCAGCGGAATCGGTCACAAACATTATAGAAATACCCTCTGACCCTTCATGTCTTCCAACTCTTCCAATACGATTAATATATGTACTATATCTTAGGGGAACATTATGATGAATGACGTATTTAGCTCCCTTAACATCAATACCCCTTTCAATGACATCTGTAGAAATAAGAATAGTTCCAGGAACTTCATCAATTACTCGCAAAGCTTCGTCCCTCATCTCCTGAGTCCTATTACCAGAAATTGATTTATTTGGAATATTTGATAAGTTCATCCACGTTGCAGCAAGATCCATTTCATTTCTTGATCCAAAGAAAGTAATAATCTTAGTATTTGGCTCTTTAGATTTTATCGATTTCAAAACTTCAATTAACATGTGAAATCTATCATAACCTTTAACTAAAATAAATTCCTCAATAACATTCCAATCAGTTCTAGACTTCGAATGGTTAATAAAAACATAATTTGAATGGGGAATAAAAACAGGTGCAATATCATGTATAGTTTCTTCATCAAGAACCGCTGATGTAAGTACTTTAATCAGTTTCCCATTATCTTCATTATTGATACCAGAATCTTTTATAAATTCACTCATTTCATATTTATAGGTAGGATCAGAAATAAATTTATCTGCTTCATCAACAACAAGATACCTAAGTTTTTCCAATTTAATTGCCTTACGTTCTGACAATGATTTTAATCTTCCAAGACAAGCAATTACAAAATCGCAACCTTTCTCAAGTTGATCTTGAATATCGCGATTACTTATATCACCATAAATAAGTATAGTCTCGAATGGTGTATCTGAAAAAATAACAGTAGAATTTGCCGTTACATAAGTCAAAATTACCTTTTGTCAATGCTTTAACATCCTCCATCAATTGTTTAGCAAGATCCTTAGTAATAGCCATCATCATTCCAAGAGGAGCTCTTCCGACACTATACCCCTCTTTTGAAGTCGAGCGCTTTCTAATAATATAATCAATTATTGGAACAATATAAGCGTAAGTTTTTCCGAAGCCTGTTGGAGCAGAAGCAATAATATTACATACTCTCGCTTTTACAAGAGGGCAAACATATTGTTGGATAGCCGTCATATCATTCTTTTTCATTTCGTGAAGTACTTTTAAAATATCCTTGTTGATATTAAGATCTTGGAAAGTTTTGCAATTTTTTTGTAGAACTAAGTCAATTTGATCACTTAACTCTTCATTTGAAACATAGTACGTTTGAGCACTATTATATTCAAAAGCGTTTCTGTGGGCAATCATACCCTGTCTCTGACCAATAAGTCTTTCTGGTTCCCTGAGTTCAGGTTTATACCCAAATGGTCTTCTTGGTCGATTACCTTCCGTAGTGATATTTGAAAACATTTTTTTTGGTTCGGGTTTACTTTCAGTGTTTTCTTCTTCATCACTTGTAAAGTGTAAATTCTCATATTTATTAGAATTAATTGAATCAAAATTCATAGTTGATATAGTAACCAATGAATAAAACTTAAAAGTTACAGAATATCTAATTTTAAACAACTAACTTTTTGATATAAAAGAGAATGTAAAAAAAGTCTGTTTGGAGTTTCGTCAACAACTCTGATATCCCGCAATTTTTATTATTTAAGAGTTTTGAAATTGTTACACTCTATTCAAGCAGTTTAATGCTATCAAAAAGAGTCATGATGACTACTTTTTGAATATAAAATGTGTAAAAATCTTTGTCTTACTACTATATACCTTCTAATCCGTCTTACCACTAACTTTAATTCATGATGAAAGGTGGGAGCGACACTTTTGATGTTGTCGTTGATAATATCATCTACGTTGGTGTGAATGCCAGTTTAATATGCGCGATACTGGCAATTTTGGCGTGTGGATTTACGATAATCACAATAGTATGTAATTTGTTAGCGGAATTATTTATTTCTATTAGGCAGTATTTAACAACATGGTACAAAAAAAAGAAAACTTGTTTTTTCGACTTTAGACCGAAGAATGTTTTTATTTCATCTTCAAATGAAAGAGAAGTTCCTCGATTGGATGATAAGTCTTTTTGTAATAGGTTCGTTAAACAGTACTGTTGTTCAGACTTTCATGTTTCAGGACTCCAATAAGTTTTGAAGGAATCAATTTTGACTCATCGTCAGACATGGAATATTTTTCTCTAGACGGAGACGATTTCGATGAACAAACGAGTTTGAACACCATGTCTCACGAATGCAAAACTGTGAGTTTTTATAATGGTGTTAAATGTCACTCTACGCCTAACAGAATAAACCGAGATACTGATTTATCTACGCCGTTTACATATGTTAAGAACCCAATATATATTTTATAGACATATATATAATCGTGTATATTTGATAAATTTTATGTATAATTAATTAAACTTTTTCTTCTAACATCTATACTTGTTGTGTATTTCGCACAGAGATTTGACTATTTTTTCTTCTATATCTACATTTTTTTCGGTTTCCTCTTTACTTAAATTAATAATCATTTCACTCAATTCTCCCTTTTCTTTTGGTGTATACAGAATTACTTCTTTTGATCTCCTGGAAAGAATATTACCAATGACGACCTGGTGATTATAGTATTCAAAAGACTTTTTGCTTTTGGAATATAATAATTCCTCATCGGTTTCTAACTTAAACGTTACTAAGAAATTTTCTTTACTTCCACATAACAATTCAATAATATCACCTTTTTTGAATGGAGTGAGTTTTAAGAGTATTTCACCGTTTCTTGATTGGATTTTATGATCAGCCATATGTTTTTCATCAATGTAAAAATCGGACACAGCAGCAGCAAGATAAATGATCACATCTTTTTTGAGTGGCCTGAGAATGGATAAAATAACTTTTAATGCTTCATAGTATTCAAATAGTTCAGTAAAGCTAATTAAAAATAGATTTTTCTTGTATTTACTTTTTAAAGATAAAATATTTAAAAATTTCTGTTGCTTGGTTTTATCAATGCCATCAAAAGCCAACATATTATCGTTATTAACTTTTAAGTGATCAAACATTTTTTCTATTGATCTATCAAAAGGTTTTAAGGAAGTATCTCGGTAGAAAAAAATGACGAAATAGTCGTTTTGCAAGAAGTATTCTGCTGAGGAAGATCCCCTTTTACCTGTCGAAAAATTATCAATGAACCTCACGGTATTTTTTTCGATAGGAACTCTAGTACCACCGCTCTATAAAAGAAAAATGTAAAATGTACTCTTAAACAAACGTACGGTTACTAAAACAAACTTCTCTCCTTTATTGTCATCAATGAATTTCTTTAATGAATGATTATTCTTTAAAAAATATTCACATGTTACTGATTCAGTCATTTCTTTCAACAAAAATATTAAAATCAGTTAATTGATACCCTGAAGCATAAGAAATATATATGTTTATGTTTTCTATATCATTGTAAATATGAATAAAATCCATTAATTTGGTATAAAGTTAACGCACCCTAACAAAATATACGTATAAACATTAAAAAACAATTCTAATACAAAAATAAATTGTGTATACATCTTGACAAATGAAAATGTTTTATGAGATATAATGAATACATACATTAAAAAATCACTAAGTACATTTAACAAAATCATAAATTACTTATAAAAAATAATAAACTACAAAATTTTTAACGTTAAAAGAATTACAAATGCTCAAGTAAAGATCGCGAATAATCTTAATAGGTATCGACAAAAATCACATATATTAGAAGTTACCATGAATTAAAAAATCGTTTTAGGACCTTATTTTTTTATATATATTTTTACTTGTTATTTATTTGAAGAGTAACATTTTAATAATTATATCTACCAATTGCTTTTTTGAATGCTAAAGAAACTAAAAACACATATTTTATCTAAATTGATATTGGTAATAAAATTGTTCAAATGTCACATAATTTTTTTATTTTTTGTCGTAAAATTAAATTTGAATTTATTAAATGGTCAAATCACTAAAAAAATATTTCAATAAATAAATGTATCTGAAATATAGGAATAAATAATTTCCTTCAAACTCAAATATTTTTACAAAATTAGATGAAAGCTTAATGATTAAGTTATTATTTTTTGAAAGATTATGTTCACAACAAAAAATATTATAGATCCACACAAAAAAATGAGGAAAGATCCATACGCATCCTCTAGAAACACAGGTTTTGCCATAAAAATTTATGATTACATGAATTCAAAAATTCTAAATACATACCTTTCTAAAAATAAAAACAATTTTTAAAGTAAATGATTACTACACTTTTAGTAGATAGAATAAATAAGAATATGTATTAAAAAATCACAAAAAAAATTTATCTCTCACTAGAGAATTCATCCCTCTTTGATATCATTTGAAGGTTCGGGATTTTTAACTTCATCAACCATTTCGCGTTCCACTATCTCTTCCTTTATTTTTGACTCATGAACCTCATCTGTAGAATCAGATTCTTTAGTTTCTTTCGGAGGTTGTGAATCTTTCACTTCATCCACGACCACTGAAGTCTTTTCTTTTATCGCGTCACTTTCTCCGAGAAGCAAACTATTCAATGTTGGTCTTGCTTCTCTTTCGTGCTCTAATTTTTCTTTCTGCGCTTGTTGTTTCTTTTCAAACTCTTCATATGCGGTTAAAAATTTAGTTTTCCACTTCCCAACCATAAGATTAAAATCACCTCCACTGCATCTTGGTTTGTCGTCCTCAACTAATTTTTTCATTTTTGCTGTAAACTCTTCACGATTATGAGTAATTTGTCTTTTTTTATTTTCAAGGTTTTCCTGAATTTTTACTATCTCACATTCATGTTCAGAGATGGCTTGTTTCAAGGCAGCTTCTTGTTTCTTGAACAGCTCTAATCGTGCCTTAGTAACTATATGTCTGACATCTGCTGAACAATTTGGAGCAAAAACTTCTGCCATTAGTAATTGATTTCTAGAGTATCTTATTGCAGTTAACTTTTTAATATTCAAATCGCGGGGATTGTCCTCTTCCAATGGTTGAACTACAATGCCACCATTTGCTGCAGCATCAAACTTTCTCTGGTTGCCAACATTTGGAAGGAGACTCCTTTCAAACTGACTTTTTACTTTCTGTCGATTCATTGTATATTGTTGAAAAGCTGGTGAGTTGTAGTAGTTTTTCATTTGTTTTTCATATTCCATTTTTTCTCGTTCATACTCTTGGTAATAAACCATTTTTTCTGTATCATCAGCTTCTTCCCACTTTTTAGTTAATAAATCAGAAATCTCCCATACTGGAATATTTGGATTTTCACTTCTCATAATCGTAAAATTTTTCTTTTTAAACCTTAACTCTGGAGAAATAGGTTTTTCGGGTAATTTAGGAGGTTGAATAGAGAAAGGATCTATCGTAAGATGTGATCCATAATTTGAAGATAAACGGTGTTGAGATCTACTTTGCATGATTATCCTTTATCTAAAAAAATTTATTTATTAAATAAATTAATATAAATAAAAAATTAAAAAACAATAGAATGTTTTCAATCTAATTATTAGTAAATATCTCCAACGTAATATTGTGAAGTGTTTTAAAGACAAGAAAGGCAAATATCAAAGAAAATGGAAGTAAAATGAAGTATGTTTTATTATCACCAAGAACTTCTTGTGTAAATTCATCCAAAAACAATATACTATTGGCTGGATCCATTATATAAAAATAAAAATGTTATTTTGAATCTAACAAACACAGATTGAGAGAATAGAAAAGTAGTAGAAAGTCCGCGTTTTCAACAAACAATGCAACTATATGTCTTGGAAAAAGCTATACAAATAACATTATTCCAAATATGATAATCATAGCTGGAAAGTTTTTTTAAGTTTTGTTTTTTATGAATTAAAAGATGAAAATACTTTTTTTAAAAATCTTTAAATGAATATTTTACCTTTTATGTTGTATTTAACAATTATTCTTCAGTATATTTGATCTTGATAAGAAAATTTTGAGTAATGTGTGTCATTAAAGTATTACATACTCAGCAATACTAGATAAATACAACGTCATACTTTGTAGATAAGACATATTTTAGTGTCTTTTTTTCTGTTTTATACTATGGGATTAATAACTTCAAAATTATGGAAGCTCTTATTCACAAATAAAGGTAGTTAAAGGGATTTTATATGCTTATTTAAATTTTATTATTAGAACACAAAGTTATTATTGTTGGTCTGGATAATGCTGGAAAGACAACAATCTTATATCAATTGTATGTTTAAGTTTATGTCTTTTAACTAATTATGATGATTTTCTAGTGTGACAGGGGAAACAGTTCATACAGCACCAACAATTGGATCAAATGTCGAAGAAGTTTCATATAAGAACATACATTTCGTGATGTGGGATATTGGAGGACAAGAAACTCTTCGAGCAACTTGGTCTACTTACTATGACTCCACAGAATTTATTATTGTTGTTATTGATTCTTTGGATGTCGACAGGATATCTATAGTGAAAGAACAACTTGATGTTATGCTTCAGCATGATTCTCTTTCTAAAGCTTCTATATTAGTATTTGCTAACAAACAGGATATGAAAGGTGCACTATCGGCAGCACAAATAAGTGAAAAGTTAAAACTAACTGATATAAGAACCCATAAGTGGCAAATTCAAGGTTGTTGTGCGTTAACTGGTGAAGGTATAGATAAAGGACTTGAATGGATGAGTGAAAATATTAATTAAACTTATATTTTATTATTTCTTTTAAAAATATATAATATAACAACTAATACAATTATATAAACTTAACAATATTTCTTCAACTTTTTTCATGCTGAATTTTTGAGAGTATTAAAAGGTATCATACCGTGTGGATATTTACTTAAAGTCCATTTTGCTGCTGGAATGCATTGATCTAAATTCCATTTAGGATAGACCCTTTTGTATAGATTTAACAGTACAACATCCATAGCATTTAGCTGCTTGTCAAAAGTACATTTAAATAATCCATGGGTACCAAGTGACTCTTTAATGTGTCCTCTAGCTCCGGAGGGTGTCCATAATTCGAGAGGTTTGAAATACTCAATATCTTCTTTATCGAAAAACATGTATCTGCATACGACAGATCTTCTATTGATTTTAAACGGATGTCCACTGAGGACAATTCTTTTAAGGATAATTCTGTCTGGATTCATATCAAGAACACTTCCAGTTGCAGCCATTGTGTAACGTCCATCATCATTTTCGATGTAAGCAACAACAGGACATGGAGTGTATGTAATAGGAGCATAAATGGTAGCGACAAATGCTCCTTCACTAGGCATAAAACGCTCCATTTTAAACTTATCTCCATTCGTATGTTGTGAGAAAATAGGCTCAGCCGCAAACTTCCTAAAACCAACTTGGAAAATCATTCTTGCCTTATTTTTAATAATATCTTCAAAACCTTGAACTCTTTTAAGAACGATATTCATTACGGACATTTTTTGTTCATGTTTAAGAAGCTGATATATAACAAGTGGGGCTCCTTCTGTGAACTGTTCAAACATGTGTATTGGGGCATTTTTTAAAAAGACGATGCAGGTTGTTCCTAATGGAGCAGCTAGTGTGTCATTATTAAAATCTTCTTGGATTTCCTTACTAATGACTTTTTTTGTATGTAAATAGTCCGAAATCTTAAATATCCTAGCATAATCAAAAGGCAAATTCTCTTTTGTATCCCATTTAGCATTCTTAAACGATTTTAAACCTCTATACTTTTGAAAACGTTGCCTAGCAGGTAATTCTTTCGGAGTTTCTATTTCATCAGGGAAATTAGCATGTGAACGAGCATCCTTATAAATATCGTAAGCTTCTTCATCAACCTCCATATCTTGGTCATCCATCATAATAGTAGCATTGTCGTCAGCGATTGTTTTGGTATCTTCTTCCTCACTAACTTCCTCAGGTTCCCAATTATCTTCTCCAGACATATACTCATCTATCTCTTCCTCATCATCATCTACATACCATGCCGCTTGGTAATCAGACGTTCCTTTCGGAACTCTAACTACCATTTTCTTTTCTTTATTGTCAATTAATTCATTAGATTGATTGACCATTTCATAATCATCTTTTGATGGCCAAGTTTGTTCACCTTCCATTGGGTCTGGAATTATAACTTCTTGGAGACTTTCCTGCTTCTCACTGTCCGGGATCCATTCTCTTTTCCCGTGTTTAGCGTGGAGTTCAAAAGACCCATCTTTTGTATTCCATAAAGAATCAGTTTCTACAATTTTTCCCTATTTCAAAATTACCAACACCTTGGATGCATAAAAGCTTATTTGGATTTAATGGTGCTCCCCGAACAACACATTTTATTGCAGTCACATAGTCTTCTGGATCTCCAATAATACTTATATCATCGGCGATTAAATAACTTCTTTTACTTTGTATAGCCATGGGACTTTTTCTATAATCTTTAATTAATCGCAAGGAATTGTATATATCGTTAATGTCTAAATAGTGAAACTGACTTTCTCCAAGTGCCCAACTATCGATAACCTTATCGAGAATATGTTTATTTAAACTTTTTTCTTTTTGACAAGTAATTGAAAGGGTAAAATGAATAACAGAAGGACAACCAAGAGCTTTGATTTGACGGATAAAATCTTTTTGTGTTTCAGATAATTCTCCGTCTTTTGGCCAAATAATCACAAGAATGTCTGATGTTTTAAGACAATTATAAACACCGTCAATATTACCATATTCAGGAATCATAAATCCCAATTGAGCATTTTGAAAGCGTTTTAATTTGGTGTACAAAACAGTATTTGATGGATTAAATTTATAATCAATGTCTTCAAGGGAAACGATAGATTCAATGAATTTGTCAACTTTGAAACCGAAGTCAAAAGACACTACTGTCTAAAGATGTTTAAATATTAAAAATTATTCCTAAAGTAACATACCACCATAGCAGCACATTTATGTCCTCTCAATCTTTTTTCATTTAAAATTAAATTTCTGTGAGCTATTCTACGTTCCTTTGCTATCAATCTGCGTTGGCCTCTTCCAATAAGAGCTTTATGCTTTTTTGAAGACGAAGTTACATCAACTCTTCCAGTTTGAATTCTGTTGATTTCTCCTTTTGTACGATGCCTACCAGGATTATGCTTTTTTTTCGGTAAATTAAACCCACCAGGGCGATGGCCAATTCCAGTCATACTATATATAAGAGTGTAATTTAAATTTGACTGATTTTTCAATTAAATAATAAGAAACAGTAAAAAACTACAGCAAATTAATGGAAATATTTTTAAATAACCCGAGAATACATTTTACCATATATTCAGAAAGTCTCTTCAAGATACGAACCCAAGCATTGGAAGAGTACATATCAGGGAATGATGGAAGTTAGCGTTTTATGTAGCAATGCAAATTTGTAGGTGTTTAAATATTTTTTTCACAAAATAAAAAGGTATTATTAATAAATATTTTTTACTATCGATTTTTTTGTGAGTTTTAAATTTACTTTAAAATGTTTATTTCTAAAGTATTCGTGATATCCATTTGCATGATAGTCTACCTTAGAGTGACGTAACCTCCAATAAAAATCATTGCATTTAATTTGCATATTTATCATACAGACCAGTTAAAAGATTTTAATTATCTTCGACAACGAACCATTTGCTGGATAATTTACTATTTATTTTTGGAAATATTTTGAAATGTTTGTTTACTTTTCTATAAATGCATTTTAATTTATACTAATTACTATCTAAATATAATTAATTACTGGATTATTCCTAATTAACTGTATAAATTAAGAGAATATGATCATTGGTTAGCCAATATAAAATTTTAATATTTTTCCACGATTTATAGTTTCCTTTTAATAACATTCTTTGTAATTTTTAATATTTTGCTAAATTGTTTATATAATAACAAGTTATATCATTTACAGTTTGATTTTATTATAAATAAAAGACCATTGACAACCAATAATTGAAATATTGGATTATACTTAGTCTATTATATAGGTAAATTTCTCAAATCATAAATAAACATTTCAGTGATTTTATTTAAAAAATAAAGAAAATGAATTTTTAAGATGAAATTATACAAGTTTTTTAGCATAAAAATTTATTGAAAAATAAAATGTTATAAATATTTTCCTATAAATAATCATTATAGTTCAGACTTGAGAGTGTCTCTAAGTATACGTTTCTGTTTTTCCTCTTCATCTGGTCTTGGTTTCAGTCCAATAAAATAAGCAGCTTCATCAGGATCAGCGGGTATTATCTTACATATGTCTTGCATAATTTTTGGCAAACCATCTAAACATAGGTCTTGTAAACAAGATAAAATATTAGGTGTTTCTCCGGGTTTGCATACATTCATTTCTAATGAGCAAAAATTATTTGGTATAAGTATATTTTTTAGTGCATTAATAACAAAAGTATAAAATTCTGACATTGAATTTCTACAAACTCTATATGAAACTCCATTTGGATAAAGTGATGCTAAAAAGATTTACTAATAATGATTATAACGTGACTTACTAGGACCCATATTACATAGTTCTGCACAAATATTATGAAATATTGAAGCATTCAAGAAGGAATGTATTTGATCAACAACATGTTGGTTGAAAAAGATAGTGTGCTCTAAAACTGTACTTCCCGTCATGCATAACGAACATTCTAAGCATTTTGTTGCACGTGTACCTATTGCAGTGTTACTTGCAAATTGTTCGTGGCAACCTGGTAATAAAATAGAACAAATACCGTCATTTTCTGGAATATTGTGATAAAGATATTTTACAATGTTTAAAATATTTCTATTGTTAACTGTTAGTAGTGAAGGTTCTATTATGGGTCTGGTATGTTGAATAAATTTCTGACAAATTGGACATATATGGTTAGCATGGTTTATTGACAAAACTCCTAAAAATCCAAGTACTTGCTTGTCAGTTACACTTTCAAATCCCCTAAATGCCGGACCATTACATATTCCTTCAATATCTTCAATGTAGGAACGCAAATTTTCCAGATAAATGACAAATGGATCCTCCCCGACTGGTACATTAAAAAAATTTGGAATGATAAATTTACCAAATGAAAGTTTATTTTGGTTGTTCATATCATTTGAATTTGTTGGATTTGGATTTGGAAAAATAGTAGTGTTTGGCAGATATGGGACAATCAATGGGTTGAGGAGTTGAAGCAACAGACAAGTCATCAATAAATAGCGTGGTTTCTTCGAGAAATCTTTCTATTCTTACTTTTCTTTTATTTTTTTCATCTTCAATTCTTTCTTCTATCATACTTTTAAAGATTTTCTGAGCTTTTGTTACTTCTAATTTACATTCTTCGTACTAAAAATAAAATATTTTTAATGATTCAAAAAAGGAAATAACATACATAATCCTTATTTCCATAGCACAAAATAATTAATGCACCTATAAATACTATAAAAGCAATATTACGCAGAAACATCTTCAAGTTTATCAAAGTAAGAATAGAAAAATTTATTAGAATAGTATTATTATCAATATTTTAAAGAATGATATGTAATATCATTAGAATAATGTACAATTAGGAAAGATAACAACAATCGTAATTTCTTATGTATAGTAAATTGATAAGAACCAAATTAAAAGCTAATGAACTTATTGTCTAATTGTATTCCACGACATGCAATATTATAAGTTTGAGGAATTACTTTATGAGTTGAAAATAATACCATGTTCATAATTTTGAAAATGAAAATTAGAAGATCTGCCTAATTTTTTGATGTATTACTTTCCATTATTTTACTCACTTCCACTGAATTAATTAAACATGTGTAATTATTTTTATAATCAGAGACGACTGTAAACTCCTTACAATCAAAAAATCGAAAATAAAACTTTTATTAGTAGCGCCAAATTTAACGTAATCCGACCTTTAATAAATGCTATTATTCATTTATATTAGTTTATAAAATAGAACAGATCAAGAATTAGTCTATTTATAAAGTTATGACAAAAGTTATTCCTAAAGAGTTATGTTCTATTTATAATAATTCAATAGCATTTATCTCAAAGTCATCTCCATTAACAACATTCAAAAATTCAAGATACATTTTTATGATATCAGACATCCATAATGGAGAAAGGAATCTTATAATTTTTGATACATTAAACAAGAAAGAGAATAAATTTAAGTTAGTGTTAATTTATGGAGAAATAACAGACGTCCCGCTAGCAATATATATTATTGACATAGAAAATATAATTTTAATATCAGCTCATTATTTAGAAAAGTCATTACATTTCGAAAAAATACAGGTATGTTATAAATAGACATTAAGATTATTTCCAATAGATTCACCATGATAAATACCACGCAGAAGGAGTAGAAGCAGTAGAATATGACGTCCCGTGGATTTATTCAGGTTATACTTTCTATGATTTACAAAAAAACATTTTCTTAATTAGCGATGGTTCATTTGTACAACGTTATGAATTGTCTTCTGAAACAATTACATTTCTAGAACAAAAACAAGAGAACATTGATAGAATAATACGAAGAGTTAAAAATTATGCTTTGCGTCATAACATACATATTCCAAACGGAAAACGCTTTATTCTCACCAATAACTACTTCTACATCGTTTTATGCTCAAGATCGGCCTTCAAATCTAAATAATTTTTTTGTTGTTAGTAGAAATTTAAAGAATGGTTTTCGGATAGAGAAAAGAGAGCTCAAAATGAATAAAAAAACAAAAACTTTCATTAATTTCGTGCAACACTCAAGAAATCAGATTAACGATTTTACGGTTAATGAAAAAAGAAAAACAATGTGGATTCTTTCGCGATATACACGGTCTCAGGATTCTTTTATGTACAATTTTCTAAAAACAATACGTTCCATTTTGGAATTTTTAATGATATTTTCATGGTTAGCAAAAATCTCATATTTTTTTTTAAGTATTTTAAAAGATGAATACTCTTTTGCTTTGTTCTGCATGAATCTTCTATCAAACGAAATAAAATTAGTTGAAGACTTTTCTTCATTAGATTTCTATTCTCCACCATACTTTTCTTCACCAGAAAGTATGTCTCTTTTGAATACTGAGGAAGATACAGGTAACGCTATACTATACAAACACAAAAGAAAAAAGAGTGGAGTAATATATAAAATACAAAATCCTTATATTTTTCCATCTCTAAAGTCAATAGCCAGAGATGCGGTCATTTCACAAAAAATCTCTCAGAATATGTCTTTCCAGTCAATTGAAAATATTCTGATAAATTAAGATAGAAAATTAAAGTGATAAACATAGAAATTTTAATAAAAAATAACTATAGTGTTTTAACACGAATACAATTTTCGCGGCGTTGTATTGGAGAAATGTTTTTGCCAGGGGAATACCTTAACATTTTTTTCATTGACCTTTGTCTTTATATCTCATTATGAGAGACAATTATTTTTATATTCAATTATTCTATTTTTTCCCGACGTCATTTCTTTTTTTATCATTTCAATATATTTTGTACTATCTTACAAGCTTTATAATAAAATGGTAATTTTAATTTTTCCTATCTGTCCTTTTCAATTGAATTTACCAATGCACCCAGTATGAATGATTTTTTGGAATAGCTTTATCTTTTAAATTGTTTCCTCTACTACGTTAAAAAAATTTTTAATATAGACTATTTTAATTTTATTTTTAGATAGAGAATGTTAATTGTTGCTTGTATCATTTTTTCTTTAGTAATGCGTGGGCTCTCAATCGAGTTGAAAGAAATTCTCGGGACAGACAATTACTTACTAATTGGATACCGTGACTGTGAGGTAACAATTGAGACGAGCCTTGAATCTATGCTGTGTCCATATCATTTTTCTGGAAGTAATACTTGCTTCAGTAATAAAGGTTGCCATCTGATGTCTGCTGTTCCATTTCTATGGACTCCTGGACATAATGAAATCGACAAAGAACAAGTTCCCAGACTTTTTTTAGTTTATTTAGAACAAAGGAACTTAGCAGCCAAATATGTTTCCTTGATTGTTCCCCAATTTCAAAATGGTAGTACAAGAGCTTTAAAGAGAATTTTTATGGGAAGCGCCAAAAATTCTGATAATCAAAATATTAATACTACTAGGATTTTTAACAGAGACTTTTTTAATTATATCTCTAAGATTAAGGTAATTTATTAATTTGCATCTAATTTTGTGCAAGTAATTTTAGGATATTATTTACGATAATAAAAATTCTGATTTATATATAATTGGTCAAGATGGAGATCACATAAATTATAAGATTTTTTATTACAAAGTTGTATCGCCAAGAAAACCTGAAGAACGTTTTGAATTTGTTTATCAAGAGACTTTAAGATTACCTGAAAAGGCTAAGCATTTGATTGGTGCTTCTTATGACACGTATACTGATAAATTTTATTTCCACATTAAAGGACAAACGAATAGTGAAATTTATTACTTTGATTCAACAGTTTTTCCGAAGAACTGTAGAGGATTCTTTATTATGGAAGTTAGAGACAACATTAGCTCCCGTTCTAAATGCCAGTATTTTTGGAAATGGAATTTTATATGTTAATGATAACCCAGATTCTGGTAGTTATAGACATTTTATTGGACCACTAAGTAGAAACCAAACATCTATTATGTGCCGATCTTCGTCAGAAGTTATAAGTGAAAAATTGTTTGTTATAAAAGATTATGATTATTGTAGAATTTACAGTGGCAAAAATTATTCAAAAGAAACGTGTGATTACTTAATATCACAGGGTAAAATATCTGCTAATGGTTTTAATAGTGGGAACGAAGGAGTAAGTTTGGTTTCTTAATTACATTGTTTGTATTTGTAGAGCTGGGGCCGATTTGTAACATGGATAATTATAATTAGTACCTTACTAAATTTTGTAAGTTTAAAAATATTGGACGTATTTATTTTATAAATTTAATTTAGATATTCATCGTAGTTATAACTCTACGTTGTATAGGACCAAATAAAAATGAACCGTTATCTAAGAAGATCAAATTAGATAAAGATGGAAAAATCGAATACTATCCTACTTATCTTTCAGATCAATCAGGATTTTCCTTTTAATTCAATTTCCTTTTTACTCCATTATAATACGGCTATATATCTACCTGAAATATAAAAGTTTGTTTTGTAATAGTTTTTATATGCTTTTACCTTTTTACATTATTTAACTTTAGTAGTAATAAATATTCAAATATAAGTTAATGATTATTTTTTAAAAATCTACTTATAATATTGTAAAGATTTTAAAGTTGATTTTGTCTTTATATTACTTTTTGTTTGTAAATTGTGATAGTTTTATTCTTTTTCGTGTTCAGTAGAGGAAAGATTTATATCAAGAGAGTAATAGCGTAAGTGAAATAGGTTAATAATGGTGTACAATTTTTTCTGTAATATATTTTAATATTTGTTCAATATTTTAAACATATTTTAGTAGAGTTAAAAGTTGTTGTGTGAGTAAAAGTTACAATTGTCTTTTTAATAAAACAATTTATTTAAACACATACCAATAGGACAAATTTAAAATTGTTTTTGTAATATGTTTATTAAGTGACTTTATTTTATAGATTTTATTTAGCATTGCGAATGATTATAGTTGCTATATTGAAAGGTGTTCATTCTATTTAATAACGTTAACATTATTTTCTTAAATTTTATATATTATATTTTAAAAAAAATAATACATATAATTAAACTAAATATATTTTGTATAATTTCCATTTATATTAATAATTGTAACAATGATTATTGTTTTTTGTTATTTGAAATAAATCATCCAAAAAGATTAAATTTTAGAAATTCTCCAGTTTTTGGTGACTATATTAAACAATTCCCGTTCCTCTTTTTTTTTTTAAAAATCAATGTCACTATAATCTATACGTGTAACATCAATATTTTAACTAGATTTAATTAAAACTTTTTCTTCTAACTTCTTTACCATTTTTGCCTCGTTAAATGTCAACTGATAATATCTATTCTATACTTAAATTATATATAAATATGTAGGTGAAAATAAATAGTTTACAATATCCGTTTATTTTCATAAAAGACATAAACGTATCTACATTTAATGGATTTAAATTTTTTGATAAATACATATTTTAATCTTACGATAAATATTACGCATTCACTTATATAACTTTTATCACATTTTATTTTTGATGTTTATCATAATTTAATAAAAACTTTTCACATATTTAATAGTAGTTGTTCACATTATTAATTTTTGAAGGTATAAATTTTCAAAATCACAACAAAATTTATTTATTCGATTTAGAAATTTAATACATATTTTCTCAGACTAAAAAGTTGTTGAAAAAGGGAAAATTGTACAACAACAAAAGTGTACACTTTTTTCTTTTATTTATTTATTATTTCTAATTGACAATAATGGACATGAATTGTAATCTCATAAACTCAATTAACAGGTAAGATTATTGTGTATTGTTAAAAAATAATGTATCAAGGTTAAATTTTGAGATATTCTTGAGTTTTTTATCTATGATTTTCATTTTATCATTCTTTTCCTAACTTACATATTTTTTTTATATTTTTCTAACTACTTTTGTGCTTGAAAACATGTCAAGTAATCAAGTTTCTTTCTATATTGGATTTAACAATTTATTAACATCTAATATGGATAAAAATGCTCCTATTAGTGAGAAAAAAATTAAGAAACATAAAAGTCTTTACTTTAAAAAAAATCCTTTTTCTCATAGAACATATAGTTTGAAACATTTTTTAAAAAAAAATTTTGCAATACTTCTACCACAAAAGAACATTTCCTAGAAACATCTGATAGTAGTAGCCATCTATTATCATTGTCAGAAAAAGAGATTTTTTATGTAAAAAATACTACTACTACTGAACCTTCCACTACTATTTATAAAGATAAAGCTGAACTAAAGAAAAATTCATCATACACATTTCTTGAAACAATTCCAGGATCGTACGGAAAAAAGATGCGAAAGACTAGTACATTTGCCGGGTTTAAAAATATTTTTAAATTTAGTTTGAAGAGACAAAAAAAATTGCTTAAAACAGATAGTGATGACAGTTGTTTAAGAAAAGAAAAGATATTAAAAAACGATAAAGGTTATCTTTTAACAAAAGAAGAATTGTTAAGAATAAAAAGAATAACAAAGTCTTCCAATGATATTGATAAAATTACACCTATCTCTATAAATAAATGGATAAACATTGCAAAAGAATATGAAAGAAGAAATATAATAAAAAAGTATATGTAATTTTTTTTAGAAACAATTGCCATATATTATAATAACATTGGAAAATTTTATGAGAAAATGTTTACTTAAAAAATTTGACTAAAATTTAGCGTGCTTATCTTTTTATGAAGATGGTTTATTATCAAGTACTAAAAAAATATATTTATGAATAGAGAGCACAGTTATTTTATAAAATTAACATCATTAAAAAATTAGGTTCAACATTAGTTATTATAAAAATTCATGGTTCATTAGTATTTATCTTTTTTATTTTCTTTTTCATTATCTTATTTTCATAATTATGAAATTGTTCATCTTATTCTTACATATGTACAAAAAGAACTTAGTAATTATTTATAAAATCTAAATTTTCTTCTGCTTGATAATAGATAAAATTATTTAGTACTAAAATTTAATACTAAAAAATATTAAGAAATTATTTTAAATAATATTTATTTTTTTCAGTAATTTACGAAGAACCTCAAACCAAAGTCTCGATTCTGGAGTAACAGATTCAAATACAACAATTTCTGATTCAACAACTAATAAAAAGCAACAATCCAGTGGTTTTGATTATATCTCAAAGGCGTTAATGGCTGTATCTTCAAATGCTCTTATGGAACATCAAAATTTTTTCAAATGGAATTTTTGTAAAGAAATTCCAGATAAAGAATACGTTTTAGCAGCAATACCATGTTATGAATCCGAAGATACAACGAGAAATGGTTTTTTATATATAACACCAAAATATCTTGCTTACACTTCCAGTCACTCACAATGTTATTTTTTATTGACTGACATACAAAAAATTAATAAGAAACAGTTAGAGATTGATGGAAATGATTTTTTAGAAGTTATTTTGAAGAATAGTACTATATATAAGTTTTCATGGAATCACTGATATATTAAGCATTTATTGGCTAATATATGAATTAAAAATTTTAAAGTGGGATGAATATTGGATAAACAAAATTGGAATTACAAGGAGAATAAAATCATCCATGAAATTAAAAAGCTATAAAAATTACTTCAAAGTGAAGGAAAGTGTTAAAAAATTTAAAAGTTTAAATAAATTAACAAGAGGTGATGATATTGATAGCTGTGCTTTGCCAAATAAAACCGTAAGTCTAATAAATATAAAAATATTTTACAATGTGTTTTTATCCAATATTTACCATTAGTATACTTTATTATTCATAATTTATAAAGAGGCAAATATTTATTATTTTATCGATTCTCTTATAAATATGGATATTGAATAATAACATTTACTGCCAATGAATGAAGATAGTCGTAGATTAACAAATAATTAAAAATAAAGTTTATCATATTTATGATTGTTATATATTATTATATTTTTGTTTATTTATATTCTAGTAAGTAATACATCTAATTTTCAGGAAGATACTTTGAAGGCTACAATAAGTAGTAATAGCAAAAAAGACCAATTTTTAAATGGAAGAACATTACAAAATAATAATAAAAAATCTCAAATAATTAAAGCATATAATTCCTTTACACGGTTAGTTATTAATTTTTATTTTTACATATTGCTATAATTTTACTATTATTTTTTAATATTTTACCTTCTATTATGTATGTATACAAATATCTAACAATAGAATTATTAATAATATTATAATATCTAGATGAAATACATACAATACTTGAGGAAATATTTATCATATATCTTAACAATACTTATATTAATAGCAGAAAGTATATTACCATTGGTTTATTTTTTTAGGGTAAATTTTCATTTAAAAAATGAAAATATCAATGATACGTTATTCTAAAAAGAAAATTTATAATTTTTTGGAAAGCTGTTAGACTTAAGCGGTATGACATTTTTTTTATATATTGTTTAGCACCTTTGTTATTCATAGATATTATTTTGTTTTTTGTAGATTTTTATTTACCTCTCTTCCTTTTCAAAATGTTCTTATTTAAATTTTACAATAATTTAAATTTTTTTTAGGAGAAAGCAAAAAATTCCATTTCATGATTTAAGCAGTGTTAAAACAAATGAATCAGATCAACTTTCTTTATCTGATCTTTCAAGTTCCATCGATAGAGAAGATACATCTTCAGCAACAAATTCTTGTACCATTTCAACATCATCTCCATCTATAAATGATGGAGAGAAGTGTTTCGATGTTTCAGAAAATGATGATGATAGTACGAAAATTTTATTTCCTGTCACTTGTGGATGTACAGAACATGTTGGAAAGAAACATATAGATTCTACATACAATATTCCTCTTGACATATTTTTTCAGATTCTTTTTTCAAGTGTACCGTGGTATGAACAGCTTAAAAGTTATATCGCAACTTCCTCAAAAGAAATGGCTTTTTTTGAAAAAATGAATAAAGCTAGTGCTGAAGAATGGAAAAATATTGACAAAAATAATAAAATTTATTATAGAGATGTTAAATTTACTATGTCTTTTAGTCAAGCAATGTTTTCTGGGAAAATCAATGTTAAGGAGGAACAAACATTGTCACCAATTAATAATAATTATGAATGTGGTGGAAAACTTGTTAAAAAAGTTTTTAACACTGGTGTCCCAATGGCCGATTCATTTTATATTGAAGTAACATATTGCTTAACAAGGTATTCTGAATTTCAAACACACCTTCAAGTGTATGGTAATGTTGTACTTCGTAAACAAAAGGGATTTTTTGCTTCAATTAAATCTAATTTCCCATTTGATGCTATCTCTCAATCTGGTCTCTCAGATCACTATTCATCCTTAAATCGTCTTCTTTCTCTCTTTTCGGCCGATAAAATTGATGTATAATAACCTTCTTGAAATTTTAGCCAAAAATAATAGTGATCAAGGGATTCCAATTACTTTTAAAGCTCCGTTTATAAATTCTATTGAATCTGATGAGGTGTTTAAGAGTGAATCAAAATTAAATGTATCAACATTTGAAAAGAAAGTATGTTCAAAAATATACAATGAAAAATCTATAGATGTAGATATATTAAATCAATTAAATGATATTATTGGCCAGTCAATCATTAAAAATAATATTAATTTATGTTCTAACAAAATGGCAAATACCGTCGATTCATTAAATTTAAAGTTGGATAGTTTGGCGAAACAACTGAAGTTGCTTATTATAATGTAGGTTTTTAAAATTAAATCATAATAATTGTTTTAAATTTAAGATTTGGATTATCATTAGTTTGTCAGGTATTTTACATTCTTCACGTTTACATATTTTCATGATTCCGATAATTTATATAATGGAAAGAGAAAGTAATGGGTACTTATTTCTCTCAAAACATATTATCATTAAAAATAAATTATTTTTGTATCAATAGAAAAAAATTATATATTACAATTATATATATTATGAATAGATAATATCTCATATAATATAATTATTCAAACAAAAACAAAGTATTATATATCTTAATGATTATTAATTTATTTCTTATAACATTCTACTATTGTTTTGTGTTCCTTTTAATCATGAGTTGAGGAAGAAGGATTAAAAATTGAATGAAGAAGAAATTCGAAAATAAAAGTGACATTTGTGTAAAATAATGTGAAGACAAAAATGATAATTTGAAGGATACAGTATATATTTGTCATAGAAGAGACCCCTTATCATTCATGATGTACTCCTTTTTCAAACAAAGCTGTGTTTCAATAAATTATATGTTCTGAAAAAAATGTTCATTTTTTATTGTTTTATCATATGAAAATAAAGATATTTGGAAAACAGTATGTTTAATCTTTTTAACATAATATGCCAGATAATATATCAAGTCTTGTGTAATGAAGTATATTTTAACTTTAAATACCAATTTTCTTGTCCTTAGTTTAAAATTTAAAAATATTACTAATTGTATATTAGAAGTGTATATTTTTCTAAAATATTATTATTTTATTTTAATTATTTTTCGAATTACTCACGTATGAAAATATATTTTTATGTTGTAAAAATATTATTATACATATATTCATATATCATGAATAAAAAATTGTTTTTATGTTTTTTACTTTTAATTTCGTCTTTTTAAACTTACTTAAAAAGTTCTAAATGTTTATAAATACTTTTTATATTCATTGTTTTTTAAATTTTTAATAATCTTTTATTTTTGATATTGTATTATATGATATATTTCTTTATCTGTAGTTATTGTTGAAATTTTTTATCTAAGTGTATATTTGTTAATTTTTATTATATTATTCTTGATAAAGAAATATAATTCTGAAAAATAAAAAAATGTAAGATATATTGATATATTTTATTTGATTAGTAATTAGAAGATATATATTTACACAAACAATACAATCAGTAAAACTATGTAATCTTTTTTTTAAGTGATATATGCATTTAAAATTGTATAAAACTTTTAAAAGTATTACTTTGAACTTCATTGCTCATAAAATTAATAAACCTTTTCAAATTATTCATGGTGATATTGGCAAAATAATAGAATGTTATTATTAATATTATTTCCGTTAACTTTTACTTCTCTATTCAAGAATTATAAAAGAAATTATTGATGCTTGTGTTTCTACTATTGTATATATTTATAGAAATCTACATAAAATTATTAAAAATTAATAATTCAATTTTTTTATTTTAAATGTACTTATTTATGTTATGCACTTTATATTAATATGTATAAGTAAGTAATAAATAAACAATTTGTAAATGAAAATATTAAATCTGTTTAACAATATTTATTTATATTTTTAAAATATTGATATACTAAGTTTATTTTTAAATATTAAACAATCAAATTGTATTTTATTAGAAAATAATATTTAACTTGATATAAATTATTTTCTTTTATTAATATTTATAATATATCTTTTAGTATGGCTAATTAAGAAATACTATTCGTATATAATATGCCTATAAGGCAAAACAAAAGTTTAAAAGAAGTTTTTAAGTGAAAATTTAGACAAATGAATTGGGGGAAGTAATAATATGGTAATAAGAGAATAGAATTAAAAAGAATTAGTTATTAGTTAGAATGAGTTAAAATTTTGAAACAATTTTCAAATTTGTTGATGTTTAAATTTTTAATGTTATCCATATATCATTTAAGTAGTATTATTTTAATGTCCATCAACAAAAAGAAGGAGAGAGATTTTTAATTTCAACAAATATATAGTTAAAGGAAGGAAGTTGTTGGTTGGTTGGTTGAATTGAAAAAGTTTTAGTAAAAAATTGCCATATCTTTATATCACATAGAAATTTTTTATCTATTTGTTCAACAAACAAATATATGTCTTTTTTAATATCATTTTTTAAAATGAAAATATTTTTTCCAAATTTTTTAAAATATATAACTTCAATTTTAAAATATTTACCAAAACTTAAATATAAATTTTTTTTAGAATGCTTCATTATATTTGTATTAACGTCTCATGTGTTTTGATATTATACATTATCACTTGTTCTAATATTATTTTGAGTATAAGTATAAAAGTAGATGAAAAGGTTAGTTGAAATATTTTTTTAATTGATGATTCTATATTTATGAGATTAGATAAGATAGTATAATCAAATTTCAGTATATAAATAATTAATAATCGTAAAAATATTTATATTTTCCAACGATTTTAGGATATAGGAAAACGAGTAACAAAGCGGCAAGTGGAATGTTTACAGAGATGTCAAAGAATATTCGAAAGAATGCTTCAGAAAGAGGGAACAAATGTTGAAAGTATAAATAAATTAATAACAATTTCTGATACTTTTAAAAATATTACAAACAACAGAAATATATGTTGGGAGAGTATGGATTTGACAGATTGTCTAAAACATTGTTCTGGAATTGGTGGAAGTGTAAGTGTTAATTGGTTAGATTTTGTTATCCATCCTACTACTAGAGTTTCTACCTTAGCAATTCCAAAGTATATTGTTAAACAACTTCCATGGTTTAAACCGCTACTAAAAAGATGTCTGCCATATGTTGAATCACAAAAAAGTAACTTTTTATGTATATCAAAATATAGAAGTTTCATGGGAATAAAATGTTCAGCATATAAAAAAGAAGCTGAAACACAATATAAAAATATAAAAACACAAAAAGAATACATTGAAACATGTCGTTTCATACATTACCATCAGAATTGTCTTTCAACAACAGTTCTGGAGTACTGTCCAAATGCCAGAAGACTTTTTAATAGTCAAACTATAAGAAAGTACTTTTTATCACATATGTTACCTGACAATGATCTTCGATTTGATGATGAATTTTTAGACAATTGTAAATTAAAGCAAAAGTCATTTGAAAATGTTCAATTTGATGAAGAAGAAAAAATTGAAGACATGAAAATTACGACTACAATAGATCCACAGATACATAAAATAACTACAAAAAGGTCTACAGAAATTTTTTTATCAACTGGAAGTTTAGAAGATATCCCTCCAAAATTTGCTGAAGATAATTATGGAAGGTATTCTGTTTACTTAAAAAATACAACACCTTTCAGTAATAAATATACATCTACACAATCTTCAAGAGAAAAATATGTTGGAGGTTTTACAGATGATCAAGAAGTTAAACCACTACTTTACGAAATAGGTTCTGGATCAATTGTCAATAATATCGATGATAACCAAAATGAATCTTTTAAATTATTAATAGATAATAAATCGAATGATGATATTTTTTCACACGATAAGCCTATTCTAGATGGTAAAGTATACATAAAAAAAATTCGCCATTTTGGAGAATCAAAAAAAGACCCTGATTTTGATATGCAAGATACAGAAATAAAGAATATAACTTTCGAAGAGGTTAAAAAGCATAGTACAATAAATAATGAAGATCGTTTTACCTCATATGACTATACTCCACATAATAATATTTTTAAAAAAAAGGAAAATATTGATTTAGAAGAATCTATAATAAGTGATCCAGAAAGTTTTGCTGTGTTTGTATGCATTTGTGTCTTTTTATTTGCTTTATTATTTTATCTAATACTTCTTTGTTGTCGAAAGCGCTGCAACAAAAATGTAAGATGTGGAGTAAGCTTATAATTTTAAAAACCATTTAATAATTTTTTTTGTTTAAATAATAAAAAAATTTGGCAATATTGGAAATTTAAATGCTACATGATTAATAATTTCTTTATTAATTGAATATATTTTTACTATTAAACATTAATTTTATATAAAATATTTACATCTCATCATTTAATCATAATGAATTATAGCGATAAAAAACTTGTTGGAAAAATTAGATATTATCGAGAAGAGATTAAAAATCAACTGATAGAAATAGAAAAATATAAGAATGATTTAGAAGAGTTAAACGAAACATTAGAACAAATTAAAAATAGAAATATAAGACTTGAACATCGACTAACGGTGGTTACGAAAAAATCAATTAATATGGATAAAAAAATACGATTTTTTAAAAAACAAATATTTAATTTGATGTCCATTGATGTAGGTTGATTTTTTACTAACCACTTTTTTTATCAATATTGTATAGGTAATGTCTACAAAAGATACAGGATATTTGTTGCATGAATTGATAGATTTAAGTAAAGAACTTCTTGAAATTTTAAGAGTAGCAACTCATACAGATCAGATATCAGTGCAAATAGCTGCTGATGAAGAGAAAAAGTACGAAAAAGAGATAAAACAACTTTTAGATAAACGAAAAGAATATGAAAAAGAGTTAAAGATATTAAAAGATGAAATGAATACTAAAATTATAAAAGAAGAAATTTTAAAATATAACAGAGATGAAATGATCCAACTTGATATGCAAATATGGAAAGTATGTGATGAAAAAGAAAATTTACTGTAAAATTTAAATTATACCAATAAAAAAATCAAATTTTTAAATCTAATAACATAAAAAATTTCTTAAAAATTATAAGATATTACTTGTAATTAATATCTTTTCAGTTATGGTTATTGTCAAATTAATAAATATATTCATATTTCTGAATTTAATATTAATATTTAATATTTTTGCACAAATTAATAATAAAAAATTGATTGATATAAATTCAACATATAATAGTAATTTTTCAGATATTAAGAAAAAATATTCTACAAATGAAAAATCAGATATTACTAGAAGAGTTATTAAGAATAGTCAAAATTCCATTAATTATACGGAAAATGTATCATTTGATATCAATATACATGAATTAAATACCAACAATTCAACAATAAATGCAAATGATGACAGATTTATCAACAATCATACTTCAAAAGATGAATATTTATATATTAATGTTAATGATAAGGGAAAAAGTTATTCTGGTATGCAGAAAAATGAATTAAAAACAGATCCAATATTAAAAAAATTTGGGAGAATTAAATAACAATATGAATTTAAGAAATTTATACATTTATATAAATAAACTTAGAATAATTTTTAAATATTTTAAATTTAATATTTTTAATACTAAAGAATATCTAAATTTTGTTACAAAAGAAAATTGTGACGAATTTATTGAAAAAATATTCAATACTCAAAAGACAAAACGATATATTGATAAAAATAATGGATCTCAATTAACAAAAGCTCAAATAAGTGCTATCAAACATGAACTTTATCATAATCCAAAGTTTAGAAGTGATTTTCAAGAAATGAGAAAAGAGATTATTAAACTTAATATGACTAAAGAACAAATAGCTGCATTAATAAGAAATTCTTCCGTAGACTGGGAAAAATTAGATGAAGTTTTGAAAAAAGATGACGCTGAAAAAGAAAATAAACATTTGGATATTAAAAAGCAAAAACGAACTAAAAGTTCATAAAAAACGACAAATTGAAAACAATAATGAAAATTTCTATTTTATAAAAAGAGTTCATAACAATTCAACATATCAAAATGTTGGTAGTAAATCTTCTCAAATTGTTCAAACAATAGAATCTAAAAACATAAATAAACAAATAATCTTAAAAAATTCCAAAAGAAATAAAGAATATCTAGGTAATAATGTAAGTGATGAAAACTCCAAAAACAATAGTGGACAGAATTTTTATCACAAAAACAATAATTCCAATATCTTGTACTTTGGAAAAAATGTATCAGATGAAAAAAAATTCCTTAGAAAGAAATCGTTACTAATGAATACTAGTATTGATAAAAATAACAACAGCTCTGGGAGATATATTTTAATGGTAATTTCAATTCTCTATTTTCCATTCATATACATTATCATTGGTACCATATTATATTACATTATTCGATCATCAGTCGCAAAATCAAGTCCAAGAAGAATCACCCTTACAACTGATCAATAAAAACTAAATCCATTTAAACGTACATATTTATTTCATAAATGTCATACTAGTAAATATAATCTTACTAGTTATCAGGTTTTTCTAAAACATACTACAAAGTATGTAGTATTTTGATAATAATTATATATCAGACATATGCAATTAATCAAAATTTTATTATCTGTTGGAATGAATAAATAATTATCTATACACAATGTCCTTCAATAAAAATTTTTTATTCTAACGTGTAATAACAATGTTGTTAAAATTTGATAGATATTTTAAATTTGAAAGCTAGAACAACTGAAAGTTTAATTATAACATTTAGCTCAATGATAAATTTAGTAGTAAAAAAGATATTATAATCTGCTTGATTTTCTAAGAAATACATTACATTATTTACAAGAAATGACACATATACAATAACGGTTAGATTGTAATGAGTAGAAATGATATTAAAATACAAAAAAAAAGTGCCAGAAGTTGTATATTAATAGAACTAGAAATTATTAAAAAGATTCAAAAATAAATACAATTATATTCTTTAGTTTTTATATTTACAATATATGCTAATCTGAAATACCTTTCATCTAAGAAAAACACATAAAAATACAGTTTGCCGGCAAACATAAATTTCTTTTTTTTTTTTAATTTTCATTATTATTTACACTTTTTGTTTTGAAATTTTTTTTAAACCATTCTGGTATATAAAAGATAAAACTCATTTGTTCTTTTCACAAGCTTTAAACTATAAAAAGAAAAGAAAATCAATGTCCATTTCCATAGTGATAAATGGTAATAAAACAATGATAGAAAAAATTTATCATTTTATTGACATACAAGATTAGGTTGCCCTCCAATATTATATAATATATGGAGAACATCAATACCATTTTCTAATTGAACTCCATTCTTCAATAATGTTTGTGTATAGTCAGCAGCCGCTTCTTTTGCTTGTCTTCTGCGAAGTCTTTTCTTACTTTTTTTGTTAACAAATCCGTTAGCATTCCTCAAAATCCCTGAAGGGCCCGAATGACCACAACTAATAGGAACGCTCCATTTTTTGAGATCATTTTGACAAAATTTAAATGTTTTCATCATTTGGTCACGGCAACAAAGTAATTCTTTTTGTGGAATCTAAAATATCCAATTTTATTATTTATCAAACTTTATTAAACTAACCTTAAACATTTTTTGAATCCCCATTGTTACACGCATCCAATCCTGAGATTTTATTTCAAGCATCACAGATATCAATGATAAAGCAGTAACGGATGGTCGATGAGCAGAAAGGAAACGATATTTCCCAAGAATTGCACAGTAATTTTCAATTAGAGCATATGAAGTGATAGCTTCAGAGATACCAAGAAGTTTCAACATTTCAAATAAGAATTGTTCAGGAGTTGGTATGGAAAGATTCCAATTAAGATGTCTGAGAATCAAACTTTCCATCCTTACAACTTCTTTACAACTATATGGCAATTGCAACGATTGAATAACATAACGTGGTTCTCCACAAACGCTACCATTTCTTTCCCAATACTTAGCAGCCAATATTAAAGAAGTAACAGCAAGACAATTTGCATAACGAGTTTGAACTCTAACGGAACTTAAAACGCGGTCAAAAGTTGAAACAGCCAGAGAGAGGGTATCCATTGGAGCTTCAAGGTGTTTTGTGGCAGAACAGAGCCAAAGAACCTCATTGTCACGTTCAGTTGCCGTAACAATGCCATCTCCCACCAGCAATTCTTTAGAGTAGATATTTTCCTCCAAAGCGGCTTGTTCAGCTTCAATCAACAGATGAAGAGTCCTTATGGATTCTTTTGGTGCTGCTGTTTGAGAATGAAGAAGCATTGAAGTTTGCTGATGAATAAGATGAGATTGAAGATCGGTGAAAACCTAAAAAACAAATAAACAAATTAAGAAATAATAATTTTTGTAAAAATAAAAGTAAAAACTAATAATAAAAGCACATAAATAAATACGTATAAATGATTTTGAAATATAAAGAGAACAACTTCAAAAATTGATCGTCTCTCACTTTGTCTCTCTTTCTTTTTCTATACTCTCTAGATACTAAAAATATATTTCTATTATACATTATACAAACAAGGTTTCCAATATATTCTAACCCTATTGTACTTTAAGGAGGAAAGACATATAGATAATGATAAAAAAAAATCACCTCTATTTCATATCAATTCTGCATATATGTTACGTATATATATTTATTTATTCACGATAAACGGAGAAATAAAATAGCGTTGGTGGACTACGTATCTTATGATTTTGCATTAACAATTGATAGGAAAGTTAAAAAAAAAGGTTTTTTAATTACACAAAACATTGTGTGCAAGACATTAGAGATTAATAAATTTAAAATATAAAGAATTAGTATCAATTACCAAAGATAAATACAAAAAATATATAGATTTCCAACATGTGTATAAATACAAGAAATTTTCTTATTTGCAGAACCACATAATTTTCTTACTAATTTTTATAAAATGATACACCGAAATTTTTCAAAATTTAGTGTATTTAACCTACCATAATTGAGTTTTTAAAACTTTTTGAATGTTTTGGATAATCCTAATATAATATATTTAAACCTTATGTACAATAATTTGTTATAGATCAAAGTTCTCAGCACATCAACAAATACGTTTTTCTGAAACAATTATTTCTGAAAAATTTTTTTAGTAAGAATTTTAAAAAAACACATATACTATTAAATTGCTATCCATACAAAGAATAGACATAACATATGGCTTAATAACGGCGGATCAATAATTAATATATTTTAATTTAAGTAAAGATAAGTATAAAAGTTTGTTTTACTATAAATTGTAAAACTTGCGAGTATAAAATAATATAATTTATTCACACAATGACAATCAGGAAAAACATATCACAATGTTAAAAATAAGATTGTTGTATACAACGAGTTGATAGTTATGGCGGGATGTTTACTAAATCCTCGTGTTATTCCAAAATAATATAAATCATCATTTTAAATAACTGTTTATACTATCAAGACTTATACTGACCTTTTTTTAAATTTTATCTTTATATAAATTATTTTTATTATATAAATAAATTAAATTTTAGAAATACGGGTAATTTTTTACTTAAGTCGTCACATTCTAATATTGAGAAAAAATCCAAATTTGTTGAAAATATTTAATATAAAAGGAGATATAATGAGTTAATTTGAAACAGGTTATTTTCCTTTCCATCAAGAATAAGCAGGTGTTCGTTAATGTTGACAAACACATTCAACGAGAGCTTTTTATTATAAATTATACTACAAACGTTATGAAACAATAATTAAAATAAATGTTAAATTTTATTAGTTAAAGAGAAGTATTGAAAGAAAATTATTTAAAAATAGCATTAACGAAAAATGGCTAAAACAATACTTTTTTGATTTATTTGTACATTATTAGCATACAAAAGGCACAATTTAAAAATTTTATAGTAAGTTGTAAAGTGTGTTTTGATATAAATTTTAGCGATTTAATTTGGAAATTTATTAGTTGAAGAAATTTTTCAATGAAATTTACTTAATTTCATGTGACTCATTTTTAAACGTCGCTTATCAAAGTAAATATATTAAAAATGGTTGGCTTGATAAATAATATAAAAGGTAGTAAATAAAGGAAATGCATTTAATAATTTATACTTTTATGATCTTGCAGAACAACATTAGGAAAATAAGTTCATGTCTTCATAGAAAAAATTGAAAATAGCTGAATATTCAATCAGCATTAATTGTAAAAAGTAACCAAATGTATAGAGATACATAAATAACAATATTAATTTCCATTATCATATATATATTATAATAATATAACAATACGTTAATAATTTTATTGCTTATGAAAGCATTCTTACATTAATTATGATAATAAATATCTAAATTACAGTCTGTTTTTTTATAAAAATATTTTTATGAATTATATTACCAATTAATACACTGGAAAATGGAGCAAAAAAAGTATGCAAAAAATCAATTAACTCATTTGAAGTGATAGTAATAAAATTAAGAAAGCAAAACTGTTTAATTATTTTACTAAAATATATTCAAATAAATAGAAAAATAATATTCCTGATCTAGTATATGATCATTGATGCATTGATTAATATAAAACAAAAATTATTGTTCTATCATAAGATGGTATTATATAAATAAACAAATGTGATTTTTATTTTTGGAATAGGTTATTGTAAAATCAAATGACTAATGATAAATAAATTGTTAAAGATAATAAATTTATTTACTATTGAATCTTTTGATTTGTGCAAATTGCTGGTAAATCACGAGACATAAAGCATTTAGTGAAAATTGTTTATATAATACATATTTGTTTATGTAGAAAATCATTATATTATTCTATGCATTATTTATGTCTTTTTAAAGAATTTTAAAGAATTATAAAAACATTTTTTCAAGTTTAGTTAAAATTTATATGATTTATCGGTTTAAAATTATATGATAAATTAGTTTCAATATTAATAAATCAAAATGACCTTAAAGAAATAATATTACATCAGATAACAGTTTTGTGTATTGATTATTCTTATAAAATTAAATTTTATAAATAAGTTTTTGTTATTAATCTGAAAAATATTTTATACTAACTATTTGGTATTAAAAGAGTAAATTATATTACATATAATTAAACTTTATTTTCTTCTATAATATTTTGTTTATATGAATATTTTAGTTTAAATACATTACTATCATTAAATAAATATTTTTAATTTATAGTATCACTCCAGTACATATATAATCAAAATTACTATAAAAATATAATTCTAGTAAAAATTTACTTTTCCTATTTAATTTTATTATAAAAATGATTTGGTATAAAATAAAGACATATTCTTGGCAATAAAACAGCAAAATACCTAAATAAAATATAAAATTCTATAAATAAGATAGATTAAAAATATGAGTAATTTTAGTTGTAATTTTAAACTATTAAAATATTACTATATGTCTATACTGTAAATTAATGTAACAAATAAATTAATAACTATGATATTAAAAACTATATATTTAAAAAAAGAAGGTTATTTATACATTTATTTATTAATATTACCATCATTTGTAACAAACATTAAAAATTATCTGTATCTTTTAATCAGTTATATTAAAAACATTGAATCTTTTAATAATCCATTCTTCTGAAACAATTGCTGATGTTCCCATAATAATGAAAATTCCACCTTTTCTGTGAACATCTCCAAGATATTTAACTTTATTTTCAAATGACTCTTCATTTTCGGAAATATTTAATGTTATAATGACATGAGAGTGTATTTTATTCATAATTGAATGTTCAAAATTATCTTCAACAAATAATACAATATTTTGATGAGATTTAAAATAATCCAAGTTATCTTTTACTTCATAAATATTGTGATTTTTTGAAATTATTCTTGATTTGATGCCAGAATTATTACACAAATGTGAACCATACAAACATCCTTCAGCTCGTTTAACGAATACAATTATTTTATAATTAATACTTTCATTAAATAGATGTTTTAATACGGTTAACAAATTGGTATATAAGTCAAACAATTGAACTTCGATAACATCAAACCTTCTTAACATTCCTGTCTCAGTAAAATCATTAAATTTATTATTTTCATCCTCATATTTTCCATTACTAAAAATTTCATGTTGATGAGATTGCAAGTTAAAAGGAGGGTTCTGTGGATTACTTGATCGTGGAAAAACAGATAAATTTGGATTAACAAGTTGTGCACGGAATGGATTATATCTTACATTACAAAATGTATCTTTTTTTCTATTTTGATGTGAAGAATTATTATGACGTATGTAGAATGGATGTCCCATTGGAAGAGGTGGATAATCATTATATGATTGATTAGATGTAATTTGTTGATTATTTGTATAATTGTTCACAACAATATTGTGTTGTGGCTGCGTAAAAATTACTTTAGGACAATTTACAGGATTTTGAATATTTGAATCATCACAATTTTCTTTTTGGTAATTTTTTACCTTTGTGTATTCGTTAACAACTGGAAATGTTGCTAATGATTTTCCTGCACCAGGAGAAAGATTGATTTGAAATTTCATAATAACGTAATTATTTTGAGCGTAATTTTTCATAAACATTTCAGCAGTATAATCTTTAAGGGCACAAGTAGAAAAGATCCTTATTTGGTTCGATAATTGTTTTTTTAAAGTTTCATAACATATAAATTTAAGATAATTTTCCCAATATCCGTGTATTAAATTTTCACACTCATCAAAAACAAAATAATTAGCCTTCAATATATCCCTTTTAAGCAATGAATAATTAATTGGTTGAATTATTTTGTAAAATTTTATTATGGAGCCAACAATTACGTCACATCCTTCATTGATTTCTTTAATGAAATTAGCTTCCTTATCACTTCCAATTAATCTAATAATCTTTGCAACTTAAAAAATTATTTTACACTTTTTATCTAAAGGTTACCTGGATACAATCTCAAAATTTCAGATATAACTTTTTTACATGACTCAATATCATTTATTAAAATAATAGCAAAAGGGTTTTCTTTATTTTCTAATGTACTTTTCATTTCAGAAATACAATTAACTATTGGAAGGATATACCCAAATTTTTTCCCAGTTCCTTTGTTAGCTTCAATAAAAACATCATATTTTCTTTCCATAATTGCAGGGATCAAACATTCTTGGAGTTTACGTAATCTGTTTATCTTTTGGTTTTTAAAAATATAGTGGACTTCATTAGTGAAACCTTCATCACAAACATTATGAAAAACTTTAATGTTTGGATTTTTCACTGATTGACTAAACTGAATTACTTTCATCAAAAATGTAACAAATGCATTTGTCTAATGAATTAGCAAGACGTGATCATTAGTTCAAAGGTATGTTTTTTTATCGTTTAATACAAGTGAACAACATTAAAAGAGAATTATCAAAGTTCAAATTTGGTTAAATTACTATAGTATCTATTTAAAAAAATAAAACAAGAATTTATCGAAATTAAATGAAGAAGAAGAAGGAACATTATATAAAAAAACATCATGTATTAATATGAAAGGAAAGTACCTTTATAACAAAGAAACGATTTAAAATATCTAGAATTTCTCAAGATAGTATGTTTATTTACATGGTTTTTTTATGAATTTCGTTAGTAAAGCTAATTTGATGTACAATTTATTTTAAACCAGAAAAATTTACGATTAAAATTCGTTAAAAACTTCCAAGAACAAATATTTTATGTCATATACTAACACAAAATTTGTAAAACAATAAGAACATTAAGGTTTTTTTATGTATTTAAGGTATAAATGCAGAATTCTAATATAACATAGGAGTCATGTTATTTTCTAACCTTTATGTTGCCATATCAATTAATTCTAAATACAATATACGTAATGAAAAATATTAAAACAATTTTCTATATGACTTATTGTACTTTATGTATAGTTTATAAATTTTTACTCAATTACTAAACAAAATAGATAGGTAACATGATATTTTTTGTAAAATAAAATTAAATCAAACTTTTTTCTACTTAGTAATTTTATTGTCACATTAGTAAAATATCACTTTAAGTATGTCATTGAATGATATCATAGTTAATAAAATAAAAGTTTTTAATATTAAAAAGATTTTACTATAATCCATTAATTTTGCTAAATAAAATTTGTTTAGTAAAATGATAACCTCTCACTACTTAAAGTATTAAAATTCAAAATATATACTTTAGAAATAATATAACAAGCTTGTCACACTATTTTTTATTGAATACTGTTACCAATAAACTTTTATGATTAAGGTGTGATTTTTAAATTATTTTATTGGTAAGGAAAAGATAGCTAAGATAGAATTTTTTATGATTCAGCCCAAGCTCTAAGATCATCTAAATCAGCCTCAGCTTCTTTTTTCTTATTTTGTGTAACAGGTATATCATGAGTTGGAACTGTTGGAAGCTTGCTAGGAATGACAGGTGTAGCATCAGCCAAAGCTTTCTCCAATTCTTCTTGTTCAAGTTCTTCTAATTCAGCAAGTAATTCACTCTCATCTATATCGTTTCTCAAGCCGACAGGATTACTAATTGCATCAGAAATTTCATTTGCAATTTCATTCTGTTCAGCAACGTCCTCAAGTAAATCATGAACTTGATCGATATCCATTGAATTGTGTGCTCTTTTCAGAGCTTTAGCAGCATCTCCCAAAACTTGTAATATATTTGCATTTGTATTGGCATTTTCAAGTGCTTGTCTTTGGAAGTCTAAAGTACTAAGGACACCATCCAATTGTACAAGTTGTTTTTCATATTGCTTCTTTCTCTTTAACGCTTGTAATGCAGCCCTTTTATTTTTGGTACCATGTTGTTTAGCTAAATTTAATTCGGCTTCAACTTTCTTTTCCAGAAATTCTTGTTTCTTTATTAGCATTTCTTCACTTTCTCTCAACTTCTGAATTGATTCCTGTGTTGATGGAACCTGATCCTTCTTTTTCGAAGCACCAAAAATATTCTTAAACATTTTTAGAAGTACAAAAAAAATTTAGACTTTAAGGTAAAGGAGAGTGTGATAAGTCAGTAAACAATCTTTAATGATGACTTTGTAAAATAATTTTAAGGAGAAATGTTTGGTAGTGTATGTATTGTGATTATATTTATCTTTGTATTTAAAATTTACATCGATAGTTAGTACTTAACATTTTATTTGTTAAATTCATCGTCTGTTTTATCTATCAGAAATGATAATAAAGTTAGTAATTTATTGAATTTGAATTGTTAGAAAAAGATAATCTTATTTGTATACTTGTCTTTTTTCTAAATTTCCTTTTATTAGTTAATTTTTTAAAGTTTTATTATTTATTTTTCATGAAATGTCAGGTTTGTTTTAAATCATTATTTCCAAAATAAAAATACTACTTTAGATAGTCAAAATATAGATCCCAAATCATTTTGCTGTAATTGTAAAGAAGAACTTGTGATTCATGAGAGTATATTTGATAATGATTCATTTAAACTTGTTGATTTGACAGCATTAAATAATTCAAAGGTAAGTGATATTTTGTAGAAAAATTATTTTTTATTTTGTTTAGTTGTCTTTTGCACAGGGAAATACAATTCAAATGATTGCTAAATCTGATTCACCTTCTCATGTTCCAATGTGTAAAGATTGCCATGCACTTTTGGTTGATGATCTTTACTTAAAGACAAAAGCGTTAGAATCTCAGAATAATAGTTATAGGCAGTGCTTGCTTCGTGTGACAGAATCTGAAGAAATTATATTAAACGAAGAAATAGAGAAAGAGAAGTTCCTTGAGGAATTACAAATACATGAACAACGATTAATTGATGAACTAAATAAACTGGAAAAAGAGGAAGCTTTATTATACGAGGAAATTTCAAATCTTGAATTAGAGGAAGAAAAAGTAAGAGTGGAATCTAATAAACTATTTGGACAACTAAAAAATTACCACAGAGAAATGGTTAACTTATCACTTAAAAAATTATCAACAAAATTGCAGGATGTTGTTGCTGTCGATCAGTTAAACGATCTTTTAAAAACAAATCTGCTAAACAAGACGTTCTTTATTGATGTAAATGAAAAAGATGTTGGCAGGATTAATAATCTCCAACTTGGAAGACTCCCTGATAATTCTATTCCATTGAATGAATTTAATGCAGCTTGGGGTCAATGTGTCTTATGCTTACAAGTTCTTTTTGATCTTTTAAAATTAAATTCGTATCCATATCAATTAATACCAATGGGTTGTCAATCAATGATAAGAGAAACTACAGAATCAGGTGTTAGAGATTATAAATTATATGAATCTTCATGGGGGATTTTTAAGCCTAGTATAGATGATGGTATATTAGCATTTATCAGATGCCTACTTATATTTGAAGCCGAATTTTGTAGTAAAAATGACACTAAAACAATGACAATATATCCTTTTACTATGAAAAATGATAAAATAACTGAAGAACATGTGACGTCAGAAACAGAATCATCTGTTATTTGGTATAGCATGAAGATGCAATTTCAGAAGGACGAAAGATGGACTAAATCGATGAGGTTGATGCTTCTAAATCTAAAAACAGCTATAATGTTTACATCTTCTGTAAAAAAAGAACATTTATAATTCTTTATAAAAATAGTTTTTTCTTTAAACTACAATTTTATACTAAAGAAGTACTATATATTTGTACCTACAAATTAGAATACTTTAAATAATATTCTAATTGTAAAAGGATAACTTCCTTCTATTTTATTTTCCAAGAAGGAAATAATGATAAAACTACAAATGTAATTAATTGCAAATGTTGATAAATTATGCATTGTTTTAGAATTATTCAGCTAAAATTAAACTCTTTGTTTTTATTTTTTAATAATTAATAACAAAACTATATTTAAGATGTTTTGTTTAGGCCAAAATAAAAAATTGCAACTGTTATAAATTTAAAACTTGTCAAAACATTTTTTTGGTTATTTTTCATATTAATTACCATGAAAAAACTTTTATATGACATAGAAAAAAACATTCAAGAGTCAATTTAAAATTTTTAAATGATTTGTTATGTTATTAAATCATAATGCTTTTATTAAATCTTACATAAAAAAAATTTTAAATTAATGTCAAAAAACTAGTTTTTAGTATATTTAAAAATAAAGCAATATTTTTCTAAGTTGAGGCTTTGTGTTTGTGGATGCTTTACATTACGTAAACATAATTTGTATTTGGAAATATTACTATATAAAAAAAATAATATTCTAAGATAGTTTTGAAATTTATTTCCGTGTTCAAAACAAAACGAAATTTAACATTTCAAGACGATTAAAATTATATAATACAAAAGGAATCAAAATGTAAGAAATATTAATAAGTAATATACGGCGGAAATTTTAAATAAATTAGGTGTGTAATATTATAATCATTTCCGTAAAGAATCTCCCATCTTTCCGGCGAAATGGCCGAGTGGTCTAAGGCGTCAGACTCAAGTCACTGTCAGATTTATGCACGTTGTGCAGTACCACGGGGTTTCTGATCTCGTTATCGAGGCGTGGGTTCGAATCCCACTTTCGTCAGAGTTCTTTTGGAGATTAGGTTTCATTAGGAACTAATTGTCTCCCTCTATGATTTTTTCTATTTCAGCATAGTATTTATCTAGCTCATGGTTTAATTCCTCGTCTTTTTCTTCTTTAACTTTTTTCATAGCTATTCTTACTTCTTCTTCAGAAGGTCCCTTTCTAAAAACTTATAAAAACAATATGAATCATCTATTATATAATTACCTTACATTTGAATGACGTACTTCATTTTTAGAGGAAATGGTAAATGGTTTCGATAATTGTTCTATTGCCTGAAATATATTTAATGGTAATTATAGAGAAGAAATATAGAATGACGTACACTATTAATTTGATTAGAAAATTCTATATTATTACTTTTATTTTTTTTATTTTTTGAATTTGATCTTTAAAACTTTGTTAGATTAAATATAATTAAAAATACCTAAGTGAAAATTCCGAATTTTTTATCTCATATTCATCACCACTTTCATCATCACTTGAGGTGCTATTGCTCTTTTTCTTACTTTGTAATGATTTGTGAAATGATTGATAGGTTAGAGTTTCCTTAAAAGATATATTTTTTTTTACATCTTGAAATCCTAACTCATTAATGTATTCATCTTTCTTCGCTTCTCTTATTTTTTCTTTTTCTTTAATTCTGTTATTTTTTTTTAATTTTTTCTTGCTCGATTTTTCTAATTTTTTGTATCTCCTCTTCAGTTAACTTATCTTTTGTGTTGTTTATTTCTAGTTCAATATAAGGTTTTACAACATCATCGGTGAATTTTTCTCTAAATAAAACATCTAAATTTGCCATATTTATAGCAGTAGATTCAATAATAATGATTTCTTCATCAATTTTTTTAATATTATCATGATCTTTCTCAATTATGGCTTTATTCTTTTGTTCCAATAATTTATCAATGTTATTACAAGCTTTCTGTATTATCATTTCTGCATCACGACATAATGTTTCCTACATAAACAAAAAATGTGCATATTTTTATTTTTAAAACAACAAAATTTAATATTTATATATTTTTAATTTAAAAAGATTAATTTAATAATTTACAATTCACGGCACATTATAAATATTAATTAATAATTTTCTTTATTATTTATAAATTTTGAATAACAATTTAATAAAACTTGATGTTAATATTTTATCATTATAAAATAAAAATAACTTACTTTCACATTCCTTCCTTCACTTTTACATTGATTTTGAAGAACTTTTAATTTTTGCTTCAAATTAGTTAATGAGGCGTAGGAATTCCTAGGAGAATTCATGTTAATAAATTAAAAAATTTTTAAATAGGCTTTGTCAGTACAACAAAAATTCAAAAATATTTATAAAATAATAATGAATAACAGCTTATAAATTTAAAAAGAAATGCACTCATATCAATTTTATTCTTTTATAAAATACAAAAATATTATAAAACGTTTCCATGGGATACAATGTTTTTATTTATTATATACTCTTTTGTTCAAATTTCATTTATATTATTCATTTCCTCTTTATCTTTTTTTAATAAAATTTATAACTTTTAAATTATTTTTGAATGACTCATTCACCTTTTTGTTATAAATTATTCAACTAAATGATATTATTATAATTTTATATATAATCAAATGGTCTAAAAATACAAAATAAAATATTAAAATAAATGAGTGTTTTTTATCATGAAATATATTATTTGTTAAAAAAATGGTTTAAAGATAGAAACACAATATTCGTAAATGATTAATAATATTTGAAATTATTTTATTGATTTTCACAATGTTTAAAAAATAATTTTTGCCAAAATTAAATGCACTGTGTACTTTTTTTTAAATTTCTTCAAAAAAGTAATTCTCTCCCTTTCGAAAAATTTTTAATTTCATTACAAAGCGGTAGTCTTAAAAATACATAGATAATAAAAACTATAACTGAAATTTAGTTGATAAAATTTAGTTTCACTTTAAAATTGATAGTAAAAAAAAATTTTATTTCCCAAATAAACCACCATTCATTGGCATTGCTCTATTGACGATTCTGTTGCTTGTGCGTTTGATAAAAAGATCTCTTCTTTCTCTTGTTTCAGGAAATTCTTGAACAAATGGTCTACCATCATCGATGTACTTTTGATAAAGTTCATTGGGTGGAAATGGGACAAGAAGAATGCCATTAGATCTTTTTCTTTTTCCGTACAATCCACCCGAATAGCGCATTGTTCTCTTTCCATATAAACCACCTGAATAACGAAGGACACCTCGTTTTGTATTTTCAGAAACGTCTTCATTATTGGTATCAAAAAATAGATTAGGAGAAAAGTCTAAATTTCCAGTTTTTTCTTCTATTGAACTTTGGTTGTCAGTTAAACTTTTGTCATTTTTTCCATCAATATAGGTGGGTTGTGGTTCAATTTTTATGAATAATACAGTGGTAAAGAATAATATAAAGAACAAGCAAAAAATAGTAGATTTCATTGTTTGTAATAAATTATAAGCCCACTAAAAATTGATGTATAAGACGTAGCTTTTTTTAAAAAATATTTGTTGCAAATACACTTGTATTAAAAATATTAAATTTTAAAGTAATTTGTGATAATTAAAAATAAAAAAATGGAACTTATAAAAAATGTAACAGTAACTTTAATATGATCATGATATGAAAAAAATTGTTTTGATGTTTAGTTGTTACAACAGAATAAGATATTGCTATCTATAATTAGTTATGTAGATATCTGATAATTGAATGCAATTATAGTTATACCAGCCCACATGCTTTTAATATTGTAATATTATTTAATTAAAAAGATTAAAAAGGATTTATTTACATTGGCAAAAATAAAACATCAGAACAGTTACAGAGAAACGAAGTTAAATCTTAACCGTATTTATCATTTTTATTAATTAAGATTAAATTAGATTAAAATAAATGGTATTGTAATGTACAAAGTTATCATTAACTATTTAATTCTCTTTTTTAAAACCAAACGCTGGAGAGAAAATTGGTAAAATATGACGTATAAAGATAGAAAATAATGGAAGAAAGGAGACAAATATTCAAATATGGAGAAAAAAATTTTAACTAAAAAGCAATGAGATAAATTATCATTAAAATAGAGTCAAATAAATTTCTTTGAATTAAGAAAAATAAAAGAATAGTGTTTTGAAATCTACAGTATTTTAAAATGTTTGTTTTTGAAACTTTTTAAACATAAAACATATATATACAATTATTTCCATGGTACTGGAATAAATATTATAATTTATAATTAATATTTTTTTCAACTTAAAAATTAATGGAGAAACAACATTTATAATATTTATAAAAAGTTTCCAATATTGCAGTAACGTCAAAAATAAGTATTTAAAGTATTTTCGAATATTTATATAATATATGTACAATATATAAAAAGCTAAAAAAAATCACACCCATTTGTAGTTGAAGATATATATTTAATATTTTTTGTTAAACTATCGTCTAGAAAGCATATGATTTTCTTATAAATGGAGCAATGTCATACGAAGAAAAAAATTTAATTATTATCTGCCAACAAGTGAAAGTTATCAAAATTAATAAGTAGATATTGTATAAGAAATGTACTTTTTCTATGAAAATGCTTTTTTACATATAATGATTTAAAAAGTTATTTTGGTAAGAAGAATTTTATATGTTGTATGATATGAAAATTAAATTTATATAATTTTTATAAACACGTAACTGTATATTTTAAATATATTTTAATTCATTCATCATTGTTATTACCCTATTTGAGAAATAGAAGGATAGTAATATTGAAACGAAAATATAATACTTATATTAATATAGTTGTTTAAGAATTATATTATTTTTAAATTTTACAAAAAAGGTATAAAAGAAAATTTTTAAAAATGGATTAAAGATGAAAAATACGTGATATATGAAATGCAGAAGTAAAAAAATAAAAAGATTAAATGATTTTGTTAAATATGATATCATAAAACAGTTCGGTGAATGTGTTAATTATTAAAATTCTACATGTCACAATTGTAAAAAATGTGAATTACTCTTTAATCAAAAAATCTACCATTTGAGACGATGGCATAAAGAAAAAGAATAAAGGATGATAGATGATGTTGTAGTACTATATGTGTAGGATGTGTATGAATATTGAAAAAGATAAAATGAAGAAAGAAAAATAGAATTCATAATATTTGAATTTCCATGATTATCAATGAAAGGTCGAAGATTATTATTTTCAATTTACTAAAAAATGACAACCTTATCAATTATATAATATATATTTATAAACTTTCACTTAATGTTATCCTTATGAGATGTAATAATATTTAAAATTTTGTTTCGAGTAAAAAATGATAAAAGAAAAAGAGAAGAATTAATTACCAAAATTTAAGGAAAAACTTTGTCTTTGTTTTAAGAAAGTCACAGGAAATTAAGTTAATTATTATAAAAACTAAAACAGAAATATCAAATATACAATTAGTTTTTAACTTACGTTTCATAATAAAACATTGTTTTTTTAAAGAAAACAAGACAAAACATTAATTAAGAGAAAAATAATTATAAGCGATAATGAATTTTTATTATTAAAAAATTATTAATAACAAAATGTTGAAATATAAGATTTTATAAATAATGTCTCAAACATAGTTTCACAAAATTAGATTTTATTCTCTCGCAATTTTGCTATTTGATAGAACAATGATAAAAAGGAAAGATAAATAAAATTAATATAATGTTACTTAAAGAAATAAAATGTAACTTAATTATTATGTAGTGATAATTTTGCTTAAAGTTTGTTTTTACTTTTTTGAATATTTTCCTTTGTTGTAATATAATCAAAAAAATTCATTCTTTTCGTCATCTTTGTTGATGTCTTGTAACTTTATTATTTTTGAGCAATCTAGTATGTAAAAAATTGCCTTAAATTAATTAGAAAAATAATGAAATATATAAATAAAGTCAATATATTTAATTATAATGCTTTTTATAAATAATATGTTTTTTTAATATAAAATATCACTTTTTCCGTAATATCTCCATAATCCAACAATTAACACAGTTAAATCATTACTATTTTTATCATTTACCGTAAAAAGAATATAAAGAAATTCAAATATACTATTACTATCAATATAAGACATGTCAAGTAAAGAGTATTTTAGAATAAATTTAAAAAACTTAAGTAAAAATTATTGAAATTTATTGTGACAAAATTACCATTTGAAAGATATAAATTGTATGCCATAAACAAATATGTCAAATATAATATATATACAATATTCACAGGTTAAATTTTTACTCTTTCATATAGAGAATGATGATGAATCAAAAGACATTGTGAAAAAAATAACAATATATAATATAACTATATGTAATTACAATGTTAAATTTTAATTTATGGAGAAAAACAATAATACTTTATTTTTTACAAATAATTTTGTTTAAATATTTTTATAAAAAATTCAAAACATATATGCTATTTTAAATTAATGAATTTAAATAAATAAAATGTTTAGACATAAATAAAAGCTGTCATATACCAATATTTAATAATAAATTAATATAAATTAAGCTTGCAGATTGAAAATAAAATATTATTATTACTTATCTTTTTTAATTGTGATACATTTTGTTAAATTATCAAAAACTGATTTATTTAATTAATGTACTTGATGTTTATAACTATTTAAAATTTGTTTTAAAAATAAATTAAATAAAATTGTTCGTTATTACGAAGTGAGTATTTTACTTTTTTATATGATAAAACATGAATAATCCTTAATTTTCTAATCTTTTTTACAGCTTATAGTAGTAATTATGGTAAGCCAATGTTAAAAAACACTTTATTTAAATACAATGTTAAATAATAATTAATAAAAAATAAAGGGTTATATATAAAAATCAGAATATTAAAAACCTTTTTTATATGTAAAAATTTTTTATATATAAAGATATTTAAAGAAAACATTTTCATGAAAAGTTTTTAATCAACCTTGACGGAAAGAGTTAAATAAAATTGCACGCAATGTTTTTGTTGTATAAAAATCTTGATAAAAAATAACTAGACTTCAAGTCTTACTTTATAAGTGTTTTTCTATTTTTTCCAAGGAATAACAAAATATGCATATTTCATGGTAGATGTTTGATATAATATGAAGGAAAAATAAAAACTATAAAATTGCTTTGGGATTCTATACTAAATGAAGTTTCAAGTTATTAAAAATTTGACTTATATCACACAACGATTTGTACTGTACTAAAAGGAGAAACAATGAAATAATTACCATATTCATAACGATTAACTAAATATGGATAAAAATATAGATATTAAAGACTGTTATTAATTTGATTATACATTATCAAACAAATAATAAACTTCATCCATTACAACTCATTAAGAAGTGTTATTTAAAATACTATTCGTTTAAATAACAATATTTGTGAAACCAAATTTTAGATATTTTAATAGATAATAGTAAATGGTAAAAAATACATTATTTTTCTAAAGAATTTTTACAGAAAAATAATAAAAAATGAAAATATTGTTACATTATAATTTTTATTGTAATGTAAGATAAAATATTTTTACAAATAAATATTTAAAAAAAGAGTTTTTAATAACTTCGAGTTTAAAAAGAATAAGATTTTAATTGTTTTTCAATACAATTAGTTTTTGGCTATATAAGCCAGCTTTTATAAGTTACTATAGTTTTTAAAAAATTATTATTACGATTGTTGTTATAACTCTAGTAAATATAAAAAGTTTATAGATTATAAGTAACATAGAAAATTTCAAATATGTCAATTACATATTAAATGATAAAAATTGCTCAAAATTACTATTACCATGTTATTTTTATTACTATAAAATATTTGAACCATTATTTTATCAAACAATTACATAAAATGATTTTTAAAAATCAACAGTTTGATAAACTCTATAATGAAATATAAATCAGATAATTCTTATTTTCAGTATATTTTTTAGATAGAATCATTTTGTTTTTACATTTTACGTTTTTAATGAAATATTTTGATATCAAGTGCAAACTATACTGGAAATAATTTTTTACGCATTTTATTTTTTATATTTCAACATGTACTGTATAATATAAATAAAAAAAATGAATTCTTTTATCAAGCTAATTTAATTATCGTTTGAAAATTATTGTAAAATGATTTAAAAAGGTAACACAGTAATCTTAAGCAAGTATAATATTAAAAGTCAAAAATAGTAAATGTTTTAATTGTTATTAAAATTGCAATTTGTTAAAAACAAAAATGCAAATGAATATTTTATTCGTTCTGTAGTCATAAAATTATTAAATAGTTTTATATAACTCATTATAAATCAAATGTTACAAATTTATTTGTAATATCATTGTTTGAAAAGATTCCGGATGTTAAAATTTCTTGTTGAAGAAAAGAAGAAGGCTACTTTAAATTAAGTAGATTTAAGTACTTTATAAATTTTGAAACTTTTGAATGTAAAAATGAAGTAAAACAATATAGAAAATATTTTTGTTTGTAAGAAAGTAAGTGAAAATTACATTTCCTGAATTAATAAATATATAAAATAAAACCATATAGAGATAATCTTAATACTATTGCCAATCTTATAATTTTCTTATATCTTGATATTCTTTTAATTTTACATGCACCATGTAATTTATGACTACAAGAGTTAGACATTATAAAATCTTTTATAAAAAATATTAACGAAAAGAAAAATTAAAAAATTTAGAAATTATAAACCTATTTAATAATCTTTGTCCAAAATAATTTTTTTGTAAAATTAAAGTTATCAATTGTTGGGACTTAAATTACTTTAGAACATGAAAAACGTTATGTCCAAAAGAAATAAAACATAAAATCTTTCAAATACTTTATTCAGATTACCTTAATTTTACTTTATTAAATAATAAAGAACACTAAGTTGATTTTAAACTAAATTGTTGAATTTCTCTTTTCTGTTGAAATTCTTAAAATTTAAAATTGAGTAAATTAATTTTGATATATTTATGTTACTGTAAAACTAAAAATTTACTTCCTAAAACTTATAGCTAACAATTCTCTCATATTTAAATTTTACATATTCATTTATTTATTTATGCTTAATATTATATTATTACTAATATAGAAAAACATTTTGTTGGAGTAAAAAGAGTAACAATAAACAACTTATTTAAATTTCCACTATAATGAGTAAAAAAATTATCAATTTGATAATTTATTCTTCATTTTCTAGCAAAATAATTACAATTAATATTTAAACGCATGAAAAATATAAATTTTCTAACAAAAAATTTTTTGTGGTTTAAACTTATTATACTTTTCAATATCATAATTCCTAAACTTTTTTTATTAGAAAATTATTAATATCTGGAAAGACATCAATTTTTTAAGTATACAATAAAGTGGTTCATATAGAATAAAAGTTCTATTTCCTCGATGATTTTTACTTTTATTATAAATAAAAATCAAACAAATTATTGGTTATTAATTCCAAAAAAATATATATTGATTTATCAATATAAAAATAATAATAATTTTATAAAATAATAAAGTGTTGAAATGAATTAGAAAATAGTTATTATTTTAATATAGTTTACTAATATCATACGATTTTGAAATTATTCATTCTCAATAGTTTATTGCATTTCGTCAATGTTCAAATTTTTATTTACCAAATTTATCCCATCTTTTCTCACATATTTCTTATCTTCCCATGTTAAATAATTCATTTTATTATAAAGTTCATTTTTTAATCCTCGTTTTACATTATCAATATCTTTCGAATAATAAATTCTAAAAATTCTATCTTTAATAGTAAATATTAATTGTTTGATATCATAAAACAATTTTATTTGAACATCCTGACTAATCATTCTACTTAAAATTTCATCTTTTTCAATATAACTAGGATTATCTTTTACAAAATGCATCACAATAAAGTTACTGTTAAGAATCATCTCAGAAGATACTGGTAAATATTGGCTTTTCATTAAAATTTTTTCCAAAATATCCAGTGATAAATCTTCATTATTATTTTTTCGTAAGATACCTACATATCCATTGATTTTTTCTATTAATGTTATATCAAGATTATTATTTTCTACAAATTGATTACCAAAAGTTTTACTGATAAATTTATCTTCAACTTCAATTGTCTTATCATTAATCGAAAGAATATTATTTAAATTATTTATACTTTCAATTCCTTCGCAAATATATGAAGATAAAACTATTTTTGTTGATGAACATTCATTGTGAAGGTATTTGTTTTTTGTAAAATGGTATTTTATGGGTGCTAAATCATAACCTGAATATTTTAACCACTCTAAGAGAGAAAATTTAATTGTTTTTACTTTTTCTCCAATAACATAACCAAAAGGATCAGATATAATTTCTGGAAATAATAGATTAATTCTTGGATTCATTGTATCTATCGATAATGACATAAATCTCCCTGTATAAACGTCTAAAGGACGAATAATAATAATATCTAGGAGTTCTGAATATTCTTCTACAAAAACAATATTCATATCTGTATCCTCCAGATAACCTCTATATCCAATTGGTAAAATAAAAGGGCGGGGTTTTCTATCACGTAGACACATCCCGGTTGGAGTATAATTTATTTCGTATACTAACTCACCATAATTTCCTATAATATACCGTATACTTCTTTCATTGTCTGTCACAATCCAATATGAATCATCGTTTTGAATGATGCTTTTTATAGCTCCAGATTCTTTGTCGTAATTTACACTCCAAACATCGTCATTATTTCTTTTATTCCAATAATATTTCAATTTCCTACTATCGTCATATAAAAATTCTATTCCATCAATTATTTTGTTGTTTTTTTTTATTGTTTTTGATATAATATAACCCTTATCATCATATTTATACAATATTTCTATATTATCTTTTTTACCACCTCTTAATCTGCCAAGAACATCATATTTAAATTCCCATTCTCCTCTTTTTATAATAAATCCGTTTTTATCATGTATATATTCCATATCCTTAAACTTTTTTATAATTCCATTTTCTTTTTCAATTGATTTATCATTGATTTTCCTTAATCGCTCATTAGTATCATAATAAAGATTCCATTCTTTCTTTTCATCAATACTATCACTCATATAATATATTAATTCCCCATTGATGCCAAATTCTTTTTTCTCATCAAGATATTTTTCATTCTTCATATACCATTTTCTTTTTATTACTCTACCAACTAAATCATAATTATATATAACTTTAATAAAACTTTTTGTTGTATAAAATAAAATCTTCTTCAATTAACTGACGATTTCCATTGATCTTTTTAACTGTGTTAAAGGCTTCTTTTGTAGTTTTAATCAAATTGTTATTTTCATAGTTAATAAATTCGTGGTTTATAATATTTCCATTTAATTTAAACATTTGTGATATTAGTCTTAAAAAATTATCATATTCATAGTTTACTGAAATCATATTTTTTCCTCGTGTCTCATTAACTTGTCTCACTAAAAAACCAATATAGTCGTATCGTCTTTGAATAATTTCTCCATCTTCATATACAATAATATTTTTAATTCTACTATCTTTTGAATTTTGATTATATTTATATATATAAAAATCTCTATCAATATTAATATTTTCAATTTTGCCAAAAATATTCCTTTTTACAAAAAGATTTTTTTCATTATCTGGTGTAATATATGATGTTATTTTTTCATTTTCGTCAAGTATTAAAAGAAATTTGTCTATTACGGTAATATTATAATTTTCCTTTACACTTTTATTATTTTCTTTAAGTAAACGATTGTTTGTTAAATATGGAAAACTTCTATAATACCGAATGTAATCATTTTTTATACCACCATAAATTTTCCAAAATTTGTGAATTTCTTCTTTTGCTCCACTTGGAGTTTTTAAACTAATAATGTTTCCTTCTTTATCATATCTCCACATATATTTATTACCATTAGGTAATTGTATCATTGTTGGTTTAAAAGAAATATCTGTATCTTTTGATGAATATCCTAATCTTTTTATCATTAAATGTTCGTTGGAATGTGTTATTGTCATTAATCTATCTCTTAAATCATATAAATAGTTGATAGAAAAGTTACCAAACGATTTTCTTATTAAAAGATTAGAATTTTTTAGATATTCTTTTTTAAATTTGGGTAAAACTTTATCTTTCATCGTTTTATTATCTGAAATAACAGATACGATTTCTCTTTCTTTATTATATGATATGGTAAATAAAACATGATCATAAATATTTTTTATAATATCAGAAAAAATTGTCCTATTAAATTCAATGATAAATAATGTATGTCCGTTAACCTGAAAATGATAATTTATTTATTTTAAATCACATTTCATAGGTAAACTTTCATTAGTTATCAATCGTTCTTTTAATATTATTATTTCATTACATTACTTATCTAACAATCATGGCAATTAAAAAAATTGAAGAAAATATTTAATACAAATATTTTATTTACATTTCTTAAACATTCAATTAATAAAGCTGACTATTTTAAAATATTTAATTTAAGGAAAAAAACAATTATAATAAATATTAATTTATAAAAATTTTGTACAGGCTTTTTACTTATAAACATTAAGTTAACAAACTATTAGTTAGATTCATATTGCAAGTACTGTTGATAATTAATTAATGAATTAATTATCCAAAAAGATCATTGTTAGTTTAAAAATATTAATAAAAGACTATATGTTATCATTATATCTATGCTATAGTCACCTTTGGTCTTCCTCCAATAACTTCTATAAGTTTAGATGGTAATGGTTCTTGAATATTAAGAGTACTACGTTTAATAAATGTTTTCCATTCTGATTTGGATACTATTTCTTTTGTTGAATCTTCATTTCGAAGTGTAAGTTTTCTTTTTGATATAACGTTTTCATTTTCTTTTAATAAAGGATGAGATCGACGATCATATTGAGATATTAAACCTTCACCATTAGCTATCGTGAAACCATCTTTAAATTTTATAAAGTTTGATTTTTTGTCATCTGTTTGGGTAATTGTATCAAAATTAGATGGATATATGTATTCCGGTTGATTAGCATGAACAGTTATTTTTGTAAATAATTGCCCATTTAATAAGACTTCTGTTATAAAATCATTTCCCTTTAGTAATTGCTTATCAATTGAATAATTTTGACCTGATGGAGATATAATACCACTTATAGTAGATGGGTGATTTTTATTATATTTAAAAACCCATGTTTTTGAGTCATATGTTCTACTGATCAAAGAGCTTTCCTTATTATATTTTAATAATACATTTGTTTTATCTGGATTTGTAATTTCTTCCAAACATTTATTTTTTCCACACTTTTTTATATTTAATTTCGTAATGAATCCTTTACTACTAGTTAAAATTCTTTCACCTTTTGAATTTGTATTTAATTCTAAAACTCCATCTTTGGTTGTTGTTACTTTGTCAATCTCACCAGTGTCTAAATTATAGTCAAAAGAAACTTTTTCTGTTTCTGTTAATAAATCAACCGTATAAATATGTCTTCCATTTCTATCAAAATAATATATTTCACTTCCTTCTGGATTATTAATTTTATAAGACTTTTTCTCATCATCAAATTTTACTTTTATCGGTGCCAGTTTCTTAATTTGATTATTGCCTTCATCGCCAATATACAATTCATTCTTTTCATTAAATACCAAAGTTGAAGCTTTACTAAAAGATAGATGTGTTGGAATTGTTGTTCCTTTAGTTCCTGAAGCAATTATCAAATCTGTTCCATAATCATGATTTAATGACAGTGATTTAATTGTTGTGGTAGATTTTCCATCAGATTCTATAAAATATATCCTTCTTTCATGCTGAGAAATAGCTATATCTTGTACATTATTCAGTACTATTTTATTTTTATTCTGTTTGTTTGAACATTTCTTATTCTGTCCTGCAAAAACATATCCAATTTTGTCTTTTAAATTTAATTTATAAATAACATTTAAATCAAGAATGTAAAGAGTTTCTGTAGTTTGATCAATAGTTATTGATGTTGGCCATGTAAACTCAAGATCATCAAAATTAAAAATATCGTGACAGTTATTATATTTTGATATTTGCTTTTCTGTTATTAAACTTTTTATTACTCCATTTTTTCCAATAGTTCTTAATTTTCTTGAGTCTAAAAAGTAAATGCTTCCATCGTTTCCAAGAACAATACCTTTAGGAAATGTCAATTGAGCAACTTTAGCATTACCATCATCTCCACATGGATCTTCTGGTGGACATGAATTTCCATTTCCAACTATAACATCAAAATTAGTAGACAATTTTTTAAGATCCATGTCTTCATCGAAATCAGAAATTTCAATTATTTGTCTATTCAATGGTATAGAAACAATGAGGTTGCCTGTTAATGGATTAAATATCATATAATAACTATGAGTTATATCATCAATATCAAATTCCAATATTGGATTAACAGTACCACTTTGTAAATTGACATGTCTTATTAAATTATAATCTCCTACAAAAAGTTGTTCTTTTTTTCCAATTGCTAATCTTTTAGGTTCATAAAAGAGAACTTCATCAATTTTTTGTCTACCACAAAAAGAACATTTGATTTCTCTTTTCTTATGTCCTCCAACAATTATTTGTATACTTTTTTGTTCCTCACTAATAACATATCTTTTACCATCACCTTTTTCAAGGATATTATTTGCATAATCATAGAAGTGATTGTTATTCATTAACCATCCACCAAAATAAATTGACTTCTTTCTTAATGGATGTCCTTCTATTGTTATTTGTAATTTTTTCCATATTATAGAATGAATACAATCTTTATATTGATATCCTATAGAAATGACTGCTGTTGTTAATCCATAAATTGGCTCATTATATACATTATTTCTATTCCAATAAAATATATAGTTGAGATTTTCTTTAGCTGAAAGTATTGTAGAATATTCTTTTCCACCAACAGCTATATAAAGATGCACAAGATGTAAATCAATTGGATAAGTTAACCCAATAAGTTGTAAATATATTCTGGAATTTGATAAAGTTTCAGATGAATATGTCAATTTAATATTTGTTCCATGAATAGGAATTGAATCAATTAGTGTTTTTGATTCAGCAAAAAGTACAGGATTTTGATGGTTATCAGTATATGGATATGATGAATGCTGATTTAGCTTCCAGTAAGGAATTGCAATTGGTTCAATTGAATGAGAAAAAATAATATCTTTACATTTTGATGATATATCATTTTCTTTATCATTAATTGTATCATCCATAAATATATCACCTATATTAACTATTTCATTCACTCTAACAAAAACATTTTTATAAATTCTTTCGAATGGTGTTCTCATAAATCTTAAGCTAACAATACCACCACCATTTACCATTAAATCAAAAACTCCCGTTTCGTTATCTGTTCTTGTTAATGTAAATCCATGTTTTGAATCATTTTCATCAGAAACTCGAACGCCAGATAATGGACCAGCTTTATGTGATAAAACTCGACCTCTAACAATTGATACTTGGTCGTGAATAAAACTTGATTCTTGAGAGTAATACTGAATAGAGTTAGGGGAAATCAAAAATTTATGCCTACTAAAGAATGATTTGGAATTTCCATGATTATTAGATAATCTTTTTGCAATAACACTTGGTCTTGGAATATTTGGACATAATCCTTCATCAATACAATAAGTAGTACCACAACAATCAGGATCCTCACAATCTTTAAGACCATCTCCATCATTATCTATACCATCATCGCATTTATCTTCTTTTTGATATTCACAATATTTTCCGTAGAAAGAATCGTTACAATAACATTTGTACTCATAATTTTTTTCATTCAATTTACATTCCCCATTTCCATTACAATTATCTTTACACCCTTCTATCAAACAATTTTCTCCATTCCATCCAACTTTACAAATACAATTTCCTTTTCCATCACATTCTCCATTAATATTACATTCATGTAAACAACTTTTTTTCTCACAATACTCTCCTTCATATGACTCTTCGCAAATACATATATTATTAGATGTGCATCTACCATGTTCACCACAATTTACACTACAACCTATCTCTTCACATCTTCTACCTTTGTAACCAGGAGCACAAATACAGGAAGATGTAGTTGTATTATATATTCCTCTCGAATTACATAATGATGATATTTCATCATTATTGTTATTTGTCAGAGCTGATTTTTCACCATAATTATTAGTGTTATTATTATTTGAAATTTTATCTTCATGATGATTATTTATTTTACTACTTCCAACATCTCTTATATTCTTGGAACAATCATTTGAAAAATAACCATTTTCACAGTAACATTTACCTTCTTTACATATCCCATGATTATTACAATTATTTTCACATGTTTTTTCATCACAAAATGCCCCAGTCCATCCTTCTTTACATTCACATATTCCATTACTATTACAAAAGCCATTGTTATTACAATTAGGAACTTCGCACCATGAATATGGCATGTCACAATCATAACCTTTGTATCCAGTGTGACAGATACATTTACCATTACTAAAAATTCCATTACCAGAACATAAAACTGGACATGATGTTTCTTGACAATATAAACCAGAAAATCCAGGATGGCATAAACATTTTGAATCTTTACATTCTCCTTTACCAAAGCAATTAAATTTACAAGTATCTTTATCATCATTTAAAAGTTGTGATTTTCCATTAAAATTTAGTGGATCAAAAGGACCATTATAGTGAGAAGAAACAGTAGCAATAAAACTAATTGGCTGAACTTGATCACCATCATTTAAAAAACCAATATACCATTTTCCTGAGAGTAAAAATTGTGAGATCAGTGTTGTTCGAAAAGCCTGTAATAGAAGATACTTAATGATCATCAGTTCAAAAATATTTATTTAATTTTCCTTTATAGATAATTATTCAAAGATATTTATTATATTTATAGATAATAGGAGAGACAATTAAATATACTTTGCCAATTTATAAGTAAAAGTGATAAGAAATAGTTATTTTTAAGATATTTTAATATAAAGCTAATATATTATATAATTAACTTATTACTGCCAACAAATATCTGTTATTTTTTAAAAGTATATGATAATTATCTATTTAATGTCATTTATCATTTAAAAAGATAAAAATAAGAAAGAAAATTTAAAAACATTTTTAAACTAATTTTGATAATGACTAATTGTTTAGTACTTCTTTTAATTATTATATAAACTTACATAATTTCTTTGAATACTTCTAGATTTTTTATTTTTGTCAAAATCTTGATTTTCTAAATTCAAGTGAAGTCTATCAGCTAGAATTATATTTCTAAAATCATTAATAGCTGGTGTTGGATATGTAGTTTGCCTTGAATACATGACAATTCTTGCTGTTGATTTAACAGAAATATTGTAATTAACTGGTGAATCTTTAGGTACTTCAAATGAAGTGTAAGTTATCCTGCCTGGTGGCAAATCACCTTTGACTACTTCACCCATTGAAAATATATGTGGTAGTGGTACAACCACACCATTTTTATATCCACTATCAATATGTTTATGTTTAGGATATATGGAATGTAATGATGGGTCATATACGATATATCTATTAGTATTATGATAATTTGCGTTTGATAAAAGTAAGTAAATAATTACTATCAAAGATATTATTAAAGAAATAGCTAAAGCAAAAGATATCTTCCGAAAATTGATTCTTGATATATATGTATTATTTCTTTGTATCTTATTATACTCACCGGTTACGTAGTCATTAGGTAATATAGTATGTTTGTTATTCAGAATTTTTGAATCTTTTGATGTTGAAAAGAAAGTAGTTGATTGTTTCCTACCGGTATTTTTAAAATTTTCAGAAAGCGATGTTGCTGCTGACTCTTCTGTTGAATACATCAATGGTGAAGATGACGTTGGTGGATCATAAATTATATTTGTATTAAAATTTGTCGATTGTTGACTTTTATACATTGAACTTCCGTTACTGGGCATTATTACTTTATGAGTTATTGTTGGCCCGTTTAAAAATCCTATGCATGTCCTGAAAAAGAAAGTGTTTATATTTAGTTTGTAATATATCTTTTAATTGAAATAGATTATGGTAATAAATAATAAAGTGAGAGGAAAATGGCTAATGGATTAATTATAGGTGATGAAAATTGACGGTTATTTAATGTGACTTTTAGAAGAATAAATTTATTAAAATTTACATTATTAACATGTCAAATATAAGAACACTATGTTTAAAAAGGTATCTATTATAGGGAATTATCAATAGAAAGAGAATAAACTTTTAAATATGTTATTTTATGTATCTTACTGTATAATGATAATTAAAACTATAAATTAAAAATAAATAGGTGAGATATAAATTAACTGTTAATAGAAAAATGATATATATCTACTTAAGAATTATTAACTTTCTAATATATGTATTTACAAACTAATTATAGTAAGCTTCCTTGATCACCAATTAGTTTTTTAAATAGTAACTTTATGAAAATACAGAGTTAATTGGATGTACTAAACCTTGAAATTAATGATCCATGAAATTTATTTCAAGAACATCTTGTAACAAAGAAGAGTTAATATACGAAAAGTGACATTTTGAACAGAGTGAAATCTTTCCTACAGTATTAAAAATAAAAAAAAAGCTTTTATGACTACTGTTTGCTTGAGTTATTTTCTAAAAACAAGATAAGTTATATTGTTATTATGCGTCAGTATGATAAATTTAGTTATTTTATCAATATATTATTTTGGATTGGTAAAAACAAAATGAAAGATATGATAATCTTCACTTTGAATATAAGCACTTGTTTATATGTAAAACTTTTTTTCTAAACATTGTTAAGAAAATATTGTATATTGGTGTTGGATTTACATACTTTATATATGTATTATTAATTCTTAAGGATCACTCTTAAAAAGGAAAGTTAATTTTACTATACTAAATCAACAAATAAAAGAAATAATAACAATTTAAAACATATATACTGTGTATCTATTTCTATATGCGAAGTAACTTTTTCTACTTATGTATTATGGATGATAAGAGAGGGCATATATTTACGAATAACATCTCTCTTCAAATAAAGTAATATTATAAATAAGCGATTAGCACAGTTTATAACCATCTGAAGAGGTTCTTAGGAAGGAATAAGTGATTACATTACTATAAAAATCTAATCAAATAAGATTGAAAATACCGATAGACAGTAACTTTTTTTGTTGTTTAATTCTCTCATTATTTTAGTATAAGAATGTACGTTATGTAATGACATATATGGATAAAATAAAGAAGAATATTATAGTTATGATTTATGGAGTGTCCTTATAATTGAGTACTATTACTCATACATAGATTTAAAGATAGAACAAAATCAAATAATGATTATAAATTAAGTTCATAAATGAAATGTTTGTATGATTTTATTGCATAAAAATATAAAATGCAGTGATTAGTTATGAAGAATGGGCTGTTTTGTTATAATTTTAATACTATTAAAAAGTGACAACAGATTGTGTAAAAAGAAGAAAGTATTTAGATATGATTAAGATAATGAAAAGATACATTAAAATATGCCATATTGGTAGGCCATCATCTATTCATAAGATATTGTGTAATTATAATGAATATGGAAATTAAAAGATATAAAACATTTATTTAAGATATGACTGTATGAATAAATAAAAATAAATAAGAGAAAGAATAATTTGATTAAAAAGTATAAGGAAATTAGTGTTTTTGCTCTTCTTTTATATAAGAAAACTTCTTTATCGTATGCTGGAGAAAAAGATAATATACATAACTTTAAGTAAAAGAAACGAAAAAATTGTAAAAATTTAATATGAAAATTATGTATTTAAATATTAAAGTAAGTTATATAAAAATATGCTTTAAGTTATGTCTATATTTTGAAAATAAAAAGATTGCATACAAGTTTAAACAAAAATTTAGTTATTAGTTCAAAAGATTTGAAAGAGTGCCATGAGAGGAAAGTAGTCGTTAAAATCTTTCTCATTATGACAGTTGTGAAAGCTTACATAATTAATATATACATAATTTTATGCTCTGTCATTTACAATAAGAAGTTTATATCTTCTAGTAATCATAAAAAAAATATAGTAAAGCATGTTGATTTACAGGAAACACCTTTATTTATTTTGGCTATATTATTATGAGAAATCCTGTCAAATAAAAACAATGATATAGTATAATTAGTAGTAATTATAAATTATAAAACTTTTTAGTCTATTGTAGTTTTACAAGTAAATTTTTCTTTTACTTGTGAATAATAACAATAAAAGAAAGTTTTGAAAGGTTGATGGCTACCTGTAGTTTATAATAAGAGAATGTTGTTATTCATATTTTGAGTATTACCCCTATAATAGTGGTTTGTACTCTAAATCTTATATAGGTAGAAAGGAAACTTTATGAATATTTAATGAAAATGTTTTGAATTATTAATATTTAAAGTTATACTTAATTAATAATTAAGAAAAAATTGGTTTTAAAGATTACATTACTAAATATGCGTAAGAAGATATTATGTATTAGAGAACTAAATATAATAATTTTTAGTATCAACTTGTAAATATATTTAAAATATAAATACTACAAATAAAGAAATAATAATGTATCAAAATTTTTGAAAATTGAGATATGTAGTAAGAAAACATTTAACTTATTTGACAAAATATTTTTGGCAATACGAAAATGTTATGTCTAAATTTTATAACATCATTTTCTAGAAATAATTTAATTTAATATCTTTTTGATTTAATTATATAGTTTAAAAAAATTAAATTTGTGTAAATTAAATAAAAATAGACACAAGAATTGAAAAAAAGGATAATGTTGGTTTGGAATAAAAAAAACTTACTTTTCATATTTGTTGATTTCGGGGGACAATGTACTTGTTGATGTTTGTGCTGAAAAAGAATGTGAATTTATAGACATTGAGTTGGAGAAATTTTTTTTTTCACCAGAATTTAAGGTGGAATTCGTTTCTTTAGGCATTGTTCCTTCAATATCTTGGTATATGCTATCAAATGAACGCATGGATTTACGTATTATCATTTTTTTGTAAAAATAATAAAATCGTTGGATTTATAAATAAATTATATGTATTAACTTTTTAACAATAATAGGGAATGTCATTTAAAGTTGGTTTATAACAATGTAAAGAAATTTACAAAAGTATCTTTATAATTACAGATTCTGGTAAATCCGTGTGTTGCCTTAAATTAAATTGTAATTAATAAGATAGAATAGGGTATACTTAACTCGGTAAGATAAAAAGAAATAAAGATGTATAAGATAAAAGGAAATATAGAAATTATTCAAATTATTTAATTTTACTAACAAAAAAAACTGGTGATAAATGAGTTAATACCTTAAAATAGAAGAAAAAAACAATAATTTAAACATTTAACTCATACTTTTAACTAAAATATATGGTACAATGTTATGTTGTATTTATTATAGAGCAAATTGATAGTTAAAGTTAAAAGGAAGAAAATACTTTATTAATACTCTTCAACATAAATAAAACTGTAACATTAAAATTATTAGCTTAATTATAATTTAATTTTTAGTGATAAGAAATATTTAAATCATTCTTTATGTTAACTTATATAACTGCTGTTCCCTTTTATTAATATTCTCTAAACAGTACCAAGAATCTACATCACCAGAAAAGTTTATATAATAAGGAAAATGAAAATTGAAAAGATGTTAATTGGAAAGAAATGAACATAAATATAAATATTATGCTTGTTATTATTAAGTTCTAAAGAAATTTTGTATAATTAGGAATAATAGAGGAATTATTTCTTCTAAGTTGGAGTCTAATATATAATAAAAGAGAACAGAAAGATAATATTTAACTTTTGACAAAAGATCCTCCTCAATATTCAATTATATTTTATGTGGTAAAAGTATTTTAAAGAAAGTTAAACGGCTCTTTACATTATAAAATTTAATACCCAATATATTAATTTATTGTTATAAAAAGATTTATAGTATCGAAATATATTAGTTTTAAAATGACTTTATTGGCAAGTTATGAAGTAAAGGAAAATTTGTCAAAAATTGAAAAAAGGCAAACTTCTAATTAATAGTACTTAAAAGACAAGAAGAGAGTGAATATCAAAAGGCGATATCATGTTGTGAAGAGAATTCTTAAGAAGATGACATTGTAGATATTTGAAATAACTGTGCAAATGTAAACAACAAGAAATAGTCATGAAGTTTAATTTATTTACCATTTAAAATGTGATCAACAATATGCAATAAAATGTTAAGCCGAAAAACAAATTGGCGGTTAATGACAAAAACTTTTAATGGTTTGTGTTAATATAATATAAATTATGGTTATTGTTAAAAACTTAACTTCTTAGAAAAATTTTTTGTATTATTATGTATGTACGATGGAGTTATAGTAGAGATTTGAAAATCTCTTAATTAAACAAAAATATGGTAGAAGGACATAAATTTTGTTTTGTGGAATAAAGAAGATAATCTACATTAGTGATGTATTGACAAACATAAAATTAAAAGTTATTGGTAGGATTATCTGTAATCAACTATGTAATAACAAGATACCTCATTTTAATAATTCAAAGACAACAGCCGACATCTTATTTGGTAAATATTATAAGATACAATAACAGATTTTTAAAAAATATAACAAAGTATAAATATAATACTATAACAAATCTAATTATTATATACCGTTTTGAAAATAGTAAATATAATTATAACATATTATTAAAACTTTTGAATAGAAGTAAAAAGATTAATAAGGATTTGTGATGAAAAATAAAAGATATAAGAGAACAGGTATTATTTTTAAATGGATATACGTATTAAAATATATCAAACATAGCCAGATGCCACTTTATTAATTAACTTTAACCATCATTAATATATCAGAGGTTGATAGATATATTTATGATGCATACTATAATTGTGTTGCTTTGATTTATATCGGAAATTAAAAAAAGAATATTGTACTCTTTATGAAGAGTATCTACCGAAAAAGGCATATTTAAACAGATAATTAACTGTAATTGACAAATGTCTACGATCACCAGATATTCTTTAAAGAGAATGAACATTAAAATATTATTAAAGTTGCACCATATACATAATTTATGAAGTACTATTTAATTAAATGTATGATTATATGTTAAAAGTTTTAATATTAAGCTGTTCTCGCATTCTATAAACTACATCATCCATCTGTTGAAAAGTGTAGGAAGGATAGTGTTTTGTGGAAACAAAAGTTGATACATATCTAAGAAGGGAGTATATGTTTAATGGATTTAACTTCTTATTAAAAATAATATATGATAAAGCATTTAGATAACACATATATATATATTAAAGATACAGTGCCCTGATTTATGATATAGTTTAATTATTTATAAGATAAGCTTTTGATAAAAATAGATTAATCCGCGAGGTTATTAAATTTATCAAAATATCTTATTCTTAATAGTATGAAAGAATGTCAAAAAACTATTATAATATTAGAATAAAAACATACCAGTAGATGGTTGTATGAAATATGTCCCTCGCTTTGTTTTTCTTACATAAACAGAACCAGTATCTATATTATATTCCATATTATGAGAATTCCTGTCGCACTCTTTTCCTTTATCATAATTTTTTACTGAAGAATTAGATATCTGTAATGGATTTGTATTCTAAAAAAATATATTATTTGAAAAGAATAAAAGCATACCATTTTTTCTGAAGAATGATTAGTATTTTCACTTGTTGATTCTTCTTCTTTAAAATGACCATTATCTTAATATTTACATGTAAAGAAATATGAGAAATTATTAAATGTTTACCTTGTCTACAAATATCCTCTGGTTCCTCGTATAAACCTTCACTTGGATCTCGAATATTACGCCCATCTATTTCATTTTCAACATTAGGTATAGGTGGAGGATTCCAATTAGGTGGTGCCGGTTGATACGTTTCTTTATTAGACATTTTTTGTAAAAAATCTGTTTTGTTATCATTAAAAGCCGCTGGTTTTAGTAATGGTGCAAGAATATCAGGAGGATCTAAAAAATGTACTCTTTTAGTTAATTCTTTAATAACACTATTAAGATTTCCCTCATCGACAAAACTACTGATTGGAGGCACTTTCATAGATAATTTCTTTCCTTTATTTTTATTTCTTTGAAGATGTAATTTTGTGTATGTTACTTAACAAAATATAGAAAAAAATATGTTAATTTATTTAATAATAAGTAATAAACACCATAAACAAGGTAAAGAAGATAAAAGTTTATTAATATATAATTAGCATTAAATTTATTTATTCTATTATTCATAAATAGAATAAAGTGATATTAGGTGTTTGTGGATGGATAAGTAAAATAATTTAATAGTGATTGATACTATCTTTTATCAAAAGAAAAGAAAATTAACCTTAAGCTTTAAAATTATGATTCTATTTAAGGTAAATAAAATAGAGAAAAAAGTAAGAATTTGATAAGATAAAAAGCGTTAAATAAATAGTATTTTCTTATAGGTACTCAAAATAAAAAGTGTGTTAAGAACATGATGTATTAAATATCATAAATTTTTTATGTTTTCACCATTAAAACAAATAATATAGAATAGTAAAAGTTAAAAGCAAAAATTAATCACTTGCAGTTTAACGTTAAATAATACTTTTTCTTAATTAAAAAATATTTGAAAATTTTCACTTTATTAATTTAAAGTTTATTAGAATATAAAAGAAATATTAAAAAATACATGCTTAGTAATTTTTATAAGATAGATAAAATAATAATATATACATTTAAAAGGCAGTAAAAATGACAATCTATTTTTAGAATTATAAGTCCAATTGATGAGGAAAGCTATAAAATATATATAAAGACCATATATTTTTCACTTCATTATTTCATATAATTAAACCTAATTTAAACATACACTTATAAGTAATATTATAAATAATATACATAAGGTTCATGGTTAAAATTGCAAAAAAAAATACTAAAATAAATTTATATTTCTTCTAAAGTGTATTTTTAATGATTTAAGAATATTACAAAATGGAGAATTAGAAAAGAAGAAAAGCCGCTAGAAGAAAGGTCTTAACTTCTTGTTACTAATTCATATGATATTAAGAAAGTTGAATTGGTTGAAATAATATGAATAAATATAGAATGATCACAAAAATTTTTAATAATAAGTATATAATATGAAATAGTAACTTATCCAGTTTGACATTTTTCACCTCAAAAATTGATTTTATTGGTTATGTAGATTATTTATAGATAGTTATAATGATATTAATGAGCAAAGAATGCATTAATAAGAACAATGTGAGAAAACATAAATGTGTTATTAATATATATTATTATTTTATTATTAAATTGATTCATTAAAAAATTTGTTGGTAAATTAATTAACACCTATTGTATTTAAATAATATAAATAAATTTTGAAGAGAATTTTTTAAATGATAATTTACAGAAAATATGATATTTTTTAAAAGAGAATTTAATAGTTTGTTTAATTATTTTAATTTGAAAGTAATAAATATGTAATGAAACATAATAATAAGATTTACTAAAAAATTGACGATCAAATAGCAAAAAGAAGAGTTAAAATAAATCATTTTGTAGATGATTAGTTAAGTAAAATCAATTAATTAAAAGAGATTCGTAATGCGCTAACATTTAATTTGCCTTAAATTTGTACAGAATATTAATTTATTAATAAAAGAAAAATAGCAGTACCAATTATATCCCTAAAAAATAAAATCGTTGGTATATTTTTCAATACATAACTAGTAAAACATTTGCATATTTATAAATATATAAAGAAAAATGATTTGTTAAGATACAATAGTATACATTTTGATTTAGGTTGTATAGTTGATATATATATATAAAAATGAGAGAAGAGAAAGGTTATGACAAATTTGGAGGTGACAAAATATTTAAATGTAACTTATTTTGTAATAATAATGTAATGATATTTTTTATAAGGTATTACTAGATTAGTGTTAATATAATATATAGAGAGATATATAAGAGTTTGTTAAAAGAAACTAATGATAAGTTAGAAGCGAAATATAATAATTTTATTTAAGTTAAATCTATAGGTTAAAAAAAGAAAAATTGTAGTATTACTTTTTGCTACATCATTTTGTTATAAATATTATTTTAAATAACATATATAACAAAACTGTTTAAAAAACTTTAAATATTTTTAAGATCACTGTGTTTATATCGGTAGTTAAAAAATTGATTTTGGTATCAAATAACATTTTTAATGGATTGACTTTTAATGAAACCCAACTGTTATGACTATTAATAGGATTAATATTAATCTTTTTACAAGTTAAAATTTAAGGATATCATGATTGGTATGAAAAAGTTAACTAATAAAAGAAAGATTTAAGGAAAGCAACAGATGGCAGTGTCTGAAAATAGGGAAGCTTATAAAACATTGTTGATTATGGATAGATTGATTGTAACTATCATTTAAAGATTAAGATAGAAATATACATATAGATAAATATAATATTGACTTTTTTTATTATGTGCAAAATACTATAGATTAAGATGAATAAATGATTCAATTCTTTGTTATGATAATGACATAAAACAACATACACAAAAGTAAAAGGTAATTTAAAAACAGTTAAAATATTATTTACACTTCAAATAACTGAGAAAAAAAAGAAATTTTATCTCACCTGGTGGAAAGAATGTTGTTGTAATAGGTTCTGCTATTTCCTGATACGATGATCCATAAAGTCTAGTTAATTTATTATCTTCCATGATTTTTTAACATTTTTTAAATATTCACTTGTTAATCTAATTTTAATTACGTAGTTATAAAATAAATTTAATGAATTTTAATATATATTTGTAATATAAATATATCTAAAGATTAAATGTTTAATGATACAAAATATTATTATAAAAATCATGTATATTATATAAATATGGTACAAACAAAGTACTATAAGAATAGTTATAAAAAATTAATGATCCAAAAAGAAATTATTGCAAAGTTTAGAGGTAAATGTGAAATATTAATACATTATTATATTCAAATGAATAAGAATAATAAAAATATAGTGGGCATATATATTAGGATACAAATTTTTGATTGTTTCACAATGATACAACAATTTTAATTAGGAAATAGAATTATTAAAAAAATAATGAGTTTTAAAAAATTATAAGAATGTATTTAACTATTATGTAATATAATAAATGTTTTGTAATGTTAATACTTTTTCTACAACAAGTTATATATTAATCATAATGGCAAAATATTAAGTAAGAATATGTGCATATTTTTTTTAATATATATCTTAAACATTTGTCAAAGAAGACAGTTATAACATTTGACAAGTATAAATTAAAACTTTTGTCTTCTCTTTTAATATGGCTTTGTGTTTATTAAGAATGTATAATTATTTTAATTAAAAAAGAATATGAAATTATTTAGAAAATAAGATATAAAAAAGATGCATATGACATGAAAAATATAATGTTTTACTTCAAATATAAAATCTTTTTTATAATCAAAAAATCAAAAGAGATTTTTAGAAACTTTAAAAATTTTAGAAATATTTTTTTTATTAAAATATTTTATTATACTTTACTCATTCAATTATAAATTGGTTAGTTATGTAGCAACATTTTTTTATAAAAGAAATAAAAGTAGCCTTATTCAATGTTATTGAAAAGTTCACAATAAAACTTTTTAGATAATGAAACAAATAATAATTACTGAAGTGTTATTAAGGAGCAAGTAACAATTATTTTTTTAACAATTGTTTGTAAAAAGTATCGGTTGTTTTGAAGTTAGTAGAATTTACTAAGGTTATGAAATTTCTTTATTTATATTATTAAGTGTGAACCTTTTCAATTGATACAAAAATAATATCACTTTAAATTAAAAATAAATGGGATTTACTTAAAATCTGAATTCTTCTTTAGTTATATGTTCAAAAAGTTATATTTAACAAAATATAAAATAAAAAATGAGTGAATATAGTGTATTTAATACATAGTTTCCTGAATTATACTAAACGTGTTTTAAATTTTTACAACATTTTTTTACTTCATAAACTTTTTTTATATTTTTTTATATAATAGTCAATGGTTTAATGTATAGCATACTACCTGAATGTTTTTAAAAAAACAATTTTAAATTAAGTTAAAAACTTTCATATAAAATAAACTTTTAATAAAATTATTAAAATATTGAGTTTAGAATTTCAAAAACATAAAAGCCACATATAGCCGAATAATGAATATTAAGTTTTAAAATCTAACTAATCATATATGTGTTTTGAATATTTATTTTTACATTATTAACATAATTAAGTAAATTTTTTAAAATTTACATCTTTGTTTAAAACTGCTTTCTTATGAATAATTCTATAATATATTATACTTTAAAACATTCAACCAACATCTCAACATAAAATGCAAAGAAAAATGAAAAAAAATGTTATTATAAGTTAAAAAATATATCATTTATTTATGAACATAATGTATTAAATGATTCAAAAATAAATTTATCTATTATGATTTATGAAAAATCTTTGATAGATATGAACTGTGCAAATTAAAGCAAAAAGGATTAAAAGTACATAAAAATTAGAATATTAAAATATAAGATTTTTAAAAAATATTTATATTTATTTATATATTACTTTAAAATATAAAACATGTTTATGGATTTTATCAAAAAATCTAGATAATATTTGAATAAAAATCCTAGTTATTGTTTGAAGAACTTGAATAGCACTTAATATATACAACTTGAAAAATGCGTTCCTATAAAAGGAGTAAAGCATATAAGAGGGTGTTAGTTTTGAAAAATAATATTATATAAGTTAATAGACCTAGCAAAGTAATTCTAAGTAAACAATGTTACCTTTTATAAAGAATGTGTTGAATGAATATTTATTTTTAGTTTTCTTTACTAAGAAAGTAACTTTTTAAAAGGTATTTGCCTCAATCAAGAACTGCTGGAGTTTTCACCTGTGATGAACATAATTTGTAAATAAAGAATAAGAATAATGATTAAGTATAATGTTATTTTATGAAACGGTTATTTAGAATATAATTTATTGTTAAATAGCAAAAAGAAAAATAATCTAATTTAATGATATCTTAAATTGATAATGATGCAACTTCAGAAGTTATAAAAATAAAATTGCAAGTATTATATAAAAGATGTATTTAAAAATAGTAATATGTATAATTTTTATTATCCATTAAACTATAGACTTGTAGTAGATTAATTTAATTAAAAATTAGCTTTAAAATATATGTATATCTTAAGAATGAAATAATAATAAATCATTAAAAGTGATAATACAGGTTTTAGTTTGTCAAAATGGTCTCGTTAAAGTGCCAATATTTTGATTTGATTGATGCTAAAAACAATCTATTAACATAAATATATCTTTCTTCATAAAGTGTATAGAAGAAGTTATAAACTTTGAATGCATGTTTAATAAAGAAAGTTATGTATCATTATCATAAACACCTGTTAAGGTTATTCTTTGAAATAATATGAGCGTTCTTGATGGGTTGAAAGTTCATAAAAAGTATAATAATAGTAATAAAATAATTAATACAATGAAAATACTTTATAGTTTTATTTTTGGTATCTTTAATTGAAAAATAAGTAAGTTAATCAATTATTTACAACTACTATTAAATTATACATTTCAAGGCATAAAAGGTAAAACATTATTAGTAAAAGGAAATTGATTTCCTTGTACCAAGAAAAATACAAAAAACATTTTATATGAACGTTTTATATAGTTCATTTGTTTAGTAATAAAAAAGGAATCAGATTTATTCTAAAAATAAATATTTATGCGTTTTTAACATAAAAAATTATGACTAATCTTATTTTTTGTAAAATGACAATAGTATATTTATAGAATAGTAAGTATGCTATTTAAATATAAGGAGTATTATAATTAAACTCTATTTTTATGGTTAAAAATAGTATTTCTTCAAAAGTACAAACATTATAATTTCTTATCTTCAAAATCTGGATAAAAGATAGTATGTAAGAACAGTCAAATATCCATAAATAATCATAAAAGATATTCTATAATAGATAAAAGAAATGAGAAAAACATCGAGAAAGTGATTTCTACATTTAATCTATAGAAATTATATGATAACATGTTTTTGCGCTTCAAAGAATTGACAATTACTAAAAAAGGTAATCTTCTAAAATTACCAAATATCTATTAAATAATGTAAATTTATAACTATTTTTTTATAATTGCAAAGAATAGAATGATTATATCAATTATCGAGTAATAAAGCACTTTCATGACAGCCTAATACATTTAAAAATATCAAAGCTAAGATGAAAGAACTCATTACCTGATAAACAAATGATTAGAATTAAATTAATAGAGATAATAAATTTTCTTAGTTTCATTAAACAACTTTGTAAAAATATGTAGTAATAGTTCAGTGGAGCAAGCAAGACTTTTATTTAAACTATTATTTAAAAATAAACAAATAAATTAATTAATAAATGTTTATAATGATGGCATATTGATTACAATTAAATATTTAAAGTATTCTTATCACTAAAGAAATTTTTGAATTAACATTATCATTGATATTTACACTTATATATTTACAAATATGAACAACCTAATATTAGAAAAAAGACTTTTAAGTATAATTGAAATTGTAAGTAAAATTTTTACTATAAAAACAATTTATTGTTTTAATCTTTACAATACAATATTTTTAGTTATCAATAATTATTATATTTATCTTTCTTTTTGAAGGAACATATCAATGGACTTTTTATTTAGTTTTTCATCGTGGTATTGTTTTTGTTTTTTGTTTATCTTCCATAAATATCATATTGCAAGAATTATATACATTTTCTAAAATTTATAATACAATTGTATGTTTTTTTTAATTTTCTAAATATTTTCTAAACATTTCAAAATTTTTTAGGAGATAGTCTATGGACTTTTAGGAAGTTTGTTTTTTGTTATTGCTTTTGTCATTTTAATCTATGACTATATGAAAATTTTTAATGGAAGCTACCAATATCATGACTACACAATACCTATTGAAATAGGTATAAATGGTTGGCTAAATAGACTTCTCGTTATAATAGGAACTTCGGTTATATTGAATATAGTATTTTTATATAGATTTTTTCAAATGTAAAATTAAAGTAATTATTTGAAATAAAGAAAGAAAGTAAAAATTTGTTTTATTAGAAGATTTAATGAATTGATAAAAAATAATTTATAATTATCTGTAACATAAATAAATTTTATCCGATAATCTAAAACAATTTTTTTTATAAAATTCATATTGTCATGAATCAGTGATATTATCAGTAGTAGTATACAATTTTTCGATGGCAGTTATATCTTGAGCATGTATAGCAGGAGGAATGTTATAATTGGGAGATTTATAATATATATAATATGGATTCATTATAGAGTTATCAAACGAATTATGACTTAATCCTAATATGTGTCCAATTTCATGAAGTGCAACAAGTTTAAGATTAAGTCTGTTCTTCACTTTCGAATTGGTGGCCCATTTTTCAGATGCATCAAAGTGAATAAAAGATTCATTTTTAGAGGTTTTTCCTGAGTGTGCAATAATACCATTACTTCCATCAAATGCTTCTAGATCATTATGATCAAATTTGGCAAAAAAAATATCAATATTTGCTATACTTTTTATATTTAAAATATCCTGCCTTGTTGATGGCGATAAATCCGTAAAAGATATAATACTATTTATTGCAAATTCCCATTCTCTAAATGAGTCTAATAAAACTAATCTATAGTATAAAAGATTTTTTAAAAAGTAAATGTTTTAAAACTTACTTTGCTTTTTGATAACTAAATTCATTTGCAAAAACAAAGAAAGGATCTCTAAAACTCCAGGTCAAATTTCTATTTTCCCATTGATCTTCAAAAGCTTTGACTAAAAACCTATGGAAATGTGATATTACAAGAAATAGAAAAATGTTAAAAATTAACATGTAATAATAGAAATAATAATATTATTTTATAAATATATATGTGTTTAATTCTTTTTCTCTATGAAATTTTTAACTATTTTCATCAATAACATAACTACAGGCATTCATTTTGTTATCTTTAAATAAATCTCCCATCCTAATAATTTTCCGGATTCATCTCTTTTTCCAAACACCTAACCCGACTCATCATTTTACCATCCCCTAAACGTTGGCTTTTTCTGTGAAATGTTGTTAAAGAGGAGAATTTTACGTAGAGAAGATAATTTTTCGTACAAAAAAGAAAGCATTGACCTAATTTAATTTGTAATTTTTAATATTAACCTCTTGACTTTTTATTATTTTAAAAAAAAGTTCTATATAAAATAGTAATTGTGCAACAAAGCTTCCATTAATCGATACTTACTTTCTCCTTTAAAAATCTCTTATTTTATTATATTTTAGGATAACAACCGGGAATAAAATGATTGATGGTATCCTGAAATTATTTTGATTATAATTTCTTTCATTGTTATTAGACAAAAATCAAGTTTTAAAGTTATTGGAACTGGATTTATTTTATTACTCATAAATTACTAAACAACTAATTTCTAACCATACCTCGTATTAACTCCTACAAATCTAAAAAAGTATAAATATTATGTTTTAAGAAACTTTTTTGTGTAATGATATTACTTTGGTCTTGCAAAGAAATCCTGTTGTGTTAATAAAGACAATAGATAGAATTCAACACCAAGATTGTAGCTTATTTGCTATATCCTTTTTTCCATTATGTCTACTGAATTTGATTATCAATTACGTCAGGTAAATTTTAAGATTTCTTTAATCTATAGTAGATTCGTCCTAGGCTTTTCAAGATCTTCATTTGAAATTATCAGAAAATAGTAGCCAAATTCGCGCAACAGATCAAATGTTAGCACAAGCAAAGCATGAATATCGTTATGATTCTCTTGTAAAAGCTCAGATAATTGATGCAGGAAAGGAAAAACCAATATATAGGAGTATTGGATCAGCTTATCAATTAGATGACTATGATAAGTGTTTAGAAAGATTGACCAATTCGATTTCATCAAATAAGGAACGTATTACTGCATTAGAGACAAAGAAGAAGTATCTTGAGAAAACTGTTGAAGATGCAGAAAAGAATGTAAGGGAGATCCTTCAGACAAGAAAGTAAAATTATTTTATTTCATAGTGTTCCTCTTTACAGGGGAGTTTTAATAAATAAAGAAATAAATTTATTTTAAGTAAGGTATTTTTTTGCTAAGTATTTTATTCGGTTTTAAATTATGATGATGATGAGTGATAACTTATAAAGAAAAAATTGGTACGTATTCTGCATTAAAGGTAGTTGTTAAAGTATAGTATTACCAAACAATTTTTGTTAACTGTTATCAATATAACGCTCATGGAAGTCCTTTGAGATTTGTATAGAATCAAAAATCTTATTCTTATATTACTATTAATAGACTGATATTGTTACTAGAAATAAAAAAATGTTGATAGCGAATAGAGGATATCGGAAGAATTTAATTCAATAAAGTAGTTCTAATTGAAAATCTAACTTTAATAAGTATGGATAAACGAGTGTGCTTCTAGTTATTAGTTAGACTTTCATCTACAATTATTTTCCAAATAAGAACTGAGAGTACCGAAGAGATGAAGAAGGAACTAATAAAAGTATTAAAAGTATCCTTAATATAAATGACAAAGAAGAGCAAATATAAGGAACTTACTAATCGGCAAAATTTTTTTGTAGACAAATCTGTTAAACAACTTTTAAATACGACAACTCAAAAATTACAGTATTTAGGGGATATATATTGATTTTTTAAATTAAAAAATTATTCAAGAGAACCTTCAATATTAACATATCTAAATGATATCCACAATTGAAACATTCAAACAATTCAGTGAGAACTTTTTTACCAAAAAATGATATCGATAATATTTTTGGTCTTATGAATGTCTTAAATCTCAATATTTAGTTTTATTATAAATATTACTTGTTCAATGATTCAGCTGATACAATAATTATATAGTATATTGTCACCATAAATATTATTTTTGATAATAATATAAAAACCCCACTATTATATACTGTAAGATGTCTGTACAAATAAATTCTTTTTGTTAATGATATTGATTCAACGAAAATAAGCAGATAATATTAGCAAAGTGAAAAATCACTCGTCATTTTCTTATATCTTATCAATAGTTGATTCTAAGGCTGCTATAAATTATTAATCATTAAAAATAAATGGGACAGTAGTTAATTAAAACATTGCAGGTTTTGAGGAAATTTAAAGATTCTTCAACGGAATATAATTTATTAACAACCACATTTGTTCTGACAGAAGAAAAGCAGAGTTTTTGCCATCATCAATGTCTATGATTGTTCTATTTTCGGTTGGATAATGTTATGTCAATGTAAAAATATCTGTAACTAAGCGGTAACTTCAAAGTTTTTGCCTTTTAATTGTCTTAAATAAATCAAAATTAAAAGTATTTTAGCATTTTTTAGTTTAAAAAAAACGAAAGTTATTTTATTCTGAAAAAAATTCTAGCAATGTTTAATTATATATAAAAAATTTCTTCAAATATATTAATAGAATTAATCTATTTCAAATATTCATATTCAGAAATTTGTTTCGTTATTTAAAAATTTTGCGATATTTTCCTATGTATTCTAAGTTAAAAAACTCAACTGGGAATTTTCTTTATTACTTCTTTAATTTTTCAATTTACTTTTTCACTATCTAACTCTTTTTGTCTTTTAATTACATAACTAGATAGAATACTCGGTAAACAAACTATCAATTATTATCATGAAACTACGTAAATGTAAAATTATGAAAACATGCCGCCGCGCATTTGTGCCAAAACAATATAGAAATAACATAGCCTTTTTAAACAGAAAATGATTAGAAAAAAGGACAAATAATTGAATATCCACTTCTATGAAGTATTCCCTCACTAAATACTAACATCTAGAAAATTTAATCGTGTTTTATGTACTCTCCAAAATCTTTTATCATTATTAAATCACTTGTGTTTTGGCGTTTCTCCAACTACGTATTTGTATTGTTATTTCTTGTAACGAACAAATGCTATATTATATTTTATTTTAATTCAATTTTTGTGTCAGTCTTTCAATACGTTGTCCAATTCACAAATTCATTCTTGATTTGTGATACGTGGCATAAATTCATAATATTTTGTGTCGTATATTTTAAAATTTCTGCCATTATCAATACTTTCTTCACTACTTTTAATACATCATTGTACTAAAGAAGTCTTTGATTGAAAAATTATTTTATATAATGTATTTTTATCTAGAGACTTTTGTTTAGTGTAATTAGTTTTGTTTTTGAATGTCAATGTCATAGTATACACTCTATATACAGGATAAAAAAGTAATACTGTCCTAAATCTTATCCGTTGTTTTCTTCTTATATTTTAGTATGTAGTTCATTATAACTATAATGTAAAAAAAGATCACTTCCATTAATAATAGCGCCCATAACTTGATGCCATTTATGTTGAATTATGGGTGTTTACATATTTCATTAATTTTTGTTTTTTAAAATACTAAAATATTTATTCATACCTTAGTGAATTTTTATTTTATAGCAAAGCTAATATTAATAACTACTAAAATAACTAATAAAAAAGTAAAATGAGAGAAATTGTTCATGTTCAAACAGGCCAATGCGGAAACCAAATTGGTGCCAAGGTACTTTTTTATCTAGAAAAAATTTATTACTGTTTTCCTTTTACGTATTATTGTAGTTTTGGGAAGTTATCTCTGAAGAGCATGGAATACAAACTGATGGATCATTTGCAGGAGATAACCAAGCTCAATGTCTTGATAGAATTGATGTTTATTATAATGAGGCCAACGGGGGAAAATATGTACCAAGAGCTATTATGGTTGACTTAGAGCCGGGGACTATGGACTCTATACGTGCTTCTACATACGGACAACTTTTTAGGCCGGATAATTTTGTTTTTGGACAGTCTGGAGCAGGGAACAATTGGGCTAAGGGACATTATACTGAAGGAGCTGAACTTGTCGAAAATGTTATGGATGTCGTTAGAAAAGAAGCTGAAGGATGTGATTGTCTCCAAGGATTCCAACTTACTCATTCCCTAGGTGGAGGTACTGGATCTGGCATGGGAACTCTTCTAATTTCTAAAATTCGTGAAGAGTATCCTGATAGGATAATGTCTTCTTTTTCAGTTTTCCCATCACCAAAAGTTTCAGATACTGTTGTGGAGCCTTATAATGCTACTCTTTCTGTACATCAGTTAGTTGAGAATACTGATGAAACTTTTTGTATCGATAATGAAGCTCTTTACGATATATGTTTTAGAACACTCAAGCTTGCTTCACCAACATATGGAGATTTGAACCACCTTGTTTCTATGACTATGTCAGGTGTTACGACTTGTTTACGTTTCCCAGGACAATTAAATGCCGATCTTAGAAAACTTGCTGTCAATATGGTTCCATTTCCCCGTCTTCATTTCTTTATGCCAGGATTTGCACCTCTTGCTGCTCGTGGAGTTTCTGCTTATAATGCACTTACAGTTCCAGAACTTACTCAGCAAATGTTTGATGCAAAGAATATGATGGCTGCTTGTGATCCAAGGCATGGAAGATATCTTACTGTTGCTGCTATGTTCAGAGGACAAATGTCAATGAGGGAAGTTGATGAGCAAATGCTCTCTATTCAACAAAAAAATTCTCCATATTTTGTTGAGTGGATTCCAAACAATGTTAAGACTGCTGTTTGTGATATTCCTCCAAGAGGACTAAAAATGTCTGCCACCTTCATTGGAAATACTACAGCAATACAAGAGATATTTAAACGCATCTCCGAACAATTCACTGCTATGTTTAGAAGGAAAGCTTTTATGCATTGGTATACTGGAGAAGGTATGGATGAAATGGAGTTCACAGAGGCTGAGTCTAACATGAATGATCTTGTAGCTGAGTATCAACAATATCAAGAAGCAGGCATTGAAGACGGTGCTGGTGAAGAGTATGAGGCTGATGCTGAGTAAATTTTCTTTTTGTCAAATTTTTAACATAAATCAATAAAATTACATGAGAGTATGATTTATTTTTTAACTGTATTTAATTATAGAATATATTTTGTAAAGTAAAAATTGATCATTAATAAGTAATGGTGATATGTTAACCTTCAAGATATACTCATTACTATTTTTCTTATTTAAAGTTGAGAAAATGCATGATTAACAAAGAATAGAATATAACACAAAATTCTATTATACTTTTATTAGAACTGCCATTTTACTGCTGAGACTTTTACCTTTACGAATTTGTTCTATCTTAGCTCTGCATCTCTCTCTTATTTTTGTTATATTTCTTCCACCTCAATATGATTCGTATTTTTCTAATCAATTCTTCTTCTTTCTTTCTTCTCTTCTTTTCATAATATTTTATCTTAATTGCGCGTCTTATTTTTAAAGTATATGCTTTATTTAATTAATATATTTTACTAATATATTAGCTATTTAGTTAGAAAAATAACTTATTTATTTATTATTGTTTCTCATTTTAAAATCTATCTATTAACAAAAGTAAAAATATTTAAACACATATTAAAATATGGTTTAATTTTTATACATTACACATATTTTATATATTTTTTATTTTTGCTTCACCACCAAGTAAAAGTAAACATAAAAAAATATGTACATTTTTTTCACCTTATGTTTTCATTGTAATGTTTTCTATCAAGCTATAAATATCATAAAATAAAAACTTAAAAGAAATTTTTAGCATGATGGTGATTGTTAACGTATATATGTAATATTAATAAATATTATTATTAAGTGTGGACTTTTATTTGGATGAATAATAGTTTTATTAAGGAATGTTTATGTACACATAAATCATTCTAAAATATATACATAAATCTCCTACATCTATTTATAATTATTTTTTATAATTAAAATAAATATTAAAAAGTAATTATTTTCAGTTTTTAGTTACACTTTTATGCATTGTTACTTGTCCATAATAATGTAAGAGTTAAATATTTATCAATGATCATATGTTTTTTTATTAATACAATATAAATAATACATATATGAAATTATAAAAATATAAAATAATATTGTTATTAGGGGTGAGGTATACTTTAAAATAGATAGAATCATCTCTCAATCAAATATAGATACAAAAATTAAATATATAAATATTAAAATAATATATATTATATATGAAGAGAAATACCATTTTTGAGTGTATAACTGTTAATAAAAAGATCATTTCACTTTTCATATAATACTATTAGTTATTATCATTATTCATAAACTGATGGTTAAAGAGGAGTAAATATTTTTTGGTCAAATATACTACTAATACAATACGTAATAATATTAACTTTAATTACAACAAAAAAATTTACTCACTTTTAATATATAATTTTAAAACAATATATATTTTTTCAATATGGCAAAATCATATGATAGACAAGAATCAATTGTATTACCCTTACCTAGTGATTATCATTCTGATAAGAGTCCACCAAAAGGTTTGTTTATTAATATACATATATATTTAAGTATATATATGTTTAATAGAACAATTACTAATTTAATAAGATAATTACTATGAATATATTTTTTACTATTTTTTTAATAATTTAAATGCATTAATTTATATTAATAATTATGTCCATATTATGTACAGAAAGCTTAATTGAAATACCTCCCGAACCGGAAAAAACATCTAATTTAAGAAAACTTTCAAAAGTTGGTTTTAAGGCAAGTATTGTTGGGAAATTATTTTTTACTAAAAATACTAAACCAATACAAAATTCTCAAGAACCAATACAAGAAGAAGAAAAAATTAATAACAGTATTGCACATCCAACCAATTCTCATCAACAACCAAATTTAGATCGAAGAAAAGTTTCTGTATTTAGTGTTGAACCAAACAGTAGCGAAGGAAAATTTTTAGAAAATTACAAAAAAAATAAACGATTTTCAATTGGTAAGTTTTTTTATCTAATTTCTATTTAATATACTTATAAAATTTCATTTTTAGCTACGGCATTAGATTTACCATTAGATTCAAAAGTTTTAAAAACTATTGAAGACGATACACTTTTTACATCAGAAGAAGATTCTGAAGACGAGGGTATAGAGAAGGAAGTTATTTCTAAAGTTCCAAAAAATATAGGAAATACTTCCCCTTTGTATGGAAGTGTTAAAAGAACAATTTTACGTCGTAATACAATTTTTGCTTTTGATAATTTAAGAAGAGGAAGTTCTGATAGTAATACAGTTATAGAGGAAGAAGAAGAAGAAGAAAATAATCGGGAGAATTCAACACGTAAAAATTCTGCCATATTAAGAAGAAGATCAACTTACGATAAAACAACAATGCGTAAAACTATTAAAATTGTAGTTCTTGGAGCTAAAAGATGTGGTAAAAGTTCTTTCATTCAACAATTAGTATATGGAATATCACCAAAAAATGATGAGTATACAGAGACAATAGAAGATATTTATCATTTACAAATAGAGACACCTGAAAGAGGTAGAGAGTGGTACATATTGTATGATACAACAGGTGTATGTGATTATAAACCAATGGAAATTAAGAAGACATATATTCAGATAGCTGATGCTATTATATTAATGTTTTCAGTCAAAGATTATGAATCTTTTAATAAAATGGACATTTTAAAAAAGAATATTGATAAATATTTGGGAAAAGAACGTCAGAGTGTACCAATTATAGTTGTTGGTACAATGTGTGATTTAAATGGGAAAAAAATTGATACAGAATTTTCATCGACGTGGGCTAATAAAGAGCATGGTAAGATATTATTTTCATTTCAATATAAATTATTTATAGTAAAACTTTTTGAGGTATCAAATTTAGATAGAAAACAATTATTAGAAATCATTCAATATATAGGTTCATCAAACTGTCATTCACATAAGGAATCAAAATTTTCATTTTCCAAAAAATTGAAGCCCGAAAAAAGTTCAGCAGCGATTCTGATGGACATATAACTATAATTTATTTTTTATTGATATCAATAATTCAGGTTAAAAATAATAAAAATTTGATATATGATTACTAATTATGCAATACTATTTAACTTAAATTTTAAATAGTAATTTTGTTGTTTAGAAAAAATTTTTTTTATAAAAAAGAAATTTCTATTATTGTAAATGTTTAAATTATTTCAATCATTTTTATTTAAATAAAAATTTATTTAGTATACCCACATAGATTTTAAAATAGTATTTATATCAATTTTATGAAAATGTTGCTGTAGTAATACTCTTAGAGATAATATAAATTAAATTGAAATACTTTTTATTATATTCAAAAGCTTGTTGAAAAGCATGTTTTTGGTTTTTAAAGGAATAATAATTAAATTTCCTTTTGATAGAACAGAATTATTGTATGTTTTAAGTGCTTTATTATGATAAGCTAACTAATCGAAAATGATATTATATTTAGATAATAGTAAATTTGATTATTATTATCCTTATAGAATATTTAGAATGCCATTTAGATATTTTATTAATAATCAAGGATTAAAATTTAACAATATAATATTTTACAATTATAAATAATTAATATTAAAACACTTAACTAGAAAATTAATTACTACTTTAAAAATTTTAAAAATTATTTAAAAATTTGAACACCAAAATTTTTTATAGAGTTTTATTTACATTTTAATGTATCTCACTTTAAGAATGAAACAATTATAATAATGTTAAGGTAAGATATTATATTTAGTTATGACAAAATTATTCGATTAATCTAATTCTACGTTCTTGGACTGAATAACATATAATATATTTATTATTTTGAAAAAATGTAGTCCCCATTGTATGTTTGAGCCAATTTGAATTTAATTTTAGTTAACGCTAAGTCAATAACATACATTTCTTTTGATCTTCATAAACATATCTTGTAAACTTTAGATATTTCACAACCTATCGTATTATCGTAATCAGAAATAGATATCACTGAATATTATCCTTAAATAAAAGCAAATAAAGAATAAACAAATCTTTCGATATCAATTTCTTCCATGAACTTGTTTATAAGATCAAAAGATTTAACCAAAAAGTTTAAATATTACACTTTTATTAATCTAAGATATATCTTATTACATAAAATATTTATTTTAGAGCTGTAATCAGATAAGCAGATATATTATAACAAGGGTGCAATATGTTTATATGTATTATTTAAAAAAAAATTTATTTTTATTATGGTTACTATTAAAAATAACCATAAAATGTTGAAAACTATGTAAAAGTTTTTATTCTTCTTTATTTACTTATAATTTCAACATTCTTAATTTACTGCTATCTAAAATATCACTCATTAGTAGTAATTTTACTTATTTTTTTATTTTTTGTATAAATTAATTCAAAATAATATTTCTCAAAAAAATAAATTATCAATTCAAATGTTGTTTTTTATTTTTATCATTAAATTTGACCATTAAGCATATTTTAAAATATTATATTCTCCTTAATCTTAAAAGTAAAATTTTTTAAAGGAATAATTTTATTTACTATTAGAAATTGATAAATATATTCCAATAAATGTAGTGATTTTTAAAAAACTTTTTTTATAATTTGTAATACTTGAAAGAAACTTTTATTAATGGTGATTGATAACGATTATTATATCAGCATCTGCGATTCTAAAATGTGGACAAACTTTTATATGTTATTTGAAGTCTATTTATCAAGTAACCAAAAAATACGCATATTATATAATTTATTGTATTCTTCCTCTTCTTCTTTCTCTTAAAAATATATTTCTTTTTCTTTACATCCTATTGAATATTCATTTGTAGTTTACCGATGAACTGTTCCCATGATACTACCAAAATTTTGGGCTTTTCTATTTTCAAGCACAAAAGTGAAATTTTACTTTAGCAAATATAATATATGCAACATCCTTAAATTCTTTTTCTTTTTTTTTCTTTTTCTGAGTTGAGTTTTAATAAATTAAGATAACCATAAAACACAAATAAAAATTGTTATATAAAAGCTTTAATAATACAAATAGTTCAGTAAAAATCTTTATTATTCCTATCATTCATCATATATGTATAAAATTTCTAATTAACCATAAAAATAAAAATAGATATTATTTTCGTGTCCAGAATTGTTGATGATGTTCAAGATTTAATTATAGATATATGTAACTATATAAGAGCTATCATCAAAATCAAATTAAGGATGGATCTTTTAAATAATTAAATGTTTCTTTAGATAATGAAAAACCTATTTCAAAAGATGGCCATTTATTTATAAAACTTTATTTCATGTTAATATATACATAACATATTCCCATTACAATAATTATTTATTTTTATCACTTAGTTTTGAATTTTATAATTTTCATTTTAGATAATCTTTTTTCACTATTATTATTCGTAAAAAACTTCCTTTATTTTATTAAATATACTTTTTTACTAGAAATGTTTTTCAGTATTAAAATATAAAAAATAGTTATTTTTATAAGTGTATATAAGCAGGACAGATGAAAGATTAACTAAAATAATATATTTTACTAACTTGTAATCACAATATTATCAATTATCTATAAAAAATAGGCATCTGTTACAAATTTTTAAAAATGGAAATTCATTCTCTACCAAATAAATACTCTTTTTATATTCTAGATTTATATTAACAGTAATATCTTTCGATGATATAATATTTTTACTTTTGTGTATTGTTGAAAAACAATTAACAAAAATAAAATGTTTGATATTTAAAATGATACTTTATAAATACTTACTGTTTAGAATTAATAGTTAAAATAATTATAAGTTTATCTTTCTGTCATTCAAAATTGATGTTGTTTATTTTAGAGAAGAACTTTTTAACTTCATATTTATAGATATTTATTTATTTAAATAATATAAGATAATTAAAGTAATTTATTTTATAATGTTATTTGAAAAATATTAATGATTCATTACATAAATAATAGAATATCTTTTCGTTAAAAATTGGATTATCTATAATGTTTCCTAGTATTATCGTAAAAAAATAGCCATTTATATGACTGTTATTTTTTTTTTATATAAAAAGGATCTTGACAATGTGTATTTCTCAAATTCTTAAAAAATACTCACTTTTTATTTCTAGACGTAAAATTGTTTTTTTAATCATATGTTGTTTAAATTTTTAATTTACATGTTTATATTTATAATATCATTTATTAATAGTTTTTATATAGTTTGCACCTGCTTTTTTTTCTAAAAAACCTTTTACTTTTTAAAGATTTCAAGCTAACTAGTAATTGAGATAGACTAGATTTTTACGTAACTTGGGGATTATTTGTTGTTAATATTTATATATTATTAAGATAATAATAATTTGACATTAAATTAGTTTATTACAGATATGATAATATGACCTTTTATAGCCATCATCATCCTGTCATTATACCCTCGTTTCTAAATCATAAAACACCCAATGAAACATGTGTTCCTCATCATTTTTGATAACCTCAGATTTCATCTAATAATTACCAATTATAAAATATTAATAGTACCCTATCAGAAGTATGACGTGTGTAGTTGTATAATCTTCAATTCATTCAATGTTTTAAAAACTGTCAGCTAATTTTAAATCAAAATTTATATTTCTTATCCATTACATCATTCATCATACTTTATACTTATTGTATATTTATCTTGTTTCTCCTTATGTATGATACAAAAAAGTTACCATTTTGCAGATAAATGTATTTTATCAAATTTATATTTATATATAGAAGCATCACCATAAATCACTCTAAACATATGGTCTTAAGTGACACTTTTAGTTATAATTTTTGGTTTTACTCATTTTTGACCTTTAATTACTAAATAAACAGCAAAATATTATAAATGAGTACAAATTATTAACAATTATGTAATATTTATTTGTTTATTTTAAACTTTTTTAACTCATCTCAACAAATGATTCATAAAAAGAAAATATATTATTAAAAGATTATATTCTTTTATTAATGGAGCAAAATTTAAGTTAATATATTTCGGTACCTTTCTAAGAGTCATTTATTTGCAAGTTTTATATGACGATTGTAATTTAGTCATACATCGTAATCAGCTTTTAACTTTAACCTCACACAAATACTATTAATCTTTTTATTTGCCTCGTATATCCTTTAAAGAAATTATTTTATTCTTCATTTAAGAAAAAATTACTATAAAAAAGGCATTTATTCACAGTGGTTTCCACCAAATTAATAGATCTTTAGGAATAATAAAAGGACGCCTCTTTGATATTGAATTGGAAGATAAATTATATTTTATTATAATTGTTATAGCTTAAACTTAATTGATATTAGGTAATAAAAGTGAAAAGATATATATATAAATTAATTGAACTTCTATCTGATCAATGCCATACTTTACAATTCTCACATACAAATATTTAATATGATCTAATTATAAATATAAATGGTTTTGTGAAATTCAATATTAATGGTAAAATATTCATAAATTCGATCTATAAAAATATCATCTGATTAGAGGCTTTTGTTATATGTGTAATTAAACAGTACTCAAATTGATAAAAGAATGTACAATTTTTATAGTATTGTTAATTTTATTTTTATTTCTTAATGGCATTTTGATTGACATATTCCCATTAAAATCATTCTTTTAAAAATATTCAAAATAATTTTTTTCAAATGGCAAGTTCATTAAACATATTCTATTGAATTTGTTAAGTTTATTTATTTCGACATTTTATTTTTTGTATAATGAATACAATTTTTATTCTAAATATATATTCTTTGTGTTAAAACGTTAAACTTTTTTTATTATATTCTAATTTTTCTCCAAAATTCATCAATAAAAACCTTGATTTAGGAACAATCTCCTTTATACACGCATAAATCATTTTTAACAACTTTATAATCAAATTTGAGTTGATGAGTAAATACATTAAATTGGTATTTCTGAAGGAAAAAAAGAAGATATTTATACTTTTGTACTGATATTTTTACATATTTACATTTAGATGTTACATTTATTACTTAAATATCATTATTTTTGCCATTTTCTCAACTTTTTATCTAACAATTGATAAAACATTCCAAGTATAAGGTTATATACGTTGCTAAGGAGGTATTTTCTCTGAGTTACATTTGATATTTATTATTCTTTTTATTATATATTGCCACTTTTTTACATAACTGTTAAGATTTTTGATAATATGATTTTATTTACAAATTTAAGAGGTAATTATTTTTATTGTTGATCAAAGAAGAAGTATATTTTTAAGAATGTAATGTTTTATTATAGCATATCACTATGGCTACTATTATTTATAAAAGTGTAAAATTATTACTTTAACGTATATACATTTTTTTTTGATTTTCATATTAATAAAGTGAAAAGATATAGTCTAATCTTCTTGGTACTTATATCAATATAACATAATGAAAATTTTTACAATATGGATGTCATTTCAAAATTAATTTAATTTTTGTAAAAGAATAATTGAGTTGTATAACTTTGTAAAATATATAATAGGTTATTCTTCACTATCAATTGAGCACTTTTCATCTTCTTATTTAGTTCCTATTTAAAAACTTTTTAATCTTCATTCTAAAGCATGATCGTCCATTATCTTATTTCTTTTATTTTCTTTAATTTGACTTAACCAATCCTTTTATCCACTTTATCACCTCATTCATATTTAAAGAAGGTTTCTTGGAAAATAAAATTCTCTGTCAACAGTCTTCTATTTTTGTTCCTTATAAAAGATAGTCTATGGAAACACTCTTTATATAATTATTATGATTACATATACAAGACTGTGACCAACTTCTACATTATTATCAATAATAATAAAACATGGATTATTAGTAGGCATGAATATAAGCTCCTCCCTAAGTAATAATAGGAAAAACCTAGTGACAGTTATAAGTTTTTAATGGTTTATTATTAGAAGAAGGGACCTTATTATTATTATTATTGTATATATCCATATTCTAACTAACTATATGTTATTTTAAAATCTTCTTATTTATTTTTTGATTTAAATTGTTTTATTTATTACCATTTTCCTTCCTTAAATATTATTGTTTCCTTTTTTTTATATAAAAATGAAATATTTTTGGTAGTAAAAATTTTATTAGAATAATTAACTTTATTGTTATGTACTTTCAATTGTTTTTTAACAAATACGTAACAAAAATTTTTAACTACAATAGATTACATTATCTATAGATTTTATTATTATTGCAAATAGGTTGGTGAAATTAATCATTAATTAATTATTTATCTTTTATGTGATCTTCATAAAACTTTCATTATTTCTGTTTGCAATCCATCTATAATGTAATAAAGATTACTTTTTTATATGCAATAACAATTCTTCTATAATAATCTATTATTAATGATTGAACTGCATTTATTTCTGCTTATAACATATCCTTTCATTATAAACAGATTCAGTGCTCTATAAATTAGGTTTTTTGATTAATCAAGACATTTTTACAATTAAACAGTTTCTGGCCACAGAAGTTTTATGAATGTTTAATAAGAAAGTATGGCGTAATATATATATATATAGTATAGATGTAAAAATGTTACAGCTACTTTAGAAATAGTGATTATTTATAACTAAATTTTATTACTCACTGTTTTTTTTTGATGGAAACTAAATTTATGTATTATTAAAATTGTAATAATATTGATATTATTGTTAAATTTTTTATATATTCCTTATATAAAAATTAATGTATTTTCATATTATGATATATTTGGAATTCATTTACAACCAGTCTTCTCTATAACCATTAAAGAGAGCTCCACCTATTTTTATTTTTAATATGCCTATTAATATATTGGAATATTTTAGGAAATATAGATAGCTTTCTTATAATAGCAAAAGCGTTAATATGTATATTATAAAGTATTCTTTTAACGAATTTCCATTTAAAGGTACTCAGTTTGTCAAAATTTGGCCAAAGTTGTCAGTTAAGATATATAGATATTCTTGTCATATATTTTAAAACATTTCTCAACTACAAACAACAAAAGACAGAAAAATGATGTTGAAACGTGCTATTTAATAAAGAAAGTCTCAAAGAGTTATTGAGTCGGCTGATTACCTTTACTGGACTTAATAATTTTCTAGTAATATTTTAAATTTTTTTAAAAATCTTTTGATTGATCACTTTGAATCTATTATCTTCCCTCTCCCTCCAAAAGTTTTAATGATTGATATATATTCATAATCTTTATTTAAAATGTTTTTTATACTACTTAATTTATAAGGAAAATATATTGAAACATCATGTATATTTTCCTTATTTTTACGTTTTTAAATCTATATTTATTTATAAGTCATTCTTTTGAATAAAAATTTTAATATTTAATGTCGTTTCATATGGTATTGCTTTGAATTATATTTATTAATTCAAATTAATTATTTAATTCATCAGTATTTCATCTTTTTTTTATATTATAAAATATTTTTCTTATAGGTTTTTTATTTAAATAAAAATAATAAAGAAGCAGGAGTTTTATCAATTATTCTTAGCATTTTATATCTATATTTTTTTCATTATATTCTGGAAGATGGCATTTTATAATGGCCAAATAATATATATAATCCCTTTATTGGTATTCTCATTAGCATTGTTCTTAGAAGGTGACATAAAAGTTAAAAGTTATGTTTCTCAAAAGACAATAGACGGTAAGTTAAAATTAAAAACATTTTTGAATTCTTTTTAAATTTTCACTACTATTTTATTTTACACACTAACATTTTTATCACCATTTACTAACTTTAGATCTCCTGAAAGATGTAAATTTAAAATTCTGTAAGAAAATAACACGCTTTCATTAACCTTAATGCTTAAAAAAATTTTGTTTGTAAATATTTGCTTTAATGATAGTTAATTAAGGTTTTATCTAGAATTAAATTTGTATTTTGCTAACAAAAACATAATAGTTATAGGTTATCAAAGCGATATTCCAGCAAATATCATTATCATTTAAATTATTATAAAATCCAATGTATTTATCTTGTGCATATGATAAGAAATAATTTATGAACTTTCTAAGTCAACACCTTTAATTTAAAAATTGGCTATTTATTACTTTTAAAATGACTAACCAGGTGTTCATGAATTGTGAGATGAAGTAAACAAATACTAGAGTTATATTTGATAAGAAGACATTTAACATGAAAAATGTTATTTAAAGTTATGATAATAATGACATATGTATAGGTTAAAGTAAATAGTAATAAATTAATGATTTATAATTTACTACTGTTTACATTTAAGATTAAATACTTGATCAATATTATTTTTTTTAAAAGTTTCAAACGGTCGTTTCATTCATATAAATAGACATTTTCAATTAACTTTGGTAATTAATAAGATTATAATTTTTTATTATTAAACAATTACTCATTATTTCTCCACCATTTAATTTCTTTAAAATCCATAAAGACATCTGTCTTATAATTTATTAACACTTCAATAATCATGGATTTAGATCACAAAGTTTCAAAGGCAAAGTGTTAAGCTGTAAATGTCACATAACTTGTTAAAACCTAATAGACTGTTAAATAGTACCATCATAAAAATCTAATCATCTTTTCCTTTTACACAAATAGCCCACTGTTTACAGCAGATGTCATTTCATAAGATATATAATAATAATTCCTTTTCTTTAAAATGTTAAACTTCAAAAGTTGGTGGAAGTAAGTGTGAGAATGGGAACTTAAAAGAAACCTGATATAAATATTTATGTAAAAACACTATAGAGATATAGATTAAAAGATACATGCAATAGCAATTATCACATTATTCATGTTATCTTTATCATAACCTTTTACATCATAAATATAAAATATAATTTTGGAAACTTTTTCTTTTCATAAAAATTTTTATTCAAAAATAAAAATTTTTGAATGAGATATCTTTTTCAAATACATTTTGACATTTTATACCTTTTTAGTAATAGTTAAAATATATTATATTTTGGAGGGAAAAATTTTAATTAAAATATATTCATGATAATTTCATCAAAAATTAGTTTAGTGGAAGTAAACAGAAAACAATTTCACAAGCTTATTGTAATAAAAAAAGTAATAGAAATAGATAATTTATTTAATACCAATTTATTAGTTATATTTAAATAAAAGAATAAATAATGTGATGGAAATAAACCTTTGAGTAATTAAAAAAGAACAAAAATAATAGGTGTCATATAAATAATTAAACATAAATTAATTACTTTATATTTTTACGCATAAAATTTTTTTTTGCCGAAAAGATATTGCCCATTGCTTCTGTAAAGTAATTTTTATCCTAAATAATATCATGAAATGAATCATAATTAATGAGTCATTTTATTACATTTTTCTTTGCAAAATTTTTCCTATATTAATTGTTGTTAAAAAATGTTACTGAAGACTAATAATTAATTTATTTTTAGCTTTGATGTTTGAGTCATTGAAAAATAATCAAGTATTAGCATGTGAAAATGAAAAAGTAACTTTAAGTTGTCCTAAAAATACGCATATCATCATTACACACAGCTTTTTTGGAAGACTTATTCCAAGTACAGAATTATGTCCAGCTCCAAAAAATTATATTATTGGAAAAGAAGATACAACATGTGATATTCCTGAATCCGATATGGTATGTTTAGAAAAAATAAATAAATACTTTGGTTGGTTAGAGAACTTTCTAACATAAAGTATTATTATACTAATTAGCCAAATTATAGTATAATTAATGTTTATTTGATGGAGTTATAAATATATTTTCTTCATAATTGATATGGCATATGGAGAATTTGTGTAGCATGGATACATTAATTTCCAGAGCATTAGATGATTCAATTATTTCGATAAATTATTTGGTTAATGAAATATTAAAGTTTTGATAAATAGACATCTTAATTTAGACTTTTGTTAATGCAATTATAAGTATTATTATTTTAGGATTAACTCTTTTCCATTTCTTAAAGATGTATGTAATTAGTTTTCTATATCTTTACTGTACTTAGTAAAGAAATAAAGCTATTAATAATAAGGGGCCTATCATTTTTAAAAATTTTATATTAATGACATATAAATTGATGTGGTTATTAATTTCATATAAAGACGCTATTTTTAAATAGTTATTAAATGACTTGTCAAATTATTATAACAAATAAGTACATATTTTACGGAATATCAATTAATCATAAATTCAACTTCATTTTAGTTGTAAAGTTCTGTAATTTTGAAAGTACCTACTTATATATATCATATTTTGTTCTATGTAAGCATTCAACTCAAATTTCACAATAATATATTACCATTTATTATCAGTAGAAGAACAAGAAGTGTATTAACAAGTTTATTCTTTATTTTCCCGGAAATAATTATCTCTTCTTTTCTTTATTTAAGTAGAAATTAATGAGAACTTCAATTTTCGGGAGAGTGTTTATAATTTTAAGTTATTCAAACAAATGAATTTTCTCTAATGGATGTTCAGTAATATTTTAAAATATAAAAACATTACTTGAAAAAGGTTTCGTAGCCTTGTGGGGGTCTTATTAAGTCTTCATTTTACTATCCGTCAAAATTTTTTAAGCACAAAAGTCTTTATTATTTCTGCAGATTATACGTATTTGTAAAAGATGATTAAATGGAGTTTGCATTTTTATATTAATCAATAAAGTTTTGAAATATTAAAAATAAAGGTCATGTAATTTATTGAATAATGTAAAATAACTGTTATTTAAAAAAAAATTTATATCACAAAAATAATTATGATAAAAAATTATTCTTATTTTAGAAGTTAAAAGAACTTTGTGAAGGAAAAAGAAAATGCCGTATAACGGTAAAATCATCATTTGTTGATAGAGACCCGTGTCCAGAGACTTCTAAGTATCTTCAAATGTCATACAAGTGCAAACCAATAAGTTTCGAAGATCAACACTTTTGCGATGGAACACAACTACAATTAACATGTAAAACTAATAAAAGGCTTTCTATTTATTCAGCTACTTGGGGTATCAATATGAATGGAATCGGTGCAACAAAATGCGCTTCAAAATTTAGAACAAATAATAGTGGAAAAACAGATGTTGCAAATGGTATGTTTTTTATTGTCCTTTTTTATTAAGGTTTCTTTTATGTTATATTTAATAATACAAATAACTGTATATATTAGTATTAAGTTCACAAAAGCCTTTTTCCAGATGGCACTATACATTTTGTAACTATAGGAACAATACTTTTATAAGAGTATAATTATTGTATTAACGGGTAGTATAAATAATAATTACCTTACAGGTGTAATATATATTATATGATATTATGATTTTAAAAATACTAAGTAATAGGTTTAAATAAATTATAGTTATATTTTTAGATTGTCTTATTGATGTTCTTCCTCAAGTTCTTAAAGAATGTCATGCGAAATCAAATTGTGCAATGGCTGTTAATGATTATTTCTTAGGATCTCCTTGTAAAAATAATGGTGAAAAAAGTTTAAGTATTATTTATATGTGTATAAATGATGAAGTGTTCTCGGATGCTGCTCTTAAAGGACAGCTGGATGCAATGGATGTAATGAAAAAGGTAATCAAATTATTAGTAAATTTATTTACACTAAATTGTTCGGCATATTTTTAATCTTTGTTTTTTTAACTACGCAATATACTTATTCTTATACTTTGTTTAATTATAGGAGTTTAAAGAAAAACAAGAAGAAGATAAGATGACTAGTCAAGAAGATGATGAAGAGGATGAGGATTATGATCATTATGATGATAGTAATTCTAATCAAGTCAATATAAATAAAAAAACACCGCGCAATGGATTTGATATTGACGAAAAAGAAATTAACAAAGAAATCATTTTTCAAAGGGATGAACCGCATGTTGAAGAAAAAGTATATCATCATATAGATTCAGATGATTATAAAATATCAAAACAATCTTTTAATGAACCTACTACAATGACTCCAAATGCAATCGATATAGCTAAAGAATTTTATGCTTTAATAGATTTTGTGAAAAATAATCAAGAAAAATGTATTCTCTATTTTGGAATTTCAATAGCTGTAGGAATAATAGTTTTGCTTTTAATATTTATTGCTCAATATACTAGAAATTCACATAAAATTAGTAAAGAAAAAATGTCATCTTCAAAAGTAATAAAACCTAATCATGGAGAAATGTCTTTATTAATAGGATCTAGTAGTGGAACTTCACCACTTTATTTCAATCCTTCTGAACCAGATATGTACGGAGGGTCCGGATCAAATTCAAGTTTTCAATATACAGATATGGAAAGAATATATTCATCACCAAGTTATAGAGTTGCTGAAAATCGAATAATAAGTAATAATCGATATGATTCATCAATTCCTCCGCCACCACCTAAACTATCTGGAAGATATAATTATTGTTAATAGTTTAAGTATTTATATAAGTATTAACAAATTATAGGTATTTTATCACTTTGTATATAACTCTTTTGTTGTATAGTATCATAATGATTTTATTTATATTTTTAAAGATATTATTATAAGGGTACAAATAATAGTTTATCTTTACTAACTGCTGTAATATTTTTAATCTATTATATTTATTAATTTTATATTCATTATATTTCTATCAATTATTACTTATAATTGTACTTTTCATCATTAACAAATTTAGAAATTGTAAAACAATATATATGTAATAATCTATTATTAATCTTTCTCAATATTAAAAAAATATTGATTCTAAATGATCTCTTATCATGAATATAACATTAGAGATAATTAGATAGATTAAAATAGGTTTTCTTTTTTATACTTTTATTAATATTTTATAGTAAAAATTTTGTTATTATCTGTTTTCTTATACTTTGAAAATTTTCATTTTAAAAATGCATTAAAACAGGCTCACATTGTACATAAAATAAAAATTTTTTTTTATATTCATGTTAACTTTTATTATGTCATCATAATTAAATCAAATAATTTTACGCTATCTATTATAAAAAATTAGTTTTTACTTGTAACATTTTATGGTAATAATATAAGTAGCTTTCGTAAATATATAATGAAAAGTAAAATACATTCTATATAATAATTACAGATATTAATGTTATTTTATTTATGTACCACCACACATCTTTCCATTAAATTCGGTTTGTTCAATAAAATTATTTTATAAAAAGTTATGCTAATAAATATTTTTTCATTTTTTAAATTCAATAAATGGAACATTTTAAATAAAATTCTTCTGCACACAAAATAAAAAATACTAATATTTAAAATGTAATTTTTATATCATTATTTTATTAAAATACGTTTCTTGAGATACTCAAGCAAAAGATATAAACAAAAATCGAATACCAACTTTTTATATGTTTAAACAATACCCCTAAGTGACATATGAACAAAAATAAAATATTAGCTTCAGATCTCTATTTTGCGCATTTTTATAGGTTAAGAAAATTTTTAATTATGGGTGCATATCTCAAAAACTAATTTATGAAATTTAACAATATATATATCATTCTTCACCATTTTTTTGAGTACTTGTTATGTTTCAAAGTAAATTTTCTAAAATCTTACTTCTCAGTATATTTTGCGACAAAAAATCATAAATGGTGAAACTCCCGAATCCTGAAATTATTATATTTGATTTCAACATGATCGAAAACGTATATTTATGTTTTTATTTTATTAAATCCATTTTTTGGATTTCATAAAATTCATAGACATTTTAATTTCTTAAAAACAACCTAATGAAGTCTGGAAAACTTTTATATATATTTTAGTTCACATATAGTTCGGCTTTGAAATAATATTAAAAAAAATATCTTTGGCTAATAATTATCCAAAATTGGACCTCAAAATGTTCAATTGAATTTAACTTATTCGATTACATATACTCAAAAATTATTATCTTTATGAAATATGTACTTCTTGAGACTGAAACACCAATTTTAAGAATTTGAATTTCTAAAAACGATTTTTTTGTTATATCAATACTCAAACTTTTCAGATTACTATCTAGGATGGTTATATCTTTATAATGTTTTTTGTTATTCTAATCATATCTAATATAAACTTTTTTCTGGAGAAACGGGATCCGTTTCATACGTACTAACCGAAGGTAGAACGAATTTAATTGTGATCAATGTATCCAGGGTTTTTCAAACAAAAAATGTTAAAAACGCCATATCTCCCCCTTAAATAAACACACGTACTTGATCTGGTGATGCTTTTCTATCTTCTGTGCGCCTGTTTTAAACAGAATCTTTAATAAATGTCCCAGATAAGTCTTCCTTATTACAATGTTTTATTATTTTAAAAAAGTTGTAAATTAATACTCTACAGTTAATTAATTAATTATTGTATTGTACAATAAAAATGTATGCTTTATACAAGCCCGTTTATATAATATAGAGGTTAAATTTCAAAAATATTTTAAGTCCATTTTTAAATTATATTTAAAAAGTTTTCCATATATTATAATTTCAACCATTTAAATTTTAAAATGAAGGAAGTTATAAGATTATTAAAATGATTGAGAATTACACACTTAAATTTTTAAATACTTTGAATATTACGGAAAATACTTCATAGAAATTATAGGATCTCTTTGAATTATAATAGTCAATTTTTAAAACTATCTCATATTTTGATAAAAAAAAATATAAAAACAGAATTGATATGCAAAATAGCTCAGAAAGTATTAGGCATTTAAAATAAAATAATGATATTTCTGACTATATTAAGAACTTACAATTTTTTTAGAATAAAAGGATATTTAAAAAAGTTTCATATTAATTTTTTTTAAAAAGTTAAAGAATAAAAATTGTTATACTCGTCTTCGATTTCATTGTAAAAAAAAACAGTATATTTTTAATTTTTTTCAAATTAGAAATTAAGTTCCGTATTTCATTTCAAAATTTATTCCACTTATTCCTAATCAATTCAAAATATGTTTTAGGTACCTATTTTATTTTTTTATTAATTATTTTACAGTATAAAAATAAGAATTATGAAAATAAATATAATGATAAGACAAAAATCCATTGAGTATGTTTTTATATATTTTGATTATATTTTCGATATATACTGACATTGTAATAAGGAAGACTTATCTGGGACATTTATTAAAGATTCTGTTTAAAACGGCGCACAGAAGATAGAAAAGCATCACCAGATCAAGTACGTGTGTTTATTTAAGGGGGAGATATGGCGTTTTTAACATTTTTTGTTTGAAGAAACCCTGGATACATTGATCACAATTAAATTCGTTCTACCTTCGGTTAGTACATATGAAACGGATCCCGTTTCTCCAGAAAAAAGTCTATATTAGATATAATTAGAATAACAAAAAACATTATAAAGATATAACCATCCTAGATAGTAATCTGAAAAGTTTGAGTATTGATATAACAAAAAAATCGTTTTTAGAAATTCAAATTCTTAAAATTGGTGTTTCAGTCTCAAGAAGTATATATTTCATAAAGATAATAATTTTTGAGTATATGTAATTGAATAAGTTAACTTCAATTGAACATTTTGAGGTCCAATTTTGGATAATTATTAGCCAAAGATATTTTTTTAATATTATTTCAAAGCCGAATTATATGTGAACTAAAATATATATAAAAAGTTTTCCAGACTTCATTAGGTTGTTTTTAAGAAATTAGAATGTCTATGAATTTTATGAAATCCAAAAAATGGATTTAATAAAATAAAAGCATAAATATACGTTTTCGATCATGTTTAAATCAAATATAATAATTTCAGGATTCGGGAGTTTCACCATTTATGATTTTTTGTCGCAAAATATACTGAGAAGTAAGATTTTTAAAAATTTATTTTCGAACATATCAAGTACTCAAAAAAATGGTGAAGAATGATATATATTGTTATATTTCATAAAGTAGTTTTTGAGATATGCACCCATAATTAAAAATTTTCTTAACCTATAAAAACGCGCAAAATAGAGATGTGAAGTTAATATTTTATTTTTGTTCATATGTCACTTAGGGGTATTGTTTAAACATATAAAAAGTTGGTATTCGATTTTTGCTTGTCCCACATACTCAAAATTGCTGGACTTTCTCATGAAATTTATTCTGAATAATTAGTATAGATTTCATTGTTAAAAAGATAAAAATTCGGAATAAAAAATCGAAATAAAAATATATAGTCTCATAAAAATTTTTATTTATTAATTACTAAAGAATGTTTATAATACATTTAACAAAATGATATTATACAGCAAGGTAAAAAAAATATACAAGTATATTATAACTACCAAAATGGGCACCAACCAACATAGCACTGACATAAATTATCTGCTGATGTTGCTTCTTCAATTAATCTATTAACCTGTCCTTCAACTTCATATGAGTGATAAAAAGCAAAATCTCTTCCTATCAATTTATGTTTAATTCTTTCAATTTCTGCAGTTCCTGTATGGGGTATAACTTTAGGGGGTGTATATTGTTTATTTACAGCTTTTGATCCTGATTGAAGTTTATTTCCAATAACTGGATCATAAACAAATGCCTCGAGTATAGCTAAAAGTCTATCGTCATATGTTCTACATAAATTAAGAACTCTTTCACATGTATTTCTGTAATTTCCTTCTATTCCAGTAACTTCCATAGCTCTAACCATTATTCTTGTTAGTCGGAATGGTATTTTTTCAGGATATTTTTCTCTCATTGTTGCTATTTCAAAAAGATCTCCAAAATCAATATGAACAATTTTACCACTTAGACGATCAAGCATTAAATTAGAAGGATGTCTATCTCCAAGACCTATTAAATATCCAACCATTGACATTACAGCCATGCTTCGTGTATAATTTGTTCTTCGTTCAAACCAAATTTCGGAATTTGGAGATTTAAGCCATAGAGTCTGTCTAAGGTCCTCTCCAGAAGTCGCTGTTAATGCATTTTTGAATGCTTCCACTTTCATCATTAAATTACACTTTTCTAGATCAATTACATATGATTGCATAGCAGTGTGTTCAGCTGAAATATTTATTTTGCCTTTATCTCTAAAATCTTTGATTAAAGAATGTAATGTATCACAGTTAGGAAGCCATCCAATTAGGCCGCAAGTTTCATTTAAAGCAATTATAGAATATCTTTGAATATCTAAATTTCTTCTGTAAGTTCTTCTGTCTTTGTTAAATAATGTATTTATAAGACCAAATAATTGCATAACTCTTTCATCTTGACGTGGATCTTCATGGCCCTTTAAAAGGAAACAATATTCTTCTCCATCGCTACCAATCATAATAACTTTTCTTGGTCTTTGTTTAGAAGAAATAACATTAGCAAATCGCTTTACTTCCTTTATCATGACAGGATCTTTAGAAGAATATGGATTATAAGTTCCAGGTACAACAACATTGAAATTTCTATATGCTATCAAATCAGGAGAACAAATTTTCATATCCAATGTTTGCATATTTCTTAATTGATTTGTAAGTTTTTTAAAAGTGTTATAATACAAATCCCAGGCAGCATGCATATGTTTTACTTGTTTTGTATTTTCATAATGTAAACAATTACTCCATGCATTATCAAGATCAATTTTATAATTATAAACAAATGATTGTTCTTTTTGTGTCAATGTAGTAATGTCTTGTTGAATTTGTTTATGAAGTGGTTCAAGAACGTTTTTCATGGCAATAAAGTTGTTATCCTGAAACCAACATTTAGATGCTTCTTCAAGAGAATCATGAAATTGTTCTGGCCACAAAACTGCAACTCTTGTTAATTCAGTATTTATTATTAAAGCATGTTCTAGTATTTCTTTACATGTTTTGTTTGTACGTAACGTGTGTAAAATGGTATTAGCGTTGTGCTTACGAATTTTATTCCTGGATTTACTTGCCGCAACTAATGGATAAATAATTGCTTGAGGATGATCTCTACCGATTTTAATGAGAATATTTTTAATTATTTCCAAGAAATTAGCGGCTGCTGGAGTAGTACTTTCTTTGTCAAGTTTTGATATTAATTGTGGTATAACTTCACACCAGGCATCAGCTTGAACTTTATTTACTTCATTCCATATATTGTCATATTTTACATGTGTCATATCTTCTAATCTTGATATTATAATAAGATACCTCATTAAATCTTGAAGACAAGAACCATCACTTGCATTTATTGCTATTGCATATGCAGAAACTACTTTTTTATATTGGTCACAACACATTTTTAAAAATAGATCAGTTTTTATATTTTTAATAGGAGACGGTTGTTGGTGTTGAGGTTGTTGATCTTCCATTTCATTGTTTGAATGGAGTACTTTTTGATTTGATGATAAAAGATTATTATTATATTGATGTAAAATTCCCTCACCATGTCTGTAAATAGGCTTACTGTAATTTTGTTGTGATAAATGGTAGGTTGGAGAGAGTCTTAATTGTGGAGATGATCGTTTTGAATATTCGGTGGAAGTATCAATGCCAGCTTTTGAATTATCAGATTGTTGGCGTGACTTATATTCAACGTATAAATCATGGAATAGTAGATAATTTGTTTCAGCAAATTTATGAGCAGCCTTATACCAATTAGGGCGATATTCTAGAGCTTTACCATAATATCTAATAGATTCTTGAACTGTTTTTCTAAAATCTTCAAAATTAGAACCCATAGAAGGAATCCATATTGATTCCACAAAATTATATGAATCAAATATTTTTGGTTTAGCTAAATGTTCTGAAATCCAATCACCACTCATCACATATGTTTTAGCTAAATTTTTTACAACTACATCCTTTAAACAATTGGACTGATCTTTTTCAGCTTCTAAATATCTAGTTAAATCTGAAGATATTTTTAACATTCTATTTTGCATTTCTTTTTTCTTTTCGACATCTTTTAATTGAGAATAATCATACTTCCATGTCTTTAATAATGATAAAACAACTGGAGGTTTATCTAATGGAAGTACTAAATCTTCTATACGATGTACAGCAGTACTTTTATTATCACGACACATTCCATATAATAATTTTCTACTGGTTGAATGTTTTCCTTCTGTTCTACAAAGATTGGCATATTTAACAAGCATTGGAAACATTTCATCTTCAGACAATACTAAACTTCTTATTAGTAGTAATTTTTGCCAATCTTCTAAATTAATCTTACAACCCTTGAAATCTTCTACTCCAGCAAACAGTTATTTGGTCTCTCCTATGTTTTCTTAGTTTAAATTCTACAGCTTCTTCTAGTTCTGTTAATTGTTGAACTTGGAGCATAATTGGATAAGCTCTCTCATAACTTTCAGCGGCAAGTGTAGCTAATTGAGAATCTAACATATCTCTTGTTTTTTGCACCCATTCTAAAGTTTTATCATATTTTTCATGCTTAAACTCAGATACCGCTCTTAAAAACGAACCTTCTATAGTATTTTCGTTAATAATTTTAATATAATCATCCATTTCTCCACTTCCCAATGTCCATAAACATCTAGCTGCAATACAAGCAACTTTATCATTTAATGGAGTAGGCTTTTGAACAATATTTTCTACTGTAAACACTTTTTTTCTTATGTTGTCAACTTCTTGCCATTGACTTAAAGCTTCATAGCATCTCATTTGTCTCATTGAATTTTTTCGTATCTCATCATCATCAGTTATATTTTTAACTTCTTCTCCATAACATTTCAAAGCTTCTTCCCACTGTAGTAATTTTTCATGCCATATTCCTGATATTCTTATACCCCTTTTTCTGGCATGTTCAGTCATACCAAGAGCCAATTCAGTACAATTTAATTTATTACCATATGAAATCATTACATTGTAAATATCAACACTCCATTCTAAATTATTCTTTATTAAATCATTCCTAATCTCCAGTTCTTTATATCTAAGAGCTTTAGCATATGCTTTGACACTATCAGCAGTCTCTCTTAATAATGATTTATCTAAACCAACACTAATTTTTCCACAATGATCAATAAATTCTCTTAAATTAAGTATTGTTAATATAATTTCAGGTTCATTAGAATTTTTTAAAACTTGAACTAAGAAATTTAAGAAATCTGTTTGTGTATCTCCACTTAATTTATCCCAAACAGCAACAAAAGCCCCGTTAAACAATTCTTTAGCTAACGCAGGATTACAGTAAGCAATTGAATGACAGGCACGAAAAGCTGGAGATGGCGAATATTTCATAAATTGAAGTTTAAAAAGATCTAACCATGTTAGCCATTCTTCTCTTGTTTGTCTCATATCAATTTTAAAAAGTTTGTAAAGCCAATGTGGATCACTTGTTTCATTTTCTGAAAGTTTACCACCCCTAGTACTTGAGACACTGTTTCTAAGAGTCATTAATGTATCACTTCTCCTTAATGGTTCTCTTATAGATCCTGATCTATTTCTTTCAATACCTTTTTGGTAAATTTCTATTTCTTTCATCAATTGATTGTATCTACTCCTCCATTCTTTATTAATTTGAATATTGTCTAATTTCTCTTCTACAGAACTTCTAAAACAATCAAAATTAACCCATAATTGTCTTGCAAGTAGTAATAGTAAAATCATAAATAATTCTCTTATTCTATTGGTATATGAATCATCAATATTAGATAGAAAACTTGTGTCGTCGACATTTCGAAGCCAAGCTTGAATAACCATTGTGGCACATTCTCTTAAAGCTTTCTTTTCAGCTAAAGTTATTAAAGTTTTTAATGCTTCTTTTCTTACGTCTTTTGGATATCTTTCTCCAACAGAACCTGATGATTTATCAAGAATAGATAATATATTTGGAAGTATTAAGTGGATAGTTGGTTCTAATGTTTCAGAAAGTTGTTGTATGCAAATTAAAGCTTTCTTTGTTAAGCCTTTATTACTGGTCATATCGATTTGAATAATTTCAGTAAAAAAAGGTGCCAAATCATTAACATAATTTGTAAAATGTTTCCCAATAGCTATACCAAATTTTCCTATTGCTTCTACAACAGCACCACGTAATGTATGATTTTTGTCAGTCTTTAATTCTCTTCCCCAAACATCTCGTAAAAGGTAAAATATATCATTTGTATAAGGACTAACTAATTTTCTGCATTGAGCCACAATATTCCCTAGTGATTCTATAAATTTAGTTAATGTTCTTGTTGATTGGCATTCACCTATTACTTCAATTAATTTTGGAATAACTTGAGGAACAAATGTTTCTAATGGAAGAATATTTGATTCATTTATAAACTCAAAAATGTGCTGTAACGCTACAGCTCCTTCTTGTCTAAAATTTCCCTGAGATTCATCAGATAATTGGTGAAGTGCAGCAGCAATCGCAACAGAAGGATAAAATTCATCTAAGGTACATTTTTCATAATTCATCCAAGTAATAATATAGTGCTGTTGACCGTCTAACTTTGGTACAGGTTTTGTAATATTAATAGTTTTTGAGGCAGTAGATGATATTTCACCAGTAAAAACTTTGTACATATAAGGATCAATAGCACCTAATGTACCCAAACTCTTTAGAATTTGTCTTCTCAAATTGGCAGATGCTTCCATTTTAAGATGACGAAAGAGTGCTGGAAGTAATGATGGATAATCTCTATATGGATCAATAACATAAGCAGTACTTTGACAAAAATACGTCATTGCTTTTAAGGCACCACTTCTTTTTCCCAGAGAATATCCTTCACTAAGGAAATTAACAAGTTCAGGAAAGACAATTTCGAAATTTTTTACAACATCAATACCTCCAATAAGACATAACGCAGCTAAAGCATTTAATAATGCAACTAATACATCAACTTCAATATTTGGCACTTTTAATTTTCTTACGATCATCTTAATAACATAATCAATATACGGTTTTATAAAAGCAGGAGCACGCTCTGCAATTTCAGCTATAACAATACCACAAGCAATATCTGTTTTAGAATCAGTACTATACTCAAGTAAAGATAAGTTATCCATTAATACTGTTCTTAATCGTGAATAAACCATTCCGGGATTTATTTGAGACAATTTAGCAAAAAGAGCAACTGAAGCATTCCTTGTATCGCTATCTTGGTCATTTAATGTCAGCGCCAATGTTTTGACTCTTTGTTCATGAGCTAATTGATAAAGAAAATTATCATTTGTACTAAGAAAACAATTTAACACACATTGACGAACTTTTCTTTCGGTGTGTGATACGGCCACTTTTATTAAAGCATTCAAAATTAATTTTATTGTTTTCATTACTTCTCTTTTATATTTCATATGTTTGTCAGCAAAAGCGTCAACAAACGGTCTTAAAATCGCAGAACAACATTTAACGGTAGCAATTTGAACTTTCTTGTCATTTGACATTAAATAACCATTTGTAAGATATTTAGTAAAATATTGTAGTACGTGTCTATCAAAATCGAATAAACCTAATGTTTCAAGTGCAATAATAGCTTTTGAAGTTTCATTTAATTTTGTTGAAGAAGTTACATCAGGAGGATTTATAATTTCAGAAGAACATCTTTCTGGAAGTCGATGACCTAATAAAATTCTACAAATTAACTCCAATAGGTTATCTTTAACCATCTCCTTAAGTGACGGTATATTTTGAACAACTTCTTGGGATACAACGACAAGTCCTCTACATAGTCCATGTTTGAAGAGAACAACAAGAATTTCTTTAACCTTCAAAGCTACATCTTCTTTCATAGCAGAAATGATAATGGCTAGACACTTGTAAATCTCATCACCACTGTCTTTAATCACTCCATTTTTTGGATTTTGAAAATCATTTGACATAATTTTATTTTTTAATATTTGCAAAGCAGTATAAACTTTTTCAGAAGCAACTTTCTGAACAGAACGCTGTTGCTCATTAACTAAAGTTGTTTGAAAAAGAACAATTAATCCCATAGCAAGTATCTTTTCCCTTTGTATACTATCTGGAAGTTTAGGATTATGATTAAAAATATAATTAATCATCTCATTTATATCCTTAATAATTTGTGAACTGTTTTTATGGTGAACATCAAATTCAAAAGCACACATTCTTGGTATTAACTCAATCAATATTGAAGGTAACTTTTCCATACTAGAACTTTCACAACATGCTCTAGCCAGTGATACACATTTTTTGAAGTTGTCCTTATCTTTTAGAAGTTCGCGTGCTGGTCTACTTGTCACACGAGATATTTGTGCATGTCCTTCTATGAAACTACTTATTTTAGAATCTGTAACACTTTTATATGTCATATCGTGCCCTTTCCATTCACAACGAAGTTTTTCAACTTTATCAATAGTAACACGAAATATTTCGTTAATTATTAAAAGTTTTGAGTGGTAAAAATCTTCCTCTTTCAAGGTCTCCATAACTCCATTCTTTTTGTTATCAATAGTTTTATATTTATGTAAAGCACTTTTTAAGGAATCATCAAAAAGCTTTGCTGAATCTTTGTTTTCCCTCATGGTTATAAGTGCAAAAACAGCGCTCAATGCTTTTGCAGCTTCAATTCTTATGGCATACTTTGGATCTCTAATAACAGAGAGAAGATGCTCCAGAAATTTATGTACAATATCTAGTACATCCGTCTGACAATAAACAGCTAACTCCGTCAGTAGTCTACAAGCTGATTTTAAATGCCTCTCATTCCTATTTTTTAAACCTTCATTAAAAAGTCGATCACAGGCCTTTATCGGATAATCAGATATATCATAGGAATATGCTTTGGCTGTCTAAAAATAGTATTTTAAATAAATGTAATTAATATTTACATTAACTTACCTGTACTAGGTAAATAATTAGCCTTATACATGTATCAACATTACTCTCAAAATATATTTTCTAAACTTTCACATAATTTTATTACATAATATACCTCTATTTTTGTTTGATCATTTATAACTTGCTCAAAAGCTTTTACTGAAAATAAAATTTCTTCATAAAAATGTTTAGGAAAAATTTAAACTTACCTAATGTTTTAAAACCTTCGTTTTGTTTTGTCAAGTCCTTTACTTCAATTTCATTCTTAAATAGAGGACATATAATATCATCATCTGGTATTCTGATGTCAATAGGAGGGCCATCACTCATTTTTTTCTTGTACAAATAAGCGTTGGAGCAATAATGTTATGTTTATATATATGGACGAGTGTAGATGAATGATCTCGAGAGAAAAGATGTATTAGTGTGCAATGTCGTGGCAGGACACGTTGTTTTATATTTGGAGTTATGCTTATTTCTTGTTAATCACTTTAAATTTTTCCAACTTTTTTTTACTATTAACTTAATATATTTACTATATTTTTTTTAGAAGTCAAAGTATTATGTCTGGACGTCAAGGAGGAAAATTGAAACCCCTTAAAAAGCCAAAAAAGGCAGCAAATGATATGACTGAGGTAATTATAGAAATTTTATAAAAATTACTTAAAATTTTTAATTTCATTACAGGAAGATTTAGAGTTTAAGAAAAAACAAATGGAAGAACAAAAAAAGATTAAAGAATTAGCTGCTAAAGCTGCTCAAAAAGGACCACTCGCGGGTACTGGTATAAAGAAATCCGGAAAAAAATAATGAATATTAAATTATGTGATATAAGAAAGTTTACTATTTCATTATACTAAAATTTATTGTTTATTTTTTGTCTAATAAAAAATGACAATAATCCATAAAATTTGTATTTTTTTTAAATTTTTTCTACAACTGGGACACCGTCCATTTCTTTAGGAATCTCGAGTCCCATAATATAAAGAACAGTTGGTGCAACATCTCTTAAAGCCATCAATCTGTCAGGAAGTTGTTTTTTGAAAACAAACTTGTCAGATGAACAAGTAAAAGGTACTGGAGCACAAGTATGAGCTGTAAATTTCCCACCTTCTGGTGAAATCATTTTTTCAGCATTGCCGTGATCAGCAGTTACCATTAATATATAACCGTGTTTCATGCATTCTTCATACATTCTTCCAATAGCTATATCTGTTGCTTCACATGCTTTAACAGCTGCTTCATAAATGCCAGTATGACCAACCATGTCTGGTGGAGCAAAGTTACACATTATAAAAGGATGTTTTCCTTCACGTATTTTTTCAATCATCTTGTCTGCAACACCAGCAGAGCTCATTTCTGGTAGCATATCGTATGTTGGAACTTTTGGTGATGGAACCATACATCTTTCTTCATTCTCATATTGAGCTTCTTTTCCGCCGTTAAAGAAAAATGTAACATGAGCATATTTCTCAGTTTCAGCACAATGAAATTGTGAAACTCCTTGTTTAGCAAGAGTTTCAGCAAGAACATTAACATGTGATACAGGGGGGAATAAAGCTTTAAAAGGGTAGTTAACATTATATTGTGTCATCCCTACAAGCATAACCTTAGGTTGTTTAACATTTGTCTTCATCTCCTCGTCTCTATTGAGTCCAATTGCTGCAGTTATCTCACGCATTCTATCAGCACGGTAATTAAAGAAAATAACAGAATCACCATCTTTAATACGAGAATTATCTCCAAAGATGATTGGTTCTAAAAATTCATCAGTTTGATCCTTTGCGTATCTTTCTTTCATAACTTTAATGGCATCAGATGAATTAGCCTTTTCTCCAGTTCCAACAGTTAAAGCTTCATAAGCAACACGGATTCTCTCCCATCTATTATCTCTATCCATAGCATAATATCTTCCAACAACAGTACCTAATTCACCATATTGTTGTTCAGCCAAAAATTTTTGGAGATCTTCCATGAAACCAACACCACTGTGTGGAAGTGTATCTCTACCATCAGCGAAGAAATGAATGTAAAGTTCTGGAACTTTTAATGCTTTGGCAGCTTTTATTAGAGCGAAAAGATGAGTAATATGGGAATGGACACCACCATCACTAATAAGACCACATAAGTGAAGTCTCCCATTTCCATTTTTAGCATTGTTTACAATTTCAAGAAAATATTCATTTTCTACAAACTTGTTATTTTCAACGGTCATATTAATTCGCACAATATCTTGATAGACAACACGACCTGCCCCAATATTGAGATGACCGACTTCACTGTTTCCCATTAGTCCGTCTGGAAGACCAACATGAAGACCATATGCCTGTATTTGTGTCCAATTTCCTGAACATAGTTTATCCATTGTCGTAGTTTTAGCATTTGCAATAGCATTTCCATGTATCTCAGAATCAACGCCCCAACCATCAATGACAACTAAACAAACTTTATTAGCAACTTTAGTATTATTAGCCATTTTCTATAAACAATAAAAATATTATATATAAAACATTTACAAGCAAAATTAAAAATTTTATTTAAAAAATATTAATGCCATAAAATATTGATTATCTATAAATTTGTACGTGAGTTTTTTAAAAATGTTTTGATGAGATTTAAGTATGTAAAAGTAATGATAGAAAAGTGTAAATTGTGTTATATGAGAAAATAAATGAGAAAATTTGGTAACAACGTTATATCATTGAAATTTATTCATTCATATGTCAAAAAAATTTTTTTAAATAAAAAAGTGGAAAAGTAAACTTTTAGTTTATTGTTAAAATTGTGAAAAAATAAATATTTTTTTAAATGTTTTGTTTGGAATTTCCTTGGAATTTATCTTTACATAATAAAAGTAATGGCTTTATTTTCTTTAGTTCGAATAAAATCTATGTAATTTTCTTATACATTCAATATATTATTCTGATAAGGTTAACTTTTTATCAATTAGTGTAACATTTCCTTTACGCACAAATTAATTACAATCGATAATAAAATTAAGTTCTTTGATTTTCAAATTTGAATGAAAAAAGTAAATAATAATAACTTCTATTTATCTTTTTTAAACATATTTACAATTAAAACAAAGAGATATACTTTAATGATAATATAAATCATAAAAAAATTTTTTAATAATATTTCTTTTCTTCGATGACAGATCTAGTACTCGTTTCATTTTTATATCTTTCAAAATCTCCTTGATCATCTCTACCATGCTCAGTAAAATGTTTTGTTGTTTTATCCACTTTTTCTGTATCGAAATATTCATTTTCTGAATCATCTTCTTCATAACTTTCATGTGTAGCACCATATTCGTTACCTGTAGTTTGAGTTTTATGTCCATAATCAACAGTTCTACTTTTTGGTAAATAACTCACTGTTACCTCCTCATGTTCTACACCATTTTCATCTTGAATTCTTGTTGTCGTTGTTTCTTTTACACTTACATCAGTAATTACTCTTCTCTCAATAATCGAATCTCCAGATTCAACAGACATTTCATCACCATCAAGATATCTTTCTAAAGCATTTGCATTACCTACTGAACCACCAAGTGGATATGCTGGTTTTAATTTGGCTCTAGGAATTGTATAGAAATCTTCGCCTCCCAATATTTCTTCGTGGCCACTTAAACTTGATTTAGATAGTGCTCTACCTCTAAAGCAACGAGTTTTAAGACACATATATAGACAGCATAATAATGTTAGAAGTAAGAAAAGGAGAGCAAGAATAATCCAGAAAATTGTTGAAGCACTTGCAGAGGAAAGTTCACAAAATTCACCTGTATATCCTTCAAAACAGGCACATGTAATGTTTCCTGTCTTTGTATCTGTAATACAATCTCCGTGTAAATGACATTGTCCACAAACTGGTTCTGCACATACACGGCCAGGATTTTGTGGATTCATATCATCTTGACCTTCATTACATTTACATGTATATCCAACTTTTAAATCAATGCATGTTGCTGCAGGGTTACAATCATGGAGTCCAAGAGCACATTCATTAACATCCAAAGCATTAACACAAACTTTGTCATTACTTGATAAAGAATCAACTGAAGTTTCTTTTACGGAAATATCTTTAACGGGAGCTATTACAAGATCTCCTTCACTACCATGAAGAAGATATTTTTTATTGACATTTATACCGGCTGCCTCAAGTTTTTTAGCTTCTTCTTTCAAATCAATGAAACCTTTATTACATTCACAAACAGCTTCATCTTTATGATTGACACAAGTTGAATTTAATGGACAATAATTAACATCACTACAGTAATCTAATTTACATGAAGATCCGGGGATTTTTCCAACTTTTTCATCATTGACGTAAGGGATTTTGCATTCACATCTATATCCATCAACTAAATCTATACAACGTGCATTGATATCACATTCATTATCTTCTTTTTTTTCGCACTCATTGAAATTCTTTAATGAAACACATACTTGGCCTGGTATAGTAGGGTTAATATCTTTATATCCATCTTTACAGACGCATGTATAAGAATTTCCATTAGGTATACATATACTATTAGAATTACATTTAGCATTATAGCATGGATTAAATGGATTTGGAGAATTAGGATTAATAAAAAGATTTGATTTACCAACTTCGTCATTATTTTGTCCTTTTATATAGTTTATTAACTTTGAAAATATTTCTTTTGGTGTAGCAGAAGAGCCTTTTGTGAAAAATGTAGTGAAGTTATATAAAATACCAGAATCCCATGTTTCATTTATTTTCATAGGATTTTCAATATCGTTAACTTCAGAAACAATAAACTGTTTTTTTAAGTCAGGTATGGCATCAAAAGATTGACTAATACCTTTTTCAAAGTTTGTTGTTAATCTTTTATTTTCTTCATCTACCGGATTTCCATGAACTTTATTGTTATATTTTATTGGTGTTTGGCCTTCTCTTGCAATCCATAATGGAAGATTAATTCCTTCAACAATTTTACATTCTTCATCAATTGATTTTCTTTTTTGGCCACTAGGACAACCACAAACAAGACCAGCAATACAAATTTCTCCAAGATCCTCTTTACAAAAGTTATTCTCTCCACAAGGTATACCTTTTGGTGGTGGTGGAGGCTTACATGGATTTAATTGATCGATATCTGAAGCAACAACAAGATTACCACCACCAAGTTTAAGATTTGTTTTTTGAAGAGATTCTTCTATTTCTTTAAACAAAACACACTTATCAACAGGTTCTTTTGTGTTTACAGATGCATTAAATAACAATCCTTTATCCCAATCTGGATTTTCAACTTTTGGATTTGTAATATAATTAACACTTGAAGAAATGTATTTTGGTGAAATTGTTGGTGTACCTTGAATTGTATCACCAAGGCCTTTTATAAATCTATCAACTATATCAACAAATGTAGGATTTTGTTTGGAACCATATTCTGAAGAGTAATGTAAATCAGTTGGTTTTCCACTCTCATCTTCTTTAGAGATGATTCTAATTGAAATTGGATTTTTATTAACCTTTTCACATTTTCCATTTTTCACATTTTTATCTTCATCTGGTTTACAACCACATGTTGAACCTCCTATACATACTTCACCTAAACTTATCTTACAAAAACCATTTCCACATGGTACGAGATTGGGATTTTGTGTCGTTACTTGAGGTTCAGCTAACGTTGGTGGTGTTGTTACAAATTTAAGGCATTCTCTACCAGCTTGAGATGAATTTGTTGCAGTATCATAAAAACCATTTTTACAACGACAAATGTATGAATCATCTGTATCAATACAATCAGCATTTATATCACAGTTATTTGTTGATGATGAAGTACATTCGTTAAATAGACACTTTCTACCAGGATTAGATGGCATAACATCTTTATAAGGATGCTTACATTTACAAGTATATCCATAATCTGTATCAATACATTCACTATGTTTATGACAATCGTTAAGATTTCCTAAAGCACATTCGTTGATGATAAATTTACAATTTGTACCAGGATTTGATGGTTCTTGATCAGCATACCCTTCTTTACATTTACATTCATATGATGTTTCTGTATCAATACAATCAGCAAAACGTGAACAATTATTTAATTGTGGTATATTACATTCATTAACAAGTGGGAAGCATTTTCTTCCTGGTTTTGTATTTATATCTGATGATATATCTTTTGTTTCAAGTGGACATTGACAATTATACCCATTAGGTAAATCTGTACATATTGCCACTGGATCACAATCATTTAGTGATGAACTTAAACATTCATTAACTAGCTCTTTGCATTGTCTACCAGGATTTGATTCATTCTCATCTACATAACCATTTCTACATTTACAAGTATATTTTTCAGGAAATTCATCACTTTCAATACATATAGCACTTTCATGACAATTGAATTTAGATTTATCATGACATATCTGTTCTAAACATTTTGTTCCTTCTTTTTCACCTGGTTTAGATTTATCAATAAAACCACCATTACATATACATTTATATGAATCATCACCAACTTCAATACACTTAGCGTTTTTATCACAATTATTTTTACCACTCTCACAAATATCATTTATTTTTTTACAATCTCTACCAATATTAACGAATGGTATTCTATCAACAAATCCATTTTTACATTTACATTCATATCCATTATTTGTATTTATACATATAGCATCTTTATGACAATTATTTAACTCATCATTTTCACATTCATCTATCAATTCTCGACAATCAACACCACCAAAAGATCTTGGATTTGGACTAAAATCAATATATCCATCTTTACATTTACACATAAAACTATCTCTTGTGTCAATACAATTAGCATTTACTGAACAATTATGTCTACCGGAAAGACATTCATTTTCTGTTCCTACACATACTCTACCAGGAGCATTTTTAATGTCTGGTGATTCATCTCTATATCCAGCTCTACAATTACAAATATAACCTTCAAGTGTATCTATACAATCCGCATTCTTTGAACAAGTATTATCTTGGGAATAACATTCATCAAGTAGGCAAATATCGGTAACAAGATCACGATGACCATTTGGTGGACATTGACAAGTAAAAATTCCTTTCCTTAAAATATCTGGTAAACATTTTTCATGTTTTCTTGTATCACAGCTATTTACATCATTTGGATCACAACATCCTTCAGGAAGGCATTTTCCTGATTTTGGATTTCTTTCATATCCTTTTTTACAACCACAAATACTTTCACCGTTCTTTCCAATTATACAAGCTTCATTTTCACCAGAACATGTTAAAGGACTACATGCGTATGTTTCTTCTACTTTCGGTGGTGGTGGAGTAATACAAACTCCAGTACCTTGGCTTCTACCATAGAATGATGGACAGGTACAAAGATAATTACCATATGGAGTTATTTTACATACTTCTGGATCTGGGCAAGTAGTATAAAGATCAGGATTACAAGCTTGTCCACCACAAACACCAGTAACTGGATTTTTATCAAACCCTTCTGGGCATACACATTCCGGTACACCATTAATTAATTTACAAACTTGATTTAATGAACCTGAACAACCTTTGTTTGTCTGTGGATCACATGGACCAACGTCATAAGTTGGTTCTGGAGCATTATTTGTACAAGCGACTTTTTGAATAGCAGATCTAAGTCTATTGTTTAATTCCTTAAAACCTGTTACTTTAAAAACTCTATCTTTTTTGTTATTAGCAATTTCAAGTAATTCTTTATCAAGAACATGGTCAGTTACACCTACTGCAAAAGTATTAATATTTCTATTTGCGGCGGCAATACGTGCCGGTGCTGTAACATTATCCTGTGACCGTCCATCCGTTATCACAATTACTATACGAGATACTCCGGTATCTAATGGTCTCGCATTTCCGGTTTTATCGTTATAAACGTTTTCAACAACATGTTCTATTGCTTGACCGGTTCTTGTAAGCCCAGTTAAATATTGGGTATTTTTGATTGCGTTTATCACATCATTACGGGTTTCTTTAGATCCAAGATCAAGTTCATGCTTTATTTGATCAGAATATTGAATGAAACCAACTCTTGTTTGGGATGGACTTATATCAAAAAGTTCAACAAATTCTGTCAAAAAGCGTAAAACTTCTTCTCTAAAAGTATCCCCACCTATACTTCCACTACCATCAACAATGAAAGTTAAATCAGAAGGTTGAGCAGGGCATGTTGTTTGTAAAGTACAAACACGTCCTGGTGGTAATTTAGCTGATGTAGATACGTCAGCATACCCTTTAGCACATATACAAATATAACCATCAGTTTTTTGTACACAATCAGCATTTTCATCACAACTATTTAAATCTTTGTTAGAGCATTCATGACCTTCAGCCGAACACTTTCTTCCAGGTGGTAGTGAAAATTGTGATGAAACATCAACAAAACCATTTTTACATTTACATTCATATCCAGATGATAAATCATAACAATCTGCAAATGGTGAACATGAATGAGTTTTTTCAGCACATTCATTAATATCTTAAATAAATAAATAACATCTTTTAAAAAAAGTAAAAAAAAAACATACATCTTTTACATGTTCTACCTGGTTTTAATAATGGATTAACACTTTCATCTTTAAAACCTGGTTTACATTGACATCTATAACCATCTATTTCATTACTACATATTGCCATCGGATCGCAATCATTTCCTCTATCACAATGATTAAAGATGCGACATGTCCCATTATCATCAACTGTACCTCTTTCACACTGACAATGGTGAGTTCCATAAGCATTTTTAATACAAACTCTATTAGTTCCACATTTTGGATTTAATGGATCACAACTATTGACATTTGGTGATGGAGATGGTGGATTTACATTATTTTTATATGTTTGCGCATTGTATCCATTATAAGTATTATATGCTGCAGATACCTGTTCCATTGGTTGATGACATTGTCTTCCTGGGAAATTTGTTATATCTTCTGATACGTCAACAAACCCTGGCTTACATTTACAAAAATAACCTTGTTTTTGATCAACACAAATAGCATTTGTCCCACAATCATGGGTACCATCTTCACATTCATTTACCATTTTAACACATTCACGTCCAGGTAATTTAGAATATTCTGAAGATAAATCTTCATATCCACTTCTACAAATACATTGATAAGAATCATCAGTATCATGACAATCAGCATTCTTGTGACAATCAACATTATATATTTTTGGTGAAGCACATTCATTAACTTTTTTTACACAAATTCTTCCAGGTCTATAGGTATCTGATGAGATATCAACAAAACCAGTATTACATTGACATGTATAACCATCTTCTTGATCAAGACAATGAGAATTCTCTCCACAGTCATTGTCAGAAGGTTTTAAACATTCATTTATTATAGTACAAATACCTTCTTTATTTCTCGAAACACCAGGAGGGCATGAACACATGTATGTTCCTTCAGAAAAAGCGCAAATTTCTTTTTTATTTTTATCGCAAGAATTTGGGTCAGAAACCCAACATTTAAAGTTATTTTTATAACTTTCTTCATTCCCTTCTACAAAAAAAAAAGAAGAAAGGAGGATAATAAAGGAAAATAAAATTACTATTTTCATTGGTAAATGAATATTATTTCTTCCACCTCTTAAAAGAGATGTCATCCTAAAATGAAAAGTATTATTAATTTTATATTTAGTTTTTAAAAATTCCAATCATCAATTAACTCAGGGTCATAGGAAAAATGAAGTCTAGTTAGATGAAAACAAAAATTATTGTTAAAACTACACAATAGTGACATATTAATTTTTTCTTTCATTGATACTATAGCTTTTTTTATTCAAATAATTAGTCATATTAATCATTAAAGGGGATAATAAATAGATGTGACATTTAAAAATAAACAAAACAACACTTTAAAATATATCTAATAATTTTTTTATACTAAAAAAATATACTATCTTTTAATAAAGATAAAAGTATAATTATTATTCTCTATAAGCTGATGCATGTTTCATCGTTAAATTACGCCTATCTCTTTTTTTGATATAATAATAGATATTTATAATGTTTGTGTAAAGAAAAATTAATTAAGGGAGTTGAATAATTAATTTAGATGACATAGAAAGAAGCGAAAGCATTGAAAATTTTTGTATGAGTAATCAAAAGATTGATTATGGTAAACGATTAACTAACCATTAATTTCATTAATAGATAAATATAAACATTTTTTATGAGAAAATATTTTTAAGGTTTTTATAATTTTAAACTAAGTATATATTTTAATATAGTAAACAAACTTTTATTAAAGGAGTGATTAATTTAATGATTGTAAACAAAGAAGAATGCTGTTTTAATAATTAAAGGTTAACTTTTCAAATAATAGTGAAAAAGATCAATGTCGAGTAACTTGTGTGATAATTTACTTTTTTTAACTTTAATGACTAGTACAAATGATAAAAAAAAATATTACAGCATTACTAACAGTTAATACATGTTTTAATTATTTTGGCAAAAAAACTTTATGCTAAGTAATTTTGAAACAGATTGTTTAGCAAAATAAATTTATTTATTTAATTGTATAATTATTATAAACGAAGTTAGTTGATGTAATAATTAATCATATTACAATTTGTGGTATTTTATTAAAAAAACCTGTTGTTTAAATTATATAGAAGTGTTAATGAATTAAGTAATATTAATCAAGCTAAATGGAAAAATAAAAATCCTTTTCAATTTAGATATTCATATTATTTTTAATGATATAAATATAGAAGTGAGAAAATAAAGTAGAGAAAGCTGGAATATTGATGAAGATAGATAGTATTGTTTAAGGAAAAAGGTAGTAATAAAGTTGTTTCTTAAACTTGTATAAATTCTATCACAAACGCATTATATTCTTATAAATACTGGTATTTAAAAATGATTTTGTGGATTAGACATAAAAGAAACAGATGAAAAGAACATTTTAAAAGAATCCAATAATTACTATAAAAATATAATTTTCTAATGAAGCTTGCAAACAGTTACCGTCATAGACAAACGAATTCTTTAAATTTATCCTCTTAAATATTTAAATAGATAAATAAAATAAGAAGTTTCAATGTCATGCACTGTAATGATCATTAAATCTAAATAGAATTATAATATAATGGCAATTAATAATTATTATAGTAGTTTTAATTTATAAAATGTTCCAAATAAATAAGATATTTAATGTTAAATCATTTTATCACATTTGCAATTTCTTATCACTTATATATAAATGAAAATAATTGTTATTTAAATAAAAAATTTTAATTTTGAGAGAGTTTTTTTTCCCAAAAAAAATAGTAGTATATTTATTAAATTATTTTTCATACTATATCACAATTAACATAAAACGTTGTTTTAAAACTGGAGCCCATTAGTTGTTTATGTAAATAATTTCTGTCAATTTTGGTTGATACAATCAAAATATATTATTATAATAAACTGCTTAAATGAAACTTTCAAAACATTTAGAAAAAATAATTAAAAAATCAAATAACATTTTATTTAATCGAAAACTCATTCATGAATTTTCACGATTAATTATTTAAAAAAGTAGGAATACAATGGTTGAATATACTATTTATCAAATCTTTTTAATTTATTTTACTAAATTTAAATTTTTTACCTTTTCCTTCAATCAGCAAATAAAGAAATGAATTTAATTATATAACAAAAATACTAATTTCTACATTTAATGATTATTTTAAATTATTCCTGTTTTTAACTATGGATGATAATTTGAAATTAAGGTGACAAAATTAAATTTCATATTAAAAAAATAGTTTAAAAATTGTTACAAAAGTTAAAAAAAATTATATCAATTATTAATAAAAATATCATGTTTCCAATTATTAATTTATATTTTATAATCATAATTTTCTCTTACTCAAATAATGGAAATGTTTTGAATAATTTTAATGTAAGCATTAATCTTAAATGTTATTAAATATTGCTTTTTTAAAATTTAGATTTTCTTCAAACCATCCCTTGACATTAGATTAATGAATATTTCAAAAGAAATTTCACTCTATGGGGTATTATTTAATCAACATATCAATAAACTAGAACACACATATCTTATTGGAAATATTTTAAAAGAGACACTTTCTACTGCTATTAAACAACATGGAATAAACATTACGGTACATAATTCATTGAATTTATCTCTTTAATTAAATGTTTCAGTTTAATAGTAAAAATCGAGAAAATTATGAAAGCAAATGTATGAATAAGGAAAAAATTTTAACATTGAAAACCTCTAAATGTCTTCCACAATTTCATGGTATTTTGATATATGTTGAAAATTTACCAATTAATGCAAAATATATTTTTGAAGAAATTTCAATAACTTATAGAAGAAACAATAGTTCTTTCGGTTTTGTAAACTACAAAAATCACCTTTTTAAAATAAATAAAAAAATAAATGATGGATCGGGATTTATTAATATACGTGGAAATAATGGAATATTATATCAAGCATATATTAGAAACCCATATCTTCCATATGATAAAATTACAATTAAAAATTTTATCAAAGAATATAATTTTTCTTTACCAAATGTTGATTACGAAAAAAGTTCTAATATGATAAATTTTTTTGGTGAAGTTCTTAACAAAATAGATACAACAATCTCAAAATACTTGATTTATCTTAAAGAACAACGTCCTTTGAAAGTTCCTGTTAGTAATATAAAAGAAAATATATTAGTGAAACGTTTTTCATCTGGTAATAGATGTATTGACTTTTATTTCTTTAAAAATGATGGCGTTTACTATGAAATTGATTGTTTCTTTAGTAAAAAGAAAATTCTTTGCAACGAAATTGAAAATGAAATAAAAATACCATTTTATCGACATGACTTTCCAATTGGAAAACAGTTACAAGTTGATGTAAATATAACAACATTACTTAACGGAAATCTTTATTACGAAGTTGTAAAACAATCATTTATTATTTTTAACGATAGACCTATAACTACTACATCAAAAGTAATATATAGAAATAAAATAGCTATTTTTGAATGTCCTGACAGTGGATCAGAACCAATTATTAATAAAATATGGAGTTTTAAAAAATTAAAAAATGGTTATGCACCTGAAATCGATAATGATATTGAAGAATACAATACAAAATTTTATTTTAAAAAAATTTCAAATCATTCTCTTTCTTATAATTCAATTCTTTACGCGAATAGTACTGATTTTCAAAATTTTGGCCATATACAATGCACTGTTGTTAATGAATTTGGAGAAGGAACAATAGATTATCATGTTATTGAGTTAGAAAAAATGAAATCACATATATCATTTACTGTTAATAGTACAGAAATATATGAAGGAGATACAATAATGTTTAACTGCACATCGTTTAAAAATGACGAAACTTCGACTTTGCAAATATATGCTCCATCTGTAAATGGACCTATGAGTCTTCTTAAAAGTACACCAATTTCACCTAATCAGCAAATTTTTATTATTGATAATGCTACACCACAACATTCTGGAGATTATTCATGTTTTCAAAACACACGTGATGGTTTTATTACAGAAGAAAAGGTACAAATATTTGTCCACCAAGGTGAAATAATATTTCCAGAAGGAAAAATTTTTAATAAAAATGTTAATCTTGGAGATAACGTTTTATTGGAATGTCCTATAATAGTACAATCATATTCATTTGTTCAATGGTCGTTTATTAATGAAACCAATCCAGATCGTACAAGAAGGCATATTGATGAAGTAGAAGGAAATTTATTTATCCAAATATAATAGAAGCTTAAAAATTCAGCATATGACGATTAATAATGTAGGTCAATACATATTTGAAGTTCACTTCGATGACCACAAAGAAGAATGTAATTTCCGTGTATATATTACTTTTAAAGATCCGGAGGTTAAAATAAAACAAAAAAATGATTATGTTGATATAGAGAATAAATATATATTAAAACAAAAAGAAGTTATAAAAGTCGGTGAACCATTAAGTATAACATGCCTTATTGAGTACGAATCTTCTATAAATGTTAATGCATCATTAGTTAAAAATAATGGAATATCAAGCATGGAATTAAATAATATAATTGAAGATAAAAATAATAAAGTAAAAAGACTAACATTTTATAAAAAACATGCTTCTTTAACTGATAATGGTGAATATTTGTGTATGGCTAAGTTATTCTATTTTCAAAAAAAAGTTATTATTACTAAAACGAATATAATTGTAGCAAAAGATGAATATGATAAAAATGATATCATTACAAAAGAATGTAATGTTAAATTTCCTGATATTCAAACATACAAAGTGTTATTTTTTGTCTTCTTTATAAGTGGGATATTGGAGACATTACTATTGATATGCTTTATTTATATTTACATATCTACGACAATATTATACCATAGAACAAGAAGACCAAAACGTTTTTAAAAGAACGAATATTTTTTTGATTACTATAATAATTGTATTTTATCAATAGATATCCAGAAAATATCGATATTTTTATGTTAAATTAAAATGACTTCCTCTCAAACATTTTTACCGTTAATAATGGAATTTTTATTGTAATAAATATTTTATTTACCAAGATTAAATATAAAATATTTTTTAATGTTCTAAAAAACATATTCCACTATTTTTTTCACTATTATAGATTTTCCAACATTTTCACTTAATTATTTTATAATTCTAAAATTTAATTTGACCATTTGTATCAAAGATACAAATTATAGAAATTATAAGATGAAATAGAATTTTTTTGTTGACAAAACCATTATTTTATTAATTTTGTATATTTATTTTATAATTATTATAGACTTAAAAAATATTATGTTAATGGAAAAAATAAAACACCATAAACCTTTTTTATTCAAAATAAATATTTAGTGGTAATCAAAACGTGTTAATCTTACATTAAAGTTTTGTTTTACAAAATACATTTTTAAAAATGACATTACTAAATTTTTTAAAAATTTATACGAAACTATAAGTTTTTACTCAATTTTTCATATAAAACATCTGAAGCAATTCGATTAGTTGGACATTTATCTAAACAACATTCTATAATTTTTTGACAACTTTTTGGAATTTTTTCATTAAAAATATCCGGTTTCAAATCATCATAAGCTATATCCCACATAAGTTCCGTTTCACCTTTAGAAGTGTCATAAGGTGGTTTCCTTGTGAATATTTGCCATATAATCATACCGAAACTATAAACATCGCATTTATCTGTATACAAAAAGGAAAAGTTAAGTTCTGGAGGTCTGTAGCAGGACATCGGAAATGCTTCCGGTTTTTCATTAAATTTCTTAGAAGATCCAAAATCACAGAAAATTGCGTTTGATAAATCTTCAGATAACAATATATTAAAAGGATTAATATCTCCGTGACAGAACTTAATACTATGAATTGAAACTAAAGCAGACGATAGACCAAGAATCCAATTTTTAATATTTTTACAAAATTGAGGTTTCCAATTTTTTAATACTTGATTTAAGTTTCCTCCATTATGATATTCCAAAACTATTCCAAGCAAATTGTAATTTAAAATTCCAAGAAGTTTTATAATATTGGGGTGTTCTAATTTACTCAAAATATTTAGCTACAATATCATGTTCAATAACTTAAAATAAAAAAAATTTACCTCATTATAGTAATGATAATTGAATGTTTTGTTATAGGTTTTAAAAATCTTCAGTGCTATATTTTTTCCACTTTTCTGTGAAATTTTGTAAATATCCGCGAAAGTTCCAACTCCAATTTTATTATCATCAGAAAATGGTCTAGGGGAAAAATCATTTAAGTCAAATGCAATTAACCCTTCTGTTAAAATATCTATTTTTTCATTGTCTCTAGGAGTTGAAAAAAGATATTGATGCATGTCTACATCATTGATATTGGCTTTTTGGATATCAATTGTTAATTTATCCATAATTTCCTAAAAATAAGGTTATCATAAATTTTATTTATACAAAATATCACTTTATGGCGGACACTATTAATTTATGCATAAATAATGAAAACAAATTTATTAGAGTAACATAAAAGTTCATCAAAAAAAATAATACTTAATTAATTCACTTTTACTCCTTTTGTTGCATTTTTTTGCTGCTGATTGGCAAGCTGTTGCATTTGAAGTTGTTTAGCTTCTTCCTCACTTACTACACGGATATTATGTTCTTGTACATAGTTATCGTGTTCAGAAAGTTTTGCATTAAGTTTCTCCTCCAATTGTTTCGTTAAAATTTCAAAACGGGCTATATTCTCTTCAAGATAATTTCTCACGGTTCCAACATCAGATTCTAAAAGATGAGCTCCAGCAATTCTATAACTCCTACGACTTGGATCCATATTTTTAAGTTCATTAAAAATTTTTTTATGATCTCTCATTTCTTGGACAGCCTTAGCATACTCACGCTTTATGATCATAACTTCTTCACGAAGCAATTTAAATTTTTGAATGATCTTTTCCTGTTCACTCTGTATTGACATATCTAGATATCTCTAAAAAAATTTAATAAATACTTAGTATTCGTTACCAAAAGTATAGTAACCACGATAGTAAAAAACGTTATAGAAAAAAATCTCCGAAACATTACATTGGTATAGAGTATACACTCAAAATTGACATTTAGTTTAACTTAAACACAATCTACAAGATCAAATGAGAGCCAGTAAATACTAAAGTTCTAAAATGATAATATGTAAGTAGAATTTCTTAAAGGTCCTCAGAAATATCTACACAAAAAGTCTATAGAAATAGAAGATGATGAAAATTTCTGCAGTTTTCCTAATAAGCAAAATGAAAAAACTCCAAGAAAAAACATAGAAGAAATAATTGTTCTAAGTACACAATGTTGACCTTTCTTAGTTTACAACAATAGTGAAAGTGTTTAAAAATTATACATTTATATTCTAAGCTGTTTGTTAAAGATATTATAATAATGTCTTATTACATATTTGAGAATACAATGAAACAGAATATATTTTAATCATAAATTATTCAAAATCGAAAATATCAAAATTTACTTTCCTTTAACTTCTTTAACTTTGCCATCACTTTTTTCCTCTTTTTTCTCTTCTACTTTCTGTGTTTCGTGTAAATTCATAATATCCTTTTCTGCTTTTTGTAATGAAATCTAAAAAATATACATTATTTAGAACATCAAAGAAAATTTACCTTGTTATCAATTAGATTATGTAAAGCAATAACAGAACGGATAAGAGAACCCATGTAAATACACATGTACTGATCATTACAAGAAACATTTTGACTCTCAATAAAAGATGGATTATGAACATTAGGCAATAAATTCAAAGCTTCTTGGATCATGTAATTAATTTGATCATTCTTCGGAAGTTTACCAGAGTTAACGTTTTCCAAGTATTTACAAATATCCCCAAGGTACTTCTCCAATCCAGCTAAACCGGCAAGTTGATGATTTAATCTTTGAGTTAAAGTACCAGCTGTTTGATCTTTAATATCTCTCAAAAGATGTTCAACACCGACTTCCTCAGCTTCTTCTGCGGCAATTTCACTTGAAACATGCTCAAAAGTCTTTGTTGGTAATGAACCATCGTTATGGTTCTCATGACATTGGTAGTAAGCCTCAGTTGGAAGACCAGAAGAAGACGGTTGAGCTTGAATAATAACAAGGACAGGATTAGGTGTGTATTTCATAAGTAACTCGTTAATAGCAATATCATTTTTACAAAGCTTTGGACCTGTATGATACCAGCCAACAATTTTTTCCTTTGCAGCTACCTTATAAAACATGTGAAACATTGACTCCAAATAATCAACATCAACAAACCAAGTACCTTTTTCATCTTCATCGAATGGTACAGCAAAACTATTTGCTATATCCAATGTCTTCCCAGGGCCACCACTTCCAAGAAGAACTCCAACAACTCTTTTAACTTTCTGTACTTTACTAATTCTTGTAAAGTGGTCAACAACACTAAGTAAAACTAGTGGATGTACCGTTACCTAAAAAAAACATATATTTCTAGAAATCTAACTTACTTTTTTAAAAGGACATTTTTTTTCAAAATCAAATTCTCTATCACCGACAGGTTTTTTGGCAATATTTTTTGTACTAACATCATCTTTTGGACATTCAATCTTCTCAATCTTTTCTTCATTAGTATTAAATGGAGCCATTCTTAATAAATAGTTAACTCAGTAGCAGAAATTGTATTGAAAAAAAATGATGATTATGTAAATACAACCTCCCAACAACACATTACCAACTGGACGTTAGTTGATTATTTTATCGTGTTAAGACTTTTAAATATTTTTTAAATAAAATCATTTTGTTATTCCCATTTTTTTCCTAATTTATTATTTATAATAATATGTTAAGAAATTTTGTAATCCAAACAAATCGTCATTGTACATCAACGATCCCTAAAATTTCAGTACCATATGCTATAAAAAGAACACCAACAGAATTATTAGAAGCTCTCAATTCAACTGTTGGTGTTGATAAAACGGCATCTCATTTCGCATTTATTGACGACCCTATAACAATACCATCTACAAAATTTCGTAAGCAAACTTATTTTCAAGCAAAAGTATGTTTTAATAAATGCTATTATTTAATAATAAATTAATAATATAGGAGCTTGGTAAAAGAGCAGCACGCCATTTAGCATCGGAATGGCCAACATTATTTATGTATGATATAGATGAACCAAGACTTCCAGTTTTTAGACCAACACTTCCTTTAAGTATGATACATTTTGAAGGTACAGAAGAGGAATTAGTTAAAATGATAGAAGCACGAGAAATTAAAACAGCTGTAGAATGTTATGAAAAGATAAGAGCAAACGGTGTGAATGTTAGTGATAAAGTGCAAATGGATTTGTTTAAATTAATTGTTTATTATAATGAAAATGATATACCGTATCAAGATATAGAAAAATTCCCAGCTTTAAGGAATTTTTACAGTGATAAATTGTTACCGCTGTGGAATGAACAAGGTTTAGCTGAATTGTTGTTTGAAACAATTAAAAAGACACCTGAAACATATTCTATTATGATTGCGGGTACGTGTAAACATGCCTCTAGCTATAGTGCTAATAGAGCAAAAGAGTTATACAAAGAGATGTTAGAAAATAATATGGTACCCTGCATAGAAGCTTTTAATGGTTTGATTTCTATTTCTCAAAATCAAGATTCATTGAGATACTTGGAACAAATTAATAAGTACAAGATCCAACCAACAGTTGATACGATGAATGCTTGTATTATGGTGGCAAAAAAATTAGATAAAATGAAAAGTAGACTTGATTTTATACAAAGATTGATTCTTGAATTCAGGTTTGCCAATGTTAAGCCTAATTTGTATACCTACCATCTCATTTTAAACTATCTTACGCCTAAAACGATGAAAAAGAAACCAGAAGATTATAAATTTGTAATTTCTGTGTTAGACCAAATTGTTACAGATCTAGAAATGGCAAATGAAATAAAAATTGAAAATTGCAATGATAGTGAATTTTTCAAAACAGCTATAAATGTTGCTGCCGATGCAAATAATTCTAAGTTGGTCGAGAGAATTGAAAAGATATACAGTGACAAGAAGAATACTGTTAAGTTTATTAATTTCCAAGATGAAGATAATTATTACTACAAATATCTTATCTACAACATAATAAAACTACCTTTACCTGAATTAGAAAAACTTTATAAAGAACTTGTTCCAAGAGTCTGTGGTGTTTATAAGGATACATTGAGACTTCTTATGAATCGTCTTTTTTCCGCACCACGATGGAGTTTCATTAAACGTGTTGTTGAGGATTCATTTACAATAAATGTACTAAATCAAAAATCTTTTAGTAAAGACATCAGAAAATTGTTACTTTCTGTGGAGGTACATTCATTGTCATCAGAGGATTTCTTAGATTACAGGGGGACTTTATTGCGTTGTTTGGACATATGGTCAGAAATTTTACAAAAAAATAAAAAAACTGTCAGTAACTATGTTTTAATTTTACCAAATATTGATGATGAGTTTATTACGGAAACAAAAAAAGCCTTCTCAAAATATATTAATTAGTTGTTTGAATACGAAAAATGATTTTATAGGATGTAAATTGATATAAATACAATTTTTTGTTAATTTTTTATATGGTAATTAAAAATTTTCACTATAAGTGTTCCCTGCCAATTCTTCGTGATTTTTTCTTATCCAACATTTTTTTATACGTTTTAATATTAAAAAAATAATTATAGTAGAAAAAAAACTTCCCAAAAACATATTTGTTGCTAATGAAACTATCAAATAATTTTCGACTTTATGCTTTTTAGTATTTGGCGGAACCATTTTGATAACTTCTTTATCATTCCATTCGTTTTTAATCTTTTCCTCTATCATTCTTTCCATCTCTATTTGCTTAATAACACATGAATCCCTGGCACTTCTTAACTTTCTACTTGCTTCGCAGCCACTATTTTGTTCTAATTCTCTATATAATTCAAGTTTTTCTAATGTACTTTCATATAACTGTTTGCAATGTTGCAGTAAATTAGCTTCCATTCTTTCTTCATTCCACATTTTAACTTTTTCTCTTAATTCATTACTACTATTTGTTAAATGAATATTCCACATATATGGAGTACATGGTTCCTTTTGCCATAAAGGCAATTGTATTAAAGTTTCCAATATATGTTCAATTAATTCAATATTGTTAACTGGTACTAAAAATAATCCATAAGGCATCTCAATTAAAGGATTTCTATCAAATGTTAATGATGTAATTGATGAAAGCATTGCTAGAACTTCACTGGGCATAGAATCTTTTTTATAAAATAAATTTCCATTTAGTTGAAGGGTATTTAAATGGCAACATTGTGTTACAGCTATTGGCATTTTTGTTAAATTACACCAATTTAATTCTAATTTCTGTAAACTTTTTAATGGTAAAAGAGTGAATATATCTAGTCGAATTGTTGGATTATATGATAAGATAAGAGTCTTTAAATTTCCTAGTCCTGTCATTGCTTCGGCAGTTAAATGTGTTATATAAGATTTGGCTAATGAAAGATATTTTAACTTGGTGTTTCTTGAAAAAACACTTTCTGGGAGTGGAGAATGAAAATTATTATTTGACATATCTAGGTATCGTAGTTGAATTGTTTGTGAAAATGTATGTGGTGCTAGTCTTGTTATCTTGTTATGAGATAAATCTACAACTTCTAAAAAGGGTGAGATGAAAGAAACACGATGGATGTTTGATATTTCATTAAAAGATAGTTTTAGATATTCTAATTTGGGTAGCAAAGAAATTGAAGTTATGTCAATTAGTGAAGTCTTTTTTACAGTTAATTTTTTTAACGAATGACCATATGAAAACCATTTTGGTAAATAAATTAGATTTTTATTGTTTTCTATATGTAATCTTTGAATACTTTTTATCCATGAAGAGGTCTGTAAAAAAAGAAAATTTTATAATAAAAAGGAAATTTCATAATAAAAAACCCTAGATATTTATTTAAAGCAATTTAAGCTGATATGAATAATGGCTAATAAAACGCAATTTTTTTCTTCAATTTATACTATTATAAATTGAAATTTACTGTAACATAAACAAACCCTTGTTGTGAATTGAAATGGTACATTTATTAATTTTAGTGAAGTTAAATTGGACAGATTGATAAAAAATGAATTCAAATCAATTTCTAGAGGAGTTGGTGAAGTAAATTGAATTGTCAATTGATTAAGATTTTTAAAATATTTGTTTAAGTCTTCATGTTGCATTTTCTCATTTCCTTCTTTAATTTTTATTACTAATGATGTAACATTATAATGAGAAAGACCTTCTAAAAGTGCTGGAGTTAATATTGAATTCCAGGTTTTAATAGTCACAAAATGTTCCACGTTAAATGAATTTGGAAGATTTAATGATTTACAATTTATTTTTCCAAAATCATTTGATTCATGATCATACCATTGTTGTGCCGTTTGTATGGACGAACTGGGTAATAAATATAATGTAAAAATTAACAAGTTGTAACTTACTCGGGTGAACAAAGAAAATTTTCTTCAATAGTTATGAAACAACCACAAGTTAAATTTCTCTGATTTTCACAGAAATCTTTGAACTTACATTTTTCATTTAAATTTTCAGACGATGAACAACAAATTAAGTTCATACCAGATCTGTTTGCATGAATAGCATGACAAATCTCATCATTAAAACTGTTAACATTTTGTACTTGTTCAACACATTGACATCGTGATATATAATGTATAAATAATATTGAGAAAAAATTCCAGATAACAAAAAATTTATCCATAAATTATTTTGAAAATTTTTTTTACTGACAAACGAAAGAATAAGTTTAACATTTGATATAAGTTTTTCAATCATATGCTTAAAGTCCATCCTTCTTTTTATATAAATTCATTTTTCTCTTATATATCATTAAAGTGACAGTAGTCATTTCACACTCATTATTACCCATTTAAGAAGAAATTTATTTATACATTTCAAAGCACAAAAAGTTATCTTTACAAACACATACACTGGCTAAATAGACGTATAATATCAATAAAAGAATAACTCTCTTATTTATTTATAATTTCTAAAACTATATCTAGATATAAATTAAATCTTAAATAATCAAAAAGTTATATTTTTAAATTTATATGTGTGTTCCAAGAAAACTTCAATAAAAGAAATTCATGAGAAAGTAATTGTTTTTATAAAATATATACTTCTCAAGTATTTTCTATAAAATGCATCAACAATATCTTAACTACTGTGATAAAAATATATTATTTTTAACAAATATTAAAATAACATAACAAAAAAGAGAATAATTATTTTTGAGTTGATGACAAATTAGTTGCATTTTCTTGCAACGATTGAAGGGCCAAAATCTTATGAATATTTTCATTAACAACTTCTTGTGTAAAATCAGAATGAGCTTTTGTTCCACATGATGTTAAGAAAATGTCCAAAAGACCATTTTTAGAGCACCACTGAGGCATTCTTATACTCTTTTTCAACTCATCCATTGATAAAGGTTGCTCCCCACGAGCTATTCTATGTTCGTTCTCGGCTTGCCTTTTTTGAAGAAGAACAGTTAACTGATTCTCAGCCCTAACTTTTTCAAACATGTATTTGTTATATGAATTAAGTTGCTTATTAAGTTCATCCACTCCTGTTATCATTCCACGTAAAGCCTTCTCTAAAGTATCCAGTATTTTCAAGAGAAAGATCTTGTAAAGAATCACAAAAAGCATCCTCCTCGTGAATATCTAATTGTGCAAACATAACATTGGCAAGATGAGAATTTTTTACTTTTATCGGAAGTTCTTCAAACAAATTCTCATATGTCAGACCAGCCAATCTTATAGCATCTGGAGACCAATCTCCTTTGACTGATAATTGCAAGGCACTTTGTGATAATCTTAAAGCCCTAATTCCAATTTTTCCTTGACGTGTTAAAAGAGGGTCATAGATTAAGAGGACACCGTCTGTTACCTGAGTTTGAACATCACATAATGATTCAACCATTTCTTGTGTAAAACATGCTCCAAATGGTTGTGATTGATAAAAGCCAACTAACTCATAATCCATATTCATCTGTCTAAATTTTCGTAGTGTGTCGAGAATTTCATTTTGTTTCATGTCATCATTCTGTTGCATTAGTTGGGGATTAACTTCCTCTCCTTCAGTGAAATTTTCAAAGCGTGGTGTAGGAAAGCAATTGGTAATTTCCAATTTCCCATCATCAATAGAGATAAGACCGGTTAATATTCCTTGACAATTATCACCACTAATGTCACCTAAACTACCTTCAAATTCACTATCAACATGCTTGACTATTTTCATAAGAACCTATATAACAAATTTTTTATTTTTAAAGAACAAATTGTTAACATACCAAACAATCTAGTTGGACATACTTTATACTAGACTCCATTTTAAAAAGAAAAAAACTTTACTTTAAATATTACTATTTTTAAAAATATGTAGTTACCTTAAAGGGTAAAAAAAATCAATTCAAATAATAATTTGTAATTAAAATTAAAGCAACTTACTTTCAAAACGACTTTTGGAATAGTGTTAATATGACTTGGCACTCTCAACGATAATATTTTTGAAATTGGGAATTTTCTTTACTTAATATATTTGAATTGTCAAAATATGACGTATCATTTATTGTTATTATTTACAATCTTCCCAGTTATTGTTTATGGAGATTTTAATGTAATGACATGTGGTTCAGTATTGAAATTAAAAAATATGGGAGAAGATGTTAGGTTACATTCTCATGAGGTAAAGTATGGATCGGGGAGTGGGCAGCAAAGTGTTACTGGGACACCCTCACAAGATGATGTCAATTCACATTGGCAAGTTCTAGGAAGTATGTTTTTTTAATAGTTATTTATAAAAATTTATCTTAGCAATGAATGAGGTGTGTTCTAGAGGAACATCGATAAAGTGTGGGCAGAAAATACGTTTGTATCATTTAAGTACTCAGTGTTACTTACATTCCCATGACATTCCATCTCCTTTATCAAAACAAAATGAGGTTTCATGTTATGGTAAAGATGGAACAGGTGACTCAGGAGATAATTGGGAGGTAATATGCGATGATGAGTATTGGGAAAAAGATTCTGAAATTTCGTTAAAACATGTTGATACAGGTAGATATCTTTTAAATTCAGGTAACCAATTTGGAAGGCCAATTCAAGGTCAACGTGAGATTGTTGGAGCACGTTCTATCACAAAAAAGTAGCAGATGGGTCATAGCAGAAGGTGTCTACATGGGAGAATCTAAAAAGGAGGAAAAGAAAAAGGATGAATTGTAACGTTAAGGAAGATTTTATTGAAAAATATTTATTTTTCTAGGTATTAAATATAAATACAGTTATATTTTAATTTATTGTCTTATCCCTTAAATGCTTTATATTTTGATAGAACATTTATCAGACAATATTTTTTTGTCCCTAAGTTGCTATCTTTTACCATATATTTTGTGAAACACATAATTGTATGTTTTGTAGTTTTTTGACTAATAATAAAAATTATTTACATTTTCACCTTTAAAATTTATTATATATTTAACGTAAAACCTGTTGAAATAAAATTAGAAATTTTCCGGTACACCAAATATATAAGTTAGCTGCGTCAAAAGTCAAATTTCTAATCACCTATTAAGCTAGTTTTTATTTATAAAATACTAACATTTTAAAGTTTATAATTATGATATACCGGTGCGTAAACTTAAGTTGAATACATACATGTGATTATGTATCTACGCATATGCAATATCATTATAAAAAAAAGTAAAAGTTTTATTTAGTATATTATATTTAAAAATTTTTATTTATTAAATGATAATTTCTACGATTCCACGTGTTTAAAGTTGTTTTAAATTTCAGAATACAAAAATATACGTATATATCAAATTATAAAAGTTTGTTTATGATTTAGTCATTAAAGAGAAAGTTTTACTTTAGATAGAAAAACAGTCGTTAGGTCGTCATATTCTTCTAAAAAATATATCAAAAAAATTTAGAATTTATTTTATTAACTCAATTTAATATTATAAAATTTCTTAAAACAAATATTTATCTTTTAATACAAGTTTTGACATTTGTAAATATTTTTCATTGTGATAATGACAGTTATTCAATTTATTTGTAGGATACACTTTTCCAAGTGTAATAGACAGTCTTAGGGGCTTATGCCATCTGATATGCCAAGTGAAAGTAATGTGACGAAATTTTATTTTAAAATGTTTATAACTTTCTTCATTGTTGTGTTTTTATTAAACCTTAAAAAATATATAGTTTAAAAATGAAATTTTTTGTAAAGTATAAAATGTTTAATTTATTCTTGTTCTTTAAATATACAATGAATGTATACAAGATAAGGAAGTATTACTTTTATTTTATCAAAAAAAGAATTGTCTTCATTCAATAAAATATTATACAGTAATATTATTTATAATATTAACTTTCACAAGTAAAATTAGGTATCATAATATAAATTCTTCCTTCTACAATAAACTATCTTATCTTTTTAAATTTCTTTTATTTTATGGGCAATACCGACATTTTTAATATTATAAATTTTATTATCAATAAAATATTATTTTTTTATCTATATATTAACATTATATAAAAATATAAACTATTATTTTACTTTTAGAACTAACAATATATAAGAAAAATAATAATAAAATATGCCCTCACAGAGAGAAGCTGTTATTTCTGTAGAAGGAATGACATGTATATCATGTGTTCACAATATTGAAGGATTTGTATCATCTAAACCAGGTATTGAATCAATTACTGTATCATTAGGTGAAAAAATTGCTATTGTTGACTATGATTCAATGTTATGGGATGGTGAAAAGATTGCAGAAATAATAGACGATATGGGTTTTGATGCTAAATTATTACATGAAAAAGTACCAGAGATTAAAAAACAAAATTATAATGATGAAACGGAGCAATTAATTATAAATAATGACATAGAAAAAAATTTGAAAAAAAATACAGATGGTTATCAAAAATGTTCTATTTCAATAGAGGGAATGACATGTTCAAGTTGTGTTGCTTTTATTGAACGAAAAATGAAACAAGTTAATGGAATACATGCTATTGTTGTTTCATTAATGTTTTCCAAAGCAGATGTAGTGTTTGATTGTGATATTATATCACCTGAGGAGATATCTGAGAATATTAAGAAATTAGGATATCGAAGTATAGTTTTAGATGCACATTGTAGCGCATTATCTAAGTTAAACGTTATTATTAGTGGAATGAATTCACAAACATCTACTAATAGAATAGAATCACATATATTATCATTAAAAGGAATAGAATCATGTACAATAAATTTTGTTAGTTGTATTGCTTGTATAGAATATACGAGTAGTCTTATTGGTGCAAGAACAATATTACAAGTTATTGAATCTTTAGGTTATACAGCTAAACTTGCGACTCATGAAGATAGAATGAAAAAAATTGATCATTCTGATGATATTAGAAGATGGTTTAAATCTCTTATTATATCACTTGTATTTGGTATACCTGTAATGATGATTATGATATATTTTCATTGGTATCGTCATACTCATATGCATCCTGAAAACCAATCACCAATTTTTGTTCCTGCACTTTCGCTAGATAATTTAATCCTTCTTCTACTCGCTACACCGGTTCAATTAATTGGTGGAAAATATTTTTATATACAATCATGGAAAGCATTAAAACATTTTACAGCAAACATGGATGTACTTATTGTTTTAGCTACTTCTATAGCTTATGGTTATTCATTAATAATATTAACAATTGCAATTTTATTTGAATGGAAATCGAGTCCCATGACATTTTTTGATGTACCACCAATGTTATTAGTTTTTATATCACTTGGAAGATGGTTAGAATATAAAGCTAAAGGAAAAACATCTGAAGCTCTTTCAAAATTAATGTCTCTTCAAGCTAAAGAAGCTACTATTATTGAAAAAAATGAACATGGTATAACTACTAGTGAAAAAAAAATTGATGTTGAATTAATTCAACGTGGTGATCTTGTAAAAGTAATGCCTGGTGAAAAAATTCCTGTTGATGGTATTGTTATTGAAGGAAATTCTTCGGCAGATGAAAGTTTTATTACTGGAGAATCAATGCCTGTCATTAAGCAAATAGATTCTCCAGTAATTGGTGGAAGTATAAACCAAGGTGGTTTACTTATTATTAAAGCAACACATGTAGGACAAGATAGTACTTTAGCACAAATTGTTCTTCTTGTTGAGGAGGCTCAAACAAATAAGGCCCCGATACAGAGGTTAACTGATCGAATTGCTGGAATTTTTGTTCCAGGTGTTGTATTTCTTTCTTCCATAACATTTTTTTCATGGCTTTATATTGGATATCAAAATGATAAAAATAGAAATATAGAATTTATTGTAAGGCAAGCTTTTGAATATTCAATAACAGTTCTTTCTATTGCATGTCCATGTTCACTTGGTTTAGCTACACCAACAGCTATCATGGTTGGTACAGGTGTTGGAGCAAGAAATGGAATTTTAATTAAAGGTGGTGAACCACTAGAACATGCTCATAAAGTAAAAGTTGTAGTTTTTGATAAAACTGGAACTATAACAGAAGGAAAACCCAAAGTATCAAAAATAACAGGATTTTTTAAATTTGATAATTGTTCTTTTGAAAAATTTATTACACTTATTGGGTCTGCAGAAAGTAATTCAGAACATCCAATTGGAAAAGCAATATCAGATTTTGCTAAGGAGATACTTAAGAATAATTTATGGAGCCAAACATCGTCTTTTAGAACATCTACGGGAAATGGAATCTCATGTACAGTAAATAATGTTGATAATTTTTTATCATCAATTAAAATCGATCATATTATTAATACGGGAAAATCAGTTATTCTTTCTAATAATTCGTTATTCACTCAATATTTTCCAAATGGTAATACTGTAACTATTCCAGAGAAGAATTCATTAAATATAATTATTGGTAATGAAAAATGGTTAGCAAATAATGGTGTTCAAATTTCTGATCCTGTAAAACAATTGCTTAAAGAAGAGAGAAGCACAGGAAGTATTGTAGTGACAGTAGCCATTGACAATATCATTTGTGGTATCATAACAATATGTGATCAAATTAAAGATGAGGCTCCTTTAGTTGTATCATCACTTCAAAACATGGGTATACGTGTTGTTCTTTTGACAGGAGATAACAAACAAACTGCCGAAAGAACAGCCTTAGCATGCGGTATTACAAAAGTATTCGCCGAAGTTTTACCTAATGAGAAAAAAAATAAAATAGCGGAACTCAAGAAACAATATGGACATGTTGCAATGGTTGGGGATGGTGTCAACGATTCACCAGCTCTTGCTGCTGCTGATGTTGGTATCGCTATAGCCAGAGGTTCTGATGTAGCAATTGAAAGTGCTGGTATAATTCTTGTAAATGTAAGAACTGTATAAAAATAATTTCATTGTAAACTTTTATTTCTTCAATTTCAGAATAATTTAATTGACCTTGTTGGAGCTATAAGATTGTCTAAAAAAACAACAACCAGAATTCGAACTAATATTCTTTTTGCTACTATCTACAATTTTATTGGTATCCCAATAGCTGCAGGGCTTTTTAAACCTATAGGTTTATCTATTCAACCTTGGATGGCTGCTGCAGCCATGGCTTTATCTTCTGTTTCTGTAGTTACTTCATCTTTATTTTTAAAAAGATTTAAAAAGCCTACATTTGAAACACTAGAAATGGAGCAAAGACATAGAAGTAGAAAGAGACCTCGGATAAGAAGTACTGATATAATCAAACAAAAATACTATGGTAAAGAGAAAATTATTATAACGGGTAATGATGACATAACAAAGGATCCTGGTGTTGGTGTTGATCTTTTGAAACAAGAAGTTTAAAAGTTATTTTAAATTATATATTAAATTTGTTTATTTTAAATAAATTAACAAAAAATTTAACTTCTACCAACGGTATATGTTTTTGGAAATTGTACTCTATGACTTCCCTTAGCACGTTCGTGGAACATAAATCCAGCATTAGGAATGACTTCCCAATTGAGAGTAAGTGAAACATTGTCGTGTTTTAAAAGATTTGATCCGTCATCAAAAAAGTAATACTCTGGGTTCAAATTTTTTTCGTTTATCACTACTCTATCGCTTCTTAAAACAACTTGATCCCATAGTGTTACTTGATTAAATGCCTTAAATATGTATATTTAAAAAATACCTCTATCGTAACATACATTTTTTTTGGTTTTATATTCAGCAACTAGATAAACAAATAGTTCCTTCACATTCCAGTTAAAAACATCTGAAAGATCAACCTCAATATTTAATTCCATGTGAGCAAAATCATTATTTGGTGTTCCAGGAATCCTACTAGGAATATTTCTAACTTTAACATTTTTTGCATCTAAAGTAGCAACAGTACTCTTAGCAAGAATATGACTACTAACAAATGCTAAAAATGTTGCTGCAGCTAATACTGTTAATGTAAAAGCTAAAACATTATTGAAGCGAGCCCAAATATTGTGCATTCTTTAATTATTAAAATAGTTAAAAATGTTAAAATGGAATTCAGATATTAGATCACTGTTTATCAAACAGGTTCTTTACAAATTAAGTAAAAATCAAATGTGATTATTATATACATAATTAGTACTACATAGGATAGAAAATAAAAAATTGATTAGTTAAGCTTATATATAAAACTAGGGTCATTAATGAAAGTATTATTATCAAGACTATCAAACCATTTTTCTATAAATCCTTGTTTATTAAAAAGCATAAACCAAGGAGAAAATTGTTCACCATTTTTTATCATCTCTTGTAACTCATTGAAACTAACAAACATTACTTTGTCAACTTCATCCTTATTAAGTTTACACATATTTGAAATACCAGTGTTTCTGAGAATCAATGAATAATCTAATTCGAATTCACCCCATATATCATCCATTATAGCTTTGTAGAGGAAACGTCCAGCTACCTCAAATTTATCTTCCGGAATGTTCCACAATCCCAGTTCCTCCCCCATCCGTCTTTTTGCAGCAGCTTTTATTCCTATATTATCCTTCTCATTAATTTCTTTATCATTATATAATGGGTGACTGCAACATGTGTTACTCCATACCCCAGGAAATGTAACTTTCTTAAGAGAACGTTTCTGTAATAGTAGTTTTTTTTCGTCATTAAATAAAAACACGCTGAAAGCACGATGTAGTGATACTAAAGTATTTAAAAAAAATTATCCTTAAAATTAACCTCTTGATACTTACATGGCTGTTTGTGACACTCTACTTTCCCAACACCTCCTAGTACTTCATCAGATTCCGACACTTTTATACAAACATCTTCGTTATAAACACTTCTTGAAATATACCTAAATTGTTTCAATATATTACTATAAAATTTCCATGAAATCCTATAATCATAAATATTTGCTCATTTATTGCTAACAAAAAACTTACGTTGACGTGGACAACATAGAAAAGTATTATATAAAATTTTTGTAAATATAGGATACTTGTCTTTAATAAATTTGGAAGTACACATTTTTCCAACTTCTAGCATGAGTAGGGCCAAAAAAGAGTGGTGGGAAATCAAGAGTAGAATTTCTAAATCTTGCATTTTCCAAACATTTATTCTTTTTTGGTCGTTGATCAACGTTAAATTATTTATTTATTTTAGAAATTTTTACTAAGCATTTCGGGAAAAATCTCATTCGCTTTATAAAAAGAATACACTCTATTGATTATCATCACAAAATGTAGTATCTAGAAAAAATATATAATAATTAATTTGAGAAAATATTATATATATTTTGTTTTATTTCTGTTTCATTTTGCTATCCATTGTTCCTGTATTTATTTTAATACTATAGCTTTTGTTTTTAAACAAATACAATCTTCAATAGAAGAAGAAATTTTTATTTCTCCGATGCTTTTACAGCAAAAATTACATATTCTCTTATTTGTTTTTTGTGTTTTTTATAATTTTTATTGTAAAACAGTTATTTTTATAAAATTTTATTTTCGATTGATATAATTTAAATCATCTAATATTATTCTTTATAAATAAAAATTTACTAACAAAATACCTTAATATTTAATATGAATATTCAGATTTAATGTTAAATAATTAGAAAAAAAAAAAAAATTGATCTCACACTATAGTTCAAAGTGTAAGACATATCTTATCAATTATTTTCATATTCTTATATTATTTCTTTCATTTTTCTGATTAACGAAATGAAATTTTCAAAAAACTGTAGAAAGTAATTTTTACTTAACATTATCAAGAAATTTTATTAAATTAATTCTATTTAACGTGTTTTTCTTTATTATTTCCAACATATTAGTATTTTTCTTTAAAAAAGTATGTATAATTATACTATTTTTATGTCATTATCGTAAAAAATTTTTTCTTATCATTTTACATTCATTAATAAATTAGAGTTAAAGATGTAATTTAATTTATGTTCAAAGAAACCTTCATATTCTTTATCATATTATGGTCGACTACAATGCTTTTGTTATCGTTAGAAAATATAAATGTCTATGATGTTGGGAGAAAAATGTATGTTGATAGAGAGAGCGAGTCAATAAAATATTTAGAATTTTCTTAAGTTTATTATTATTAGTTGTTTTATTTTTTTATATTATTTTTTAACATAATACGTATTTACATTTGATGGTTTTCTCTTTGAGACAGATATTGAGATTTTTTTATGTATAGTTAATAATACTTTTTTCTTTAACGATTTCATTTTCAAATTTTTTGTAGAAGATAAAAAATATTTTTATATTAACTTTTGATTTACTATTTCCACTAATATAATATAATAAAATATAAATCATGAGATTATCTAGAAATTATTTTGCTTCCTTTACAAGAGCACTTCAGAAACCTTACATACCAGAAAATCCAAAAAAATTACAATGTTACTCAAATTATGTGCCCAATTCTTTGACAATGCAACAGTTTATGGATTTTGGTGTTGTTGGTTCACCACAGAGTTCATTTTATTTTATAAGAAAAGAATTACCAACTAGATTGGCTAATATTATGGCAGAATTTGTTTATCTTCCGGATAGATTGTTGGAAATGAGATCAACACAACTTCTTATTGACTGGTATGAAACAACTTTTAGAGAGTTAATGGAATTCGAACATGCTGCTGCTGATACCTCAACATTAATGAGGTATGTTTTAAAAAAATTTTTCATTTAAAATGTTAAAATAAATAAAGTTAAAGATTAAAATCACAGTAATAGTTTTTAAGATAACCTTCTGAAGAAGTTTTAAATTTCTAATAAAGTTTTAATTAAAAATCATTGAAAAATAGTCTGAAAATTGCATCAAGAAAATGTAAAATAAGTTTATTTATGAGTTATTATTCTATTTTTATATTTTATCAAAATTTATCGCACTTTCAATATTTTTTATAATATTTCACTAATGAATAGATTTGAACATCTATGTTTTAATAAATTCACATTTTTACCACTTTTAATTGTCATTATTGCCATAGTTATCAGAAAATTTAGTACTTCTTTAATTTTCGTTTCAAAATATAAGTTTAATTCAAAATGCATTTAATTTACATATAAAAAAGATTAAAAGTTGAACAACTATTGTAAAATCTATATCTTCTTCTATTTTGTTGTAAACTATCTTTTAAAAAAATAATAATTACATTTCCAGTTTCAATGATACTTTACAAACAATCTTAAAACGACATTCAACAGTTGTTCAGACAATGGCTGATGCTATTGCTGAAATGGAGGAAGCAGATGGAATAAATCCAGCAAATTATTGGGGTGTACAATATTTTTTAAATAGGTTTTATCTTAATAGAATCTCTATACGCATGCTACAATATCAGCATCTTTCAATTTTTGGTGATATGGTACCAGATTCTCCTAATTATATTGGTTGTATAGATCCATCTTGTGACATACAAAATATTATTGAACAAGCATATGGAAATGCTAAACATTTATGTGATTTATATTATTGTTCATCACCAGATATTAAATTTAAAAATATCAATACTGTTGTACCTGGACAAAAAATTCACATTACAGCTGTACCTGCACATTTATATCATATAGCTTTTGAGCTATTAAAAAATTCAATGAGGGCTGTTGTGGAACATTGCAAAGATGAAGATAATTTGCCACCTATATGTGTGTTAATAGTACTATCAAAGGATGATCTAAGCATTAGAATTAGTGATAAAGGAGGCGGTGTAGAACAAGAAAAAATGAAGCAGCTTTTCAAGTACACTTATTCAACAGCTCCACCGCCTGCTAGAGACGGTAGTGAACAAACACCGATGGCAGGTTATGGATATGGATTATCATTATCAAAGTTATATGCTAAATATTTTCAAGGTAATTTAACATTGCATTCTATTCATGGGTATGGTACTCAAGCGACTATATATCTTAAAACAGATCCAAAAAAAGCCTGTGAAGTACTGCCTAATTATGGTGCCTCCTCCAGAAGGCTGGTTCAACAACTAACTCGTGGAAGTGACTGGTCTCATGATATATCTAATCGTAGGGTATAAAATATTTTATTTTGTTATTTTTAAAACAATTGAACGATACTATATTTTAAAAAAATTAATGAAAATAAAACTTAGCTTATAAATTCATTTTTCTTGTAATATTCAGGAGATTTTTCGCTGAATCTACTATCTTTTTTATATCCTCATACTCTTTCTGAGACGATTCAAAATCTTCCAAAGTCTGAAAAAAAGTATACAAATATTCGTTAAAAGAAAGTAAGTTTTCTTCTTACCTCTTCTATATATTCTGTAATTATTTGGTAATCATTTTTATTCTTTCTAGTAAGATTGTTACATTCTACTTTTTTAATCATTTTTTCTTCTTCTTTTTTTAAGTTATAAGAATCAAATAATGCATTCATTGTTATTTTAAGTTGTTTAATGAAATCTGTTGATTTTTTCAATGCATACAACATATAATTGAGAGTAATAATTTTGATTATCAATAACACGTTGTAATATTGGTTGAAGTGGTATATTTGGTGGTTTTGTCATTTCATTTTTAGCAATTCTATAACAATTATCTGATGAAAATTGACTGTTAATTTTTTCCAAAATTGTTGTTCTGATTTTTTCTGCTTCTATATCCATTTCATTAACAATACTAGGACAATCTTTACCACAGCCTTCCGTAAAAGTAACACTTTCATTATCCATATCGAATAATACCCTTTTTTGACTTATTATTAATTAAAAAAAGAATAATTTTAATATAAGAAATAGTAATCATAACTCCAAATTACTGTATTAAAAAATTATTCTTCGTTTCAAAACACTCCTCCTGAATTTCAAGTATAATAAAAAAATTTTAATGGTAGAATAATAATATATATAAATGTAAAAAAATTACCTGTAAACTTGTAACATTTCTTTCTCTTTCTTCTTTGATTATCATTACTTTCTATCATTTAAAATAAAAATTGTAATTAAACAAAATTAAAAAAAAAACATTTCGGAGAAATTTTTTTAAATCTCAATAATTATTAAATTAAAATATTATTCCTGTCTTTCTTTCATTATTTCTAATTAAACGAAAATAATTAAAAATGATATTTAATTTTTTATCTTTTCCCTTTTCATTTTATGCATATCTTATTAACAAATGTTATGAATTATATTTTTTCAAACTTTATAATTATTTTTAATGTGGTTACATTTTTTGTTTAATTGATAGGCAATACATTTTAAGTGATTATTTTTAAACTCGTTTTGTCTTTTTTTAAAAATTTTTAAATGTTAATGAATGTTTCTTGATAAGATTCTTAATTATTATAAACTATTAGTTTAAATTTATAATTTTAGTTTAAATGTTAAAATTTACCGACTTTTATATTACATTTATTAATTAGTTATTAAAAATAATGCTTTATTTCTCTTTTACCTTTGTTCTTATTGGATAGCTTTTGATGTGTGTATTACTGATACAATATTGTGCATATTGATGTGGGCGTGTATATAAATACATTGATTAAATGGTACAACTTTTTTTAATATAGAAAAAGTACTTGGAAAAATGAAAAGATTATTAAAGAAGTTTAAAATTCTAATTTTTTTTCAAATAATGATTACATAATAATTTAATCATACTCTAATGTAAATTAAAAAAGTATTATAAAAAATTATCCAAATGTACTTTTGAAATTTTAACCAGATATATCTTTCGTATAAATATATAAATAATGTATATTAATTTGTTTCAAAAAATTACATAAACAATCTGCAAAATCAGTAAAATAAAAATATTGAATTTGATAATTAAAAAAGTATATTATGAATTTTTTAAAAGGGGCACTCAATCTTATATTTACATTTTTTAAGAAAATTAAAGCTTTGAATAAAATGAAATAAAAAAATATAGATGTATCTCAAAAAGGTGACATAAACAAAAGATAATCTATCAAATTTGTCAAATTATATTAGTTCTGTTAATTGAGAAAAGATTAAAAAATGTTATTAATACTTTATGCAGCTTTTCTAGTTGCTTATTCAGTATAAAAGGTACTAAAATAAGCATATTTTCTTTGATAATATTCTACAACCATCATCATCACTTCCATTGACATATTAGGAATCTTCTAAAGAAATATTTTTTTAATTAATATTTTCAAAATATTTTCTAATAAATTTAATGTATAAAAGTTTAATAATTCATTGACAAATTTTGAACAAAAAAGTATTTTTCAAATAAACAAAGAAAGTATAAAAATTAAATCTTATTACCCTTTTGTCAAAGTCTTAATTTCTAAAATTACCTTTTACAATTTTGTTCTTTGATAAGAAACCATTTTCTTTTTATACATATCATTATTTATTTATATATATATATATATATATATTCTACTACAACACCATATATAATTTTTCCAACCCATTACCAAAGGTAAGAATATATATAATTAAACATATATATATTTTAATATTGTCCATTGTAAAAAAAAAGATATCATCAAATGGGTTTAAAAATATTTTATTTATTTTTAAGGTTAGAATATCATAGAAGATATTATCAAAATTAATTTCTCGTTTTGTTTCTAAATATTTTTTTATAATAATAAATTTTATTTTCTTTCTTCCCTATTTAAAATAATACGTAATAAAAGTTATATTTTATAATGACAAAAGAGAGATATTTGATGGATTTTAAACTAAATGCCCATCTGGAATTGGTAATACTTTACTTTAAATCTTAACATTTATTTATAATCATTTAATCATTAGCTATTTATTTACCTAATTGTTATAGCTTTAATTAGTAAAATTTTAACAATAACATTAAATGGAGTTCTTTTATAGTAAAAAAGTTTTTTTCTATGTTTTTTTATCAAATTAGAATAATGTTTAAGAATTATGGAAAATATTTTAATAATACTGGTTTACGATAAAAATAATATAACCTTTGGTATGCTTTAATCACCTTATCATTTAGTAACAATTTTACAAAATGTCGAGTTTTTTTTTAGTTTAGACTTTTATTAAAAAAAGACATAACATTAGGAGAAAGAGAGAAAGTTGATTTTTGAAGAAGAGAAAGGCAAATTATATGATATGTTAATTTGGATAATAAATATAAAACTATTTGTTTCATTCTACATAATTTTTATCATTTTTACTTTCTCTATTAATCAAAAGTTTGGTAAAGCCTTCTCTTAACTATTTTTTAATTTTGAATATATGATGTAATAAGAAGTTTTATTTCTATCTTCTTCATATTGAAGTAATAGTCTAGAAGATCATGCCTATTATATATGTATATGTATGTATATTTGCAATAAGAAGACCTCTTCCATTTCCCCCTTCTTTCTATTCATTGATACCTTTTCATCCCCACATATTTTAAGATTAATAAAATATTATATTCCTTAAAAAGATAAAGATGGAATAAAAATTTTAATTACTCTAAGTGTGTGATTAATAGAAAAATTGCAAAAAAATTCATAACTATCATTCTTAATAAGTTTTTCATCATCACAAACTTCATTTTCCTCCAAAATCATATGATATCTATATTCCTAATTAGCTAAATATACTAATCTCTAGAAATATTTTTTTTAGTTGTATTAAATATAAGCTTTCTCATTTATTTGCCATAATTGATTAGCATCTGATTACTGATTTAATTCTTATGATTATACTTTATTTTATTAGAATTCTATAATATTATCTTTTTTTGGTATATAATAAATTAATAAATATGCATCATTTTTATAAATATATGTATAAGCTTTACAATAATAAATATATTTCTAATATTTTATTTTATAAATTTAAAAACTATTAATATTGTTTAAATTATTTTTAGTATATTAATATCTAAATTAATTAATAATAATATCTTTAATTTATTTCCTTTAATAAATAAAAGGTAGTATGGAATATAATTTTAATTTTGGTAATCCAATATTTCGAGGAGATATTTTTCCTTTACATATGATTCCCGATGATTTAAATCTTCAGGCACAACATTTTGTCTATCGAAATCATAGAATTGCTGGTTTTGAATTAAATGGTGAAAAATATATTTGTATACCTCAAGCTTTTGATATATTTTTAAAAAATCTTGTAGGTGGTTTGCATACTGTTTATACAAAATTAAAGCGTCTCAATATTCAACCGATTATATGTAACGTTGAGCAGGTTAGAGAACTTAGAAATATGGGAGCAATTCAACCAGGTGTTAATAGATGTAAATTAATGAGAATTGAAGATTTTGATACTCTTTATGAAGATTGCACATGTCTTGAAGCAAGGCCTGGTAGACCACCAAAAAGACTTTTATCAATGGATCAATGGGCTAGTAAAAGGGATAAATTTGAAGAAAAAGAAAGTTGTAATAAAGTTTCAGTTGATACCAGTGAATGTCAAAATTCTAATATATCAAATGTAAATAATCAAAATATAATGAATGCAATATTTCACCAACAACTTCTTTTTCAACAAATGTTAGCAGCATCTAATGTAGCAAGAGTACAAAACAAAGATATAAGAATTAGAAATGAAGATACAATGCAAAATGAAAGGACACAAATGTGGAACGAAAAATATATGGATGTTGAATGTAAAGATAGTGAAGATAATAATGAATCACAATCGGCTTCTTGTCAAAGTCAAAATAAAGACAGTAATGATGATACTAAGTAAGTTTATAAATAAACAATTATATATATTAACTAAAGATATTTTAGAACATTTTCATCTTTTTTTTCTGAAAAAGGTGATAGTAAAAAAGAATCAAGAAAATAATTCATCAACATCGAGCAATTCAACAAAAAATACACTTATGAATTCTGAACCAAATTCTCATTCATCTATTGAAACATGTGATTCAATAAAATCTACTTTTACAGATCGTGGCTCATCAGGTAGTAGTGGTGATTATACTAATGGTAATAATTCTATTCATAATAAAAATTCCAATGGAGCTTCAATAGAATTTTTAATAGGAAAATTGTCATCGATAATTGAGCAAGCTGACAATACATTTAAACAACATTATGAAAAAATGGATCTTATAATTGAAGGTATCTCCAAAGTTTCTGAAGTAATTTCTCATCAAGACTATTTAATGAATAAGTTAGAAGAAGAAAGAAAACGATGTAATATGTATATGAAAAAATACCTTAATGCATGTAGAAGAAGAAGACAAGTAACAGGTGAAAAAAAAGAAAATTAATTTTAATATTATTTTTTTGAAATAGTAGTTACTATTGTTTAATTTTTTTCATATTTACTTAGTTTAAAAAAGTAACGATTATGAAGTTTTATGTTACCTAATATAATATGAATAAATAAACTTGTATAAATACTGTGCACTTGAAAAATAGTTTTTTTAAATAAAGTATATTTATCAATTCTTTGTTTCATCGTATTATCTAAAGATTCATTAATTATTATTGAATAACATTATTTATTTATTATTCAACGAGAAATATTTTAAAAAATCATTTTAAATTCTATTTATTAATCTTTTGTTCATTAAAATTGATGCCATCAATTTTTTTCCATCGAACAATTTTTTAGTTGTATTTTTTATCTAAAATTATTATGTAAAGTTTGTGATGTCTAATTAAAACAGAGACAAGACATCAACATTTCCATGTTAATATCAAAAACTTGATGTTATTTTCTATTTTTTTAATCTTCTTAATGTTTAATTAATATAAATTAAAATTATTACCATCAAAAATATCACAATATATTTATTTATATGTATAGAGATTAATATGGATTAAATATTTTTTATCATAATAAATGAGATACAATGTTTTTATAAAAAGTATTAAAATCTTAATATACAAATTCATTTTCCCTTACTAAAATAGTATTCATACTTTTTTAAGAAAATAAATGCATTTTTAAAAGAAAGTCATTAATTTAAGTGCTTTTATAACTATTTTTGTTTAATCTTCAAGAATATATAAAGATTATTAAATATGAGAGATCTTTATATACATATTTCTTTTCTCCTCCGCATAGAGTTGTCAATATATTAATGTAATCACTATTAATTGATATCAAATACCTTAATTTAAAGTATTGTAAACAATATATTATTACGATATATCAAAATTATGACATAATCAGAAATTATAGTAAAAAATAATAACTTTATCACTTTTTTAATCATAATACCATATGAATAAAATAATTTTTAAATTCCGAAGATGAATATTGATGATTAAATAGAATAAGGAAAATTTGTTTTGTAAATACGTTAAACATTATATTCTTTTATGCAATTTATCTTCCTAAAATTTTCCTCGTATTCTTTGATTTTTTAAAATCTTCTTCATAATCTTATCTTAAAATGTACTTATCGAATGAACATTAAATAATCTTCTTTTAGGATATATTTCGACTTGATCCAAAAAAATAGACCAATTTTTGAATTGACAATATACTCATAGATATTTTATTGTAAAATTAATCAAAAATTCCTAAGTTCTTTTTTTTTAACAATTTATGAATATTTTATATTTTTCAAAGAGTATTTAGATTTTTTATTTAGTGTTTTCTATTTCTATAGTAAATTCAACAAATCACTTTTTGATCTTTAATACACATATTGATAAAAATAAATTATTTACGTTATTTCTACATTAAGATTTTCGTATTTCTGAGTACAAAAATCGCTATATTTTGACAAAGCGATCCAAACAAACTAAGAAATAAAGATATTCCCACATAGCATGTATTATTCAAAAAGTTTTATACTTTTTAAACATAATAAACCATTTTTTGCATTGATTTTTCTTGCTATATATTAATTTTTGCCAATAGCAAATAATTTTTTTGCCACATTTTTCTGCAATTCGTTTTATGCAATTCATAAATTCCTTCATTAAAATATAATTTCTTTTCTTCTTACAAACATTAAACGAATGTTTAGACACTTTTGTAGATATTATATTATTTTCAAGTAATATTTAACAAGATATTGTATTTTGTGAAAAGATGTAGATTAATTATTAAAACAATAGAATTTATAAATATTATACACATTATCACTAGTACCTAACAAATAAAGAAACAACATTTACAATCTCGAATTTTTAAATTAAAAATACAAATGTTTTGAAAGTATAAGAACAAAATATATTATGCTTTATTCCTACTCCTGCCAACTCTGAATTCGTCATTAATAGTATTAGTTTTTGGTTAATACTTGTCAAATCCGTTTTAAAGTACCACACAATATAAAAAAATACTATGTGGAACATATATCCTTTACTATTACATAAGCATGGCTGATAATCACATTTACATACTATGACGTTTTTAGTAATAATTTTAAAGGTAATTACCAAAAGAAAATTTATAGAGATAAAATAATTTTATGAATTTGTTTATGTGTTAATTAAGACAATTTATGGAAAAAAAAAATCATTTAATAAATAATAGCTTTGTTGTAAAAATCGGCATACAATTTAAAAGACGATTTTGTAGTAGAAATTAAATGTTAACCACAGTTTATAATATACTAACAAACATCTTGTGTTGTTTGATAGTAAATTAGAGCACGTTCCTGTAAATAACTTTGAACAAAGAAAAATTAAACTTCACATTATTGATGACAAATAACATATTAACTTACTTAATGACTTTTTAACATATTCCCACATTCCAAAACAATTATTATTATAAAGAATGATCCCTATTTCGATACTTATTAAATAAATTAAATTAGATAAAGTCAAAAAGCATCTAATACTATTTTTAAATAATTTTTCCAAATTTCAAAAAGAAACATTGGAAAAATGCGATATATAAAATTTCTTTTACTATAGTATATCACTTTTCTACAACTTCTATCGTTGATACATAGAAATAGAAGACGACGATGTTGTAAAAAATATGCCACCATAGCTACTTTTATGTTCGAAAACGAGAAAATTATTTAGTGTCGAAAAAACAATCATAAAAGGGCAGAAAGTTTTATGTTAAAAAAGGTAATGGGGAAAGAAGCAACACTTAGACAATACAAAATTCGACAAACTGACAACCAATCAAAAACCAAACAAATACGATTATCTGGTAATATATATAAAGAACTTAATATCAACCAGACTATCAGTTTTTCATCTTTTTTTTTGTCATTCATTTTTATTCCTCACTTCGAACGACTAACATGTTCAAGAGAATTTTGACGATTTTACTAATTGTTTCTTTAACTGTCTCGTTGTTTGCCGTCCCGACGGATAAACCAAATGAGTTTGTGAAGAATGGAATTTCTAAGGGAAATAAGACCATAGCTGATTCCAGTGATAATCAGCGCCAAAAGTCTTCTAAAAATAACAAAACTAATAGTGTGGCAGATGTTGGTAATGATGATGACCAAACTTTTAGTAAAAAAGAGAATAGTGATGGGTCAGATGATCTTCATGTAGGACATATCCTTAAAAATGATGACGATGATGACATAAAATTAGATGAGAGGAAGTTCGATGTATTCACGAATTTCCTTATATATTTTGAGGACATTACTGAAACATTAAATAGTATTGGTCATTCAATAGCCAATGGTGCACATGTTGCCGCTGGAAAGATTGCTGATTTATCACACAAAACTCATGACGCTTACCTCGTGTCAAAAGATCAGTTTTTAAGAACAGAAGAGAAGGTAGCGAATAAAGCTCATGATATATTTCTTTATACGCAGGGAGAATTTGATTATGTTGTCGTAAGTTGTAAACCATGTACTTTCCTCTTTATACTTTATCTTTTCAATTTTTAGGAAGAAATGAGAAAAGAAGTCAACCGTCATGCTTTGTATATTGGGTTACTTTCTGGAATATGCTCGTATTTTCTAATGTTCCCATTAACTTTCTTACTTAGTTTTATATACAAAAAATGTTGTGGAAGAAGGAACCGTCTTTCATTTTTCTGTAGGAAATATGGGGGTGAGAATAAACCTCTGTTGAAAAAAGAGAAAGGCGTTGGAGCCATAGACTTTGACTTGTAATCTCAACAACAGAAAACATTTATCATTTTTAACCTATAACATTTTTTCTTAATCTTTAAATTATGGATTGGTCTTACAATCACTTTTTTTTTTATAAATTTCTATATAATATAAAATAAATATTCCACCGTCTAATAGTTGTGTTGTAATTCTTTAATATATTTTCCGAGTACCTACTGTTTTAAGAGACACTTGAAAGGAGAATATCTTATGATAAATATCTAATTAAACTTACTATATTCCACTACCATTCGGCAATAATATTTTCTCACTAGACTAAAATTTCGGTGTCATGAAATAAATTAGTAATGATTAATTAAATATGTACCTCTTTCTTGTATTATTTTACAGAATTTTGATATATCTTTTAAACCATCAAAGCGTATTAAAGTAATTTACAGAAGAGATAATATGACATTTAAATACTTTACTGACATATTATGTGTTCTCTTCTTTTGTTTGCTTCCATTTAACATCAAATAACTATTATTGGTGATTAGATTACCTACCAATTTCTTGACTGAGATCTTTTTTGTTTTATAAGATATTTTTGATTGCAAGTTGTTTGTAATTTTGTTTTAGAGTATATTCTTTCTTCAGGTAAGATTTGTATTAATTGTAGGAGGAAAGTTTTTGCTTTTGTTGATTATTTTTATGAAAAAAGGTACGTCAAAGATGGTTGTTATTGTTATATCACAAATGTGATATATATAGAGTGTTGTAATTTATCAATTAACCAATCTGTCTTGTAATTTATCTTTCGACTTTATCAAATATTATCTATTTTAATTTTTTCTCTTTAACTTCTTCAGGATATGTTATTTTCAATATTATTTACACACCTGTAATGATATAATTTATTATTTGCAAGCTTTTATTTAATCATATATTGATATTTTTTTTGTCAATTATACTGTTTGATATAATACAATTTTGTCATGATTTTTTGTGTTGATTTCATAGTCTTCTTATTAATAGAAATTTCTATTTTTTTATTCATTTGGTTTAGTTATAATGAACATAATGGGCCAGAAACGATATAAATGATGGTTTGTAATTAAACTTAAAAGTTTATAACCGGTTATTGAAAATTGTTTCACAACTTTATTAAACTTGTACATTTATTTTTATTATACCTATCTATAATTTTTTCCAATTGTTAAGCAGACTAGTTAACTAACTATTCGTTTCTTTGATTATCTAGTTAAATTAAAATAAAAATTCTTTAAACCTACTCAGGCATTTATACAAAAATGATTTTGTCATATTATATTTTTTTTCTAAAAATAATTTTGAAGCTGTATTATTTTAAATGCATATATTACTATGGAGAAATATTTTAAGGATGGTAACTACATATGAAAAATAAATTCATCTATCTGATATCTAACAATTTTTATTGTATATTTTTTTTGCGTTTTTCAAAAAAAAACTGATTTTATTTCAATTTTTTTTTTTAGAATGAAAAAGCAAATTTTTCGTGGTGTTTTATGTCGTTGGAGTGATGAATATTATACTAATGAGAATAAAAATGAATCTTCCATAGCGATGATTGATGATAAAGATCCAAATTTTCCTTTAATTGAAAAGACTAGTTTTATTGAAGAGGTAAGTTTAAAATGTTAATTAAATTTGTTATTATAAAATTAATTGATAAATATATAGAATTAATAATATTGAAATATATTATAAAATAAATTAATACTCATCATTATCACACCAAAACCCCGTTATTCTTGTTCTTATTTTGTAATCACGTCTTAAATGTTATTGCTTCCTATAGACAAATTCACATTCTTCAGTCTAAAGAGGTCAAATCAGATATATTAACTAATAAATCTTTATTAGAATAGGATTTTTATTAACTATATGATTATCAACCATCTTACTTTTCATTGTATTTTTGGAACATGATTTTTGTCTCATCTGAAATTAAATTTAAATATTTATAATATTATTTATTGTTCTTAATTTTTATTCATTCACTTTCCTATAATAGTGGAAGATATATTTATATATAAAATATAGGCTTTGAACATGAATTTAAATATTTATCTATCTATGCCTTTGTTATCTGATAAAAGAAAATTACAAAAGAGTATAAATTTTTAGAGTATTGTGACAAACGACTATAAATGTAGATCATCATTTGTCACTTTTACTTTTAAAATATTGCTCCTTTAATATATTATTTATAAAATTTAAATATTTGATCCGAATATATGCAACATATAGTTGTTATATTTATTTATCCATATTAATTTTTTTAAAAAGTTAATTGGATATATAAACATTTTTTCAAAGGCATTTAGTTTAGTTGTTATTTAATTATTTTTTTTAATAAATAAATATATTTCAACTTGTTATATATAAAACATATTTAATATACCAGTACACCCTATCTTTATATACATAATATAAATTTATATTTAATATTAACATTCATCAACTAATTTTTCTTTTGGAAACTAAAATTCAACTTATGATGTCTCTTTATTATTGTAAAAGATGTTAATGATCGTATGATCGTGTAGTCTTTTGACAACATTTTGATGTTAAATTCACATAACTTTATATCTTTGACATTATTACTTATCTTAAATTTTTGTCTCCTTATTGTTGTATAAACATAAATATTTATGTTTAATATCTTATTATTTTGATTATCATGCATCTTTTTTTTAATAACTCTGTCCATAATGTAATATATTCTACTTTTTGAATGTTCTTATCAATATACAATCAGATAATGGTTATTCTTCCTATATTCTAGATAATTCTATTTCTACTATTATGTAATATAATCCTACATATATATTATGGTATTAAGAAATTTGTTGTAATACATTAATAGATAAGCAATAACATTTTGTGTATCTTTAATATACCATTTTACTCATATAATTTTTTTCATGCATTTACATTGAATTGATGTTTTAAGTTACCCTAATATACACATGTTTCTGATTTTTACAATAAAATTATATAATAGAAGATAGTTAATATACATATAAATTTGAAGGTCAACTATACTTTTCATTTTTTTTAATTTTTATCTTCATAACTCATTCTTTTCATCTTCCTCTATTCCAAGGAAAGGCTTTTTAAGTGATTTGTAATATATAAAAATCAGATATAATTTTACTTACAATTATAATTTATCATTTTACTTCTACATAAACTTGTTTTATTTTATTAATATTACAAAAAAAAATTGTAAAAACATTACATAACTTATCAATTAATATTTTATTTATTTTCAGTATATTATAAGAAGTACAGGAAAATCAATGAAAGAAACATTTTGTTTTTCAAGTATTTCTTACCTTGGCTTTTCATTTATTCTTTCTATTATTCAACTTGCCTGTTTCATATACTCAACATTTTCTTTATTTTATTTTGGTTTGGAAACTCAATACTCACAAGAATCCGATGAATTTGGTTTTTCAATATTATGCCTTTCTCACATTCTAACAATAATTGCCATATTATTATATTTAATTGGACTGATTAAGAGAAAGCATTTATTGTTGATACCAAATATTATTCTTCACTTAACATTTCTTATTCTAACATTTTTTGTTGCCATATACAGTTTAATATTAATTATTGGTGGTATATCAATTAATATTAATATATTAATAAGGAAAATTGACCATAATGTTGGATCTCTGTCTTCTATTATGCAAAATTCAGATAGTATTGATGTTGGTAAAAAACTTGGCAATTTTAAACTATTACTTTACATTGTATTTTGTATTGTAATAATTTGTTTTAACTTTCAAATTCTTTATTTTTATATATTAAAAAAGTGTTTTGTAATTATAAGAAACGGCAATGTAAAGTTACTAAATGATTCTAAAGCATTAACTGAAGTTAGCGATATGAATGTTTCTTCAAATTCTAATAAAGAACTTTCTTCTATTTCTATTAGTGGAGATGGATCTTTAAAAAACAATTTCGTTCTAAAACCTTCAACTCCAACTTCTATGTTACAGTTAAAAGTTTAGAAATACTGTTTGATAGCTTAATATCAAATGATGGAAATTTTTACAACATTTGCTTTTTACGGGTTCTACATGAAGAAGAAAGAGAATCTATTTATCATATAATAATTTATATTTTATTTTTTTTATTTTTTGTTTTTGTACATAAATTTTTTTAAAGTATTTGTAATAAAACGACTAAGTATTATGAAAGCCCAGACAATTTTATAATAATTACAATGTATTATATAATCTTATTCTATTTTATTACCATTTTTAATGATTCAATATTTGTTAAATTGTCTGTTTTTTAAAAAAATACCAACAAAACCAGAAATTTTAAAAATATATCTTATAAACATAAAGTTAAAAATATTCTTACTTTTAATGAACTACAAAAAATACGTTAATATTTTATGTTGACTCATTAAAGATAGTAAAATGACTATTGACCTGGAAGGTTAAATTTTAAGTGTTTTTCAAAAATTTTTATATTTTTCTTTTAGATACATATCAAAAATTTCAAGGTTTCTTTATTGTTATCTCATATGTCAAATGCACAGATTTTTTTACACATCCTTTATTTCTTTAAATAATTGATGATATTAATAAAATGCTTTAAACAGTGACGAAATAATTTACTTAATAATTTAATATGACTGGAAAAAATTGGTCTAATTTTTAAGTTTAATTGTTAAAGATAAGCACATTATATATATGGTAACTTATGTTATAAATTTAATAATGTCAATATATAAAAATTTTTAGTTGCTTTTATTTATTTGTAGCAGGTTAATTAATTGGATAATATAAAAAACATGTTTGTAGAAAAAACTGAATAGACAAAAAAAATTAACAAACGATAATGGTTTGGTACCATTAATTTTTTTAAAATTCATTGGTTATACTGAATATTTTATAAAGAAAACGATAGTGAATAGAATTTCGAACACATTTATTTGCATAAAAAAAATTTATTTATGCAGAATCTTTGCTGAATACTTGAAGATATATTTTAACAATCTATCTTATGTTCAGTCATTTTATCGTTTATTCAATTCTCCTAATTTTAACTTATTATATCTTTTTAATATTTAATTAGTAAAAAAGGTATATGAACTAGATGAATCAAAATGTTTATCTTTTGTTATAAAATAATTTATTTAACTTGTTATCAAACTGTAGAATTAATAATGATGAATCACTATTTATGGTGGTGATAACTATTTATTTACAAATTATTTTCAATTATATTACATCAATGTAAAGACTATTTTACATATAGTTGTATTTTTGTAATAAATACATAGATAGTGATATTTTATTAATTAAAAATAAATTACCAGAATAAAATCTCTTAGAATTACGTTCATATAAGTATAAATATTTCTTCACTCTTTAATATTAAAAGTATAAAAATTTAATGTTTTTTTAAAAATTAAGAATGTTTTTCATTCATAGAATCTATTATTCAAGCCAAACTTAATATTTTCTACAGATGTATAAAAGAAATAACGACAAAATGTTTGCAAACCTCACTTGAAAAATTAGTAAATTAATCTTTAAAAAACTTCAGTGGAACTTCAAACAATCATTCTATACACACATTTAATATTTTTGTTCCATCCCGTAAAAGTTTTATCAAAATATATATTTATAGAAATCTAAACATAATTAAAGTTTCCGCTAATTTTTTTATTCAAAAAAGAAATATATCAATACAAATAAATATTTTTCAGACTATTAAAATCAATTATAAAGAATTTTATTTGAAGTAAATTTTTCAAAGTTTATTTTACTAATAAAAAGACTTGCTTTCTATAATCTATCGAAATATAAAAATCTAATCATAATCTGAATTTTCACTGATAATAAACATTGGAATTTCAAAAAACAAAAAGTATACATTTATAAAGAAATTCTAATCATCAAATAGATTTATACATTAATAAGATTCAATCAAGATTTAACTGAAGAACGCAAGCGTCTAATATTTTTTCTTTTTGGAGCTCTTCTTTTTAGCTCAGTAATCTTCCTTCTATAATAATTATACAATAACAAAAAGATAAAATAAAAAATCATTACCTTGATAATTTTTTGACTTGTAAAGTATAATCGGGAACATCATAACCAGCTTGGTGAATAACAGTTGCAATAGGACGAATTCTCTCAATGTCATCTTCCGTAAAATATGTTATAGCTCTTCCTGTTTTTCCAGCCCTACCAGTTCTTCCTACCCTATGAATATAACTAATAATTGAAGTTGGTAAATCATAATTAACCACAAGATTAACTCCAACAACATCAAGACCACGTCCCAACAATTCTGTACATATTAAAATATAAACATTTCCAAGACGAAATTTTTCAAGAATAAATTCTTTCTATAAAAAAAAGAAAATATATAATCAGCTCATCAAAGAACTTACATCTTTATCAGAAACTTCAGAAGTTATTAAAGCAATATTAATGTTTGGAAAAGTTTCTCTTAGTTCAACATATAATTGCTTTGCTCGATATTTACTTTGAACAAAAACAATTGCAGGCGGATTAAAACCACTTCGAAGCATAGCTTTCATTGTACTAACTTTTCCTTGTTCAGTTCCAGCAAACACGAGTTCCTGTGTAACATTAGTGTTGGAAGAATTTTTAATGCCAATGCAAACATGTATAACATCATTCAAATTTTCTTTACACCAATTTTCAACAGATCCAGAGAAAGTAGCAGAAAAGAAAGCATGCTTTATAGATAAGCTATCACAAATATTATATATTTCAGCAAGTTGACTTCTAAAATCTCGATCTCTGTCTTTTTCAGTAGTTTCAAAAAGTCTATCACTTTCATCGACAACCAACCATTCTAACTTTTTTAAAATTTTCTTTTTATAGTTTTTCATAGCAAATATAAATTTATTTGGAGTAGTTATTAATACTTCTGTGTCTTCAGAAATTTTTTCATCATCTAAAATTTGTATTTTTATATCGAGACCATCAGTGAATTTAACAAAATTTAGATACGTTTGCTTTGCTAATATCTTTGTTGGTTCAATAATTAATGCCTTTATATGTGGATCTTTTACTTTAGAATCACGTCCTTTTAAAATCACTAGCATTATTGGTATTATAAATGATAACGTTTTACCAGAGCCAGTTGGAGCACTAGCCATTATTTCACGACCACTCATCATAATTGTTATAGATTGCATCTGTATTGGTGAGGGTTCTTTTATTTTAAACGTCTCCAGATTTTTCATAAATATTTCTGGTAGGTTAAGATCACTAAAATTAATAAATGGGGGCGGTATGTCAGTGCCCCAAGTAAAAATTCTATTGGCTTTACGTAATTCATTAATTTTTTCATTTTCAAATGATTTTTTCAGATTCCTCTGCATCTGATTTTTTTGGTTTCACTTTATTATCAGAAAATATCATTACACCTAAAATATTCTAGTCAAAACTATTATAAAAGTAAATACTTACCATTTTCTTCAGAAAAATTACTTTCTTCATCTATTTTTGCTTTTTTTGTATCATTTATGATTTCAGGAATAACTCTCATTCTTAGTTCACCGTCATCTTTTTTTTCATCCTTGGAATTGATTTTTCTTTTAATGCCAAAAGTTAAACTTTTAATAACTTCACTATATTTACTATTATTATTCATTTTTGATTAAAATAGTTAAAAAGTAAAATTTAAACATTTTGGAATATTGTTAACTTTAATTGTATATTAATCGTTTCAAGAAATTTTTTTTACAAAGGTTTGTTTACGATTAATAAAAAATATATATTTATCAATTCGCTAATTTTACTGTAGTTGACCAAACTGTGCTTATTTTATTTAATGAATTTTTTTATAAAAAAAATAATATTTTCTGTTTTTAAGTTTTAAAACCAGATATTAAATTTGATTTTTTGAATCATGAAGCGAACTTAGTGTCTAAAAATATATAGAAAAACTTTTTAAAATTAGTTTATTATTGTACTTTTTTTCTCAAGGACATGAAAAACAAAAGATGGTGTTTATATTATCATTGGATAGTTACTTAAAAAAGCGATTGTACTAAAAAGTATCATTAATTATTAAAAATGTTTAATTTAAAATTATTATGTTTTACATTACTTCTATTAATAAGTATTGTATTAGGGGAAGAAATTTCATATAGACATCACTATATTGATGGTAAAGAATGTGAAGTAAAAGTAAGCTTTGTTTTAATAATAATAAATATTTATTTGAAATTTAAGGATGGTCAATTAATTGAAAATGGCATAGTTAGATATCTAACTCCACTTGAAATTAAAAAGTTAAAAAAATATGAACACGACCTTAATATATACAATGAGTTTAAAATTTTTAACCCTATTAGAAACATACAAGATCTTTTTAATTATCGTTTTGGATTTGATAAACCAGAACTTCCATGTTTTTGCAGTTTTTGTACAGAAAATTTCGATAATGTTCGAAATCAGTATGTTTTTAAGCAATTGATTTTTATCTTTTTTAAGGGTAACTAGAATTGACTTTGAAAAACCTAACTATAGACGTAGATTGGGACAAAACGAATATGAAGACTCTTTTCCTACTCCGGGCCCACTTGAAGTATCGGATAGCAACAATAATTATGAGAACAATTATCAAACAAAATCCTTTGATTTACGTTCTCCAACTTCCTATGATGTTTGTATTGTCGAGGTATGTATACATTTTTTTAATTTTTATACCGTATTATATTGTTATTTTTTAAGGATGACGTCATTATCGATGGGAGGAAACACAGAGCGTACACTGATGAAGATAGAATTAAAATAAAACAATATGATGAAGAAATTTACCATATGATTGATGAACTAAAAGAAAAGTTACTTAAACTATTTGACACACAAATTTATAAACCTGATTTACATGAAAATATAATTCGTATTGTCAAGGAGCACTCAAAAAATATTCCAAAATTTCCGTGCGTTTGTGACTCATGCAAACAAGATGATGAAGAATACACAAAAACAGAACTAATTGACAGAAAGATACCAACTACTTCGAGGCCAAAAACAAATGAGAAAACTGGAGAAATTGGAGAGGATATTTCCAAAGAGGAAAATGAAGAAAAGTTAGTAAGTTTACCAGAAAAAACTGGAGATGCAAAAAATACCGAAGAAACTCCAGTAATACCATCAAAAAAAACTCCAGTTAACTCATAAAAAGAGATATTGCTCTGGAGGAAAGTGTCCAGTAAGGGAAAAATGACACTGACAAAGGCATAAATTCTAATTTGAATTGCATTAAATCTATTTCTGAAAAAAGAGGTATACTAAAAAATAAATTCTTTTAATAAAAATAACCATGTGTTGTATTGGAATAAAATTTGAATGATTAAATAATTTAATTGATGTTGAAGGTTTGAACACCGAATTTTTTTATAGGTTGTAATAAGACCTTTAAAATGGTTATTAATAAGTTTTTCTAGTCCATACGAGCCTTAATGGTCTTCATTACAACTTTATCTTTTGTAACTGTGTAAATAATAGCCCCCCAACCTGAAGCTGAATCACGTTCAAGACCTGAAAGCAAACATTGAGCTGTTGCTTCAAATAATTCATCTGATGTCATATTTTCTTTCCAGAAACCTTCACAAACACCCAAAAGGTATTCTGCCCCAGTACCAACACAAACAAAGTCTTTTGGCTCGGCCATACAACCAATAACATCCATAGAGACGATAAATGGTTTTCCTGTTGTTTGGTCCAATCCTGCAACAAGTGGTTCAGTAAAATAACTTCCAAAACGCTTTTGATACATAAGATTCGAAATTATATTGGCAATAACTTGTGGCTTCATGACGCGATTTTCTCTTAATTCATAAAGAGACTTGGTAAATTCAATTTTATCTAGTAAGGTTTTGGCGTCAGAAGCAAACCCACCCATTCCAACGTACACCTTATCAGCAACTTTGTGAATCTAAAAATCCTATTAATTACTTTTTGTTATAACTTTTACTATACCTTTTTATAATCAGTTCCAACAGTTGTCATTTGTTCACCATAACGTAAATCACATCCAATACAAATTGAATCCTTTCCCGCCATTGCGAGAACGGTACCACCATTATAAGACATAATACCCATGGTTAAAAGATTTTCTAATTAAACAGAAAAACAATACAACGAGGTTTGAATAGTTTCAAAAACGATGATTAAAGGATGGTGTACCAACGGTTTTGTCTTAAACGGAAAAATTTGTATAGTAGAGTTTTGATAGTTGCCATAAACTAATTTTTTAGTGAAAAATATTACTCATAGAAATATATTTTTTTTATCACAATATCTCCAGTTGATGTTATTGTTAATTAAATTTATGAAATAAAATCTTTATTAATGTCAATTGTAACATTCATGTTTAGCCAAATCTTGGTAGAATTTAATTTATTTAATGCATTGTTGGCGGGAAAAATAAGTATTTAGCAGATATTTATTAGTCTGGTTAAATTTTAGCTTAAGACCGTTTTTTAAAAAATTAAATAAACCATTTAATTTGCTACAAAGGATGTTTTTACAATACCTAATGATAAATAACATGTTTTCAAGTAGCTTGCACCATTTGAATGATTGTTTTTACAGCATTCACTTTTATGCTTAAATTTCCAAAGAATGTTTTTTAATCAAGCTGTAGCCGTTAGATAGTAAACTAGCTGATGAAATAATCAGTTTTTCATAAACAATTGATGAATAAATCCACAAATGATTTTATTAATTTGGAGGTACGGCGGTCTCAAAATTGATGACAAATAATACTATAAAAAGTTCAGATGTTACAATAGATGATCATTTTTTATTTTTGCTAACTAGATCTTACTAGCAAGTCAAGAGGTGAAATTATTACAAAGCCTGAAAAGGATAGATTGTAACATGTCTTAATATTATATAATTATGTTTATTATTAATTAACTTTTTTATATTTATACTTTTGTAATCTAAAAGTAAATTCAAATAAAGTTTTTTAAAAGGTTGTTCTGTCGTGGGATTCACTGATAAGCTGTTAACTGACCGACCTTTAACGTTGAGGAATATAGTCCAGTTAACATTAAAATTAACTGATGAATGTATAACTATGTTTTAACGCAGAAAGGAAAAATAATTTGTTATACCCAACTAAAGTAAAATTAATAACTGTGAGTTGTACAAAAGGCTGTCGTTAGGGTAATTGTTTAACTTAGAATATTTTTTCTTCATTTTTTTTTCTTCATTTCCAAATTGTTCAAGAATTTTATTATATATATTAAACACGTGCATGTGTTCACTTAAAACCATAAAAAATTCAGGTTAGAACTGTTGAAGCGAGAAAGCCCTTAAACTAAAATTGCTTCCACGATCATTTATAACTGTTAAATTAGTCACGGCTTGTAATTCAACATTGATATTTTCCACCCGATTTTCCTTACTGCAAACGTTATCATTTTTTATAGAAGATATACCACGTTTTCCAACAGAATGGACATCTTTTTCTTTTCTAAAAAGCATATTGAATCAATTCGTCCATTCCTGTTTAAATATTAAATAGCATACCTAGACATGGGAATCGACCCTGGTCGACCCTTTATCAATTTTTTAGGGTCGACCCCAAATTTTAGGGTCGATTTAATAATATTTTTAAATTTTAACGTAAGTTTTACGATAAAACATAAACATTATAAAAGAATAATGCAATAATAATATTGTTGAGACAATTTTTGATTACAAATAGTATAAATAATGTTTATGAATCTTGGTAGCTAATAATTTTATGTATTTTAGAGATTTTTACTGAATTGCCATAAAAATAAGGAAGCCAGAAATTTTAAAATTGATGAAGGATAATAAGTGCACTGTATGCAATATAAAATTTGCAACATCAAACATTCTGAGGTTAATATTGACCATTTTTGGAGTTCAGTAAAATTATCAGCACTTCATTTATAGTCTTTATCAGAAATTAAGAATAATAAAGTCAACTAGCATCAAATCTGAAAGTGCTTTTTCAACATTTTCATACATTAGAAATTGTTGATGAACTAATTTAACTAATAAGAATTTGAACAATTTATTAGTTTTAAGGGATAATATATATATTGTTATATTTTTTTACTAGAAAATTTTCACTAATTATAATAAAATTATGTTTTTTATAGGGGTATATGTTATTAGTTTAACGGGTCGATTTAAAAAAGCGACCCAAAACCAACCTTCCCCGGGTCGAAGATTTTATCGACCCGCCCATGTCTAAATATGCCTTTCTTTGAGATTGCATAGACTCCGTTAGATTATAGAGAGTACTACACGCTGGTAGACTCCATTTTCAAAACCAATAAAAAAATCAACAGCGTCCTCAAAAAACTAATTCAAAAACTCTGCTATAAAAAATTTAGGTGCCTTTGGAATCTCGTAAAATATTTTTATGATAATCAGTACCTCCAATTAAATTGTCTCTAAAAGGTAATCAGAATAAATCCATAATAAAAATTAAAACATTCAACATATTTTCCATGGTCTTTTATTTAGTTTTCTACTTTTATAAAAAGAGTGTTTACTTTTTTCAATATTCCTAAGAGATAGTGTTTCAATATGTCATTTTTGCTGTTACATTTACTTTCAGTATCATCTAATGTAATTTCTAAAATCTTAAACATAAAAAACATACTATGTATATTGAATTTAAAAATTACATCATTTAGAATATCATAAACTGGGCGATAATCACTATCACGTACATGCTGACGCCATACAGGGCAGTTAAAATCCACTACTACTTTTTTCACATGCCTATTTTTCTAAACAAGATTTTCTAACTAAATGGTCATATTTGATAAAACAAAAAGAATATTCTATATCATTAACAGTAAAAACTTCAGAACAAATGTAGCCACCTAAATGTCATCTGAAAAAAAATCACACGTTACAACAAAGAATGTTATTTTACTTTATGGTTAATAATATATAAGTTGAGAATAAAAATTAGAAAATAATACAGTCAATGATATTTCCAGATATTTATACATTAATTAAATTTATATCATTACATTTATAGTGATAACACATTCAGTGTGAGTCTTTTAAAAAACAATGAGTACATATGATAAAATGTTGATAATTACTATCTATAAATTAATCATCATTTCAAATTATGGTATCCCCTTTTTTCTACATTATTTTTTGTTACTTTTATATATCCAAAATACATAAATTACTTATTATTAGGTTTTACAAATTTTTATTGACGATATTGCAAACAAACTAACAAAAAACTATAAAGTACAAATAGAATATGTCTATATTATATTTATGTTTTTTTTCAGAAGTTTCTATTAAATATGACATTAGATTTGATGCTTTTCCTTTTATTCATTTCTTCAGTATTTTCAAAACGTTGAAAGGTCACAAGTGAAAAATCTTTTAGTATTTTTAGTTTGTAGTTTTAAACCACTCCAAATAAATGCTTCTGTAAATCTTATTAAAACATATTAAAAATAAACTTTTGTTAAAAAATAATAAAAATATAGTAAATAGTAGGAAATATACGATAATAACTTAAAGTAACAAGAATTGATTATTAATGTAAGTTTTTTTAGGCGTCACTACGAAAAAATGTTGAAAAAAAGCAAAATATTTTGTACTTTTCTATGTCTTACCATAAATTGTATGTGATCTTCAAACCAAAATTAAGACTTTGTTGAATGATTGAAAATGATTTTCTGATTCAAAAAATTAACTTGACAAATAACATCGAATAGATAAAATATTGAAATTTGTTTTACTTTACAAGGAATTAAGTAATTGTTATACGATTGAAAATTAGAAAAGTTATAAAAATGGTAAAGAAATCGATATCTGTTATTTTTGATATTATTTTGAAGATAATATAAATGTAGGAAATATCTTATTATTTAAATGTAAAAATCGTTTCTTACAAAACCATTAATATAAAAAAATGCGAGTTGGTTAATCTTTAGAATACGGGCCCCCATTTCATATAGCGCTAAAAATGTTAGTTTTTTTGGCGGTAAAATATATTTTTATAGTACATGTGCATAAATAACAACATTTAGCAGCATTTATAATTATTTGCAGCAATTTTTTTTTTTTGCAGCATTTGTGTTTTTGTGTATTTCTGAATGGTTTTTTTTAATAAATGACATTATTTTTATTTATTTTATTGAAAGCATGTAAATTAGCCTTAATTAGACTGGTGTATATATTGAAAAATCTAGAGCATTGCATTCACAAAGAGAAACAGCGTAATCATTAGTCACCTCATATATAAAAAATAGATAACACAAATAATTTATTTTTAATAATGGGTGGTTCTAAAGAGGGCCGTTGGGTTAAAATTGTTAGTTACTAGAGAATTAAGGCAGCAGAATAGAGAGACCTTATTCTTTTCTAGTTTTTTTTGTAACCGGTGAAGCTAATGGGCTACTCGACTGCTCTATATTATCTAAATGATGTTGACCATCAGCCTCTAGATCCTCAACAATGGGTCCAGGACCATCTTCGATAGCTAACAGGCCGAATGTTTCATCCATTGGCTTTGCGTTAGGATCTAGGTCTCGCCATTGTATGTTTTTGAGAGCCCATATTAGCGATTTAAATCGTCTTCCCTTGTTTATACGATGCTATATAAACCCCCACAAGTGGTCATTAATGACTTCACGATTTCTACACCTCAATGGGATCCCCAATTTTATTCCTAACCATGTTTCTTCAATGGTATTCGTGTGAACACCAGTTACCGGATCATGGAAGTGCAAAGAATGATTCACCTTCTCGTGGATGTAACCTAATCGCCCTAGTCTTGCGTATCCACACCAACAATCGGTGCGGATAATGGAACCTGGAAGAACATGCTGCTGGATTATTGGTAATAAGGTCTCGGCATCCCTGCTTTCAACGACCCGTACAAATAATTTCCTTTCGCTTGTTATATTCCACGCCGCCTAGGATCCAAGCTCCATCCACTCTGTGACCTCGGTGGTGCTTTCGTTTTCCGAATTTGGATTCGTCGATTTCGACGATTATCCCTGGACCTCCAATTTTAACGTCACTTTCATTGACGGCATCAGCTATAAGTTGACGAGAATACTTGTGAAGAGCAGTATTGGTTGCATTGCTTATCTTTAAATACATTTCAATCTGGTTCTGACGTGTACCAGAAATGAAATAATAAAGATAGAAAAGGACCACATTTAATGGTACCTTCATTTTACTGAAGAACGTACCATCGCGTACGGTTACCTTTGCTCTACAAGTTTTCTTGCCACATCTAAACGATTGGCCGTTCAATGACATTGAGTTCCCACATTTTGGGCAATTCTTGGAGCTGGGGAAGATTTCATTGTCAAATAAAAATTTCTCAGCGAGTTCCGGTGTTCCAAACATATTAAATGCTTCAAACATAGAAGGAATATCACTGAATCTTGTGGTAGAGTCCATAATAGCAGAATAAATTTAATAAGGGTACAAATGACGAATATATATGGTTGTAAAGATTTTGATGTTTTTTATTTCTTATATACCTTTTTTTGATGACAAAATTTGATTATTTTACTTATTCATTGTTGTATTATTCAAATTCTTTTTTCCCAAGCTTTTTGTAACTGTTTTTATTTAATAACTTTTTTCAAATACTTCATTTTTACCATGCGTTTTTATTGTTTTTCGATCAAAAAATTCATTTTCATATGTTCAAAAAAGTTTTTAAAAAAAGTTTATTTTTATAAAAAACAATCTAAATTATCATTATTATATCACAAAAATGCATAAAAAGCTATTAAATTATCTTTAATATTCAAATCAATAGGGGGCCCGTATTCTAAAGATACTCCCAATTTTACAAAGTTGATATCACTCAATAAGTTTAAGACTAAAATTAGGCAATTGGCATTATAATTGAACGTTCCACTTGTGGGTGCATTTTTAATATTATGAAATAAACCTTTAATCACATTTGTGTAAGCATGTAATTTTATTTAATGATAATTAAATTATCAATGATTAAATTATGAAGTATCTATAATAACAGAGAACAATGTTAAAAATACAGTTAAAATTGATATGACGTTTATATAAAAAAGAGATCATACAAACAAGTAAAATGTACAGTTAAAATTACAGTTAATAATAATTTATCTTAATTTAAAAATTAATAACATAAATATACATGGATGAATATTCCTTAACATGAAAAAAATCAAAATAATCTAATAAAAGAAAATTTTTTTAGCTATTGATATAAATATATATATATATATATATATTGCCTTATAAGAATAATAAAATCAATAAATTAAAATTGTTAAGTTTATGAAAATATATTATTGAAATTTTATATTTACTCATCAAATGATACTTATATCAAAAAATTTATTTTTTAGTATATTGATCTTATTTTGAAAATAAAATAACTAAAAAAATTCTCATATTTATTGAAGCATAATTTCTGTAATTAAATTGAAATTTTTATTATTTATAATTACCTTAAATAACTATAATCCTGAATGATTATGGAATAGAGTAATTTTTGCAACATAATACTTAGTGTATTATTTAACAAAATAGAACTTGTTATAGAAACAAAAATTTAAATTTCTATAATTTAATCCAACAAAAGTGCGTTAAATTTAAAATTATTTGGAACAACTAAATGTTCTATTTTTATAATTTGTAAAGGTAGAAAGTATAAAAATTAAGAAATTGAATTATGTCTTGGGTCACCACAAAAGTAGATGTTATTTATTCATGATAAGTGAAAATTTAATGAAACATTTATATACAGTTAAGATGCAATTTTTATTAAGAAAATAAAGAATTTTATTGATGTGTCGTAAAAGTGTACAATTTAATAAATAAATATCAGTTGATATGACTTTATTATGTTGACAATATATTGACGACAATTTTGTAGATTGAAAAATAACTATAATAATTATTCTTATTTATAAATAAATATATTCCTATAGTTATTTTTTAAATTATCCTCATTATTTATCAAAAATTAACTGAAACAATTCTATTTATATAAAATTATATATTTTAAAAATATACATCCACATTAATATATCATTACCAGTAGAATAATACTATAATAGTTATTACCAAGAACATCACATATATTGTTTATTATCTTCAACTTAAGTAGATATCAAATTTTAATTAAACAATATAAAAAAATTGAACTGATTTAACTGTCTTTTTTTATTTGATAATCCTTTTTTATATATGTATTAAATTTTTTTTAACAAAAAAATATATTTTTATTAAAAATATATAATTTCATACACAGTGCATTAAAAATCAAATTGAGCCTACTTCCCTCCTTTCATACTAAAACCCATCAATTCTTCAATTAATCTTTTTATCAAACAAAAGACAGATAACTAATGTAGTCGGTTAAAAAGTATCTACCTTATTTGGGCAAATTTAGATAGAGAGTAAGAGTCAGAACTTTTTCAATTTTATCATATTTAAGTGTATCATTTAATCATTTCATATACATCCACACATAGTCTACCGATTTTATAGTTTTCATTCTCTAAATCTTATCAATGTTATTGATAATTTATGTCTTATTACCAATTTATGACTATTTTTTAAAATTATTTGTTTTAATAAAATTATTTTTACAGGTATTGATGACGGATGATAATATTACAACACTTGATTCGTCTTCAAACTTTATGCTGGAACATACAATGGAAGAATTCAATAAAGATACTAATGAAAGAGAGTCTTCTATTAAGAAGAACCAATTTCAAAGAACAATAGATATTTTATCAATAGACATTAATAATATACCTTTAGACAATGAAACTAAACACATAAATAACCTTATTGGACTACCGATAGAAGACAAACATTCTATTGACCGGACAAGTGAGGGAAACAATACTATTTCTGAATTAAATTTAGCCAAAAAGATTGAAAAAGGTGATAGTACACATCAATTTGTACAAGTAAAAGACACAAGTAATAATAATGTAAGTTACTAAGGAACAATTGTAGGAAATCATCTTTTTTATGATGAAATATTCTAAATTCTAATCATTAATATTTTTTTAGATTTGTTTAAGCGAAACAAACTCTCCCGTTGGTAATTCATTTGTAAAATTACAAACTAATTCTATATCAAATAATTATCCTTTTATAAAGAAAGTATTTAGCGAAAAAGATTTATTTGGAAAGGACAAAATGAATCAGACTGATTTAACATTTCATGTCGACAAAAAAACAATAAAAAATGAGTCAGTAACAACAAATTCTGAATTGAAAAAAAACTTTGACTTACCTATTTCTTCATTATCTTTCTTCTTACCAAATGATCTACAATCATCATCGTTTTCCAATGATGATGAATTTGATTTCGAGTATCAAATTGTAGAAGATGGTAACATTTCATCATCTTTAGAAAGTATTGATAGTTATAAGAAATCGAATTTAGTACAACAATCCCTTAAAACTAATAACAATACATTGGCTAAAAGTACAGTCGATGAAAATGTCAGTTATTACAATTTACCAGATAAAAAATTATCAAATGCAAATAATCTCAAGTAAGTTTATTTATTTAATATATACTAAAAAAATATTTCTACCATATAAGACACAATGCTATTTCTTTATTAAAATGTTAAACTATACAAAACACAATATAGAAACATTCTTTTTTGTGGAAAGGGGAATATTATTCTGTACAATCTTGATTACATTTTGAAAATATGTAGTTTTTTTGTTTTCGCCCAAATACACTACTTACTTTTAAAATGTTTTTGGTATGATAAACGCTATTAAAAGACAATGAAATATCTAATTACATGTTTAATGTTATAGTTTGCTAATTTATAATTTTATTTTACTTTACTATTTAGTTTTTATACTTAAAAATCATTTATTATTAATTAAATAGTAATCAAATTTTTTTTTGTAACAACGACATTTCTCATATCAATTTTTTTCTAATTATAATTAACTTAGCAACTAAAAGTTCCTTTAAAATGATGAAGATATAATGGTATTAAATATCTTGTCAAACAAGTCTTATTATATTTTTTTATATTGACAAATATGTTAGATTTTCATTTATTTTTAAATTACTTTTTAAAACACTGTTATAGTTAACCTATCTTTCAGTATAATTTATTTTTATTTTGCCTTTTATAATTACTTTTTTTTATATTTACATACTCTCAGAAATATTTTCAGAAAACATGAAAAAGTTATTTCCTTCATTTGTAATACATTCACTGTATTAAAAAAATGTATTTGTTCATTTAAAATGGTTATAAACAATTTCTACCTATTAACTTACTCTTATAATAAAAATTTTTATCATACCATTTATACCTTATGTGATCTCAAAATGTTCTATTTTTATTCCTTCGATTATGTTTCATAGTCTTTTTAAAATAATTTTTTGCATGTAGAAATTTTATAGTAATAAGCGTTTCAGGTATATAATAAATTTATCTTATATATTTATATTAAATAAAATTCTTAAGAATTTAGTAACTGAATCAATATTAAACTTAATAAAAAAAACTAGTAAAATTCATAAGAAAAATATTTTATTTTCTAATCTATATAAACGTTTCTCATTATTGTAATATTCTCTAAATGTAAAACAATATTTTATTCACTTTTCTATAAAGACGCTCTTCTTTAGTAACAGCCTTTATATAGAGATCATAAAATATATATCATCCACATTTTTAACTAAAAATGTTATTCCACAGAAATAAAATATAAATATTTCTCTTTTAATATTCTGGTAAATAACGTCTTATTTTACTTCATATTTTTTAATAAATTTCATAATTGGCTTTTAATTAGATAATAATACTATTGGAAAACTCTTCACCAACAAGATTTGTGAATAGGATTTTGAAATTAAAAAAAATTTTCTTATAAAAATTTTACTTTATTATCTTCCTGTCAAACTTACAAATCATTTACCTTAAATCAAGTAATTTTTGGATGTAACAAATTTAAAGCATGAATATATTATACAAATCTTTCCCCATTTTTCGATACTTTTTGCTACGATACTCCTATTTCCTAATTGATTTATATTTCATTTAAATATTATTTAATTAGTCATGGAATTTCTATCTATTTTTTACATAAAATATTAATTGATCACAAATTTTATTTAAAAAATACTACTTTTAGTTGGCTTACAAATTTATGACTAGTAACAAGACATTAAACCTATTACATATTATCTCTATATTTTTAAATATATTTTCTTAACCTATAAATCAAATCACATGAAGTTAACTTAATAAAAAATTAATATTCCTTTTATAATCATTTACTAATAAACTAACATATATTCATCTTATCTTTCCTAACGAAAAAAGACCTTCAACGACGACAACAGAAGTGTTAATCATTTTAATCAAAATAACAGTTATCGTTAAATATATATAATGATTTTCGTACTTTTGACTTTTTAATTAGAAGTTATATCATTATGTAAAGTAATTAACAATACTAAAGTGTATAATTTTTTTCTTGAACAAAAGTAAATAAATTTTTTTAAATAAAATGTTTCAGCATTTAATGAAAAGAAACATTTTTATTGATGTATTACATTCTTTTTTTTCATTATTTAGTCTTCTTTTAAAAATCACTGTTTAATAATAAAATAAGAACAAACATTTATCATTGTTCTTTTTTTACAGTAAAGATATTAGATGATTCTTAATGAATATGTTTTTACTTTACGAGTTGAACTATATATAACCAATACAAAAATATTATATTATTATTATAATTTTTGCTCCTCCTAACACTAACTCATATTTTCATATCACTTATAAACATTTGTAATAATTATTTTTATTTCCAATATCTTTAAATGTTTCCTACTTTACCATTACAACTTTAAATGTGCTTGTAAACTTTCCCCATACTATTATTTATTCTCTTTTTCATCACTTCTACTATTCTATAAAATTTTTGATCTTCATACAGCTAATAAATATATTTCACCTTTAATAAATATCTTAGTAATTTTTATATATTGATGCCTTCAAAATTATTAAATATTTATTTTTCGAAGTTTTAGGTCAGATAACTATAGGAAGATATTTTATATTTATTCCAATTTCATAATAAAAATTGCTTTGATGTATAGCAACAAAAAAATTCTCAATAATTATAAATATCATTACTAACTAAAAAATCAAATCTTATTTATGACAATTAGGTGAGTTTTATATCTACTAGTTACTAAATCGACCATAATAGTATTTTTAACGCTCAACATAATTTCTTCCACCCTCACTCAAAACACACAACACGTAAATAATATTTTATTAATATCTCTTACAGTGGATCACTAAAATGCCAGAAAAATTATCTGGGTAACTCTAGCATCAAACTAATATTATAATAGTTATATCACAATATACTCTCATATTATTGCATGCCACATCTCGATATATCTTCCTCCTTCACATTAATGTACTTATTTTAAGTAAAAAATATGCTTATTTTTATGAAATAAAATTAAATCTTTTATATTTATTGGATAATTTGTGTGAAGTAAATTTATATCTATAATTTCCTATTGAAAATATCTATAGTAAAATTATTATATATAACATTTATTCCATTTGATCAAACAAATAAGTTGATCAATTGTATATGATACAATAAATCTATAATTTTAAATTTCTACTTTCATTAATTGCCACCTACGGCGTCAATGAATGCCTCATAATCACGACTTCATTTATTTCAATACAAGTATAAATTCCATCCAACAAGGCCATTAAATTCCTCAAATTCATTTCAATAATTACAAGACTTCTTTACCAGTAAATTAAGTATACAAATCATAATTATATACATTTTAGTATAGTAGTGTCAATAATAGTATTGTACAAGAATATGTTGTACATAGAGTACAAAGTCGAATGACACATATATCTATCTATCTAAGAATATATTAAACAAAAACAGACAAAATCAGTATGGATAACTAAAATATTTTCTTTCTAGGACCCATTCGTATTGCACAATCTTTTTTTGACAAATGCCACTTTTCGCGGCATTTTTATATGCCTATAATTTTATTTTACATTGATACTATGTTAATTAACTAGTATCTATTGAAAATACTACATTTCGATTTTTAAATATTAGTCCAATTTTTTTTAATTACAATTATTGTGTGGGAATTGTTTTTTACATTAACATGATTTTATCATATATCGTTTACCGTATTGACCAATTTTTCTTTATAAATCTTTAAATTAAATAATTATTCATATAATGTAAATTAAATTAATATTATTTTTAGTTTAACATATCCATCCTCTAAAAAGTTTACAAAAACTAAGAACGTAACGGGAAAAAAGGCGATCATTGAGAAAGAGCGTGATCAATTATCACCAACAAGTATTTTACCACCACCTTCTTACAAGGAAGCTTGTCGTTTTCTATCATCTAGAGGAGAAGAAGTCGTTAAAAAAAGGTTGATACCACAATTTGAAAAAAATAATCTAATAAGAAGGAGTAGTTTGTTAAGACAAAATTCTATTAGATACAAAAAAGGAGATCCAAGATCACCTCTATTTTTGTCTAAACAAAGTCGTTCACTTTCGAGAGAAGGTATTTCCAAATTTTTTGAAGAGGAAGAAGATATTCAAGATTTAAATAAAACAGGTATGTTCTAATATAATTTTACTATATCTAAAAAATAGCATTTAAATTTGCCATTATTTATTTATTTTTTATTTTAAATTGAAAATGACTAATTCAGATAATGTAATGATCTTTTAATTCATAGGAAAATCATTGTTTTTATACCATATTTTGCAAGGTATTTTCTAGTTTATTTTTACTTGCGTAACGTTTTTCATATTATCAAAAAGCGAATTTAATCAAATGAATAATATCTTCCATACTAGTAAAAATTATTACAAACATATTAATTTTGTCTTCATATATTTTTTTTTCTTAATTTTAGTACATACTGGAAGTCTTAAATCATTTAATAGAATAGGAGGAAATAATTTATCGGAGGAATATAAGACATCAAAACGAACTATTTCCACACCAACCTTAGAAAATAAAGATTGTTCTCAAAAAAGTTTAGATAACATTTACAAAGATTTATTAGGTTCTTTTAAATCAGTGGATTCTATAACTAGTAATTGTTTATCTAAGAATACTACAACTATGGAGACTAATGTATTAAATCATTTACGCGAAGGAAATTTAATCCTTGAAGATCGTAACAGTATATCGTTGAATGATGAAACAACTTCACTTTTAAACAGTGAAATACTGAATGACTCTAAAGAAGAAAATTTTGATCTCCAAGATCTTGTTGACTCAAAACCGACATTATACGGTCCATCTTTTTCGTTAAGTAGGATTAGTGAGAATACAGATTCAGTAGAGGAACCAGTAGATGCAGCGCCAAAATTTCATACACTTAAAGAGGTATCTTCTGGGAGAAGGAGCTCTTTATCTATATTCGGGGTTTCGTCACACCGTCGTGGCAGATCAGAAGACAGTACTTTTTTGACTAGAGATAACGCAGATATACTTTCATTTGATAATGATTCAGAAGTTTTCTTAACAAATAACCCTTTAGAAAGTGTTGAAAATGTAGCAATACGGGACAGATCGAAAAATAATCGAGATTCTGCGGGTTCTACAAGGGAGAGCAAATGTAAGAGTCAATTTGTAGTATTAGGAAATTATGGGATTGAAAGTTTGTCAAAAAGTAAAGCTGAACTAAATGATTTTAAAACTTTAAAAGACGGTGAAATAGGGTCTACAAATGAATTGGAGACATCATGTGATGACAGTAGTAGTATACAAACATTTCCATCATCCAGTGCCCCATCATCTTCAAAAAATAGCAAGAAGGAAAAAAATTCTTCAAAGAAAAGTAATAATAACCCACCATCTTTGGAAAACAAACTTTCTAAAAAGTATGAATCATTAAAGGAATTCAATTTAACAGAGAAAGACAAAGATTTGGAAGACAAGTAAGTTTTTTTTTTTTTGTGTTTTTGACACTTGTTGTGCTATATTCGCGTTTACCCTATATATTAATTTTTGACAATTAAGTTGCTGTAAAAAATTTTTTTGTATTGTTAATTTCTTTTATTAACCTGCATGTTTTGTCTATGAATGCTTTTTCAGTTATAAAATTAATAAGGTCAAAAAAACATCTTCTACAAAGTCTACTAAATTTAGATTAGTATCCAGTATTAGTAAAGGGAAAAGTAATGATAAGGGATCTAAAGGTATATTAGGTTCATTGTTTGGTGGGAAAAAAAAGAATGTAAGTTAATTTCTAATATGAAAGAAATTATTACATTATATAAAATTTAGTCAAAACCATCTTTACAAGTAATATTTCCAAATTCCGGACTTGGTTCAAAGACAATATCTGAAGCAACATTTGCATCAATCAATCAGAGTTGTAATTTGATTGTTGGTGACCAGAAGAAAAGTTCTACTCTTCCTATCGATGCGATGAAAACAGAAAATAAAATTTCATTTACAAATACAGATCCAATTATGGGTAAGTTTAAAAAAAATTTATATATATATATATATTTTTGAATTTCATTAAAAAATTTTAAAAGTTTCTTACATTTATGGCTAAATGTCATTTTGTTGTTTTCATTCCATTAAATACATCTTAAAGGGTATTCTTTTAATCATTTTTGATTTTTATCAAGCATTTATATTTTTCTATCTGTAAAAGGAAAATAAATACATTTTATTAAACATTTTATATTTATATTTTATATTTGAAATATTTATATACAATTGTCTAATGGAAACTATTTCTTATGAGCCTTCTTACAAAAATACGGGAAGACGTCATTCATCTGCTATTATCGAAACTACCTTAGGTGGCAAAGAAAAGAGAAATCGTATTTCTAAGAAGATTAAAATTCATAAAACTACTAAGAAAGATTATCCTTCTGGAAAATTACCCGATTTGAAGGACATTTACAGTTTTTATGAAAACATAAGTAGTAGAATAAGTAATAATGAGGAGGATGTACAATTTACGAAAAGAATATTAGAGTATAATTGGTTTTCGTTGTCTGATTTAAGTTTGTTGGAGAATGATAGTGACTATTCTTCCAATAATTGTAATAAAACTCTAGAAACTGATATTAGGCCACGTGGATATAGTTACAGTAAACGTAGACCTAAAACTTTAGAGAATGATGTTTTTATTTATTTTCAAGACGGTCATTCTTATTGTTCAATTGATCTGTCAGAACTACTATCTTCGAAGAAGGAAGTTTACAATGTGCCAGAGAATGTAACAATTACAGAAGATATGTGTTATTTGGACTTAAATACTCTCGAATTTAAGCCAACTAATCGCACAATTTTACCTTCAAACAATGAGGGCGTTCCTATTTCTTTTAACGAGAAAAATAATTTATTAAAAGTAGATCACTTAGGAAATGTAGATGTATCAAGTTGTTTAATTGATATGCATCCTTGTAATCTATCTCCTGAGTTAAATTCTTTTCGATTTAAGAAAAAATCTTCTTTGAAAAAACAAAAATTATCGCGTAGTAATAGCGAATATTTTTACGATAGTGGAAATAAGCCATTTTATAATGATACAAGTTCTTCTACTACTACTAATACTAAAAATTTACAAAATCACTCATTTATAAATCTCTTCGAGGACTTTATAAAATTTAAAATCATTCAAAAAATTTCTGGACGAAAGTACTCTCATAGCCCACCTAATAAAAATATTAAAACAAATTTGGAAAAACAAAATTCTATTAAAAAAAGTATTTGTACTATTTTTAACCATTAATAAAAATATTCAAAATTTATATATTTTTAGGTTTACCCGACGACATAAGGACAGCATTAAATCCACATAATCAATCTAACATTCCAACACCAAAAAATACATTCTCATTGTCAGAAACGCATAAAATACCATCAGATTCAATGTCAATACATTCATCTATTTCTAATAAACACTACAACGTTGAATTAATAAAGATATCTGAGTGGGCAGAGTATTATAATTGGGATCCACAAAACCAAGAATTGTACAAACATCCGGATTTTAAAAGATTATCTAGAACCGAAAAGGAAAAACAAAATACCATACGTGAGTTAGTAGGTACAGAAAAGAATTACTGTGAGGTATTATTGTTGCTACGTCAATGTTTTAATCATAATCTTCGTGAAGAGTCAATTTTTGTCAATGATGGTGATGTCAATCTTGTACCACAACCCGCTACAGATAATCTCATAAAGTTCCATATGTCATTTTTGTCATCACTTAAATCGAGATTGGAAGAATCTATTATAGTCACAGAAATTAGTGATATTATTTTGGAATATTTCGGCAACCAAAATAACTTAAGCGTTGTTTATGGCAGTTATACGGAATTATGTTCTGGTTCCGATGAAATGAAACGATTATATGATGTGACATATTCAAAAAATACGAAATTCAGCAATTATTGTAATAAGTTAAATAAAGATGTATCTTTTAAAGGAAGAGATTATAAAAGCTGTTTAGGGATTTTATCACAAAGATGTACCAAATATCCAATGTTATTAGAAAGAATCGCTAAATCAGAAAAAAACAAAGATTTACACGGAAAAGCTTCTGCAGCATTTGAAACTATGAAATTATTTACCACTACAATTGACAGTAATCTTAATAAATATCAAATTAATAAATTATGGGATTCTTTCAAACAAATGATTGACAAGAATTCGTACGGTTTATATTGCGGAAAAGCATTTACGCTACAGGATTTAATTTACCAAGCTCCGTGTAACTCAAGAAAAATTGTATGCATAAGTAGAGCAGATTATTTTAGGCAATCTAGGAAGGGACGTGAAGAAAAAAGCATACTTTTACTAGCTTTATTTGATGATATATTAGTTTTTTTTGTTGTAAAAAATAATATAGCATATTTCTTCAATCTAGACAACCACCAGGCTGTATTTTCTATAAAACACACGTCAACAAGACCAATTGAAAGGCAAAGTAAACTCGTTATTATGCATTTAAATAAGAAAAATACAGATATGATTATTTTACGTTTTAATGATAAAGAAAAGATGCAAGATTTTGAACTAGCATTGCGAGAAACTAAATCTAAAATAAAAAATTTGAGCGATGATGAGGAAGAAGAATGCGAACTATCATATACACCTAGGAAACAAGACATAATTTCAAAAAATAATATTCATTTTGCTCCAATTGAGGACACTTTCGGTTTGGATGCAAAAACATTTGAAAAGTATAATATGTGGTGGTCTGAAATGGAAACAATTTTTGATAACAGAAAAACTGAAGATCTTATGATAACTAAATATGTACAAGACCGCATGGCTTGGTATAAACAGCTAAAAGCACATATTGCTTCAATGCCATTTGCTAGAAATAAACAAATTCCTAGTAAAACAATAAAAGCGATTTATGACAAGTTTGATGAATTAGATAGAATTCGCGTTTTCGATAATTCGGAATATATAGAATGTCTCAAAAAACTGGAGAGAGATGATTGCAAAGATCTTTTTGATGCATGGAATGGAATATTTTGTAAAAGTGATTCAGAGGATAGTGATTCTGATAGTAAGAAAAAAAGTTGTGTTAAAAGAGTTTCTACCTATGCTGGACAACAAAATAAATTTAACACAAAAGCAATATCATCAACTTACAGACGACATACTACTGTTCCAAATTTATCTTCTGACAATGTGGTTTTATCTCCAACAAAGGAGGATTTATCAAATTTTGCTTTGATAAAAGGTGATAATTCAAGAAGGGCTGCAGAAAAATTGTTAAAAGAAAATATAGATTTAAGATCAGAGGTTGTAAGACTCCGTTCAGATGTTACATTAATGGCAACACAAGTAGCATCACTAAAGGGATGCAAAAACATTGATTCATATTCTAATTCAAGTAAACTTGAAGAATTACGTGAAAAGCAAATGGAACTTGTAGAAAGGGAGAAAAAAAATAAGGAGCAATTTGAGGCACGTGAGAAAGAGTTAGCTGAGAGAGAAAAATTACTGTTAGAGAGGGAAACAAAATGTGAGATGACAGAAAAAGATCTGTTGACTAAATGGCAAGCCTATTATAAGCATAAGGTAAATCCTACATCTGGTGGTACATCAACAAGTTTAATGCATGATTCAGAAATGCCTTCAACACCGATATTAGAAAATCCATATAATTTACCACATGCTGGTTGTTATAGTGAAGGTATTAGTAAAGTTATTTCTAATAGTAAAGAAAATAGTTTTCTATTTTCACCAACTGAACAGTCAACACGGTCTAATGGACTGCCTATAAAATCTAAATCTCATTCATCAATTCATTCTGACAACCGCCAAGTTAATGCTCTTCCAGTTCATCTGGCTTCGAAAAGCGAAACGTCAAAGAATAAGAAAAAATAATATTGAAACACCTTTTAACGGAGGTTATTTTTAATAATTAATTATTATTACAATACTGAATGGTATTTCACTCATATATTATTATAAGAAGGTTTTATCTTAAAACATGATATATAATTTGTTAAAAGAAATATTTGCTACATATTGTAGCTAACACTCAATACATTATCAATGTTTGGTCTTCAAAAGAAGTGAAATCTTTATAATCAAAAAAATATGAAATTGAATTTATATAATTAGTTTTTTTATTATACATATCAATAGACTTATATTTTTCAATCTGTCAAAAATACGAAGAAAAAGAAGAATATTATTAACGATAAAAAAGTTGAAGAGCATTTGAATGATAATTATTCTCGTTGGTAAAAATTCTTTGATACCGGTTTTAACTATTACTAAAAAAAGCAATTATTGCTTTTGTCTATATATATTTTTTTGTAATAATAATCTTTTCTTTAAAAAAATTATCATATTAAGGTCTTCTTATATATTTTATCATTAATTGTATAAATAATCATATTAATTTTGCTTAACGTTATTTTATTTAAAAATTATATGGAACAATTTCTTCAAAGGTGCTTGTGTACAAATCATTTCCTGTTGAAATTGCTGATGATTTACCACTTTCTAATTTCTCTTCGTTATGAACTATCATCTTCCTCCTATAAATAGTTAAAAATAAAATTTAATAAGAAAAAATTACATTTGTGGAGTTATTTGTTTAGATGATTGCAAATTATCACTTTCAATAGTAATTTCAACATCTCTTTTTCTGTTATTGCAATCGCTGTCATTTGATATTTTTTGTATAGCTTCAGAAAAATGAGTCATTTTATTATTAATACCTATAAACGATGTTTCGTGTTTACCAGAATAATAAAATTCAAATTCCATCCAATTTCTAGATTGAAATTCTTTCCATAAGTTGGCTACAGTATGCATAACAATTAAATCTCCAGCATGATTTGACATTAATCTTAACACAAAAACACCATCTGTGTGTAGAAAGTCAAATACAAAAGCTTCTAGAAGATGAGGCGGTGGTGGTAGTATACTTTTGTCTTTAATTATATTCTTTTTTTCAGTTGAAGTATTATCATAAATTCTTTTTTTTCTTATACCATTTAATGAAAGACATTTTTTTCTATCTGTATTTTCTTTTATATACATAAACTGTAAAATATATTGAATCTTCTCAATTCCAATGAGACAATTGGTGATCCAATATATGAGTGATGTAATTGTAATTGAAGCAAGTATAAAATACCATAACCAGAAAAAAGCAAAAACTTTTTCATTCAATATATTTATCAATAATGCACATTGAACGGTATACCTATTTAAATTAGCTAAATGTCTTACTTCAAAATCACATAATGTTACACGTGGAAAATGTCCAGATTCACTCCATGGTTTACCATTGTACAAGTCACGTAAAACTTGAATACCAAAAAGAAAATTTTCATCATTTTTTAAGGCTTTATTAAGAAGTATAAATTGAAGTATTATGTTTGATGCATATATTGTTTTAATAAATAAGTATAAACATGTCATATATTGACCTTTTAATAAATTTGATAATTTAATTTTTGAAAAAAATGACATTGGTTTATTAATTGAAGAATTATAATCTTGCATATCTAAAAAATCAAGAAATGTGTTAGATAAACTTAGAAGTGCTCTTTCTTTTTCTTCTTCATCAATTATTCCTCTTATTTCAACACCTGCAGAAACCATATTTTGAATATTTATACCACATTGCCAATTCATTAATCTCCATATGATACATGGTAAGGAAAACATTACTGCCTCGGCTATTAATATGAATGGAACCCACTGATAATAACCAATTTGTTTTTGCTCTCTAGTAGAATGATCATCAGGAATATTTTCGTACATTGGTACCCAATAAGTATTCTGTATCCAACAATAACTTTCAATATATTCTTCCATTGATTCTTTAGAGTGCGGATTAATCCAACATTCAATTGGTGTTCCACCATATTGTTTGGCAGATATTAATAAACATGCTACTGCTAGCATAATTGGAGTATAATAGTAGTTTAATCTATCACTGAAATCATCATCTCCACGTAAACTTAATGATTGTATGAAAGCTCTAGCCAAAGTAGCTTGAAAAAACATACCTTGTTTACGGTATGTATGATGATCTCCGAGATATAATTTTTTACTTTTACTAAAAGTTTTAAATATATTTATATTTGATAATTTTTTTTTAAAATTATTAAAATATTAATATAAGAAAAATAACCACATTTAAAATATACAAATTATGTTATAAGTAATTTTAATAAAAAAAACTTTTCAACGATATAATAAAATTGTCCTTTCTGTTATTTTTAAATTAGTTTTAGAGTAGTGGAAACATAATTATGATTCAATTTTGTTAAAAGAAATTTTTAATCCACTAAGTAAAACTTATTTTAACAATACATTGATACAAAATTAGAGGAGTAATCTTAGATAAAAATATAAGGTTTTTGTTAATTTTACATTTATTTATTGATAAAACTATATTTTAGTCATATTTTGTTTATTCTTTAGTGGTAGATCCAATCTAATTTCAAGAATATATTATAAAATATATATGGTGTATCAAAAGAAGATGGACAGTAAGCATTTTTGTTAGAAAATAACATTAATATTTAAAATGAAGAAGATACCATTTTATGAAAAAAGGATTACATTTTATATAAAGTGTATTTTATTGTTAGAAGTTGTTAAACTCAAACTATTTTATCACCTTTGCATGAAAAAGGATATAAATATAGAGGGATTGAAAAATTAAAAATGTAATAGGAGAGTCATTTGGAAGATAAACAAGAAAAGGTGAGCTTTTTAAATGTTATTTAATATGATGTTAGTATGGATTATCAGATGATATGATAATGGATAAGATTTTTAGGGTATAAAAGTATTTATTATTAGGATTATATTATTGTTATGTTTTTAATTTAGCATCTTTATTAACTTACTATTCGGTTTTCTGCCACATCAGGTTATAATGAGTTAAGTTAAATAACTCTTTTAAATGATCCTACAATCTTCCTATAAATACATAAATATCTTTTTTGCAATATTTTAATTATAAAGTAATTATATATCGATATATATATTAAAATACTATCTATAAAAAATTTTATAAAAATTAATTGAATAATTTTCAAAGAATAATAAAAAATTTATTAAGAAATTTAAAAATTCAATATAACAAATAATTGTCATTTTTCTAAACAATCCTTTGTTAATTAACAAGTATATTGAAGCAAAAATTGATTAGAAAATTAATTTGGATAAAAATTTAAAATGAAACAAAACGGAAACTACAAGGCATATTAACAAGAATATTTTCTTTAAAATAATTAATATAACGGAGTTTATATCAATCATAATAATTGCATATTTAGCAAATGATATATAATAATAAAATGTATTTAATAATAATAATATTTTATTTTATACTAATTACACGTTGTTAATGTAACAATCATTACCTTATTAATTATTTTTCTTGTAATTTTAGTTTAATCTTTATAAACATATTTACTTATATTTTACAATTTTTTCATTCAATTTTCTGATAATTATATATATTATTTCCCATATACATAATGTTTTATCATCATCTTTTAAATGTCAGTTTCCTTTTTATTTATCTTTTTAATATGGCACATAATCTGCATATACCTTTATAACTACCATTTTCAAATAATTAAAAGCATAATTTTATATAAGTCAAAATAAATCATTTCATTGATTATTTATAATGAATATTTAAAAACTTTATATATTTTGTAGGAAAATTGGTAAAATTTTAAAAGCTTTCATTTAAAATAATATATTTTGAAAAATAATTCTATTTAAATGGTATAACAATCGATTTTGAAAGTTTTGTTTCATTAATTAATAAATAAAAAATAAAGTTTATCAAAAAAATCATTAAGTTATGATAGTACACAACCAATGGTTTTAAAAGTTTATTATGTTATTATAGCCTTTTTATTTATTCTTGATGTCCTATCATTTAAAAAAATATAACTATTATAATGTTAAAATTATGCCAATATTTTTAAAATTTTCAAACATATATAGTGTAAGTAAGTAAAATGTTAGAGAAAAGTGGTAGCATTTTAATCAACAACTTTTATTTTTACTTAAAGTAAACTTGCCTATTCCTTACAATATGATTAACAATATATATCTACTCTCTAGGCATATAAATATAGTTTCTCTCACTCTTTGGTAAAAAGAAATGGCAAACATTTAAGAAAAATAATATGAACAGTGAAAACTTTTAATTTACTATTTTAAATGGTTATACAAATAAAGTTAATATTATTCTTTCACTTTTATCTTTACAATTATAATTTTTCTCTAGTTAAAATTCTTATAAATTTATTTTAGATTAATAATTATTTATCATTAAGAAAATTATATTTTTTCTTGCAATAATGGGAAATAGACCAAGTAGTTTGAGTGACTTAAATTTATTTTCTAAAGGTGGTGTATTTAGTAGAGAACAACTAGAAGAATATCAGGTAAATTATTATATTTAAATAAATATAATTTAAAATATTAAGGATTGTACATTTTTTACTAAAAAAGATATTTTACGCTTATATAAGCGTTTCAATGCATTGAATCCAAATAAAGTTCTCCCGAATATGCAAGGAACGAGACCATCAATAATAACTTTAACATATGAAGAGGTTGAAAAGATGCCAGAATTGAGAGAAAACCCATTTAGAAGAAGAATATGTCAAGTTTTTTCGGAAGATGGAAGTGGAAATTTAACTTTTGACGACTTTTTAGATATGTTTTCCGTCTTTAGTGAAATGGCACCGTTGCAACTAAAGTTAAAATATGCTTTTAGAATCTATGATTTCGATGGTGATGATCAAATTGGTCATGATGACCTAAGCAAAATGATAAGATGTTTAACAAGAGATGAATTAAGTGATGAAGAAGTTGAATTTATTATTGAAAGAGTATGTTTAATTTCTATTATAAAATAAATAATATCTATGTTTTAAAGATTATTGAAGAAGCCGATCTCGATGGAGATGAACAGATATCATACGCAGAGTTTGAACACGTAGTGTCAAGATCACCAGACTTTATAAGGACATTTCACATTCGCATATAAATTTATATTCATATTATTTACTCGTTCAATTTTTTCCCATCATATGGTACAAAATTCCTTCTATAAATGTTAGTATAATAAAGTTTGAATTTAAATATGTAGTAGAAAAGTTTATTTATAACAAAAAACATCTAATTTCAATCTTTTTTTATGACATTTTTATAAACAGCTAATGCTTGTGCTACCATTGAGTTAACATCATTTGTGTTACTTGGAATAATTAATGAATTATTTACTTTAGCTAAGTTTCCAAATGCTCTAACATATTTTTCAGCGATACTTAATGCTGCAGCTTCTTCTCCACCATTACTTTTCAATGCTCCTGCAACTTGTTCAAGCGCCCTCTTTTTGGCATTTGCTTCTAACTGAATTGCTCTTGCTGTACCTTCCGCTTGATTTATAACTTCTTGCATGTTAGCCTCTGAAGCAAGAATTCTTGCTTTCTTCTCACCTTCAGCAACGTTTATAGCAGCATCTCTTTTACCTTCAGATTCAAGAATTAGGGCACGTTTTTTTCTTTCGGCTTCAACTTGCATTTGCATTGCTTCCTGAATTCTAGGTGGCATAGCCATATTCTTAATTTCATATCTGAGACAAACTAAACCCCATGGTTCAGCAGCCTTGTTTATTGCTTCAACAATTTTAACATTTAATTGTTCCCTTTCTTTAAACAATGTGTCAAGTGTAATTTTACCAATTTCTGAGCGAAGAGTAGTTTGAGCTAAAACAGTGGAAGCAAATTCTGGATCAACAACTCCATAAGATGCTTTGTATGGATCAACAACACGAAGATACAAAACACTTTCAAGTTTAACTTCGACATTATCAACGGTGATAGCATTTTGTTGTGGAATCTCAATAGCTATCTCCTTAAGGCTTTGAACATATTGAATACGATCAATAAATGGTAATACAATGTTTAAAACCCTTTACAAAAATTAATAAAAAACCAATTACAAACTTACGGGTTTAAGAGTCCTGTGAAATTTACCCATTCTTTCAATAATCCATGCTTCTTGTTCGGGGACAAAATTAATTATTGTATTTGTTACATTAGATATTGTTCTAAACATAAATATAAACTAAACGAATATATTTAAAAAGTTCATACCTACGGATAGAATGTAGAGAATTTCTGTATTTAAGAATTCTAAGAGAAGGAATCATTTACCTATTTCAAAATATAATAATTCAATATATGTAGAAAATCACAGAAAATTAATAAAACGATATACCAAAAAAATTTAATCGTATTTTAAAATGTCTAACTAGGACATTGCCTTACTGAAATTTACTTTTGTTTGCCTACTTTTATAATATTTCTTTTTACCATAACGTTTATATTATGAGTGAAAGTTCTGTTTCTACTAATAATGGTAGTTTAGTGTCATTTTTTTCTTATGATTATTAATTTTTCTTTCATTTCAGCTTCTAGTACAAATAGTGGATCAAATGCTGAACAAAGATTTTTAGATAACCGTTGGGTAGCTTGGAATCGTGAGGATATATTCATGGAATATGTAGATAATGAATGGAAATACATAACAGATGACAAGATAAAAAGTAGTTTACGTGTAAGATGGGATCCAACGGTCAACGAAGAATTCCTTGCTATGTATAAAATGAATTATGGGGCTGAAGAAGAAGTAAAAGAGAAAGTAAGTCAAAGTGAAGCCATAAGAATATATATGGAAGAACAAGAACATGAAGATAATAAACATAGTGCTGAAAAGAGCGATATTGATGTAGTAAATAAAGAAGAAAAAACAAAAAAGAATAAAAATACTAAAAGACCTGCTGGTTGGATTGAATTTGACGAAGAAAAAAATACCACTGTTTATGTGGAAGGACTACCACTAGATATAAACGAGGAACGATTTATAGAAATATTCAGCAAATGTGGTGTTATTCAAAATGATCCTCGTACAAATCTTCCAAAAATAAAGCTTTATAAAAATGCAGATGGTTCTTTAAAAGGTGATGGAACATGTAGGTATATAAAACGTGAGTCTGTGTTCCTTGCACTTCAAATTCTCGATGGAATGAAACTTGAAGATGGTTGTATATTAAAAGTAGAAGAAGCCAAATTTCAAATGAAAGGTGAATTTGATCCTAAAAAGAAAAAAAGGGGTCTAACAGCACAAGAAAAAAAAAAATTTTTGCATAAACAAAATAAAATTTTTGAATTTAAACCTGATCTCCCAGTTAACTATAGAGCAAAATCGGATTGTACCGTAATTATAAAGAATGCGTTTGATATAGATGAACTTATTAAAGATGCTTCATTGTTATTTGACTTAAAAGAATTGGCACAAGAATTACTTAGTAAATATGGGAATATTAAAAAGGTGATTGTATATGAAAATAACCGTGAAGGTGTAATTTCCGGAAGATATAACAATACTGAAGAATCAGATTTAGCTGTTAAACATTTAAATGGATCTTTTTTTCGTAATCGTGTAATAACAGTAGATTATTGGGATGGGAGAACAAAATATAATGTTGAAGAAGATGAAGAGCAAGTCAAAGCACGTATGGAAAGTTGGGAAAAATTCTTAGTTGATAATAATGAAGCTGATGAAAAGAATAAAAGTTAGAATTAAAGGTCCTGTGATAGTTTAGCTATAATGTTTTTTATTAATATTTGATCTGATGTAAAATGTATGTAAATTATATAAATAGAAAGAAATGATGAAAGATGATAATTTTTTTGTTTTATTTCAATTACTAGCTCTTTTTTTATAATAGTCTTTTAAGTATAACTAATTATAAAGATAAGGGAAATTAGTTTGGGAATGATAAATAAATTTAAATATATTTTAAGGTAAATTTGATTCATCTATCCTGTTTTAACTGTACAAGAGGTATAACAACAATTTAAAAAAATATATCTAACTTAATGGTATATTTTGTTTTTCTGAATGTTTATTATAAGCCATAAATTTGTACATTTTTTTATATTTTTCTTCTCTTTTTAATAAAATGTGTATAATTTTTCTATGTTCTTTAGAATAAGATTAAAATCATTTAATTTTGAAAAGTCATTATTGGTATATAACTAAGACATTAATTAAGTGAACGCGTTTTTTATTTTTTTCATAAAAATTACTACTTTTCAAAATAAAAACGTATATTACGGAGAAATATGTTCAAATCAATTAACAACTTTATTATTTTAATATAATTAATGAATAAAATAAAATTGATATTTATATTGGTTAACAATTAGCTGCCACAAAATATCTATAAAAAGGTATAACACTTTAATATAAATAGACTTTTTAATTTGCTGCAAAACATGAAAACATATCTAAAAATAAGCTCAAACTGAAGAATGGGCACATATGTTATATTAATAAATTGACAAGTATATCTTTGTATATTAAAAACAAGTCCTATAATTAAACTACATTTGAACAATATATTATTTGATTTTATGATTTAAATTATATTTTTTCAATGCAAATTATGTGCAATTTTAATGATTCTCTTTATTACAGTTTATTCGTGAAAACATATTTTAATAGGTTTTAAATTTAAAACTACTAGATGATGAGTATGTATATATTTGTGGCATTTCAATGTATAATAAAAATTAAAGCTAATCTTAAAAACCAAAATAAATATACTACATCACTATGTTTTAAAGACATACGTATTTATTATTAATTACGAAGACAAAGGTGATATTTCTTTATTTCATTGAAAATAAAAATATTAAACATAATTTAAAGACGACGATTTTGTTATTGATTGTTACTTTAACATTTAATATAGATATAATATTCAATTTTTTTTAGAATGGAAAAAATAGAAAATTTTGTGAGAAATAAAGAACTTCAAAAGCCACATAAACTTAGTCGTTTTATGAAAAGATGTCATCTTTTTGGTCTAGCAGGACAAGTAAGTTTAATTATTTGACTATTTAAATTATTATAAAATAGGCATTATTTGTTTTGTTTGAGTTACCAGAATTAGGATTTGGTGGTATTTTTATTCCTTTAGTGGGTATTATAACAACTTTCATGTTTTGTGGGAAAAAATTTGTTGATAAAGTGGATGGAAGCATTGAGTTAAAACGTGCTATAGAGCTCAAAGATATCCAACAATCAGGGAAATTAATAGGAAACTTTATTGCTCCATTATTCCTGACTATAGTTTGTTATTGGTACTGTGAGCCAACCGAAATGGGAATAGTAACAGGGATTTTTTTCAACGCTGCATCAAGAATAACTTTCTTTTCTGTAGTCATTTTTACAATTCTCGACACTTACAGAGTTTTTATTAAAGACAAATAATGTATATTTTAAAATATATGATGAAACAAACCATATTTTTAGATAAAAATAAAATATCATATTTAAAACCAATAACACCTTTTACTAATCTACAATAAGTTATTGTTGTATAATAATAGATAAAACAATTCAATTTTAATAGACAGAAAGTTTGATTGAATTAAAAAAAATGTTGATAATACATTAACATTCGAAAAATTTATTTGACAACAATACAGAAAAAAAATCCGTGACATTTTGTCACGAAAAAAAATTAATTTTCACGTAACATTTCGTCACGAAAAAAAAGTGTCACGGATAAAAGTGTTACGGATACTTAATGTCCTGAATATTTTCGCGACAAAATGTCACTTTAAGTAAACGTGACATTTTGTCACGTTTATTTAAGAAAAATTTTTTCCTACATTTTTCAAAGATACAAAAGATACAAGACAAAATGTCACGCGTATGCGGGAATTCCATGCGAGTCCTGCAATTTCCGTGACATTTTGTCCCGAAAAAATTTTCAATGAATAACATTGTTTTTCTATAGTATACAATAGTGCATTACTGGGAATGAATAATGTTCCGGATATTACGGAGCGGAGTGGATAGTTGATTATCCGGAGCGAATCAGGATCGGAATTTTACTATATGCCCCGATCCGTATAAGCATCTACGGATTGATCCGTACAAGTATCCACGAACCGATTCGTATGTATTTGTGGATATTTGAAAATTTAAATACCCTAAAATGTTGTTACATAAAAATATAATTATACAGCGTATTAATATTTGTTATATTGTTTTATATAGTAAATATTTTATTGGTTTAATACACCTAAAAATATAAGATTGTAATGACAATAATAATAAAAGCAATATAGTAACATAGTTATAATAAAAGTGGAAAGACATAGCAAATTCTCTTTCTTTTATACGTGATTGTAATCATTTTTAGATGTGACATTTTTGACTATATATTTTAAAATCTTTTAAAATTAACTAAAAAAATTTTTTGAAGGAACACCAAAATTATTTTAATTATATTTTTGACATTCCATAGAAAATATAATTTAATTTTTCCAAAAATTTTAATATTTATCAAATCTTCACTAGATTTGAAGCTTTACGATCAAGAGATTGTTATAAGAACATTACGATAACTTACTATTAATATATATGCTTTATATTTTTCTAGACCACATATTAGTTTACTTATGCAGTAATTTTTACTATTCGCGGATATATCCGGATTTGATCGATACCCACTCTGGAGCGTCATACAATTTTTTTAAGTATTCTCTCTGCTCCGGATCTTTGTTCTAGTATACATTGAAGTATATGAAATTTGTACAAATTTTAGAAAGTCTTTCTTTATGTTTATTATCTTAAATTATATGACATTTTAATGAAGAAAAAACGGTAGTTTAATAAAATGATAATATAGAAATAAAATTTTTTAAAGTAAATTAAATATTAGATTTGTCATTACAAACATTTTTGTTAATTATAATTATGTACTATATAATAGCATAAATTTGGTAAAATTATTCTATTATTAGTCATTGTTTTCAGCCAGTGTTCCATAAAAAATCGAAATTTAATGAATTATACTATTTATATAAGTTATAACTTATCAGGGTACATTCATTAATAATTTCTATACATTTTTACTCATCTCTTTAATTTTAGTTCTTTTACTTATCTACCAATTTCCAAAATGCTTTACCTCCAAAAACCATATCTTTAAGACTTTGATAAGATTTTCAATATTTAAACAACTAATTGCAAAAGGCAGTTTTAGTCAAAGGCATCTTTTGAAAAAAATGGAAATTATTTCCTACAATTTCTTATGAATTTTCCCCGTTGAAAGTTAACGTCTGACGATGGACTGGGTTACAATTCTATTTTTGTTAATAAATCTAAATAATATTATAAAAAAATACTATGAAACTAATCCATAATTAATATTCCTTTTTATCACTAAGTTAGTTCCTATTTTCCAACTCCTCTAACACAATATCAATTTGCAATACGGCGATTTCATTAACTTAAAAATCAGTTCTACAAACGCATATATGTAGTCCATTTAGTTTTACTATCCTTTTAGAAATTTAAATAATATGCTCTAAATTTCTAAAATAAAAGAAGTGATTAAAGATATATAAAGAATTATTAGTAGGTGCACCAATATAATTAGTATAGACAATATAATTGATGTAACATTGGAAGTTTTTATGTGTTTCGTTAAACGCTAACTCAAATCGAGATTCACTTTTAGATAACTGAAGAGAATTTTCTAAATTTAACTAAAAAAGTTAGAAACACCTATGATACAAAGATATTTTTTCTGAATGAAAAATCGAATAATCTTGAAAGGTCATAATTAATAGATCATAAGTAATTTATGAAACAAAGGTTGGTATGTAAGTATTTAGAATAAAGATTATAGTATTTTTTTCAATTTAATATATTTATTATGAAGATATTTAGCTACTTCAAAGTATATAAATATGAGGAAGAAATTCCCTTGATATTCTAAAATTTTGTAGACTATCTGTACTAATTTTTATGAACCTTATTTTAAATATTTTGTGATATTTACATCACTTCTTATAACAATTACACGTATATGTTTTAATAATGTTAATTACAAATAGAAAAATTGGTTTACTATAATTTATTAAGTTTTTAGATACGTGTAGAAAGAAATTATATTTATAAAATTTTTAATAAGCTGTTTTATCTCAATTAACGTAAAATTGCGAATTTTTTTTAATAAAAATAGATATAAAAAGTTTTTAATAACTAATAATATATACTAATAAAAATGAAAAAAACACTTATGATATGTGACTCTTTTAAATTAAAATTTTATTAGTGTTATAAATTTATATTCTCATATATGACATTTTTAAATTATGTAATTAAAGCTAATTGATGTTCTAAATATGAAATCGTTTATTGAACTTCTTCAATAATATATAAAAATAAGAATTTTAAGAAAAATTTGAATTCTAATGACATTTTATATAAATGAACTTATTTCCCAAAATTGTATTTTTATATAACAATCCATTATGTCTACTGGCATATCTAGAAATGAGATATTTTTAGGGAGTAGAAATACAAATCTAGATAAACAAAAAGAACGCATAGAATCATTACGACAAACTCTTTGTGAGGTAAAGGAGGTAACTAAAAATAATATTCATAAAGTCACTGAAAGAGAAGAAAAACTTAAAGTTTTATCAGATAAAATAGGTAATTAAAATATAGATAATAAAAAATTACAATAACACTTATAGATAATTTAAAAGAAACAACACAACAATTTAGTAGTAATGCAATAAAATTAAGGAAAAAATCATCTATATCATTATATCCTTTCCTTGTAATTGTTGTAATAATGGCCATAATTATAATGGTTAGTACATTACTTGCTATCAAAACCGTTTAATCAAAGGTTACTATAAAAGCTTTATTCATAATTATATTTTTTAAAACATTTTATACTATCGTAACTAATAAAATCCTTATAAGAGATTATTTTGTATAGACTATATATCAATAAAATTATCATATTTTTGTACTATAATTTATAAAATTAAATATGAATTATTTATAAAGAGAAGCCAATGTTGATTTATAATGTTTTTCTATAACTTTTCTCTTTAATTTTAAAGCTTCTGTTAATAAACCACTGGCTGGAGTCCATACTTCATCACAAATAAAGATTCTTTGGGGTATTTCAACTCTTGATAGTTTTCCTTTGAGAAAATTTGTTAATTCTTTAAGTAGACCAGAAATTACAGTTTTGTTTTTGCATATTTCTTTTAAACCATCTTCTTTAATATCAAGTTGTTTAGCAAATGATATTAAATTTTTTTCATTAGGAACGATTAAAGCTACGCAATAATCATTTAATGAATTGGCAAAAACACAAACGTTGTCAACATACTTGTTAGTTACAATAATTGATTCTATCTTTCCTAGTGATATGTATTCACCATGTTGAAGCTTAATTAAATCTTTCTTTCTATCAATTATTTTAAATGCTCCATCACTTCTTACTTCTCCAATATCTCCAGTACAAAAGTAACGTTTTCCATCAATCACTATAAAATCTTCAGCTGTTTTTTCAGCATTTTTAAAGTAACCAAGTGAAACGTTATCGCCATGAATCAAAATTTCACCAGTTGGTGGATGGTTTGATGGAGAATATCCAGCTTCATCCCATGAACGAAGATAAATTTCACTACAAACTAATGGTGGACCAACATATCCGGTACTAAGATCATAAATATCACCAATAGTAGCACCACCACAAGTTTCAGTTAACCCATATCCTTGGACCACCGGACAACAAAAACAAATATTCATAAAACGTTGTGTTTCTGGTGCTAATGGTGCACCTCCTGAAAGAATTACACGAAGTTTACCACCCAATATTTTTTTAATTTTTCCAAAAACAAGTTTATTCATAAATGCACTAGCATATCCATCAAGATAACGAGCTCTCCTACGTTCATAACAAAGACGGAAGAACTCTCTAAACAATGCTGGTTTAGTAGAAACTTCTTCTGTTACAGCTTTGAAAATTCTATCCATAATAGCTGGCACAGCAGCCATAAGACTTGGTCTCAGTACACTAATATCTCCTTTTGTACCCGGTTTAATTTTTGGAGCACGATCAAAGAGTGTTGTTGGTGAAGAATATCCAATACGACATCCAACACTAAGAAGACAAGTCTCAACGGCTAACTCTAGAACATGAGATAATGGTAGGAAAGCAATGTAACAATCATTACATGTTACATTTACAACATAATTGGCACCAGTTAAAGAAGCAATAATATTTCTATGTGATAACATTACTCCTTTTGGATTACCTGTAGATCCAGAAGTATACATTATCATACAAAGATCATCAGGTTTTGTGATATTTTCAACACTAGTTCCAACTCCCTCTCCTGTTGCCATGAAATTATCAAATAACATACAAGTTTTCATTTTTAAATTTAATTTTTCTATAATACTTTGACATTTACTATCTTCAAAAGATGGATTAAATCTATCCTCAAAATAAATTATGTGTTTAATGTTTGGAATTTTGTCTGATATTTTATCAATTGTTTCTAACAAATTTGCTGAAGTAAAAAGACAAACACCCTCTGATTCCTTAATAGCATAAGCAACAGCATCTTCACCCAATGTTGAGTAGACAGTGACAATTGGTAAACCATTTCTAAAGCAAGCTTGAGCAGTTATCATCCATTCAGCTCTTGTTTCAGCAAATATAACAACTAATGTTTTTTTTTTCAAGCCTAGTAAATTCAATGCGCATGAGATATTTGTAACATAATTACCAACAGTTGTATAACTTAGCCATTTATATGTACCTAATTCACATTTTTGAAAGTATCTTCCGTCTTCTTGTTTAACTAGTTCTTTAGTTAATATTTCTCTTGTTCCCATGCAAGGCAATGAACCATAAACTTTAACACTGTTGGAAAACATTTGATCTAAGGTGTAAAATCCATCAACTAATATTGAGCGTAATTTATTTACAGATTCAACATGACGAAATGGAGAATATGAATTATTTGGATCCAATCTTACACCCTAAAGATATAGCAACAAAAAAATATGTAAAAAATTCTTATCAGAAATTTACCTTCCTTCTTATAGACAATCTTAATTTTGCTTTTGGATCATTGAAAATTTTGAATGGAACATAACTGATAATGTCATAGATAAGGAAAAATAATTTAAAAATTCCGGAAACAATATTTAGATAAAATGGTCGTTCTTGTTGAGCAAGTATCTTATCAATACGCTTAACATCAGGCGCCTGTACTGCCATACCTGCAAAAAAATTAAAAAAATAATTTCTTAAAAAAATTAATTAATTTACCACACTAATAATTTAAGTGGGAAAAATGAATTACAATATACTTAAATTCAAAAATAATAATACCTAATGATTATTTTATTGGAATTGTGTAATCGAAGTAAAATTTGTTAATAAGAAAGAATGAGTTGTAAAGAAACATGAGCTTCTATTGGCAATGAAAATGATAATATTAAATAAGTTTTAATTTTATAAATAGTCTTTCTCTTTAGGATTTGAAACAAATGTCAATAATAAAAATTGATATACTGAACTGTTTTATTGACTATCAGTTTTATTGCAGTAGAACAATAAAACTTTTTGCAATAATTATTGTTATATTTTCATTTCTTTATAGTGATAGTCAGGTAATTTAATAATAATCAACAAATTACTTTTAACTGGCATTTATGATCATCAATTAATAAAATAATAATATCATTACCATTGTTTAATTTTATTTTTAGTTATTATATAAACATGCAGTACAAATAATTACTTTTTAAATTAAAACAAATTAAATAATAATAAATTTTATGACTTGATTATACAAAAAAGTGATAAAAAATGCATTTATTCACTGCAAATAAGCTTTTTCTTTATATTTCTAAAGAGGCTTAAAACGTTTTATTTTTGTATCATACTCTTTTTGCTACTAAACATAGTATATTAGATATACATGTAACATCTCACACATATATATTCATATTCTTCTTATCGTTCAATTAGAAATTTATTTTAGAATTTATATATTATTGTAATAAGATTATAAAACATTGTACAAAAAATTTTGAAAGCACATATTTATATTTATAATAAATAATAAATTGAAATTTTACTAATATATGATCAAGCTAGCATACAATAGACAAATTTTTTTTATATTTTATTTTTTGATAAAAATTAAATAAATTACTATGTCTAACGGTTATCATAAAGTTTATGGTATAAATGCTTTGTAACAAAAGTGCTATTTATATTCATCAATTGAAAACATGATATTTATACTTTTCCATGTAAACCATTTGAAAAATGTATTAAATTTAGCTTTTTTCAATATGGGATAGTAATGTCATGATAATGAAAATATTATTATTGGTATTAATGTAAAATATTCTAGAACGAGAGATCCGAACCAATTAATTACCTGAGAATCATTACCTTTTCGAAAATTTTGTTTATTACACTGATATTCATAATAATGCTTTATCAGCATATGATAATTAAGTGTTTGTATATTATACATTAATTGGTACTTTTATAATGATTATAACTCCCCTTTTTTAATTGATGGGACTAAACTAAAATTGTGATTTAAATTATATTGTACAAGTGAATTTAAGATTTTTGAATTTCTTCACTGATGAACATCTTTACATACTCGAATAATTGATCATAATTACATATTACAGCTGAGAAATAGAAGATTAAGCATGCGTAGATTAACTTACATCATCTCAGTATATAATAATTGTCGTAATTATTCATAAAAGTGAAAATAATGATAGAGAAAATTTACCTCAATTCACCATATTCTGGAGATGTGCTAAATAGTCAAAAAGAAGCTAGTCTTCATATGAATTATATCTCTTCATCATCTTAGAATTATGAAGGTTCTCCAATATCATTATTTATTCACTATTATCAATATGTATAAATAATAATAATTATAATATAGTTAATAATTTATCATAAATTTCTTTTAACTTATCACAAATTTAACTAAATATATGCAAAATTCATTCCTTTTTAGAAAAAAAAACAGACAAACAAAATCCGAGACGCTATCAACATATATTATTAAAAATAATTAGAAATTAATAAATAATAGCTTGATTAACATAAATTAATCGTCTGTATTTTAATTTTTTTTTATAAATTAATTGATACTATATTAAAATAAAAACTTTTATGTTAGTATCTGTTACATGATTAAAAAAAAGAATCGCTTATAAACGGAATAATAATAAAATTGATTAAAATTTAACAAAACTACTACTAACATTTGTTAGTTAATACATTATTATACATTTTATTTTTACTTTTAAAGATATAATTAGTTATTAATTAAAAATATTCATAATAGTTTTAATTATAAAAAATATACTTATTCAAGTTGCACTAAATTAAATTAACTAGACTATTTAAATATAAAATTGTGGTAAAAAAATATTGAAATTATAAATAATAATTTATTAATGATAGAAATCAATTGAAATTAAAGCCACATTTAATTAAAAATAATTAATAATATTCTTTTAAATTACAATAATTCTAAAGACAACTTTAATCACTAAAGTAACAGAAAACAAATTTGTTTAAAAATTATCAATGGCAAAATGAAAACTTAATCAAAAAATAAAATAATTTTTGATTTTAAATAAAAAATGATTTCTATTTTAATAATAATTAATATAAAAAGTATAGCATATTGGTATATGATTGAATTTAAGAGCCAAATAAAAAATAAATTATTAATTAATGGTATATGAAAACACGATCAATTGTTTTATTTCTATAAAAAATGTGATATATGATACAATTGATAAGTAATAATCGAATAAGTTATTTGTTACTTACTACAATACAAATATTACCTTCTCAAAATATTTATGAATCACTTTCACGTAAAAATTGAAGTTCAAGGTATTAATTAAAATATTAATATTTTAATCAAACTAACGCAAATTTAATAAAATATCATAGTTGAATATGCACTATTAAAAATATATGATTATTTCAAAATATCTTTAAAGAAAATAGTTAAATGTGACTCCGTCGAAATATACATCAAAGACGTTTAATTTTTTTTAATTTTGTTGCAAAAAAATGCCAAAGAAAAACATAAAATGTAAACTTAGTATAATTAATAATATTATACATTCTTTATTTAAACACGTGATATAAAAACTATAGTAATTAAATTAAAACAAGTAATTTAGAATATTTAATAACATATGTTTTCGCTAAAAAGTTCTTTTTTTACATTATATAGTTATCATCAGAAGAGATCATTTTTTTAACACAAAATTTTATAAAAGTAATACATTCTTCGAATAATATAAGTGTTATATACTTAAAATAAATAATTTAAAAAATGCAAAATTCTGAATGATTAAAGATATTGAAATTTTATTTAATATGAATAAATGTATTTGGAGATATGTTGGCTAATTACTAATGAAATGTTTTTGCCATACTAACCGTCAACATGATAATTTTATAAATCTTTTACATTACATCTAAGTAACTGTTACAAGATGTGCCGAGGATCTACTATCGATAATATATGTTCATAGTATTGGCGCTGTAGCTTTTAAAAAAAAAATAAAAAATTTTTACGCTCGTAAATACTTAAATTTTTAACTGTTATCTCTGCTCGAAATAAACTCGGCCACTTTTTATAATTGTGGTCTAGTTATACAGGGAATACGACAAAAATGGGTCTAACTCGTAATTTTTTTTCATGTAAGGATACAATAGTTATACTACTAGCTAAATATTTTCTATATAGTGAAATTCACAAAAACATTCCCTGCAAAATATATTCGTATACATTATACAAAAAAGTGGGAGATTTAAATTTTTGTTTCTATGACGACTTTAATCTAAGTGGAATATCTTAAATCAACTAATGATTTGATTAATTTATATTTAGGGTAAGTAATTTTATTAAAGAAATATTTTACTTCAACGAAAAGCTGATTATATTTTATATGACGTGTATTATTATTTAATACATTTCAAATATCTAAAAGATTTAGAAAATTTTTAACAATAATATTAAACATAACTTCAATTAAGTACAATGTTATATTTAATAACTTAATTTTTGTTTAGATCTTTCTCAACACATGTTTATGCCTTCTATTCGTATTTTTTCCTTTTTTAATAAACATGTATTTTCAAAAACAAAATTTATAAATATAATATTATCATATAAATAATATACTCTAATTTAAGTAACAAAGTAAATTGTATCTTTATCATATTAATGTTTAAAGTGTTTTAAACAAATATTTTTTTTAAAGTTTTTTTTCTAATATGAGAAAATATCTTATAATCATAGAAATTTTCATGTTATCAAAAAAACTATTATCATTTTCTGTTATGGAATTAAAATATCATGATGTGTTCATTTAATTTTTCTTATCAACTTTTAATCCAACAAAAATCTTATGATTAAAATACTACTCAATGTCATTATAACTTAAAATTTCCATTATAAAAACGAATTTTTTTGATTTGTCTTTTCATTAAATCCTTTGTGATAATTCCTATCTTGACATACCTACCTTATAATTTAAATTAAGATTGTATATAAAGAAGTTAAAATATAGTCATAAAGATAAAAATGAAATTTATAAATATTTTTGTTATAATACTTCTAACTCTTGTAAAATATATAAAGAGTAATTGTGAAACTATGGCAAATAGTGGATATTGTCAAAATCCGTTATATCAAAAAATAATGTGTCAAAATTGTCCAAAAGAATGTTCAAAGTACTGTATCATTCCATCCCCGGATCCATCCTGTCATGATATTGCATCAAATTGTGAATCCATGAAGGAGCTTTGCAACAATCCAACATATAAACCTATGATGAGTAAAGAATGTCCCTCTACATGTGATACATGTTCTGGTAAAACTACAACACGTACAACTACAAAATCTTCATCAACAACCACTTCTTCATCAACAACTATCTCTCCATCAACTACCACAACAAAGAATACCAACAAAAAATTAAATATCTTCTAAAAAATTATCATGTTTTATAAATTTTTTGTTTCGATTTTAGAATTAATTTTTAATAATTCAAAATAAAAAATACAAGAATAGGTTAACGTGTTGATTAATACTGATCTCGAATTAAACTGAAAATTTAACTTCACCTCTACTGATATTCCAAACATTACTTAGACATATAAAAAATAAGTGAACTGGTTGGAAATTTTTAATGAAGTAATATCAATTGAAATCATTTTCGACGTAAAATCTTTAACGATGAGTTATTTATTTACTTTCACTTAACGTTATATAAAACTTCTGTAACCAAGTAAAAGAAAATTCAATAACATTATTTTAAATTATTAACTAAATCGTTTAGAAAAGTAAATTTCCAAGGGACATAATTTATACTCATATTTTTGAAGTTTTATTTGTTATAAAAAAACGTTTTTTTAGAACTCTTTAAACGTGTCCGAATTTGTTCCATTTAAAGTAGCAACAATTAGAGTTTGAACATGCATAAAGTTTGTATAACCAGTATCGGGTTCTTCAATACTGCTTTTAGGACCTACTTTACTTAGTAGTAAATATTAAGAATAATTTTTTATTTATGAAATTTATTTGTTATTTTATTTTTAAAAACAAATAAAAAATAATGTATAGTGGAATTAATTATAAACGATAATATTATAAAAAAATTTGATGGTAATACTTCTTGCAGATAATTTAAATAGCAAACTACTTCACTTCTTAAAAATTATTGTTTGATAAAAAATATTACCTAGGACAAATTAATTTTATATTTCTAATATAATTATATGTCGTTACAATTTTTTATATGTAAATCTAACAATTTTGTAACATATTTATTTTTATGTATCTAATATTACTATTTTATAAAAACGAAAGGGAGAATAACTTTAAATAGAACTTATTTTTTAGTTATAGAAATATATATTCCTATAAATACTATAATTTTTTGTTAAATTAGAAGATAAAATAGTAATTAAAGATTTTAAGGAAAATGTCATTAAATTGATTTTGTTTTCAATAAAGTAAATAACAACAATGTGGCATTTAATATGATTTTTGGTTTTTTTTCCATTTTAACAATTTCAAACGGTTAATATGATACCAGAAACATATTTAAATGACGCAAGATATTTTGCTCGGATTTCATTAAAAACATACATAATTATAAATAAAAGATTTTATTATCAAAATTATGATAATTTACAAGGATGGTGGAATATATAAAAAAAATGTTACTAATAACTTTAAAGAATTTTTCTGTTTTAGTCGAAACATAAAAATAAGACTATCATCAAACTATAATTGTTAATTATAAAAGTATATTTTTTAATGGAGTACATCGCATTAGAAATTTTCAAATAACATTTTAACTCTTGAGATATACATTAATGTGTATTTACAAATATATAAAAAGGTTAGATAATTTTAAAACGTTATTTTTGTTAAAAGGATTTAAATTTGATAGAAGTACAATTAATTTGGAGATAAGCTATGCCTCACTATCAAAAGAGTGATTATTATTATTTTTCCATTTTTATGTGTAAATAATGTTAGTTTTCAGGATAAAAATAGCAGCGAGTGGTTTCGATCCACCGACCTCTGGGTTATGGGCCCAGCACGCTTCCACTGCGCCACGCTGCTGCGGAAAGGAACATCCCTGTTAGTTGGATACAAATAATTCTCAAATTTGAGAGTTTAGGCAAATTTCAGTGTTCTATTATTAATAAATACAATGTAATATAATTATAAAATATTAGATATAAATATTCTATAAAATTCAATTTCACTCATTAGTTTTTAAAAGCAACATAGCCTTGCTTAAAAATTTACATCTGTCTGTTTTGAAAATAAATATTTAATACTACATTTCAATTTAGAGTTGAGTTGTGAAAAAGTCCTTTTTATGTGTCACTTTTTCTTGAAATGGATTAGAATAACACTTTATATTAATTGTGTGAGATAATAAAATTTATTCCTATATTGTTTTTTAGTAAAAAAAATTTACAACAACTTATTATATTAAAATTCCATTTAATTTATTACTCTAACTAAAACAAAAAGTTATAAATATTTTTAATAAAATAATAGTAATTTAACAAAATTTTTTCATAAAATTGAATAAAAAAAATTGATAAATTTTGTTTGAGAATTAAAGAAATGGAACATTGAAATATTTTAATTCACAAAGTTTTTAACTGATTTAGAAATAAATAAAGAATAAAAAAACTAAATTTTACAATAATAATGTTTCAATATAATAAACTTTTTAAAGGAAAGAAAAATAAAATACACAATAGCTATAAAGACATTCTATCTTTTTGATAGGTTTTAACTAATAAAAATAGAAATGAACAATAAAGATGGTAAATCATATCATATTTAATAACTTAATATATCGTAACAACAATATTATATGATTATACAATTAATAAAATTTTAATTAAATAAATAGATATAAAAAGTGTATATAAGGCTTTTTTATTAAGAATTTCTTTGTTTATATTCATAATGCCATCTATTAAAATCTACATTAAAAACAACAATAGCTCCAGAATCAAGACCTGCTAAAATGAAACGTTGGTTGGTTGGTAAAGATAAACTTCTAATTGGACTATCAGTTTGTTGAAAAGTATATACTACCTGAAGAGGGAATAATCTTAAGACACTAATGCGTCCATTTTCTGTACCGATTATTAAATATTCACCATCACGGGACAGAACAGCTGAAAAGATTTTTTCTGTTGATTTGTGTAATGGAACATTCAATTGATAACCTGTTGAAGTGAATGTTGAAACAATTTCATGATTGTATATTACTGAAATTATACAATCTCTATTCATCATAATATGTGTTACACCAGGGTAATCATTATACTTTAAAGGATCCAAAATATGTAAAAGATCTTTGCTTTGAATTCTTCTAATTAAATCACCAGAAACTGTATGCATAAGAACAGTCCCATCGATACTTCCACTAACTACTATACCATTTTCTGCAGAAACTGTTAAAGCCGTAATTCTTGAATCATGTCCAGTCAAGATGGCTCTTGGTGCAGCAGGTTCTCCCTGAATATTATATTCACCAGCTATAAAATTTGTTGTTGTATTAAAATGCCATAATACAACCGTACAATCAATAGATCCTGAAACAACATAAAAGTCCATATTCGGTATTTGCTCTGATCTTCCTAAACATGTCACAACATCTCCATGTCCATAAACAACTTGTCTTACAGTAGCATTTTCTGAGTCAATTACTCTGAAAGAATAATCCGGATATCCACACGCAATAATTACTTTTGAATCAAGGGATGTTACAAAGTTAGATGATGAAATTGGAAACCTTTGATCAAACGAATCTCCTAAATGTCTCTTTGGAAGGATTGTTGAAGGGTTTCCAATCGCCAATAATGGGTCAACTGTAAGTGGTAACTCAGTTGTTGATGGATTACTTGTTGTTGCCAATCTATCTTTATCTTCATTTGATATTGGGAGTTGTGAATTGGTTGATGTTTGTTGGTAATTAACATAATTATTATTCCATTTATTCAAAGAAAATACTAAATTTTGTGCTATTGATATGACTGTAGGATTTACCAAAAGCAAATGTGTATTAGCAGACAAATGAACCACCGGAGAATTAGATATAAATTTCATTAACATGCATAAATCATCAGTAACAGGTTGGAAAGAAAATGGTGATATTGATAAAAGTGATTGCCTAACAGGATGTGGTTCTATTAATAATTGTACGGGGGTTTGTCCAAATGACAATATTTGTTTTTCTATACCTTCTCTTGTTATTGGATCTTCAATAGCCGACTTGTTAACACTACCTTCATATGACAAATAGTAAAAAACATTCGTTGCTCTAATAGCTTCTGGTCCTCTTTGTTTATAACCAAAAATTAAGTCGATCCATTGATTCAATTGACACGAAACTAAATCTGATTCTAAAGCTTGCCTATGAATTTGAATAAATTTTTCAGGAGAACCTTCTGCCCAGGGAGGTAATTGAACATCATCAACAACCTGACCATTGTCTCTTATTCCTAGATCATATTTATTAGTATTTTTAAATATTTCTGGTAAATAAAATAATTCTGGAATTAATTCTTTTACATCTTGAGGATTTTTTTGACAATTTTCCCAAGCTTGGCCAATTGAATGGAATAAACGATCTGAATGATCAAATTTTCCTGATTGTAAATCCAAAAAAATTGAAGTGTAAGGTTCTTGTCTAAACATCCAATTTAAAACAAATGCTTCAGTAGAGTAATGAGTTCCATAGTGAAATGGTGGAATTGTTTCATCTACCCACGAATCAAATCTATCTTTATAAAATTTCTTTCTAGTTTCAGACAAAGCACCAATTGGTTTTGTAAGATCTCTAAAATTACTTGGTTCTTTTAAATCTAATGTATTACTAGTATAATTTGATAAAATCCATGGAAAAACAGGGTATTGATTAAGATCGTTATATGTACGACCAGAAATTGTGTTCAAAAACATTAAATAGTCGAAATTAGAAACTTCACGACGTTGCCACTTTGATGGCATATCAGAATATTTGAAAAGTTGTTTTGGCTTCATAAGAGATGTTTTTCTTTTTTGCGGTAAACCATATTTTACTCCTACTCCAACGGAAGGTAAATGTTCCACAACCAACTTTACAGTTTCATAACTTTCAAAAGAGAACATTATTGCTGTTCTAGAGGCAATAAAAAGTTCCAATGCTGTATATTGAAGCATATACCTTCTTAAAAAGATGGCACGTATTTCTGGAAATCTCCATCTTCCATGAAGAAAGTCACAATATCTAAGTACCTAAAACAGACAATTATCAAAACGAATATAAAAGAATATTTGAAAAAAAGTTCTGATCTCGATATTTATAGTAATTAAGATTTTCTTCTATGTAGGTTCGAATTCTGCTTAAGACAGGTTAATTTTTCTATTCCCAATAAATATTACTAATAAAAAATATGGTTACTAAAATTTTTTTTGTCCTTTTGTTAACCTAATTTTAAGAGAACAATTATTAGTTAGAACAATCAGTAATTATATCCTCAAATATCTTATCTATCAAATGTCTAAAATACTAATCAGACTTCTCTATCAATCAAAATATATCAGCGCAACATAAAGTCAAATTCTCTTTCTACCAATTATCAAAAGAAACCACCGCCCTTCAGAATATATATTTTTATATTTTATTTTTAGGAAAAGAATGATTCAAGAATATTCAGTTACATTAATGCAATTAACAATAATATAATTTCTTTCTAACATCTACGATGATACATATGCGTGACTAGTCAAATATCTCCTTATCCATCATTATAATCTCATAATATACAAGAAGGAAAAGGTTAAATTAAATTAGTACTTTTATATTATAAAAGTGTAGATGTTTCTTTTTATCAATTGATAAATAAAAACGCCAATTAAATTATGATGTGCTATTATAACCACCTTGACAGATTTAATGATTTCCTCCAACAGCCATGAAATATATTATTAAATTATAAAAGGCATACAGAGAAATATTATCAAGTAACAAGTAATTAACATTTGAAAAGTGATATCCTTCTTGTAGCATATGTCGTGACAGAAGTGATTAAAAGTTAAGGAAATAAATATTTCGTGATTTATTGATATTGTCACATTGACATTATATAATGATTTTCTTAAGAACATTCAATTTATCTATAATATACATTATAATAAAATAATTTTTTTCTATCAAGTAAGTAATTTATGTTACTTTATATGAAAAAGAAGCTTCTAATCTTTTACTTAATCATTTATAAAAAAAACACATCAATAAAGTTATTAGATAAATATATAGTTTAACAAACCTTATAATTATTTTCAATCAAAATCACTTTATATGTGGCATTTATATTTTTAAATTTTCTCAAAAATGCAAAGATATTAATCAGAAAGGATGATTTTCGAGACAACTCAAAATTAACTTTGATAACACAACCATTCTCATCAATCAAACTTTTAAAATGAGATTACAGCAAGATAAAGTAATAGAGGTGTGTATTTTGAAATTATTACGTTAATAAGTTTGGTAGAAGCTCAATAAAAATTAAATTATCCTCTAGTTTGTTTATAAGATATATATTACTTTCAAATAAAAACCCACATTAGAAATTTTTTTTTATATTTTACAATACATTTTCACTTTTACAAAATTGATAGAAATATTTTAAATTTCGGTAAATACATTTGTATTTTATTACTAAAGTAATTGAAATATTATTATAAGAGATAATTTTGTTTTTGACATTTTACACACTATTATATTGTAACATATTTTTACTCTATTTTCTATAAAAACATAAAGAAGGACGTTACTTTTTAGGGTATTTTACATATACCCGGTATAACTTTTTCAATTTTCCATGTAAGGCGGTACTACTCACGCAATTTCCAGTGCTCTGTCAAGTTTATAAAGAGAAAGTATATTACTGGCATATGAAGTATAATACTCATTTCAATTTTCATTAGTTAACTTTATATACATATATATAAATTTATTAATAAATTTTATTTTTGGTTTTTTTATTACTGTATAACATCCAACAATATGCTTGGGAGAAATCCATCAACTTGTTATCAAATATCTAATTATTATACAACAAAAGTATTACGTAGAAAAAACCATATTCGTGAAACATGTGCAATGATTGCTAAAATAGCACAAGATATTCTCAATGATGTAGAAAGACAAGAACCAAGATTCATAAGTACAATAATTGAAAATCAACAGGGAAGATATGAAGGAGTAAGTTTAAATTTTTATCAAATTCGCGCACTTTATAGTTAATGCCAATTAACTAATTATAATCAATTATAAAATTTATATATGATAAAAGACATTTTAATATTATTATATGTTAATAGTATAATATATTCATTCACCGATATAAATTAATATAAAAATGAAAGGTAGAAGTAAATATTACTAAGTTTAAATAAATTTTAGATCATTGCACATTCACCACATGAATTTGAAATACTTCTTTATCTTAATCAAATGGGAGTTTTCAGTTTTGTGGATGATGGTACAATACCTGGATGTGCTGTATTGAAATTATCTGATGGCAGAAAAAGATCAATGTCTTTGTGGGTTGAATTTATTACTGCTTCTGGATACTTAAGTGCGAGAAAGATAAGATCGAGATTTCAAGCGTTAGTGGGACAAGCTATTGAAAAAAGTCAATATTCAGAATCCTGTGATTTAATAAAAGATACCTCTGATGTCAAAATAAAAATACAGGATAAATACACATTACAGATAACGTGTGCTTTCAGATGTAATAGTATTTGGCCTCGTAGTGCAACTCACTGGCCTAATATTAATTTAATTTGGCCTACACCTCAAATTGCAAATGAAGTCAAAGCTGAAGGTTTTGATTTACTATCAAAAGAAACAATTGTTCATGGTGGTCCAGGTATAATGTTAAATAATATATCTCAAAATGAGACAACATTACCAATACCTGGCACTAAAGGAAGTAGTGCAGTAGTTTCGGGAAATACATCATCTCAAAACAATTCTACGATGGAAGGTGATGCATGGGCTATGAATTTAACACAAGCAGAAAGTATATTAATATCTCATCCAACAAGAAAAAAAACTTTATCAATATTAAAATCATTAAGAGACGATCATCTACAATTTCCTAATAGTCCAATAACAAATTATGTAATTAAAACATTAATTTTATTTGAGTGTGAAAAACATCCACACGACTATGAATGGGAGGAACATTGCATTGGTGATAGAATACTAGGAGTTCTTCTACAATTAGTTAGTTGTTTACAATGCAGAAAATGTCCTCACTACTTTATACCACAATTGGATTTATTAAAGGGGAAATCTTATCAATTGTTAGATGAAAGTGCTAAAGTAACATGGAAACTGGCAAGAACATTAATGCTTGATGCTAGAGCTCTAGAATCACTTTGAAAACATTAATCTATTTTATCAAAAAAATAATCTTATATTATTATTAATAAAATATTCGGTATTAATAAAAGTAAAATAAAAAATAATTTTAGTGTTTTTATAAATAATATTGTGGTATTATTATTGAAATTTTAAAAATACAAAAAGATGTTTCAAATTTTTAAAAGATGATTGACATTTTGGATAAAAAATTTTGACAATTTTATAGATAAATGTCATTTCATATTAAGTTCAAATTTTGTTAGGAATTTTAATTATTATTCAATAAACTAACCTTTGGATTTTGTTTTCCATACAAATCATCTCCTTCATCTGCATCAAAATAGAGATCTGACATTGTTATAGATATCGTTCCTGGTACAACTAAACCTGGAGCAATCAGTTTACAAGGTGTTGAATAAATTGAATTACTATCTAAAATTTTTTTAGTCATTTTTAACATTTACCTTCTAACCTACCTTTTTTTGTTGTTTCTATATCCATACTTTCCTCTAACCATTTGCATATATCACCATCTTCAACTTGGTGTTCCTGAGTATTGGAATTGTTTCCGAAAGACGAAACAATTGCATTTCTTTTTTTTAATTCTTTTAGTAGCTTTTGTCTGGACTCAGATATAGCTTCTTCTGAAATGATATCTGTAGTTTGATGTAATCGTACCATTGAAAGTCTTCCACCGTGGGGGTTTGGTATAAATCTTTTTCTTCGTCTTGAATCGTCTTCCCATGTGTCAAGTTTCCAAAATATCATAGGTTCTTGCTCATTATCTGACCATGCTCCATTTGGAGACATAATCATTGTTTTCATATTTTCTAACATTTTCTCTGCTATCATTAAATCTCTTCTACGAGCAGATTCAATTAAATGCTCACATAATCTTTCTTGTTCTTTCCTTTCTCTTAATCTATCATTTGAATCGTTTTGAAAAGCAGTGTGTTTAGATACATCTTCAGCACGAAGGCGGTTTAAAATAAAATCAGCTTCATTAGCTACTCTCAAAATATGTTCTCTAGTAGCATGTGCCATAAGGCGTCCTGTAAAAAATCGATTGAAAATTTACTTACTTGTCAGATGAAAGAAACAAACAAATAGGAAAAAAAAGTTAAAGAAGAAAACTCTAATTAATACATTATTAAAGATGATTATTTCCTTTGTATTGTGTCAACAAAAGGAATAAGGATACATTAAAAATGATAGTATTATACATAATTAATATGTCATCTATCAAAATAAAATTAAACATATGCTTACCTTCATTAACAAGTTCTATAAAAGCTAATCCAGCATGTTTTTGTAGGGAAGTTTGCCATTCTTGACTACAAAGTAACATGACTAATTCAATAACAGAACCTTGGAGATTTTTTAATGTTTGCATTACTTTATCATCATTCATTATTTCTTGACCATGAGTGCCAAGAAGACTTTTTTGTAGGTAATTTTTAAAATCCATCATTATTTCCCGAAGAACTGGTGCTGTTGATTCTAGAGCTTTTTGTAATCTTTCTGTCAAGTATGCTTGCTTTTCACTTTTTGTCATAGATAAAAATTTAATAGCATCTGAATTGTTGAAATGATTAAGTTGATTTGTTTCTTCAACTGTTGGTTTATTAACAATTGTAGTATTATCAGTTATTTTTATTGAGGCTATTTCTTTAAATGATTTTTCATTTTCTATATTCTCTTCTACATTTTCTCTATCTTTTTCCTCCTCGCAATTTTGTTGAACTGTCTCAAACGTATCAGGAATTTCATCTTCATGAACTAAAGAATTTTTAGATGTATAATTACTTCCCATACCATTTAACGGTGATGATTTTAATGTTTGCCCTGAATTGTTAGTATCAAAGAAAGGACTTGGAGTTGTTGGTGGCTCAAGAATATCTCTGTACCGTGAAACCATGAGAACAGATAGAAAATATATAATTGCTAATGCTAAAAATTGAGCTTGTCTTGGTTCATCCATATCACGATAAACAATCCCACGAAGACGTGATAAGTCAGAATTTTGTAATAAACTTTCAACATCTGGAATATAGTTTGGTGATGGTAAACCATTAATTATATCAAGAATATTCTTATAATTAGGAAAACATTCATCAATAAATTGTATGATAGCATCAGCACGTTGTAATTGTTTATGAGTTGCATTGTCACCAGGAAGTATCAAAGAAGGCCTTTCATTTTTAGAGACACGACAAGCAAGTATATTTCTAACAGCAATAGTAGCGGAAAGACGTAACATTTGTCTTAAGATGCCTCCATTAGGCATATTCTTTTCTTGTTCTAATTCCGTTAGTTGAGCTGCTGACATAAATATAAATGAATCAGCCAATAAAGCAAAACGATGTAATAAACGAGTTGCATCATAAATAGCCAATCCTTGCTTACTTGTATCAACAATATCTAATTCTGAATTGGGTGAAGTTGCAGCAGCAAGTAATGGCAAAAGTCCTCCACATGATATTACTAGTGAATCAGACAATTGACTTATAATATGTATTGTATTAGAAATAAATGTTTGATTATCTATACCAGTTATGAAATCAGTAAAAACAGGACCAGAAGTATTGTATTTACTAATTGTTGTTTCAATACTGTCTAATAAGTCACTTAATAATCGTAATTGAACGTGGCTCCAAACAAAATCAGGAGTTCTATAGCATGCAACATTCCCATTTGAATTTCCTTGCCTTATTTCACGTTGGTGATTTTCCCAAGAAACTTTAGCATGAGATATAGCTAATGTATCAACCCATACACGCCAACCCCCAAATTCAATTTTAATTGCGTGTTCCAAAAGTACTTTAAAAATTTTATAAACAATTTCCGAAATACTTGCTTCAACATCAGTTTTAGGATAGATGAATGCTAATGATATTAACCATTCTTGCCACACAGACAATTGCAAAATTGTTCGACGATTATCTTTGTTAGAAGAACATAATTTCAAAAGATCTTCTAAGAAAGATTTTCTAACTTCCATGGACTCATTACATAATTCAGATTGAGTAATTAAATTGGCAATAACTTTTAACATGTGGGGATTTTCAAAATTAATACTATTTGTATTACTTTTAGTTGAATCATTTTGTCCGTTTATTTCAGAAGAAATTTCTTCTACTAATATTTCGTATAATACATTATAGCAAGCTTTGGATAAATATGTGCAATTTTGTAACAGTTTATCGCTAATTAATGCTAGCAAATTTTGATTATGTATACTATCATTTTTCCTTTTAATTGTTGATCTACATAAAAAATTACCTAAAATTTTTAAAACTGGTATTCTGATATTTTCATTTGGTGAAGACATTAAATCAAAAATAACACATATCCCTTTGTTATTATCAAATGCTGGAACCATAATTGCAGCATGAATTGCTAATTGTCTCATTATTTGATTTAATATATCGAAAAGATTTTCATCTCTTGACTCTGTCGCAAGAAAATTAAAAATTATTTGAAATTCTTCATCTCGTTTACTATCCTTATTCAACAGTTGTTCTTTATTGAACATTAATTTATCTATTAGATCAAGAATTAACTTTCTTATAGTTTTAATCTCTTCTATAACACGTTTAGTTTCACAAATTTTAACATTAGTGTTGTCTTCAGTATAATCAGTTGGTCGTGCAATCCAATAGTTAATTTTTAATGCATGTACCAACTCTAAAACAGCTGGTGTTCTTCTAATTACCGTTCCTAAACCATTTTTACCTAATCCTTCTTCAATCAAATATTTATATAATTCCTTTTGTACATGATATTGAGCCCGATACCATAATTGTGGATTAAATAAAATATGATCAACAAGATGTTTTAATAATGGCAATCCAGTGGTGTGATATTTCATTAAAAATCTTGTCATTTCGATTAATGTTTTAAGAACATCTAATGTTAAATGATTTGGTGATACATTACTTAAAGTATGAGAAACGATAAGAAAACCTTTTGAATGGAATAATTGTTGTTGAGCACTAACAGATGTTTTTAACAATAATGATATAACTGATAATAAATTAGCACAAATATCATAATCTATCATAGTACTATGATCAGTATGAAGCATATCAACTTGTGTAAATAGAGGCAATAACATTTGTATTCCACCAACTGAATGGAGAGATGAATGAATTGAATGAGTAGTTACAACTTTGACATTTTTTAAAATTGCATGAGGAACTTGAACAAAAAAAGAATTCATAGCCTGTGAACCAGACGAAGCTTTAGAGGTAGTGATTTTATTAGAAGGCATTAAACACAGTTGTTCATGACAGTTTTTAGGGCAATAAGCTAGAACCATTGAATTATTAAGTGAACCATCGAATAGATGTTTTTTATACCCATCTGGAAGATTACTCTCTGCATCATGCTTAAAATAACTCTGATAACCAGGTCCAAGACAAAACAAACAACTAGCTTGCTGTGGAGAAATAGACTGTGAGAAAACATATATAGCACAAATTTGTCCACAGAAAGATTCATTAGAATTATTCTCGTTTGGACCACAACCAATAAAACAACGATTAAAGTGATCTGTTGTAGAAACTAACCAATTTGCTTCTAGCGTTTCTATTAAAGCACCATCTATATATACACTTATATCATTTTTCCCCCATCTAGAATAGTTAAAGGATAATGCAATATGATGCCATTTTCTAGGTATTAAAGGTTGTTTTATACATTTTATACATTCTTTTTGTCCACCAACATTATTATTAGATTTTATACAACGTATAACAAGACAAGAACCCATAAAATATCCAGAGTATCCTAAACCTTTTTCAGTACAGAAATAAAATAAATATGGTGTTTCCCTTTCAAATTGAGACCCATTAGATGGGTCCATACGTAACCAAGTACTAAAAGTCCATCCATTCTGATAAGGCCATTTAGTCAAAGGAGGTAAAGCTAATCCAGATAATTCTTTACCAGGAAATGAAAAGAATACATCTGCAGTATCTTTTTCGGCATTTCCTTCATTACTGATAATAATTTAACTGAATACCTCGGCCAGACACCATTTGTAGCATGTAAAGCACGTAGAAATCTTTTTGTTTCTTTGACAGTTATTGAATATGAAGATAAAACTGAAAGAAGTTGTATTATTAAATCAGCAACAATGCTTTCATAATTTGGTAATCTATCTAGTAACTTTGATATTAAACCAATCTCTGAGCATGCTTCAAGATTAATAAAACTTTTTTTTACAGAATGGCTAAACATTGTCCAAGTTTCAACTTGATCAACAACAGACGATTTATCCAAAACTTTAAGCATAGTATCAATTGCTTTAGGATATTCAATTCTGAATTTTGAATCTAAATCAAAAGCACCACCAACCAAAACATTTAGTATTTCTTCTATTATTATTTTTGGATCAGTATTTCCTCTTTCAAAAGCCATCTCTAGACGTTCTAATGATTCATTAGGACTTTCATCACTATTATGTATGACATGTCGTAATACAGGAGGAGGTAATGGAGGCGTTTCATTCAAAAGTTTCAGACTCGTCTTTTTTATCACTCTCATTTGAATTTGTATTTAAATCTATCTCCTCACCAGCAATTTCGATGTCATTAATAGTTTTTAATAAATCAATACTCGATGATTCATCTGTCTCTAGATTTCTGTGAGCAAGTAAATTTTCATTTTGATGTACAATTTCCTCACTAACAGGCTCTTTACAGAGTTCGATATTTTGAAATTCCTCTACATTATAATTTTCCATGCTATTTTTACTACCATTTTTATGTTCTTCCGAAACTAAAGGTTTAATTGAATTTTCCAATGTTAAAGGAATATTTTTCTCTTCAACAGCACTACTGACAATCAGTGTTTGAGTAGAAATAAATTTATCGTCATCAGACATATCATCTAGATTAGGTGAAACTTTATCTGATTTTTGATGGATATGTTCATCCGACATCATTCCATACTAAAATTAAAAGAAAATTACTTTATATAAAATATATTAAAATGAAACATAGATAAAAAAGCGGTCAAAAAATTAAATTATCCATTTTCGAGTAATAACAAATGTTTAATACTTGATTAATAACTAAATTTGACACAACGATATTACATAGTTTTAATTATACTAAATGATAATAATGGTATTTATAATTTATTAAAAAATTCTTTAAAAAAATTTTTGCAGGTAGCTTTGTTATGCCGAAATCTGTATTTATGATCATCTAAGAATATTTTGAACGCAGTTAACAAAAGTTTTAAATATTTGGATAATTAACAATATTAGTCATCAATAAAATTAAAATGTAGATGCTTTTAATAACATTACTAGGGATTTAAATTTAATGATAAATAATAAACATTTTGCATTACAAACAAGTTTCAAGAGGCAAAAATCGCTTAAAAATTTTAAGATAATTCTTTACTATGTTTCATTGGTTTGTTAATATTTAGCTAAAATTTCTTAATAAATACAGGAAGACTTAAAATGGTCCATTAATTAACTAAATTTTCATACAAATTTTCCATTTTAAAAAAAAGTACACCAAAAATTTTATCAAAGAAATACAATGGTTTTAAGTAAAACATAAGTTTATAATCATTTACCAAATTAGATCTCCGTATAATGTTCTATATAATTTTAGTATGATTGCAATTACCAACATTCCAAAATGAAACTTTAAACTTTTTAAACAATGACTTTTATTTATTTTCACTTATTATACTAAAACATTCATGATTTATAATATATTGTTTGTTTGACTGAAACTACGTAAAAAATTATTAATGTAATATGTATTCATGACTATTTTTCTTTCAAAAACATTTTGTGAAGTTTTTGAAACGTGATTTTATCTTCAACATACAATAATACCCTTACAGTATGTCATAAGTAGAAATTCACAATCACCCTAATGTCCAAAACTATAAATTGATCTACTTAACAACTTTATATATCTAATTGTATATGCAATACCAAGATTGAATTTGTTTTTTAAAGATACGATAAAAAACAATCATTCACTTAATAATTTTGAATACGTATAATTAGAAAATATGATATATTAATGCGCAATTCGTTGGTTAAGAAAATAGTACAGAAGATATATCTAAATAATTTCTTGAAAAAGAATAAAAATTAATAAAACACAAAAGTTAATAGAAATATATGGACAAACAAAATAAAACTTCCAGAAAACCATTTCTACCTCAATTAATTCTTTTAAATATTTAAAATATATTCAATTAATGAAATTACATGAGAATTATACATACTCTTTAGGAAATTTTCTTAAGAATCTAATATATTTTAACATTTTAATTAATTGTACAACATTTTTAGGAATAATCGCAATAAAATTTATAGACATCTAAGCGTTTCGTTAGTTGTTTAATACATTAAACATCTGCGAATTGTTTAGTGGATATAAAAGATATTATTCACTAAAAGTTATGAAACAAAGTTCCTCAAAACATTTTGAATTTGAAACAATAATTCTTGCTATTCTTACAATGACGTGACCAAACACGTTAAAAGAAATTTTTTAGCAATAATATAAGCTAACATCTTAAATAAACAGTATACAAATTAATGTCAGGTGCTACAATTTTTTAAAAACCAATATTAATTGTCTAGCGTATATAAGACAAAACTAAGAAGAAATATCTTTTATTCAAATATTTTAATTAAATAAATATAAAAATCAATTTTTTAAAATTTAAATAGTTAATGATGTAAAAACACTCCAACGTTTAATAGAAATACAAGATTTATAATAAAAAGTATGCATAAATGACAATTTGTGAAATTTAAAATATATATATCTTAAGAACAAAATATAGATAGTCATATGTAATAATATAGTAAAATGTAAAACTTTAACAATAAGAAAAATAAAAAAAGGCTAGTTCCAAATGTGATATTTTAATTTTAAATGATTAAAACTAATGTCACTTTATATATATAGAAATATTATAACTTCTAAACCATTATAAGTAACCTTAAAAAGATTTATCCAGGGAAAAAATTGTTTAAACACATTTTAGTTAAAAAAAATTGTTATAAAGATGTATGTTTATAGAAGGCGTTACAAATTTTCAAACATATACAATCTGTTAAATAGTAATATAACATGAAGAATAATTAATAATAAAAACTAGTCATTAAAAAATATAAATTAAATGAAAAGTATAACTATATGTTTATTTATAGCGAAAGTGCTGCAACACGAAAATATTAAAAATTATCCTCTGTAAAAAATAATAACATCACGCTATATTTTAGTGAAAAGAATTCAAGAAATAAATAAAAATTACATAATAAAACAAAAAATACTTATTCGCATTTATATAAACATTAAAAAATGGATAAAACAATAAAAACAAAAAAGGTACTATTTGTAAAATTTAAGAATTATGAAAGTTTTTAAAGAGGATATGAACAATATTGTTATCGCAAGACATTTTTCCAATCAATTATACTGTTATGTTTTTTTTCCAACTGTACTCATATATAGAATTAACATGTACAAAAAAGGAACTATACAAACACACAGGAATATGGTGAGGCTTTTCAATCTTAAAAGAATCGTTTCAAATTATTATTACTAATTGGTAACATTTAAGACAATAGTACTAGTAATTTTTACTAAACTATTACAAATAGATGTTTACAGTGCTTATTTGTCAAATAAATAAACCCTGTTTAACTTTACAGAATACATATAGACAACAAACTTAACTTCAAATATATAAGATTCTATACAGCTCATTGGAGGTACGCACACTTTTAATAACCTTTTTATAAGTTACGAGATTGTTCCGGCCTTACGATGTATAAAATTATTTTAAAAAAATTTCCAATAAGCATACCTTTCAGAAACTATCTGTATACTGTACAAATACAATCACTATCAGTGAGATATATTATAATGTAGTTTGAAGCAATTATTAGGTTATAAAAATAGTATAAAACTTTAGTTATCAATTTAGATTTAATAAAAGGTAAATTATATAATTTATGTGCACTTTTAACAAATAATAAGTAGTAGGTAAGAGAATACATTTTTATATTTTTGCTAACAATAATTATAAGACATTATAATAATTTCTAAGAAAAATTTTTTATGCTGCCACGAAAGAATTAAAATAATTTTATTCGAAAAATATAGCTTAATAATTCGGTGGCTATTGAACAAATATTTATTGAAAAGGAAATACCGCCATTGACGATAATCAGGAAATGCAAAAAAGTAACTTAACTCCTAGTCATTCTTTGTTATCTTTTATAATTTATATGCACATTTATAGATAGATTTATTTTATTCTCACAAATATCACTCAATTTTCTAGAAAGTTTAATATATTTATACATATAAACATTGATAAAATATTAAATTTTTAGAGAGATGATGTTTAAAGGCTAATAATTTTTATTGAAATGTTACATTCTTAAGTTAAATAAGTATAAGAATGTCTTTTGGCATGATAAAAAACTTAAAAGAATGACACGTGGAGGAAAAAAGACCAAGCAAAGAATGTGTAATAGTATATTTATAGGTAAAAACATATGTAAAATTATTATTAAAATGTTTTATTATAGATAGAGTGAGGAAATTCTTTAAAAGTAAAATACTACCATCCATATTTAAAGTCTAATTGATTGGGAGAAATGAGCAGCATTATATCAATGACAATAGAATGATACATTTAAAATAAAAGGTAGTAAACGGTATATACAATTTATTATCATTTATATGATATGATTAGTAAATGGAAAGTAGATAAATAAAAACAAAAATGACAAAATATTAAAATACTACAAAAGATATCAAAGAGATATTCTTGTAATACGAAGCAAATGATCATCTCCTACTGAAGCAAGAATAGGTTTGGTAGAATGCATATTGAAAGCTGTTTTATTTGATGTACAAAAACGTAAACGTTTTATTGTTTTACCGTGCAATCTTTTAGATATCATGCACTCCAGATTGTTACCATCAAATTTCCATACTTCAACTTTTCCAGATTCAAGACCAATAACAATAATTGAAGAATCAAAAGGACAAACAGCTACAGATGTCATAGGTTCTGAATGTAGATAACTTTTAACTAATGTTACTACCTCATTATCGAATTTCCAGACTATAAACTTTTTATCTCTTCCAACTGTAACAAAATATTGATCATTTGGAGCCCAATCACAATACCATATAATTCTTGTGTGATTGTTTGGAGAATTAGACTCTGGTCTAGCAAGTAATCTCCATTTTGCACCATCATTATTCTCTTTCTTGAAAATAGACCAAGTCCTATCTCTAGAACAGGTTAATAAGTAATTACCTGAATGGGAAAATTTAATCCCAACAACTGTTAACTGATGACATATTAACTCAGCTTTTCTTTTCCAAGTTTCTGTGTCCCAAATATAAACGGCAGCAAAATTACTATGTGAAGCTTTACAAGAAGTGGCAATTAGTTTACTATCAGGAGATGAATCAATAGCAAAAACTTCATAACCGTGTCCATATAATTTGACTTTTTCTGGCCATAAAGTATTTTGCATTAAACAATCTTCTGTTGGAAGTGATGTTAAATCTTTTGGATACGAAGTAAAAATTGCCATTTCACTAGACATTGCATCGTTTACATTTGATACAGAGTTTTTACTATTAAAATCATTATCATCAACATCCATACCTTCATCAGGCATATTACTTGCTTTGTTTGACAAACCAAGTGATGGAACAAAAGCTCCATAATCTGTGATATTTGAGTAGTCATCGAATAATTCTGTAGGATTTTTTTGAAGAATATTCGCTAAAGAATTAGCAAATGTTGATGGAGCTTTAAAAACTCTAAATATTTTTTCTTCACCCCCAGAAATAAAACGATCTGATGACAAAATCTTCATGCATGTTCGACTATGTCCGTGCATCTGTGGTCTACTTAATTCTCCAACAACAATATTGTTGTAAACAGAGAAAATTCGGGTAGTTTGATCATGAGAACATGTCATAATGTAATTTCCTCTGGGATCCCAATCAACATCAGTAACTGGAGCAGAATGTCCCGATGGCATTACAACACTTTCCCAATCCTGTTCCTCGTTCATTCTCCAACAATAAAGACCTCCGTAATATGAATTTGCTATAACTTCATTTCCATCATCACCAAATATAGCTCCATAATATCCTACAGCTTGGCCTCCAATTTCGCCCATTCGGTGTTCTTCTAACCAAACTCCCCGATCATCTAATGGTTCCCAAATCATTACAGATTTATCTATTGAACACGTTAACAATGCTAATTTAGATGGATGCCATTTAGCAGAATATATCCATCCTTCATGTCCCGACAATATTGTCTCAACTATTACGTTCCATGAGTTATTGTGACTTTCAAATATTACTTCTTTTGTTTTTAAACTATTCTCTCCTTTTTCAGTATCCATTTCGTTCTTATCAATTGACTTGAAACTCCATATCCTTACAAATGTATCTTGGGAAGCTGATGCTAATAGTAATTGATCTTCAAATTTATTAAAAGATAAATCACGTATCCAATCTAAATGTCCTTCTAAAGTTAATTTATCGATAAAATTCCCTGACTTTTCATCTTTTGTCGAAATAGCAATTTTTGAATTAGACAAACTTAATGCAAGAATTATCTCATTAAAATAAGTCATACTTCCACATAATGTTATTATTCTTCCATATACAATTTCTTGTTTATTTATTATTGTCCATTTATTAAAATCCAACTTTAATGTGTAACAATAAGTAATTCCCTTGTGTGAAGAAAATAATATATATAAATCATCGTTGTTTCTATATCCATAGACAAAAGTAATAGGAAACCCTTTGGTATCATTAAAACATTCTATTTCTTTTAAAGAAATTGAATCAAATTCTTTTTCTAACAAACTAATTTTTACTACACCTGCTTTATCTCCAGACAGTAAAATTTTTTTGTCATTATCAACAAGTTTTAAGCATGTTAAATCATCATCATGAATATTATGTACATAATTAGATATATAAAATCCTTCAATCTTATATTATTTTACATAACTTATAACTGTGAATGAACTTACCTTCTTTTGAAAAAATATTACATTGTTTGATGAAGCATACACTCCATGTCCGTTAGTGTCATATTCAAGAACATGAGGCATCTGTGCAACACCACCTGATATAAAAACATCCTCAAATGCCATTACTCTATAAATGAAAGTATCATTAATACTTCAAATAACTAATATAATGAAAAGTACAAGATATTAAAGAAGGAAGACTTTTGTAGAATAAAAGCATTTTTTAAAACATATAATAATAACAATTTTTATTAACGAAGAGATATTTTTATAAACACAGATATTTAAAAAAAACTCTTGTTGTTAAAAATAACAATTCACAGATACGATTTTCATAAGCCATAGAAGAAAAAATAAATTTTGACAATCAACAACTCCAAATAACATTTATTCAAAATATGTTTCTTTCTAGCGAAGTCTTCTGGCTTCACGTTCAGCTTCAAGAAGTGTAAGAACATCTCCTTCACGTACTGGTCCTTTAACGTTACGGATAATTGAACGAGCAGGGTCATCGAGGAATTCAACACGAACCTGTCAAATATATTTATTATAAATTCTCCTTTAAACTTACTTGTGTACATTGTCCTTGTGATCCAGTACGTCCGAGAACTTTTGTAACTTTGGCGAGTTTAATAGATTTGTCCATGACTAAAAAGATAAACCTAAAATTTCAGTTTAGTATTAATAATAATTCAAATGAAAGTTTAATTACAATAAATTTAAAGCATTTTTTATGTTAGGACTTTATAAACGAAAAAATAATTTTATTTTTAGTTTATAATAAAAATAACAATAAATAAATCTCATTAAGACATTAGTAAAATAAGAAAAAACGGGAAATTCTAAAAAATAAAACTTCAAGGGACAACATATTTAAGCAAACAATCGTGCTGAGAGTTCACTTAAATTCGTATGCATAGGTTGGTATAGTGTTACTCACTAACCTATTATTGAGACAAGATAAAGCTATTTTAGTAACGAATTGGATGAATTTTGGTTTAAGAGGTTCTTTTTTACATTTTTAACTAGATTTTTCTTCTTTTTTAGTTTTTTTTAAATACTTAAATGTAAATAGTAGTATTATCAACCAACTTAGCAAATTTAAAAGAAAATTTTCTAAGTTAAAAAAGTACCCTAACTGTAATTTTTAATAATGCTAACATTATCATTTTGCAACAGTTATTGTAACGAAACATTTTGTGTGTTTACGTTAAATATGTTATTGCACATGTGTTAATTGATTATGAAGAGATGGTTATATATCAATTAGTTTTTTTATTAAATCGCTACAGCTTAATTAAATATGACTTTACCCGATGTTTAAAGAAGAAATAGATGCTGAAAAAAATTTTTTTTTCATATTCTACAAACTACCTACAAATATGTCTATTTATCATTGTATATTATAAAGATATGCTTTTGTAGTAGATTAATTGATTTATTTAGCTTTTTAAAGAGAGAGCTCCCAAACTAAGATTTTGCCAACGAATTGGTACTACTAGATTGTTCTTGTATCATAAAACTATTTAAAAATATATTTAAATGAATAATATATTTATTTTGTCTTATTTTTTAGAAAGTTCTTGTAAAAATACTTTTAAAAGAGAATTTTTCGCATATTCTATAAAAGAGTATTAAAACATCAGTCTTTCATAAACATGGGAACTCTATTATGATGTGAAATTATTATATCACAGGGCTCTTGAAGCCATGGTTCACCATCAATTTGCATCGGGAATGTTTTTTTTGTCTCAATATGAATTTTTTTGACCTGCGCTAAGGATAATGGTTCTTTAACTCCGGATCTAAGACCTATTAAATGAAACATATTTTTGAAACCAATTATTTCAATTAAACCATCATCAATACATTTAGGTTTTAATTGTTGAACAGTTCTTATACCACGAAAATGTTTCTTAAAAAAATTCCCTGTTTTGACACAAATAGATTGTTTTCTGTCATGGGACATATTTGTACCTCCATGTATAAATGGGGTATTTAAGAAAACATACACCTCCTAAATTAAATTCTTTTATATTTAAGTGATTCTCATCACAAATTATGTTTATTTGATCTGAAAATTCTATAAAGGAACGGGAAAACATTTCTGCAGCACCAAGTTCAATGTAGTGTAATTTATTTCTTGTTCTGTTTGAAAATAATTCAGGATTTGTTTCTCTTTTCTTGTGAAATTTATAACATATTTGTGCATCCTATAATAAAAATTTTCAAAATTGTAACAAAAGAAAGATTAAAACATACAATACCAATACTAAAATAATTATTAAATGTTGTTGATGGAGGTTTCCTGTCAAATTCATCCTCATCTATTTGTTTCTTATTTACAATATTTAATTTCCAACGGTCAAGATAAACGATTTTACTTTTCTCCATTCTTCTTAAAAGATTTAATGGTTTAACTTTAACGACACTACCACCCCATTTCAAACTTCGAGACAAATCATTTCCTGTTCCAATTGGTATTAACATAATTGGTGGTCTTTTGTCATGTTCAAAATTATATCTATCTAATGTTTCTTGAATCCACGTGATAGTACCATCGCCACCACCAACAAGAATTCTAAAATTTGTAATACGTCTAAAGTTATTAATAGCCTCTTGTGGTGTAATTTCACTTAGTGAATAAACTTGTCTAGGATGTAATATTTGTAAAAATTGTTTAAATATTTCATCGCCTTCATTTCCACCACTTTTAGGATTAATTAATACAAGTACAGGTTTTCTAGTTATATCTTTAGTTATGATATCTATGTTACCGGTATTAATATTTTTTTGACACCAATCTCTAGGAAGAATAAAATTATTATAACAACCATATGTACAATTTTTAGCATTTTTAATACATTTTAGATGAAACGTTTCATGACACCAACGACAACGTTTACCATGGAAAGGTTTAACCGTTAAGAAACAATTTGTACATTTTCTTTTTTGAGCTATTTCTAGCCAATGATGTATTGAAGTGTCTTCTCCTATTGTTGTGTAGTTGGTTATACAATTATTTGGAGCTTCATTTGAACATGATTTATGGCAAAAAAATGAACAAAATTTACAAATTAAATCCTGCTTTTTATTTAAAATAGAATTTCTATTACGACAAACACCACAATATAATTTTGTAGAAATACTTGTAATAGTCCAATGGTGAATCATATCACTGCTAGGTTGTTCATCTGATTCTAGTAGATTTTTAATAACATGATTGTTTTTAATAATATTAATAGCTTCCTTAATAGCTACACTTTCATTACCATTATAAACCATCTTTTCATTCAATTTGTTAATAATATTTTGTATAGAATCATTAGATTTGTTTTCTCCTTCTATATAAATAATTAATTGATTTAGAAACAAGTTAATATCAACCTTGCTAATAATTCCATTGTCATTAAAATCAAAATATGATAAAATGAATAAAAGCTTCTCTTCATATGAAAATTTTGATATGAGATCAACATTTTTAAATAAAGGATAAATATTTTCCTTTTGATATATTGCATGTCTTCAAATGTTCATTAATTATTTTTCTCATACGAACAATATTATTATTGTTATTTTCATCAATTTTAGATTGACCATCTTTATCAATATATTTAACATATTTAGTTGTTTTGTCTTTTATCAAATCAACGTTGCTATTATCACTGTTATTTTCAATTGATAAAATTGAATTAATCTTTTTAAATAATTCTTTTGACGATGGAACTTGAGTTGACGATTTTCGGGAATTATTAGAAAAGTTTACTAATGATATATCTTCACTAGTATTTGTCATATGTTCATCATTTGATAATAACTTTGATAAAGAAATATTTTTTTTAATGTCATTAATTGATGATCCTTTACCATTTTTCTTTCTCCTTACTATTATTGTATCATTCTTCTTAAATTGAACATCTTCATTATGAGTAATTGTTAATAAGTCATATGGTAATGTTATTAGTTCTGGAAATGTATCAATTCCATTGTCATCCACATTGACAGAGGTATCACCAGAGGTTATCTTTCCTTGAATCCTAGAGGTTGTTTTCGGTGGCGATTGACTTTGTTTCATAAAATAGAAATATTAAATATAGAACTGTAAATGTCTGTTATAAGAAGGCGTATTAATTATACGTACATTTTAGAAAGTTGCATTTTGTCTGCTATCACCAAATATTGATCTTTTTTCTTTTCAAATTTCCCAATAATGTGGGTCGACCTTTTTCGTAATAAAGATATATTTATAATTTGATGTACCAAACGAAATCTTCGTACTTTGATCAGAAAAGATGATTATATATAAATAGATTACCACTAAGTGATTATTATATATTTATAATAAGAACGTAACTTACGAAATGTTAATGATCATGTGAAATATCAAGATGAATATCAATTTTATATATTAAAAAGTAATGGTAAAAAAACAGACTAAGGTAGTTACTTTATTTTTTTGTTTGAAACAATGTTAAATGTTGAAAATAATTTTAATAACAAAAACAGATGGTTTTAATGGTAGTATTTTGTTTTGACAATTAGTTAATTTTAATAATTAATAGATATTTTGAAAAATTTTTATGAATTGATGTATAAAGCAAATATTTAGTTTTTAATATTAACAAAATTTCTAAACATGTTATATATATCTCTTGTTTTCACTATTATAATATTATTAATGGATGACTAATAATAGACTTTTTTATTCAAACAAAAAATTTCTAATTTATTAAAATGTTTGAAATATAATTATGTGTATTTTAATTAACTTACATGTAATAATATAAATTCAAAGAGTACAGTTAATCATTAATAACAAATAGTTTTTTATTTTTATAATTATATTTTTATTTCTTTGATTTTCCTTTAGATAGAAACTGACGAGATTTTTTTAAAATTATTCAAAACAGCTCGTTTTTCGTTGAAATGATATAAAGCAAAAAATATCATTAATGTAATAAATAATAATATTATTATACCATCAAGATAAAAAACATTTCTTAATGAATCATTTTTTGATTTTGAAATAATACTCATCATTTTAGATATTTTTCTTTTCCCGATGTTATCTTCACCATCAATATTATTTAATTTTATTGCTTGATTATTCATTTTATATTTCATATTTTCAACATTATCAGATACTTCTATAGATGTTTTTTCATCTCTAAATGCTTGTATAAATAGTCGATTAATATATAAATTTACCTCAAATCAATAAATTCTATACTAAGAAGTCTTCCATTAAATTTTATGAATATCGTTGAATTGACAACTCCAAAATATTGGAGTTTATCTTTTTTAATTACTTTGGTATTTGCATCCACACTTTTTATTATCGTATAAACAGTACATAAAAGCCAAATCATGCCAACTGTAATTTTCGAAATAACCATTTTTTAACATATAAAAGTATCTTTCAAATTTCCTTAAAAACATACATTTCTATAATGAAATTATTATATACATTAACAAAATATAAATATTGTAAATGTAATGACAAAACCATTTATTCTTGATCAATAAAAATTATTAAGAATAAACTGTTAAAATGTTACATGAAGAAATTTTTAAATCCTTTTTAATTAATTAATTAACTAAACAGGATAGAAAAGGATTTTTAAAAAAAGTTAATGTTCACTAAGTCTATTCTTGTTTAAAAAAAACAAATAATGTAAATTTAAAGAATGCACAATATAAAATAAAAAATCAAAGAAGTTATCAAGTAGACAAACACTATTTCACAAAATATTAAATGTTACTAAATCGTTAAATTTTCAAGAAGTGATGATTCAAGTATGATTATATAAAATAATGCATTCATGAATTTAAAAGTAATAATTGACCCATCAGTACAATCTATAAATGGTTTACAAATGGAACATAAACAATTTAATTACTAATAACTTCACAAAATAAAAGTAGTTTTTAAATAGTTATCTTAGTGATACAATGTTTAATTAAAAAGATTTAATATCATTATTAAACTCAAATACGATAATTATATAGATATTGATGAATCATTAATAAAAAATGTTTCTAATAACAAATGACTAAAAAGAAATAGTAATTTTTCCAAACTACAAAACAAGAAGAGAAATTGTACACTTATGCTTTTTATACACATTCGTTTTAAAAAAACTGATAGCAAATATATTAAATATCATCAAAGATTTAGAATTTACTACAATCAAAATTAATATGTGCTACCATTATCTAGATTAAATAAGGTTATTGAAAATTGTTTCATAAAAAATATTTAAGATACTTATATCAATATTTTTTGTTAGAACAATACGTAATATAGTAAATATAAACAACTAAGTGAGAAAACTGCAAAAAGAATTATAATATTAAATAATTGTTTAGAAATTTTTGAATCTATTAAACGCTTATAGTTATTTTTTTGTAAAAAACTCGTTATTAATATTTTTGAGTTAACAAATAAATTTATATCTTGCCATAAATTTGGATCACTGTACATATTTTATATTAATTTTCAATTGGAAAATTCAGTGTTTATAATTTTTATGATAGCATATTTGTATACAAACAACTTTAAGAAATTATGAGGAAAAAAAATTTGATAAATCGTCTTATTAAAATTTTAAAAACCGTTAAAGAAGGAAAATTAATATTATCTGTTGATATTCTTCTAATAATTTTAATCATAAAAATTCAGTTAATAATAGATAATTATCAACTTTATTTCTTTAATATTATGTAAGTGAAAAATTTCAATTTCTATTTTTTTATTCATTTAGCCATTAAATTGAAAAAGAACTTATTGATACTTTCTAGTGATAAGACAAACATGTTGTAGTAGTGAAAAAATAACAATATTATATGTATATTTGTTAAAAGTGTACATAATTCAAGGCTATATTATTCTTATTTTGTTTGAAGTATTTTCACTCCATTTGTATGAGTATATGACTTTTATTTAACAATTATTTGAAATGTCATTTGAAATTTCTAATAGAAATTGTTGTGATTGATTCAATAACAACTATATGAAAGTATCTTTTGACGTTTTTTAATATGACAACTTTTAAGGAATCATAAATTTCTTGATTGTCCAAAATTACTACATTTTTTATTTAAATTTACAGAAAGCATGATACGTACTTTTTAATTAAAAAGTATTAAATTTAAAAGGTTAGTTAATAGCCTATCTAAAAGATCATTAGATATTGTAGAAATAAGAAATGTTAAAAAAAAAGCTTTCCTGGTGTTATTATAAACTATATCTTTTAAAATAATAAGAGGAAATGAAGGTCATAGTTCTTAATGTTTATGTAAATAAATAAACTATGGAGAAAATAAAAATACTTTGAAAAATTTTATTAAACTTGTAATAACTTTTATAATTTTATTAATATGACTTATTAATATGTTTACATATTTAATTATCCAACAAACGAAAAACCTTGAATATAATTATGTCTTTTCGTTAAATCTTTAAATTTTCCCTTTTAAAAGGTTATGAGTTTTTGCTGTTGATTTCTGAAGTAGAAAAACTGAACAAATAATGGTGTTTTATAATAGTCTAATAAGAAATTATTTTCTTGATTAGTCTCAATTGTGTATAGTATATCTAATTTAGCTATTTTATATCAAAGTTTTGTTTTTACCCCAACTTTTATAATGATAAAATAATTTTTATAAACAATGATGTTAACAAGAATTTTTTTCAAAAAATAATTTCAATTTTATAAACACTTTTTTGAATCCAAGTTTATTTTATTTATAATTGTTTGATACACATAGATGAACTTAAAAATATATATAATAAATACATTTTATCACACTTTAACTACAATTTTATCACTTAATATAATAATTAAAAATTGTCAAATGTATTATAAAAAAGTTAGTGGAAAAGAATTGAATTATTAATCACATCGGAAAAGATTTTTATTACATAATAAGATTATTATCACTTCAATAATCATATTAATAATTTCATATAAAATTTGAATATATTTTTTCATACAAAATTTTATCAAAACTTTACAGTTTTATTTAAAATGTCTAATTTACTATAATAAACTGATTTACTAAAATTAATGTTATTAAATAAAGTATTTATAAAAATTTAAAAAAAGATAAATTAAACACAAATAAATAAACTCACCCCCTAAAACTTCATCCCCTTCTCTCTACATCCAAATTAGTAGGAAATCGCAAATTTTCAAAACTTTAGTTTAGTGATCGCATCGCAACATCGCGATTTGCCTATTTATATCTCTTTTTCTTTCATCACTAAATGTATGATACTTTTATACAACACATTTCATGTGTAATGGTAGAAAATAATACATATAAGTTATTTTCTTGTATTAAAGTTTAGGTCTTTCGAATCAGTATATTTATTTTTTAATTTTTTTAAAATAGTAATATACCATTATGCTATCATTAATTAACGAAATTTTAAGCATTTAATTAACAATAATCTTATATATATTTCCTTTTTATCTTTAGACTGAAAAAGTACATTACAGAAAAAAGTCAAATTAGAAGAATAAAAAAATATTTGTTTATAAAATACTTAATAGGAAAAGATGAATTTCGTTACTGGATTGTTATCTGCAATATCCCCGTTGTCAGATGGAGATTTTGTTGATAGACTTAATTATTGTTACACAACAACAATATTAATAGCATCTTCAGTATTTATATCAGGTTGGAGGTAATAAAAAAATTATTTTTCATTAAAAAAATGTTTTTTATTCTATTTTAGTTTTGTTGGTCAACCAATTCAATGCTGGTTTCCTGCGTATTATAAAGGATGGTGGATGGAATATGCTTTAGATTATTGTTATGTGCAGAATACGTATTTTTTAGGATTTACAGATATAAAACCAGACAATCATTGGGATTTTGCAGAACATATCATCCCGATACCAAATAATATTACTGAAAGAGAGGAAAAACAAATTGGTTATTATCAATGGGTTCCTTTCGTTTTAGCATTACAAGCATTATTGTTTTACCTTCCAGTTGTTTTATGGAGATCAATTTATAATTCAGTTGGTTGTAAAGTTAAAGTAATTTGTGAAACATGTTCTATTAAAGGAAACATGGAATCTGATGAAAGATCAAAAAATATGGATGTAGTAGCTAGGTTTATTGTTCATGATCAAAGAGTACATAGACAATTTAAAACTTCAATAAGAAATAAATTGGAAGGAAATATTGTATCAACAACATACATTCTTATTAAGTTTATTTATCTTATAAATTCCGTCTTTCAATTTGTTATTGTTAAATGGATGCTTGGTACAGACTCTATATTCTGGGGGTTCCAAGTTGCAGGTGACCTTTTAGTTGGTAAGGAATGGCCGGAAACAGGCAATTTTCCTCGTGTTACTATGTGCGATTTTGCAGTTAGAGTTTTGGGCAATCTTCATAGACATACAGTACAATGCGTTCTTATGATTAATATGTTTAATGAAAAAATATTTGTTATGCTTTGGTTCTGGTTTGCTTTCTTAGCAGCAATTACAACAATATCTTTCTTTAATTGGTTATACAAATATCTTAGTGAACATTCCGACCACGACCTTATTCTAAGTTATATGATGAAGGTAACTATAAAAAGCTCCTTTTAATTATATATATATTGTTTTTTTAAATAACCTTTTAGATTTACCCTACAATTACAAAGTCCCCATCGAAGAAGAAGTTATTACGCAAGTTTATCAAAAAAACTCTTAAATCAGATGGTGTATTCCTTTTGCGTTTAGTATCGCTAAACAGTGGAGATCTCGTAACATGCCAATTATTAGATTCTTTATGGAAAGATTTCATTGATTCGGAACCTTCTGGTGAAAATACACCACTCTTAATAACAAATGGTTTAGACACTCCTGATGCTGAAAAGCAAGCAATGCTTTAGAATAATAATTTTCTTCAATAATATTTTTTTTGGTATATGTATGAATGCCTATAATTCTATAAATTAATTGACTCAAGAGTTTCTGATTCTTTCTAATCATAGAATATAAAATTTTTATATGATTATTTATAAAAAAAATCTCGAGTATGGAAAATAAAATTTTTAAACCTTTTTTATTATATATTCTTCTCATTTTTAAATTTATTTAAAACTTCTAGTGATAAATACATTTTGTTATACTATACTCATAAATTTCATCTTACCTTTTTGTAGTGAATATATGTATTATAAATAGTCTTTTGTATTCTTGATTGTATATTTATATATTCCACAAAATTTTATTATATATCAATTTATCAACAATAATATTGCCATTTTATTAGAGAAAAAATCACATTTTAAATGGCTGTATTTAGGATATTGTAATACCCTTGAAAATAATCATGAATCATAAAGTTTAATGATATTCAAAATTTTATATTGGATTTTGAATTAAATTTATTATTGTGGTATCATATATAATTGAAATACTTGTTAAATCCTTCTTTTATTCAACTATTATTATTCTTTAATTTTATACCGCCATTAACAAAAATTCCTTTAAAGTAATATTATTTGAAAAATTATTAATCATTTGCTTTAAAATAGATTATGGTAATGTGATTAATTTTAAATAGAATTAATTTTATCGAGATTCCACAAAATTAAATGTCTACAAAAATATTGTAAAATCAATTTTTGGATTTTTAAAAATCAGGAAAACTGAAAAAGAAAAACATTTTATTTTTAATTATCTTATTAAAAAACAAAACTTTGTAGTAATTTTTTAAAAAATCCTTATTAACTTAAAGACTTTATATATATTTTTGTAAATATAACTTTAATTAAAATTCACTTTAATAATTTAAAAATTCCTTTACACTATTTACAATTAAATTCTCTATAACCATATATAAATATTACTTTTTGTTTCTTGCTACCATCTACAACAGTATCTGTGCGACAAATCTCTTCGTAATAAAGATTATATAGTAAGGTGGTCGCAAAAATTATTCTGTATGATCGCATAAATATATCATTTATACTGTTGAAGGACACGGCGATTATTTTACCATTTGTCATTCCTCTGTATGTCTATATTGCTTCATTTTTGACTTGAATCCACTTGTATTTTCATTGTAACTATATATATATATGTATTCATAATCTTTATCATAAATACTTTTAAAAATATTTTGGAGTTATAAAAAGAGTCACGCCTATCTATATTTGGTAACTCTAATTTCCCTATACAATGTTAACTTTTAGTAGTATATTATTGTTGTATAGAGTTCAGTTATTACATCACATATAGATGTACTTATTGTATTTTTTGTTGTAAATTAATTTTTACAATAAAAAAAAACATTTGATTATAATCAAAACATCATAATATAATTTCAGTTGTTAAAATCATTAATTGTTATTATCATTACATATTGCTATAAAATTTGAGTTATTTTACTAACATTTTTTATTTTACTGTATTTTTTAGAAGTGATGATATTTTTGGACAAGTTCCTGCAGGGTCTAAAGCCACAATTTGACGACGATATTATAGATCGTCTAAATTACTACTATACACCAACATTATTTGTTATTTTTGCTTTAACATTAAGTGCTAAACAATATGTAGGACAACCAATTCAATGTTGGATTCCAGCACAATTCACTGGTGCCTGGGAACAATATTCAGAAAATTATTGCTTTGTTCAAAATACATACTTTCTTCCTTTACATCATTATATTCCAGCAGATGTTCAACAAAGAGAAGATCGAGAAATTGGTTATTATCAATGGGTTCCATTTGTCTTAGGTCTCCAAGCTATTGCTTTTTATCTTCCATCACTTTTGTGGAGAATTCTTAATTGGCAATCAGGTGTTTCTGTTAAAGGAATTGTTAATATGTGTCAAGATGTCAATAATATGTATATTGATAAAAGAAAAGCTTCTGTTGAAGTAGTTGCTTCCCATCTTTCTGACTCACTTCGCACTCAACAGATTTTAGAACGCAAAGGTTAGATCAAAAAATAAACATTTCTAATTAATAAAATTTTTATAGGATTTTTATCACCTTTATTAAGAAAAGGAAATTATTTAACATACTTGTACTTATTTGTAAAATTTCTATACTTTTTACAAGTTTTAAGTCAATTTGTCATTTTGAACAATTTTCTTGGTACTACTTATACCTTCTGGGGTTTTGAAATACTTCGTGATCTTGCTTATGGAAGGGAATGGCAAGAATCAGGCCATTTTCCACGTGTAACTATGTGTGATTTCGAAGTTAGAGCACTTGGAAATAAACATAGGCATACAGTTCAATGTGTTTTAATGATTAATATGTTCAATGAAAAAGTTTACCTTTTCATTTGGTGGTGGCTTCTTATTGTTTCTATTGCAACTTTATCTTCTCTTATTTATTGGATTATAATGAGTTTCTCTCCAAAACAAGGAGAAGCATTCATTTCTCAATATTTACGTGTTAATAATCTTATTAAAGGAAACGATGATCCAAATGGTAAGACATTATTAAGATAATATTTTTATTTATTTTTATTTAAGAAGAACATGCTGTAAGTAAATTTGTCCACAAAGAAATGAAAAAAGATGGAATTTTCTTGTTACGTATTATCTCATCAAACGCTGGAGATCTTATTTCAACAGATCTTATCTATAAATTATGGGAAAATTTTTTAAGAAAAGAAGCTGCCAGCAGAATAATTCCTTCTGCTCCAATAAAGTTGGATGATAATGATTTTGTTTCTGAAAAAACACCTCTTTCGTGATATACAAAGGATTTGACGATGCACTTAAATATTTGAAGAAATTATTTAAAACATTCTTATTGATAAATTGGTATTTGTACTTATATATATCAGTTATTAGATTGTACTTTTGAACACATATGTGTTTTATTTTATACTTAATAAAAATTTTATTTTTCAAATTAAAAATTATATTTACTTTATTGTATAAAATTCTGCCAAGATTATCTTTTTAAATATTACGAAAATATTATACTTTTCAAATAGTCTGGTAAATGAATACCATAATTATTTAAATTATAAAAATATGATGCAGTTTAATTATTATTTTTAATAACAAATGTGTTTCTCTTATAATAAACGAACGATGGAACCTTGAAGAAAATATGTTTTGGCACCTTTAAATAACATAACAAAAAATTAATTGTTTTTTTATATATGAAATTGTTTTAACTATTTTTTTTAATTTATAAAATTTACTATATGAGAAATAATAAATATACTATTTAATGATATTTGAAAAAAATTTTAGGTTAATTTAACTGTAGCATAAAAATCTTTTAAATAGTTTTAACAATAACATATTAACACATTTATGCGTACTGACACATTGATAATAGAAACAAAATAAGACATAAAAAATATATTCAATTTTGACATTAAACAAAATAGTTGTGTATATTAAGTTTTATAACTTAAAAAAGAAAAACATTAATTTATTCCCAATTTACATCTTCAATTGACATATATGTCATCCAGTATACAATGTTAAAAATTAAAAAAATCTAGAAAAAATTTAGTTATTAGATTAAAAAGGAAGTAAAGTTACTAAAGGAAAAGTTATTCTTGAGTATTTGTCAATGTTTGAAGGATTCAACTCCACAAAGCTACATTTTCCATTGCTTTCATTTAATAACATATTTGAGCACATCAAATTTCCATCATTTATCATTTGAGTTTGGCTACCATTGTGAAAAATTGTTTTATTGAAGTTGAATGGTGGCGAATTATCAATAGGAGTATTTTCTTCATCTTCGTTCCTCTAAAAATGTAATGTAAATTTAAATAAACATTTTTATAATAAAATAATATTATTACTTGATAACTAAAAGAATGTCCCATATTATTTAATGGATTATTTCCAGAAATATTTTGAATTTCATTATTATTATTACAATTATTTTTTTCATATCCACAATTAGTCATCGCACTAACAGTTATTTTTCTTTGATTTTCATAATTTATTAGTGCAGATTTAGTTTCCTTTCTTTTCAAAATAATTTTTTTTCGTTTTGTCATGTACCCTACGGCTGCATATTCAAGAAGTGAAGCGAAAACCATCAAAAATGAGAAACCCAAAAAAATGTCAATAGATTTTACATAAGATACTTTCGGTAGTGTTGACTAAAATAGTTGTAAAAAATTGATTAAAAAAATATTAAAAATAAAACAAAATGCATACATTTGTTGTTGTCATTAATGTTGTCATTGTTAAAACTGTTAATACACCAAGTGATATTCTTGCAGGAGTGGATTCTCTTCTAATCCAAAAAGATACCCAACTTATAATAACAATTAATATCGACGGTAAATATATCTATACATTAAATAATTTTTTTATATTTAATAATTTTTTACCTGAATTATATAATATCCAATATTTCTTTTGAATAAAAATTGACAGAATAATCTTGAATAACTCCCTGAAGTTAAATTCTCAATCTTACTTCCTAATCTAACATCTTGTAGTATAAATTGTGGTAACTCAAATTCCGATCTTGTAACTGATTCTTTTCCATTGCTAAATCTATAATATATATCAAGAATACTATATCCATAACTTTCAATTTCCAATGAACATAGCTGACTATCCATTGGAAATAGTTTAAGCTAAAATGGAAAAAAATAAAAAAGAGTTATTCTATTAAATAATATTTGAACTTTTTTCTTCTCAATCTTTTGAAAACTATCCTATGGGAATAAGATTATTATAAAGTGAGTGGAGTTATCTAAAAACATTTTCTTAAATATATAAAAAAGGAAGTATAATTTTAATAAAGTGGTTGTTGGACATGGTGTGAAGAGGACTAACTTATATAATTTTTATCTCTATAATTGTAAGTGGTGATATATAAAATATGCCATAACATAATAAAATCAGTATCAATAACGAGTGTTTAAATCTATCTGTGGTTTAATTTGTATATATGAAAATGAACGATTTTTATCTATATTTCTCAAATAACAATAAAATTTTATATTTGTGATAAAATTAGATTAAATTTATATGAATTAAAACTTACCTTCATTGGACATGTTGCTGTTACTGTAAGCCTTTGAGATGTAAATACTCTTCCATCGGGATCTATTCTTAAAAACGAATTGTGCGTCGTTGCCATATGAAAAGATGATTTTTTGGTATTTGGAAAAAATGTATCCGGTTTCCAAAGTTTTTCTAAATAATCAACACCTACTGTTAGTGATTTAATATTATTGAAGGATTTTCCTAATTCTCCGAAAGCCAAACGATTATCTTTATATGTTTGTCGTAAATAAAAATCTAAAGTGAAATCCTACAAATATAAGAATGAGATAAATTTTAAAGAATGTATCAGAAAAATCACTTACCATATCAACCTCTGAGACGGCAGAAATAGAACTTATATGAAGAGTAATACCAACTTCAACAGCTTCCTCTCCATACAAAGGACGTAATCTTTTATCATATCTTGTTGAATTAGTTAAATGATCAAGTATTTTAGATATAATAGCGGGATTAAACTTAGATTTCTTTTTTCCATGACAATTAATAAATAAGTAAAAAAATAATAAGAGAGTTGAAAAAATTTTCTTCATAATTTACCAATTAATGGAACATAGTAAATCTTAGATATGATAACTACTTTATACTTAAAAAATATAAAATATAAAAAAGTTGAAGTCAACAGCAGAAAACATTATTAGTTATTAAAAATAGAAATAAGTTTAAGAAAAAATGAAAAATTATTTTTAGCTTGTTTTTATCACTTTTAAAATGTGATATATATTTTGAGTGTTACTTATTTTTGACTTTATTTTTACCCATATAAATAACTCCTGTAGTTGAGAAAAATAAAAAAAAATTAAATAGACAAACTTTTATTTATAAGAATATATATTATATTTTTGAAATATATATAGTATAAAAAGAGTTACGAATAAGGAACAAATTTTAAACACTTTTTCCATTTATTTCAAAAACGAAGACAAATATTTTTATACATTGAAATGAGATGAATTATCTATTAAATGTATCTATTTTAAAATAAAAATATCACTAAATTTATGAAAATTCATATTTTTAAATACATTACTTTTCTTGTACATACATACATATATGAATTGGTCTTTGAAACACTTAATTTTCATTTTTATAGTTCTTGACTTTCTAGAGAAGTTTAGAGTAAAAAGGGTGCACTGCAAATAATTAAGATTTACGACGAATAAATTGGCATGTTATTATTTGGAAGTAATGAGAAATTTTTATTATTCAATATTATCTAACTATGTAAAAAAAAGAAAAGTAACCCTCAATATTTATATGATTTATGAATTTTAAATAAGTATATATATATTTTTTTAAATTCATAGTTTGAGGAAATAAAATAAAATACTATTGAATTTATATTTCAGTTGTATATGTAAAAATTAATCTTATTATTAGTTAATAAAAATAAAAATTTATTTTAATACATTTCTAAATATATTCATTTTCTAATAGAACATGGATCATATTAGAAATGTTTAGCTAAATCATTCAAGTAAAAACTGGTATTATCTAGATTTTCATGACAAAATTTAAATAAGGTGGTATACTTTAATCTATTGATATTGTTTCAATAGGTCCATTGAAATTAAATTCTGCTAGTATAATATTAATTAAAACTTACTAACAAATAACATGATTCGTATTCATTGTATTGGCTATCCATTTTTTTATTCTCCATTATACTTAAAAATTACATCTTTCAAGACTGTAAATTGAGAGACTAAAAAATGAGCTTATAAAAAAAATATGACATATTATGATGATGCATTATTTACAAATTGCTGTTACTGTTTAACATTAGGATAAATTGTTGCATCATCAATACCAAAAATATTTGATACATTATACTTTGTAGAATAAATTCGCTTACATTTAACTTACCATTTTCATTAACAAATCGATTGTAATCTTTTGTGCTTTGTAACCCAACATCTTAAATGAATAAAGTTGTTCAAACATGTAAATATGAGAATTCTTCTTCAACAAGTTTCGTATGAGATATACCGTTATCGTTAACTAATTCAAAAACTTCTCCATTTTTTAGTAAATCAACTTTGATAGAGTTTTTCATTGCATTTAAAATAATATCATTTTTTAATATGAATTACAAGTGATTCTACATGTTTGTCAACTCTACAAGTCTGTTAATGTTTTTATAATAATTAATATTTATAAAACAACTTCTTCCATTTTTTCTTAAAAAAACGAAATGTTTTCAATGTTTTATCACATATAATTGGAGAATTTGGATAAGTAAATGAATATTTACATTCCTTAAATAGTTCACTTTATTTAAATGTTTTTCGATCAAATTTGTTAAATATATGAAAATAATATCTCTGTTATTTTTCAATATTTCTATTTTATCATATATAAATTGATAAATTGTAGCTTATTATAAAATAATTATGACTAATCTTATTGTTATCTACATTTTTAGTCAAGTTTTTACATAGTATTAGATCTTCATAACCATATCGTATCCATTTGACGATTTTTGATAATGAAGTACTATCATTAAATATAATTGCAAAAGTTTTTCTAAAGCCACTCTCAAAAAGTACAAAGCTTGGTTGATAATAATATTTTTTTGTTCAATTATTGTGACAATTTTATTCGATAAAATTTTTGTTCGATTTTAAATAAATATAAAATCAAAAGGATATCGGAAAGATAACGGTAGAAAATTACGGAAATATTATAGTATTCTTAAATTTTAACTTTAATTTTTTAAAGATGAATTCATTCGAAAGAATTTTATCATTTAAAGAATGTCATAATTTTGCAATATACTAACAATTGCAATTTTGTAAATTTTAAGAATATTCTCTTGTATTTATGAGGAAATTTCTAGAAAAATAAAATATTTAAATTTGTGTTTTAATGATTCTGTATTAACTTTATAAACTTAAATAAAAAGAATGATAAATAAAATTATCAATTTAATAATTGGTCATCTATAAATTATTGATAAGAGTAAAAATACAATGAAAATTTTTAATATTTTAATAATTTAAAATAGAAGGGCAACCTTGACCGGATAACCGATATTAATAAGAAATATAATTATTCAATAATTATTATTATTTTACTTGACAAAATATCCTTTAATTTGAATCTTAACAAAACTTTGAACTAAAATTTTTACTTGAGTTTATAGTATAATAATATTTTTATAAAAATCTATTTAAACTTTGATGAGTCTTTTGAGTAATTTGATACTTACATTAAATGATACAAAAATGGGTCAGAAGGTATATAAATTTATGAGTTAATGAAAACGTTAAATCAACCTTTCAAAATTTCCTTATACTTGTAAATTCCTTTTCAAGTTATTTTTTCATTATGATTAAGATACTTGTGTTATCTTTATTTATTTACTTAATTATTGGTGATAATAACATTAGTAATAAGAATATTCACAAAAGAAGGTAAGTTAAATATTTTATATATTTTACTTATTGTAGTTATAAAAATATTTTTAGAAAGTACCGTAGAAAACCAAAATATGTATCAGAAGAAGATTTTCTTCTAACATCAACCACAGTCCAATCATCTTCTCATAATATTGATAGAATAGTAACAGAAGTAGCTGATATTTCTGATCCATGTTTCAGAAAATTTTCTCACACAACTATTTTCAATTCACAACCTTTTGAAAGAAAAAGTGGTATTTCGTTGAACGAGTGTAAAGAAAAATGCTTAAAAAATATTAAATATTTGGTTGAAAAAAAATTAAGTAAATTGCTTAAATGCCAAAGTATTGTGTATAGTAAAGAAATTTGTGATTTATACAGTCATATCGGAGATGAAGGTACTTCGATACTCGTACGTCTTAATAATAGCCATTATTTCGAGCCTTCAATGGAAAAAACATGCTTTGAAGAAAAGAAAAAAATCATGAATATTGAATTAAAACAAAATCCAAAAAAAAATTATATACCAAATTCAATTGAAGATCAAATTATTGAAAGTTCATTCTATCCTATGAGTTTTAAAACTTCGAATAGTATAAGAAGAAAACAACCATTTTTGTCAAAAAGTGGTACAGTTAATATAGACACTTACTCACCGAAGTCTATAAGTATGGATATTAAAAAAATTCCACATAAAACTTGTGAACACGAAAATAAAGTTGAAAGATATTTAAAAGTTTCTGGCTTCGAACTTATTAATAATAATGAAATAATACTGAAAAATACCAATTATGAAAAATGTTTAAATATTTGTAATCTCAATAAAATCAACAATGAGGTATTCAAATGTAAATCCTTTAATTTACTAGAAAATGTATGTTCCTTATCATCAGAAAGAGCAGTTCCTTTAGGTAACGGGCAATTAAAGAAAAATTTGACATCTAATTATTATGAAAAGATTTGTGCAGATAAAAATTTAATGAAAGGTTGCCCAAACATTTTTGAAAGGTATCCTCAGAAGATACTGGTTGGTTTTGCTGAAATGGTAATAGATGCATCATCATTTGAAGAATGCTTCAATATATGTTTAGAAGCAAAAAAAAAATTTTGGTTTTTTTTGTCAATCAGGAATGTATTATTTCGATGAAAGAACTTTGAATTGTATTTTAAATACAGAAACAAAGAATACACAATCTTCGCTATTTACAGACGAATTGCATGACATTGTTGACTATTTTGAAACTAGTTGCACTATTGATATGAATATAGAGAATAAAGAAATACATAATAAAACTAGGAACAAAAATATGTCTTCAAAAGAAAAGATTCAACTTAAACGAGGTAAGTTATTGTTATTTGAGAAAATTATATGCAATGATTTTTTATTTGTAGATATGGATGAAGGAACACTGTTAATACCATCTCCAACCAAAGAAATAAACAAAGAATTCTTACAAAATATAAATCCTAAATGGATTGTGGTACAATAAAAAGAATAAAAAGAAAGGAAGATTTTAAATTTCTATAATAATAATTCTTTTACAGTTTAATATACAAATTAATTAAATTATTAAAGTTTTTTCTTAAATTTAAAATTGCATTTATATAAACTAAATTAAGTAATATCTATATTTTCCACCAATGTATCAATTATATAAAAAATCAAATTACGTTATAGTATATTAATTTAAATCAATAGAAATAAAAAATATTGTAGTTGACTAAATATTACCACAATAATTCAAATGAATATGTATTCCTAGATTAAAATATATCTTTCAATATCAAAATAAGTAGTGATAAAAGAGATATTATTGGAACATTAATTTTAAAGTATTTATTCAAATTGTAGTAGTATTTTGTATGTTATCAAACAAAATTCAACATGCTATTAAATGTATTTCGATATTACGCCATAATTTATATTTAACACTTAGAAAACCTGTTAAATTATATATTTCTAATCTTATCATTATTTTAATATGAAAACTATTGTTAAATTATTTCTTGTACTATTTAAAATTTATTTAAATAATTAACGAAAAGAGAAAGTAATAAAAAGACGAAAATTTAATGATTCAAAGGAAAATTAATAAAATCTTTTTGTAGTATAAACAATTTTTGAGAAATAAATTAATATTGATGAAAAAGAAATAATGATATATAATTAAAAAATATAATTGTTTTTACTACAAAAGAAAACAGTCCAAAGGAAATGAAAATTAAGGATGCCTGAACTTTTATTTGTATTTAAACACCTACAAATTTTTCTTCATATTCTTTTTACTAAATTTTTAGAAACATAAAATTAATACAACTATAGCATTTTACACTACTACAATTATGGACCAAAATCAGAAATTTTCTCATGGTTATAAAAGATTCTTACTATTTTCTGTTTCAATTTCAACACTTACTGTAGTTATTTGTCTTTTCATTATACCATTATTTTTTAATTATCTTATGGAAATACAATGTTTAATGAAAGAGGATTCTAAGTATTGCGTTATTAAAAGCAATAGTATAAAAATTGAAATTGAAAAAACAAAAATTTTAGTTGACAAAAGGAATTTTATAAGAAGAAAAAGATTTATTGATCAATGTTGTGGTTGTGGAATAGGAGCTTCAGGTCAACTAGGCTTACCTGGTCTTAAAGGAAAACCTGGTCACGATGGTGTACAAGGAGAAAATGGAAAAAATGGTCCTGATGCTACTTTATCAAAAGAATCATGTAATCTTAACAATTTTTTTATACAATTTTATAAATTTTTTCAGTATTCATTGATTTCTGCTTTGAATGTGAAATTGGTAAGTCAAGAAAATCATAAAACGTTCTATATTTTTATTTTTTAAATATTATTAGAAGCTTTATTTAATTAATAACAACTCTTTATATATATTAACTTCCTATTAAATTTAGGAGAACCAGGAAATGCTGGTAACATAGGATTAAAAGGAATGAAAGGAAAAGACGGTCTAAAAGGATCAAACGGCAAGCCAGGTTTTCCAGGAAGACCTGGACCTCAAGGAGATTCGGGAAAGAAAGGAAGCCCAGGTATTCATGGTATTCCTGGTTTCCCTGGTCTTCCGGGTAAAAATAATATTATGATTGTGTATGGATTGGATGGAATTCAGGGTCCACCAGGACCACTCGGTTTAAAAGGAGAAGAAGGTCTCAGAGGAAATGTAGGGAGAAAAGGAAATGTGGGTCAGATAGGTTCAAAGGGTGAACAAGGAAAACCAGGAGTTCCTGGTAAAAACGGCTTATTAGGATACCCTGGAATTAATGGTAAAGAAGGACAACATGGTACTTGTAATTGTCCAGTTCCACGAACAGCACCAGGATATTAACAATTATAAGTAATAAAAATTTATAATTAGTTTTAAATAATATAATTGTATATATCTGTAGAGAGATGCTGTCTTGTGTTTTTAAATCTTCAAAATTATTGACTTTCTTTAGATTGTGTCATTAGTGAGATACCAATTTTATAAAACCTGTTTTTAAAATATTTATTAGAACATCAAAAAATGACCTACCAAAGAAACCTGCTAATTTTTAATATCACCTGCCAATCATTTTTAATATTTTTGCCTTCTCATTCTTTATTTCCCAAAAACATGTTTAATATTATTAAAATATGTAACAAAATATTTATTTGTTATCTATGTATTTACAAATTTGAAAACATATATACATATATATTAAAAAAGAAAATTTATAATCTAACTTCTGAAGCAGTTAATTGTTTTAAAAGTTTTTCATTCAGTTTAAAATTTGTTTGTATTAACATTGCTCTTTCAATAATTCTTACACGTGGTTTATCCAATTTGTAAAGTGGATGTATTGGAATTGGAATGCCTTCTTTTAACATATCATTAACCATTCGTTGTAATACTTCCTTTGTTAAAATACCGGCTTGGTTAAGTTCTTGTTGTGTTATTACATTTGGTGACTCTGTTGTAAATTTCATATTTTCAATAGTTACTTTGGGTTTTGTCATTGTGTTAGATAGGCGCATTTTCATTGAACTATCTACTTCAATTATAAATGATCCAAATGGCTTTTCTTCACCGTTATTCTCAATACCTAGAATTGTTATCTGACCAGCAATGTTAAACTTAACACCACCTGATGTCTTATCATGGAATTTCATTACTGGTGCTTTTATTGTTTTATACAGCATAGCCAATTCGCGATTTGGAAATGCTCTTTTCAATGTGGGAAATAGATCACCTAGACAAAACAAAACACCGGAACTTATACTACATGATGATTTCATCATTGTTGAGAAATGTGGTGTTTTTGAATCAATTCTAGTATTGAATATTCCAATAGTATGCCCATGATACATGAGAGTGTTTGGGACAAAATCTGAAACTATCAATTGCATCATGACGCCGTCTTTAATATCTTCTGGATAATTAAATTTATTAGCACCAAATGGTGTTCCGCCTCTTCCATTAAGTGATATTTCGGAAACTGAGTCAATTTCCAAAATGTTATTAATTATTTTTGGTTCTCCAACTATTCCATAGTCTAACAAAAGATTATTTGCTTTTGTTAAGTTGAAACTTGATGATAAAGATCTTAATGCTTGTCTTCTTAATCTTAAATTTTCAACATTACGAATCTGCCTTCTCCTTAATGCCATTTTTGAAACTACCTCTTCTAGAATAGCCGTTTCTGCAAGAACATTCATAGGTAGTTTATTTGGAATTAAGCTAAATCTATCATTTATACGATCTTCAATTATAATTTCTATTCTTGAACATATCATTGATTCAAGAATTTCATTATTTTTTTTCGCTATACCTAATTCAATCTTCTCTTTTTCATCAACTTTTAGTGAATTTATATTAGCGGTTATTTTTGGTGTCATGTCTTCTTTAACTTTACATGAATTTAGCTTTATATTTGGGATTCCATGGTTATTTCTTAAAATATTTAATCCAAGCAAAACATTAAATCCATTGTTTGATAATGAAACATCACCTATGAGATTATTGTTTCCATTAATATTACCATTTACTTTGCCATTAATATTAATTCCAAGATCAGAAACCACAATAGAAACATTGTTTGGAGAATTTAATTTAGTGTTTACATTATGCTTACTTTCTTTCATTTCCATTTTTAAATTTTGTAATTCTACGTAACCACCATCAAATCGAATTTTTTGTGAAGGTAAGTCAACAACAGCTGTAATAACTTCAGTTATCAAAATATTGGCAGTAACTTTTGAAATAAATGAAACTCCACTACTTGTTAATCTTATTTTAACACCAGGTAAACCTTGATTTTTTTCATCCTTCAATTGCTCAGGTATTGTTGTAATAGAATAATGAAATGATGGAAAACATATTAAAAAAATCTATTTTAGTAGAAAGAATTAATTTAATATTAAATTTACTTTACTTACATTAAAAATATAAATAAACGAATTCATAAGAAATGTAAGAAAAAATATTACTAATAACCTCCAGAAGCAGGTGATAGAAAAGAGAAGGTTAAAAATATAAGAATTGTAGAAATGAATTTTGTTTAAATACTCTATATTGATAGCTGTTGAAAGAGGTAGAGTTAATTAAATAGGTTGTTATAGGTTATATCATGAAAATTTGTCAACTTTAAAAAAACCAAGACAATCCTCTTTTTGAAATTAAACAACCCCTTGTATATTGGTATATTTTCATGTATATAAAAATATTCTATGAAATTATTTCCAATGTAGATTTAACTTTTTTTAAACATAATAAAAAGGTGGTAATAAATATAAGAAAATTATTTTAAATTAATATTATAAGAAGAGTTTGATTAGTTTTAATAAGTATGACCTGATATTTTTCTTTTTATATTTATAATTAATCGTTATTTTTTAAATTGTATCTTTCTAATAAAGTATTACAAAATCAAAGTAATAATTTTTATAAATTAAAAAAAAAACTACTTATGATGTAACATTATGATAGTAAAAGGTTACAAATATTTCCTATTTTTTTCTAATTACATATTTATTTTTGTATTATCTTTTTTAAAACATAAAAGTTAAGATAAGTGATTTTATCTACTAAATATGGCATTTGTGAAAAACAACATTCTAATTACTAAATGTTTTGACTTTTCTTATGATCAAGTTGTTAATTGTAAACATGATATTGTAATTTATCACAGCAATTTTATCAATATAAAAAATTGTATTACCTATTTAAAATGTTCAAGGTAGCTTAATGACAAATTTGTTAATTATACCAATTTTAATATAATTAAATTGGTTATATAAATTATATAATATATTATTAAATAACACATCAAAATAAACACTTTGTTATAATTCTTTACACTTTCTCTTATTCTTTACAATATTAGTGTTAAAATTTTAATTACTTAGAAAGGATTAATGCAATCATATTATTTTGAATAAGGACTTTTTCACATTGGTTTCACATAAATGAAATATACAATTTTTACCTGTGACGCTTGTTGCATCATTCATTCTTTTAAAACTGTTTTATATCTGAAATTTTAAAATTATATGAAAATGCTATTTATGACTATACAAAAATAGTCTTCAAGTATAATTTGTTAGTATAGAATTTTTTTAACTTAAAATTCACACCTATTTTTTTTTATTTCATGAAATATTCTTTTATTTTCCAATATAAATTTAATCCATGATGTAATATAAATAATTAGAAATGACATTTTCTCGAATCAAGTCAAAGTTCAAACAGGTTTTTGGTTGAATACTGGAACTTGAAAAATACTGGTTTGCATCTCCCTCATTTTTATTTATTATTAGCGAATAGATTTTATCAAAGACAAAAATTCTCTTTTTATAATCAAAACACGTGTCCTAATAACGCTTAACCAAATGATTTATATCAATTACGTTAACAAAAAAGGGAAAGATGATTTGATAAAAAAAACCGGAAATAACTTTTTATTATAATATATATTAAAAAGAAATTTACATAAAACATTTTAATAGTAACGGGGCATTGCACGAACTTCAGCAAGAGTTTTATCTATTTTTTCCAAAAAACGATCTTTTGGCCTGGTTGTAAGTTGAACAAAATTTGAACAAACAATTCTTGAATCTTGATTTTTCAAAAATTGGTGGTCCTTATACATATAAGGGGATAGTGGTGAGGAGTTGAACTGTTTATAATCAATTAACATTTGCCTATCGTTCTTTCTCCAATCATTTTTATCCCGTGCTTCAAATGATTTGAAAGCACCTTTACAATCTGTCGATGAATAAACTGGATATTGTCTTCTATTAAGAGCAGAAAAATATTCTGAACTACATTTAGGTTTGTACACAACATATTCAGAGTATTTCAAATCTTTAGGTCTGTTGATTCCGATTTCTGAATATAAATCGTCCAATGGATCATGATGTTTTGTATCAAGATCTAGATTCACGTCGCCTATAAAAATATAATACTTTATTAGATTATTAAATTTTTAATTACCTAAATTATCTAAAGCATGTTTACCAAAATGTTGTTCCATTTTAAGCATTACTCTAGCAGAAATTCCTTTAGACGCTTCAGTTATACCTTGTGGCATTCTATATTCTTCAGGCAATGTATCATCTTTATTCTTTGAGTCTGAATTTTTAAAGATAGACTTAATATAATCTTCATAACTGTTTGTTATTGGTCCGCCAATAGATGAATCAGTATCATATTGTTTATGAAACCTTACATAATCTTTACTTGGTTTATCCTCATTCCAACCAAGGTATTCTGACATGATAAAATTTTTAGAAGATAATTTTGAAAAATATATAATAAGAGTAAATAACTGATAAATGTGCCTTAACCACTTGGATATAAGTAGAGTAATGTTTACAAAGACAATAATCTTAGTATCAGGTTAAAGATTGGATAAATTATTATACTAAGATAATATATAAATTTCAGTAGAAATATATTTAAAAGTAAGATAATGTGTATAAAAATTATATTATATATATTTTTCAAGATCTAACGGTTAACAATTTAAAGAATATCACCCTTAATAAACCTAATAAAAATGGCATAACTTGTGATTGCTTTTAAAATGTTAAAGAAAATATTTTTTCGACATTTATTAATATATATAATAAAACTTTAACTTAAAAATTATCCTTATATCAACGAAAATTAATTATATTTAATCATTATTAAGAAAATAACATAAAATAAAAAGATTAAAAGATTATAATTACAAAAAAATTCTAAGCTTGTTTGTAGGAAAAAAAATTAATATTAAATATTATTCTTATTATTAATAAAGAAATAATTTTTCCTAACTTTTCCACGTTAATATGAACAATTGTTTCTTCCCTTTAATAGATTAAGAATTGTTTTTATTTTGTAAAATAAAACGTTAATAAAGTTTTATCAAAATATTTTCATTTTACATAAAAATAAGATAATTAAAGAATTGTTCAGTTCAATTATCATCACAAGAATATTTAATAAGAATAACATTTTATCCAAAAGTCTTTTATATTTACATATTATTTTCTTTCAAAGGATACTGTAATTGATGTATTTTGTTTTCATATAAATATATACTATAAATACTTTGAAAGAAAGAGAGAGCAATGACAATTATGGGATTTGTGGGAACTAAAATTTATCATTACACTATATATGGACACACCCCTTATTGAGGTTAGATAGATAGTAAGAAATTAGTTGATGATTTTATCAAATTATTTCCTAATTCACCTCATTCATCACTCCTATCTCTATTTAATATTTTTAACACTATTAATATGAATAACGGAGATTCTATCTCATCAACTTCATTTGCTTCTATGGATAATAAAGCTGATAATAGAGAATCAATTAACAAATCTGATGAAAAAAAAGGATTAATGACAGCATTAACAGTTGTACCGTCATTTTTATTTAACCCTCATTTAGGATCTTCTATTGATAAAAGAAGTAATTTTTTATATCCCATCTTATATTATTTATTTATTTAATCTTAGATGATAGTATTGGATCATTAGAATCACCTGACAGTATTATATCACCAGAAGATGATAATAAGAGTAACCATAAAAACTATATTAATAAAAAACATTCAAGCAATGAAAAATCTTCTTCATCTCTTAGTAAGAAACAAAGAAGAAATAGAACAACATTCACGACATTTCAACTTCATGAATTGGAACAATCATTTGAAAAATGTCATTATCCTGATGTCTATGCTAGAGAGATGTTGGCACAAAAAGTAAAATTGCCGGAAGTTAGAGTTCAAGTATGGTTCCAAAATAGACGAGCAAAATGGAGAAGAATTGAAAAAATTGAAGCTTCTGCTTTATCAGACATTTCTTCAATTAAAAAACCACTTTCTTTTCAAAATTGGAATTGGAATCAGGATGGTACATCTCCTATTATTAATAATCAACTTAGTTCATTGAGTAATAACAATAACGGTAGAGATGATTTTATGGCTACATTTCCAAATTTTAATGCTAATATAAATTCAACACTCAATATGGGATTATCGTTGGATAATGGTGATAAAAGTTTAACAAACAACTATTTCATGATATCTTCACAAAACACTCCAACATCTGATATGGTTAATCAAAGCTTTAATAACCTTAACACTTCTAATCCATTTTATTTTCCATATTTTACTAATAGTCAAAGACAAAGTTATTATAATAACGCTACAACACCTTTTATGGGACAAGGAAATATTTTAAATGTACCTGGTAATACAACATCTGAAACTTATATTAATACAGTATCCACAATTAATGCTAATTGTTTATCAACAACACCTGACAAAGAAAGAATATCAGAAAACTGATATTATTACAAAATAGTAATAATAATGTTGATATATAGAAAAAGCTAGTTTCAATTTTCAATACTCCAAATTTATTCCTCAATGGAAGAAGAAAATTTTCTATTACATTATTAGTTGTACTTTTATTTACTTCTTAGATTCTCACACTTTTACTATATTAACCTTTTAGTCTATTTCTTTCACTTTCCTGACATTGATGCAATTTGTAAAATTAAAGAAAAACATTTAATTGTTTATAATTTGCATGAATAGATTAAACCGTTTATTGTAGAGTCAACTAACAACAACAAGTATCCTATAATCTGAGATTAATCTCCAAAAATCTTCTTGTATTATTGCATCTTATCTTAATCACATTCTCATTATTATTATTAAAAAGTTGAATTAATAAAATTATAGTATTCCTAAATCATATAATGAAAAAGACTTCTCCTAATCAGTTTATGTATATTTTTAACAACAATCATTGAATCATGGTAAAATAAATCTTGGTAATACTTTTTAATTCTTTTGTTTAACTTTTATCAATGACAAGTGTTAAATTGGCACATGATTAAATTTGACGGCAACTGGTGCTTTTATAAATATGACTATGACTTGTTAGAAATATAATTAAGTGGATTTTTAAGTTAATAAAGATGAGGAAGAGAAATAAATTAACTAATGGTAGGGGCATCTGATATATTAATAATTCAATTCAATTTTCATTAAACAAATTGATGCACCTTATGGTTTAAAAAGCATATGTACTAAAATTTTAATATACATTTTATTAATACTAAATTTCCAGGGAAAATATTTAATATTACTACTGTCATTAAATATTTCTTCAATTTTTAAATATTTAATACTATTGTCTTCATACTCATATACACTATCTACAGTATCATTAAAAGGTTAATAAAACAAACTCTCTTATTAAATTACGTAATAACAATAAAGAGATTATACCGTTCTTAATTAAGTACATTATATTATAGTCATTTATAAAATCATATACTTGGCTGGAAATTGTAGTTCAGTGAAATATAACACTTTTTTGGTAACAATTATATTACTTAAAACTTTAGAACATAATTATAAGTTTATAAATATCTTGAATAACATTAAATCATCTGGATTTCCTACTTCTTTCTCTATTATTTTTAATTCTTCTTGGATTGTAGTCAATAATTTTATTTATATATTTCAAAACTCTTCCAAAATGTGACATACCATGAGTTAAAAACCAGCAACCAATGCCAAAAAGTGCTCCAAAAAATTTATGAGATGTTGTATGATAATATAAAGATGTTATAATTAATTGAAAAATCCATATACAATCTAATAAACCCATTAAACTAAACAATATTTGAGTTATCTTTTTTTTATCCCTAGTTTCAGTACGTAGCCAAAACCTATATCTTTTACCTTCTTCACTCAGTATTAAACTAGAATAAATAATCAAGAAACAATGTCCTGAGATGTCGAATCCATTAATCCAAATTCCACCAGAAGCATGACAGGTCTCTCGACCAATAGCTTTTAGAAAACCACTTTCTGATTTACAAGCTCCAGTTTGCTTTTCATGCCAAATAAAATATGATGTACAAATATACCAAGCCACTGTAGCAAATATTAAACCAAGAAGATCTTTTGCTATAAAGAAATATTTACCGTTGTTATTAGCATGGGAAAGAATGTAAACAAAAGGCATTGTTAACGATAAAGTCCACAGCCATCCCAATTTAACCACAAATTGATTAAGAAAATTGTGTTTCTATAGAAATAATAAATAAAAATAGAGTGGAATAAACAAACCTCAGAGAAATATCCTATACTTTCAGGTCTCATATAATCACCATAAATAGACAAAATAAATACCATGGAAAATAGTACAATACCCTTATGCAATGAATCAATATTTAATAAAGTTCTTGAAAAACTTGATGTAAAATCAAGTATGATTTCAGAAGTTGTTTTCAATCCTGAAGGAACTCTTTTTCTGGATATTTCATTCATTGTTGGCGTTTTTTCTATATACCTTTAAACTAAATTTTTTAATAAAATCAATTAAATATTATAAGTAAGTAGCGATAAGATAATGTTTGAGATGGAATGAATGTTTTTTGACAACATTAATACTTCTTCAAATTATATACTCTTATAAAGAATGTATGTATTGTTTTTTGGAGAATAATAACTCATATTTAGTAAATGATAAAAATATAGAGAATTTTAATAAAATATACATATGTAAATTTTTTTATATTAAATAAATAAAAATATGTTAAAATTTAATATTTTTCCCAGGTCTCCTGTATCCAATAGCTCCATGTGCAGTTTCGTAGTCAACGGTATTAAGCATACTTTGTGCTATCTCAATAACTTCATCATGATCAATTTCATTAGTAGTGGAAAATAAGAATTCATTTTCTGCATCAGCTATTTCACTTAAAGATTCAATTAATGTATTGAATCTATGAATGATCATACCACATGTCTGAACAACTAAAATTCCCATCAAAAAAACTATAATAAATAGACCTAATGGGTCAATTTTTAAAGCATCTGTTGTTACTTCAAACTGTCCAGTCATTTCATTCAATTTAGTCCATTCAAAATCATTAAAAGGGCGGAATTCGAAAGACAAAACATTTTTGTGTTTTTGAAGCAAATAAATTGCCAAAACAAGAAGAGCATTAAGTATTAAAATTGTGAAAGCAACTTTATTTCTAAGATCTATCAAACAATTAGCTGCATTTTGATTTTCCTCCTTTGTAGTTCGCAAGGGTGCTAAGTAACTATCAATAAGTTCATGCCAAAAATTGTCTTCTGCTTCTCCTAACTCTCCTTTGCTACATTCACACAGTACTTCCGTATCCATCCAGGTATAATCTTGATAAACTACTTTCTCTTTAGATAGAGGTTCCACTGAATTAATGTTGTTATCAACGTCTCTTTCTTCTTTAATTTTATTATCTTGATCATTTTCAGGATTCTCAAGTTTACTTTTTAAACTCTGTATAGCTTCTTTAATTTCTTTATATTCTTCATTTCTTTTAGTAATACAATTGTAAAATAATTTCAAAAGTTTATCTAGACCAATTTTGTTTGAAAACTTTTTTAGAATTTTAATTATTGGGTCCTCAACAGTCGTGGTAGTACCAGTAGCTTTGGCAACAGCTTCTCTAGTACCCCAGTTGATGACATTCAAATTTATTAATGAATACAATGCCATAAAAATGTAAGTAGCAGGGATCATTAGGAAAAAGACAGATCCGTAAATGATGTTGGTAAATTCATTTGGATGTATGACAGCAGCAAATAAAAATATAACAATCATGTTCACAACAAACATAGAAGTAGGGGAAAATATTGTTTCTAGAACAATTTGTGATGTTGTAGCAACCATAACTGACAACATAACAAAAGCATAAATTATACTAGCTGTTTTAGCAAACTTAAGTTGTGTACTGGATTCATACAAGAAACAACAAATAATAAATCCGAGGATCGGAATTGCATTATACCATATCATTTTGTCAGAAGAAACTCCAAATGCAGCAGTTTGAGCGAAGACTATCATTGTAAATATAATTGCAGGCCCAAACATAGAAAATCCTATAACAATAGCTTGATATAAAATATACAATTTTGATATAGCAGCATTATTTGCTACAGCAACTTTATAGTCTAATAGTAAATCTATTGTATTAGCTATTGATGAAGGTGTCCATCTTCTGCGTTGATTGAAAAATTCTTCAAATCCTTCTGGTGCATATGTTTCAGCATCTGATGATGCAACATACTCAATTCGATAACCTTTTTTTAATAATAACGTTGATAACCAACGATCTTCTCCTTGATCATATTGAACATATTGTCTTGCTTCTTTAGCAACTTTTGTATATTTATGCATAATGTTGTCATCCATTAATGCTGAGGCACGAAATAGCGAAAAACAGCCAGGGGCACATAAAACACAACCGAAGACATGCTCAGCAGCTTTTTGGAACCAATGGGCAATGGCATACTCAAATTTTTGATACCACACCATAATTCCACTACCAATAGGATGAATTCTACCACATGCACAACCAATGTCATTTTTCATTCTCATCAAATTTAGTAGTCTTAAAACAGCTTCAGGTTTAAATTTAGAATCACCATCCATTGCAAGAATATATGTATTATCAGCAACCATCTTTCTATCTTGAGAAGAGATATCTGATGCCATTATTCTATGTCCAAGAAGATAATACATATACATAACTTGTGACCATCTTTTTTTATGCCTAATTTTACGTTTATCTTTCAAATGAACGTATAAAACAGTTCCATGTTTAAACTTTGTAACAAACCTTCCACCATAAGCTGTTTGTATGAGAATTCTAACAATTTCTTCGGTTTTTTGATTACCACTACTATCTTCATCTTCTTCCTCATCTTTTTGTGGTTCATCCCAATTTAATAATTCTTTCAAAAGGCCATATAATGTTTCGAAATAATCATTAGGTATACTTCCACATAACTTGTCATCTACCCAAGCATCATCAAAAAATATATGAGCTTCTAAAGTTGAAATATGAATTTTCCCCTAATCTACCACCTTCAAGTTTTTTTCTTTCTTCATCTAGTTTCATTATAGATTCCAATAATTGTTTCATTTCATTTTTTGTTTCATGCCACATTGTTGCACACGCGTATATTGTAGGTACATTATCATAAGTATTATTAATGACATCATCAATTCTTTCCCCATCTTTGATGTGATAGTCTCCTAATAAGGCATCATCAATAAGATGACCATCATCTAAATAGTTGATATTTGTTTTTTTCTTAATTCTATGACTAAAAACAAGGAGCGACTGGTCAATGAAAAGCCCATTTGAGTTTGGTGCTACTGCTTCTATGTATTCATGTCTTTTTGGGGTTTTCTTATTTTCTATGAATGTAAACGCCCAAATAATATGACAAAAAAACCATAGAACACCTATGTAAAAATCATAAGCTACTAAATCACTTTCTGGTGTTGTATATCTATCACCTCTGATAGCAAGTCCATAATCTGATAGTAATGTATCAATGAAACATTTTGATTCCTCATATTGTGCAATATAAATAACCCAAAATGAAGTTATTGGTAGCAAAACATAAGGATGCCATAAAGTTGTAAGTTGCATTTTCATAGCAGAAAGTAAACGAATTGAGAGTCTTAACAAAGCGTTTACGATAACAACAGCACCACTCAACCAAAATATAGACATAGCTTGTGTAGAAAATTCTAATTGCAGTAAAAATTCAGAAACTAATATATCATTGATTTTGTGATATTCAACGGCTTTACTAAAAACAAAACAAGAGGCGAAAATTCCTACACAAAGCTGTAATAAGCCTAGTCTTTGAGTTAACCTTTTGTAAACCATATTTAATTCTGAACAAAGAATCAAAAACACCGTTAGCACTACTTTTAAAGATCCAGGATTCCCAAAAGCAAAATCCAAGAACAGGTATCCACAATAAAAGTGATATATCACTATATATTCTGTATCCAACAAAATCCCATATATAAAAAGTTGCAAAGAAAGAACAACATATATATGATAGTGGTACGCATACCATAAGCCATAACATTCTTTCACCAATGGCAATATTATCAATAATAGCTTTTTTCAACAAGCTCAACATTTTCAACGAAATTGGAGCAAAAGCAAACGATGATGTAAGGAAAATACAACGGAACAAATCCAAATTAGGAAATAAAAACATCACAATAACTAGAGAGGCTGCTGAACGTAGTGTTTCAAATACAATAAATGACTTTACAATAGGTATTGTTTCATGTTTTGTCAAAAAATAACTTGAAAAACTCCTTACCGCCTCTACAAAATCTGGGAGAGTTTGAATGAACCATAACGATAAAATAATTGCCGCTATTACATCATTTCTTTTCTCTGCATAATCTCCTATTTCAATACCAAAATCTTTGACATTTGCTCTACATTTTTCTAATTCCTTTATTTCAATCTGCGTCATATTAGAAATATTTGTGGAAAGAATATACACAACTGATCTTGAAAAGACTGAACCTCCAAGTAGCAAAAGGCATGATACTATATAGACAATTAACTAAAAAAAATCATGGATTTCTAATTACTTCAATAAAAAGAACTTACCCGAAAGCATTGCAAAAAATAATTCGACTTTGTACTATCTTGAAGGTGTGCTGTATAAATTGCTCTGGGATATGATTTGAAAACATCCCATTTGTATTGGGAATTCCCTTCAGACTCCGCTAACACCATTTTTTCCCATTAGTTGTTAAAAATTTAGAAAAATATGGACGACCCAACAACTCTGTCACTTACGATAAATTTAGAATGAAAATGTAATGAAAAGTGTTACTTTTAATAGCAGAGATCAATCAAATCAATCTACAATGTTTTTTCGTTGAAATTGTAACATACTAAAAAGCACCAAAAGAGTCATCAAAAAATTTTTTCTTAAAAATAAATTATAATTTTATCTTGTTGATATATTATCTAAAGAAGATAACATGAAGTTAAATGTTATATTGAAAATAATATAATAAAAATAGTAAAAAATAGTCATTTGAAACCGTATCTTTGTGCAGCGAGTTTCCTTTTGCTCTTATTACTAGCCCATTGGTCTCTTAACTTTTCATCGTTTTTCACAGCGAGATCAGCAAGATATGTTATTTGATGTTTTTGTTTAGCCAATTTGTTTATTCCATTTTTAGAATTTGTTTTACCTTGATTTAAAATTAGAGATGAATTTCCATAATGCATATTGGCTCTTATAGTACTTTCCACATTAGGACCTAGTGCAGAGTCTACGTTAACGTCTGTTATATTTGTTTCTACTCTACAAGCAGCTTCCCGAGAAATACCCCATTGTGCAAGTTCGTGTTTATAAATTAATTCATTGGCTTGTTCTTTTGTTATCGTACCTGGGCCAAAATTGGATTCGTATTCTTTTTCCAGTTCATTTTGAATGGTATTTGACATTGGTCTAGAAGGACCTGATACATTATTGTCTATAAAGATTTCTAAATCTGGTTTGGGCTCGGATTCGGTATCTGAAGATGATGGAAGGTCATATGATATACCAAACATATCTGTGAATTCTTTATTATCTCCTCTAATATTATCTACATTTTCTTCAAAATCATGTTTAATATTTTTTGGTTCGGGTTTTTTCATAAGTTTTCTAGGAGCAAATATCAAAGAACTCCCTTTTTCAGATTCTTTTTTTATATTACAAGGCTGTGGAAGTTTTTCAAGTAAAGTTTTTGCATTAGTTGTTACTTTGGATAATTTTCCCATATTACTTTCTTCTATCAGTTCAGCTTCTTCAGCTTCAAGATTGGCTATTCCTAAGAAAAAAAAAGTTTATTAATTGTGAAATATCAAAACTTACTTTGTTTGATATCACTTAATTTGAAAAGCGATTTTAATTTATCTTCTTTTTCTAATTTTGTTTTTTTTATTGGTTGTAGTATTTCTTCATCATCTGTAGATGAATTATCGTCTGTAGAGGAATTATAATTAGCAATTAAATCCATTTTTTATTACGTTAACACAATTTTTTAAATAGTATTATACAAAACAAAACTAAAGACTAAGAAAAACAATTAAAATCTTGAAAAGAAATTTTTTGTATATGGTATAATGTATCTTATATATTTAACAAGATAATTGTCCATCGTGTAGTATGTTGATTAATGCTTTGTTGTAGTAAAATTAAATTTATTTTTTCAATACTATTTATTCTTTGTTTCTTTTATTTATTAATTTTCTGCTATACATTTTTTTCAAATTTTGAGGATGATAATTTTAATATAAATATTTATTATCAACCAAGAAAGTTATACACAAAATTTGAAAGCTGTACATTTGAAACTTGTTTTGATTTATCCAAGTGCAAAAGTAAGAATTTAAAATTATATGTTTATCCTAACAATGAACAATCTCAAGAGCCATCATTAATATATTCAAAATTCCTATCTATTCTTCGCAAATTGCCTTATACAACAACAAATGCTAGTGAAGCATGTCTTTTTATCTTATCAATAGATACAATTGATAGAGATCGTATAAGTGAGAATTATGTAAAAGACATAGATGCTCAGATATCAAATCTTCCAAAAGATATATGGAACGATGGTAGGAATCATTTAATATTCAATTTTTATCATGGTACATATCCTGATTATTCAGATCATAATTTGGGTTTTAATTATTCTAAAGCAATGATAGCACGTTCAAGCTTTAGTGCTTCAAAATTGAGATATAACTTTGATATGTCATTTCCTTTATTCCATCCAGATCATACATTTACAAAATATGAAGCAATGAATGAAAAATTGGAAATGAAAAGAATAGAAGCACAAGACAAATATTTTGTTTCATTTAAAGGTAAAAGATATGTTTATGGTATTGGTAGTGAGACAAGAGATTCATTACATCATTTACATAATGGTCAAAATATTATTATGGCAACAACATGTAAACATAATAATGATTGGAAGAAATTTGAAGACTCTAGATGTGAAAAAGACAATGAAATGTATGACCAATATGATTATAATGATTTATTAAGAAATTCCACTTTTTGTCTTACTCCTAGAGGTAGAAGATTAGCTAGTTTTAGATTTTTAGAAGCTTTGAAAGCTGGATGTATACCTGTTATTCTATCTGACGATTGGGTTTTACCGTTTAGTGAAATTATTAACTGGGATAATGGTGTTGTTTATACACCCGAAAATATGACTTTTTTAGTACGTTTTTTTTTAGAATTATCATTATATTAATTTTAGTTGATCAATCAATTAGGGGAATTAACTTATGGTAAAGTTGAAGAGATGAAACGCTTTGGTCAACAAGTTTACTGGAAATATCTTAGTAATTATGAAAGCATTATTGAAACATCGATTAATATTGTTTTTGAGCGGGTTAGAGCGTTACAGAAGAAATTTCTTAACAATTATAATTAATATTATCTTTGAATGTTGTTCTTAATTTATTCTTATTTTTATTTGTTTTAATCTTGCCATTTGTACATAAATTTGCCTGTGATATTAATGTATTTTTACATAATTTTAATTTTTTATGTTTTCTTTTAAAATAATAATAAAAAAAATAGAATAACCATTTAAATGTTAATTTAAGGAAAAATTACATGAATTTTGATCAATAAATTTAATTTTTATTTGTTAGATTTTGGATAATTCATTTTTTTAATATTATCACTGTTATTAGGTGTTAAAAATATGATGTCGTAAAAATAAAAGAGTTGCATATTTTAAATAAAAATACATCACTATCAAAATAGTAATTATATTTATAATATAGATGTCAACTTCAAATTAAAACAAGGAATTCAAAATGGCATATCCAAAGTTGTTATAAATATAATTTTTTTTGTGCGTGAAACTCTATTTTTTGTACATTCATTATTGATGTAATTTTATTTCTGTTATTACTTACTACAATGCCCGTTTAATATATACTGTCAAATAACATAGGATAAATGCAGTGATTTTTATATCAAATTCGAAAAAATGCAACCATTTTATTCATAAAAAAACTTATCATTAATATTACCATTTTAAATAATACATAAAAAATTTGTTTTATAATTGATATCGATGCAAAGATTATGATATAAACTAAATATTTTTTTGATTCATAAAATTTTAAACAAACAGCTTACAGCATTTTTTAAAATTAATCATTTATTAGTTACTCTAGTATAATTATTATTGCTTAATAATATAAAAAGTTATTATATGTTCGTATATAATTTTATATTATCTCTAAACAAAATTTATTTTTTCTGAACTAAATATGCATGGAAACTAAAACATTTTTTACTTTAAAAATATTGAATTGTTATATCATTCAAGAGTTTCTTCTTTTTCAAAAATTTCTAAACAAATTTTCGATGAGAATTTTAAATTTCTAAAAATCAGAAAACATATAAGTTATTTATATATAGTTGCTTTCAGTATTATTAAATATACGTTATTTTGAATACTTTTTTGTATCTCGGTTTAAATTAGTAACATAGTGAATTCACTTATTATCATTGTTATAATGTAAATAAAAACGTGAAAACCAAAAAAAATAACAAGACAAATAATATAAATATGTAAGAAACTATATAATAATAACATGTTATTGTTTAAATTTCAGAAAGACTGATTACATTATGAATATGTAATTAATTTGAAAATGAAGAAATAATTATAGTTGAAAGCTCCTAGTGATCAATTAATTTATATTAATTATTATAATAGTAGATGCATAGTTTTAAGTCAGTTATTTTTATTTTCAATAAATATTTTGCTTTATTGTTTATTCTTATTTGATTTTTCAACTTCCTCTTTTGTATGGTATTAAAGACATTATAAGTCTTCTAGCAAGCAAGCATTTTTAAATTAAATTCGCAATTTTACATAATGTTTGAGCGATATGAGACTTATTTGCAATATCATATTTATACTTAAAGCAGTGATATTTTATATCATAAAAAATTATTGTTATTAAAGATGATTTTTCTTGTAAATTTACTTCCAATTAATCAAATTTCCAGACTACTTTTTGATTTTTCGGTTTATTACGGTGCTACAATTTTTCAACATCTAAGCTTTTTTTTTAAATTGTTAAGAATTTGTAAAAATATTATATGAAAAATATTATTTTCCGGTTTACAGTTATATAAACGGAAATTTTATTAAAGATAATATAACGTTTTAAGACTTAGAACAATTAAGTGTAATAATGAATAATGCTAAAGGTAAAACAGAAAATTATATAAGGTTAAGTAGAAATTTACAAATAAATTAAAATATCAAAGTGAAAAAAATTTTCATTTTAAACAATATAAAAAATTATCCATTACAATGAATCTATAAAAGTACATTATGTAGTTCGAGAAATTTAGCCTAATAAAAAATATCTTTTAATTGATTTCAAAAAAAATTCGAGTTGATGAATTAATATTAATTACAACAATACAATATTCATTTGATGACTAAATGTGAATTTAGATAAAAAATATATATGGTCTTATAGACATTTAATTTTAATCGATGATTTATTTTGTATTATAAATAATTATTTATATGTTAATGGACAATTATACTAAGAGATTAATTTTGAATAAAAACTATTATTTCTTTAATTTTAGATTATATATTAAAGCATTAATGGTGCAGTTTTGTGAATTATTTATCATTACTTTTGTTGCTGCTTCAATAATGTCTTCTCTTACATCTGTATTTCCATAACAATGTATTTTTACTTTTTCTTCGTTTTTTGTTGTTGAAGTTTTTTGTTCGGAAATAAAATCATCAGTTATTTTTATCAAATTTTTTAATACTTCTTTATTCTCATTATAGTATGATGAATATTTTAAAATATTAAGTAGTTTGTTATCTTTTCTAACGCAAGCTAGTAGAGTTTTTTTTTCTATTTCTGTTAATGAATAAATAACATTAACTTTATAATAAAATGATTCCATTATTTCGGCTCTTATTGAAAATGGAACATGACGTGTCAATTTACCAATGTTTGATGTTATTTGTCTTGGTTCACTTAAAGATTTATCTTTCATAGAATCAAAAGACTTCGAAGCAGTCACTTTTGACCTAAATACATCCAATGTTATCATTCCTCTGACACTTTGTATGGGATCTATAACTACAGCTATACTTCTTGGATTTAAGGCTTCAAAAGACTTTTGAGTATTTATATCAACACGTGAAAGCCAACAACCATATCCTGGATGAGAATGATACCATCCTACAATTTCATCATTTCTTTTAGTCAACTTTAATTTTTCAAGCATTTGAAGTTGATATACTGGATCAATGCATTCTACTGTTGCTGTAGAAGCTTTTTGTGGCATTCCAAAAACATCAGTAACTTTAATTGTATAATCGTCAATAAATTCCCCAAGTACCAGTCCCATAACTTCCATTGGAATACCAGCTTTGGCATGGTTGAGCATTTTCATTGTCGCAAGAGGCGCAATACAAACAGATTCAGAAGTATCAGGTTGAGTTGGTTTATCTAAAGGCAATTTTGGAGCTCCATGCTGAATTTCTTGTTGTTTTAAAAGAAGGTTAAGTAAAGTAGCATCCATTTTTTAATTAAAATTAACTTTAAAATAATATTTAAATATACTAGTTAATGAGGAAAATATTAATAGACAATATTAAAATTTAAGGTAATTATTTATATTTAAAATAACTTAAAATAATTTTTGTTAAATTTTACAAATTATTTTTTTAAGATAAGATGAATAGAAATGATCTTGTTCTTATTTCTGATGAAGACCTGAAGTGTATTCAACGAAACCTTTAATAAGAAACCTTTATTGTTATGAAAACAATAATACTACTAAATTATTAGAAAAAATCAATCTTATTTAACTTATATAAATTTAATTAATTTCTACATTAAATTAAAATTTCTTCTTTCATAATATTCAAATTCCATTACACTTCTCCCTTTAGAAAATCCATCAGCAACCAACGTATGATTTCTTCGGCTTCTTTGAAAGACGTTCCGATCTTCTTACTTCTTAACAATTTAAATTTTTACGTTTTCTAAGTTGATTCGAATGCCTAATCAACTCCTTATTTGCATCCAAATCGTACACACGAAACATGTTTACTCCTATTCTTTTTTTCACAATTCCTCTGCTCCATTCATTCTGAAATTTTGATTTTTGCCAAACTAAATCTTCATCGTTGTATGGAACTGGATTCTTTTTAATTGCCATTTTTCCAAACTTTTCCTTCTCGACAGAAAGTTTTCTAGTACCAGTAACTTTTCTAGAAATTTCTTTAGGACACTTCTCCAATTCAACTTTGTTTCTAGAAGTTTCGTTTGAACGCTTTTCCAACATTACTTTACTTTTAGACTTTTCTATTTTACCATTATTTCGCAATAATTTTATTTTCTTATTCATTATCATCTCAGCTGGGGTTTTCCCTGTGCGTACTGACGGACTATTTCTGTTTGTTCTTAAGAATTGTTTAACTGCTTCACTTGATGTCAAACCGTCTTTCTTACATTTATAATAAGTAATTTTAAATTTCTTTACCAAATTTTCGGCTGGTCCATTAGATTCTGGATGGTATGGTGGTGAGTTTAACCATTTGATATTATTTTTCTTATAATATTCTCTAATCTTTTCAGATGTTAAATTTCTCCCATTATCGCTTACAATCACTTTTGGAGTTTGAAATGTCACAAAAATCCTATCCAGTATTTCAATTATGTTCTCTGAATCCGTATTCTTGATTCTTTCTACAAATGGGTAACAGGTATAAGCATCATAGACTACAACGTACATTTCCCCAGCCATTGGGCCGCATAAATCAATATGAACTCTGTCAAAACTTTCACGTGCTGGTTTTCCAAGAATGATAAAAAAGTTTTTTAATAGGCAGTCCAATACTCATACATGTGTTACATTCTTTTGTTATCTCTTCAATTTGGGCATTCATATTGGTCCAGAAGAAGTTACTTCTTGCCAACATTTTCATGCGTACAGTTCCAATATGACCTTCATGTAATTTTTTCAAGATGTTTTCTCTTGAAGCTTCAGGTATATAAATTTGTTCACCACGCATTACTAACCCTCTCATTTCAGACAATTGATACTTGATCTTCTCAAATTCTCTCATACTCTTGCATAATTTCTTTGGCCAACTCTTATTTATATACTTTATAACCATTTGCAATTTCTTATCTTTAGCAGTTTCTTCAATAATCTTTTGTAAGTTTAATGGTGAATTTTCTATTATAAATATTGTAGCTTCTTGGGATTCATTGTTCTCCAATTGCTGAGTTTCATTTAATGGTAGTCTAGACAATCCATCAACTTTACCAAAAGCCTTCGTGTTAATATACTCCGTGGAAAAGTTAAATCTTTTAAGCTGACAGCTCCATCTATCAATACGTCTAAGAATTACATTTGGAAGAGAAGCATCGGGTGACAACAAGAATTTCAATGGCATGGAATCTGTTTGCAATATAAAATGTCTTCCTAACAGGTAATCTTTGAATCTTATTACCCCATTTACAATCCCACAGCATTCTTTTTCTACTTGACTATACTTTACTTGAGCATCATTGAAGGTTTTGGAAATAAATTCTATGGGTCTCTCTGAGCCGTCTTCGTATCTATGGAACACAACTGCTCCAAAACCATACTGTGAAGCGTCAGCAGCAAATACTATAGGTAAGTTTCTACTATAAGGTACCAATATTCTATCACTAACTAATATTTCTTTCAATACTTTTATACTACGTTTACATTCTTCATTTAAAGCAAATCTTCGATTCTTCTTGGTCAATTCATTCAATGGCTTAGCAATAACAGACAAGTTTGGTATAAACTTGGCATAATGTAGGACCATTCCTAAGAACGACTTCAATTCTAAAATGTTAGTTGGTTCTCTCATTTCTTTAATTGCTTTAGTTTTAGTTATATCAGGTCTGATTCCTTTTTGGTCCAGTATGTTACCAAGGTATTTCACTTCGCTCCTTCTGAAAGCTGTCTTCTCAATATTCAACTTAAATCCAGAACTCTCCAATCTCTCCAATACACTATGTAGTCTTCTATCATGCTCCTCAATATCTTTCCCACCAACAATTATATCATCAAAGTATACAGCCACACCACGTAAGTTTTCCATCAACTCTGTCATAATTCTTTGAAATATCATAGGTGATGATGCCAAACCAAATGGTAAACGTTTATACTGCATTAGCCCACTAGGGGTTGAAACCACTAAATATTTTCTGCTCTCCGGTTCAACCATAATTGAAAGGAATGCATCCGATATATCCACATTTGAAAAATACTTGGAACCTTGTACATTGGAGAATAATTCATATGCAGCGGGTATTTGGTAAGTTTCGTTTTCTATTACTTTATTCAGTGTCTGAGAAAAGTTTGCGCACAGTCTCACTTTTCCATTTTGCCTTTAATGCAATTGACATAGGCGAGATCCACTGTGAAGTTTTCACTGCCTCCCATACGTCCAACTTTTCTAATCTTCTTATTTCAGAATCCACTTTTTCCTTCAAGTTAAGATTGCTGCATCGATATGTTACCACTTTTGGCTGGATTCCCTCCTTTACATTAATCTTTACCAACTCTTTTGTATAAGTACCAATGCCTCCTGAAAACAAGTTTGGGTATCTTATCTTCAATTCTTTCTTAAGATCGCTATCATCTACCACCATTATCTGAGAGCTTCTACCTTTATGGAAAATTCCATTCATATCTATTCTTAAATCACTTATCAAGTCTCTTCCGAGTAAGTTCTGTCTCGAACCTTCAACCACTGTTATCTCACATTCCAGATTCTTACTACCATGTTCTATTCTTGTTCTTAATATACCAAGAATTTTTATTCTATTACCACTGAAGTCTTTCAACACTTGCTCCTTTACCATAAGCTTCGGTGATCCCAGTTGCTGCCACGTTTTCTCACTCAACAATGTCTTGCATGCTCCAGTATCAATCAAGAAGTCCACCTGCTTCTTGTCCACTCTCAATTTAATTTTACCTCTTTGTAAGTTACCTCCTACAACATAAATTGTTTCATCACTGTCCTCTGTTTCAGTCTCAATTTCATCGTTATCAATTTCACTACTGCCTTCGATTGCTCCAATATTTCCACCTGCTCTACACGCATACTTTAGATGGCCTACTTTCTTGCACTTGTTACAAGTCTTATCCTTGAACTTGCAGTCCTTCTTCACATGTCCACTCTTATTGCAACAGTAACACTTTATAGTTTTATTGCTACTACCTTTCTTATTCTTAAGATTGTTCTTTCTTTTGTTCTTAATAAAATGTATCTGATGAGGGTCAATGCCTTTTATAATTTCAATTCCTGCTGCCGTGTTTAAGCTGTCTAAGTATGTTGAGGATGGTTTTAATCTATGCTGCTGTAAAATAGCTTTTTTCATTTCATCATTTCTCAGTCCACGTGTGAAGATCAATGTTGCCAATAAGTCTTTGGTATCTGTTATGCTGTCCAGATAACAGTGAGAAAGACCCTCCTTCAATCTATCATTAAAACTCTGTATACTCTCCTCTTGCTCCTGCTTCAAATCCATTATCTTCATCCTAGCAATGAGGTTATTTCTTTCTGGTTCGTAGATGGTGTCCAATATGTTAATTATTTCATTCAAGTTCAAATCCAGTGGCTTCTTGGGGGCAACGTAAACTCTTATTTTCCTGTATGTTTCTGGAGTCAAAGCGCCTATCAACAACGACTTTCCCATCTTTTTATCCTGTATGTTATGAAGTTCACAAGCATTTTCAAATCTCTCCTTGTACTCGCACCACTTTTCTTTTCTTGGATCAAAATCTGGCACAGTTCCCTGAGGAACTATCACATATCTCTGTCCCATCTCCACTCCTCTTGTTTGCTGCTCTGCATTGGATGCAGTTGAAACCGGTCCAGTAGTCGACATAATAAACCAATTTGTACCAAACGCCAATTGAAGTGTATTCAACGAAACCTTTAATAAGAAACCTTTATTGTTATGAAAACAATAATACTACTAAATTATTAGAAAAAATCAATCTTATTTAACTTATATAAATTTAATTAATTTCTACATTAAATTAAAATTTCTTCTTTCATAATATTCAAATTCCATTACAAGACCAATATACATCTAATGGATCTGTTGTGTCACCACCAACATATACAGTTCAAGAAATTGATGGGAAGTTGTACAACTCTGCCTTAGGCATTTGTTGGCCAAAAAGACCACCTATTGGGTATCATTCACTAGCTGAGTATAAAAAAAGAAAAAGAGTAGTAAAAAGCAAAATAGAAGAAGATTTAAAAATTCAACAATGTGATGAAAATTCAGCTCAAATATCTGAAGAAAATATATCACATTTAGAGTATGAACCCTATACTTATGTTGGTTGCAAAAGTCGAAGTGATATATCAAAACTCTTGAAAAAGAAAACTTTATTCTATATCTACCATGAATGTGATGAATTTGGAAGTTTAAAAACACTAAATTTACCATTGAAACTTGCCTATAAATCTTCTGAGGGAAAGAATTTCTTTTTTAAAATTAGTAGATCTAAAAGAAATTATTGCTATATCGAATATGGACCAAAGATGCGTAGTGAAGTATATTCTTGCTTGGAAAAAATGATAGAATGCTTAAGACTATATGGACATATGGACTACGAAAAAGGAACTTTTGATATGTTTCCAATTGCTGATATTGAAAAAAAATATGTAATAAATAAAGAAAATAAAACCATTTGAACAGATAATTTTTAAAGCAATATAATATAGTATTTTGATCAAAATAAATATAAATCTTGGTATTAACATAGATTAATAGTATAATTTCTATCACTTTTTATTCTGTATGATTCACTATAAAAAACAAAATAAATTTCATTCATTTCTTATTTTATAAGTAATATCTAGACCTATTGTGTTGCCGAAACTTTTTGCAAAAATGATGTAATACAATTATCGTATTCTTGCACCAAAGTTGAACAATTCCATGGCGTATTTTTGTTAGCGCTAAGGCAAGCTATAATTGTATCCTCATTTTGAGAACATTCATTTCCACGTTGAAATTTAAAAAAGCGATCATCTACACGTTTAGCTGCATTCTTGAAAACGGCTTTTTTTGCTTCGATATCATTTTCAGAGATAGATATGTTCTTTTTATTAATGTTCATTTTTTCTGTTGAATCGTATCTCATTTTTTGTGTATCTCCTTTATTTGTAGATTCTGATCTTAAAATGGATTACAAAAGATAGTTTCAAATTTTACTAATTAAAAACCTACCCAGCTTCCTTGTTTTCTTTTTGATCATTAATATTTTGACTATCTTGGTTGATTACACGAGATACTACTTCTCGAGATATTCTAACATTTTTGTATTCTTCTGGTATTTCAGCTCTTTCAATTATAACTGTATTGTCGATATTTCTAGCAGTGTAATTGGTATTACTTTGATTGGAACCCATACTTTAAGCTTGGAAATTTACAAATAAACGATAAATTGGTATGAATATTTTTCTTTTCGAGAGATAAAAAAACAAATGGAGTTATGTATATATTAAAATTTTCTTCAAAAGAGCCTTAGTTTTAGAAATATATAAGTTTTAATGATGATGATATGTCATTTAATACCAATTATTTTAATTTAAATAAGAGTGAATTTTAACAACAACTACTGGAAGTTTAAAATTTCTGATACTAAATCATAAATTGACATTACTTTGTTAAGTCATAGAATATTCTTTATTTAATATTTCTAGTAATATTTCAAAAAAGTGCATTATATGTACATTGATAAAAAGGTATCTGAAAACCTTATTCAAAGATTCTATACAGTCTTGTTATGATACGCGGATTGACTTTTGGACAACTTCATACTTGACATCTAAATAATATAATCATATTAAATTATATATATTTTGTCTTAATAGGTATAAATATTTTATTCTCAATGAATTATTAATTTATTAGAAACATTATTGTAATTTCACAGAAATTCTTTTGAGATATAAAATAATTATTCAGAAAAAATTATTTCATTTTTTGATAAATTCATAAATCATATTCATTTTTATAAAATCTCGCTATTACCTCTAGATTCATTAGTGATTCTTTGAGATAATAAGATTTTATATTAATTGAGGGTATTTCCACAATATTATATAAATTAATTATATAACTATAAGGTTCCAAAAGAAATTCTTTTTTATGCTTTTTTACAAAAAAAAAAAGATCGTTTAAATTGATTTTCTTTTAAATTTGTAGAAAGAAAATCCTTAGAGTATAAAGGTAATCATCTTTTATTTATTTTCCCATTTTACAAAATTGCAAAGGAAATTTCTCAACAAATTTCTAAAAAACAATATACGGAATCGTGTAGTATTTTTTGTTTGAGAATATGCTTATATTTTACTGTCTTTCATGATTAATTTTTAGAGAATGTTCACCACAATTTTTTTTATGAAATTATCCATTGGATAAAACTAATGTTCTTTCTTTATAAAATTTTTAAAGAAGAAATAATTTATATGCACATAATATACTGCTGACGTAAAAGCAAAAAAGTTTATATAATTAATTAAAATTTAATTATAATTAATCATACATTTGATTAATATTTAATCATTTTAATATAGATTATCAAAATCCAAATGATTCTTAAAAGACTTCAGCTAGCGATATATGACAGTTTGTAGCTTTTCTAAAGATTGAGGAAATTTGTTCGACATTCAGTTTTTATTAAAAATAAGATACATACATTCAAATTAATATATTATTCTTTTTAAATAATAAAGAAATTTATTAGAATTTATGAAAGATAGAATTTATTTATTTTGTATTTTTTTATATAACAAGTTGTGTATTAATAAATGTCATAGTATAGGTTTTTTTTTTATAAAAATTATAGTAAATAAATTTAAATACCCCTAGAATTATATTAATTATAATTTAAGGAAGTAAAAAAATTTTCATCAATTAACTAATTAGCATTTATCCCTAAAATAGCATAAATATCTGAAAATTACAACTTTTTAATTATAAAGCATGTAGTAATGAGATATGTAAATTTAATTAACTATATTTAGGTGCATTAACAAATTTTATTATAAATTTTTATATTAATAAAACTTATTTATAAATCCATTTTTTGTGAGGATAAAAATTTTTTATTTTAATGTTAAATGAAACTTGATTAAATTTTTAATACTATATAGAAAAATAATTAATGAAATTTAAATATAATATATTCTATAGTTTTTATCAATTCAAAAAGTAAAGTATATGTGATTATTCTCTATATTTCTAAAATTTCAATGGTAACTTTTTATATGATACAAAATTGAGGTTTATAATATAATTTTAAAAAATCTAATTAATTAATATCACTTATAGAAGTAAATTTGAAACTCCAACAAATATAACTTGAAAATATTACAGACATTTTAATTCTTTACCACAATTAGCAATTAATGTTTTGTTACATCTTAAAACTTGAAGAATTAAAAATTATATCATCTTTAAATAGTTGAATTTCATAAATTTTCGAAGAATTTGTTTAAAGTTGTTTAATAATTTTTCTCAAAATAATAAAACATTTGTTACTTATATAAATTGATAACGTAATATTATAAAAATATTTGAAAATATCGGAAAATAGTTTTAATTTAGTTTTATAATATATAAAGTATATTTATATTATATCTTTAGAGATTATTTTTACTAAAAATATATTCTTTTATTACGTTAAACTTCCCCTTAAAAATTTTATTTATAAATATATTGTTCAAAATATTTAATGAAAAGAAAAAAGTAAAAGAAATGATAAAAGAAAAAAACATATGAATAATATATGAAAGAAGCCAATTAGTAATAATATAAAAATATTTATATAATTGCATGATTACAAATATAACGATTTAATCATATTTCTGTAAAACTACACCTGTCTCAAATTTGAATTAAGAATTTATAAATATTATTTTTCATTTTAAAATGTTAATTAATATGATAAATTATTGTCAAAAATATTCTTTATTTACATTTATTCGAACAAAATTTATAGGCATTCAAGATTAATAAATACTGATTGTTTGTTCTTAAAATAAAGAATCTGTAAAAAAGAATAAGCAACTCTTAGTCAGGATATTGATGTTTTCAATTGAATATGATAAAAATTTTTTTACACATCTGATGAATATTTCCGTCTCGTTATAGATGAAGACCCGTCATTAAAGTTATTATTTAGTAAAGGTTCTTGTATCAAATGTTGTTGATTTAAATTTGATATCTGATTTTGTTGAATATTTCTAGATACTTGATAATTATTTATTTGTCCAGAATTAGAAAATGAAAATGGAGGGGTTCCTTGAGTGAGAAGGGATGTAATATTATAGGGAATTGAATCAATAGGAAATATTGATGATGGATTATGTGATTTTTGTTGGAAAAGTTGGTCTAAATTACTAACTGAAAATGGAGTACCCGTATAATGATGTGATGTTAATGATGAAGAAGAGGGATATGAAAATTTCCTTTCAATTGAATGTGTTATACTTTGGTTGATTGATTGTTTTAAAATATTGTTCTTATTGTTAATATTATTATTTGGTGATACTGTAACTTCATTTGATTGTGATTCGATTGGAATAGATTTAGGTGTCGCAATTAAACATACATCTCCAATTTGAAGTTTTCTACATTCCAATCCATATACACTAAGAGATCTTACTGGATTACATGAAGACCATCCATGAGATTGTTCAAAAAAGGGGAATTCAGAAACAGCATTAACAGTAACAGTAGAACTTGAACCAACCATTTTAAAATTTAAACGATACTGAATTTGTGTATTTCGTAAATTGTCATAATTTCCAGAACCATCAATTTGATTAATTGTTATAACAATACCATAATTTAATTCTACTTCTTTCATATTGGCTAAACTATTTTTAAAATCTTCTAAAACCATCATATTTACAGGTTTTGAAGTACCATCATGCAATTGTATTTGTGTCCCTCTCATATAGTGTGTAGGGTAGTATAGAAAAGCAGTTAGTTCTCCTTTTAAGGGCTCTATATCAATTTTCTCTGTCTTATCATCTTCATTAACAACATTTGTAGGTTGTCTGTCCATGTTTTCCTCTTGATAACTATTATTTTCAATTTGTTGTAATAAAGAATTACTATTTTTCTCATTACTTTGGTTAAAGGTAAAAATATTTCTTGGTAACATTTTATTATTATTAGGTTCATTGTTAATTTGATAACATTTCTGTACATTCTCAACCATACTCGAGGTACCTGTTTGTGATAATCTTTCTAATTGCTCTAATGAAGAGTTCTTTCCTTTTATGTTATTTATTACACCTCTATTTAGTATATTATTACTAGATGACGGTGGATTATTAAATGGATTCCTGTCTAAAAGTAATTAAAAGTTTTAATATTATATATTTAAAAAAGGCATATATATAATAATATTATATATAAAGAGAAAGTTGATAAAAAAAGTAGTAATTGAAAACATACCAACAGATGACCTAATGGCATTCATTAAAATCATATGCTGTTCTAGTAAACCGCTTGAAACAGGAGAAGAATTATCTTTGTATGTAGTTGTAGCTGGAGATGTCTGTTGTAATTGATGAGTTAATAATTTTGGTTGTAACAAATTTTGTTGTTGTTCTATTGTATTCTCATTTTGTAAATGAGATGGAAGGGCTGGAATTTTAAAATGACCTGAATAATTTGTTAGCAAATTATTAGAAGGATGTTGTTGATTGCTAGCATTGATATTTTTTCCTAACATTTTTAATAAATTTTGGTAATCATTGTTAGACAACATATTAGAAAAATCAAGTGGAATTGGTTGTGATGAGGTGGATTGAGAACCACATGAAGTAAGGTGTTCTAAAATAGTATTATTTGGTGATGCTTGTAAAGCATTTTGAATAAATTCAATTTCTCCAGCTGTTATTCTATTATTAGTGTTATTATTAGAAATTGAAGGAGTGGCTAGCTGAGAAGCTAAATTGAAAAAATAATTATTGGTAGTTCCAATATTAGAATGCGGAGTATCAGAGTTCATGTGTTCCTATCATAAAATCAAAAACTAAAATAAATTATAAATAGAGAAATATTAACATTTTTAACAATAATTTTACGTGATCATATTCATGAAAATGTGGTAATTTAAATATCAACCAAATAAAAAGTTCAATTTGTTTGTTAAAATTATCGGAATAAAGTAAAAGAAGTACAAATAAACATTTTCTTATCGCTACCACATTATAGAAAATAGTAGAAAAGTTATTATATTCAAATGGAGCCTTTCTTCCATTATATAATTGAGAAACATGTCTATATGATAATGAGACATATATCATTGCTAGCATGTTTAAACGTGTACACTATGTATAAAGGTGTGAGTGAAATTATACAATAAAAAAAGTCCGGACATAACATTTTCTAGCTTTAATTATTAGATTATTAATGACATATATTATGCTTTTAGATTTACATATACCCTACTCTTATCATAAATATTAAAAGTGAAAACTTTAAATAATTTTCATAAAAATTTTTTTTTACTAATTCTTCTGCTACAAATTACACCTTCTTACGACCATGTGCCTGTAAAATGTGAATTGGTGTATGAACTTTTACTAAACTGCAGAGAGAAAGCAATTTCTTAAAAAATGTAGGAGGAGCTGTTTAAAATTATAATTAATCTTATACGTTAAAATAATATAAACATATATAAATATACTTATATATCTAAGTTATAAGAATAAAAAAAATATATATCATGAAAGAGAAGAAATAAGGATTGTAATAGAAAATTATTGGATGGTAAGTGAAAGTATGAAATAGTTACGCAGACGAATCTAACTAGAAGAAGGATCAGTCAGTGTTGTTGAGGAAAAATGAATGTAAAACATACTAAAGAAATAAAAATGTACATAATAAAAAAATGTCAAGAAAACCATGTTAGTCATTTTTAAGACAACCACGTAGCATTATTTTTAGTGAGTGTACATATAAACAAATATGAAAAATAAAAAATTATAAATTTTTTGAAAATGAATATCAATACAAGAAATCATTATAAATCACAAGTGCACAATTATTCATATACCTGTGTATGTATTAGATTAAATGTTCACGGAAATTGAAACATTGCTTCAGACTTTACACCTTTCCATCATTATATATATTATTTATACATCAAAATATGTGAGTGGAAAACATAAAAATATTAAACTTTATAATTAGGAAGTCAATTTTTTTCGCTTTGCAATTATGTTGTATTGAGATATAAAAGTTATGTCTGGTGAATGTCGTGTTACTGTGAAACGTATCCTGAAACCGGTCTCTATCCTGAAACACATATACCTACTCTCATTGAATCGTCACTTTACACTAAATATAAGTTAGTTACTCACTAGCTTTATAGTTTATTCTTGACATGTGTAATTTTATTTAAAAAAATCTTTCTAAACATTAATTCAATTGTAATATTTTTATTCTTCTTATCATCACATCAACAATCATATCTACTCCAACCATCGACAGTTGGTTTATTTTCAGGTGACCAAATTAAAAGCTTTTCTTTTAAAACTTTTCTTCTTAGCTCTTTTAATGGTTGATCAATTGCTTGAGACTTAAATGAGGAAAAAGATAAGAAATAAAATGAATAAAAAGCGATTATAAAACCTACCATATTGATAAGATAAGATTCTGAAAATTTATTATATCCAATAATACCCAATGATAAGGCCGTCGAAACGAGATCATCAATGTAAATTGCAGATTGGTGACTTAACTCTTTCATCGAAATAGAAGATGCTTTCTCTTTATATTTTTTTCTAATAAAACATAATAAAATTGATTTCCAATATTTTCTGTATGCAATTAAACCTTGATCGGACAGAGGATGTTCTGGTGATCCAATTTTTTTTTCTCTTTTTGATAACGAATAACTTAGATCTATTAACATTTGTCCATAACCATGACCCATACAATGTGGCATAGTAAGAATGCATGATAAATTGTTATTACCAGAAGGTTTCATTTCTTTTGAGAAATATCCGATTAAATTAAAACCTAATTTTGTAATTTTAGTTAGAATGTAAAATTGAAAAAACCATACACTGTAAGCAGAAACTTTATGTGGAATAAATAAGCTAGCTAACCAACACAGCCGTCTTGCATAATCAGGTTTTTTTCTTCCATCAACTTCAAAAATAGATATCATCTCTTCTTCATCTCTATAAATTTCGTTTCCTGGTGGATGTTTCCAGTTACACAATTTGTCATGCTCCATATAAGCTTCTTTTTCTGAAAGTGGTGTTAAACAAAATCTGCATACATAAACATGTTCTAGATTTTTAATATCATCTGGATATTTTGATGGAAATAATCCTTTCATGACAAAATTTTGATAATGTAGTGTTGATGTCGTTCCTAAATTTTTATCTTTTTCTTCTAAATTACAATTACTTTTTTTGTTACTGTTAATATAAAGTTTAAAATCTGACTCATGAGATATTTCTTTCATTATTTTTATTTTTTCTTCATCAATTGTTGATTTATTTTCTAGTATTTCTATTTCACTAATTCTCTTAAGGGCTTTTTCCATTACTTTATTAGTGCAGTTTTTTATTGATTTTGAATCAAATTTCAATTGAATATATTGATTGACTTCATTTGTAAAAACCCTTCTCATTATTTAGAATACTTTTATCTTTCGCTTTGTCATTTTTAGATTTTTTCTACGTTCTTATTCATAGTACTTCTATGTTTTCTTCTTTTTATTGAGTTTTTTGATACAATTTCATCATTTTCTAATGATTCTTTAGTAGCCTCTTTTTTGTAGAAATAATTTCTACATACTTTACACTTTAATTTATCCATTTTTTTACCTTGATTATCAACGCACAATCCACATATTGGTGAAGAACATTGAAAGCATTCAACAAATTCTGGATCACAGATTATTTCTTTGCAAACTTCGCATGTAACGCACCTAGGACATCTAAATTTTCCTTCATTGCATTTGTCTTTGAAAAATTTTATGGATTTTTCTTTAAATGATAAACATTCCAAATGAAAAGGCCTCCCACAAATAGAACAATCTATTTTAAATTTCACATCACTAGGAATTCTGCACAATTGACAGAAAGTTTGTTGCAATCTAGCAAATTCATGTCTTGAAGATTTCTTTTGACTTTCAATATCCATTTGGATATACAAAATAACTAGAATAAAATCCAATATAAAAACGCGTAATAACTTTCTTCTTAAGAAAAAAATTGGAATAAAGTTGTTAAAACTAAAAATAATATGATTCAAGAACTAACTATTTATACTGTAATTTGAGAGTTACTTCTATTTCTTTTTTTTATAATTTCTTTTCTTCTTCTTTTAGATACACAAACCCAACAAATTCGTAAAAGATATATGTATATTTCCCCAACAGAAAAAATATTCATTCCCAGAAAAAGTCCCATACTTCCACCAATATTTGAGAGAACTTCTGATAATGTTGTTGCCTTTAATTGTTCATAATATGTATATGAATTATCTTTAAGAAATATATTTACAGCAACGAAATTATTTTTAATAAAATCTGGTGTCCAAGATTTATTTCTTCCAGCTAATTTGTATAGTGCTTCGGTAGGAAAATCACCTCCGTAAGAATTGTATGCAGAATAAATCCATGATTCACAATCAGAACCACATTCTTCACAAGAAGGTAACACTACATTCTTGTTTGGAAATTTTTTATCCTTTTTGATACAATTATATAATTGAAATGGTGTACATACAACATATTTTCCATCAATATTATAAGCATATGGAGCACATCCACAAGAATCATTAAAGTATTTGGCTCTACATACTGTTTTACAATTTTTAGACGAATATTCTCTTTTATCTTCATATTCAAGTGGCCAATTATTTGTACAGTTTCCCCAATCGTTGTTTTCTAAGAGTTTATTAAATTCAACATCTAGAGCAGTAAAGACTCTTGTTCCCGGAGAAGCTGTACTATCTTCAGATGCAAACGGATTGCCTTCTTTCTTTTCATGCATACTATATCTAAAACCTTTTTGGAAAATATCACCAAATAAACTCTCTTCTGCAATATCAGTATCCACAAATAATTGTTCTTCTGAATGATAATCTGCTATTATCATTAAACCATTATCAATACCGGGTCTAACAGGATTATGAAGTTGTTCATTATGTGAAGAGTTAAGATTAATTTCGTAACATTTACCATTCTTGGTAAGAACAGGTTTTGCTGCACTACAGCAGTTAAATTCTTGACCACCTAATGAACATATTCTAAGCATTTCTCCACATTCGAATCCAGCATCAAATATAAAATCGTTAATTGAAAAAGTTTTGTTTATATAATTAGCATATTTTTCAAGTTCTCTCTGGCCATCCATTAAATCTTTATAATCCGCAAGATTCATAAGATCTGGTATTTCTATTAGTGACATAGAAATGTAATCTAACAATTTGGTACTGAATAAACCTGTTTTATTTAATCTATCAACGTAGCTGTATCTAATTGGGTTGAAGTTGCAAAAAGTTATTGATGGAAAAATCAAACCTTCTTCTTTAGAAACTATCGAAATTTTGGAAACTGTTGGTTTACTAAGATATATAGCCATTAAAAGGCATGATTGCACAATAAAAAATGATGTACATAAAATGAAAATACTTATCCAAAATATTTTTAGTTTTCCTTTTGATCTTATAATATGTCCTGGACCCATAACAGACGTAGATGCTATTAATGTCAATAATAATTATTTTTAAGAAAAAAATAATGAAAACATACCAAAAAACCTTCTTGTTTCATATTTACTTCCTTTCAAGGATTGAGACTTTGTTATACTTCTAACTCTTTTAACGTATTTTCTATTTCTTTTAATTTTTAAAAAAGGCCAAAATGTTTTTCTAGGGACAACATCTGTACAATTACTTACCAAAGTACAACTACTCATATTGATAATATGTAGCAAAAAATAACGATAAAAGTCGATATACTAATGATGATGTAATGAAAAGAATAGTAATAAATATTATTATAAATTTTTATATTGAATTATCACACTTAAAGATAGAAACTTATAAAAATTGGACATTACAATAATAAAATGATTTTATATTTAAATTGCATAATCAAAATTATTCTTAAGAAAGATAAATTATTTTATCAGTTTCTCTCATTTTTCAAACGCACGTCAACAATTAAATTTATTAAAATAAAAAATTAAGAACACAATGTAAGTATTTTGCAATTAAGCCCATATGTGGGTGTACATTGTTTGATAATTATAATCTTTTAATATTTTAAAATCACTTAATAATGCATATATGTTATTATTCTTCGATAATCTTATTAATAAGTTTAATATTAAAATATAATTTTATGATTTCAATAAAATGATATAATTTGATTGTAATTTTTGATATCCAAATTGATCCAAAGTTATACGGTAAATTTATTATGTAAATACTCATTAATTAATTATTGAAAATAATTTAAAATATTAATGAAAACAAGTCATTTATAAAGCGTTAATTTCATTTTATAAAAAAAATTGTTTATTAACGCATATATAATTACAATTTTATAATTTTTAAAAATAATTTTACTTAAATATCCTTTTAACCGATATAAATTGAGATAGTTTTGTTGAGATACTAGTTGATTTTGTATTTTATTGATGATTATTTGTTATTAAAACTAAATTTCTACAAGATTATTAATCATATCTCTTATTCAATAATTACCAATTAAAGTATAATAATAATTTAGTAAAAATTATCTTTCAGAAATTTACTGTTTTAAATGACTATTGAAAAATCAAATTAAACTTATTTTTTATAATATTATAAATTAAATGTTCTCGACATATAATAAGAGTATTATTTCCATCTTTATTGCAATTGATATCTTCCTTAGGAGATCTCATAACATTTATATACTACAACAAGATTTTATTTTGGTTTAATTATAGTAAGTAAAAACACACAATAACCATAAATTAATAACTTAAATATTATGGTGAATAGTTAGTATACGGTGTTGTTAAAGAAAAAAATATTTTTTTACATAGATTAAAAATATATTATATAACATATATATATATATATATATATATATATATATATATAATAATCAAACTATATACATTGTTGTAAAAATTTTTTATAACACAAAAATGTATCAAATATTTAAATTTTCATGCATTGTTTTAAAGATACTACTAAATTATACACTTTTATTTTTAATAATAAAGTTGTATTTCAGTGAAATCAAAAGTTTATTCTATATTTTAAGGTTTTGACAATATAATTTTTTTAGTTGGAGTAAACAGTATATGAAAGGGACATATAATTCAAAAAGGATGAAAAACTAAATATACTGTCAATTTAATTTATAATCATATTATTATATTGTTATCATTATATTATTAAGGTATTGTTAATCTTCTTGTTTTCTTATAGGCACACATACCAATAAATAAAGTTTACTTTGGTATGATTTTAATTCTATTCTTCAGTTATTATAATCAATTTTCATTCTGTTTTACCAAATAGTCCTGTTGAAATTAATATTACTTTTTTAATTTCTCTTTTAAAAGGTAAAAGCTGGAAGCATATACTCTGCAATTTCTGTATTTAGATAAATTATTTTATTAAAAAGTTGTTCGTAGTTCGTAAAATCATGCTTAAGTACAATATATTTTTTATTTGGAAAAAATATGCAATAATAATTAGTAAATTAAAAAGTAAAATATTAAATTATATAAAAAATTCTTCATAAAATCTTTATATACTAAACCTCTTGATGCTAAACTTTGTTTTCAATTATTTTAATTTTTTGATTATTTATATGCGATAAGATTTAAAAAATTAAATAAATTAAAAGCAATGAAAATTTTATTATTAAAGTAAATTTAAGTGGTTATGTATTAAATTTTAAAAAATAAGATTATTAAAAGTCAATAGAATTTATAATGTTTCCAAAATACTTGATTTTTTTCCGGTGACGCTTTTTTTTAATGAAATGCTTTCAATGAATTCTTTAGCAGTATCTAGAACAGATTTTTCTTCTTCTTTTCTGATTGTTTTATCACATGTAATGCTAATAAAATAATCCAAAAATATTTCCACATTTTCAATTTTGCATGTAAATAATGTTACGAACATACAAAGTCTTAAAAAATTATATATTGAGTTGAAATTTATGAAACAGTTTAATACTATTTCAAATATGTTAAGAAATCCAAAAAATATCCAATATTTCCTACTTAATATAGATTGTTCTTTAGTTTGATCATCAAAGCTATTAACGGTTAGAAAAACGGGAATAAAGATAGCGATAAATTGACTAATTGAGTAAAATCCATCAGCATTATACAATAGACGACAAAATAAGAATATAATTAATCCAACGATTGTTTGCCTCTTGATTTCTAATGTCTTCTCATATATCGAAATTTGTTTATCCAGTTGTGGGAATTTTTTTATTAATCGTGTCACTTTTTTCATTGTCAATATAAAAACGCTCTCCATACTGTTTCTGATTGGACAAAAATATACTAAATTTAAACATTTGTAAGGTTTTATTATTATATGTACAAAATATTAATAATAATTCAAATTTTATTGATATTTTACAAAATTTAATCATTTACAGTTTTAATTTTTAAATGTAATTAATTTGAGTTAATTATACAATATAAACTTATTGTTTTTTAATTTTATGGTAGATTTTTAACTACTTTAAAATTACTAATTTTTTTAGGAAATTATATGAAAAAAATTTCTACATCAACTTTTTGACATAATATAAGTTAACCTATTTAAGTGAATGTTTGTATCCTAAGTTGTTTTTGATATCTAAATACGTAAACATTTTAATTTCCAGATTTTTTTTTTTTGCAATTTTCTTCGTTATTTTTTGTAGTTTGTATTTAAATTAACTATCCCTTTTATAATTACAAAAAAAATTTTATTTGTATTATTTAAAGATCGTGTAATTATGAAAATTAATAAGAACTACCATAATAAACAATAATTTATTATTCTTTCATTAAAGATTATAAATTGATATGTCATAAGATACAATTTTTTTAATAAATATTATATTTAGGAACGATAATAACTAATAATCAATTAAAATTTCATTAAATAAAATGGTATATTATATAGTTTATTATTCATAATAAAATTAATTTTGAAGAATGTACATATATTTTTTAATCACATGCGTCATAAAAATAATTAAATCTTGATAATTTTTTTAACTATATCAAATAAACTTTATTAAAGAACAGAATTTAAAGCTCAATTCCTTTCTTCTTTTATGTATATTTTATAACTAACTTGTTGAAAAAAAATCTGTTAAATTGTAAATTTATTGTGTAAAATAAAAGCCATTTGATTTTTGAATCAGAATAATTTTATATGTACATCAGATTTAAAATAACTATTCTTGACCAAATTAAAAAATATCTATAGATATTGAATTAGAATGATTATTTTTATTGGTAAAATAACTGCAGTTCAAATGACCTTTAAATACAGTAAAAATAGAAAAGTATTTTTTGTTTTATAAAAAGAAGACATATTTATCCAAGTAATTAAGAAATATATTGCATATTTTTAAAGAAAAAAATAAATTAATGATTTCAAATTCTTAATAATAAGTCAGTTGCTTAAATACTAATACTGAGACGATTCGTGATATCTAGAATCTCTTCCATAAGTTTGTTTTCTATTATTAGCTTCCAACTTGGGACAAGTAGAAATTTTGTGACCCAAACCGGAACAATAAGAGCATCCTTTATCCTCACTTGATAATTCTTCTGTATTTTCATCCTCTTGATCGTTGTCACTAATTTGAATAACCAACTCTTTAAGAAATTGAGGTAATTCCTGATCAGCTTCAATAAGAAGCTGCTTCAAATCAGCTAATGTTGATAAGTCAGATTTTTTATTAATAAAAGTTGTTGCTAAACCTTTTTTACCGGATCTTCCTGTTCTCCCAATTCTGTGAACATAATTTTCAATATCTTTTGGCATGTCATAGTTAATTACATGCATTATATTTGGAAAATCAAGACCCTTGGATGCAATGTCCGTTGCAACTAAAACATCTCGAAAACCCTGTCTAAATCTATTTATAGCTTCATGCCTTTCTTCTTGATCTTTTTCTCCGTGTATTGAGGCCGCAGCTATTCCTTTTGAAAGCAAAAATTCGCATATCTTATCCACATCACCTTTTCTCTCTGCAAAAATAATCACACGTGGTGGTGTTTTTTGAAGATAATCAAGAATCTTACGAAGTCTATCTTCTCCTCTAACATATGTAATATCTTGAGTAACATTCAATGAAGCTGCTCCAGCCCTTCCAATATTTACAATAATTGGTTTAATTAATGCTTTTTTAGCAAAATTCTGAATTTTCCTTGGCATCGTGGCAGAAAATAATAGTGTTTGTCGTTGTGCTTTGAAATATGAAAAGATATTTGCAAGGTCATCTTCAAAACCTAAATCTAACATTCTATCAGCCTCATCTAAAACCACATAACGACACACTTGAAGGTGAAATGTTTTACAACCTAAATGTGCTAATAAACGTCCTGGAGTTGCAACAACAATATGTATTCCATTTCCAAACTGGGACTTTTGTTCAGCCATATTTTGTCCACCAATTGTTAATGCTACTTTAATTTCAGGAAGACCTCCCTGAAAAATTGTTCCTCCAATATCCTTACAAACATCATAAATTTGTTGAGCTAATTCTCTTGAAGGAACAACAATTAATCCATACGGTCCCTCATTTTTTGAAAAGGGTAATTCAATTTCTTGTTGGAGACAAAAAGCAATCAATGGAGCTAAAAAAGTTATTGTTTTCCCGGCACCTGTTGATGCAATACCAATCATATCACGACCAGACAATGCTACTGGCATACCTTGTTTTTGGATTGGTGTTGGTAACTTTATACCTTTTAAATTCATTGCATTTATCAAATCTTTTGGGAATTTCATTTCTTCAAAACTTTCTATTATTGGAGGTATATCTTCACCTTCAACAAGTATCATTTGTTTTTTTCTATTCTTCTCCCACTCATCAGATGTCATTTTACGGTATCTTTTTGGTGGTTTCCAATTTGTTTTTAACGGTTTTTGATATGTAATACCTTTAGCTATTTCTGTAAATGTTTGTAAACCCCCTTTTGGACCAATTTCATCCATAATATCTTTTCCATCATTTTTGTCATCCTGTGGTTCTTCTAGAGATTTTAAATGTCTTTCGAGAAGACTTTCTGTTGATTCACTTGGTTTTTGACACTCTTCCTCTTCTTTTGGTTTTTTACAAGGTATTTCTTCTTCTTTAAATATATCTTCCTCATCCTCATCTAACATTAAATCTTCTTTAATCTTTTTTCTCTCTTCTTCCAATAATTGTTTTCTTTTTAACTAAATAACAAAATTAAATAATGCAACAAACTACAAACTTACAGCGTACTTGGATAATGTTTCTTCAACATTTTCATTCTTATTAGTCATTTCAAGTTTACTTTAGTGAAATCTTCTTAGTCTTTATTTTTAAATTTTACAGTGTCTTATACAGATATTGGAAATAAATTATAGATGAAAAAGGTTAGTTACGCCTGCTCCAAAAACTATTTTTCTTTAGTATGTAAATTTGTTTATCTTCTTATAGTAAGTTCACTCTCGATTCATCTTATACCTATTAATGTATTTTTTTATACTTTGTAGTCATAGAGAAAAGAAAGGTCTTATCAATTTATAGTATAAATCTTTAGCTCTTTCTCCAATCAAGTCATTTTCATTTTATTTATTGTCATTACACAAATTATTTCTTTTACATAAATCGAATGATTTTTCTCTTGACGTATCATTTACAACACACTTTTAAACACGCCATAATTACAAAATATTTATTTTCAGGTATATAACTAAAAATGATTTGTCCTTGTACAGTAAAACTTTTTGGATATGGAGCTTTAGCTTTTATTTTGCTAAAATGTTTCTGTATCTTTAAACGTCTTTTTTATCCATTTTTTATTGCCTCACCAATAAGTTTGATCAAAAAAGCTGGGGCTAGATGGGCCGTTATAACAGGATCTACAGATGGTATCGGTAAAGCTTATGCTATAGAATTAGCTAAAAGTGGTTTTAATATCGTCCTTATTTCACGTAATCCAACTAAATTAAATGATGTCATGCAAGAAATCAAAAAAGTTTCACAGGATATTGAAATCAAGACAATTGCTTTCGATTTTACAAATGCACATCTTGCTGACTATGAAGAAATTATACTAAGTAAACTTAGAACTCTCGATATTGGTATTCTCGTAAATAATGTCGGTTTATCCTATGAGTATCCAAATATACTTCATAAGATTGAAGGTGGGCTTAAGAGAGTAACTGATATCACTGTTATTAATACACTTCCACCAACAATACTTACTGCTGCTGTCCTTCCACAAATGGTTGAACGTAAAAGTGGTATTGTTATAAATCTTGCATCATTTGCTGGGTTTAATCAAATGCCGATGTGGGCTGTATATTCAGCAACAAAGAAATATGTCAGTTTTCTCACCGGAATTCTCCAGAAAGAATATCATGATAGTGGCATTCTATTCCAAGCTGTTTCTCCCATGATGGTTGCTACAAACATGTCTAAAGTCAAGAAAACATCCTTTTTTACACCATCACCAATACAATATGTTAAAAGTGCTCTTAAGACAGTTGGTAATGCATCTGAAACGACTGGTATCTTTTCCCATCAACTTCAAGCAGAAATCTTAGCTTTGTTACCAGAATTTATTCTTGATTATCTCTTTTGGTCCACTAGTAAAACAACAAGAGCTAAAGTGTTAAAGAAAAAAGAAAGACAAGCAGCTGAAGAAAAAAAGGATTAATTCGTTAAATATTTATTTAAATTTTTGTTGTTTAAGAGTAAAAAATTTTCCCATTCCTCAATAAAGTTTTTTTATCTTATTTGGATTGTGTCACTGACAACTACATAAAAGATTGGGGTAGTGTATATGAGAATGAAGAAATTTCTAAAAAATTCTTATAATTTTTAAAACGTAATTTGTTCGTTTATATACAATTGTAGATTTGCTTGAAACGGTATTTCTTATCATTTAAAAATTTAAACGAATATTATTGTATCTTTTTAAAAATATTTTTCTTTAATTTGTTGAAATCATTTAAAAAAATATTTTAGATATTCTGCAATGGTACTGAGTATTGAATGTTTTCGAGAAGAGAAAGGTGGGGACGTTACCTTGATAATTGAAAATCAAAAGAAACGTTTCAAGGATGTCAGCGTTGTTGATGAAGTAATAAAATTTGATAAACTTTGGAGAGAACGTATGTTTTTTTAGCTTATAATGATAATTTCTTCATTTTAAGAACGTTTCCAGCTAGATGGACTTAATCGTTCCAAAAATGTCGTAAACAAAATTATAGGAGATAAAATGAAGAAAAAAGAAGACAAAGGGCCAGAAGACGCAATTGTACCAGAGGAGGTTTTAAAAAAACTTGATTCTCTTACATCTGATGATTTGAATGGACTACAAGTTAATGCTTTGAAAAAAATAAGTCCATTGATAGATCAAGCTTCAGCTCAATTGAAAATTGACATGACTGAATCTGAAGCGAAACGTGACAAACTACTTGTTTCAATTGGAAATTGGCTTCATGAATCTGTTGTTGTAAGCGACAATGAAGATAACAATGAAGTTGTAAGAACGTATGGAGACTGTGAATCGACAAAAAAATATTCACATTTTGATCTTGTAACAATGATAGATGGTTACGATTCAGAAAGAGGTGTTCGCATTGCAGGATCTCGCGGATATTTTCTTAAAGAACCACTTGTATTTTTAGAAATGGCTTTAGTAAATTATGCTCTTCAACTTCTTAGTGATGCTGGATATAAAGCTTTATATCCACCATTCTTTATGAGAAAAGAAATTATGTCAGAAGTAGCACAACTTTCTCAATTTGATGAAGAACTCTATAAGCTCTTGGAAAAAGGAAGCGATGAAAATGCTGACAACGGTGATGATAAATATCTCATTGCTACTTCTGAACAACCTATAGCAGGTTTCCACAAAGATGAATGGCTTGGATCTGAAGATCTTCCAATAAGATATGCTGGTTATTCAACATGTTTCCGTCAAGAAGCCGGTTCACATGGTCGTGATACACGCGGAATTTTCCGTGTTCATCAATTTGAAAAAGTCGAACAATTTGTTTTATGTTCTCCACGTGACAATGTTTCATGGGAAATGTTTGATGAGATGATTGGAAATGCCGAAAAGTTTTATCAATCATTAGAAATTCCCTATCGTGTTGTTAATATTGTTTCAGGAGAGTTAAATCTTGCAGCATCAAAGAAATTTGATCTTGAAGCCTGGTTTCCAGGATCTAAAGCTTTTAGAGAACTCGTATCCTGTTCTAATTGTACCGATTACCAAGCTCGTAACCTGAAGATTAGATTTGGACGTTCAAAGAAAAATAATAGAGAAATAGAATATGTTCATATGCTCAATTCTACAATGTGTGCAACAACACGTGCTATGTGTGCTATAATGGAAAATTATCAAACAACAGATGGTATTTTAATTCCAGAGGTTTTAAAACCATGGATGCCAAAGAAGTACAAAGATATCATTCCATTTGTTAAACAAGCTCCAATTGATATTGAAGCTATGAAAACAAAAGATAGTAAATAAAAACACATTTTAATTTTAAATATATGTTAAAATCTTTTTGTTACAATAAATTTTATTAATACTGTATCTTTGTATATCACATTAATATGAATCTACCGCAAATCTTTATTATTTTTAAAATATATCACTTCTTATTCTTCAGAAAAAAGTTTTTCATATATGAGACGTTGTTGAAAAACATCCGTATAGAGCTGGTAGTTAGTAGTAACCCAATCTCTTCCTTCTGAACATGGTACAGCTTTTGAAACAACACCAACTATATATGCTTGCTCAGGTAAGTTATTTTTAATATCTTTATGTTTTTTAAAAAGTCCACTACCACTGTCTCCATCACAAATTCCTTCATCAATTTTATCATATACACATATATATCCTTTATCAGCAGGAATGGAAGGTTTCAAACGACATCCTGGAAAAGTAAATATAACACCAACTTCAAGTTTTTGAATTTTATTTCTATCATATGTGAGTAGATTATCCTGGTCAAGAATATTTTTAAGAGCTTTATTTTGAGTTAGCATCATTCTTCTTTCTCTATAAGGATTTCTGCCATAACCAACAACATAAAAATCAGAAGAATAAATTGTATACATGGGTGGATGATAAATAGGAATACATGCATAACCATATCCTTCAGGAACGGGTTTGTCTAACTCAAAAATAGCAAAATCATTTTTTCCGTTGCATTTAATATTTTCACTATTCGATATTGATGGTAATATTATTGATCGAATGTGACGTCTAATAAATGGTAATTGAAATCCATCTAGATTTTTGTCGAGATAATTATTAGTTTCATCACCAGGAAAATTGATTAGAACATCAAATTTTTGAATTATTTTTTGGCTCACATTCCATGAATAACAATTTTCAATTATACAATGGGCAGCAGTCATTACATAATTTCTTGATACGAGTGTACCTCCACAAACATATTTATTTAAATTATATATCTGAACTGACCATGGCTCTGAAGTTATACTTATATCAACTCCACCCATCGATTTACTTACATCTACTTTCTTGTGATGACATTTAGAATTTAATCCTTTATCTTCACCTCCTTTAGGATTGTCTTCATATAAATTTATTCCACATAAACTTTTATTATACATTGCTAAATTCAATTTGTATGACTGAATATTCATATTTGAATCAGAATTTGAAATATAATAGTCACTAAACCCATATAAATTTTTTATATAGATTCTTTCAGAAGTATCAGAATATACAATATTTAATAAAAGAAAAAAATACAAACTTCTTGTAACAAACATATATTTTATTTTGAAAATTAGAAGAACAAAAAAAACATAACAATAAAAATATACTTAAAATTTGTTTATTTGATTCAATTAATTTTATGAATATAAAATTAAAGATAATAAAATACAATCGAAAAATAATTACAAAAAAATAACAAATTATTGAAATGTTTTTTTATGAATAACCTCTTTCAAAAATTCTTCCAATGCATCATCATCTATCTTAGCTTGTAAACTTGGTATAAGAGACTTAGCTTCTTCAGCAGTTTCGGGCAAAAGATTTGCAAGTTGAGCAATTTCAAACTTGTGCATAATATCTGCCTTCTGGCCAAATAAAACTCTAACAGCACGGATTGCTTCACGATTTTTAAATCGTGCTAATCTTCTGGTGTATTCAAGTGTTTTCAAAAAAACAGGATTCAATTCCTCAATTTCTTCTTTCTTTTCATTTTGTTGTCTTCTATGATCAAGAAGAAGAAAAACCTCAGATGTCATTAGTGTATCAGAACTAGCAACTTCGAACTCTAAAAAAATGAATTAAAAAAATGGAATATATTTGCACCTTTAGGAAATATAAGTTCAGCTGCATCTTCCATAGCACCTTCACTTTCCATTTTATTATCACCATGAGTCACCATAATTGAGGATAATTATGTTTAACAATTGTTACAAGAAGCAAGAAAAAATAAAACTCAAAATCTATCTAAATAAGAAAATCTATTGGAATAGTGTTTATTTTAAGTTATAAAAAATACATGTTTAAGTTTTTTTTTTGGAACGTTAAATTTTAATAATAATTAAATGACAATATTTACAAAGTGGAAATTTATTTTTTCTTTTGAACAACAACAATTTGTGGCATTCCTTCAGAACCACCTGGAAGTTGATTTTTTTTTTGTAAATCACTAACAACTTTTTGAATTTCAGTCATTGGAATGGGTGCACTTGAATCAGAAGTAGAGCGCTTTGAATGCGTTTTTTTGCTTCTATTTTTCTTAGTTTTAAAAGCAATTCTTCCTTGAGATATTAAAACAATGACCATTGTTGCTACACCTAACATGAATGATACAATCATTAGAAGAAGTTTTGATGTTGCTTCATTACTCGTTTCAGTCATTTGCATACCGTTATAATAATTACCATTTGTTCCTGACATTATTAATTATTATGTTATTTAAAAAAAATAAATTACGAATATTAGCTAGTCTTGGTTTTTAAATGATTAATTATAATTTTTTGTTTTGTGAATAAGTCAAATTTTATATTATTGCAATGCTTGTTATACCATTAACAAGCAGACTGAATTTTGTATTTAGGAAAATAAATTTAATGAAAAAAATTGTACTAGGAAGTTTTTTTTATTGTGCTTTTTGTATAGATAGGGGGTACAATATGATATTTTGGATATAGGTAATTGAGTATGGGAAACATGATGGACTTATCAAAAGTTGCCTCAGGCAAACTTTTTTTTGCAAACTTTTTCAAATGTAAAAGTTTTTCTTAAATATTAAAAACGCCATTAGAAAATTTAAAAAAAATGATATTGGTTCGTTTTTCTTTAAAAAAAAGTTAAATTTTAAAGTAGAAGGTAGGGGGGTCAAGTTAGACATTTTTTATAACTTTGTTAGTTTTAAAAATTTTTTAGTTTTTTTTTTGGGGTTATATTTATCTATTGCCTAGTAATTTATTTTTAGGGGGGCCATAGAAAATTTTTTTCTTCTCCTGCTACTTTTAGAGCACGGTAAACAAGGATTTTTTATCATTGTAATTATTGATGTCTCAAATGTACTTTGGTAAAATATTTACGTGATATATTATTTTTTCTTTAGTATTCATAATTTTTAAGTTAATTATTTAAAATTGATGTAAAATATTAATTAATACAAAATATTTATAATATATTTAATATTTTACTTTATATTATGGAGAACATGTATGATTTGAATGTTTCTTTTGGTGAATTTTTTGGTATTATATATTATGTTAAATTGAAAAATTGTATAGAAAAAGATTATTCATTAAACAATTTATATATGTGTATTAACAGTCATGATGCCTTTTTATTATTAGAATTGCAAAGGTTATCACATAATAAATATACGAATTGTTATTAATAATAAAAATTTATAATGTAAAAAAATGAATACAATCAAAAAAATCAACTTATTTAACACTGCATAAATTATAAAAATGCAACATTATTACTATAAAATAGTAAAAAGATCACAAAAGATAATTATTATAACATCAAATTAATATAATAATGAGTGATACAAATTTATTATTCATATTATTAATAGTAAAAGATAGATTATTTGTGGCCAAACATTTCTTTTGCCAACATGTTTAACATGTTTCCTAATGTATTTGCACCATTTATTTGATAATGGTTTATAGGAGAGAAGATATTTTTGATATTAGCACCCCAATAGCAGTGACCAGAGTTTTCAATAAAAATTTTTGGTTTGTTTTCATTTAAGTAACATTTCTTTAAGTAGTTTTTTAATTCTTCATCTTGGAATTTTAAGGTTAAACCTTTATACATTATTTGATTTCTGACATTCATCCAAATGTGATCGTTATAATTTTTGATTTGCTTTGCCATTCTTTTTACTAATAAAGCCTTTGGTGTTTTTAGAATTTTGTATGCTGTACTTGTATCATTAAAAAAAACGGCTTTTTTGTATTGAAAAAAATGCTCCATTGTGGGATATTGATTACCATCTTCATCAGTAAATGCCTTCTCATAGAAGTTGCTTAATGGGCTTATTTCTCCCTTGAAGATAACGTAATCACCATTAATAATGGTATATGATTTAGCTAAAATAAATTATAAATACAACATTGTTTTAACTTACAGTTTTCCATTTTAAAAATTAATTTGAAAATTCAAGTAAAAATGATAATTTATAAAAATGATATGTATTGCTAATACTTTTTAAGTTAAATGAAATGTTAAGGCTTATATATATATGTTTTTAAGTGATACGAATTTAGAAGGTGGAAGGTCAATATTTTAGATATGTATTTCTTCTTATCTTACATGTTAACATATATATTAATACTGCTAAAGTACAAAAATCGTATTATAGGTATTATATCATAATGGTAAGTATGGTGTGCAGAAATGTGTGAAGCTGTTGAATGTGTTTGTTCAAATGTTTTTAATAATTAGATAATTATGATAATTATAATATATTTATTTATGTACGACAGAAAAATATTTTAACATATTGGATTGATACAAAAAATGAAAAATATTCTTATTTAAAATACACAAATTAGTTCTGAAAAATGTTATTTTGTTATCATAAAAATGTATTTTTATTATTGGCAGAAATTATAAGTCATTAGAAATGAGGTTTAACTTTAATCTTATTATAAATATTGGAGAACATCAAATTTAAAGATGAAAACAGAAAATTAATTATCACTTATTTAATTAAAACGATATATTAAGATTACATTGATGATATTTATAATTTATATCTTCTTAATATTTGTCATGTTATCTGTGAGTTTGTATAATTGGTTTAACTTGAACAAGTGTCTTACTAACTGAAGTTTAGTTATTCCCAAAAAATTTTTAACTGCTTCAATTTCAATTTTATTATTTGTAGATGACATAATTCCTAATTCGACTGCACCTATAACATCTGAAATATTTAATTGATTTGAACAAATTTGATTTTTATTTTCAACAAATATAGTTGATTCTGGAAGCTGTGTTTTGGGTCCAGTGCATTCAAGTTGATATTTTCTAAATTTTCTTAAATAAAATTTTAATGATTTTTCTGGTCTACTACGTGGCGTACTAATACAGTTACTTGAATATAAGGAAGTACCATATAAAGACTTTGATGTATTATCATTCATGTAAGTGTCGTTAAGTGATAAAGCGGGAAAAGATTTTTTTTCTTTAGAAGAAAGAATTTTTTTAGAGTTAAACATATCTAGATTCAAAATTTTTCTAATAACAATCATTTCATTGATAAATTGTTCCATGTATTCAGAAAAATTATATAACATATGAACTTCTTGTAATATAAATTCACTGATAAATCCATTTGACATTTTATAAGTTAAAAAAATAAGTAATCCTTCATTTTCGTTATTATAGTTGATATCTTTTAAAAGTAGTTTGAGTTTTTCCTATATAAAAGTTTAAAAAAAATATTAAATATGACTTACGTTCTTGACTCTCATATTTATTTCATTATCAACATTCTTAATAATAACACAATCACTATCATCATCAAAAAATAAGTAACTTGCAATTGTCACAAATCTTAAGATCTTTTTAGATTTAAAATTAAAACATTCGCTTTTTTGATAAAGACTCTCTTTAAGTTCGTCCAATCTAATATTAAATCCTGTACCAGTTATATTTTCATCAAGTCCGTTTAAATTATTATATAATTGACCAAAAACATTAGATACCATATTGTTTACAAATATAATTTATATTAATATAGTATTTTTAAGTTATTTAGTATAAATATATATTAGATGTAAAATTACAATTTTATTATTAAAGATTCCCTCTAAAGGTTATCCAAATAATATAAAATTTTATATGCGCAACTCTAAGAATGTATAATTATGTATTTATATGGTTAGTTATAATTATTCACTATCTAAGTATTAATGTAAGTATATGAAGTAAAACTCAATCATTTATATATATATATATATAATAAATTGTTATTAACACAATAACTAATATGCAAAAACTATAATTTTTATTAAACATTTGGTCTTATTGTAAATTTTTTAATGTTATGAATTTCCCAAAATAAAAAGAATTGTATGTTACATAAAATTTTATGCAAATTATAATACAACTATTTATTAATTTTCAAATATGCCAGCATCAAATTAGAATATAATTATGTTAATTTGATTTATACTTTGGTTATTCTATTAATTTTATTGTTATGTGTATTTAAAAATAAGTTTTGACTTATAAATATACATACGTTCTAATGAAAACTTTCTTTTTATAAAATGTCGTCTTCTAATGTTACCAAAATTAAAGTGTTCTTCATTAAAAATATTTATAAATTAACAATTTTTAAATTTTGGCATCATATTTATATAAGATATTTTTAAATTATGATTAATTATAATTTATTTTGCATATTTTATTAAAGTTGTAAATCATAAATCATTGTTTTATTTTTAGAATGGATGACAATTTTAGATTACAAATTTTTGATAAAATTAAAAGTTTCATAAGGTGTAGAAAACCAATGGTTGATAGAACTTTAAAAGAGACGAGAGTTATTAAACTGTGTAATTTATTTAAGATTTCTATTCCGTCAAATCTTGCTAAAGCAGAACTTGAAAGAAAATATTTGTTAATTGATCGGTATTATAGAAAATATATTCAAAATTCTAGTTCAGGACAAGAAAAAAATTATGATGCTTTTTATAATTTCATGAATATAACAATAAATAATCAAGTTTATAATGATTCTGTTAAATGTAATAGTGCCACTAATGGAAACAGCATAATGGAGGTGAATTTTTCAAATGATGAAATTGATCAAACTTTATTTAAAAATGAGAGTGTTAATTCAGAAAATTGTTATTATAATAACAATTCCAAATTGTATGCTTCATTAAATTTTTATTTTTTTTACGTTTTATTTATAGTAATATGGATAACATAGATGACTTTATATTTGAAGAAATGGAACCCATAATTCAAGGAAACAGTTTATATGATATGGAAGTAGATTTAACAAGCAATAATGATTTGAATGAATTGTAAGTAAATTTAATATGTAGATTTTATATTCTTTGTAGAGATAATGATTTTATACTTGATGAAGTAATGGCTAACCAATTTAGAGATAGCACTTTAGACGATGATGATATAATTATGAATGATGAAATTGATTTTGATGATATTTATGAGTAAGTTAATTTTAATATTTATTTATTTAATTATAGAATGAATGAAGATTTATTGTTGGAAATTTTACAAGAGAATATTATAGATGAGAATGAGGATGTAAATGCTACTATAGTTGATGATCAAAGTGACGCTATTGAAATAAATGTAAATTCTAGTAATAAAATTAAATTTATTCCTGTAAATATGGATAATTTTAATATTAATCATATAGTTGAAAATACGTATGGACGTTCTAAAGATTTAGACATACTCACACGTAACATTGAGTTATCGGATATGATGTTAACTGGTGAAGATAATAATGAACATAATAATAATATTTTAAATGATTCAAATATTGAAGATCATGTTCATGAAAATATAACAGTTAGTAATAAAGACAAAAAAAAGATAAATAAACTTAATGAATTAGAAAATGATTTTATGAATTTTAATATAATAAATTATTTTAATCTAAAAAGAAACGATGAATTGATTGCAATTGAGTTTATAATTAAAGATTCAATTGAATTGTCTGAAAATATGAGGAATTATGATATTCCGGTTCCAAATATACCAATAATTCCTAAAAGTGTTATTAACAATAATAAAAAAGCTTGAAAAATATAGTGTAATAAGATCACACACATTGATTCAATCAAGAAATATTGGGATTAATATATGCAAAAATGCGCCTATTGCTTTTACAATGGAGAATAGCGGTTATGATGAAGATTCTTATGATTACTTGAATCGCTTGTTGGGTGGATATCGTTATCATTTATATAAAAGAAGCCAAGACATTAGTGAATATGAACTTATCCATTTAGTGTTTGCTGTAGTATCCAGAATATTCCGATCACCCAGTCAATATTCTTCAGATATTACATATTACAATGAAATTCTTAAAAATTTAATTGATGTGATTCCTAAAGAAAAACGCAAAGATGAAGTAAAAGTATTGATAAATAAAGTTATATCTTCAAACATTGATAAGGAAATAAATTTAAATAATGATGTATTCTTAAATGATGAAGATATTATTCTAGATGATATAAGGGATGGATATGAGGTACCATTAAATGAAATGACACTAGAGCAACAGCAATTAGTTAAGTATACAACGTTGGCTAGATGTTGCAATGCCAATTGTGATAATATAACTGTTTATGAATATTTAACTGATATTGTTGGAATGTTTATGGCGTTTCAGAGAAAAGATAACAGTATGAAAACAGTTTATAAGATTATAAATTATATTAATGACAAAGGACTATTAACGATTCTAACTAAACTTGGTAAATGCTATTCACGTATAAGAGGATTAGTCATGAGAATAAATGAAGTTCGATATCAAATAGAATGGCTTGTAAGTTATACTAGAAATCATTTGGATCCTGCATTAATAAATTATAAAGGATTTAATCCTACTTTGAAAAGTATTGTAATTGAAAAGGAACCAATGTACTCCAATGAAATTAGTTTAGACTTACACAAAGAGGTTATTGATAAAATAAGAAAAGAAATTTTGAATATAAAACTAAGAATGTGTATTTTGTGTGAACGTATCAATGTATCTAATATGAGAGTACTTAAAAAAGATAAAAAAATTTACAATAGAATATTAAACATTGTAAATATGAGAGACGAATTTCTAGATTACACTACCATAGAAAAAGCTGTAGATATATATACAAAAATAGATAATAATCACCCGTTCTTGAATAAAGAAGACATTTATTTGTGTAATGATTGTTACAAAGGCACCACAGAAAAACATTTAAGAAATAATTCATTAGGTATAACAAAGTATTCACTAACAAATGGTTTATACTGCGACAAAATTCCTGATGTGTTAGCAAACTTAAATCAATTTGAGAAACTTGTTATCCAAAAAAGATGGATAGTACAATCAGTTTTTGCTATAAATAATGTCAATATAAATGTGAGATCTCATATGAACTGTATATCCGGTTATTCAATCAGTATAAAAGTAAACTCTCAAAAAAGTTTTGATGATTTGCTAGCTTTTGGCAAACGCCATATAATAATAATAAATAAATCTCAATATAAATTACGTTCTAATAATTTAGTTGACTTGGATAAAGTATATAATGCTTATGGATGGTTAGTAAAAAATAATGATTTATATAAAAATGACATTCTTCTATCAAAAGAGAATTTTAATGTGAATTATGTTAGATCACAATTTACGTTTGTTGATGATGTGAATACAAAAAGATTAGATATAATTAAAAATTTAAACAAAAGTATAAGAAAAAAAATAAACAAGAAAGCTAATAAAAATCTTACAAATGAAGAAATAGAAAATGGTGTAGATCCATACGATGAAGAGTCAATTTTTAAATTTGAACATTATATAGAGCATACAGATTTTGAATCTTTTTTACTAGAATCTTCTAATGATGGTGATGCTAACATTGACCCTTTAGCTGTATTTACGAAACAGCATTTAAAAATTAATTGGAATGACAGTGAATTAGATATGTCAAAAAAAATGTTTGAAACTTTCCCGTATATATTTCCATATGCTAGATTTGGGTTGGAACATCCAAGGAAGATTCCGTTGACAAATAAGGAGTACCTAAAGGTATTATTATCAAAAGCTCAAAGACGTTTTACGAAAGAATGTCATTTAATTATGGCTTTATCAAAGACGGAACAGAAAAAAGATGCAATTAATTGTATTCGTATGATTGGTAATATGAAGATAGGAGAAACTATGACTTTGGAGGAATCTTTAGCGTCATCAAGACAAGGAAAGCTTATGAGAATATTTAGAAAATTAAAAGTTTCGGATTCCTACTGGCATGATGTAACAAACAAACTAAACATTATTGAAACATACATTGGATCTCCCACTTGGTTCATGACGTTAAACCCCTCAGAACACCAATGGAAAGAACTAGTAAATGCTTACAAATTACTTCATATTGATAATGATTCAACCTTCAATTTAAAAAAGAGTATTGAAGAAGACCCCTATGTAATGAATATAATTTTTGAAAAGAGACTAGAAATAATAATGAATCATTTAAAATCTGTTGACTCTGTGTTGGGAAGAGTTATTTTTTATTATTACAAGATTGAATACCAGCAACGCGGCACGCCACATGTTCACATGCTGTTATGGACAGATGAAGGCATGCAGTTAGATTATACAAATAAAAGTAAGGTAGAACAGTTTATTGATAAATATATAACTACGAGTTTGTATACATCTTTAAATGATATTACCTTTACTGAAAAAATATTGAGTGAACAAAAACATACATGCAAACTTCATTATTGTAAAAAAAGAAGATTGATTCCTAATAAAAATTCTGATTCTAAAAAAACTGAATGTTACACAGCGGGTTGTAGATTTGGGTATCCTAAAAATTCTTCTTATAAGACTAAAATATTGAAATTGAATGATGATGTAGAAAGTTTGTTAGAAATATCGAAAAAAACGCAAAAAACATATATAATTAGAAGAATGGAGAATGAGAAGGATATAAATCAATATAATCCACATATAAAGTTAATGTGGCTTGGTAATATAGACTTACAACCAAATGCTCTAAATTTTAGTAATACTGGAGCTGTAAACTATGCATCAAAATATGTGAGTAAATCAACTTTAAGTAACAATGAGAAGGTAACAGAATATTTAGAAACAGCTATGAAGTCACGTAATAAAACTGTTTTTTCTAAACTCTTTAATTTGATGTATGGAATGCACTTGAGGCCACAAGCTTATACCGAGGTAATTGATATTGCAAGATCGGCAAATTCTCATTATACTAGTCTGAATGTCATAAATATAAATACTGGATCATCTGACAATAGAACAAGAAATCTGTATAAAGATAAAAACACAGATAATGTTATTGCTGCTAAAAATATGTATGACAACTATTATTTCCAAAGACCACCACTACTTGAAAATGCATGTATTTTTTCTTTTTTTGCTAATTTTACTCCACGGCAGGTAACGAAAACATGTAAATTAAAAACAAAAGATGACTTTAATGTCAATATGTTTTTATTGCCTTATGAAGATCTTGATAATCAGTTGAAAGAAAAGTACTTTTCCGGTTATTCTACCGATAAATTTGGTAATATTTATAATTATGTAACAAAAGATTGGAATAAGAGAGATTTATGTAGTCCTTGTTTTGAATACCACAGAGACTTATCAATACCTATAGGAATTACCATCGATGAACTAATGAATCCGAAAACACATCTATTGCCACATAAAATAACGTTAATTGACTTCTTTAGATTTATGGGCATAGTTGAAGATGGTCATGAGTATAATAATTATGAAACTGAACAAGATGTATATTCACGTTATTGCAGATTATTTATACCGAGGAGACGAGAAATTGACACAAATACAGAAAATTGTAAACATTTGTTTACAAATTATATGAATAATTTAAAAGTAAATAACATTCAAACCTTCAATGACATTAATAAACTTATAAAAATTTGTAATACATACTTGAAAAAGAATTTAGCAAGTAAGGAATTCTCTTTGTATAAAAAAGAGCTATATGACCGATATAAGGAAATTCTAGATTTCGATAATGGTGTCTTCAAAAAAATAGAAGTAAGAAATGATGGCTTTGTAGATCCCGTTGCAAAATTTAAAAATTGGGATAATTTATTGTATAATATATCATTGTTCAATAATCAGCAGTCAAAAATATATAACATTTTATATAAAAAGTCTTTAGAAAGATATAATAAATATAAAAATAACGTGTCATTTTTACCTTCAAGAATAGTTTGTGACGGTCCTGGAGGAACAGGAAAGTCATTTCTCATAGATGTTCTATCTGCATCAATAACGGTTGCTCTAAGACAAACAATGATTACAACAGAATGTAAAAATCAACCGTTTGTTTTGAAGGTTTCACCAACAGGTGTTGCCTCAGTTAATATAAAAGGGAGAACCATTCATTCACTATTTTCATTGCCGGTTCAAAAATCGAAATTTAAAATGAAATTAAAGCCGTTGAATGCAACTGCCAAATCAAAATTAGCCAGTATTTTGAAGAATGTACAGTTGCTTATAATTGATGAGATTAGTATGGTAGATGCATCTATGTTATATTCAGTTAGTTATCGGATAAATGAAGCCTTAAATTCTGAAAGCGGAACAATATTTGGAAATTTAAACTGTCTTTTTACTGGAGATCTACTACAACTGCCACCTGTAAAAAAAACATCACGGGATGCGCAGATGTTTTATGAAGAAATTAATGAAGGGATGTTTGAAGCTCAATTTGGTGCTACACTCGGGTTAAGGAGTGCTTTCATTAACTTTAAATTCATACCACTTATCGAAAATAATCGACAAAAAGATGATCCATTGTATGCTTCTACTTTAAATGATATAAGAAAGGGTAATATAACGGCAGATTTTGAAAAAATAATAGATTCGAGAACTTTTAAAGATCTATCTCTTGTGGAAATATACTTTAAATCAAAAAAAGATGGCCATTCAGATCCTATAATATTAACTCCAAAAAATGAAGACGTGGATAAAATAAATATTGACGTTGTCAAGGAATTTGCAATAAAAAAAAAACAGGAGCTTTATATAATACATTGTAACGACACGGCTATGACTGATCAAAAATCATATAAACGAATTTGGCTAAGAAAGGAAAATAGGGTTACAAATTCTATTGTTTTAAATGTAAATTTAGATTCAATAGAGGAATTTTTAATTGCATACGAAATAAAATCCAAAAAAAATGAAACAGGACTTCATGAAAAGTTAGTATTATGTAAGGGGGCAACTGTTATGATAAAACGAAATTTGGATTTAGATAAAAGTGTTTGCAATGGTGCACGTGGATTTATTGAGGATATAATTTTCAAACCAAATTTAAATATGGATAAAAAGTTAAAAGCCAATGATATTAGTGAACTTAAAATCAGACTATACGATACAGGAAAAATTGTATCAATACCTCCGTCATGGCATTATTTTGTGTGTGGGAAAAATTTAATGCGACGTTTACAATTACCGATAACTTTAGCATACTGTACTACAGTCCATAAAAGCCAAGGGTTAACGTTATCGTCAACTATTATTCATTTTCCCGTACACGAAAATAATAAAATATCTAAAACTGCAGGCTTATTATACGTAGCATTAAGTAGAATAAGAAATTCAAACAGTTTATATGTAAAAAATCTAGATTATGTATTATATAATTTACCAAATGATAAAAATATAATAACATTAGATAAATGGAGTACCCTGGATGAAAATCATGAGATAAATTTTACTCCCTATGAAGAAATTGATTATTAAATACAATATATTTTATTATGTTTATAATAATTGCTATATCCTAAATTTATAATATGCATTATTTATTTTAATTAATGTACAAATTTAAAAAACCTTTGCAATTATAGAAAGTTTTAATTTTATTTACATAATTGTATAATTTTTATTTTACACTGTATTTAAATCTACTTGTTAACTAATGGTTTAAAAAAATCTTCAATATTTAATGTAAATGTAATCATTTATAAATATTTATTATATAAGTAATTTAACTAATAGATATTTATAAATTTACAAATTAAGCATTATATTATATTTATTAAAGAATAGTTAAAAATATCAGTTAATAAAATAATTATATGACTACAAAAATTTTAATAGTTCTGTTTAAGTTTATAGTTGGCGACGCAGCCGTTCTCAGAGAATATTTTGTGAGGATTTAAAAAATTGTAATTGTTTCAGCTTTAAAATTTAATTCACTTACTTTTTCTTTTAATATAACTATATGTAATTAAAATATTAGGTATGCATTTAAAATGTAGATCATTTTGAAATTATATTATTAATAAATAATAACATTTTAAAGAAAAATTTACATTGTTCCAATTTTTTAAGGAAAATAACTTATTAATAAGTTTAAAATTGATTTTTCGGATATTGCAAAAAAAACAATTTCTATACGATAGAATTAAAGCAGATTTTATAAGAATATATATAAATATATGGTCGTAGAATAAAATATTTATCAATACTTTGAATTTTTAACTATTATATGCCTGTCTAAAAATGATTCAATGGAATATATAGTTCGTATTAATTTACCAATAAAAAATGAATCAGATCAAGAATATGTGAAATGCTGTTATATTAACATATAAGTAAATCATTTATATTTGACAGTTACTACATTTATAAAACATTTTTTATTACCATCAATTTTTAAAAAGTTTAATATTAATTTTCAGTAACTTTTTAATATAGCTATTTACAAAGAAGATATAATGGCATCAGGTAATTTTTATAAAATTGAAATATTTTATTTAGTTAGATAATAATAGTATATTTTTGAGACATGAAATAATAGAAGCAAAACATGAATTTATCTATACTTTAAATTTTTTAATAAGATATGTTTATATGTCATAATCAATCTTTTTTTGTTCAAATATTGACTGTTCTAAAAAATATAACTTACTCTTTCTTCCTAATGGTTATAATTCTTTAACTTCTGGGAGGATTTGTATATTATTGGAATGTAAAAATGAAAAAAATGATGAAATAAATGTGTTTAGTCAATTCTACATTTTCGATGGCAATAGAAGAATAATATTGGATCATCTTTTAATGATTGATAAGTATGATAAAACAAATTATATGTGTGGACTTAAAACTTTTATAAATAAGGATAAAATTTTAAAATAATGTTTTAAAAACACTGAAAATGCAAAATTATTTATTATAGGATGTAAAATTTACTACAATTATAACAAAAAATCAGATAAAAGTAATAGTATTTTATCAAATACTTTATGTGCTTTAATAAATACAGTAAAATTCTCTGATTGTATTTTAAAATGTTGAGATAAAGAATTTAAGGTACATAAATGTATACTAAATTGTAGTTCAAATGTTTTGAGCAAACTATTGACTGATGTAAAAAATGATAGAATAATTATCATTGAGATTAATTCTTATAGTGAAGATTCTATTAGAAATATGTTGACTTATATGTATACCAATGAAGTCCCAAATATTGAAAAAAACCCAATCGAGTAATTAAACATATCCATCAATATCAAATTAAAGGCCTAAAAGAAATTGTTGAGAGGTACCTTATTGGTGCAATAAGTGTTACAAATCTTTTTTGATATGCAGCAGTTTGAAAAAGTTGCAATGCCAATCTATTAAAACAATGATGTATAAGATGTTTTTATTTTAAGGCCAAACAATTAATGAACACTATTGAATGGAAAGTATTTATGAAAACTAATCCATTGTTTTTATCTGATATTTTTGATTTGGTGGCTCAAAATGTCTAATTATTTTATTATTCAAATTTTTTTTAGTAAATTTATAGACTTTATAATGATATTTTACTATTATTATCTCTTGAAAATTAATGTTATAATTTTAATTATCAAAATCTTATATTATAAATATTAGCATAATTGTTGATGTTGAATCAACAACCGAAATCATTTTAATTAATAAAATAAATAAGTAAAGTGTGGAATTAAAAATATTAAGTGATTTATATATAAATATGTTTACATAAATAAGTTATTTTTTCTTTATTTTTGTCATATTTCCAGTTATTTTATAACGATTTGATAATTGCATGAGATGTATTGCAAGTTCAAAATGTGTTATTCCGAGGAAATTTCTTATTGCCTGAATTTCGATTTCATCAGTTCTCTCTGATAAGAATCCAAATTCAATAGCATTAATTATATCATTTACATTAAGAACAATAGAATTTACATTTACAATATTGTTTAATATTGGTGTAGGTGGCTGATCTCTTTTAGATAATAAATTACAAGTGCCATCCAAATTTCTACGTTTTCTTGAATTGGTATTAACTAAAATTTCTGTGCTCTTTAATGGTGTTGGTGTGCTAAGTAAGCTGGTGCAACTAAAATTAGATGGAGTACTGTCCGTGGATGTCGACATTTTGATATTATTGTCTTCCCTATTTTCTTCATATGGTACATGGGAAAATCCATTGGAGTCAGATAATAAGTGGAATCTTTGTGTATTAAAAATATCTACATCAATGGCTTTTTTCATGATTTTAATTTCGCATGCAAAAATTTCTTTAAATGACTCTAGATCACTAATCTTATGAATTTCTTCTACAACATAACCTTTGATTATTCCATTAACTATGTTGAAAGTAGCAATAATTAATAAACCTTCATAATCGTTTTCTTCAATAACTTTTTTTGCTAATGTTCTTATGTTACCCTAAGAAAGACCTAATATAAATTATAATTTTAATATTACTTACTCTTATTATTTTCATCGATATCTCATCTTGTCTATTACTTAGAATTATTGTTTTATCATCATCCAAATAAATTTCATTTGCAAATGTTGAAATCTTCACAACTTTTAAATTACCTACACGATAATTCCCTGTATTTGCAGCAATTATCTTCTTAAGGTCGTTAAATGGAGTATTGAATCCTGATCCTCGAATTGATTTATTGAGACCATTAACGTTTATTTGAAATTGACTTGAAATATTTGATAAAAAGGCGCTTCTATTATTAATATCCATTTTTTGATATTGTTAAAGAATGTTAGCGGTTGAAAAATAATTGATAATGCTTGAACAAAATGTTTTTTTATGATTATATAAAGGAATAAATTTGAATAAAATTTTTATATTGCCGTAACATAATTATTATCTTAAAATTGTCCCCTAGCTATTAATGTGTGTGATTGTTGAATAAATTTTTATACTACCATAACATCTTTCTTTTATAGTTCGCTTGTAGCTAATGATTTGTGTGATTGTTAAATAATGTTTGATTAAATTGGTATAAAATTTTTATGCTACCATAACATTATTGTTTTGTTAATATGCCTATAGCTAATGATTTGTGTGATTTTTGAATAAGTTAGTTGGTTTATAATATTTACTTTTGTTAGAATTAATGGTAATGGTTTATTGTTTTTATAAATATGTCAATATTTTTCACTCCTCGCATTTATTTTGAAACCAAACTTTATTAATGATATGAATCAAATGTATAATCTAACAATTACAAATATTAAAATATTAATAAAATTTTGATACATTTATCTTTATAAAGATTTTTTTGTCTATCTTTGTAAATATATTTTTATAACTAATGTAATTCATCTTTATATATAATAATTATAAGATTATAAAATTAGTGGTAGTGATTTTAAATGTTCATTCACTTACATATTATTCCTTGAATAATATGATAGGGAATAACGTATTAAGGATAAGTTATCTGCATAACTAATACGCCTGTTTTATGATTAACGATTAACACCTTTAATTGAATAAATTAGTTAATTGTAATCTGTGACATATTAAATTTTAAATATTGCTTCTTCGATAAAATAATTTTATATGTTTTATTATACATTTTATAAATTACTTGATTAAGTTTTTTATTAAATGAGATAGTATTATGACAATAAATTTTAATAATTTTTATTGTCTAAGCAGATTTATTGTGATAAATGTAAATGTTATAATAAATTAAGACTAAAAATGTCTGCTTTTTAATAAATAATATTAGAATTTTCCTATTAAATAATAATTAGACCTAAACATTATGCTGTTACATTACCTTTTTCTTTCGTATGTGAAATAATGTGCATATGTAAATTATATGCGATTAACGTTAATATAGTAATTATTTAATCGGTTTAATATGTTTCTATTCATTATCTATAAATTACATTTTGAATATTCCTAATTTTTTAATTTTTGAGTAAAAGGGCTATGAGTGAATATAAAAAAAATCACTTTATGTAGTTTTTATCATTGTTTTATATTATTAGAATAATCTTATTTCTTTATTGTCATCGTCATTAATATTACATATTTGACTTTATGAGATATATTAAAAAAGCTATTTATAAATAAACAGGTGCAATAGTTATTTTAATTTATAAATGTAAATTTTTTTATTTATCGTCTAAAATGAAAATTTGTTAATTTTATTTTAGATATTTATCTATACATAATATTTATTTAAAATACTTTTTAGGTTTTATATAGTTAGAAATTAGTTTTTGATAACAAGTTTGCCAATGTCTGATATTACCACTTCAAGTGTTAGTTTTCTTAAGAGAGCTATTGAAAACAACAATACAGAATGTGATAAATCTGTTCTTCTTATGAAGGTAAGACGATAGAATATCTTTATATAATAATAATGTTTAGATTTCTGATGATGTAAACAACGGTTTCGAATCAACAGATAATATTTTTACTTTAAGAAGAACCAAAATTAAAGAGATATCCGAAGAATTCCTTCAACAATTTAATAAATACGGAAAAGTTTTTATCATTGTTAATGATATTAAAGTTGGTACTCGTTTTGATTATATCCTAAATCAATTCCATAGAGAAATTGTAATCTTAGATTATATTGTTAGTGATAAGGACTTGTTCATTGTTAATGAAAATTTAGAACTTCTTCAAACTATTGTTTATGAAAATTCTGACGCTTCTTATGAACCGGAAGATGATGAAAAAGATCTTGGAAATATTTATGATGATGTCAACAACATTTCTTACAATGTTAATGTTTTAGTTCTTGAAAAAAGCTCTTATAATAAACGAAAAGGATCTGAAGAATTCACTTTTAACATATTGGTTGCTGACTATGTCGGAAATGTAATGAAATGCATCTGTTTTAATGCTAATTCCCCGGATTTTATCTACAATTCAATTGAAATTGGTAAATTCTATGTTATGAGTCTTACAAACGCTAGAACATTTTCTACAAGAACTAATTTAAAGAACTTCACAACATTTGATAAAGGGTTAATATTAAATGACAATGCAACTGAATTTTATCTTTCAAGTAGACAATTTTATTTTGAATACCAAAATAGGTTATTGGAAGAGTTAGATGTTATTTCACAATGTGAAAATGATGGTCAAGTCAATGTAGTAGGGATTATTGCAAAAGTCGAAGATATTACTACTCATTCCAACGAAAATATTAACGTATTTACTTCGAGACGGATTGTATTTATTACAGACGGAAAGATTATGTTACCAGTTTACATTTACGGTGAGTTGGCATATTTTCAGTTTAAAGTTGGTGCTCTACTTGGAATAAGATTTGGAGTGGTAAAGCCTCACCTAGTATGTCAAAACATTATTACTTGCAATAAAACATCTTATTTGTTGAATGTTGATAGTACGCAATACTGTGAGCTTTTTAATAAGGGAATCGAAATAGACTACAATTCATTGATTTTTCCTGATTTATCTCTAGCTCCAACAATTAGTGATATTATTAATAATGGAAAATATCTTATGCACATTAGTGACACACCTGCGATAAGAGTCAGAACTCAGAAGTTCTATACAATAGGAAAAATATCTTATCTTGGTAAAATTGTAAGACCCAATAAAAATCAAAAAGACTATGGGCCATATTTAAGAATAACAATATCGGATGCCTTAGTAAATATGCAGCATGTGACTGTGTTTGTAAACAAACTGTCAAAACTTATGCCATCATTGACTGCCCAGATAAATACTCTAACAAATGACGGAATTGATATGAATGAATATTGTAAAGAAATTTTACATAAACCAATGATATTTCGTATTAAGATTGATAATTATATAACAGTCACTAATAGTGGTACTGAAACTCCATTAGCAAATAAATTAATTGACTATATAGATGCTTGTTCTAATGAAATTTATACAGAATGGACTGAAAGAATGATCATTGACTTAACAGAACTTATGAAATTGAATGAAAATAGTAATACGAATAATAAAGTTTTTCAAGATCAGTAAATGGTAATATTTTAGGAATTGGTTTTTATTAAATCTCAGTAATATGTTATGATTTTAAAAAAAGTCATATGTATTATACTGAATTACCACTAAAAATATTACTTCTTATTGATACAGATAAAAGTTTTCGGTTTTTAATATAATTTATTAATAATATTTTATTTATGTAATTGCAATTCGATTCTAGTAATTGAAAATGTTTTTTAATAAAAATATTATGTAATAAATCTTTATATAATGTTACCTTTTTGAAATACAAATAATTCAAAATTTTACATTTTTTATATATGTGGTCAAAATAACTGTAGAATACAAAAAATAAATGTTAATTTATATTTCATCATATTCTTACAACATTTTAATTGATAATTTATAATTGTAACGCGTTTGATAAAAAATTTTTCTTAATATTTTAATTAAATAAAAATTATAAATTTAGTTATTTTTAAAAAGTCAATATTTTTACTACATATAACAAGTAATATGTTTATAAAATTACTAATAATAGTCTAGAAAGCAGCTCAATGTGTGCATTATTTGAAATAGTCAAGTTAATTTAAATATGCTTACCTTATAAAAAATTAATGTAATAATAATTGTATATAATAAAGAAGCACCCTTACTTTACCACCTGGAAAAGTAAAATTGGTTAAAATATTAAACCCGTATAAAATAATTAAACAATAATTTTATATGATGAGACAGCACCCTGATTTTACTAACTGAAAAAGTCAAGTTGAATAAAATATTTCTGCTGTATAAAATAAATTAATTTAACAAATAATTTTGTATGATAAGGCAGCAACCTGACTATACTGACTGGAGAAGTCAACTGCCTAAAATAATATAGTTTTTTGCTATAAATTTTTAAATGAAATACATATTCTTTTTATTGAGAAAGTAAAGCTTTCCAGGGAGTAGTGAATTTTGTCGGACTTATAGAGTTTCTGGTAGGCGAGATAAATTTCTAACACAAAAATGAGTGAACATGTTTTATTAAATGCCCCACACCTGGAGGGAAATAAGATCCTGCCTTTCACAAAATTCAGCCCCCGTCATAAATAAAAGTTCTTTCATTAGTCTTAAAATTGTAAAAAAAATATCCTTTTTTTAGTACTTGTTTTATTGATAGCAAATAAATATTATTTTATCAGCTATTAAATTAAAAAGTAAGTTTAATATTCTTCAAATTTTTCATTCATTTTTCTTGAAATGATAAACTTGTTGAATTTATGTAGAGAAATTCAAATTTTGTATAACACAGCATTTACAATTAAATATTGCCTTAATTTAAAACATAAATAATTATTAATTTTTACAAATGTTAAAGGTATTTTGTATGACATAGCATTAACTGTCATAATTCTTTCAATTTTCTGATTTTAACGTTTCAATTATGATAAATATAGTATAAATTTTAATCTTAAATAGTCAAATCAAATTTAAGTTTGTGCATTGCATCAAGTTGGTTTGTAATACTAGCATTTACACACCATATAAGAAGTAGTTGAAAAAGTATACGAATTTGATATATGAAATAATTTTTAAATTTAATCATTTGGATAAAGTTTATTTATTTAAATTTTTGTTTAATTACAGTTTTTTATTTTGTTTAAATATATTATAAAGATTTTTTAAGTTGAATAGTTTAAATTTTATATTTAATATTTTTTTATTTAAGAAAAAATTTTTGTAAGGTTGTTATGTTTTTATAATTTTTACTTAGCACTTATTTTAAAATAGTTTTTATTTATGACGGGGGCTGAATTTTGTGAAAGGCAGGATCTTATTTCCCTCCAGGTGTGGGGCATTTAATAAAACATGTTCACTCATTTTTGTGTTAGAAATTTATCTCGCCTACCAGAAACTCTATAAGTCCGACAAAATTCACTACTCCCTGGAAAGCTTTACTTTCTCAATAAAAAGAATATGTATTTCATTTAAAAATTTATAGCAAAAAACTATATTATTTTAGGCAGTTGACTTCTCCAGTCAGTATAGTCATTTGTTAATTATCATTTCATTAAGTTACTAATGATTTTTATAGGCATAATTTGATTATTTATATTTGTTATCCTACACTTTTTCGAAAGATTTACATAATAGATTTTTATAAATAAATAGATAATTTTTATTTACGTTAGAAAATATGATTATAGCGCAGTAAAAAATTTGTTAAATAATGTAGTGATATTTTTGCTACAAACAGTAAATATGTGGATTTTTTCATTTAATTGTTGTCATGGAATATAAATAATTGTTCTTTATATGATGATCTGGTCAAAAACAAATTTCATGATCTAAGATTGAAATTAAGAAATTGAAGTACATATTTCATCAATTGATGATAAATAAATAAAAACATTTCAGTAAAAACATACACTTAAATAATTTTAACAAAATACAGTAGACTCTCGATAAACCGAAATCTCGGTTAACCGAACGGCAAAATTTTAACAAAAATTTACAAATTCAAAATCTTATTCATAAAAAATATTTAATTAATTACATAAGATAAAGAGATACTTTCCTGTGTATGTGTTTAAAATATATAAATACTGATTTTAAAAAAATCTATTAAATGCAAATATTAATTGAATTAATAAAACAACTATATCAAGAAATTTGCGAAAACTTGGTTTCAAGAAAAAGATAATATAATTTAACTCAATAAAAAATAGGGGATTTCTTTAAACCTAAAAAATATTTTGTTTCATATATTTACTAAAATAATTCATATTTATTATCTTTATCAATATGCAATGAATTATTTTCAATGTAAAAATTATATCTTTTTTATTCACGTTCGATTATCCGAAATTTTAGTTATCCGAACTACTGTTGGTCTCGAGGGGTTAGGATAATCGAGAGTCTACTGTATTATTAACCATTTTAGATATGAATATATAAATAATTCACTCCAAAAATGACAATATTATTAATAAATTAATAATAATTTAAATTATATTTACATAATTAATTAAAAGATATAAAATATTTATATTCAATTATAGTACAGATATATTTTTATGCTTACTAATTAAAAAAACTAAATAAATTAAAGTATATTGAATAAATGAATAAAGTAAACTTGTACCATCTTTTTCTCAAGGTACAAAAAAATAATACATATAAAAAATAGCTATAATTACAGTACATTCCTGCTTTAAGCTATTAAGTTTTATAAAATTTTTCCTTACTATATTTTAGATGTCGCTGATAAATCAAACTTTTTATACATTATATTTCCGGGAAAATAATAAACTCTAAATGTTTACTGTTAAAGGAAGCAGTAAATTTTATAACTTAAATAAAGCTAACATATTTTTAAAATTATTCATATATAATTTAAAATTGTAGATAGTTTTTATTTTAAGCATAATTGCAATGTTTATTTATCTTATCCTGTGTAGCATATTTCACTTTTCTACTTTAACTTCTATACATAAGAACAAAAGTAATTTTCTAATTGAAAGTGAGTTAAAAACTCTTCATTTTCGTGAAGGTTGTCTTAAAACTACCAGATGTTCTGAACCCAGATTTCAACTAAGTCTACTGTCAAATAATGATCAAGATGCAATAAGAATAGATGCTTCAATTAATAAAAATATGAAAATGGTAAGTTTATTTTTCTTTTTAATTTTATACTTTTTTAAAGTCATCCAAAATTAGACTTTCAAACTTTTTCTCTGGACAATCAGTTTCTACTGTAACACTTTCCTCCATGATAATGGGTAAAGATCCAATTTTTAAAATACCCGTTCAATGTGATTTTTCTTCGAAAATTGATATTTTTGAACAATCAAAATTGTTTAGTACGAATTACTTAGAAATTTCGGGGAAATGCTACTCAGCAGTTATCGAAGTAAAAAGAACAAATAATGATGATTATTATTATAACAAAAAAATAAATGATATAAAAAATGAAAGAAATTTAACAATGCCTGATAAAACGCTTACAAATATCTTAAATGTAATATTTGTATTAATTTTGATAATTACTTTTATGGTTATATCAAGTTCCTTAACAATAATATTCATGAGAGATAGAAGAAATGACTTTCTTCGAGGAGGAGTAAGAATTAATGGAGATACAAATACTTTTAATGATATCAAAGTACCTCCATATGCAATTCGTGAATTAAAAAAGCGGAGTAAATCAATTTATGGATGTAGAAGAACAAAAATATTATCCACAATATATGAAAGTGATGATGAAACTCCTAAAAGAATTCCAATTATATCAGATGAGAAGAAAGATTTTAATAATAGTCAAAGGGTATCAATTTTAGATCGAATTAAAAAAGATGATAATGATAAAGTAAGCAGGTGGATGGAACAAGGATATACTAACACTTCTTCTATTTTACAACCTATGTCATCATACTCTTCGGAAAAAGATTCAGGAATGCCTGGGAGTAGTTTAAATAAAGATGGAACACCAAGTGATTGTGGAACATCTTTATTTGGTGGTGTTTGTGGAAGAGAAGATGAAATATACATTGATGTAAAAAATCTACGTGTTTAAGAAATTTTTTTAATATAATTTTATAAATTATTTTGATTGTTATTTGTTTATATAATTGTTTTTTCCAGTATAATAAAATCTTTAAATAGCTTCGGGTCTTCCTGTACTGATACCTGGTGTATAACCACTTCTAGGAGGTTGCCTTGTTTCAATGAATTGATTTCTTTTATTTTGAAAAACATTCTTCCATAAATAAATGCCAAATATTATTACAGTAATTATTGGAACAATTACAAATAAAGAAATAACCCAATATCTTAAATTTGAGCAACACTGATGACGTAAATCTCCGCAACATTCGGAATATGTTAAAAATCCATCCTCTACAAATACAATTTAATATTATAAATAAACGTTTTTACAAAAATACCTTCACATTGAGGTCCAAGAAGGTACCCTGGACACCATAGACCTAGAGATTCTTCTGTTCCAATAACGGAATAAACTGCTTTAATATAATTAACATTTAACAATAAAATATATAGACAAAAAATATTTGAAAAAAAATTAACCATAATATCTATATATTGTGAGAAAAAATTCAATATAGGTAGAGTTTAAATGAAACAAAATCAATGAATATGTAGAGATCAATGAAAAAGACTATAAACTGTGAAGGTCATTAAAGAAAAATGGTGTAAACTCATGGTCAAATATATAGCACTACTTTTAAATAACCATAAATAGAAAAGTAGAGAATAGTTGATCTTTCTATCCTACTTATTACTTTAATTTATTAATTGCTATATCATTATTGTTTTATAGCGATGATTACTTGTGACATCAAAAATGTAATTGTTATAATTATATAAAGCTTTAGTATATACCGATATGCTAAATTATATGCATTAATAATTATATAAATTTTAGGGTATTATCATTTTTTTCAAGGATAGTTAATAAAACGCTAGATATACCTTTATTTAATACTAATTAGATAATAATTGGTTAAAAGAATTTATTATTTGATCAATAGAGTAACAATGGGAGTTAATTATTCATTAAAAAAATAAGTTATAAGAAATACATTTTGTTTTGTAAGACATCAACTACTTGAACACATTTTTGAAGTAATGTATCAAGATCATTTTTACTAAATGCTCTATAAAATGATTTTTCACCCAGATTTTTAAAAAGTTCTTTACGATGAGGTAAATGAATTCCTGAAGGTGAACCATCATCGTATTCATTATCGGTTTCCAGGACACCTAAAGCTCTTTTAACGTGAAGTCTTGATCTTGTACAAACTAAATCAGCATAATATACTGGTGTAGGTATTGAAACACTTCTATTACATCTTCCAAAATTATGACAAAGATAATAACTTAAAGTTTGAATTTCATCAGATGTAAATTTAGAATCATCCCATAGAACATGATAATGTGCAGGTCTACTTGTTCCTTGGATTCCAAAATGAGAACAGAGATAAAAATCAAAACCTTCAGAGGACGTTATTCCTGTATCAACAGTCGTACCTGGTGGAATATTTTTTGCTTTTCCAACAGCATCATTTAAATATTTGCAAAACATTCTTGCATGATGACGTTTTTGAACAACTATATAAGTTATGGGTGGATTGTAATTAGGATCAATTAATCGACAAGCATGTCTAATGCCAACCATCTCTTTTTTCATAACTTCTTGAAATTGTCCCTCAGAAACGCCATCTCTATAAACCAAGATTCTTTTTGGTCTCATTCCAGTACACTCTTTAAAATGTTGAATTCTTAAAATCATAGCTTGAACAAGATCAACAACCTCTTGACGACATTTTTTCTGAACAATGACAGTAGCAGCAAAAGTTTGAGGATACATATCAATATTTCCAACAACTGCTGCAACAGATGGAACATGATTTTTCATTTCAACTTGTGTTGGATGAGTTACATCTATACCAATGACTAATGTTGGTTGGTTGACGAGATATTTATCATTTATATGATTAGGTGTAATTGCTGCATTTATCCCACCTAATTTAAGATTTAATTTAAGTATTCAAATTACCAAGTGTTGCTGGAGAGAGCCTAGAAACATTTTTGTATAAGATACATTGTGACATGACACCATAACAAACATCAGAATTTTCTTTAATTGTCATATAAACATCTGCATTTTTACATGGAAGAACGATTATAACAAGATTGCAATTTTTTCCAGAATGAACATAATATTCACTAATCTCACGATATAACATTTTTATTTCAAGTGGTAATGCTTTTCCATACTTAACAACATCCGGCCAATCTGGAAATTTCATACCCATTTGCTGTGCTTTTTGAGCTAAATTTATTGAAAAATTTTGTAATATATGTTCATCTTTAGGTGGTATTAATGCCATTAGTGCATAAGATTCACATGATGCAGGTAAATATAAAGTCTGATTATCCATACTCCAAGCACCATCGACAGGAAATACTTTGGTCTTAAAAAAATAGTTATATAATATATTAAAATAAAACATACATCAATGTTAGGATTGATATTAGGACCATATTGTATACCAGGAGGATCGATAACCCTTCCAGTTGCCTCAACCATTTTTGGAGCAATACTAAGACCAAAATTCTTAAGAAATGGATCGTTTTCAAAACAAGCATCTTTAAATAATGTTTGAATTCTATCTTCTCTTTGTTGAGCATCAACAGCGGCAGCTTTAATAATAGCTGCTGTATGTTTTTCACTCAATTTTTTTGTATACTTTTGATGATCCTCCAAGTAACAAACTTCTAAAGGAAAATATGTGTTTCTGTGATATGGACCAACATGTAGACATGGTAAATATGGATATTTTAGTGAACCATACTTCTTTTGGAAATAGTCAGCAACAGAAGTTTTTTCATCTCTTTCATTAATTCTTATAAGAAAAGTGAGTTGATCCGCAGAACCTTTAGTTCCATTAACACGATACACTCTTTGATGACCATCTTTAGATCGTACACGAATTTTGAGTCCTCTTATAGCATCATCAAACACCTTAAATTCAGATTCTATTAAACGTGTAACTTCTCGCAAATTCTCAATACTCCATGGTTCTTGTCCACTTCTCATAAGTGATGGAATAGACATTTCTTCAAATTTATTATAGTTGGGATATGAATCACAATAAGATCCTCTATTTCTATGAATAATGTTACTACTATACTTAGAATTATTATTTCTTGAATGATAATTTGTTGATCCATATTTTTCATTTAATACATCACATAAAAATTGTAAAATTGATATTTTTGGTTTATAAAAAACTGTATAATCAATGTCAACATTAAGAAGGGCTCTATAACCTAATGCTACAAGAGCTGCAGAAAAAAATCCTGTCCAAACTTGTTTAGCACCACCAATAGACAAAGCATCTGCACCATTAACAGGCATTCGATAAGCTGATGATTTCCAACAATAAAAATTAGAAGATTGATCCAAAAATGGACAAGTAAGACTTTGCTTAAAAATAATATCAATAATTTGAATTGGAGTAACAGGACGGTGTTGATCGACAGCAGTATAGTCTTTTTTTAAATCCAGTAAAACAGGTCCACACCATGTAATATTTACAACAAATGTAATACTAGGTCTGGAATCTTTCCATATTGATACATCAACAAGAATGCATTGATGATGTGTATCATCTTTCATATTAATTTTTCCAGCTACGTATAATTGGTGATTTCCATCATAAGCAAGACCGAATTTATTGGGAAATATTTCAGGATGTTCTTCAACAGCTTTCCAAAAAATATTTCTATTTTCATCACGTTCTAAATTTCGTGTACCACTAAAAGTAATTTCAACATGATATTGCATAACAATTGGAGCTCTTGCAAAAGTTATTTCAAAAAAATTTGTTTTTAAAGATATTACTCTACCATGACTTCCAAAATTTGGTCTTTCTGCATATTGAATTACTGGACTATTATCACCATCATAAGAGTATTGTGATGAATTAGAATTTGTAAAAAAACCTGACGATGGTTTACTTTTTGTTTCATCAATTGACGATGAGTAGTTATAATTATCACTACTATCAGAAGAATATGAAGAGTTACTAAGATACGTATTTGAATTCGAGTTTTTTCTGCTATAGTTTGATGATGTTGAGCATCCAAAAGATGGAAAATTTTCAGAAGATATTCCACTAGATATTTGTTTTGTAGTATAGTCCTGGTGATACTTATATTGTCCTTGAAAGTTATTCAAACAGTAACTTGCCGGTGAGCTGGCTTCAGAAGATAGGGGTGAATAACTCTTAACGTATGGAGATTCCCCGCTATAATTGGAAGATGTTTTCGAGCTGCATGAATCAACAGAATTGTTACTTGAACTCCGAGGAGGGTGCGCTATTGTTAGACGTTTTTTTGGTCTCACTGAACAACCATTTGATTGCTTTGACAATGGATCAGAAAAATTTTCAGACATAATTTTTAATACAATAAAAAATATTTCTTCCTATTTATAAAGTAAAATATTATGCATATTTTTTTCTATTTAATGATATGTATTCATTTTTTTTTTAATTGATAAAACACATTTATCAATTCTTAATATTCATTTCTAAAGTCTATAGGAAGAGAATCATATTTCTACAATGTTGTCTTAACAAGAAAAATTTGAAAGATTTAAAAAGGTGCTTATTTATTTTTTAAATAATATATATAAATGTCTATTGTAAAAATTCCTAAAAACGTATTGAATCTCGAAATATTATTATTTAATGGACAAAGTTTCAGGTAATATATTAAAATAATTATTGACATTTCAAAAAAATCTAGGTGGCGGTCTAGGAAAACTCCAACATCAGTAGAATACTACGGTGTTACCCACGATAGAGTCTGGAAGATTGAACGCCTTGATGATATGACAGTTAAATATGAAGTATTACATTCATTTAAAGAAACGAATGAAGATAAAGATCGTACTATATTCCATCATTATTTTAATTTAGATGTAGATGTAAATGCTATTTTAAGTGAATGGACTAATGATGATTACTTTAAAAAAGTTGTAGAACAACACCCAAATTTACTTGGAATAAGAATTTTAAATCAAGAAGTTTTCGAAACAATAATTTCATTTATTTGTTCTTCCAATAATAATGTGCCTAGAATATCAAAAATGGTCGAGAAATTTTGTCAGTTATACGGGGAATGTTTTGAATATGATAATATGAAATTTTATTCTTTGCCAAATGTTGAAAAATTGAAAAATGTTAGTAGTATCGATGAAGATTTAAGAAAAAATTCATTTGGATACCGTGCAAAATATATTGCAGAATCAGTTTTAATGATAAACAAATTAGGTGGATCTAAATATTTAGAAATACTTCAAACAAAAAATACAGAAAAAGCTAGAGAAGATCTATTAAAACTTCGTGGCATTGGTAGAAAAGTAGCTGATTGTATACTACTTATGGGTTTACACCATTATCATGTGGTACCGTGTGATGTACATGTTAAAAGATTAGTCAAAAATAATTACATACCATCATTAGACGAGAAAAAATTTACAACCAAAGATATATATGACGTACAAGAATTTTTTGAAAGTAAATTTGGTAAATATGCTGGTTGGGTACAATCAATTTTATTTACAGTTCAATTGTTATCATTACATGTTAAATCGGATTAATCTATAAAATAATAAATTGAATTTCTATATTTACTAAGTAGTGACAATTTTAGTTTGTAGTAGTATTTGTTACAATAACAATTAAAATAAATACAGCCGGAATCATTATTATTAGAAATATTGATATAGCAAATAAGTTGAATTTTATCTTTTCAATTTTCTTTCTTCCACATTCTATATCTTGATGTGGCATAGCTGTAAATATTGGTGGATGTTCGTTAGCACAAGAAATTTTTGGAACAAGATATTGAAGGCGTGAATATTTACTGTTTCGGAGAATATTATTAAATTCTGAGGAATTTATTACTTCATTATAGCTTGGCAATGATTGTTTAAGTTTATTGTTATTATTAGACTCAATGTAATTAGATTGCGATGGTAATGTGGTAACATTTTCTATGTTAGTAGACATGATAATTATTTATATTTTTGTAATGTATAAAAGAAAGTTAAAATGAAAATATTTCTTCTACAAGAATGCTTTATATATATATTTTTTATTGTAAATAGGCAGGATAATTTTTGATGTGTAGGCGTTTGTCTATTTTAAGAGTAGTTGTACGTAAGAGTGTTAATGTAGAAATCTTATCAATTATAATCTAAAAAAATAGATAAAAGTTATGATAATAAGATTAATTTTAATTTTATTGCTGGAATTTTGTTGTTGTTTAATTTTTGAGATTACATTTAAATATCATATTTTATTTATGAATAGTTATTTATTCGTAGAGGCGAATAGTTATGACTATGCCAGTCATTTTTATATGGTTTATTATCTCCAATACAGCTTCCATTTTTTGACTTTATGAATCCTGGACGACAAAGGCAAGCATACCCGCCAACATAATTGACACATTCTTGATTTCTTCCGCATTTTCCTATCTTATTTTGACATTCGTCAACATCAACGCATATTTGGAGATCTGGATCAAATTCAAATTTTCCTTTTTGACAACTACAAGTCGTATTCCAATTATTTTTTACAATGTCTTCAAAATTTCGATTCATTAATGCAAAAAATTGGCAATTTTTTATAATAATAGAATCTCCGTCTTTTTGTGTAGGGCATTTATTTAATTCGATACATGTTTCATTTCTTTTTTCCCATTTTCCACAACATGGATCAGGACAAAAACTTTCTTCTGCACATTGCCATGGTTCAAATTCTCCCAGATTATCAATTGGTTCATGCTGACCAAAGTAAGTATAAAATTGTTCATCTCTCATGAAATTTTTATTTTTAAAATTAAATATTTTTGTCTGCCACTGAAAATAATTTCATTTATTAATATAAAAACTCTATAAAACCTGTGAATATATTTGAAAAAATTGCTTTGAGTGAGTGACCTTATTGTATTCAGAATCTACTCTATATCTACAAAATGGTAAATGTTTTAAACATGGACTTCTGTTTGTTGTCAAAAAACACAATATGTAAGCAATAGTATAATCTTGTTCAAACATACTATTTGTAATTTCTTCCGTTAAAGTTTCTTCATTTAAATCAAATACTTCTATGACATTATTTTTGTCTGCATGGAAAAAAATGTGTGCCCTTGATTCTATTGTTCTGGATATCACATCAACACAAACCTAAAACAAATAAATAATTCAGAAACTAAGTTAGACTACCCATATGTGTTCTGTACACGCTTCCATTATTTTTACATCAAATTGAAATTCATAATTAGGAAATTTTTTTGAAAAGTCTGACAACCCATTGGGGGCTTTAATATATCTACGAAAAACTCTCATGTAAGCGGCTATTCGACCTAATCTTGATATTGCATCCAACATAGAATAATATCCACCACGCTCATTAGATCGTTGTATTGGTACAAAACATGACTTCATTAATTTATCAATAACACTATAGTTTTTCATAATTCCAAACCAATATTCTCTAGAATTTTTAGGTATTTCATCCTCTTCTAACTTATTAGATTCATTTCTTTCAGGACAAATAATTAGAAAAATAATATATACAATAACAATTCTAAAATAATACATTATTATCATGCAAAGTATCATTTATTTTTATAATCCATTTATATTTTAATAACAAATGTATGATATTTGAATATAAAAAATAATTTTAAAAAATTTAAATTAGTCATTTCGAATCATTAACAGCAATCATTATTTTTAATTGATATGTAAATTTATCATGTTTATAGACAAAGTGTCTCATGAAAGTTTGTGTGATGATCTAAAATTTGTATCTGTTTAAATTTTAAAAGACCTAAACATTTATCACAGAGACTTTCGTGCTACTCTCTGTACAATTTTACGAGGAAAACAATTTTAATGATATAAAAATATAAAATAATGAATAAAATAAGTGAACAATAGCTATTGATAAATAAAAAAATTCACGCAAATGTAAACCATTTATTATTTTTTAGCAATGCAATTTTTTTTGTTGATAAAAAATCTTCTTTTAGAAAAACTTCAGATAATTAATAAGAAAGTGTTCCATAAAACATTTATTAAATAATTTGTATGAAATATATTTCCGTAACCCTAAAGAAATACACTCTGAGATAGAAAAATATTCTGTTACAGAAAATTTTATAATGAATTATTGCACTCAAAAAAAATAGAGAAGCGTGTTTGTATAAAATTTAATGAATTTTGCCTACCTAATAAAATTTGAATTTTCTTAATTTGCGACTAATTTTATAGCAAATATTCCCTTCATAAGAATTAAAACAATAACAAAAGAGTTATTAGTCAAAAATTTACTTAAAATTTGTATTAAAATATAATTGTATTAGTTTTATTAATTATGTAAAATATTAAAAAATTTAAATTTAAATGAGAAACCTCTATATATTCTTTCCTATAGTAAATACTGACGGAAGTCTACTTCTCTAGCTGACATCTATTTCCGATTCTATACGGAAATCACTCTAAATATGGAGGCTGGTACGTTTCGAAGATCCTCTATTTTCAGATGGTGATTTTTATCGATTCACCGTCTCTGTTTGCACTACAACATCCACTAATGAAATTCCACCGACATTCGTAATGTGTAGCTGCATCTTTAAACGTTACAATTCCAACTGGAGATTTTAAATATGAAGATGTAGTGGAATCCTGAATTACTTCCAGAGTCCTTCTGAAGACTTCCGTTTTTTTTCTTAGGTGCACAGGGTACATCAACAAGTAACAATTTTCTCCGAATACGATCAGAACAACGAAGACAATTTCCGTTCTTTAATTAATTCATTAAATTGTTTGATATTTTTGACATTAAAATATTGTTTTCTATTTATAATAACCTTATAAATCATCTCAAATGATGGAGAATTAAATTATAAGAAAGAAGCTTCAATATGTAAAAAAAAGACGCTTTTAATGTTACATGCAAAACTTTTTTTACATATCAGGATTGTTCTAAATGTATGTAAATTTCTCAAAGAGTATTTATTAGCGTATAATATTATTTTTTTAAAATATTTCAATAGTTTAAGTTACTATAATCATATTTTCTTGTAAAATTATACTATCTGAAAACCTATTTTTTTTAAAATGTCTTTAAAAGTCATCCTTAAAAATCGAACTTATTAAACCTTCTAAAATAATATGTATTTTTGTTTATAGTAAAAAATAACCTTTACATATTTTAATTTAAAATAAGAACAAATACTAAAATAATATATTTAATTATTAATGCTTTTTGTGATTAAATAAAAATTCTTGGTTTTTCATTATTATTAATTTGAATTTCAAAAATTTTAAACTTATTATTGTTAGTAGGTTGTTTAAAAGAATAATTTTTGTTAAAATCTAAACAACCTTACACGAAATTGAATTCTAACAACGTATTTCATAGTATATTATAGAAAAAATGTAAGACCATAGATTAGCATTATATCAATAACATTAAGAATAAGTAAAAGTTAAATTACTTTAAGATGTAAACATATATAATTTTGTAAAAAACAGCCAAATTTTGCTGAAATATAATATTTTGATTCGTTTAAAAGACTTTTGTCGTCGCTTAATATTTTTAAAATTTCAACAAATGTTGTTTTTTTTAACAGGTAGGAATTTTTATTACATTTTAGATAGAATTATAGAAACTCTTCCATTTTTTTTCTGTTTGTGCTTCTCAAAATAGCTTTATAAATAAAAAACAGTTATATTTACTAAAATGCATTAAGCAAATGATAAAGAAAATATAGTTTTGTGAAATTAATTGCATAATAACATTAGTAATATTATATTTACGTTGATTTTCGCTTATAAATCACAGCTTTTGATAGTTTTAGTGAATGATTTCTTTTTGAAACAAGAATTAACAAAAGTTATTGATACAACAAAGGCATATCTCGAAAATAAAATTATTAAATATATTGTAAAATTATACTATGATTTTGTAAATAAACTTATATTAGAAGCACCGAATCAAATGTAATTTGCAACTTTAAGTTTGGTGGAATTACAAAATTTATTTTTACATATTTGATGGATGAATCCTTTTTATTGAAATTATACAGATTTTTTTAGCATTTCTTTGAAAAATATACTCAAATTAAGAATAAAATTCTGTCAAAATATTATCGCCTAGAATGGTCACTTTTTAATTCAAAATGTACATCTTGTAAAGTTATATTTCGGTTAACTAATTGGATAATCAAGACAAACAAATTTATTTTTAACAAGAATTCAATTAAAAACACCAATTATTTTTTCATTATTTGAATGACGTCTTCGTGGTCTAATTTATGATTCAATCCAACTCTTTGTGGTGAAAATTTCGTAGACGTACCCCAAACAATAGCATATTTAAATTCACTTACTAAGGCTCGATGAAGATTTTGACAACAGTTTTCAACTGTAGAAGATCCTCTTAAAATAATACCATCTTCAGGACCAAGATCAGGTGGATTTCCTGGTTTTTTTGTAAACACTCGAATCAAAGCAAGATATTCCCATATTTTTTCCAATAAATAATCCAAATTTAACTTTAAATTACAACTAATAACAACGGAATGTGGTTGTCTTGCCAATCTATTTACTTCTTCCAAACTGACAGAATCAATTTTATTATAAACATACAAACATTTCATATAAACTCTATTTCCCAATACCACATCAATAAATTCATCTACTGATGCGTCTTCTCTAAAAACAACGTCAGCATTGAAAATTTTGTAAGAATGTAAAATTGTCACAACCATTTTTTCATTAATCTTTGTCAATGGAACTGTCTTGTTGAATCTAATACCACCAATTTTTTTCTGTTTATAATAAACATCCGGTGGTTTTTGATTTAAACGTATCCCCTGCACTTTCTAGTTCCCTTGTAAGCAATTCCTTCTGTATTTCACCTTTGTGTGCATCTAACATCATAATAACTAAATCTGCAGATTTACATGTTGCTATAACTTGTCTTCCACGACCTTTTCCTTGAGCAGCACCTTCAATAATACCAGGTAGATCAAGTAGTTGTATATTAGCCCCATTGTATTCAATTTTTCCAGGAATAGCTGTAAGGGTTGTGAAAGCATATGCAGCAACGGCAGATTCTGTTTTTGTTACTGTAGATAAAAATGTAGATTTTCCTACACTTGGAAATCCAATAAGGGCACATCTAGCATCTCCACTTTTTGTTACATCAAACCCAGCTCCTTTTGGTCCATTTTTAGACGTTGGCTCCAATAGTTCACTCCTTAATTTTGCTAACTTGGCTTTTAGAAAGCCCAAGTGCATTTCCGTTCTCTTATTAACTTGAGTACGAGATATCTCCTTCTCAATATCACTTATTTTCTCCAAAATACCCATGATAATCCTAAAAATTCAAAACAATCATATAGTGAAACAATTAATAAAATTCCAACACGACCGTTGGAATTATATATATTTACTTTGAAAAGATATATGATTAAATTTCAGCATTTTTCATCAAATAAGGTCCCCATTATAAAGATAGTTTGGTGAATAGAAGATTTTTGGTGCTAACGAAAAAGTTGATTTTTTACTGTAATGTTTTAAATACTTACAATGACATTTATACAAATGAACTATAAATATAATAAAATATTTCGTTCAATAATAACTTTATGTATATTAGTGAAAGATACTTTTAAAAATATTGATACTTCAATCTCTTCATTGAAGAAATTATTAATTTATTCATATATAAAAGATAATTAGAAATGTCAAATGCCTCTTTGATTTTTCTATTTTAATTTAGTCTTTTAAAAGAATCTCTGAGTGAAACACATTTAAAATATCTCGATTTGACAGTATTTTTAAAAGTAATAATATTTTATAAAAACTTCTTAGAGAATCTGTTATCAACAATTTCAGAATAGATTTTAAATAAATACCTTTATTTATAATGATAGTAAAAAGTATTTAAACTACTGTTTTTCCTATGCTGCAGTTTATATTTTATAATAAAATATTAACTCATAGAAATTTCAGTAGTTTTTCTTGTATATTTTTTAGAACCACCTCTGAGTTAATGAAAAGAAATTTTATATTGTATTAAAAGAATTCCAGTTAAGGTAACAAAACAATTTTATTATTTTTTACCCATGTCACAAATAAAACTCGTGAATTTTCCACATAATAAATTTTTTCTAATTTTTTGTAAGTTGAAATAACGAATTTTCTCAAAAGAAATCATCTTTCATTAAACACTAGATGATCCATCGAAATAACAAAGAAAACTTCACGCTGATGGAGAGATAATTGTTTATGACTAAATAAACCAAATTAATGAGATTTTAGAACCAACAAATTATCTCCTTGAAATATTGATAGAAACAAGTGATTCTATTTTTATTAAAATATAACTTTTGTGATAAATCGAGAATTTAGCCATATCGATCATTACTTTAAGTAAGAAAATAAAAATTAATAACATTACTTTAAAAATTCTAAGAGCAGTTATTAGCCATCTTTAAAAGTTAAATCTATGCGAAAAATTAAATTTTATGAGAATTTAATCATGAATACGTAATAGTGGTAATTTCTTTCATTTTACAAATTCTGAAAGTATCTTACAGCGAGTAATTGGGGAAATGTCTTTGACCTATTATTTTTCTGGTATGACATGTTACGAAGTCACTTATTATCGTTTAGAAAGTTGATTTCCGTGAAGGGTAATGATTCATTTCCATTTCTTCAGGCATTATTAACAAAGGATTTAAGGTAGTATTTTTTTTGTAAATTTTTGTTACTAATTTCAGAGAGTTAGAAAAAAGTGGTAATGGTGTTGAATTTTCACTTCTTCTTAATGCAAAGGGAAGGATTGTTACAGATCTTCTTGTATACAAGGTAGAAGATGAATTTCTTTTAGAGGTAGATTGTAGCATGGTTGAAAAAATGTCGAAATTATTAAATATGTATAAATTAAGAAGAAATGTTTATATTACAAATAGTAATAAAAATGTTAATTTTTCATTGGAAAAAAATTAGTAATCCAAACGCTTACTTGGATCCACGGATTCGTACATTTGGAACAAGAATTTTATGCGACGAGAATACCAATGTTTGTATTAATAGGGAAGAAGAAAAAAATTACCATTTAAGAAGAATGATATTTGTAATACCAGAAGGTAACAGTGAAACTGAAAACGAGTTACCTCTAAATATGAATGGAGATCTTATGAATGGAATTGATTTCGATAAAGGATGTTATGTTGGTCAAGAATTAACAGCAAGAACTAATTTTTTAGGAGTTGTGAGAAAACGATTATTACCTCTTAAATTTGAATCAACAACATCTATTAGTAGTTGTACAGATTTATTTAATGAAAATAATAAGAAAGTAGGGAAATTAATAAAACGTATAGATAATTTAGGTATAGGAATTGTTTCCGTTGATAAAATTGGCAAAGAAGTTTGTTGTAATGATGAAAAAGTTCTCGTCCTCCAACCTGAATGGTGGAAGAAATGAACGTTTTTTAAATAGATTATGTCATAAATTCTTATATTTTATTGTTTTCAAACAACGTTTATGTCGTACTAGTACTTTATTTCTACTGTAGTTTAGTTTTATTGATATTAATTTTGGATGAGTAATAAGAAAATCTTCAAAAATTATAAAGTTGAGAAGGAATCAGATAATGAAGATTCAGATTGTGAAATAAAGGTAAAAATAAAGAGTTCAGGGAAAAAAATAGATTTAGCTAAAATTGAATCAGAAGAGATTGAACAAATAAAGAAAAGGATATACCAACTAGAGGTTGATGAAGGAAAGAAGAAAGAAAAGGATGAACGAAGTAGTGTGTTAAATGTTTTTCAAGATTCAATGGATCAAAAAACTACTTTAAAAGAAGTAGATTTATGGAAAATTGATACAAAAAGTCTAGACGTTGATTTAGAGTATAAAAAAATGCTTGGAGCAGCTTTCAACGGTCTTGGTGCTAGAGAATCACGTTTTTCAAATTTTAGTCGTGGTCATCGCAGTGGAACTAAACAATTTACTGGTAAATTAATGAAAAAGTACCGTTTTTTAGAAAAAGACCCTGGGACTTTATCAATGAAAGTTAATTGAAGAGAAGTATGGCGTAAAAAGTTTTAAGTTTGTCCCATCAAAAATTTTTGTCGAAATACAGTTAGCTTTTCGTGAAGCTATTAATGCTTTTGACATTGAATGGGTTCTTAATAATGTTCGGAGACATGGATATCATTTACCCTTCTGCCGCAGTTGCTGCTAATGCTCTTATAATTCAAGATCATAGCCAAGACGCAAAAGAGATTGTTGAGTGGGGTATTTGGTTTGGTGAATATTGCTGTTCTCGTGATTTTGATATATTTTCTAAAAATCATAGATTGCCATATATTTATGAACCTAATAGAGCTTTCTTCATTTTAATGCATATGTACATGAAATATTGTTTGGATAAAAAATGTTACGAGACCGCTTTTCAATATGCTAGAATTATTTATATGAAAGATATTGAAAATGATCCTTTAAGTATTTTAATGTGTTTAGACACAATTGCTTTGAAAATTAGAAATATTAATTGGTTAATTAATTTCTACGATGAATATAATACTACATTTCAATTGGAATGGCTTCCAAATTATCTTTATTCATTGGCATTAGCGTATAACCAAGCATTTATAGACACATCGAATGAAAAATACAAAGAGAAAGGCGGATGAATTTATTAAAAAAGCATTTATTAGATTTCCTTTTGTTGTTACCCTTTTTTTAGACAACATGTCAATGTTCGCTGATTCCGGAATTGAAAATTATTCATTTGGAAATTTAATCGCATTCGATAAACAGCCAATTGGATATCAATATTTAATTAAAATTTATTTGTATCATGCTACCGATATTTTAAAGAAGCCTGAAAATATGTCATTTTTAGATCAAAAATCCCGTCACTATTTCTCACTTATACAAAATGACAAATCTTTTAAACTAGAAGAAGTTGTTAAAAAGTAATATATAAATTGTTAAATATTTAAAAAGTTATTTTTAGACGATTTGAATTATTTGTTGGAGTTCCAAAAAGTTTAAAACGTCATATGACATTATTTCAAATAGAGAATATGAGTGCATCTAATTTTTCAGATCCTTTTCCACCGAAAAAGACTGAAGACGACGTTGAATCACTCGCAAAGAAATACGGTATAAGAAATGAACATTTAATGGGTAATGAAAATGAAAGTTCTTCTGAAAGTGTTCGATTTAATTATCAAACAATGGTAGATTTATTTACAACTATAGTAGGTTATCCTAGAAAAACTATTTATTTTTTATGTTATTACATATCAGTAATACTAGGCTTTATAAGTTCAAAAATTGTTACCAATAGTGCCATTATTGAAACATATATGATAAGCCATATGATGACTGTGGTTCTAAAAAATTATTTTAAAAAATTTTAATAATATAGATGTAGGGCTAACGTTTTTAATGTAACTCCTTCCACATTTTTATATGACCACAAGTCTTTTCTAGAAAATACTTCTAAAATACATTATGTTAATGTTTTTACCTTAAAATGTGTATAGAAACATACCATTTTCATCACAAGTTCGCCTTAAATTGAACATCTTAAAAAATAAACCAGGAAATAGTACCTAAAACAAATTTTAAAGCATAATTTTTATAAAATTAAAATATTTTAAAGTTAAGCAAAAATCCTATGCAACTATTGGTTTAAGATTTCTTTTTATTAAATTTTAATGGAGTAAGCTTTTCTCTACTTCTTGAAATAATTACAATTTTAATAAATTGTGGAGAAAAAAAATTATACAATGTAAAATCTTTATTTATATAACATAAAACATATATACTTAAGTATATATATTGATATTTGAATTACCGAAATAATTGTAGAAAATTTTTTTCTTATCTTAAGAATTTACGCATATATTCTTCTATGAAGGTATATGAAATTGATTTCTTTAAAAAAATATTTAGGTAAAACATGATACCTTTAATATGTATTTTTAAAAATTTTTTACTTTTACCTAGTATGTTATACATATTTATCTTGTAGATGTGACTAGAATATAAATTATTAGTCATTTATTTCGTCATGTAACACTAGGTAATAGAAAATTAAAGGTATTTTTTGTTATGCAATAACATAAAAATAAAATATTTTAAGTATAATTTATTTATGAACTTTAGATTCCATTTCAAATTCCAAATATTAGAGAAGGTGCTGAGGTTTTAAGAATGAGAATTGAAGAACTTATTGATGATCACAGAGAGATTCGAAGAAACAATCATCAAGAAAATGAAGAAGTAGATCTTCAAATGAACAACGACGAAGATAATGAACTTTTGGACAACGCAGAAAATGAAATAGCAAGTGGAGAAGGTAACCGTGAAGAAAGTGGGACAGGCATTACAAATAGTAGTCAAGTTGAGGAAGAAAGACCAGGAAATGGTAATTAACTGCTAGTAAAAACACCTAAAGAGATTTTTTTTCCTTTTTTATTAAATTATTTTGGATTTATAAAAAAATTTGTCTCTATATAAAATCGTATTTTCAATATTTATAGTAAAGTGAAATATGAAAAATATTTTTGTCTTGTATTTAGTTTTGTTTAATTGAACAATTTTTATGGGAAAATAGTCATAATGTGTTTTAACTTTATGAGAATGCTGATATCAAAAACTTTTACTAAAATTGCTTATATTACTTCTACAAACCCTTTTTTAAACCTTTTTTTATCTTCTTATTACTCAAATAACTTTTCTCTATATTCAAAATATCAAATGTTTTATAATTAATTTAAAAGATAAAATTCTATAATAGAAAAGGAATTAATACTTTAGAATCGATCAAAAATCTGACCAATCCATTACTTAAATTGTGGTCTTTGTTATGAGAATGTAAGAATCAGAAATTGTATCATAATGAAAAGTTAATTGAGTTAGCATTATATGATAGATTTCAATGGAACTTAAAAAATGAAGTTATTATAAGATTAATTGTTTTTAAATCAGGTGAATAATGTTTGAGCTTATTTTTTTAAAAAAGTCAATTTTTCTTAAATTATAACTTCTATTTAAATGAGTATACTTTCATTATTAGATATTTAATAAGAATTTGTCCTAAATTAGAAGAAAAGAAATCTAAAACGAAATTAAATTTCAAAAACTAAATTGCATCTTGAACAGCATAGTTTTTAAACCTTATTTTAATATTCCTTTTTTTCTCCTTAAACAACGAAGTCGTAGAATTTATAAAATATAATATATTAACTTATAAAACGAATCTTTCCTTCTGTTTAAATAACTTTAAATTTTAACAGTTTATCCAGAACTTGGTGAATTATAGTTAATATAATTAACGCTTTTATTAAAAGGTGTAGAAATTTAATTTATATATATATTTGTATTTTTAAACAAATTACTGATTTAATAGTTATTATGAAATATTTTTAAAAAAATTGTAAAATGAATAAAACAAAAATATGGAAATAAACGGAGGAAGGTGAAGCTTTCAGATTGTTATAAAAATATATGTCAATATTAAGCACATTGATTTGAGGATAATAAAATACTATTTTGAGATTTTTAGCAGATTGGAGTCTGAAATAAATATTAGCAATTAATTTTATGAACATACACTACACAAATTATTTTTTTTTCTCCGTAACTCTAAACTGCAATCTTCAATAACATATTTTTTGGACAGTATTTTTGTTATCTTCAATAAATTTATTTCGGAATAGTCTAAATTATATTTGTTGTTGCTGGCACAGCCATGAAAATTGATTGTATCAATAAACTCATTTAAAAAAGTATTTTTTATCTTACAATTGACAAGTTTTAAACAAACATTAAAGTTAGAAGGTTTTGGACATTTCCAAATATACTGATGAGTTGTCAAAGTCTTGTTAACTATTTTATAGGTACAGGGTAATATTCCATTTGATATTTTAAGAGAAGGAATTTCTGTTGTTAAAAGTTTAACTTTAGGAATGGATTTGAATTTGCAAGTAACAAGATAAGAACGATCTCTTTTTGTAATAAAATATGGATTAAAAGAAACAGTTATGTTAATGGAGAATTTCAAATTATTTGTTGATGGCTAAAAAATTAATATTTTAAAGATAATAAATATAGATAATTTAAAATAAGAAAAAGATTTTGAAAATAATAATAAAGAATACCTCTTTAGCTACAATCATTCCGCATGAATTACGTTTGATATGTACAAAAGTAATTTTAATGCCTGTATGCCTACCAACACATTCAGAATCATTTCTATATCCAATACTATAAATTCTTCCTCTGAAAACTTTTGATGTTGCAAACCAAACTGTAATCTCCTGTGGAGTGCATTCAACTTCTGGTATCCCAATTATTTTGTTATTTAGTGAAAAGGATATTTTTTCCAAGAAAAATATAGCTACTATAAAAATGTAGATCATATCAAAACAAATACTACATATAAATAAACCATCAAAATAAATAAAACAATTTTGGTTGTACAGATTTGTACAATATCTTATCTTCTTAATCCTCACAGTTAATATCTTTTCCATCTTTTAAAATATATAAATTATAGTATTTTTTTTGTAAATACAACCTGCTTCTTTTCAATATTGTTAATAGACTTTTTTAAATGATTCAAAAACCAATTTATTTTTATTAGTTTTTTGAAAAACAACCAAAATAATAAAATATTAACTCTTTTTGGTAAAATACTACTTTGAATAAAAAAATTACAACTAGTGATTTATTATAAACAATAGCAAAAAGTAGGAAATGTAATGTGGGAATTATATATCAATAATAACAAAAATTTCGACTTTGTCAAGAAATTCATGAATCTGCATATTAGAATATGTAATAGCTTTAACTTCAGCTCCCTTAGAATGATATGAAATATCAAACGACTCACCATATCCTCTAACAACAATCTTGAACTCATTTCTATCAAACTCAATAACTTTAACAACTCTTGGTATAAAATATGGTTCAGTAGTGAAACTATATAAAAAATTATTTAATAAATTAAATAGTAACGTTTTCATATCATGACCCGTAGCAGTAACATCAAAAGTGTAACAATTTTCAATTTCAGAAATATCTCCAGACATATAAGCGAACATTGCTATTATTGTTTGTTCAAAGGCTTCACAAATAGTATCGCCCCAACCATGTAGTTGAATATCTGCAGTATGATCGAGATACTCATATTTCACTTCTGCTATTGAAGGGTCTTCAATATCTTCATGTAACTCATCTTCTTTCGATTCCATAACTTACACTTAAATATTCTTATAAATACAATAAAAAATATTTTCCAAATAATGTCATGAGTATAAAACAAATTTAAAAAAAAAATTTAATCAAACGTGGAGTATAATTAGTCATATTTTTATGTAAAAAAGTATTATTGTGTAAATATGTATGTACTGATAGCAAAAACGTGTTAATCTAAACATAATTCTATTTTGTCCAACAAAAATGTTCTTGGATGTATATATTGTTGCAAATGCAAAAGTAATTTAAGATCTTGAGTAATCACTAGAAAAATAATGAGATAAATTTATACATTATAAAGTAGATAAGATGAGACGTAACTAGATTAAGCTTGAAAAATTATATTTTACATCTCCTAATCTTGGTCATTCATAAATTCATCAGGAGAAGAGCTTTCGAAACCTGAATCACCTCTCATAGCACGACAAGAAAAAAATAGAATTCGTTTCATGGTTTTATTCCTGAAGAAATAATTAAATGACCATATACAACCACTCTCGGTAAATGGATCTTTCTCGTATGAGGGTATCAAACTACAATAAAAAAAAAGTGTTAAATTTAGAAAATAAAACAAATTCCTACCTAAATATAGAGCATCCTTTTTATTTGAATTTCATTATCTATTGCTGACCAGTATAAATCTTTTAAATATACATGGTTACTTAGTGAGGATGAAAATTTTGAATCAACATCCCTAACTACTTGCTAAAAATCCAAATAGATCAAGAAGAATGTATTGAAAACTTACGGTAAAATCAGAAAAATAAGTAAACGATTCACTGGGTAGTTCCGAAAAATCGTAATCCCCATAGCTGTGATTTAAAACAGTCGTAAGATCAAATAAAACTTTTCTAGAAATAGCATTAACTAAATGTGGTTCATCAAAATCAGAATCTCCTCCTGAAATTGAACTTTGAGAAAGATGTCTAAAACGACCATGACTAGGACTGGTGCCAAATCTCCCTCATTAGAAATAAGTTCGGGTGGTGATAAAGGTTGTAACTCTTTATTGAAATCTTTCATTTTCTTCCATTCCTTTTTATCTACGTTAACCATTTTGCAAGAATATGATTCAATTCTACAACACATTAAAGGTATGTGTAAAATTTAAACAAACATACCTTACGTCAAATTTACAATCTATCGCATTTTCTCTTATAGTAGCTGCGACTAGGTCTAAATCTGCATTTTCTATAAACTTCATGATTTATATCTGAAAATCAAAATACAAGTCTGAAAACACTATAAACGAGTAAAAACATTTAAACTAATTCAAATTTACTACCAAACATGAGAAAAAAAGCAATTGTGTGGAGAAGAAAACAGTATACAAAAAATAAAATAAAGAGAATGGTAAGAAGAAGTTAAAAAGCAAACACATACATTTAAACAGGAATAAAACACATTGAAAACTGATAAACAGCTGCTATAATCAGGAACAGACAGACATCCTATGCGTAGTTAGAGGAGAGACAGATGCTGTGAATCAATGTATAAAGATAAAGAGGAAAAAAGATGGAGAAAAATACACATTGGAGTTTCGTTCCTTTGTAGATAAGTATTTCGCGCGCCAAACTTATCAGATAACAAACAGATACAACTTGTATAAAGTTGAAAAAAAAGACTTTATCAAGAAGAGTTTTAAAGTAAAAATTTAGTAAGAAAAGTATGGAATAATAATTAGTTGTGTAGCTCTTTCACGTGAGATCACAAAAAGACATTTATGGTAACATCAAAGTTTGCTAAAGATAAGTTATCGCATTCTTAAGGGCTTCAAATTGTTCCATTGTAAGGGATATTCCTTTCTTTCCAGGTTTCATCTCATCACCATCTTTGTAGTACTCTCTTATGTTAATGTATTCTTTGCCTTTGAAACTACTCTTGGAAACGTATCTTTCATTACCAAGAGAATACATCTAAAAATTTCCCTATACCGAGAATCAACTTTTTTACACTTACTTTAGTACCATCTTTTCCTGTAATATATGGCGCATCTTTAAAGTTTCCACCTGCTTCATCTTTTTTTTGTTTCTTGCTTGAAGATACCTCTTCTATAACATTCTCTTTTTCTCCGTGCGTCTCATTTTTTCTTTTCTTGTTTTTTTTAGTATCCTTCTTCGGGTTAGTATCTTCTGGAGGGACAAACGAATCATCGCTCTCAGACATGACTCTGAAGAAATCCTAGAAAGCAAAGGTCAATATCATAAAACTAATGAAAACTGATTGAATAGTAGTGATAATGATTAAAAAGCACAATTCCAAACATATGTTTACTCCACAAAAAATCATTTTAAGAGAGAAAGCGTTATGAGAAATTTGTCATAGTACATTTTTGTCAATAACCCTTACCCATTACTTTGTGTTAATAAGAATGATCTAAAATCATGTCGTATCACGATCGTTTTCATGGTATGTTTATCATTGGACAATCCCAATTATGAAAATATATTCCTTTTATAGATTCTCTAAAAAATTTACAGCTAGAGTTGACACAACTTTGTTTTCCTCCACCAGAAGTAATTATTCACCAATCTGTTGTACCAAATATAAATAGTTTATCAATAAAGGTTTGTTTTTGGTTCTCTTTTTATTATTAAAACTGTTATTTACCTTTATCAATTTTATGATGAATACTTTTTTTTGTAGTATGATTTTGATATCGAACGAACCGTTGTTAGAGATTCAGAAAAGAAATTGAAGAAATTAAAAGATGAAAAAGAAGCAATGTTACTAAAAAAATTAGAGATACAAAATGTTTATAAAAACGTCTCTAAAATAAATATACTAGATGAAGAATGTTTTAGTGAATCAAATAGTTCCCCAGTGACCGTAGGCGGGGAAGATTTAATGGATCAAGTAGATACTTGCAGTAATTTATCTGACTCATTAAGTAAGACATTCTCTTTACAAGAAGATAAATTAATTGATTCAGTTACTAAGAAAGAGTATTCTTCAAATGAATCTTTTACCAACATGAAGATGCCTCTGGTAGATCTTTCTGAATTTGAAACTCCAAACACTGTGTTCGATATGGTAGCGTTAAAAAGTATTGACGACAAAGCTGAACTTGAAGCTCTTTTGTCTTCGTCTTATCATTATAGTGAAACACTAGAGATGGCGAAAGAGAATGGAAATAGTAAAAATAGGGAGTTAGAGATGGAAATTGTTAAACCATCAATTGTAATTGAAGTTACTAAGCCTACAACTAACCAAAATGTTCAGCATTCAGAGAATTTGTTTCAGTATCCTTCAATGCCTTCATTTTCTTTCAATGATTTTAAAACAGGTCAAAATTAATTTTTTATATTGTGAAGTAATAGCATATACATATTTTTTTGTATTTAGATTTTAACAATTTGATGTTAAATTATTATTTTATGTCCAAAACAATTGATATTACTAATTATTTTTTTTAAAATTGTTTAATGGTTTTATTGAAGAACATTTATGCCAAAATGTATATAATAAAAGAATTAATAATTTTATAATTGAATGATAAAATAATAACTTTAAGATTTACTTTTAGTAGAAATATTATGCGAGGCAATTTTATGAGTAGTAGAAGGTAATTTAAAGTAAAAGTAAAGTGGTTGTCAATACAACACTAAAGATTTGCTCTATTTTTTTTGAAAATTGATTATGTCATTAAAATATACATGTATCTTTAATTTTTCAGTGATACAGGCATAGATATGTTATAATTGTATATTTTATTGACTTTACAATACAATATTTATTTATTAAAAGCAGTTTACAGGATATTTCCTTACTTTAATTGATAATTTATACTGATAATAAAAAATATGAGTCATTTTATATTTTTAAAAACATAGTTTATATAAATAAATATGTTATTATTTATTCATTTTTATTTTGAGAGTAAAAATATAATTATTAAACTGAATGTTATTGTTATAATATATTGTATCACCTTTTAAATTATCCTCGATTAAATATCACTTTTAACAGATAAAATTGAAGAAATACAAACTTTTCAATAGTATGTCATGAAATCATGTATTAAAGGTTCCTTCCTTTGTTATATACTAACCAAATGCTAGTTATAGTAAAAAGATGTTTCTTGAGTAATTAAAATTATTTTAAATTTAAGAACTTTTCAATAACATCTGCTTTGTTAGTGTGTCATTCCTTGATACATTTATTGCTCTAATAGGTTACTCAAAGTTTAAGGTTCTTTCTTCTATACTACATTAGATATTATAAAAGAGTAAGTCCGTCCATTTCATTTTCGACCATACATACAACTGCCATCAACAAAACTTAGAATAGAGAGTCGTCCCTTTCATTGCATTTTCATATATTTAAATATGTTGTTTATGGTTTTTCGTACTACAAACTGAAGTTAAATTTATGTTTATATTATAAAAAATTTAGACATGCTATCTAAAAATTATTTTATGTTTTTTATTTGCATTTAATTTAAAAAAAATGTTGAAAATTTTTTAAACATAAAATAGTAATTATAATTATTTTGACATTATAAGTTAGCTTTTTATTACCTAACTTAACTATACTTTTTTCTAGATATTTATATAAATAATTACTGTCTAATTGTGTATTTAACATTTTATTTTCAATGAAAATCTGTAATTACAATAATTAGCAAAATGTGTTTTATATTATTTTCCTTGTTAAGTATATTTATATCGTGTATTTATGGAAATACTTATGAAATAGTACCAGACAATATTTTTTCCGCCGGTCATTTGCTATACAATTCTTTGAAATTAGATCCCAAATCTGCGTCTTTGTATGTTGCTGGAAAAGATTCATTATTTAGATTGTGGATTTATAATATTAATGACACCAGTTCTGAGAGTTTAGTATGTTTAAAATTTAAAAAAAAGTTATTACTTATAACCACTTATTATAGTACGCAAAGAAAATGCTAGTTACTGAAAAGGATGATAAAGAAGAATGTATTAAACTAGGAAATTCAGAATTAGAATGTGCAAATTGGATTAGAGAAATCTTTCAAACATCCAATGGTGATTTGATTATTTGTGTTAGTCAAGCTATGAAACCAAACTTAATGAGATTAAATGGATTGTCACTATCTACTATTGATGAGCCTACTATTTCAATTGGTGTTTGTTCAACACATGCTAATACCAATACAACTGCAATTTATGTTGGTAAGTAATCATATAATGTACACTTTTTTTATTTATTAACATATGGATTTTATTATTACTAAATATTACTTTTTATTTTTAGAAGAAGGAAATCCTGATGGCCTCCCTGGTATTTATTCTGGAATTAGAACTGGTCTATCACAAGAGAATCATTTGATTTATAGACCACCATTAATAAAAAATGGAAAAGAAATATTTTCTTCAATGAGATCAGTTTTTACTGACTCCAAATGGCTTAATGAACCACAATTTGTAGGAGCTTTTGATGAGGGAAATTATGTTTACTTTTTTTTTCCGAGAAATAGCAGTAGAATTTGAAGGATGTGGAAAAACAATCTATTCACGTGTTGCTAGAATTTGTAAAAATGATTTAGGCGGTAAAAATGTTATGAAACAAGTTTGGACATCTTTTATCAAAGCTCGTCTTAATTGTTCTTTGTCAACAGGAAGTTTTCCTTTTTATTTTGACCATATTGAAAGTATATTTAAAGTTAAAGAGGATAATGATGTATATTTTTATGCCTCTATGAGAACGGCTGAATCACCTTTTCAAGCAAGTGCAGTATGTGTTTATAGTTTGAATCAAATTAATCAATTATTTAATAATGGTATATTAATGGAACAGCCAAATGTCAATTCATTATGGGTTCAAACACCTCCAGAAAATATCATTGGAAAAAGACCTGGTAGTTGTGTAAGTGATTCAAGGATACTTTCTGATTCTGACTTGCATTTTGCTAAAAATCATTTATTAATTGCTGATAGTGTTTCTGGTGGTGAACCATTAATATTTGATAGAGACAAATTATATTCAACAATTTTAGTTGATACTTTTGATAAAGAAAATGGTAATGTAATTTTTGTTCATGTACCAGCAGATCAGGAAATAATTAAATTTTCATATAGAAAAAATGAAAATGGACAAAATATTGTTAGAAAATTGGTAAATCTAAAAATAAGTACTTTCAAAAAAGTTAATGCATTGTCAATACTACCAAATGAGTATCTATTTATAGCAGATGACGATAAAGTAGCTCAATTTAGACTAGCGCAATGTGATGCATATGAAAATTGTGCTTCATGCGCGTCTGATCCATATTGTTCATGGAATATCATTAGAGAAGAATGCTTTTTTACTGAAAAACATTATAAAACAACTGTTGGATGGATTTCTGGAAGTTTAAATGTTGACAAATGTAATACGAGAATTAAAGGCATAGAAAAAGTTTTATATCCAGGTGATTCATATATTTTGAAAGGTAAAATTAATAGCATTTGGAAAAAAAATGGAAAAATACTGGACAAGGATAGTGAAAATTTAGTATTTATTAAGAATGGTGGGCTTCTAATATTCAATGCAACATCTGATCAAACAGGGACATATGAATGTTTAATAGATAATATTAGAATTTCTTTGTATAATATTGTCATCGATAATGAAAAATGTACTCAACCAAAATCAATAGAACAGTTTCGCTCCATTCAACGTGAATGGTGTAAGAAATTTGATTCTTACAAGACAAATTTAGCAAAATGGCAGTCGTGGTATGATAAGAATGCACATTGTCCTAGAGTACCGGAAGAATTAAATGGAAAAATGGTTCCACCATTAAGATAATAAAAAATTAAACATTTAACATGAATTTGGTTAATTATTAATGTTTAAATTTAATTTATTTAATATCGCTGGTTGTAATTTCATTTTGTAATATTATATTATAACAAAAAATGCTAGTTAATGTTGATCTCCAATTTTTTATATTTAAATTGTAAACAAATCAAATTCCATGATTATACATGTTTTATATATGATATAATTAATGTATATATCCATCATAAATTGATAATACACTTTAATCTTTTAAAATATTGTAATGAATTAAAAACACTTTTTTCATCTTTAATTGTTATTTTTTTGTTTTGATAGAATGTCAACGTATACATATATTTATTCGCTAAATTTATATATATGTATATATATTATTTAGATAATATTCGACATTGCCATTTTTAACTTCATTTTAAAATTAAAGGTAATATATTTCTATTTAGTTAATGATATATCTTAATAATGAACTACCGGGTTGGATAACACAATCACAACATGTTCTTAATTGAATTGTTACCATTTGCCAATCTGGGCAGAAGGAAGTTCCAAGATTTTTTAATATTTTAAATGGTAAAAATCTTTGTATACATTCACCTTCTTTTCTTAGACATGATCCTTCTCCACATATAACTTCATTTAATACTCGTGGAAAGTAATTATTTGGTAGTTGACGTATTGCGCTACATGATTTGCAAAGATGATACCCATTATTTGGATTATTATCCATACCATCAATATTACATTTTAATGCAATTGTTGTTCCAGCAATTCCATCTGCTTTTCCTGAATTTTCTGTTCTTAATCTAATTTCTTCTTTTATTATTTCTTCTGCATTTATTTCTAGAGTTGAATCTTCTCTTTTTCCACGACTACTAAATCTCCATTCATTGTCATTCCACCAAGTTCTTGATGTTGATTGAATTGATTTCTGAATTGAACTACGAATTGTATTACGCATTACTGGATCAATTTCTTTAATTGGTTCAGCATGCATAACTTTTCTTACAAATCTAGATTCAGCTTGACAACTTGCATCACATGTATATTTTACTAAAGGTTGTGTAAATTTTTTTCCTCCTAAATTTTCAAAAGATTTTGATGCTTTTTTAATATTAGGTGCCATATAAAGTTCCGAGTACACTCCTGAATCTTTAAGTATTTTTTCTAATTCTTCATCAGTCGAAATTTTGCATTTTTTTACTTCTTCTGTAGTTGTTGCTAGTGTGCTTTCAGTTATTTCTATCGTGTTTGTTGGAATAGTAACTGTGGTTGTAATTATAGTTGTAGAGGAAGTGGTTGGTGTGGTTCTTTTATTAGGTTCGTCAAGTTCATATGCATTCCAAAACCTAATTTCAAAAGGTCTAACTATTTGTGAATAAATTGAAGTAGAAAACAAGGTAAGATAATAAAATAGAAGTAAAATAAAGATTATATTCTTCATTTATTTTAACTTTAAATATTAATATATACAAAAGATTTTTTTATATATATTAATAAAAAATTGAAAGATAGTAAAAAATGAAGCAATGAATATAGTTAATATTATTATTTATTAAAAAGAAAATTTTTTTGTTTTAGAAATTCTAATATATATATTTTATATATTATTAATGAACAAAAATAGCAAATATATAATATTTTATTTGCATAAGTAACAAACGCCAAATTATATACTATAATAGTTAAGAAAATTTTAAACAAACTAAATAACTAGAAGTATCCATATGTAGAATGGTGTGTTTCAAAATAAGAAGGATGATTTTAATAGTCAAAAGTTTGTTTAATAAAATTATAGGTTGACTAATTTTTATCATTAATGTGAAAGAATAGTATAATAATTGGAGATATACATATATATTAATTAATTAAATATTTTCCTTTGTGAATAGAGAAACATACTTATAACAGATGTAACTGTGCATTCGTTATTAAAATATATTATTTTTAAATCAATTTGGTAAAAACTTTAAAATATTCCATTCAAGGCTATGTTTTTTTTATAATTATAATTAATTATATCATTAATTTATGATCAGTTTTAAATTTCAAAATAATTTGATTTTAAGATGACTAATGATTGGCAAATGATGAAACAAAATCATAAGTGTTTTGTAATTTTTAAAATTTATTTAAAGTTATTTTACTAATGTCATTAATTTATATATATTATATTCAATTTTAATAATTTTATTAATTTAATTATAAAATTATTTCATGTTTAAAAGACATTGTAATTTTCAATTAGCAATATAAAATCACATTACTTTTATGTAAATTGATGTAGCGAAACAATCTTTACCAATGTAATTGTCAAAAAGTCTAATGTATGTTTAAATATATTTTTAAAAATACCAAAATGTATAATAAATAAAAATTTATTAACACGAAATTATTATTTTAAACATACATTCAGGAACGGATTTCCGGTTAAGAAAAATTTAAACAATATTTTATTTTATAAAACTTTATACTCATCTATTTTTGTTTGTTGCTTTCTATTTTATAATACTTTATTAGAAATAAATAAAAAATATAATTTTTAAAAATATTTTTCTATTTTTTAAGTAATCTATCATGATACTATATCAATTTAATATGTCAAAAATGTTGTATATACCATATCTAACAAATTTTAATTTTTACAATAAATTATATAATTTTTTAAAACTATTTTAATAAATTAACTCAATTTCATAAGGTATCTTATAAGTATAAACTTTATTATAAATAGTTAAATATTTTATTTTAAAATTAATTCAATTTTACTTACAAATTTTTGTTATTTCATTTACCATATTTAATTTTTATTATTATTTGCCCATAAATTTATTCCACATACAATATTATTTATTTCAATGTTATTTGTGTAAAGAAAAAATTTTTTCCCTCATAAAGAATATAATTATTATAAAGTTTAAAATACAAATGATAAAAAAGATATATGTATATATTTTGAAAGACTGAACTTTTTCTAACCCTTATTTGTAATATAATTTTAAAAAGTGTGTAACAAACAAATAAAATAATGTTTCTCAAAATTGGTGAAAGGGGGAACCAATGACAATATTTTAAGAGAATAAAATTTTGTTGTTCATATATATATATAGATATCCATATATATATTTGATGATGACTTCAACAAATTAACAACAAAGAAAATGGGGATAAGCGGTCCCAGATTTGATGAAAAAGCTGAAAGTAACTATTATAGTTATGTATCATAAAATACAGATGCATTATATTACATATATCTATACCACATTTTAACTCCATAAACTTTTATACATATATGTTTCCTCTTCTAAGCAGTATAGAGTTTTTATATTTTGGTAACATACACTATAACTATTTTTAGTTGAAAGCATTGAATTAATAAATGCAGAGACATTAATGAGAAAATGTAAAATTCAATTTTAGAAAGGTTGTAAATTTTTCTTTATATTTAATATAATAGATTAATTAATTTTTAATTTTTTTCTCTAAAAACTATATTTTTTTATTAGAAAAAATATATTTAGAAAATATTTCTTTTATTTTATGTATAAAATGTCTATATTATTCTTTATTTACTTATAGTTAATAAAAGTAAAAATAATTGAATTAATTTATAAATTTAAATAATTATAAGTTTGTAAGAGATTAGTTTTTTTTATTTGAAAATTTATTTGTTATAATTTGACTGTCATTAATTGAATATTTTCGTTGTATCCTAAAAACTTATAGAATTTCCAACATTTAAATATCGTAAATATTATGATGTATTAAAATAATAAATAAAAATAAATCATAAATGTTTTTATATATTATTTTATATTAATTATACGTCAAATTAATTATTTATTTATTTATTTTTATCTTCTTTTAAAATAAATTTTATATATATCTTTTTTATTTTTCTTAGAGAAAATACACATGTTTGTTTTTGAAAGCTACTCCATTCTTTAGTTTATATTTATTATGTTAACATCTTTTTGTCTTTAGTTTGAGTTAATACATTTTCTATGTATATATAATATATAAAATAAAGTTCCTGGAATATTTTTTAGATGCTATTTCCTTTTCGAATTTTTTTCTTTTTTGTTATACATATTTGTTATTTTTTTAAATTATCTTGGGACATTGTACTTGTATAATCAGGAACTTTTCCTTTTTAAATGAGTTACTTTTCTGTAGTTTTCCAGTTTTTAACAGAAAAAATATAAAAATTTTAAGCTTTTAGGTAACTGTTATTTTTCGCTATTTCTTCAATAATGCAAACACTAACTTTCTTTTCTTTTTTACATAATTTGTAAATATTTTATGGTATATATTTAATAACATCAAAACAATTATATTTTTTGTAGTGTCTTATTTAAAATATATTGAATTTACATAAAATTGATTTTAAAAGCACATTTTTTGTGAAATGATTTTGTTTTCAAAGTCTTAAGACTGTTGTTATATAATTAAATGCCCAAATATTATTTACATTTGATAGTTTAAATAGAGAGAAAAATAATTCAAACTAATAAAAATGTATATTTATTTAAAATCTTCTAATTGTTCTTCTTTTCCCATTTTTAGTCGATTATTTTATCTTTAAATGTATTAATAAAATAATTACTATATAATATCTTTTTCTTTTTATCACATCACTCTTTTTTATTTATCAAACAACAAACATATTTAAGAATATTTTAGCTCTAATCTTTTCTAAAATATTTGAACAGATTTAAAATTGTTATCTGAAAAAAATAATAATTCCTTGAAAGAAAAGATTTCAAAGTAAGATGAAATTTTTTTCTAACATTGTATTCAAAACTTTTAATAATAATATTATAAATAATTTTTGCTAAGTTTATTTCATTCATTTTTTTTACAAAACAAAAGATGTTAAAAACTCATTTTCTAGTAAATAAAATCTTTTATAAGTAAAAATAAGCACTTTTTTATATCTATTAAAATATATTACCAAAAACTATAATATTTTTATTTTACTTAAATAATTTTAATTTATAAAATATTTTTATTTCATTTTGCGCATGTGTTCATTTTTATATTAAATTAATTTTTTTAAATCAAAGATTGTTAATAGTGTAACCTTTTGTTTCAAAAATAATTAATAAAACATTTGAAAAGTGATATTGTTTTAATATTAATCTTCTTTTTTACACGTATCTTTAAAATAGATTTTTTATGGCATCGTTTTTGTTAGTGACTTTAATATCAATATGGTTTTAACTAATATGTATTTTTAACAGTTAGGAATTTTATACATAAACAAAGCTTTTATTTTATTATACTTTTGGTGATATATACTATATAAATTTTCATTTGTTCAACAAATGATAACGTAAACCACATTAAAAAATTGTGTTTTTGGAAAACATACTGACAAAATTTTTTAAAAATTCATTTATATTACTTTATAATAGTTTATTTTCTATTGTTATCACTTCTTTAATATGTAATATTTAGTTTTAAAATTTTTTCTCCTTAAATGCATAATTTTGGTAGATACCAAATGAATTTTACATTTATAGGCATATATATGTATATTGTATACATACATATTTATATGAATATAAAATATCTTTTTCAAATATTAACATATTAGTTTTGATTGATTTTAAATAAAAAAATGTTTATTTTTTTCATTACATTGTACTAATACATGCAAATGAGCTTCTATTTAATTATTAAACATTTTCTATCTCGTTATTATATACACACTCAAGATAACGACTTTATTTGTTTCTAATATATTTATATATATATATATATATATAATTTTTTTTTAAAAATGCCGTCATTGGCTTTCCTATGACTAAGCTAAAGTTTTATTGGTTACCCTACCCGACTGCCTAATCTTAAATTTCATTATAATAAAGATGATATGTTGAAATTGTTTTATCAATCATTGTTTGAAAACACTTCTTTTCAATACTCTTTCTATGATCTATCTCATTTTTATTTTAATATTTTATAAAACTATATATATAATAAGCAATATCATTTTTATATTTTAGTGATGCGATGGTGTTGTGGAGCCAGTTGTTCAGGTACTCCGTTTGCTTTAATTTGTGGTAATACCACTAATAATCATAATGGAGTTGATAATGTTAGTCAAAATAGTACAACTATGTTAGACAAAGAAAAAAAACACTCCAATAATCCTACTGCAACTTCAAAAAAATCTTCTAGTACTCCTGTTACAGTTATTGCTTCTTCTAATTCTGTTTTAGTTGGCAGTAATAGAACACCAGAAAATTCTTCTTCCACTATTAAGTGTGTGAGTGCAAAGACAAAAGTAAAGGATAAAAAATATTCCTTCACAACAACATCATCAAACTCCTTCGATTACTCACCAACAAGTTCTTTATTACCAAAAAATTCTGTATCTGAGAGTAATATTGAAGACAATAAAAAAACATCTCATAAAAAAACATCTAGTATATTGTCTTCTAAATTATTATTTTCTGGAAAATCTACTAAATTACCACCAGTCCAAGAGATGCCAATATCTGTTGAAGTATTTGGACCTATGTTGTTGAGATCACAAAAATCTGTAAGTAAATAAAGAAAATAAAGTTGAAATTTCATATCAATTATAATATTGATATTTAAATTTTTTCGATTTATAGCAAAATAGTTTTTATTATCTAATATATAAAATTATTTTTAAAAAATTATACTTTAGGCATTGGTAATCTCAGCAATTTCATCAATTGTAAATATTCCCTTTGTTGAAGCATTAACACAAAATGGTTGGAATATTTTATATAGTGATTTAAAAAATTTGGAATCATTAAGTAAAGATAATGAACATTTCGCTCCATCTGTCATAATCATTGATTCAAAAATATCCAACTTTTCGTCTCTTATTACGTAAGTTTAAATAAATTTTATAAAAAGATCTTAACAATCCCCTATATAATATTTTTTTTATTTTCAAAAAGATCATAAAAAGTAAATAATATATTTCTCTCAAATATCACTACCACACCCATTTCCGCTATCAACATTTTTTGTTTTTTAAAAATATATTTTGTACACTTGTCAGTTTGTTTTTTTATACTTCCAAAGATTGCAATTAACATTAATATAATTAACTAGTATGTGATCAAAACAGAAAGATATTTAGTATTTTACAAATTATTTTTTTCTGCAAAATATATTTTACATTTTGGTTTTTGTTTAATTGATAGCTTATATTGTCGTCTGCAAAATTACACTTTAAGTAAGCAATTTTCACACTATTCAAAAATTCTATATCTTGTTGTTTGTAACAAAATATTTATACATAAATATTTAAAGATGAAAAAATTGAGTTTTATAACACACACACTCTATTTTTAATAATTATAAAAATTTAGTTAATCGAATTAATCAATTTCACTATATTTAATTCTGACTAACTAAATACACTCGTTTCATTAATTCTTTTAAAAAAATTATATATCTATTTTTTCAAATATATATTATAATAATTTGAACAAAGATTATATCAAATTTAAAAGATCACAATGTTTTCATTAATTTTATTAATAATTATAATAAATTTTGTTAGAAAATTTATCTCTCCATGAAATATTTTATATATATGAGATAATTATATAAATAAAAAACGACTTCATGATACATTTAACTAATAATATATTTGAAGATATAAAAAATAATTTTTAATGAAAAAATAATGTTAAAAGAATATATATATATTTCTTTATGATATCAAAATTAATTATAATATAAGCTTTAATTAAAAACGAATTACTGAAAATGAAGATTATTTTATGGAATTAGTAATTTTTTATATTCATTAAAAATGGCAAATTTATTTTTACTTCAACGAAAATTGATATATGTTAATGTGCTTTTATTCTATTTGAAATTTATTAAGTTTAACTATTGTTTCTGTATTATTTTTTTATACAAAATCATTACTTTTTTCTTCTTAATCATACATTCAAAGAATATATTATATATAAAAATTATTTTTATATATATTTAGATATTCTATTTGAATAATTTCTAAATTTTATTAATTAAATGAATAAATATTTTAAATTACTAATAAAATTTTCAGATCTTTACATACACTGCCTTATTATCAAGATGATGTCTTTTTAGTTGCCTTGGTTGAACGGTAAGTTTTTATTTAAAAAAATGTATTTTATTTGGTTTTTTTTATTCTATTATAATAAACAGATATTTGTAAATTTGTACCAAACAATAGTTAAAAGTAAGAAAATCTTTTCTTTGAAATTGTATATTTTAAAAAAGTTAAAAGGTTTTTTTTATTTATGTTTAAAATAAATTTATACACCTATCCATTAGTAAGGGCTAACTAAACTATGATTATATTTATCATTTCAATGTTTTCAATATTATGAGGACACATCTATATATATTTATTAATATTAATATAATATGTATAAAGGAGATAGAGATATGAAATTATATATAATAGAGAAGATGGTTGAAAATAACAATAATAGTCATAATAATGTCATTTTGATTGAAAGGAGAATGATATGTGTATATAGTTTTGTTTCTTTAAAATTATGATAACACTTTAAAATAGAGATATTATAAAAAGATTTTTTTAACTACCTTAAATTAAATGTTTATTTTATAATTAGTTTTATTATTTTCCTCTAAATTTAATAATTATAGATCCATATCTGAAAGGAGAAAACAGAGATTGGTGAGCAGTGTCATTCACCATGTAAGTATAATTCATTATAAAATAATTTATAAAATAATATTTTGCAATTATATATGAAAACATTTAAACAATTTTGGCATTCATAACTATATAAGGTTAATCAATTAAATTAATAACCTAAACTTATCAATAATAAAATAAAATTATTTTGTCTTAATAAATTTTTTTTACTTCTTTCAGACAGTAGTTTCCACCTCTACGGATATTTCATTATTTGAATTTTTTTCACGACTCTCAGCTAGACTTCGAGCTATTCCAGCACTGTTTGCTGTAATTGAAGAGGCAAGTTTTACTTTAGTAATTTCTTTTTTAAATTTATTTTCTCTTAATACTATGTAAAAACCTTTTACTTAAAATATATATATATATGTATACATATATGTAGAGTATATTTTATGTGAGCATTTATATGTACAAATTTAGTTTAAATAGGCTTTTATATACAGATATATATATTCAGAAAAGAAGATTATCAGGTATAAGATCAGTAATAATTTGTATTATATTAAACTCTTATCAAAAACATATTTTTAATAGTCTTTATTAACTTTAAAAATTTTCTTATCATATTTCTATACCTTTAAAATATAAATCCGTACTAAATAACATTTTTCAAAATAATAATCATTCCTATCTATTCTTCTATTATTTCTTATCTTTCATCTTAAACAAATTAACAATACCACCAATTTTTATATCCTTTTTTTGTCAATTTTAAAAGTATGATAGTTGAAAAGTATTTTTGTGAAATGAAAAATATCTTATTTTAAAATTACATTCTTTGTACTTTTAGGCAGAACAACCAATTGAAATTTGCGATCAAACAAATTCTATACAATACGTTAATAAAGCCTACGAAGCATTAACTGGTCTAAGTAAAAGTCAAATATTAGGATTAAAAGGTTCCAGTATGAGGAGACGTTCTCTTAATAATTTATATACAATACGTAATAATAATGTTTTTCAATCATCTGCATCATCATCCATCACCCGACCAACGACACCACAACCATTAGATTCTGAAAATTTGGCTAGTAATGTTGGTCTCAGTACAACGGGTATTGAGGTATCAAGTAGTAATAATGGAAGTAATAATATCAATCAAAATAATACTTCTGGAAGAAGAAAATCATGTGAATGGCATTGTATTCCAATTCCTTTAACAAATACCTCTTATAAGTAAGTTTTTTTCTTTTACCCATTTTTAATAGGATGATATTATACATTTATATATAAAAGTAATTTTATATAATGTATTAATAATACAAAATTTTTTTATTATCTTTTCCATATATTATATCATCTGTAGAGTAAAGAGATATGATTACATTATTTCATATTCTCCTTATCAAAAATTTGATAACTTAAACATACATACATACAAGGATCAAAATTTTTTTTTATTTTAGTTCTCAATATGTATATGTAAAGAGAGGAAGTACTGACGGTTAGTTTTATCTTTATAACTATACAATTTTTAATATTATCATTTTCAATCACACTCTTTTTAGATTCGATCTACAGAGACATGTCTAGCTTTAAAAGTAGAAATTCAAATAATGGTTTTTCTGAATCTCCTATTAACGAGGTACGTTTAATAATTTACTAAAAAAATCATTTGTTACATAGTGAAAATTTTTTTTATTTATAAATGTTCATAAAAGGACATGATTTAGAAATATAAATGTAAAGTATCATTATGTGTAATTTGTTATTTTAAAATAAGAATGTTCGAAAATTAAACACTTCAAATTATATGTAATAAAAGAAGTATTATTAAACAATTTTCATTTAAACAATGAATAATTTTTTTTCTTCATCTTATTTTAAAATTACTTGATTCATAAATGATATAATTATTAAGACGGCATGTAATTTATCAAAATGTTGTCATGAAAATAAATTTATTTTAATAAAATATTTAGCAAAACTAATAATATATTTGTATAATAAATTTATTTATGCACGTTTTAAAAATTATTTCCAACCATTTAACCATTGTAGAAGCATGTGACTTACAGAAAATGCAATTCTTCAATTTTTAATCATATTAAAATATACTTTTTAAGTTACTTAACCATTTTAAATATAGCTTAATTATTCTAAGTAGTTATATTAAATGTAAATAATTATTTTGTCTCTCATTATTTGTACAATTATTTTTATTATACATTTTGATTATTAAAAATTTCAAAAAGATTTTATAATTTGAAACTCTTTAGTCTTTTGTATAATTTAAAATACATTTTTAATAAATTTTATAATTTTTTCACACATTTATTTATTTTTTATCATACTTAACTACTAATTAAAATTATAATAAAAAGTCATAAGTGAGTTATAAAAGGAATATAAATGATAAATTATTTATTTATAGAAAAAAACATTCTTATAAAGTAAAGTATATGTTTAATACCTCATAATATTACATGATATTATGTATGTAATGAGATGAGCGACATAAGAAAATTTAATTAAATCACTATGGTACCATTTATTATAAAGATTTAATTACTTTACATTTTTAAAGAATTACTTTTATTAAACATACTATGCGTTATTGTTATATGATATTCTTTTTAAATTACAAATTTCCTCTTCATACCTGAAACAAAAAATTGAGGAAAATAATATTGTAGTTTCATTTTTATTTTTTTTCTTCATATTTTGAACGTTATTAACCCTTTATTTAAAATTCATATTTAAATGTATTCCATTTGTTATAACTTGTTATTATCTTCACAAAAATAAAGTTAATTTTTTAAGTGTTATAATTAATCATATCTGCACCACAATGTTTAACAACAAAAAATAAACTATATAATTTCCATTAATATATATTAATAATTAGAGAAAAGGTATAAATAATATGTTTTTTAGTATATTTAAAATATCATTGTTATACACAACTTTTTTTATTAAATTATTAAGAAGAAAGTAACTATTATATAAATATTAAACATACTAATAAATATTATATATAAATATTTAAACCACGCCCTTTCTTTTCTTTAATAAGTATATAAATTTATCTTTTTCTGCAGGTTATTGGTTTGTTGCGTGAAGCTTTATCCAGGTGTGACGAAGACATGAAACCAATGATAAGAGAAGCAGTTAAAACTTTAAGTTCTAGTGAGCTATATACACCACAACTTAATAAAATGAAAGAATCTGATAGAATAAATAATGGTTATTATGATGGACTTATTAGAGTAAGATTTCCTCTTTCATATTTAGAAAAATGTCTTTCATTTTTTTCATTTATAGGTTCAACCTTCATTATCACGGCAACGAAAAAGAAGTGTTGTTGATGCTTTTCATACAAATAAAAAACTAAATGATAATAATAGAAGAAGAATATCAACTGATGTAAGGAATGCTCTTGAAAATGAGACTAATTGGGATTTTGATGTCATTCACTTAGAAAGAATAACTGATCATCATGCATTAACATACCTTGGTATGAAGATATTTGATAAATGGAAAGTTCATGAACATTTGAATTGTAGTAGAGAGATCATTGGAAGATGGTTTCAAGTAATAGAAAGTCATTATCACAATGATAATACTTATCATAACGCGACACATGCAGCTGATGTTCTCCAAGCAACCTCTGTATTTTTAGAATCTGAAGTTGTTGCCGAAAATGTTGTAGATACACATGCAATTGCAGCATTGATTGCTGCAGCTATTCATGATCTTGATCATCCAGGAAGAGGAAATGGATACTTGATAAATACAAGACAACATTTGGCACTTTTATATAATGATCAATCAGTTTTAGAGAATCATCATGTTGCTTTAACGTTTCAAATCACTGTACCGGATAAAAATATTAATATTTTTCAAAATATGAATCGTGAAGAGTACAATGGGTTAAGGCAAGCTATAGTTGACATGGTTCTTGCTACAGATATGTCAAGACATTTTGAGTATTTGACAAAATTTCAACAGACACTATTAAATTTACCAGATGAAGAGAATAGAGAAGCAAACAGTTTGGCAATTTGTAGAATGATGATAAAATGTGCTGATATCTCAAATCCACTAAGACAATGGAAGATCTCACAAGATTGGGCTTTTAGAATTGTTAATGAATATTTTGAACAGGTATGTTAGTTTTTATAGAAAAATTGTCCTATTATAAGAATATATATAATTTTATACTAGTTTTAATTAAATTAATAACATTAATTAATTATTTTGATTTGAAATTATACTAATTTATTTTCTAAAACATTTTCATAGTAAATGGCATTTTATATAAATATGATATATGTATATAAAAAATATGTCATTTATTTCAATGACAAATTATTTTAATAAAAATAACTCGTTAAAGTATCTATTAAACTTTTAATTTTTTTGATTGTTCATACATTTACTAATATGTTTTTTTTAGACAAAAGAGGAGATTGAGAAAGGATTGCCCGTTTCTTTATTACATTTTAACAGAGAAACTTGTAATGTTCCTAGAACTCAGGTTGGTTTCATTGACATGTTTGTAAGAGAAGCATTTACACATTGGTGCGAGTTTGCTCAAATTCCTGAATTACTGTCTATATTGGAAGAAAATTACGAAAAGTGGAAAGAACAAATAGATAGTTGGAAGACATCAGATAACGAAAAATTATTGTCAAAATAATTATAATGTGACATCATCAAAAGTATTATTGTTATTATTATTTAATATACATGCAACTTTACAAAATTTTTTTCGGAAGTATACTTTTTTAAGGTCAATTTAATTATTCAAGTATTTACCATTTCTTGCGCAAATTATATAGTTTATATGTCCGAACTTTAAAAAGAAATGGTTGATAAAAATAATGATAATTAAAAGAAAAAAAAGTAGACTAACAAGTATAGTATTTTTTAAACCATTCACTAATTTGGGTAACATAATTATTTTATACAAAAGTATATTTTTAATAAACCCACGCAACAGAAAAATGCTCTTTCATGAAATATCAATTATTATGTTTTATAAATGAATCAACAATACCCTATATGTTAATAACTGTATTAGCTGCCATTACTCATGTCAATATTTTTATCCAAAAGAAATGCGTTTCAATATAACATGTTACGTCTACTTCAACAAAATCGTTTTTTCTTCTTCTATTAAAATTATGGTGAAATTATATGTTATTCATTTAAGTATTAAATGCAGAATTATCCTTTCATTCTCTCCTCTTACAATTTTTTTTACTTTTTGATTTAAGAAAAAAGTAATTAATAAATTGCTTTTTTTGTTTATCATTCTTGCCATTGTCAGAATAAATTCAACAAATATCAATTAATTATTTTCTTACTATCACTCAATCTTTTCTCTTCAGAGACAATTTTTTCTAAAGAAATTTTATTAAAAACAATTTTCAATATTCAGATATATGCCAAAAACTATATCAATAATTATTTTAAATGTATTTGTAATAATAATTCTTGCCATCAAAAAAAAAAACTTCTTAAATATTTAAATAAATATTTTTAATTTATAATTTATTAAAATAAAAAAATTACTGATTCAAAATACTTTATTAAAGCAATACACAAACAAAATTATAGTTCATAACACTAGTTATTTATTCTTTACATTTTTGACTGTTTAATAACGGGATAAATTCGCTGAACAATTTCTACAAGCTCACTTTCAGACACAGCTCCAGTAACAGTGACAGATCCGGTTGTATGAATTCTCAAAACACCTTTAATCAATGGATCATGAAAGTTCCATAGTAAACCAATAAATAATTCAGGTTCATATTGAGAATTAACTGGATATTTCCTTGACATTTTTTCTATATGAATGTTAAAGGGAAATTTAACGGTAGCCATAATATTACTGATCCTATAATTTCTTATTCTTATCACTTGATCAGACTTCCCCATTATCTTCTGAACCATCCTTGCTGTGGTTCTTGATACTAACAAAGCAGACTTTTCACTGGAAAAAAGTTTTAAATACAAAATTAGAAACTTACCTTCTACAACCCATCACAACAACTTTACCCGAATTAAATATTTTTATAAAACAATTATATTTTTTCTTATGCCTAACAAGATGTGTATTTGCGCGTTCATATATTACATCACAAGTGCTTAAAGCTACCTTTCTTAGATCAATGTGCATAGGAATTTGGTAGTTACTAACAATATTATTAATCTACAATAATAATAAATACCAATTAAAGTGATATAAAAGTAAAGGTAAAATCTCACCTGAATTTCTACAATAACACCATCTGGTTGTAGTTCAACTGGAATTATTCCTGTATCAGAACTTTTTGGTATTTGCTCATCAGACATCTTTTATAGTAAGCAAATAACAAACTTCCTACAAAAAATTGTCATCGTTATTGTAAGATAAATGTATATATATTTAAAAAAAATATGATATTGTAAATCAAAGAATAAATATCTATGTCTAAATATTACAATAAGTATCAAATTAAAAATAAGAAGAACTTAATCTTTTCTCTTAGTAGAAAAAAGAATTGGTATTAAGTGCTAATTATAGTTCTGATAATAATATTTAAAAAATAGAAACAGTTAGTAAAATACACAAATGTAATATTGAAACATTAATAATTAAATAAAAATTTTCATTATATAAATAAAACAAATTAAAATTCTATAACAAAAATTGATTACTTTAAAATTATAATTTCTACTATCTTTTTTCTATAAAAATGAAATAGTTTATTAATTTGTACTTAATTTATAGAAATAATGGGAAGTAGAATGTTATGAAATAGGTATTATTAAAACGAGATGTATACAAAATTATGGGTAAAAATTGTTTCAACTCTTGATAGGTAAAAGTTAAAAGTTTTGGGAAAACGTTTACTTTACTATTAAGTTATGTTTCAAACTACTATAATAGTGAGGAAGAGAGGAATTATCTATTATTTTAGTAGTTGTGTATTAAGAAAAATTAAGTGATATATCTTTTTGGTTGATGGTGTTATTTGTTTAAATAGTTTATCTTTTTTATGATTTAATTTTTTTATCAAAAATAAATATATAAAATATGATGTTATTTTTCAGTATTTTTTTACTAAAAAATTGAAAAACTATATTATGTTGTAGGCATTTATTTTTTTTAATGTATAAATGTTAAGCTCAAAAATTTGTGTAACTAATTAATAGATATTTTATAACCAAAATTATAATAACATGACTGTTTATAGAGAGAAGAAATTATGAGGAAAGAAAATAATTTAATAGTTGTAAGTTATTTAAATATTTATATAACTTATTTGAAATTACCCCTATAAGAGATTTTATCTAGTAAATTATTTTAATAGTCTGTTATTATTCCAGTAAAAAATGGTGAAGACTATTTAGATGAGACTCTGAAAGCTTTACTCAACCAAAGATGTGAAGAAAATGTACAGTTAGAGGTATTATTCTATTATATTCGATATTATAGAAGATTATTTATAAATTGGTTGTTGTTTCTTTTATTTTTAGATATCAATTTATGATGATGCTTCAATTGACAGAACAGATGAAATAATCAAAAAGTGGAAGGATATATTTTTGAAGAAAGACTATCTTTTCATACATTCAAAAGCTAAGACAAATAAATCAGGCGGTGTGGCTTATGCAAAACACCAAGCTGTTATTCAATCTACAGGAGAATATTTATGTTTCAACGATTCAGATGATATTTCTTATGTTGATAGAATTGATAAGCAGCTTAAATTTATATTGATGAGTGAAACACCTTTTAATATATTGTTAGGGTCTAATTTTAAAAGAATTCCTCATGATTCTACAGTACGTTTCACAAGATGGGCTAATAATTTAAGTGAAAAACAACTAATGATACAGTGTTATACTTCTAACGGACCAACGATTATAGCTCCAACATGGTTCATGAGTAGAAAATTATATGACGCTGTTGGTGGATTTAAAACAGACATTGCAAGTGGATTTCCAGAGGATTTAGATTTTTTTTATCGAGCTCTAAGAAAAGGTAAGGGAATTTCTCAAGGTTTTTAATTAATATAAACACATAGGTGTCTTAGTAAAAAAAGTACCGTATAATCTTGTGACATACCGTTACCATTCAAACTGCGCAACTTTTAATATCAATGAAAAAACTATCTGGGATATGAGAGTCAAAGAGGTATCTGAAATTGTTTTATCTAAATGGACTTCTTTTTCTATCTGGAGTGCTGGAAAACAGGGGAAATTATTTTTTCGGTATTTAAAATATTTCTTATAAAAACATTTTTAATTATTTTTCTTTAAAGTTCACTAAGGGAAGAAGAAAAAAACAAAGTACAAGCATTTTGTGACTGTGATGAAAAGAAAATAGGTCGTCAATTTTTAGAAATATACGATAAAAAACTCCGTTTAGTAACGCATCGAATTCCAATTGTACCAATTTCGTATGTTTATATTTATTGTATTTAATAACATATTGTTTATAAACAACTCTAAACAAATTTTAATTTCTAGAAAAATCAAAGCACCTGTATTAATTTGTGTGAAATTGGATCTGACAAATGGTTGTTTAGAAAATTATATTAACAAAAAGAATTGGATAGAAGGACGTGACTTTTTTCATTTCTCTTGATGTATAAACACATATTTGTACACTCTAAATTTTTGGTAAAAATGCTTATAATGTTAAAAATTTATTTTCTTCTATTTCATACATCCCATCTATGAGTGTATATAATTTTTATATACATCTAATTTTATCATTTGTTTTTTAACTAATTTATTGTTCTTGTCAAAAAGATTTTTAAAGATTTTATTTTTATGTTAAAAATGTTAGCATTTACTTAAATATATTTTTCTTTTACATATGCCATTATCATCTCTCAATATTTTTATTTTCAAATTTTATTTTTCTATTCAAAAATATAACACTATGCATATTTCTATTGGCGTTTTTATATATTTCTGTTTTATTTTGGAATGGCATTATTTTACAATCAATTCTTTTAATAATTTATAGGTTTTAGTTTATTATAAATGGATATTCCATTATTACATCCTGATGAGGAAAAATTTTTCCTGGTTGCCCTTGATTTGGTAAAAAAAGCCGGAAGTGTGAGTTAATAGTATTTTTAATTTTTATCTAGATTCTTTCTAGCTTGTACGTAATGCATTTGATCAACCATTTTCTTCTGTTTCTACAAAAGCGTCTAATACAGATTTAGTTACTGAAACAGACCAAGCTGTAGAGAAATTATTAATTTCAAATTTATCCACTGTTTTTCCGGATCATAAATTTATTGGGGAAGAAAGTAATGCCGCTGGAATTAAAGCAGAATGGAGTGATGCTCCAACATGGATTATTGATCCCATTGATGGAACAACAAATTTTGTTCATCGTATTCCTATGATTGCTATATGTGTTGGATTGGCTATTAAAAAGCAGGTTCGAGCTGGAATAGTGTACAATCCAATTACTAATGAATTATGGCATGCTCAATATGGTAAAGGAGCTTTTAAGAATGGATTTCCAATTAAAACTCCAAACATTGAAGGTAAGAATTAAAGATTTGATAATGCTTTAGACAATTTAATAAAATAATCCTTTGAAAGTCTTTCTTTATATTTTTTAACATTATCTTATATTCAGATTTATCACAAAGTGTAATTTGCCAATCGTTGGGTATACATAATATGTTAAAACATGGTAATGGATGGCTTGATATTGTGACTAATAATATGAAAAATGAAGTTCATAAAGGTGTTAGAGGGTAAGGCAAAAATTATAGTAATAGAAAGACTTTCACAAGGTATATCTTACTCAAATATTTAATTATACAAATAATAATATATTTAAAATAATGTATTTCAGCACTTAGTGATGCTGTTATTATAACACAATTAGGATCCGATAGGTCGAGTAGCCTTGTGAAATCTTTCTTAGATACTTATCAACGCCTTATGGTTGATAATGAAGCTCATGGGTAAAAATTATTGAATGTATAATACTAATATTTTAATTTTATAGACACAGATCATTTGGAAGTGCTGCTATAAATATGGTAGTTTTATTTATTAGTTACTTTTTTTTATTTAATAATTATAGGTTTATGTTGCTCAGGGTAGTATCAATGCATATGTAGAGTATGGCATTCACTGTTGGGATGTAGCTGCCGCTGGTATAATAGTAAAAGAAGCAGGAGGTTGCCTAATGGACCCGACTGGAGGAGAATTTGATATTATGTCGAGAAAAGTATTATGTTCTAGTACCAAAAAACTTGGAGAGGAGTTGTCAAAGTGTCTGACACATGTTGAGTATCCAAAAGAATTTTGAAATACCTTTTTTATCATTTTATGTTTCTTTCTTTAAGCTAGATACAATCACATAGTATCTATAATTGTATGATCAAAAATCACAAAAAAGTACTTTTTTGTCAAAAAAATAAATATTCATACAAAAAGTTCTATCTGTTTAAATTTTCCCTCTACAAAGCAATAAAAATTGTTATACTAAAGTATAAATTACTACAAACTATGTATGAATGATGATATAAATTTTTATAGTGTTTGTAAAAATTGTTCTTTATCATCATTGATATTCATAATTCTAATCAATAAACGTTGATAACGCTTTAGGAGCTATTATGTTAAAATAATAGCCTTATTTTTTTATTGTTTGTGATTATTTTTACACATCGACTATGGCTTCTTCCCATTTCTTACAACGTTCTCGAAGAACATCTCCCCAAAAAAACGTTAGCGCACTTTATCACATTTACCCTGATGGTTATCTTTGTTTCGACGCGACGCAACCATACGATTTTTGAAGATGACCAGTTACTTTTTGAGAAATCTATTGTTTTTAATCGTCCCATTTGTGATATTACTTTTTAAAGTATATTGTTTTATTTTAAAAATTTTTACTGATAAAAAATACTAAGAAAATAAAAATGTTTTTAAAGTAGTCACTCTTTTTTTCAAATAAGATGAGTATGCTTACTTCCCTATATTTCATTTAATGTATACTTCTTTGAATTTGATTTTTTTTTACTATAATTATACTCATATTTAGTAGTGTTTGTTTAGTTGTTTCAGAATTAAATACAAAAAATGTTGGATAAATCCCAACCACCAACACAAGAAGAGGTTTCTGCCGTCTGTAAAGAGGCATTGGATACAATAATTGGAAAATCTGTATATGACTATAATGAAGCTAACAAGTGGATTAAACAGATTGTCGAAACGGTCCGCGCCAATCTTGTTACAATGGATAGACCATACAAATTTATCGTGAGTTGTGTTATATTCCAAAAATAATATCGGAGCTGGAATGAATATTTCTTCTACATGTTACTGGGATAAAAATTCTGACCGTAAGTTTCCCCACACTTAATTATTTTTACTTTTTTTTAGAATCTTATGCATTTCGTTGGGAGAATAAATCTATCTTGGCAGCTTGCTATGTTTATGCCGTTGCTTTTCCACCAAATTAGATTATTATTATTATAATAAAAAATTTTGTTGTGGATATATAGTACATTTTTATACATATATTATATAACGCCTTAATTAAGTTTCACCCAGATTACTTTATTTTCCTCATAAAATATCTCTGCTAAAAATAAAGTTATTTTTGAAATGTAAATATATATTAAGAAAAGTAATTAACAGATAATTTTCGAAGAATGTTCATCGTTGTTATGTTGTTAATTTCTTATGATTTCTTTACTTAGTTTTACAGGGAAAATCTTGTAAATAATTTACGAAGATTCATAGCTATAAAAAATTTAGGAAAAAAGGTAAATCGCATTAAGCTTATAATAGATGTTTTGGAAGATTAACAGCTGTATTGGAACTTAGTATTCAAGTGAATTCTAATTTCATAGTTACAATATAAGCGATCGTTTTTGGGTAGTTGTTCAATTATACGAGGCTATTTATTTCTATTCGTAAAATGATACAATTTTTTATATCACAATATAAATCCTGATTTTTAACAATATTTTTCTATTATAAAGAAATTGACATGTATGTAGAAGTTTATTAATTACACTGTAAATATTTAGAACACGATAAACACTTGTACCTGTCAAAAAATCAAATGTTCAGGAAGATTTAGTTCCTTTTTCCTATAAATATTACTATTATATTATTTTTATCAAATTGTAAAGATCTCAATATATTTTGATAGTTATTTTTATCCAATATTCTGAGTTTTATTGCATTTTTTTTTAATTTCTAAAAAATTGATGTATTGTTTAAGCACATTTTAGAGTTTATTATTTAAGATTTTAGCTATGATCAACATTAAAAAAATTGTTTTCACTCTTATTTTTGTCATAAAATTATTTTTTCAATAATTCATTAAGCGTTTAAATATGAAACAATATCTCAAAAACATGTTTAAAAATATTTTATAATGTAATTTTGAAAATTATTGCTAATAAGCACTTTTATATAAATTATAGTTACCTGATAGGTCTATAACTTAATGTAGCAAACGTTTTTAATTTAATTTATAAATATGTAGTTTTATAATATATATATAGAAACTGATAGACTCTGTAGTTATTAATTATAAGTCTTGGAATTCAGATTAGTTTCATAAATAATAATTTGTCTATCGCTATTTCTTTTTTTAAGTAATGAAGTAGCATATTTTAAAATCCAGTTAACAAGGTATATCGCATAAAAAAGTATTTATCTAAACAATTTTTATTATCAACAGTTGGAAAAAACTAGGATAAACGATAAGTTTGATAAAAATATTCAGTTATAGATAGCAAGGTGCAATGAGAACGTTCTTTAAAAAACATTATTCCACTAAAAAAATTTAGTTGAAAAATGTATCCCTACTATATATATTCATAACTTTTTAATAAACAAATATAATAGTAAACGGATATCATATTTATAATCAGCATAAAAATTGTAATCTAATGATATAAAAAAAATTTTAAAAAAATGTTAAAGAAATTCTTTTGTCACTTCATTAATTAATTAATTTTTTTTTTAAAAAAATAGCTATCAAAAATCAGCTTGATCAGATTAAAGTCTGGGCTACAAAATGAGCCATAAACCATATTCATAAGTGGTCTGGGAGCTTCAATAAATATTATTTTCTGCCGTGGGTCAATTTTCGCAATTTTTAGAAATTTATACTTACTATTTGTTTTAATACATTTTTTTAAGAATTTTATTTTAAATATCCAATTAATAAGGCTGTTATTAATTAGTAATTTGTGCTATTTTACAAAAAATTTTTTTAAAAGCATTATTCTTTAAATGAGCGATTAATAAGTATTTTATTAACTTAAAATTCATAATTAATACTTTATATTTGTGTAAATCTTCATTTATTAAGATGTACCAAGGGTAGACAAAATTAACTTTTGATCCTCGAACGAAACTTTGTTTACTCCCTTTTAAGGGTACCTTCACTTAACATTTCAGTGTTATTATTTCTAAAATAGAATCAGCATGCTTGATTCTATGTATGTACAAATTTTTAGGACAATGAGAACAGCTTGAAATTGTGGTCAATTTTTATTGCACCTTACTAGTTATAGATTAACGGAAAATAAAAAAATTATAAGTACTACTACAACTTACAATATGCTACGACCTACACTGAGAGATATCTGCAAGTTTTGATTTTAATATTTCTTGTTAAAACCTTTTATCTAACAAATTTTTAAAAGTTTAATTATTTTTATTAATAACTTATATATTTAAATATTAATTTATAAATTTAGTTTAATTTTATACTTTAAGTAATTATATTCCTTATATGAATCGTTATTAGATGATAATAGATATGACATAGTTGACAGCTTCAAAGATGAAAAATATATGTTCATATTGTTGTGATAATATGCAATATTTCTTTTTAAACGTTGATAAGTACTTTCAAAATTTATTTTTAATGTATTGCGTACATTGAAATTAACATTTTTTATCATTTCATGGTAGTGTAGCATATTTTGGTTTCTTATTGTAATCTGGGATAAATCTCGCAAATGAATTTTTATGAAGAATATACTTTAAATCTAACATTTTCCTCAATCTGATTTCTCTTCTAATTAATAATTTGTATAAATCTTGTTTAAGAATTATTTTGTTTTTTAACAACCAGTACACAATTTGATAGTTCATTAATGGAAAAATCCCTTCAGATATATCATGAAAAATATCAAAATATTATTGCTGACATTTGGAAAATATATGAAAATCACTTATACTTATTAATAAAATATATTATAAACACAAAAGTTACAATAGATTAGAGGATTTATGGAAATTAAATGTATTTGAGATTAAATTTAGTTTATATAAGAGAAAGAAATAAGAACTATACATTTTATTGTGCATAAAAACAATTCAAAGATATTTGTTATTCAACTTCCGCAATGACATTGTAATGGATATATTTTTTTATTACTAAATTGAAAGTTTCACAAAATTTTTATTAATTTTCTAAAATAATAAATTTTGCATTTGAAAATTTGTTTATAAATTTGTTATATTTATGATATATTAATTCAATATATTTATCAAAAAATAAATTTATATAGTATACATTAAAAATCATTTTATAATTTTATTACATATACTATTTGTAAATGAAATAATTTGACGAAATTAAAACTCTAAGCATGAAATAAATTAAGAAGAAAACTGATTTTCCAAAATTTTACCGACTAAAATATTATATGAGTCACAAAAGAGGAAAATGATTAAATGATATATTAATAGATACAATAATTTGTGAGTGTATAATAAGTTTAATATGCTGAAAGTTTCAAATATTTTTTTATTACAAATGTGTATTTTACCTAAACAACTTTTTAAAAAGTTTCAAATATCTCTCAGTGTATAATTAACCTTAATATGCTTTGAAGTTAATAGAAAAAATGTTTCTAATAATTTAGAGTTATCAATTTCATAAACTTCACAGTTGTAATAATGTATTAAATTATCATAATAAAGAATTTTCAACTAAAAAAAATTAAATATACTAGATAATTAATGTTCCTCGTTACATGATTAATCTCGTATGTAGTGAAATTACAACGTTTTATAGGAACGAATAATTTCTAATTATAAGAAGATAATAGAAATATTTTTTTCAAATCATAGTCTTATTAAATAATTCTATTGCATCGAACAGTTAATTTCATAAAGATTCTTTATTTACTTTTTCAAATATGTTTCCTATGTAATTTTGTTTAATGGTTCAAAAAGAGATAATAATATTAATAAAAATTGATTTATATTTAACCAAATTATTTGATTTACTCTTAAAGAATTTTAATAAAGAAACTCTAGCTAACTTCATAATTATACGTATGCGTCATTATTATTAATACAAGATTGAATTTCAAGAATATATAACTTATTATGGATAATTAAAAATACTAGCACAAATTAAATCAAATTATTTTATATAACTATAATAACGAAACATAATGAATTTATTTTTAATACAATATGATTTTATTTCTATTGAGTTTTGTTATAAAGATTAAAAAAATTTTATAAAATAAAAAAATTCTAGTTGTACAATGATTATTTATTTGTTTTAAATTATTAAAATCCACATAATTACAATCTATTTAAGGAGGAAATGTTAATTGAAAATATTGAATTTGATCATTTTGATATTTGTGTTGAAAGATCAGAGGGATGAATTGATGATACATTTCCCACATTTGATGATCTAAATGAATTGGAATGTGTATTTTCTGGCGGATCGCTTTTGCTGTTCTTTTCTTCTTCAGAATCTTGAGTATCATCAACTTTAATTGTTCCAATATTAACAATCTGAGTAATTTTTGATTTCAACGGACTTGGCTTTACTTTTGCCATAGAATTTGGAACACTACTTTTAAGATATTGTTCCGTTAACATCTTAGAAGTTACTTGAGTTGATTGTAAATTCATATTTTTGGGTGTCTTATTTATAGTTTCTCGGTCAGTTGCTTCGAGAGCAAAAAAAGCCAAAGCATTAATGAAAGTTGATATAGATTTTACAGATAAATTTTTATGATCTGGCAAAGTTTTCATACTTACTAGAGTTGATGTATCATCAAAATTTTTTTTTCAGAAACTTTTATAAACTCAAGTTTTGGTATTTTAGATTTTGATGAAGACAAGCATGAAGTTTTTGATTTCGACATAGGTAAAGTTAAAGCTGTTGAATTAGAGGCAGATATATTTCCCTTCATCTTCGTTTGTTTTACAACTTGAAATCGCAGATGTAATAGTCGTTTTAATATTTGATTGTACTTTTTTGAACTTTTTACTTCTTTCATCTATTTTTTTATATTTATTATAAAAGTGCCAGCATAAATAGAAAGATATAGCAAATCCAGTAACAAAAATAACTAATCCAATAATGATATATTGTAAATAATAATTTTCTGCTTCATCATTATCATTTTCAGTAATAGTTCTTGGAGATATATATTTATCATTGGTTTCGTTACTATTATTATTTTTCAAATTAACTTCATTTAGTCTTTCATCAGTTTCACCAGATCCTTCATATTCTTCAATATCATTAATACGAATTCTTATTTTACCATTACTAAAATTACAGAAAAAAATAGAAAATAATTTGATAAATCAAACCTTAAGTCTGTAAAATTAATGAATAATGGTCTCCTTTTATATTTAATTAGAATTTCTGAATTATTTACACTAGAAACTTCCAATAATTTTACTTTATTTGATTGCGGAAGGCAAAACTTTATATTTACTAAAAATAGTATTGATAAAATATGAAAATTAAAAATCATTCTCAACTAAATTTTTCATACACATCTCATTTTTCTTTTTACAATTAATATACAAAAATTTACAATAAAAATTTAAATTTATTCATTGTTAATGTTCCAAAAAATATTAGTAAAAAAATTTGAAAATATATGTATAAAATATTCTATAGATGTATATAAATATATATATTTAAAATAAGTAATTAAATTTGTTCCTTTATTTTATTAGTTTATTTTTCACTATTTGTTTCTTTTGATGGTTCAGCAATAAGTAGAATTTTTCTTTCTCTTTTTTCTGGTTTCGGAAGTTGTTGAGTAGATGGAATGTTAAAATACACAGCCCCTGTTGGAGGTAAAATCGGTGCTGCTGGAATTACATTGGCGTATTGTATAACGTGGGGATATTGAATTGTTTCTGGAGGAACATATACAGTAACAGGTGATTTTTCAGCATCAGATGTAGTATTTATTTGGCCTCTATATCGGAAATTACTTTTTCCACCTCTACTACCACGACGTATATTATAACCACCTCTTACTGATTTTGAAGCATACGTGTTCCGATTATTTACATAATTTTTATGAGATGGTTGATCAGAGATAAATCTTGAAGAATTATTGATTGGTTGTGTTATAATATGTCCACCAACTTCAAATTTTTTTACATAACCTACACTTTCTTCTTTTTTATTTTTACTTATTTCCACTATTATTTCTTTTTTAGGCATACTGTTTTCATTTCCTTTCTCAGTACGATTTATCTTAACATTTGTTTTAAAATTATTTTTTAATTTTACCGTACGTTCCCTAATCCTTACTTGTTTGGAATTTTTTAAAGGTTTTAATTTTATTTTACTACTACTTCTTTTTTTATCTTCATTATCCATTTTTGTTTCCTGTCTTTTATTTTTTAATACATCATTATTAGTAATCCTTTCTTGTTTATCACTTTTTGATTCTGTTTTCTTACTACTTTCATTTTTCTTTTCCTGGTTCTTTGATTTCTTCTTTTCCAATTTCACAGCTATAATTTCATCCATTTCTAGACTTTCTTTTTTTCCGTATCGCGTTTTTCCTCTCCCTTTTACATTTTTTTCTGTTGTTTCATCTTCTTTACACATACCTTTAACATGTTCTGTGCATATTTCATTATTATTTTTAGAAATATCTTTTTCATCTATAAATTTATCATGTTTCCATTCTTTATCATTCTTTAAAACTTTTTTTTTTAGTATTCTCTTTAGTAATTCCACCTCTATCATCATGCATATAATATTTTCCATTTTTAGGAATATCTGTAGGATCTTTATTATCATCTTTTTGATTTTTCTTTATCCTCCCAGACTTGTTATCCAAATTATGAGTATTATCTTTGTTGTAATTAATAGGATCAGAAGGAACTTCTTCTCTATCATCTAAACTAACTTTCTTTTTTAATTTATTTTCTTGTTCCTTGACCTCACCCTCCTGCCCTTCAATTTTTTGATTATCAGTTTTAGCAGCCATATCGATTGCTCCTATAAAAGTGAATATTAGTATAAGATTTATATTTAATATTTATACGTAAGATAGTACAATGATATTATAAATAATATTGAAATTTAAAGATAAAAATAATTAGTGATTCTTTTAATTAAAATTAAAAGTTGACATATCTTAATCATTAAAATTATACATCGATAAGCAGGTAAATTTTAATAGGAACACATAGAAATGTGTATAGAAAAACTTTAGTAGAGGCTCACCAAATAATAATACTACAACTGTTATTAGAGTACACTATAACCACAAACAGAAGAGGCAAAAGAAGAAGATAAAGAAGCTTGGCTGTTGACAGATGTTAAAGTTAACAGTTTATAAATCTATTATCTTTTACTTTCTAAATATATCAGAAATACAATTCTATTTTTTTTGTAATTAGTGTTAATACTAAATAACGTTATAGTACAATAAATATTGACATGTGCCCATTCATACTTCTTATTTTTGTTTACACCAAAAGATGCAGTGGATAAGTATCTTTTAAAGATCTTTTATCACGATTGTTTGAATTATAACTTGGTAATGAGTTTATTGGTACTTAAATTTGATTTGTTTTTTATTCTTGTTTATTTTTATGTTATTTAATAAATTATGATAGCAGAGGGAGTAGATCCAGAAGAGGTCATTAAGCAAGTATTAGAGAAATTTAAAACAGGAGTTTCTAATGATGATTTAATATTATTAACACCTACACTTGATCAGTCAAGTCGTGGAAATGCCATTAACAGTCTTTTGGCTTCTGGAAAAATTGAAATGTTATCTCAAGCTGGAAGTGGTCGATTTACATTAAGGTTATGTACAGGGACAAAATTATCTGGAGCTACTCCAGAAGAACAATTAGTAAATATATTTATTTAATTACTATATTAATTTTTAGGTTTATTCTCTAATAGAAGAAGCAGGTAATATGGGTATATGGATTCGAGATATTAGAGACAAAAGTGGTTTAGCTCAAACACAAATGAGGCGAGTATTAAAGACATTAGAACAAAAAAAGATAGTCAAATCTGTAAAAGCAGTTGGAACAACAAAAAAATGTTACATGCTTTCCGACATAGAGGCAGATGCTTCCTTAACAGGAGGTACATTTTTTTCTGATCAACAACTTGATACACAATTTATCCAAACATTAGTACAGGTTTGCGTACAGATGTTATTAACAAAAAGAAAATCTGCAGAAGCAAATAGTCCTACAGATTTTTTTACTTCTAGAGAAAATTCTTTTGTCAAAGTTTCTGAAGTTACCAATTACATAAAGAGAGCTGGAGTTAGTAGAATTCCACTTGTTGAAACGGATGTTGAGAGCATCCTTGAAGTAGCTGTCTTAGATGGGAAAGCTGAAAAAAGGCCAGGTTTTTTAGGACAAGAAGCTAGTTATCGTGCGACAAGGGTTGTAAACTCAAGAACTATGACCAACCTAATGAATACTGTACCATGTATGCATTGTCCGTTAATAAATGAATGTAATATTGGACATGTAATCAGTCCTGAAAACTGTGAGCATATGGATTCGTGGTGTTGACTTTGACAATAACTGTACTTTAATTTTATCGATAAATTTTTTTAAATTTTTCAGGAAGATAACGTTTCAACGCAATTTTATATTTTTTTGTTAATTGTAATTAAAAAGGTGAAATAAAATGAAAAATGGTTCTTAGAACTTTGATCTTTCTAAAAAATGAAATACTAAAACAAATTTAATTTAAATAATTTATTTATATATTTTATGTGATGTAAACATTTAATTTTATATATATTACTCTTCAAAATATAACTTCTAATAAGATTATGTGAAACATGACATGGATAAAAAAAAACAAAACTGGTTGATGTATACCATCATGTAACATTACATATCAATCAATAAACTTTTTTTTAAGTTAAAATGGGTTTCCGTAGGATGGACGGTTATATGTTTGTTGTCCTTGAGTTGGTCTAGCAAATGGATTTACCCCTGGATTACCCATTGATGACAAGTTTGTTGGAGGTGGAACTGATCCTGGATATCCTTGTCCAGGCATTGGATGTTGAGGTTGAGCTGGAGTTGGTGGATGGGATACAGGAGGTTGCTGTTGTTGTGGTACTTGGTATTGGTGTTGTACATTCATTGGAAACTGTGGTTGTGGTGAAGATTGATGTTGAAAACCTGTCTGATAGGGTCTTGCCTGGTGTCCACTAGTTGGTGGACATTGTGACTGTTGCGTCTGTGGTGGAGCAACATTTTGTTGAATCGTTTGAGAAGGCATGCCATATTGTGTTGGTGGTGGTGGAATACATTGATTTATGTTTGAAGCAGAGCTTTGTTGGTATGGTGATGGTACAGTTTGTTGATGTTGTTGATATAAATGCTGTGGTGTTGGAGTTTGTGATACTTGGAATTGTTGTTTGGTAGATGGTTGTCCAGCAAATGTTTGTGGTGGTTGTGGTACTGTATTTTGATTGAATTGTTGTATTGGTTGAACATGTGCGTATGGGTTTTGTGGTACATCCTCTTTATTGATATTATTAAAACCATTTAATGTTGATTCGCTATCTCCTCCTTTTGAATTGGCCTCATTTAAATTAAGCTGTTCAAATGCTGATATGTCTGACTGATGGTCTGGAACATCATTCTCAGCATTTGTATCAGCTGATTCTGTTGTTCCGCTTCCATTGCAAGGGACATTTTGAATTTGTACATTGCCTTCAAATGAACTTTGAAGTTTGCCTTGTGTATTCATAGGACATGTTTGTACCTTAAAAAATAAATTATTTATTCTAATAAAAGTCTATGTAATCTTACAAATTCTTGAACGGATGGTTGGATGGTAGCAACATTATCAGTAGTTTTAATGGGAGTTTCTGGTCTAGAAACAGAAAAATTCTTTTCACAACTTTCAGTTACAGTTTCAGATTTTTTATGACATCTATGAAAGGCACTTACTGCACTATCAAGTTTCTTTTGAGCTTCTGTAAGTAATTCTAGAAATTTCTTACCATCACAAGCACCAGAAAAATCATTAGTGACTTCAATAAAGAGATTCTGTTCATTACGAATGGCAAACAAAACATCATTATCATCATTTAAAGTAATGAAATCACCATCTGCAAGAAAATGAAATGTTTGATTAAAGAATTATTAGATTGGACTCATGTTAACAAAGAGATAATTATTATTCATATCTATTATTATCAAAAGCATAATGTAATTCTTGACTGTATCGCCAGATGCAAAGAAGGATATAAATATACTACACTTATTAAATGCAGCGAAAGAGGTCCAGACTATCATCATTATAAGTTAACAGTACTATTAATACTACTCAATATTATATATCAAACAATCGAAAACACACTACTGATAAAGTATAAGAATAAACAAATTTATAGTTAAACTCATTTCGACATAAAATCACCCCTCTTTTCTACATGTATATATTTTAAGTATTTACTACTTACCAGAATCACGATATTTTAAAATTATTGAAGCATTTGATTCAATATCATAAATACGTTGAATAAAAACTTGTAAACTTGATAAAGTTAAATCTTCATTATGTCCAAGAATTCTTTTACGAATATCATTTCCATATTTTGTTTTAACGACAATTTGTGTGAAACCGTTAGAACTCATTGTTTACTTTAGTCTAAAAATATAAATTAATGTTTTACAGATAGAAAAGTATTTACTAAATACTGTAAGGTATGGAAAAATTCCACTAGTACAATATACGAAATAGTAAAAACTAAAGACAGTTAAAAAGGTCTGACGTGTCGATGTATTGTTTCCACAACGGCATTGGTATTTAGTCTCCTGCATTATTTTAGAGCGCGTAATATCTCATCTACTGAAAATAAATAGAAACCTCTCACTGGTAAATTGTTTATGTTTTATGGTTGAACCATTTAAAATCGAATTCGAGATTGAGATATTTTTTTATCATTTTTTTGTGTATGCAAATTCATGTAAACAAAATATATTTTTGTATTTTGTAAAAAATAGCATCTTTAGTTTAAATGACTTTTTATTTTATGTTGTTTTATTTTTATAGCACTACGCAAAGTCTCCATAAACATTTACACTTCTATCTAAGATAGAATCGACTCTTTGCATAGATAATATCGTTGAATTTACATGTATACTTGTGTTATTTCTAACATTTCTTTCTATGTATATATTATTTCTTTAAGTGTTATTTTCTTGTTATATGTTTAAAAAAAAGGAAGTAATTTTACAATTTTTAGGTGTACCATTATATATATAATATTCTTTATCATGGTAAATAAATTACTTTCTGTAAACCATATTTTCCTTTTGTCAATTACTTTTGCTTGCATAATCAGAACAATTTTAGTTATGACATTTTAAATTAACATAATTCATAAAATTTTAATATTAATAATGAAAAAAAAAAGAATATTTTTCTTTTTTATACATTAATTTTTATTATGAATATAATTTATACTTTTTATTTTTAGCTAATTATCAATTGTAGTTTCTAAATTTTTTATCATTTAATGAACATATCTTTGTTTACATTAATCATTACATTCAGAATTACAATTAATGATAAATATAAAATTACAATTGTCAGTATATCGATAACATATTTACGATTAGTGAATTTGTTTTTATGAGAAAAAAATTTTTCTCCTGCTATGGAATTTTTAGATTCGTTATTATTAATAAAAATATTAATGTATAATAAACAAAGTTGTAAGCATACACTTTTATCTTTGTTTATGAGTTATTATTTGTGATTTACATTTTAAATAAAATTGCTAATATACGTAAGTGGTTTTTGTTGAAATGACTATATGGTACTAGAAAACAAATTGGTAGTTTCTTCCTATTCTTTTTCGACTATACTTTTAAATGTACGCCATATTTGTTTATTGTCATTATTGTTACTCTTTTATGACAAATTTAGCGGTTATCAATGCTGTGGTATGCTCATTCAATGGCACATATATTTATTAAAATAGTATAGTTGTGTACTTTTTTTTGCTCGAATAATTTAATATGCCATCTTTCAATATATTTATGAAAATATTCTCTTACCATATTTTGTTGTCGTTCAGTAGTAATTTCAGATTATTTTATACGTATCTAAAACAATTTATATTTTATATATCTTTATTCACTCAATAAGGAATTTTTAGATTTTGCTTGTTAAGAGGTGGTGGAAATAATTTTTTCTGACGTCCTCCTCCTACTTCTTTGTCCCTTTATTGTTGAATTTAATATACATATTATATAATACAATAAACTAGTAATTGTAAAGGTCTCTTTTTTAATATATTATTATTGTATACTTTTACCAAGTCTATATATTATATCAAGACAGAATTTTTATATTAAACCCTATTAAATTGGTAAATATTGAATTTAATTTAAAAATTTTACTGTACATATTATTGTAAATGGTTGTGTTGTTAAATTTATTTTTTGTCTAAATTAACTTTTTTAGATTTTACCGATAAAATAAGTGGAATTACATTATCTCTAGTTTATTTTGCCATACATTAGTAATAAATAATATCAACTTTAACAAATCGTCCTGAACGCGGTGAAGAGATTTGGCCACGCCTGCCTGAAATCATCTGTATTAACAAAGAGCGTAGGCCACCCAATACAACTTTTTACTCTTAACCATACTATCTTTTTAATATATTCCCTCATACGTATATATTTAAATACTTGTTATAAAGAGGATACGAGAAACATTCAATGAATTGTGGAATGATAGTACAATGACTTCGGATTCATTAATTTATTTTGACTTATTTAACTCCGCTTTGTGTGATTCAAAGGTTAGTTTATATTTATAAATGATACTGTGTTTTATTATCTAATGATTTATTACTTTTACATGTTATCTTTTAATTATTATTTACTTATATTTATTTTTCAGGCAACTTCTATTGCTTTCGAACATGCATGTAGTAAAGCAAAAAGACTTGTATCTTCTTTAAATAATACAGCCTCAATTTTAAACAGTTTTTTAGACTCAATTCAGGAAATTAGTGACCATGCAAATAATTTGAAAAGTGCATCTAGGGATATTGGGGCTGATTTGACACGTTTCTGTTTACGTCAAAGGTCTTTTGAAAGTCATATTAAAAGTTTATCTTCATCTTTAGCAGAACACTTTATTGGAGATTTAGAGAAAAAAGCACCAATTTCAAAAACAAAGTACAGTGATATTGAAAGGAAATACGGGAAATTGTTTAAAAAGTCAAAAAATTTACACAAGAAAGGGTTTAATGATTATATTAAATTAGAACAGAAAAATGGTTGTATTGATGCATTAATGAATCAAAGGAATCAATTTATCATGTTCGTCAATGCAATTCTTCCTGCAATGGTAATTATATTAATATTAAAGGTTTATTATATATATTTATAATATAAACCAATTTATTATTATTTATATATATCGAATTATAATTATTATTTTTAGAATATCCAAATTGATATGATGGAAGAAGGACACAATTTTAGAGAAATACGTGATTCATTGGAACGTACCCTGACAAATTGTAATTCTCATGAAATTGTGGCTGTGACCATTGATGATCTTGTGAATAACTCTGATGTAACTTGGAGCAATCGTCTTTCTATGTCTTTACGAAAGTCACAGCAAAATTTAAGTGATTCTATATCTATTAATCAACAAAGTATTTGTAGACCACCATCTCCCAGTGCTAGTATAGCAACATGGAATACTGAGTCATCAGATAATAGTAAATATCAATCTATTACGAATCTTCGTGGCATTTCAACGAATGGAACTTTAATATTACCACAACAACAGTCATCACATAGACCTATAATAACAGCATCAACATTTATTAATAATTCATCTAATTCAAATTTAGGGAAACCACCATTACCTGGAAGGCAATCAATGACTTCATCATTTTATGGATCTCCACCCAATACTCAGACATCTGGATTTAATTCTCTTTCCATATCTTCTAATGATTTATGTGATAATAACAGTACAATAGTTCGACCAATTTCACTTTATGGTACTGATTCAGCGGTATCTATTGATGATGATAGTAATACAATAAAATGTTCATCATTTTTAAGTGATACTATATCACAGATAGATCAATTATCATCTGTATTAAATGAGTACTGTGAAACTTCAGGAACATTAACAAAACAATCAATGCCTTTGAATTACAATCAATCTCTTAAATCAACACCTGTGCGTCTTCGTGATGGTTGGAAGCCACCGCCACCTGAAAGAAGAAATTCGTCTATAACATCTGCCACCAAAAATGCTCCATCAATTGCGGAAGTTAGATTGTCATCGGCTTGTCAATCACGTGCTTCTTCAGTACAAGATTTAACCACAATTTCATCAAATACCAGTGTAATATCACCTAATCAGACTCCAACAGCTACCAAATATGTACAACCACAATCGTTACTTCTTCAAACACATCATTATCAACAGCCACCCCCTTCAACCTTTTCCTTTCGTATTTAATATTTTTATCAGTTAAAAAATGGGTTCCACATTGTAAAAATAATATATATAATTAGGAAAATTATTATGCGTGAAGACCGTTATAATCGGGTCTTTAAAAATAATAAGAAATATCATAAAAAATCGTTTCACTGCGTATCTTCATTATTTTTTACTCAAATATATATTTTTTGCAATTTTTCAAAGAAAATAATATAAAACATTTATGTAAAGTTTATCACACTACAGAATTAGAAGTATTTAATTGATTCACATGTTTTTAAACACATTAAGATTACAATATTTTTATTATTTTGAAACACAGAATAAATAAAATTTATTGTCAAAAAGTTTGGTTATCTTAAAATCAACTTAAAAGTATATCATAAATTTTTTCATTATTGAAGGTTATTATTACAAATGCATTTATTTTGCTAAACTTCTCCTCAACAAAAGCGAGAAAGATTTATTGGGAAAGTAAATATAACTTTTATAAACAAATTTATTCACTTCAACTATCTTTCAGATTATTCTTAATTACCAAGTATATACATTCATATTCAATTTCCTTATAATTGATATAGAATTTCAGATTTAATTTTTAATATTTAGCTCTCTACAAAATGACACTTTTTTGATGACTAATCTTTATATATATCAAAAGACGTGCTTTTTATAGCTTCTATACATTAACTTACTTTCCAGCCAGTTTCATGAGAGAATCAATTAAATAAAAAAGACTAACGAGGAGGCTTAACATTTATATCTTCAATTATTACTTCATTTAATCAAACAATCTTTCTCATCTCTCATTTTTATGTAGTGCTATTTTTACATACCACAACATCATTAAATGTAAACATATATTGTACACATAAAATCATTAAAATGTTACTAAACTTTTGACAGTCTAAACTAGTAATGATACTTTTGACTTTCACAACACATATATATTTATAAAGGGCACCCGATAAACACATTTTAATATATGATAAAAATTATAATTTTGTATGTATCTATGATGAAATAAAAAATAAAGGAGAAAGAAAGAAGGTAAAAATTGATAGAAAATTCACAAATATAAAATCAATTATTTAAATAATGAAATTAATGAAAGATACAAATATTAAAATACTTGAGATTACTTTTTTGAGAATATCTTTAAGAAATAATTTTTAATCATATATGTTGATAAGAGGGCACCGGAGATTCTTCCTTATATCAGAAAAGGTCGATCTATTTAATTATTTTCTTCTTTAGTTTTTTTATAATTTTCTAATTCAGAAGCATATCTCCTCTTGTCGTCTTCGGCTTTCTTCTCCCATTTTGCCTTATCTTCAGCGCGCATTTCTCTCCAAATCAAACCAGCGGCTTTAGCTACATCAGCAACTCCCATACCTGGTTTTTTGATTGTTTCCCTATTATCATTTAACCAAAGAAAATAAGCAGAAAGAGCTTTTTTTGGAGCATTTGGGTCCTTCTTTTTTTTGCTTATAGTTTTCTTAGTACCCTAAAAATATATTTACTGTGATGTTAGGTAACAAACTTACAGTTTTGTTATTAGCATTTCTGTTTTTAATTTCCTTGCTCATTATAAATTTTAAAAAAATTACAATATAGTATTAGTAATTAAATCTAAAAGAAATTAAAAAATTAATTACAAAATGTAAGTAAGAATGTAAAATAGTTAATCAAATAGTATACAAAATTAGTGGGAAGAATTTATACGTGTTTGGGAATTAAAAAGAAGGTACTTCTTATCTTATATTGAACATACTTGGTAATAAGCAACTGACATAATAACATTGGATGTTAGAATGATGAAAAAAAGTGTGCAAAGGTAGAATAAAGAAAAAAATGATTGATGTACAACGGGAAAATAACAAAAAAATAACTAGAAGGTAAATTTAGTAATAATAAAATTGTCCAAAAGGAATAAAATACATCTATCTCAAAATGTCAGGGAAAATAGTCATGGGAAAATGGTGATGAGAATGGTTTTGAATAAATTTGAAACATGAATTTGAATTATATGCACAGTAATCCTTTTAATGTAATTTTAAGTATGCAAAATACTCCAAATTATCTCTGTTTAAGAGAAGAATTTTATCTTCAAAAAAAAAAAAATTTAGTTTTTGATAAATGATATTTTTAAGTTAATTTTATTTTATCAATAGAAATGTCGTTACAATATATGAAAAGATCATTTTCGACTATATTCATAAAAAAATAGATTTAACAATACAATATGCTCAAGAACATTAATATCCATGTACTGATTGATTATTTATAATTTTATGATAAAAAAGAGTAGTTAAAATTTATTACATATTCTTTTTTTGTTGAAAAGCCTTAAACTGTAGTATAAAATTATTTCATTTTTTTATATAAAAATAATTGTTGAAAATACTTGATTTTTGGAAAAAAATGGATGAGAAATAACAAGACAGGATGAGATTACTTTAAATGTCAATTTTCTACTATTTTTAAAATAATTAACGTCCCCAAAGTCCATTGGCATTATTCCAAGTTGAGGCACGTTTTCCCCATAAACCATCTGCACTCTTCCAAGTACCTCTGTAAAAAGATTATTTAAATTTACAGATTATAACAAGTTATAGAAAAATCTATTTTTTACCTTTTTCCCCACAAAGCATTGGCATTATCCCACTTTGAGCTTCTTTTTCCCCATAAACTATTCATCTGTTGCCAATTTGTAGCAGGTCTTTTTGCCATGTAATATCCACTTGTTAAGATATAATCAGGCTGGTAGTCAAAGTCATATAATAATGCATTTGATGACCTTTTTCCCCAAAGGGCAGATGCTTGATCCCATTTATTCAACTTCCCTTCCGTAACATTGCTTAATTGAAAAGCAACAATTGATAAAATAAAAATAATAGTTAAGTGGACATTACAACCAAATAATGTAGATGTACATGAAATATTTTTAATGACCCCTTTTTTATTTATCATGTTGTTGATACTTTTTGACCTAAAAAAAATAGCAATGTTATAATACACGGAGTAAAAATAAACTTTGAATATTTCATTATGGACAATTTTATAAATATAATTTTGACTACAAAATTGAAAATTTGGCACAATGTTTAAAGGAAATTGAATCAACGTATCTTTTAATGAAGCAATAAGAACTTCGTGATTTTTGATGACAAAATCATTGATTAATAGCGATGTTATCAAGTTAATATAAAGTAATATAACATAATTAATGTTAAAAACTATTCTTAAAAAAGAATGCTAATATTAATGAAAAAAGTTAATTAAATAATTGAAGAAAGCTTATCAAATATCATACTTCTTTTAATATATGGATTGGAACATTTAAAAAAGATAAGATTATATTGTTATTTTTATGTCTTTGTTAATTTTTATTTTAGAGACAGTCAAAAAATAATATTCAATATAGCAACTTTATTTTAAAAAATTTTTTGAAATATACAAATTAAGCGCATTTCAAAGTTATTTGAGAATATGAAAAAGAATCAATTGACACCCCCTTTTCTTAATTTTGAAAAAGTACTTAATTTTACATTCCCTAATATGATATTAAAATTCATAGAATGTAATATTATGATCTAGGGAAAAAAAGTATTTAATGAAAAATAAATATTTTACAATGTCTTTTTTTTTAGAACGTGAAAGCTTTCAATATTGAATATCCTTTATGGAGAAGTAAAGTAATTTTTTCTCATTATATTAAGTTATATCATCAGCTGGACATATATCATTAAGTAATACATTTGGGTATTAATTAGCAACAATAAATTAAAATTAATCCTTTAAAAAGTTAAAGTATTATAGTTACAAATATTGTTATAAGAAAGAAAAACAATAAATATCCTTTTATTTTAATACACCAACTAAGTATATGAAGTATATAAAGTATATGTTAAACAAAACCGTAATCGGTCACGATATAGTATAACATAAAAATAAATGTATATTATTTATAAAATGGCGTGATTTTGAAAATTGATATATATATATTAATTGTGAAAAAATAAAGCTAAAAATTTATGAAATAGATGAAAAGAAACATTAATTTTGAAATAAGCCTAATGTAAAACTTTGAAAAAAATTTTTAAATTTATCTCAATTTTCAACAATTTGTTTTAAATGGGGGCGTTAATTATCATGAGAAATAGGTAATCATTTTACTGACAAAATGCTTATTAGTAAAATAATTATCTAATGATAAATTTTCTAAAATTATGTAAACAATATTTAAGGAAAATTAGAAGAACAAAGTTATTTATTTATTATACCTTAAAAATTTGATAATATTTTTTAAATAATTTTATAAAAAATGTTGCATTTGATAAGAATCATTATATCATAAAAATAATTTTCTTTATCTTATGTTTGAAAATAATTTTTCCATTAAAATTACCATAATTATATCTCAAAATTTTATGAGATGTCTATTTCTATAGTTAGTTATTTGGGTATGTGTTTTGAAAATGTCTTTATTTTCTTGGTATTTAATTTTTATAAAATTAATTTAAAAAAATGATATCTTTTAGTTAATCATTAAAGGTTAAATAGAAAATAATATATACTGTAGTTTATTTTAAATTAAATTAACTTTTATAAATATACTGTATTAAATATATTCTAAGTTCCAATTTAAGGAAATTATAAATATTTATTAAAAAAATTGAGTTTATTAGATTAAAAAAGATATTATTGCCTTTTTCTTTTTAAAAAAATAAATCATTTTTGTAAAAAAGTTTCTCATAAACTAATATAATTTAAAAATCATTTCGAGAGTCAAAGCAATTATAATTATTGTATGATTTCTTATAAAAAGTAATTACATAAAACAATACATTTTGTGAACAATTTACTATATTTTTTTCTTTTGACAAAAAAAGAATAAATCAAAAATTTTGTGGTATATAAAAAATTATAAAATATTTATGAATAATAATATAAGTAGTGCAGATAATAATAAGCTACCAATACTAGAGTATATTAATTTTAAAAGAAATGTATCTTTAATTATAATAAGTAACATATTAATTTTTAATCTTTATGTTATTATTTAAATTGAATTATTGCTACTTATCATTAACACTAAATTTTGTAGTATTAAAAATATAAAAAGGGTAAAAATATATATAACACTAAAAATATATTTATTTTTGCATGTGGTTATGTACAAAAATCATTTTTTTTTCAAAATTTTTATCAATAAAATAATAAAAATTTTCTAAATCATTTCTTAAAACATTAATTAAAAACAATGCTTCTTTAATGGGGAATAATATTTACTGTAGTTAACTAGTTTAATGCACACAACTTTAATTAAATAAGATGTAAACATTTTTATAGTAAATTAGATTCATTAATATTTTACTATTAGCTTAATATAATATATGAAGGTACATTATGTAGAAGAAAGTTCTTCACATGTTTTAATGAAACATTATTATACTAATTTTATAAAAAATTATTTATTAAGAATAAAAATAATCTTTATTGAATGTATACATAAAATTAAGTCTGGCAATGACTTTTGTGTTAAAATAAAATCCCTATAGAAATGATATCAAAAATTTTGTTCTGTTTTTGGCAAATAAGCTCATCGTTTTGCCTCTAATACTTTATAGTTAAAAGAATTTTTTTATTGTATCTTAAGGACTTAACATTCCTCATCTTCTACATCTATAAATATAAAATATATCTAAATTTTTGTAAGGTTTATTTTGAAACAAAAATAGTTAAAAAAAATGAGAATTCAGATATGATGAATTGTCATGAAAAATAAGTTTCCTAAAATAGATAAACTTTTATTTTTGCAAATATTTTGATAAATTCTTATAAATTAAATAAATATTTCTTCTATTATTTTGTAAAACATCTTTAAACTACGTCATCTCTTTTTTTATATATTTATAAGATTTCCATAATCTTTAAATGTAACTCATAGTAACAAAAAATTTATATTGAAATTTCTGAAGATTCTGTGAATAAATTAACGAATTCTCACATTTTGCTTAGTAAATTGCCAATTTTGCTATTAAAAAGCAATAATAAGAAAATAATAAAAAAAAAGTAAAACAAAGATTTTTTAACTCAAAATTTTATATTCTATAAATATTTTTTATATCCATCATATATTAATTTCAGATAAGCACAAGATTTTCAAGTTTGATTAAGTTTATAAGTGAACAAAAAAGTGTAAAAATATTTTATTTTTGTTTATAACTGAAATTATAACTTATTTTACAATAATTCCTTTGTAAAGATATTTTTTATTTTTATAATTACATATTTAATATCATTTCTTTGAATATTTAATACAATAGAAAAATTAGCTTTTCATTTCAAGAACTTTCATACTTTCATTTATCCAATTCATTATTGCCGTTAAAGAGGCAAGAACTGCTGGAGATCCAAAACCATGTGTAACCTATAAATTTGAAAAATATATTAAATAGTTATTAAGCTAAATATAATAGAACTTACCATGCTAAAGTGCGTTAAATGTTTTTGAATATTTGGATCTAAAACAGGAATAGGTGTTGATGTACATAGAGGACTCCTATCATTATTAAGAAGTTCTTTGAACTCAGAAAGCACCGTTTTTGCAGCCATCATCATATTTTTTTTTCTTTGTATTCCCTGAATATCATTACTATTTAAATTACTACTAATCATGTATTCGGCTATTTGTTTTGCCGGAAAGTCGTTTTCGCAAATATGATTGAAATCTTTTGCCAGATGAAGAGCCTCAAACTCAACTAACGCTGTTAATGAATTAACATTTGTTGCTTTTCTTCTACCAGCTGGTAACGAAAGACCAACTTTTTTAAGTTGGTCCCTTAATGATTTGCCACCATCTTTGGATTTAGCTCTTCTTAAAATACCTCCTAATACTGAAGCATTAAGGCATTCTGGATGAGATAATCTTCTTTGAATCTCACCGACTGTAACTTTATATTTTGCTGCACTACTTAATAATGATAATCTTCCCGGAACAGAGCAAAAAACTTCCAGCGGATTAGGTGTTACTGAAGGAGTTAAGGAGCTTATACTTTGAATTCCAGCTATACTATTGTTTTGTAAAATTTGATGTGATTGGTGTTGTAGATGTGAAATATTTTGTGAAAATATGGAATTATTATTTTCACAGAATTCTTCTTTAACATTCCCTAGTTTTCTTATAACACCATTTGATTGTTGTTCACCAATATAACTTTCATCTGAAGAATTGTCTCGATCGTTTTCGATAATATTATTCATTTTCAGAGGATATCCAGTATTATTTTCAAGTTCTAATTTTATCATATGACTACTTTGTTGTTGTCTTATTTCTGAACCAATAATTTGTTGATGATCAGGTGAAGAATTGATACTATTCGAATAATGTGATACTACAACTTCATTGTTGTTAGGATTCATTTGCATACACTGTGAAGGATATTGATTAACCGATATGAATGGTCCATCACAATTGTCATTCCTTTGATTACCAATAAAATTCATTATATACCCGTTTCCTACATTATTATTATCATTTCTGCTATTTGTAGTTGTAATTGTATTGATGTTAGTTATATTTCCAGCTGGATATACAACACTTCCTTGATTAGTAACATTAAACATTGGATTTTCTACCAATGATGTTGAAGAATGATGATGATTTGAAAGAATATATCTTGGAATTATTTGTTGATTCTCTCCACTATTGATCATACCAATATTTTGATTATTATTCGATTCCATAATATAATCATTCATCTGGTTATTCATGTAATGGAATTGTGGCGAAGGAACTGTTGTAATAGATGACGAATTTCTCATCTGACTGGGGTGGATATTGTTTATTCCATTATTATGAAGCGGTATGCTTCTTAACTGTATATTCTATAAAATATATCGTTAAAATTGTTAATGATAATGACAGATAATAAAGATTGATAAATACATTTTACTATACTTTATACTCACATTCATTCTTCTTTATTTTTAAATTTATCCAATAAAAAAAGGGTAAACTTAAATAAGAGTTAAGCTTATTATTATACCAAGTTCAAATTTAGTGTGTGCCTTCGGCACTTAAGTTTCAAAATTATATGATTTTCTAACCCTCTGGGCTTAGACTGCCTTAAGGAAATGATAAAATATGTATATAATAATATATATATTTTGAAAAATATAATTGTTGAAATTTTGCTAACGGCAAACTCAACCTGTCAATAGGTGAAATGTTCAATTGTAATAACCTCAGGGTAACCGAAGGTGAAAAATGCCTCAAGCAAAAATAATTAGAAAAGAAAATTTTAAAAATAGAGATTGAATGAATATTAAAATAATGGTAAATAGTCTAAATTTTGTTTGAAGATATTTTATTTAGATATCGCAGGTCAGGCATTTAAAAAGAAGATCAGATTGTATTCCTTATTAATTGTAAATACGAGAATTTTATTATATTAAAATGTACTAGATAATAAAGAGAAGATGTTAAAATTAAGAAAGAGTAGATCAAGGCATGATAAGAAGTGGATATGTTGTAGTGATTCCACTCCCACTTTTATTTTATGTAAACTCTTGATAATATTATTAAAATATTCTATTTGTTGATTTCATGCTTTTTAGAAATTGTTATTTTTTTATTATATTTTTATAGTCATTTCTATCTAGTTATATTTATTGTATATCTTAAAATACATTTTTCCGATATTTTTTCTAAAAATATTTCTATTGTTTTATGATGGATTAGCTTAGTATACCAAAAACATCTATAAAATAAAATTTTACCTATTTTTAAAAATTTAAAACCACTGATCATTTATTAATATTTGAATAATTAAATTACAATATTTATTATTAGTTTAATACAATTAAACATATAAATTAATAAACCTTGTCATTATTTTATATTACGAAAATGATTTCTTTATTGAGAGAAATAATATATTTTAAAATCTGGGTCGACAATATCTTCATCGAAATTTTATTAAATAAATATATTTCGGTAAATGCAATAGAAAATTTTTAAAGTAGATTAAATTCATTTTAAAAGTTCATTTCTAAAAGAAAATCATTAGTTTATTTTCTTATTAATTACTCTCTTACTTTATGTGGTATTGTAATTCTGATTGAATTAAATTGTTAATACATTTATATTAATTTTAAATACCAAATCCTTATAACATAATTATTGATAAAAAAATGGAATAAGTAGGTGAATATCAATTAATAAGTAATTATTTGCATGAGTAAAAAAACAAGATATTTTATTTTTGTAATATTTATATTTTTATGGTACTCCCGAAATAAATTATTAATACACCAGTTTTTATAAATATATGTAATAATAGTATATAAAACATGAAAAATTTTACAATACTCTTCGTCACACTACTTATATTCAAATATTTTTATTAATTTGTCAAAATATTCTAGTAAATTTTTGCCGTTATATTTGTTGAGTAACAGTATATGATCATTAAATTTTTCAAATGTATTTTTATTTTTTATTGAACTGTTACATATATATTTTAAATAAAAAAATTGAAAATATTAAAGAAATTAATGGATTTTATCTGCAGTAATGGTTAAAATTCCTCTACTTGAAAGATGAGATTTAACTGTTGAAATGTCAACATCACTTGGTAATTTATATGCACGATGAATCTCTCTTTTTACAGAACCATATTCATCATTTCTTGAATCGTGTCTACAATAAATTAAAACTTCATTTCCTGAAACTTTTACCTAAAATAAAATTATTAGAAAATAGATAAGATAACTTACTTCAATTTCATTAGGAGCAAAGAAGTAACATTCTAAACCAACTTCAAATTTGTCGTTGGTATTGTGGACTTTAACAACACCATCAGCTTGTTGCAATGGCCAATCCCATGATCCAGCAGCCTCAGAATGAACGGGAATAGTGCTAGTTGCCATTTTCAATTTGATTATTAAAAGTAATCTGAGAGTAAATTTTCTCTTCTTTTATACTGCAATCTAAGAAAGAGCTCTTGTAAAGGAGCATATAAATTCTGGTCTAGACAATAGAGATAAAATAGATGAGCATTGAGATGCATTTGTTTTTCACTTATCTCAATACCACTCATTTAATTTCGATAGTTGATTTAAAAATCCTTTTTAAATAGTTAATTTATATTTTCTGTTAGCTGTCAAATGTTTTATATTTAAAATCATTAAACTAGATATCTTCAGATTTTAATAATTTTCCTTCATAAAAGTATAATAATACTATTCATTAACTGCAACAGAACAAGTTTATTTACAAAAAGTTCAGCTATTGATACCATACGTAGGTTATTATAAGATTTGTTTATAGTTTACAATTACTTTACTTTATAACAATTTAACTTTCTTTTCTCAAATAAAAGATTTTACATTATTATTAAAGTCCATTTTTAAAAGTTGAACAGCAAATAGTCATTTTAACGTATCTTTATTGGCCAGCTATCAAAATTCATAGTGAAATTATAATAAACATTTTACAAGAGGTATTTGAATAATTCTTATTTTGAAAATATAATTAGAAAAAATCTTAAATCGTCTAAATTTCAAAAAAGTTCTATATGTACATTTTTAAAAACTCGTCACACAAATTTAATTTAACTGATAATTAATAATGTTATCGAGTAGTATTATATTACGCAAAGAATAGTAAAAAAAATTATTTCATATTATTTAAAAATATATATAATTTTGTTGAAAAAAATGTATTATATATCGGGAATAATTACTACACTTTTTCGGCAACTTCATAATAACCAAAATAGACTGAAAAGTATATGGATTACAGAATAAAAATAAACAAGTATAATATTGCTTTATGTTATCTCATCAATTGTTAAAAAATTATAATAATTTTTAAATAACCATTTACGATATGATAAAATTTCAGATTTATTACAACTTTTTGAATGTAAAATTTTTTTACGAAAGAAATTGTATTTTTAAAATTATCTTGGATTATAAAAGAAAGGGGTTTTTTCGTGTATAACTAATATATGCTTGCATTGAAAAATTAAAAAGATATATACATTAACATATACATTTAGATCTCTCTAGTAGAATATACAGTAGAATAATTTTAGAATTTAAAAAGAGGAAAGTTTCTTTTAATAACAAAGTATGCTGATTGAATCACTTCAATAAACTTAATAAATAAAACACTTTGTATATTTTCTTATAATCAAAAAAATTTGATTTCACTCGTTAATTGAAATATTTCTTTTTATACATTTATATATAATAAATATTTTAAATTTTTAAATGTTATTCCGAACTCATTCATTTAAATTCATTTGATATTAAACAAAAAGTACAAAATCTTATTTTAAATACGATAAATTTTACTAACTTCTTTTATCTTTTTTGTTTTAATTAAATATTTTTTTGTAAATTCTTGTATTGGTGAATTCTTTAATAGAATCGATATTTTATGAGTAATAAATAAACATACCATAATAAAAAATTTATCAAAAATTTAATTTTAATTGATAAATATAAAAAAATAAAGGATATAAAATGACATTGATTCATAAACAAATTAAACAGTATACCTAATTTAATTAATTCTAAGAAAGTTCTAGACATTTATCATTGTTTAGAATTTTTTTGAAAATTTTATTATTTTATAAGGAAATAATTTCTCTCATAAAATGTATAGTATGTCTTCAAAAAAATGAAATTTGTGTAGTCAACAAAATAAAGCAAAAAGATACATCTTTTACAGTAACTCTTTTAAATTAATTTGATAAAAAACGAACAAGACAATTATTTGTTTCTGTATGTATTGAAAGATACAATAATATATTTATCAACTGAATAAATAATTCAAACTATTAATAATAAATGGATAATGGTAATTCATTTTTATAAATTATTTTTACCAAAAAATAAATCCCCATTTAATTTGGAGGAGTAACAAAGGAGTGAAAAATATTTTTGATATTAAAACTTTTTTATATGTTAATATATATAACTTTATGTGGTGATTTCAAACAACACAATATTATTTTAATCTAAAGTCCTGTTCTTGAGATAAAGCTACATAAAGGTGTTTTGGTGTATTATTCTTGACCTCCTTAGAGTTATTCATTTTATCTGAAATTTTACAGGTATATATAGTTTTAGATACTAATAATATAAAAATAAAAAAAGTTAAAATTTCAAGTTCATTCTTGAGATTTTGAATTTTTTTGAAAATGCCCAAAAAAACTTAAATTCTTACACTTTAAAATAATATATCAGGATTTAGAGAAAAAAATTGATAAAAAAAAATATCTAAGTTTTCTTTTAACTTACATTTTAAGTATAATCTCATAAAAATCGGAAAACTTTAAGTACCATAAATTTTTGACTAAAATTTTTTGAAAAAAATGTTTTGGGAGAAATGTTTTGCATTTTTTTTAAAACATATTTCAAGATGAAAGTTTTAAAATAAGGTATTTTCACAACTTTTATGTATAATTAAATTCTCTATCGAATGACATATATATCGTACTAATACATTTTGTAATTCTGGAGATATAAAAAAAGTGATTTTTTAATTTTTTGAAAAAGTGCTATTTTTTAGTTTCAAGTAAGATAAAAAGTTTCAATACGTCAATTTTTTTTTAAATGTCTCAAATTCCCCCTAGAGAAATTTGTTACGAACATTTTAAGATATTAACCGTTAATTTATCTCTTCTCATTCTTGAATTAGTCAAAAAACAAATTAGTTAATTTTTTTTTTCTAATTTTTAAATTTTAAGAAAAAATATATGCAAAGATGAAACTTTTTGATCATTCTATGTTAACAAAATATATGTGAAATTGAATTCTCTATCGAATGAAATCTAGATCGTCTTAATCTCACTGTCCGTTCTTGAGATACATCGCATTAAGGTACTAAAATCTAAGATTTAGTACCTCTATTTTCCCTTCATATGGTGATTTTTTATTCAAAATTTTACATATAGATGTAATTTCTATTGTTTATTATATGTACATAATAAAAATCACCCAAAAAGTACGATCTCGGAAAATAGTAATTTATCAAAAATTCCCCTATATATAGGGGAAAAGTTTACCTCTTTAAATGGTTTTTATTTTATGTCCTTCTTTTTACTAAAATAAGATAATAAATGCATAGTTTAATATGCTAGATAGAAAAAATAAATATTAGTTTTATTTGAATTTTTGTTTTTAAGGTAGTCAATTAATAACATAAGACAATTTTATAAATTTCTTAACACAGTAACATTTTGTATGTATATAATAGGAAAATTTGTATGATTTTTAGATTCTAAGAATTAAAAATAAAATGAAGAATTTATTTTTCCTAATCTAAGTAAAAAATTCAACGATTTATAAAAGTTATAGAAGAAATATTTTTAACATCTAAACTTTAAAAGATGCTTAAAAATTTATTATATAGTGAAGAAGGGATCACTGTTCTTTTATTTTTATATAAAATTTAAATAGTTTTGACATTATATATGACTTATACAAATGCCTAAAAACAATAAATCATTATATCGCGTAAAATAAAGTTCACATAATTTATTATATTTTTGTAAGCTGAGATGTCCAATGATACTATCAATTCAAAGTGTGAAATAATCTTACTAGACATTACCAAATTATTTGCTAGGTATTTGACTAGACGTATTTTAATGAAAAAAATTATATATATAAGGTTTGCAAAATGGCATATTCTTACCAAAAAAAATAGTTTGTGGAGTTGCATCTTTATAAATCTTCATAAATTGCTACTGTGGAAAATTTCCTTTATAAAACATTTTTGCTTCCAATTATTATACTACAAATGAAGCTCCAGTCGGAATCTCACTTTGAAAATGCTTCAAGAATAAGCCGTTCAACAATACAATCGTATTCAACAAAGAACTGCATTATGATTGTAATAACAAAAGTATGGAACATTTCAAATTTTATTTCCCAAAAGCTTGCACAGATTGCGCCAAATATTCCTGGCATATGGAAATCAAAAATGTTTATAAATACCACATGCACAACAAAACGTGCACTAAAAGCAGACACATTCTGTTTGTGTCTGAGGATTTTGTCATAATAACAGTGATTGAAAAAAGAAACAATATTTCGTACAAACTTACAAGTGTAATATCTGACAAGAATGTTTCACCAAATCCTTGCTGTATAAAAGAGAATGGAAAAATGGAACAATTTACTGACAACTATTTTATGGATGTTCAGAGAATCAACTTCTGGCAATCTGAATTTAATGATACAAGTTCTGTTAATGTACCTTTAATTACAGGAAAGTTTTACGAACGATATTTTAATGATGATATGGATTTAACATCATTATTTTAATGAATAATATTAAAATTCCAAAAAGAAAATTCAGAAACAGATCGCTTTAGAAATTTCGCAAAATTAATTATTCCAGGTGATAGAGAAAGAATTACAAAAAATCACATTAAGAATAATATATTAAACATTTCAGATACAATATTTAAAGAGTTATGCGTAGAACGTAGAAACTTTATAATTGACTTTTTATCAAAGAGAAATGAAACTGATAAATTCTTACGAAACTATTTGAAAATGAAAAATATTATTAACTTAAGTTACAATAACAATGAACATAAAAATGTATATGAAATGAAATTTTGCTGTAATGTCAATGTTGTTGAAAAATTCTTAATGATGGTTATGAAGAAAATACCTGCTACACAAGAGTTCCAGTGGTTACAGAAAATAATGAAATACGGTTTGCAGATTATGAAAACTACTTATATTATGAAACAACAACAATTAATTCCCTATCAATAATTAAAATAAACTAGTCAATTGAATTAAATGACACAATCATTGAAGATACCTAAAATACTATTATCACTAATATTTTTGATACTATTAAAAATTTTATCAATAATAGTAGTGAATTCGTTTGGAACATCAGTTTAGTACACCAGATACCAGAAATGAAGATTAAAATAATGTTTACAGAATGGGTATCTCGATGTTATATCAATTTAATGAATAATTATAAATATAAAACTATAGCAATTATAGTAATTATTTTTTATTTAAAATTTCACAGATAGATGTAAATTTAAATGCTTACTACATGCAACAATAAAATTGACCAAAGAAGTCCGATCCCCAAAATAGTAAGTCATTGAAAATTTTTCTATATCTTAGAAGAAAAGTTTACTTCTTAAAATGGTTCTCGTTTTATGTACCTCTTTTTATTATAATAAAAAATGCATTTAAACATGCAAAATGAAAAAAATAAATAATAGCTTCAATTGAATTTAGTTCTTGAGTTGCGTATATTTAAATGAGAATGATTCTGAAATTTATGACACCATAAAATAAAAAATTACAAGAATATCTTATATTTTTTAAAAATGTTAGAAAAGATAAGTTTATAGAAGTCATTAAGCCAATTGTTTTAAATAAATTTAAAATATTAATTTATATTCTTAAAAATATAGTATATAGGATAGGTGGAAAAATTGGTTTTTATCTTATTTTTGTAATTGTTGTGCCGATTAAATATATTTAAAACCATTGCAGTATAGTACAATTACTAAGTCACAATAAAAAATGTTAAAAGATAATTATATTTAACTTTTTAAAATTTAACAAAATTGATACTTAATATCATTAAATTCTATAATAAATTAGATTTTTCACGCCAAATATTTTTATGTTAAAATAATCTATACTAAATTGTTTCAAACTACTGTAATTTAGTTATCCATATTTATAATATTAAAAATTTAAGATATGGCGATGTAAACCCTTATTTTAAAAAAAATGTAAAAAAATCTAGAAGTTTTGCTATGCTTCATAAGAATTGAAAAAAAAATAACCAAAATTTCTAAGTCGAAACTATTCATCTAGACATTTTAAAAATAAATTTTTTAATATTTTTTAAAAAACTACTAATACTTTGATTTAAATATATTTGTAGCTCTTTAAAGTCTAAATAAAATTTCCTCAATACGAAAAGTGTCCAAGTAATTGTTTTGATTTATTTTTAACGTTATCAACTTAAAAAAAATATTTTTATCATTTTAAATACATAAAAACTGTATTTTATTTTTCATAATATATTTTAAAAAGTATACATTAAATTTGTAAAGCTATTCTCTATTATGTTACCAAAGTGCGAAATGATAAAATAATAATTGCCTAAATTAGATTATTTTAGATTGAATAATTATAATATATCTATGATCAACCTCTAATATTATTAATATTAAAAAAATAGTCAAATTTTAAAACTAAATCTGTATTTTAAATTTCTATCTATTTTAGTCACATAAAAATTAAAAATTTTTATTAATTTGGAATTTGTAGAAAATTATTCAAATATAGAGCATCAAATGAGTTTAAGATCAGAAAATATATAATAAAACAATTTCGATACAATGTATTTTATAAATTTCTAACATTAAAAAAACTATAGAATTTTAATAATAATTATAAATACTATAAAATACGGAACTAGTTATTCGAATATTACTATATGTGTTTTTTTATAAAAAAAAAGTTTTAGAATTTTTTTTAAATTTAAAATTTTTAAATATTAAAAAAAACAGACCCTGCGGACAAGTAGCGACGAGCGAAGCGAGTTGCTGCTTCTCCTATTGTAATTCAAATATCTTAAAATAATTTTTTACAAGTTAACTTACAAAGACAAAAAGTGCATTTCGTTGGCTTAAAATGAATAAATACAAAAATCATATAATATTTATATCTTAATTTAAATATAGTTAATTTAACACAAAAAAATTACTCTATGAACTATAAAAAGAATGTATTTAACAAAATGTGATTTTTACTTTATTTGAAAGGAGCAGTTGGTTTAATAATAATGAATTTCAGAAATTAATTAAAAAGAAATAATGACTTTTATTAATTTCAAAATAAATTATTATACTACTTCAAGAATATATTTTTTATAAATGAACGTTAAAAGTAAATCTTAGACTTATTATTATAAGTTAAGAAAATTATGCACTTTGATTTGAAAATAAACGATTTGTTAAAAATAAAGTTTGCAAAACATAAAATATTGTTCTATGTAATATTAAAGAGTTTATACTTGTGAGTACGTTTATTTAATATGAATTTTATGTATAATGTTTAAATATAGTTTGTAAATATGTTTTTATTATTTTAAGATGAGATTCTTTATAAAGATATTGACGTTAGTAAAAAAGCTTCTTTAATAGAATATTAAACTTCCCAATCAAGTGCCAAACTTAAATTGATACCTTCTGTTTCAATCATTAATTTTAACATTTCGTAAATAAAATAGTAATCCACTTTATCTGGATAAGAAAGGCTATCAACATACTCCAAAACCTTTCCATAATCTTTTGCGAATTTGAAATTAGCAAAAAGAGATTCATAACTTTGACGAACAGCTTGTTTTGCAGCGAAAACTTTATGACGATCTTGAATTTTTTTCCAGGGTAAACCATTCTCATTTATTAAATCAGCAATCATGTAACACCATGATTCAATGTCATCTTTTCTTCCTAATTCAAATCCTTTGTGACCATTCAAAGAAGCAAATTTAACAGTTCCTTTAAATCTACACCTTTCCCTTGGTGATTTAACTTCATCGTTCTCATTAACAATTTTTCTAGCCATACCAAAATCCAAAAGATAAATCTATAATATAATATTTAATCAATAAGCTAGTAATTAAAACAAACAATTCTTTTTTTTGTTCCTGCCCCACAGGCAAAATTACATGGTTTAACATCTCTGTGAATATAACCACACTTATGAAGATCTTCTAGTCCTTCTAAACATTGAACTGCCACATGAAAACCTGTTGAAAGAGAGAAATGTTTCTTTGCCATTGCATGTCTTAAATCCGACAAATTAGGACCAACAAGGTCCATGAGAATTAGATAATAGTTAGATTTTTTGGCTCTATCAACAAGTCTTACAAAGTGGGATTGAGCTCCTCTCTCCAGATTTAATAATTTCAATATGGCAACTTCCATTTTTAATTTTGGATGTTCTCTATTAGGGACCTTTTTTTCAATCTTCATTGCATAACAGGATTTATTAGGATCTTTTAAATCTTGAACTTTATAAACAGCACCATATCCTCCTTCTCCTAATAATTTAATCACTTTATAACTGGATTTTTTTGTAGCTAGAGTCTCCCCAGGTTGAACCTCTTCAATATATCCAAATTCTGTTTCAGAAGTCATTACAGATCGAAATTAAATGATCTTTCTTTTATAAATAAAATCAATATAATATTTATGACATAATATTTTAAATTTAACGTTTATTCAAAAAATTAAATATTACTATTTACAAAAAAAAAATTCCTATTTCTATCAACAATTATCTACCTAGTGGTTTTTTTTAACTAATTTTTTTGGAATAAAAGATATTAAAATAACATAATAAATTTTAATTTTGTCTATTAATTTGATTGATAGCAACATCCGCCAGCCTCTCGCTCATTTGAAAGTTGTTTGGTAAACTTCTAGCTATTTTAACAGCCTCAAGACAGTACCGTTCAGCTAGTTCTCTTGTTTTTTCTAAACCATCAGAATTCATTACTATATCCCAAGCTTTTTTAGTATCACCTTCCTGGGAAAAGTTCCTATTTATTAAAATATTCAATTCTGGGTATTTTTTGGCTGCATATAAAACAGGACCCGTCGCAAGACCTTGTTTTAAATCGTTTCCTGCTGGTTTACCTAAAGTGTCACTTGTTGCAGAGAAATCCAACATGTCATCTATCAATTGAAATGCAAGTCCCAAACTTTTACCATACTCATATCCATTTAATTGATCCTTTTCACAACATCCAGCTAACATTGCTACAGATTTACAACTATGAGCAAATAAACTTCCCGTCTTGTAGAAATTTTTCAATAAATAATGTTGGAATCGTTCTTCGGCATTATTTTTGTTTGATGAATTGTAACCATTAATTTGCATAAATTCTCCTTGTACCAAATCTTCAATAATTTTCGCCATTGTAGATATTACAAGAGGATCACCAATACTACATAATTTTTGTGTAGCTTTAGCTAATATATAATCTCCAACTAAAACAGCCATTTTATTACCCCACAAAGCATTAACTGTTGGAGTACCTCTTCTCATATCACTTTTATCAATAACGTCATCATGAACAAGAGAAGCTGTATGGATCATTTCTGAAACAATTGATATTTTATACTGATTCAATGAAATTAATTCTCCATTTCGAGTATGTTGATTCATAGCATTAGCCATCATCAAAGAAACTTTTGGACGAAATAATTTCCCTTTCTTATTGAAATAATGTCGTGCCATATTCTCTAAATTTCTCCTAAAATTACCGCCCTTTTCTAAGGAAGAATTAAATGCTGAAGTAACAGATTCAATTGACTTATCGTCATGTGTCAAAAGTGACACTACAACTTCTGATTGGAGATCTTCTAATTTTTCTCTGATAAAATCAGGAAGTTCTAAATTGTTAGTTGTTGTTTCCAATTGTTGAGAAGCAACGGCTTTACTACCATATTTTATCCAACTAGAGTGAATATTGCTTCTTCCTCCAATAAATGATGAATACTTTTTAAGAAATAAGATGGGATAAGAAGAAAAGGTAGCTCCAGCACGCTTAACAAATTCCATTTAATAAAAAATTGCACTATACATTATTATATTACCAACAATATATTATTTTCGTGTTAAGATTTAAAAAAGAGTTATAACTGTTACTTTCTCTTATTATCTTAGTGATCTATTAGTGCGATTGTTCCCTTATCAAAATAAGTTCAAGTTTAATATAGAATGCAATACTATGTATTCATGAAATACTGATTGTAATATTACGTTCTATAAATTCGCAATTAAAATTGTTTTGAAACCTCTATGGTACTTAATTTATTATACATATTTCAAATGCTTTGAAAAAAATTAATTTTATTCATACCAACTGTAATCAGTTATCAGTAAAGTAGTTATTAAAAATTGTTTAAAATTTTATTGTAAAGAATACCACCTTCTATACTACTCACTTAAATATAAGACAAATAATCCGTGTCTTCAACTTAACTCTGGCATACGTAATTAAAGCTCCAACATATTTTCTAACGCTACTACTAGGATTATTTATTAAAAATGTATTTCTATCACTGGCAGATTTGGACCCAATCTTGTTTAAAACACATACTCGCTCTAAAAAAAGTAGGAAAAAGGGAATTAAAATCCACAAACATGTTCCAATTTGTGGACGCTACTCCAATTTTTTCATACAATGATTTGATTTTTATTTGCTATCTATACGTGATTGTTTGGCGAGTTTTTATCCTTTTTTTTTCGTATTTTTTTGTGCATAATTTTTTTCAAGACGATTAAAATAAGATTTAATTTATGTTTCTTATTATTGTACAAATCTATTAACAAATTGTTCTAAATTATTGTGGTATTTCGAAATCATTTTTAAGTAAATATTTTTTTTTTTTTTAGAAAATTAAAATTATGCGTCCTAGTAAATACATAAAGACTTCTGTCCGTGTTGACTATGCCCCAGATGTGTGTAAAGATTTTAAAGAAACCGGTTTCTGTACTTTTGGAGACTCATGTAAGTTTTTACATGATCGTGGAGACTATAAACATGGTTGGGAAATTGAACGAGATAGTAATGATCAAACTACTAAGGATAGCGATGATAAATATGTCATAAAAAATGATGAAGAAAAGGATTCAACACCAACAGAATGTCCTATTTGTGAAAAAGAATTTACCAATCCCGTAATTACTAATTGCAAACATTTCTTTTGTCAATCATGCGCTATTAATAATTTTAGAAAAAGTAAAAAGTGTTTTACATGTGGAGAAAATACAAATGGCATTTTTAAAAATGCAGATAAAATCCTGAAGTCTAAAGTTGTTAAAAAGAATGGTGATGAGGAAGATGAGTTTAGTGAAGAAGATGATGAATAAATTTTCTAATTATAGTTTAAAAATTCCATGTGTATGTGTTCCACAGTAATATTTTTATTTAATTGAAATTTTTATGTATATAAAAAAAAGATGTTATTTAGAAATGTACTTTATAAAAGGGTGTTTTGTAGTATAGTGTCTAAATACCGAAAGCAAGATCTTCGAGAAAATATTCTTTTAAGGCCTGATTCATATATTGGATCGACAAATGATGTAACATGCTATCAATTTCTATTTAATGATAAAATTAATAAAATGATTAAGAAGTAAGGTTTCATATGTTCCTGGATTTGTAAAAATATTTGATGAGATTTTGGTAAATGCAGCTGATAATAAACAAAGGGATCCTAATATGACGTTTATAGACATTTCAGTTAGTAATTATGAGGAAATTAGGATACGAAACAACGGGAAATGTATACCCATTCATGTTCATCCAACCATGGATCTTTATATTCCGACATTGTTAATGGGTCACCTGTTAACTTCTTCTAATTACGATGACAATGAAAAAAGAATAGTTGGTGGAAGAAATGGTTATGGAGCGAAATTATGTAACATTTATTCAAAACAATTTTCAATTACTTGTTTTGATTCTAAGAATAACAAAAAATTCTCACAGACATGGTATGATAATATGTCAAAATGTGATGTTCCTACTATTGAAGAAGTGCAACATTCAAATGGTGAGGACTATACTGAAGTAAGCTTTATACCAGATTTATCTAGGTTCAATATGAAAAGTATAAATAATGAAGTTATAAATATTCTCAGGAAAAGGGCATTTGATATAGCTGGTACATGTGATGGAATAAAAGTTTCATTTAATGGAGACTTGATTAATGTTTCAAATTTTGAGGAATATGTTAATTTATATTTATTAGAAATGAAAGAAACTTTGAAAGTTTTTAAGACGAAACGTTGGGAAATATATATTTCACAATCCTTACAAGGATTTCAACAAGTTAGTTTTGTAAATAATATTGCTACTCTTAATGGTGGAAACCATGTAAATTACATAACAAACCAGATTATAACACATATTAAAGATTTATTAAAGAAAAAAATTGATGTAACAAGATTAAAGAATTTCCATATTCAAAGTAATTTAAATGTTTTTATTAAATGTAATATTGAAAATCCCACATTTAATTCACAAACAAAAGAACAACTTACATCAAAAGTTTCCGAATTTGGATCAAAATGTGTTATTCCTAAATTTTTTATTTCTGATTTTTTAGAAAATTCAACTATACTTGAATCCATAGAGAACTCAACTAAGCGTCAATCTGTTAGAACCACGAAAAAAGCCAAGAGACTATTTAATCCAAAGTTGGTAGATGCTTTTTATGCAGGAAGTGGTAATTCAAGAGAATGTTCTTTATTTCTCACGGAAGGCGATTCTGCTAAAGCTTTAGTTATTGCTGGTCTATCTGTAATTGGAAAAGATTACTATGGTGTTTTTCCTTTAAAAGGAAAGATTGTCAATGTTCGTGATCTATCCTTTAATGATTTAATGGAAAATGATGTTTTTCGAAATATTGTAGAAATTGTTAATCTAAATGAAAATTTTGATTATTCTCAGGACCACAACCGCAATTCACTTCGCTACGGGAAAGTAATCTTATTTTGCGATCAAGATTTTGATGGTATGCATATTAAGGGCCTTATTATAAATTTGTTTCACAAATTCTGGCCAGAACTAGTTGAATCTGGATTTATTCAAACTTTTAAGACTCCGTTATTTAAAGTCACACGGAATAAAGAAGTATTTAATTTCTACAGTAAATTTGATTTTGATGAATGGTTAAATAAACAAGAAAATAAAGAAAATCTCTCAAAGTGTACAATTAAGTATTATAAGGGTCTTGGTACATCTACCGAAGAAGAAGCTAAGGAATATTTTAAAGAATTTGATAAGAATTTGATTACATTTACTTGTAATAGTGAAAAGGATCATTTATCAATAAAAAATGCGTTTAGTAAAATTTCAACGTCAGATAGGAAAGAAATGATTCAAAATCACATTTCTACTAGTACCTCCGGTAGTAATTTTTTACCAATTTCAACTTTTATTAACAGTGATCTAGCGGATTTCTTTAAATATGATGTCAAACGTTCTATTCCTAATGTTATTGATGGTTTAAAACCAAGTCAAAGAAAGGTCTTATATACAATGTTTAATAAAAAGTTTAAAAATGGCAAAATAAAAGTTAATCAATTAGCTGCAATTACAGCAGATTTCTCATTATACCATCATGGCGAAGATTTTTTGACATCTACCATTGTAAAAATGGCTCAGAATTTTGTAGGTGCAGAAAATATTAATCTTCTCGAACCGGATGGGCAATTTGGGACAAGAGCTTGTGGTGGTAATGATTCTGCAGCTGGAAGATATATTCATACATACCTCAATCCACTTACTAGACTATTATTCCCAAAAGAAGACGATAAATTACTTAATTATACTAAAGAAGAAAATCAAATTACTGAACCTTTTTATTATGTCCCAATCATACCGACGATTTTAGTTAATGGAGGAAAAGGAGTTGGAACAGGATGGAATACTTTTGTATGCCCATATAATCCTATTGATATAATAAATAATATAAGGTTAATGCTTGATGAAAAAGAACCCGTAAAAATGGTACCTTATTTTAGGAATTTTGAAGGTACCGTTACTGAAACTAAAACAAACGGATTATTTGAAATTAAAGGGATATCACAAGTGTTTGTTAATCATTTAGAAAATACATTAAAAATTGTTATCACTGAACTTCCAATAGGTTTATGGACAGATACTTTTAAGGAGAAGATTATTCAGCCATTTTATGAAAAAAAAATTCTAAAATCATTTCGTGAATCAAGTAGTAATAATAAAATTTATTTTGAAATAACTTTATCTAACGAAAAAAAAGTACCATGTAAATTGGCAAAATCATTAAAAAAACTGGTAAATACAAGGAGTATGGTGTTACTGGATGGAAGAGACAATTTAAAACATTATAAAGACACAAATGAGATATTTAAAGAATTTTTCGACATTCGCAAAAATTTGTATGAGAAGAGATTACTAAATGAGATAAATATTTTATCAAGACAATTATTAATTTATAAAAATCAAAGAGATTATATAAATAGTATATTGTCAAATAAGATGTCTTTGGTGAATAAATCAAAAGAAATTATGATAGAAAATTTAAAATTAAAAGGATTTTGTTCTAATCCATTAAAAGAAAATTCAAATGACTATGAGTACCTTACTAATATTTCCGCTTTATCAATTCACTGATAAAGAAATTTCAAAAGTTAGAACAAAAAATTGCTGAGGAAAGTAAAAAAATAAGCTCTTATGAGATGTTAACGTGGAAAGATTTATGGAAGAACGATTTAGATAAATTTGAGGCTTCCTATAAACCTTAACTTTCTAGAATAATACTTTATTATCTATGGATCTTTATGAACTTAATTTTAAATATTTTATTTATATTTTAATATTTTCTTTTGAAATGTAGGTTGAATGTTAAATAATAAAATTATTTCACTTTTGAAACTATTACATAAAAAAGAAAGATTTACTTGGATTGACCTAGATTGGAATTACTAGATTTTAATGTTAAAACTTTCATATTGTATTATTTTTATTATACAATATAAGTAGTTATTATTTATATATTTATAGTATCTATACAAAAATGATAATAAAAATTTTTATATTTTTTAATTTAATTTCTCTTATATGGACACAACAACCCTTTTATGGTATGTTTTTTTTGAAACAATAGAAATAAATTTTTTTTAAAATCTTTATAGCGTCAAACAATCCAGAAGGTTACAATTTTGTAGGTAAAGATATGTACATTCCTGAGAAAATAAGTTATCCATCAAAAAATGATATTGATACAGAGTCTATAATAAGACCAATATTATCACCAGTTCAAAGAATGTTCCAAATCGCTGAAAATAATAATAAAATGTATGAGTATGCAGAGAAGTATGAAGAGAAAAAAAAAGCATCAATATTTGATCCAGATTCATTTTTAGAAGCTATTGGTTTGAAACCAACTACTACAACAAAAGCTCCAACATTTGTAGAAAAATTATTTGATCCATTTATCCGACCTTTTAAAAAAGACTTTGAAAGATATGCTAAAGAATCTCCATTCAAATCAATACTTTCCTCAACACCTTTGCCGAACAGTGTATTTAATAACGAATCACCACGTCATCGTCAACCATCGTCATCAATTCCTGAGGTTAAAGCTTACACAGATTTTCAAAAACTCGCCAACTCATTTCATCTTGATCCTAATTTTGAGCCGTTAAAACCTCTAAAGCCACCACCATCTATTTTTCCATTAATTGAAAATAATAATGGTAGTAATGATTTATTAAAATCTAGACCCATAAAAATTTTAGAGAAATTCTTTAGTAAAGACGAAGATGAAAAAGACTTATTTGGATTTCCAAAACCTAATAATATAGAGTTGAGGAATCCATTTACTACTAATCCACTTATGTCTATGTTTACTACCGCTAAACCAAAAATTTCTGTTGACGATGTTATTGAAAATATACCAAAGATTCTTAAACCTGTTTTTCCTACTCCAAAACCTGATGATCTTCTTAAATTCCATACTTTACTACCTGTTCCAACATTACCTAATCCTTATGAAAATCCCTTATTATCAAGTAATAGAAATAAGTTGGCGAGACAAATTTAACACTTGATTATTATCAATTTTTTTGTTTTTTTTTATTTTTTATTTTGCTTTATAAATCTTTTAATATCTTTTTTATTTTTTTATAAATCTTTTAGATGACTCCTCTTTCAAATTTACTAGAATCACTGGGTGAATATGCTAAACCTCAAGACGAAATACAATTTGGGAGAGACAAAAGTATTTCAATTCTTGGAATGCCAATAGGAAAAAAAGATGGCTTGTCTTTATCACCAACTACCGGAATGAGTTATGGTAAAAAAAGTATGTTCGGACCAATTGCTGTAAACGATCATTACAATGTTAAATGGGACTTTTTTGATAAATTTAAAAGTATAATTCAAGATACCAGTTCTTCTTTTGGTCTTGATACAATGCTAGCAAAAACGATGTATGCAGGAAAATATAAAAAAATTTAATGACATTAAATAGTTTTAGTAATAAATATATATTAAAATCTGAACAAAAATTAACTAAATTCTAGCGTTGTCGTAATTATTGATAAACCATTCAACTGATTTTTTAATTCCTTCGTCAAATGGAGTAAAAGTGAAATTAGGCAGATATTTCCGTAACTTTGAATTAGAAGCTGTTTTCTTATATTGACCATCTGCTTTGGAAGTATCTTTTATTATTTCTCCGGTGAAATTCATTGCCTTAACAACACTATTTACAGCATCCATTATTGAAACTTCATCCTTCTCATCAACTGAAAGAATTATTGGATCAACTTCATCATAATTCTTAAGAACCCAAATAAATAATTTAGCTAAATCTGATGAGTAAATAAATTGTCTTAATGGAGTGCCACTACCATATACTGTTAATGGTGTCTTATTCTTTTGAGCTAGATACACTTTATGTATGATTGCAGGGATGACATGTGCACTATTAAGATTATAATTATCATGTTCTCCAAAAATGTTGCATGGTATGACGGAAGTATATTTAACACCATATTCCTGAGCATAACCTCTATTAATGACATCAATCATTCTTTTAGCATAGGAATATCCAAAATTAGAATCATGAGGAGGACCATTATGGATCATTGATTCATTAATTGGATATGTTGTCTTGTCGGGAAAAATGCATGTTGATAAACAGGAGACACACTTCTTAACATTTCCTTCATAACAACATTGAAGAACGTTCCTATTAATGTCCTAAAAAATTTGAATAAAAAGATTTCCGCAGTTTGAAAGCGAGTTAGTGTTAATTTCTGTAGATTTATAAATTATGTATGGAAAGTTCGACAAAAGACGCATTCATAAAGTTTAATATGTATACAACTGACTGTGATGATAACATTTAGCTAGAGTCTCTGACATTGATTTACTTAAATGAAGACAACCGCTAACCTGAGTCAGTTAAGAAAGAATTTTTGTTAGTAAAACCTACCATATTAATTTGAAAAAATGTCAAATTATGAGCCATATTGTCAAAGAGACCCCCGACTTTAGCAGCAAGATGAATAACGTGAGTGGGCTTGTGCTTTTTAAATAACTCTCTGGTTTGTTCGAGATTTGTTAGATCACAATCTTTTGAACCAATAAAAATATATTCATCTTCTTTAGAATTTTCTTCCAAAACAATCTAAAAAATACAATATTAGATATTGACATATCAATAAAGTACCTTTTTTATTGCTGACCCAACAAGTCCTGTACCTCCAGTTACAAGAACACGCATTTCTTCCTATAAAAATATTTAAATTATAAAAATAAAACTATATTCTCATCTATAACCAAAATATATTATAAAGTGATAACAATCAATATTGATATGATAATAAAAATATTGAAAAAAGAAATATACAAATTTAACAAATACAATACGTGTCACACATACAATATATGGTTCGTACCAATAATATATAAATTTAAATAGATAAAAAGATACAAAAGTAAATTAAATTTATCAAATAAATCATCAAACACATTTAATATATAAGATATATAAAAATTATGTATGATGAAGAAATGAAGGAGATAATTAATATAAGAGTAATGTAGCAACCGTATGAGACTTTGAAAATTTATCTATTTTCGGGAATCTTCTCAGCATGCTTCTTAGTATACTCATCAGCTTTCTTATTAAATGTTTTCCTATCATTGATGAATATTTCAGCAATTTCTGCTCTTAATGGATGATCTGGTTCTGGTTCTACAATAAGACCTAACAAAGCATTTATAACCTGTTCTGTCTTTGTTGCTGGTTTCCAATTTTCTGGTGCTATTATTGGAAGGCATACCTGCCCCTTCTCATCAACATTTGGGTGATATATTTTAGTTAAAAATAGTACTTTTGGTGGCTTAAATGGATATTCTGGTGGAAAATCAATTGATATCTTGAAAGCTCCTTTGTTGTATGGCTCACGATCCGGTATCAAAAGTCCTTCCCAATGGAGAAGATTGCTTTCGTTAAACTCAAGATTTACAAACCCTGCATTTCCAGAGTTTTTTATATCATTTATTTCCTAAAATAACCACAAAAAAATTATTATTTTAAATTTATAAAAAAACAATAAAAAAATTGCCATTTAAAATTTACCTTAACAAGTCGTCTATGGGAAGAACTCATAATTTTAACGAACCAAATTTACTATTACTTAGTAAAGTATCCTATAATTAAAAAAAAACAATTAAATTTAGTAGTATATAAATGAAATTTAAAAAATATGCAATAAAAATAAGTAAAAGAAAGTTTAAATTTGTTAAAAGACATGTGGTAAAATGACACTGATGTTTACGTTTCAAGAATATAACGCTTCACTAGTATTTCAATACAAAATAATACAGTATACGACGGTATCTACATTTATATGAAGAAATATCTTTATTAAAATAACTAATAAAAATAATAAAATAAACAATTGTGGTATGATATCTATCCCTGTCTCTTCAACCACTTTTCTCGTAATTTTTTTATATCTCCAGATGTAAAACTTTTCCTCTTACTACAAGGTGTTAGAGTACATTTTGCATCACACGGATTAACATAATAAGGAGCACAACAACAAAAACATTTTTGACCTATTGATATACAATTGACAGGCTTTAGACTCCATACTTGATCACGGATATTCTGTGGAACAAATGCTCCAAGAAAATCTGCGCTTGATACACCTTTAGGTGGCCATATTTGACAATTTCCGGTGTCTGAATCATATGCTTCTGGTGTCATTGCGCAAGCTTGGTTTTCAGTTGGCAAATCACAAATACGATCAGATATACCAAAACTATTTGCACCAGGTTGATAAGAACATCCACTACTGCAAGCCAATTGGACATTACACATTCCACATGCACGAGCAGATTTGTTAAAAAGTTCACTATAATCCATAATTTTTTGTACTATTGGTTGTCCGATTCCGACAATTAACTTTATAAAAAATTAATTACATGTAATAAATTTTAACCTTACCTGCATATATCTATTACTATAACATTGTCGTGGTAAACTACTCCAAAACGATCTATCAGATGTACTAAAGCAAGGACCATAATCACTCCAATTTCTACAATTAGGACTTCTACCGGTACTAGAACCAGAAATAGCAGAGAAGGCAGATGCTAAGAATGTATCAACAATTTCAATATTATAAACTAGTATTAACACAACTAATAAGGAATAAGAAAAATAATTTTTCATATTTTTAATATGTCTTTGTAAATTTTATATGTATAACAAATTTTAAATTAATATTTCAAATTTCAAACTATTAAGAAGGTCGTCGCTTTATTCTATATTAATGATATATTGTAGGAAAAAGGAATAAAAGTCAAGTAGTAAAATATTATATTAAATAATGTGATTGATTATTATTTACATCAAATGAATTTTTGGTAGAGGAATGTTAGAAGAATTATTATTTTTAGTAATTAAATCTTTTTCTTCTAACAGGTCATTAATTTTTATTAATTAAAATTATAAAATCAAAAATAATTTATTTATTAAATTATTATTAGGTAAAAATTAAAAGAAAATAAGAAAAGTAGTTTAGAAAACAAGTGCTTTATTTTATAGGTTCATTATTTTTAGAATTCTTATTTAAAATGTTCTGGATAATAGTGCCAATAAAAAAGTATATAAAGTAAATGGAGAAAAAAAATATTATTTTATTAAAAATGAATTTTTTTATTTTAAATGCTACGGTTTTTTTCTTCTAATAATATATACTGAATCCTTTTTCTTTGGCGGTGGAGGAGGCTGCTGCTGTCAGCAACAATCTTGTGGATGCTGTCAACCAGTTCAGAACTGTTGTTGTCAAGGACCGCCACCACCACCTCCAGTTTCAAGTTGCTGTTGTGGATCAAGTTGTGGATGTTAATGACAATCAATTTGTACAAACATTTTAACTAATAATACATTACTTTAGTCATATAAATTAATATTATATATATATATATATTTTATCAAATGTTCAAGTAAATTATATTTTTTTCTTAATATGTTATTTTCATGTGTACAAATATAAGTCATTTTAACCACACAACTCTTCCCATTATTAGTGCGCAACACATATTTGTGAATAAATACACACATTTCAGCATCAATCACTTATACATTTATATATGTTGTTTGACTAAGTTATCTTAATAAATTTTCTTATTTAGAATGACAAAATTTTTTCTATAACTTGCTTTGATAATCCTTTACAATAGAAAAATTTATTACTTTTAATTTTATTTAAATAATAATAAAATTAATAATAGATCATGACTAATATATATTATTATAACATTTATATGTTGTATTTTTAATCACTTTATTTTTCAAAGAAAGTTTAACATATCAGTGTTATTTAAATAAATCTAATATCTGTAGTAATGTCACGTAACGTTAAACGTGAAATTTACACTACCGCACAACCAGATGGAACTTTAGTAACAACAACCACAATAACAAAAAGTCTTCATGAGCAAGATATTGAATATAGTTTTGGAAGAGGTGAAGTAAACCAGAAATATTGCTGTAGGCCAGAAGGAATATTGAGAATTATTGAAATTATTATCGCTTTGATTATTATTAGTCTTATTACTAGCGTTTTTGGACCAGGACCATTTAAAGGAATACTTTTTGGTCAAACTATTCTTCTAATATTTGTTGGAATTACATTTTGTATAAGTTTTATCTATCTAGTTGTATATTTTTTCAATCTTCATGAAAGTCATCTTGATTTTTGGCCATGGATAGTTACTGTAATTTTATTTGTAACCTATTCTTCATAAAAATATTTTTTACAGGATTTTGTTTTTTCAATTGTCGCAGTAGCTTTTTATTTTATTCTTGGAATAATTGAAGCATACTATGCAACTGGAGCTTGGGCAAACAACTGTAATGATATCGGTGGTGATGGTATAATGCATAATGGTTGTAGAACAATATATGAATGGGCTTTTGCATCAGTAAGTTTTATTCTTCATTACTATAATTACATTTAAACATTAAATTTTTTTTATAGTTCTTCTGTTTTGTGAATGCTGCTTTATATGCTGGAAGTTGTGTATTAGCTAGAAATAATCGTACTTTTGAAGAGTAAAAAAATGTTTGTATTATAATATAATTATTAACAATAAAAATAGAAAGGGTCGGCTGTCTTTTTCTATTTTAAACATTATCATGTTTGTAATATTTTTTTTTTATTTTTTCAAAACATAAAGTTCACATACTCTCACATGTATATGCATATATTATATTGTTCACTTTCTCTTTTTGTTTCTTTTTAAGGTCACATTCAGTTTTAATATTATTATATACCGAAAATATTGGTCATCTAAAAACTAAAATGATACATTTATCGAATCGTTATTTTATAGGTAAAAGTGCAGTACTTCATATACATTAAGCTTGCTTACTATTTATTTCAATATTAGAATCAGTATTGACTAGTTGCTATGTAGCAAAAAAACTCTTTAAAAACTGCACTTCCTATAATTTTAAAATTATCAAGAAAAAAAGATTATTTACTTGATTAAATGGCACATGAGATTGTTTTGTGGGCCTTTGATAGAGAATATCGTTTATTACTATTAAAAACTACTATACGCCGCACCACAAAAAGTTGTACCCTCTGTGTCATCTCATATTATATCTCATAGAAGGGGTTGTGGTACACGACACTATATATATGTGCGTTTTTAAATATATATATATATATATACCTTGATGATTGACATTCAACGCGGACGTTTTGTTGTCTTCGTCGTCATCATCACAATTATCATCATCACAGTACCACCACCTTTGTAGAAAAAGGGGTAGTCAGCTATTTACTTTGGTAAATTACTATTTTCTTTATCATTCAATCTATAACCCTTCCAATATATATTATTAACTTCATTTTTTTGAATCTTCAATTTTCTACTAATTATTTTTCGTAAATTTAAGTTTACAAGTAGGGATTTGTTTATCCTATAAAAATTTACTTCACAAAAATTTTAACTTTACTAATAAAGTAATAGTAGTATAGAAAAACAGCAAGTAAAAAAAGAATAAGTTATTTGGAAATTTTCTTATCATTATTTGTTTTTAAAAACATTTAAATATACATATGATGGAGCTAGAAAATTCAATCGAACATCTAATAACACGCTATTTTCTATGGAACAGTTCTTTATATACTAAGAAAATTTTGTTTTTAGAAATTTTTGTCTTTAAGTATATCAGATTCGTACTAACAAAAAAGTTTTTTATGTCTTTTATAAATATATTCTCCTTAGCAGATGTACCCTTAAAATTATTAAATTTCTTTTCTTCTATTTTAAATTCCTTTTGCATATTTATATCATATATACATAGTTTGTTTTTTTAAATATTTTTTTTATTTAAAAAATGAATGTTACTTATTTGATAAAAAATATAATTTATTTATTTAGTATTAATGTATATGTACATGTATTAAATACCAATAGTTTAAATAAAAATTAATTTTATAAATGGTGTTTAATGTTATTATTATAAATATCTTTTAGCCATCTTTATGTGGAAATAATGAAATAACAATAAAATTATATACCTGACTGTTCATTGATTTTTAATTTAAAATTTCTATAATTGATTTTTCTATGAATTATACATTATAATACATATTAATAAAAATATTATTATACCATGAAGATCTTAAGTATAGAAATTCCATAAAATATTTACTTTTACAGATAATGTTGTAATTACATTTTTTAACTTTTCAATGTTTTATTTTTCAATTATTTTATTATTAATTTTTTTTAAATATCAAATATTATAACTAAACCAAAAAATTCCAATCTCTACTAATGTTATGAGTTAGAATATTTTTTTGTATAATATATTAGTAACAATATTACCTTTACTTTTAACATTTTCCTTTATTTTTGGTAATTTTACAAATAATAAATTCGAAAATGTTATGATATCTTCTAGATTTTTATACGTTACTTTTTTTAGTCTTCACAATACAACGGACTGAGAAAAATAATATTATACGTGTATAAAATTTTTCTTCTCAATTAAATTTTATAAATATGGATCATGCGGAGTTGATTGCAGAGTTAAGCGAAATAGAGCAAATGTCTCCGACTGAGAGGATTGCTCTAGCAAAGTATGTTTTTTTTTGTAATATTTTAAATAAAAATATTTACCACTTTTTTCTAATTTTTACTACAGAGAACGACGACGGTTGCAATTAAAAAAAAATGAGGAACGTGAAAGACTATTACCACCACCACCTCCTAGAAGACCAAGACTACGATTTAAAAGTGAGATTGCACTTCTAGAGGCTACCGTTCGTGGAGATCATATTGAGGTAGAAAAACTATTAGAAGAAGGTGCCAATCCAAATTCCCACAATGAAGATGGCCTTACTTCGTTACATCAATGTGCCATTGACAATAATGAAGTTATTTTAAGATTATTTTTACGATATGGTGCTGATGTTAATGCACAAGATACAGAGCAATGGACACCACTTCACGCAGCAGCATGTTGTGCACATATTGATATTGTTAGAATACTTATTGCTAATAATGCAAATTTATTAGCTGTTAATGCAGATGGAAATATGCCATACGATATTTGTGATGATGATGCGACGTTAGATCTTATTGAATCAGAAATGGCTGCTAGAGGGATTACACAAGAACAAATTGACCAAGAAAGAGGTTCTGGTGAGAAAAGAATGCTTGATGATATGAAATTACTTCATCAACGTGGTTTGCCTCTAGATTCCAGGCAACCTGATGGCTCAACATACTTACATGTAGCTGCTGCAAATGGATATTATGATGTAGCAGCATTCCTACTTCGTGTTGGAGTTTCTCCATTAGTACGTGATAACGATTTATGGATGCCTATACATGCTGCAGCATGTTGGGCACAACCAGATTTAATTGAATTACTATGTGAATATGGTGGTGATATAAATGCAAAAACAAGTAGTGGTGAAACAGCAATGGATTTGTGTGAGGATGCTGGAACAAAAGCTGTCATAGCTACTGTTCAACAACAAGAGGCTAGGAAGAAAAGTAAATTTGGTGTACGTGATTCAAGAAGACAATCGAGGAAAAGAAAGAAATTTGAAAGTCCACAGACGGGTGCAGCAAATGCAGATACTCCTTTAGGTGTACGTGGTACTATTAAAAGACAATCGTTAAGAGATAAAAATGGTGTAACGTTAGCTAGATTAGAAGCTCAGAAGGAGCATACAGATTTAATGAGATCATGGAGTAAAGAAGATGTATCTGGTAGAAAAGATGATAATCAATTATTTAATATGCCATCATCTGCAACTAGTAATGCTAATAGAAATAAAGATAATACACCAGGTGGTGGAAATAAAAGGATGATGGGTAGAGGTACAAGTCAGAAACAAAAAGTTATTTCACCGGATGAATGGTTAAGAAAATTAGATGCAGAAGAAAATCGAAATGATTATGGTTTTAATGAAGATGATGAGGATTATAGAGGAATAGGACGTTTTGAACGTGGAAGAATAGGAAATTCAACATCAAGAAAGAAACGTCGTGATCAACAAGGTAGTGGAAATAATCATGAAATGAATGGAATGAAGATAAATAGTAAAGATGACCTTTTAACTTCATCAAGAGATCGAAATAAAAAAACTTGTTGTTGTGTTATCTCTTGACACTTTCTGTTGATCTCAACTTTCCTTATCTTTTGCTATTACACTAACTTAAATTAATCACAGAATATTATATATTTTTGGTGATTATTTGTCAACATTTATCAATACGGAGAGAAATTTTAATTATATATCATATTAAAAATAACAAGATAAAAACTTTTTAGAAAAAAAGAAGAAACGACAAAATATATTTATTACTTTCCTGCCAAAGATACTGTCTTAATATATAGTACACTTCCTTTCATTAAAGGAATTTTTAAATTTTTATTTTTACTTTTATAAATGCCTTAAAATACTAAAGAAAAGTTACTTTTTATATTTGTAAATTTTTAACATGAAAAAAAATACATACACATGTTAATTTTATTTTAATAATTAATATTTATTCTGTTAGATATTTAATATACCATTATATGTTATATAGAATATAGAGGAAACATGATAATTACTTATTTATAATAAAATATGATAATTATCAGATTTTTTGTATCCATAGCAACAAAAACCTTCATAATATAGTATTTTCTTTTAATAAATATAATAATATCATAATCCTGGACTCAAAATTATTTATTGCCCCTAGTTTAACTTCAATTATTTCTCTAAAAGATATATTGAAGGAAGATAAATCTTTATATCAAGAAACATCAAACTGGATATCACTTTGTCGCTCCACTAGGAGAACATCTAAACATTACATTGCAGGAACAAATATTGAACCAAGTCAATTAAATAAATTTATGAAATCTCTTTGTTGTGTTAAGTGTTGTTTTGGTGATTCATTATCCACATATAACTGTGGCAAGGAAGATGAAAACAATAGTACGAAAGAACAAACTTTTTCATGGGACAAAAGAAATGAAAATTCGGATTTGTATATTAGTAAAGATTTAAAAAATAAATATTGTGTAAGAAGGAGTGGTGAAATAAATGGCCAACAATATGTCGTTGAAAATTGTAGCAATTGCACTATAATTGTTAAAGATATAACTGGAAGTGTAAATATAGATGATTCTCAAGATTGTCTTATAATACTTGGTCCATGTAATGGAAGGTAAGAATAATTCATAATAATTTAAAATATAATTATTTCTTAGTGTTTTTATCAGAGATTGTAAGCGTTGTCAAATATTTACAATATGTCAACAGTTAAGAACAAGAGATTGTAATGATTTATCATTATTTGTTTTTTGTCAAACTCAACCTATTATTGAAGAGAGTACAAGAATTCGTTTTAGTCCTTTGTTTTTAAATTATGAAGGATTAGAGGATCAATTATTATCGACATCATTATCACCTTTTATAAATATATGGAATAAAGTTCATGATTTTACACCATTATCTCAAGGATCAAATTATGTTACACGTGAAACTACTGATTATTCTGGTTTTGGAGATAAGTTATATCATATAAAAGAACAAGAATGTATTTACACTGAAAACAATGAATCATTATTACCTTATACTAGAACAATTCTATCTAAAGAACCAGCAAAAAAACTTTTACTTGTATTATTACAAGAAAAAGAGGAAACAATACAACAATTTTATAAAAGAGGATTATCGATAATGAAGTTTATTAAAATGAACATACCTCACTCAGTCATAACAGATTCATTTGACATTAAAATATACAAAAAAGAATTAAAATTGATAGCTTCAAAAAATAGAGAATATTTAAAAAATTTTTCTGGCCAACTTTTATTTATTCAAGTATTAAATATAAAAAAAGGGGAAATAGAGGAAAGTTTTGAAAACATTATTATAATGGATGAAGATATTAATGAAGAGAAAGAAAATATAAATTTTTTATATAGATTAGTTAATATAAAATCAAGTATTTAAAAATTGTGGTTAAAAAACAATAAAAATTATTCTTCTTTAATGGTTAATTTTTCCAATTCTTCTGCTTCTTGTATCTTTTCTCTTTCAAATAATTCTGCCAAATACTTGCAACACCCCTTATGAAATGGCCAATCAAATTTTTGACATTCTTGTGAGCAATAAGCTGTTTTACATTTTTGACATCTTAGTTTTGCTCCAATAAAGCCGCAAGTTTCACAAAGTTTAGAACTCATTAGTAATTGTTCTCCATATAAACCCCGTACAATAATATTATATGCGGTAGGCCGACTCCCAATCTTAAATTTACTAAGAGCACGTGAGATTGTGTGATGGAGAAGAGATTGCTTATATGGAAATGCTTGGATTGTATTTCTTAAAATAATTTCTTCATACTCTTTTATCATTGATCCTTTCTTACATTCTATTAATCTTTTAGCAAATGATAGTAATACTTTTTCAGTATCGAAATTTTCTTCATCCTTCTTGCATTCATTTTCACATTTTTTAACAAATTTCATAAGCTCGTTTAATGGAAAATATATTATCCACAATTTTAATGACATCATCTATAAAAAATAAAATTATAATTAATTAAATATTTCTACTATCTTACTTCATTGGAAGCTTTGAATCTTAATTGTCTCTCAAACAACCTATCAATAACCCAAAGAATTTTTTTTGGATATTGTTTAACAACAATATTATTAACAATTTTAAAAATAATTCTTACAGGATGGATTTCATTTCCTTTAACTAACTCATGGATAAATTTAACCAAGTCATCAGGATATATTTCAGAGGATTTAAAACCATTTGGATGAAGTATTTTATCAACACAATTACAGGTAATATAACTATTAATTGTACTGACACATTCATGTTGACCTGTAAAGGCAGCCATTTCTGAAGCACTTCTACCAAGAATATTCAATGCTTCGCTATTTACACCTGCTTCAAGAAGTAACTCACAAACTTTAGGATTCCCTAAATAGTTCATTCATTTTATTATCACTTTATTATTATAACAATAATGATTGTCACTTTTACAGTACAATAAAACATACCAGATAAAGCTGCAAACATCAATGATGTATAACCATCCTTATTAGCTTTATTATGTGGATCGGCATTGTTAGCCAACAACCATTCCACTAATTCTTCATTACCCTTAAATGCTGCTTGATCGATAGGGGATAATCCATTTTCATCTTTGCAATTTACAGTAACAACTTTGTTTGCTATCATTTCTTTAGCAGAAGTGTTGTTTCCTAAATTAATGTTTTTTTATAAAAAAATTGACAAAATAACTACTCAAAAACTATACCTTTCTGAATAAATTCAAACAATTTGTTAATATTTTCATTGTTAGTATTTTCTTTCTCCGTCATGATCTGTAAAATTAAATCATTAAAACTACAGAATTTAAATTTGCTATTTTCCACCACCGTATGCCCTTATGTGTGTATAATATAAAATATTAAAAATCGCAATTACAGATGAGCTATTTTGTTGTCATGGAAATTGTGACATATTTATTTTTCTTAACATATTCTTATCACGTTATCTTTTCGGTTAGTATAATTACTTTTTGAGATATTTAAACATTTTTACAATATATAAGTAGAATAATAAGTAATCCAACTATAAAAATAATATCTTAAAAGTATAACAGAAGTATTCTATCTTTATCAGAACTAGTGAAAACAAGCTAACAATTAAAATTATGCTAAAATTTTCCTATTTATGACATAAATATTAAATGTTTAAGGTAAACCTTTGCCTTTAATTTCAACATATATAGTTTCCAATTTTTATGACCATGTAATTATTTGGTAATAAATATTGTTGTACAAAATTTTAGATAAATTATCAGTACATAATGAGGTCTTCACAATATTTTGGTAATATACGTATTTTTAAGAATCAAGTATTTAATATGAAGTGCCATTTTTAGACACATTAAATATAATCATTTCTTTCTAACGTTTTATTTTTTCAATTAAAAAGTAACAATAGTGTTTAGTGATTTTTTAAATTTGATCTTTTGCTAATTGTTATGACAATAGAGTTAATAATGCCTAAAAATTTTGTTCCACCTATGCTAAAACATTGTTTTATACTTTAATGAAATGGATATATTCTTCATCCAGTTGCAAAATTACACAATATATTGAAAACAACATTTTAGTTGTGATTCATTTTACTTATATTTCGATATTTTAAAAATCTCTTTTACCATATGAAAATTCTTAGACTTTTCTTCAATTGTCTTTTTTTACAAACTCTAAAAAACTCCATAATATAATTTTTTAAAAATTGAACTAGCAAAATTTATTCAAATTGTGATGTAAATAATTTATTTTATTGTAACACATTATCTCATCTTTCAGACTAAATTATATTTCACCAGTTTCAATTGGATAATTTCTAAATTATAAATTTTTACACAATCAACAAAATGTTAAAAAGTTAAACTTCCAGGAATATCATTACAAATATTTTATCATTCATATGACATCCTCTAAATATCAGAATTTTCTTAGAAATAGTAATATAAATAATTGAAGAACACATTAATTTAAGTGGAATTTTGTTGTAAAGAAAACAATTTATCAACAACAATTCTAACAAGATCTAAATATATTGTAAAAATCAAATTGTTGAAAAAAGTATATATATCAAAAAATCACGAACCCTCTGCTTCCGTTATTAATTCATTCTCATAATTCATTTATGCGAATTCTCCTTATTATTTTTCAGATATTAAACAAAAATAATAAATTTATTGTCCAATCAAGTTGCTACTATACTTAATATACTTAAATAGTCTATGAATAGCATAATTATTTACTAATGTAAAATTAAAAACACTGTGTTTGATTTTTTATTTTAAAAATATACAAGAATTTGTCAAATTTAAAAGTAAAATTTATTATTTAACTCCTTTCTAAAAATGCAAGGTTTTCTACTTTTCAATATGAAAATCCATTTAGATGGAAAAAATATAATTAATAAAATAAATGTTTCCATTGTGCCAATTCTGATAATTAAAAAATTATACGTGAATGAGGACAGAATTGCTAAAAGAGAAATTACATATGCAACAATAATAAAAGACAGGTTATACGTTTTTCCATAAAATTAAAATTATTAAAATACTAAAAATTTGATGCAATTCTCGCAACGCACTCTTCTCATAGTGATCGTTGTAGGAGTATCTATGTCCTCTGTATTGATTAAAATTGGAGAGCTGCCATGGCAACTCTTTGTAAAGATTGTTTGTTTTTTTATACTTCTTCCGTCACATCTTATGGTTCATATCTTGTCATGGAAAAATAATTAGATAAATAAAAAATTCATATTTCGTCGTATTGGTATTTATAACTATTAACAACAAAACTTTTTTTTGTGGGAATTTTTTTCTACTAGTCAGAATTACGTCACATTCATCGATTATGCACCCCCTCCCCATTTTATTTCTTTCGATTTCTCTAATACGTAAATTTATAATTATTTATTGCAGATTTGATAAGTTAACTAATGTGTTCTTTAAAAAGTTTTTAAAAACTAACATAAGTACATTCTCAAATCAACATAATAGTATATATTAAAATATATTTAAGCTACAACTTCGTATATTTTTTCGATCTCTACTATTCCACGTTATTTCTTATATTGGCGCTCATAACAACATTAAATTAGTTTGATGTGCCTTTCTGGACAAATTATTTTCAAATGATATCTAGCTCTCCAAAATCGAGATCTCCTGTTTCTGGTAATACTGCTCTTAAACTCAGTACTACAGTACAACAACAACAACAACCTAATACTCAAGGTATGTCGATAATTTACACTAAAATTTTTTTTTCAATTATCTTCACCAAAATATAAAATGATAATGAATACTGATAATTATTTATTATTATAGATTACATTGTTCTTCCAGCAAAAGTGCAAATTGGTGGTGTTAATATGCAATTAAATTTACAAATCGATCAAAAGACTCTTGAAACAGCATCTAATAATATTTCTAAAGCTTCAGAGGAGGTTGTTTCTTCGACTGGTTGTAGTATAGATCAACACAATAAATATTCCCGACCCACAACAACAACTTTAAATATTACGTCTCAAGAAGAGGACCAAGAATCGATAGTTGTCGAAGCATCTCCTGATTGTATGGTAATGCCTACTCCGTCATCTAGTGTCGTATCTAGGAATGATGACAAACAATTCCAAGCAAATATAATATCTTCAACTTCTCAAAATGGTTATAATAACAAACCAAAACCATATGATGCGTTAGTTGAAACAAAAATAATATCTGAAGATATTGTCAGTAGCAACATGAATGAGGATCTTATTTCTGATGGTAAAAGTTCACCAACTTCTAAAAGTTGGTATTCTCCAACTTCAACTTTGTCGCAGAGTAATGAGAATTTACTTCAAGGTAGTATGGATAACCAACCATGTAGTAGCATTATTATTGAAACCCCGACACAATCTCAAATACCAGTATCCACTAGCAAAAAAAGAATTAGGAAGAATGAGCCTTCTGTGTATTGTGAATTCATTGATCTTAAAAAAGGGCAGTGTAAACAAAGAGCAATTTGCTCATTTAAGTTTTGTATACGTCACATTCTTTCAGACCCTTCTGCTCCATACAAGCAATGCCAACATATTAAAAAGCCAAAAAGTAAGTTGGAATTTTTATTTTTTTTCTTATTTATTTTGTAGATAAAAAGGGAGAATCTGAACAATGTACAAATGCTATTAGAAGTGATAAAGAGGAGATTTATTGTTCTACACATCTTATTATGAATGGATTAATGGAACCAAGAAAGAAGAGTCTTCCAAAGGATCCCAGTATTGCTAGTGGATCCAAAGGACAAGGAAAAAATGTTCAACAGCAACAGGCATTGTTTGAAGATTCAGAAATGGGGATGTCGCGAGATGGTAATATGAGTACAATGTCAGCATCAGCATATGATGAAACTTCATCAGTTGGTGGATGTTGTTATATTCAAGATGGTGAGTATTTAGTTGAAGATCCACAGCATATTGGTAGTAACAACCCATCTCGTTCTTACAGTAGTGCTACTCAGCATAGTGAATATATAATGCCTGGAAGTGGTAATTCTCAAACAATTGTTATGACTTCAGGGAATGGTTACAATCGTATAAATGATGGTTATCATTCAGTTGATAATTCATTAGATGGTATGATGGTAACAAGTGATTATCAACAACATCATCACAATCATCATCACCCTTCATCACAATCTTCTCATCACCACCCACAACAAAATAATCCACCTTGGTCTAGTGGAAATCCAACAACTCCTGTAAATACTTTTCACTCATATGAAGGGAATAATGGACAATTTATTGTAAATAGTAATATTCCTCCATCTCAACATAGTGGGAATAATTATCAAAACAGTAATCAAATACAATCTCATCGTTATACTTCTTCAGCTCACCAACAACAGGCACAACATATTATAATTAATAGTAGAGAAGATTCCGATCGTAGATTTATACAGCCTCCACCAATGTCAAATAATTCATATACAAACGGGCCTTGTAACGTAAGTGGTGGAAAAGATACAACTTCACCACAACCAATACATAAGCATCTATTGTCACCGGGAAATCCTGTGTCGCCTTATACTCCAGCAACAGTCACTCCGTCTCCTCATTCACAACAACAATCTCCAACAACAACATCATCTACCATAGGATCAACACATCGTCGTGATCATACTTTAATATCTATTCCTTCGTATACAAAACAAAAACCTGTGTCTAACAATCAATCAAAGGTTATGACAAAGCATCCTCAATTAGCGGCAAAGTTACTTCAGATGCCTTCATCAAGACCGACTCCTACTACATCTGGTATTGGATCAACAGGAACAATAACAACAACAAACAATAATAATAATAACAATCAGGGAATAAGAGGATCAACAACTATTATACGTCAAGAAGTTATGCCTCAATCTATAAGAAAGGGACCTAGCTCAGCTTCTAATCAATCATTACTATCATTAACTGTAAAAAATTCTGTTAAAGTTAATACAAGTAATGTTTCATTAGGATTACCTTATGGTGCTTTACCAATTGATCCAAATGCTTGTAAACCTCAGCCTAGAGTATATGATATAGAGGCAATAGAAAAAAATATTGGAATTGATGAAGAGGAACAAATAAATAATGACTATTGTTGTGAGGAACCAAAAAATAAAAGAAGGAAGATAATATATTTAAAACAAAAACGACAAAGAAGAAGAATTGGTGGGTTGTTCAGAAAGATTAAAGATGTGGACACTGTTTGCAATATAATAGAGGATGTTGATTTTGATAAAACTGATTTATTTTCGCTTGGTCTTGAACCGTCAGATTCGGAAGATGATGACGAATTTGAAAATGTAGTTCCTCAATTATTTGGTGAGTGGAGTTCATTTGCGCATTTCGAATCACCTGAGAAAGATTACTTTGGAAGCATAGAGATGTATTTATTGAAAAAAGAAATGAGATTGGAAAAACATAAATTAGTAAAAAGTGCACAAATTTCAGTTAGCCTTTTAACTGCTTCAAAGAATAATTTAAATTCTGTTGGAGCTGCTTTAAGGTGTAGAGAACTTAATAAAAAGTATAAAGATTTAGATGGATATTTTTGTACATCAATGAAAAGATGTATTTATAGAAATAATTCAACTGTTCTTACCGATATTATGAGTGGTGAAGATGATGAAAGTAATAATATTGGTAATAATAATAGTACTGGTAATGGTATTTGTGGTAGAAAGACAGTTCCTTACTCAACATATTGTTCTTTGCACATAACTAATGGTCAACAACTTCAAAATATGTATACAAAATGTAAAGACTTAAATTGCCTTACAAATGTTTCTATGGGAGATTCATTGTTAACAGAAGGTTACTGTAGAACTCATTATGAACTTAATTTAAAACAAGATGAAATAAATATCAAAAATGATATTCAACCGGTTCAATATACTTCTCATCCTTCAAATATAATTTATACTCCTTCAAGTCACCATCAATATGGATATGGAGGAGTTGAAGTCCGTGAAGTTCCTTCTATTACAAAATCATCATCACAGCATCAACAATCACAAACTTCATCATCTACGGATCATAATATTCCAGTACATCAATCATCATCTTCTATTGGTATGATAATGAGTGGTAATAATAATAGTGGAGTATCTTTAAATAGTAATAATTCACAAGTATCAACTACCACAAATTACCAAGATATGATTATTTCTCCTCAAAATAGTTCATACAATACATCAAATCCAATAATTGATCAGATACAGGATTCTCTGCAGGCAGGTGATCCAGATGCTAGTCTTGAAGCGGCAGTTAGAGACTTAGGTTTTGATCAAAATGATATGAATGATTTGTTTAACTATGATGATGAATATAATAGAGATTTGATGGTGAATAATTCATTATTTCAAGAAACTGAATTACCCGATTTATTGTTACCATCTTCAGGAGATAACAACACATTGAAAGTATTAAGTGATAGTTCAGACTTAGGACATAATTGGGCAGATGTTGAACAATTTTTGTTGTCTGAGGGTCATAACATGAATACAGGTTCAAGTGATTATATTCATCATCATGTAAATGGCCAAAGTCAACAATTACATTCAATAGATATGCAACATCAGCAACAAAATTCAGGTGATTCTTTCCATAACTTAGGATAAAAGTTGTCATTTAAAAGACTTTTATAATTTTAATTAAATGTAAAGATAATGAAATTTTTACAAACGAAATATTATTTGAAAAATCCAAATGGAGAAACAATTTGCTTTTTTACTTTTATTTACGTCTTTAATTTTGATCTCTTGAGATGTAATAATCAAACAGAACTACAATATTATACACTTTTTACACAAAACATTTTCAAGATAAACAAAACTCGACATGTTATACAATATAGAATCTATTTAGATATAATATTTTTGTGTCTAATTAATTGTATATAAAATATAAAAGTTTCCTTTAAAATAATTAAAGTTTAATTTATAGAAAACAATAATTTCCTCCGTAAATTAATAACAACAATTGTATAGAAAGATGAATCCAACAACTACGGGTAGAATGTTATCGTGTTTATTTGTTAAACTTTCTATAACACTTCCTACAACAGAGATTGTAATAATTTTCAGTACGCATATCGATGTTATTGGATAATTTCTTAATAGAAAATATTCAGAAATAAATAACATTATTGTACTGCCAATTACAAATGCAATCGATCCTTCTAAACTCTTCCTTCTGGTACATGAATTATTAATAAATGGGATTATCGTATTCCATTTTCTTCTACCATATTTTGTTCCTACTATTGCAGCAATAGCATCACCCACTCCTACCAAAGCCACTCCGGAGAAATGATACAATTTCAAAGATACTTGACCAAAAGAAACTGGTGACAAGATTATTGGCAGAAATAATCCTATCATTAAAAGAACTGGTGTAAGAATTAATTCTTTTGTATCTTGGTTATCTATAAATACTAGAAATATTCTGTTTAAAATTTTCTTATATGGATAAATTGATAGCGAACGGCATGTCTAAAAGAATTATTTAAAAGTATGTTAGAATTGATTTACCTCTAAAATCAGATAGATTATAATAGATAATATTGAGGCAAGTCTTGTGAATTCAGGATCAAGATAAATACCAGATAAAGCTATGACAGAACCAGTAAGGTGAAAAAATTTTCCTATAAATCGTTGAAGAAAATCGTTGTGAAGATACAATACCACAAAAAACAAAATTTATAAACATAGAATGAGACCATAGTAAAAGTAATTGAATTCTAAAAAAAATATTAAATATGACGGAAGCAGATTTTGTTTTTACCTTTTATAAGTACCATCAAAAACCCTATAAAATAAAACTTTTGGAAGTTGATCAATTGAAATATCAAGTTGAAAACAAAAATTGATGAAAGCACCAGCGATAACAAAAACTAACCACAAATTTGCTCTTATATAATTTTGCCTATTAACGAATGCTCCAACAACAATTAAAATATAAGAAACTAAGGCAATCAAAATTAATGTGTCATCGAAAAAATTATTCGACGATAACATTATACATCAAGATGAATTTTTACTATTTAAATCACCACATTCCAGCAATTAATCATTTTATAGCGAAAAATGTGGTTAAATGTCACTATAAATGGGAAATAATATCAGCTTTTCACTTTATGGTATTATTTTTTTAATTAAAATTGATAAGTTGTAAAAAAAGTACTTCATTTATTGTTACTTTTTTAAAATATTGTAGAAACTGTGTGATAATTTTTTTAAATAAAATTCTTTCTTCTAGTAGAAAAAATCTCTGTTACACTATTAAATACACTTTTCCTTTTATTGTTGTAGATATAAATAGAAATTCACTTTTCATACAGCGTCTTTAAGCATATAAAATTAAAATATTTATTCAATAATAGAAAATCTCAAACAATTATAATTTTAATAAAATATTGTCTTTATTAGAAGTCTTACAATGTCTTAATGAATATCTTTTAAAAACAACATATTGTATTAGTCCAACTAAAAGTGGAGTAAAAAATAAAACAGTTGTCATAGAATGCTTAAGACCTATAAAATCCTCTGACGTTTGTGTCAACGCCTTTGAGATGTATTTCTGATAACCAGATGAATTAAGATATGAAACAATTACTATAGGAGTAATAGATTGTGCTGGCTTCATAATCAGCGAATTAATAGAAAAAACAAAAGACGATAAGTATTTCGGGCGTGAATACCTTTGAGCATCATCTACAATAAATTCTGACAATAAAATGTTATATAATGGTGCGAATGAGTGAACGGTTATTGCATCAATAATCATAAAAATTAGTAATACTCTTGGTGAAAAACTAAAACAATAAAGAATTGAAGACAAGAATGAAATAGCAAATGAAAACATCATTGTCCTATAAGTTCCATAATATACAATTAATTTTTCAGATAGTATTATTATTATTTGAGGTCCAAGTGCTATTAGCATAACAAAAAGTGATCTTTTCCATGATGATTCAGGAAAAATTGGCTTTGGTATGAGCAAATCTAGAGCAATTGAAAGGAAATTTAAATGAGCAACAGATCTGCAAGTATGAAGAAAAGATGTCAAAGTTATTATTTGGAAATCTTTTGCTCTTAATATTTGTTTAGACAATTTAAAAATTTTGTTTAATGACATAGACTGTAGTTCAACATTTTCCTCCAATGATCCACGATAATTGTTGCGATAGTTTAAGTTGTTTATGCTTTCTCCAGTACCAGTAAAATATAAAAAAGACAACTGAAACAAAACCAACAACAATTGTAACGTTTTGAAAATTTGAGAAATTTGTCAAGTTATTTGAAAATTTATCAACAACACCAATAATGTTTACACTTGTCAAAATTGCTAATTGAGAATACTTCATAGCTTGAACTCTTTTTGTATGATCATTAGATGATTCAGCAAATAATGCACCCCAAGCTACTGATAAGCAGCTATAATAAGTAAATTTTACTATTATCTAATCATAATAATATTGACGTACCTGTAAAACGCATCGTAAAAGAATAGACTGAATATTAAGTGAAAACCTTGTATTGTTGATGACTCTTTACTAGTTGACCATGGGAACCACAAAGAAAGGAAACTAATAACAAGAAGTGGCCCAAATAATAAAAATATTCTATTTCTATGTCGCATCCAATTACTGCCGAAATCCTGTAAATATCCGAATAATGGATCATTTATTGCATTCCATATCATAAAAAATATTTGCCCTATGCTAAACCAATACTGCGAAATATGGTAAATGTTTAGAAAAACTTTGACATATGAATACATAAACAACGATTGCATTAAACTTAATGCTAATTGTCCAAAAAATAATGATCCATTTCTTCCAATGCGTAAAGCCATAGATAAACAGAATTTAGTACTGATTATACCTAATTTTTTTTGCTATCTGTTAAAAACAATTTATTATTATGTAATGAATAAATTAAATTTGTATTTTCCAACTAATTATTCTATATATTCTTACAAAGATTGTTCTCGTACTTCTTATTCCAAAAGAAGGCGCCAAATATCATCTTTTCACCAACACCTAGTTCTATACTTAATAAAATTACTTTCTAAGTTTATTACATCTTGTCACTTATCCATTCATTATTTATTTATTTTTTAATTATTTGATTGGTTATAAAGAAACCTTCGTAGAGTGTTTCACCTTTTCATCACTGAAAGACGCGTTCTTAATGTGCAAAAATCTGGGAAGAGACTCTTGATGATAATTAGTTCCTTTAGGACATGCTATTTTCTATAAATTTTAGCATATTTTTTACAGTACAATTAATAAATTTTAATTAGTATACTTCCTCTTGAATCCTTATACAATGTTTTTTCTTTTATAAGTCCATATATTTGTTTATTTAGTGTATTTTTACTATAAAAATATTTTTATTATCGACTATCATCCATGTTAATATATGTAAATAAAGGACTAATCATTGTGTCACTTCAAAAATTACGTTGATACATATTCTTCCAACTGACAGGAAAATCTGAACTTCAAATATTATTCGTGTAGTTGAAAAAATGTCTGTCGCAATTATCATTTCAATGACTAATGCTAGATGTTATGTCAGTTTGAAGAAATTAGTGTGTTTTTGAAGTGGTCAATCATTTAATATTTAAAAATTGTTGGATATATATTATAGTTTCGTGTTTAGTATCAATCATCTGAAGTTTTCCACAATTAGAAGTTTCAAAGATATTTTTTTAATTTTGTCTTTTATATATATAATGAAGAAAATTATCAAATATAATAAATATTTATTTTACTATAATGGAAATATTTATACTATATTTTATTGTTAGAAGACAGTGGAGCTCATTATTTTTAAAATATGTTTCCGAATTTTTTCTAATCAATTATCGGTTTTTTTAAATAACATTAAATTGTCAATATAATAAAATGTGTTTAATATTAAAAATATGGAGGTTTTCATAAAAAGTATAAACTGTTTGTTTATTATGGATTGATGAGAATAATCAGTGTGTTTATATTGTTATGTAGAGATAAGATAATTTAAGTTCTATTATTTTATAAATTTAAGTATTTTTATTTCACACCACGTGTCTTGTAGTTACCTAGTAAATGATTCATTATATCCTTGTTTATCAATGTATGCATATATATAAACATTTTTTTACAGCTTTATGAGTCATAAATATTTTTAGCATTATCTCTTGTTAAAATAATAAATATATAAATTATTTAGCTATGTGAAATGTTATATTTATTTAACATGCTGACAAAAACGCCTTTACACTGAGAATTTTATATCATCTCTTAAAAAATCTAATACTTTCCGTTATAAAAGTTACATTTTATAAAATTGATTTCTGAGTATGAATAGATATTATATTTAATTTATGCCTGAATTTAATTATACAACTGTTGAAATAGTATATGATTTATTTCTAAAAGTGGTTTTATTATAAATTGTTATTAAAAAATGTATAATGATTTAAAAAGGAGATTATCATGATGTAATGACGATTTTAATACAACTAATGTTATATGTACACCAAATCTTGCTATCTCTTACTATAAATAAATTCACAAAGTGTAGTCTTAGTTTAAAACTTTTATTATATACGCTTTTGTCTCATTAATCTTTTTTTCTCTGTGATCTTATCTTCTAAATTATATGTTATATTTTATTCCTCTACTTTTATTCTGAAGATAAATTCTATTAGTAATATCATTACTAATAATTATTTTTAAATCGGATAATATATAAGTTTTCAGGATGTTGGAAAGATTTACTATCATCCAAACGTTACATTTTTTTACTACTATTGAAGAGAAGGCATTCTAATCAATTGTGATACTTTAGTGAAAATGACATTGAATATGTATAATATTTTATATTTATAACCATAAATTTAAGTTTATCAATTAGAATTTCTTTCCATAGTTGGCATTAACAGTTGTTGTCCGTATTGAATATTGATGCAAAATTACTATGTATATAGATGCCTTTTTCCACAATTATTTTTCTTATTGATAACGGTGGTTTATGTAACTCTTCAGGAAAAACAATGACCCATATAAAATTAATAAATATTATTTAACATAAAGGATATTACAAAGTTCTTTAAAAATTAAATTTACGGGGATGTAAGCCTTTTTATATATTTTCTTATGTACTTAATTTTATTTTTTTAGTGTTTATGTGTAATTTTTAAATCGTATAATAGGATAGATTCAGTTATTCTGAGTTTTTATTATATTTCTCTGTTTAATTTTTATCGTTTTATTCAATTATATTTTCCGATAAATTATATATATGGTATCGAGATTTTTAACAATTTTTTTTGAGTTAATACAATTTTAGCTATTTTAAAAGCAAATATTTATTCATATTATTTCATTAATAACTAGAGAAATGCTGGGTTTAACCAATGACGATTTGAAGGTTGTTGGTTTGACATTTTTATATATTGTCATATCTCTTCTTTCCTTCAGATTACTCCAATTTGCTGTTCGTTGGTATCTTTTTGGTAAATGTACTTTTAGAACCTTTTCTTACTTTACTAATAGAAGAGCTCAAAGTAGAGATAGTGTGTCGCTTCAACAAATTCCACCAAATAAAAAATGGAGAATTTCAAACGAAGTCGTTTCATTATTCCATTCAATAGTTTCAGGCCTTTGGGCTTTATATGCAATTCTTTATTATCCCGATTTGGTTTCTGATATGGTTGGTTATCAACACAAAATTGCAACATATCTGGTAAGTTTTGAATTTATTAATACTAATACTTTTAATGTATTTTTAAAGGTGTATATGTCATTCGGATACATTGTTCATGATCTTATTGATCTTTTGGTTAACGAAAGATCAGTTAGAATAATTGAATTGTTGTTCCATCATGTTGTTGTTATCTCTGCATTTTTAGTCACATTAATTACAAATAAATATCTTGGTTTGGTTACACTAGGACTTTTAATGGAGCTAAATAGTATATTTTTACACACAAGATCCTTATTGAATTTATATGGCACTAAGAAGAGCACTGTAGCTTTTAAATTGATTGCTCTATGTAATATTGTAACATTTATGATCTTTCGTATGGCTGTATCTTCTTATTTACTTTACTGGATAATTTCAAATTTCCAGAATATGAATATTGTCATAGGAATTATTTCATTTTTGGTTATTCTTTCACTTGCTATTACTAACACTGTTCTTTGTTATCGGGTTATGGCTGCTGATGGATTACTAGGAAAAAATAAACAAAGGTCAAATATACCAGTTAAGGAGGATGAGGATACCGAAGAAGAAGGTTCAGTATCACCAGGAATTTTAAATAATGATGTTTTAATTGCAATCCGTCATGAGGGTGTTACACAATCATTAGTTAATGAATCGGTTCAGACTATAGATTAAATATTAAAAAGAATGTCTTATAGTATCTCAATAATTTTTTAATTAATTTTTCTTATTATTATAATGCCTGACATATTAACATCGTTAAATATTGCATATACTTTATTACTTCTATATTTACAGTAGGTCTACCAGATACTCAATACATGTGTATTAAATAAAGCATAATTATTGTCTTTTACAGATTGAGATATATCTTTGAGGCTAGTCCTATTCTTTCAGTATAATCATTGTAATTTGATTTTTATCACTATTTATCTTATAAGATGCCAATATTATGTTTTTTCACTTTCTATTTTGTATCGCTCTGTAAAAGATAATAAATTTTTCTTTTTCTAAATGGTATATATTTTTGGTAATTTTTATTATTTGTATGTTGTCTATTTTTGAAAGAATATCTCATAAGTATATTGAAAAGAGAGATATTTTTTGGCCAGAAAAATAAATGTCTATATATTAATTTAAATTTGGTATAAATATTTTAAATAATATTATCGTACCTCATGATGCATAACGTTTTTAAGTCAGCAGTTTTATGTAAGAAATATACAAAATATAAATACTTTTTGTTAAAACTATAAAAAACACAGTTATAAAACTGTAGAAGAATTAAAAAAATTTTTAATTTAACATATTATAGTTGTTACAAAAAATAAGTTTTATATAAACAGAATGGAAGATAGAAAACAGTTTGACAAGTATCTTGTAATAGTTAAGTGATTTAAATATGTTTTTAAAACTATCATTTAACATATTTAGGAGAATGAACAAATGATTTGTTATATGTAGGTTTCTATATTAAGATTTATTACTTGAGATTAATAAGTGAGAAGTATTTCTATAAACTATTTGTTTATATTAAATTAATATAAACATTTTTTAACATAAACGAAACTTCTTTTAAAATTCATAATTTTGAATTATAAATATTATAAATGTTTTAAAATTCTTTGTATATTTTCAAGAACATTGTAAAAATGACTATTCATATTTTCCTCTTTTAAATAGATTTTCTATACCAATTAATTCTTCTTTCATCTAAAATGAGTTACTTTATCTTTTTGTAGACGTTTATTATTTCTATTTTCAAGGTTATATATGTGATTAGCGTTTTATTCATGTTTGATGTTTTATCTTTCAATCAATTCGTTTTTCTAACCTCTTTTAACAAGAGTTTTTTATTTATATTTATTTAAAATTTATGAGCAAAAGATGAAAAAACATGTTGTGTTGAGAAATAAATTAATGATATGGTTTATAATTATTATGATATTTATTTTACTATGGATAACTGTAACATTACTTTTTTTTATAATAAATGATAACGTAAGTTTTTTGTTAAATGAAATTATTTATTTTTAGTTCAAAATTACAAAAGAATATAAAGAAATAAAGGACGATATTGATACATTTAATGGTCATAAAGTTCAAGTCGTTGTTGGTCATTATATTTCTTCACCAACAAAAAAAATAAAATTAATTATACATATGAGGAGTTAAATGCCAATTCTTATAATCCACAAAGAGGTTATGGTTCCAATGGTTTATCTGTACATTTAAATAAGCAACAAGAATCATTAGGAAGACATTTATTTGAAATTAATCAATTTAACTTAGTAGCAAGTGATCTCATATTTGCAAATCGATCATTGCCAGATCAAAGAAGAAAAAAATGCAGAAATATAAAATATGATAATGACTTACCCGATACATCAATCATAATTGTGTTTCATAATGAAGCTTACAGTACATTAATAAGAACTATAACAAGTGTAATTAATAGATCTCCATTAAAATTATTGAAAGAAATAATTCTTGTTGATGATTTTAGTTCAAGAACGTTTTTAAAAAAGGAATTAGAAAATTTTGTTATTAAACAATCAATTAAGATAAAAATAATAAGATCAAAAATGAGAGTTGGTTTAATAAAGGCACGATTAATGGGAGCTAATGAAGCTACTGGAAAAGTTTTAACATTTCTAGATAGTCATTGTGAATGTACAATTGGTTGGTTAGAACCACTTTTACAAAGAATTAAAGATAACAAAAATAACGTTCCTTGCCCTGTTATTGATGTAATTAGTGATGAAACATTTTCATATCAAAAGGGAATTGATATTTTTAGAGGAGGCTTTAATTGGAATCTTCAATTTCGTTGGTATTCAATGTCCTCGAAAATTTTTAAAGAAAGAAAAGATTCTACTGCCCCAATTCCAACACCAACAATGGCTGGGGGATTATTTTCCATTGATAGAGACTACTTCTATGAAATAGGATCATATGATAATAACCTTGATATATGGGGTGGTGAAAATATAGAAATGAGTTTTAGGATATGGCAATGTTCTGGAAGAATTGAAATAATAGTTTGTTCAAGAGTAGGACATATATTTAGAAAATCATCACCTCATGATTTTCCAAAAGGTAAATCTTCAAATGCTGTAATTTTTGAGAATTTGGCTAGAGTTGCTGAAGTTTGGATGGATGATTGGAAGTATTTGTTTTATCAAACAAGCAGTTTAGCAAAAAATATTAGTAAAAGAATAGATGTATCAGATAGAATAGAATTAAGAAAAAAACTGAAATGCAAAAATTTTGAATGGTACTTAAAAAATATTTGGACAGATCATTTTTTACCAATGCCTAATGACCGTTTTGGAAGGGTAAGTAACTGATATTAAAAGTAGAATCTATTGGATAATTATGCATTTTTCTTTTAGATTATTCACGGTGAAAGTTTAGAAAATAATAAAGAATCTTGTTTACATTGGTATACAATTTCTAAAGGTAATAAAAGACCAAAAATGCATAATTGTTCAATGATTCGTTTTGATTCTACTGAGGTAAGCTAATATCATTTATCTTTAGATTAAACATATTGCTATAAATACCTGCTTAACTATAAAATATATTAATATTAAAAAACGAATATGTAGTGTAATTTCATATTCTTGTACTTTGGGTTCAGATTGGTATCAGGTTTGCCTTCTTTAAATTTATATGTAAATTTTTTAGATATGGCTAATTAATGAAAAGGGTCAGATACGAAGTGATGAAAATGTTTGCCTATCAGCTTCTTCTATTGGAGGTTCTGATACTGACTATCAATTGCAGGCAAAAGGAATGTATGGATTATGATATTGAGTATTGGAAATTTGATACGACTGTAAGTTTAAAAAACCATAAATTATTTTATTTTTATTAAGTATAACAATTTCGTCCATTTGAATAGTGGATTATGCTTAGGTAAACCATCAAAAAATCAATTTAATGAAAGTGGAAATGTTATCGCTAATGTAGATGAATATATTCCAAAAATGGATAAATGTAACTATCAAAAAAATCAAGAATGGAGTATAATCGACTTTAAATGGAAAGATTAATTGGAAAATATTACTAATATTATTTATGTTATAACAATTTATAACTATTATATTATCAATATTTGCAGTTAGATATAAAAAACAAAATCTTATTTATTAAGAATTAATAAAAATACTAAAAAGTTATGCTGAAAATACCAGTAATATTTCGGTATCATGGAAATATTCAAAGGATCTCAAGAACGATAAAATTAACTCTATAAAGTGATCTTAAAGTACCATTCCTTTCGTAATAAAATTTGAACTTTGAAATTTTCTATAATGGGATTGATGAATTAGGTACTTCATTACAAAAGTAAAGCATAGTTGCCTTCCTTGATTAATCATGTTTATGAAGATATAATTTTAAAAGGAAAGTAATGTATTACGAAGTAGTCTTATTTTATTACAATATATTAATGATTTTGATATTAGTGAAAATTTATGAAAAATAAAAAAGACTTTACAATTTTAGTTTGTATTAAATTATTAATAAAAGTGGATTGATCACTGTTTTAAGAAATAATACTCTTGTTTTCACATACTAAATATATTATAATATTAATGAATGTCCTAAATTAGTAAACAAGTAAAAATACAACATTTAAATTACAAATATTTTTTACTTTGTCAAAAATGGAAAGTAGCGATTTTGATGGTATAAGAAGTAACCCATTTGATTTTCTACCAGAAATAGTTTACTTTTCTAATCGCATACATATACTAAATTAAGTATAAGTGAACAAATCTAGCTAAATGATAAAAAGAGAATATTTATTTGTATGCCAGATTCGTTACTAGAAACAAGAAATATCTCAACAAATACATTATAAAAACAAACTAAGGGAATTATTTTATTTTTGATACAAATTATATAATATGAAGTGAGTACTTATAATTCATAGTATATACAAATAGATTTATTTTTCAAATATATCTTTTAGGTATTAGAGAAAATAAATAATAAAATCTACTTCACAAAAGTATATGTAAATTATAGTGATTTTATGATAGTCCAGAAAAACAAAGACACATCAATGTTTTATTCCTTACCCTCAGCTAGCTTTTGACAAAAACTTAGAAAAAGTGGTGATATACTCTTCCCTTGATCATTTCTTATAATTACTGCTCTCTTCCCACCAACACCGTTTGTGGTAAATTTTATATTAGCATTACTTTTCAATTTAAATGGAGGTAATAAACTTCTTAAGAATTCCGTTGCCTTTGGTACACATAAGTAATCACGAATTTCAAGATTAAAATTGTGTTCACCTGCCAAAGATACTACTTCTGATTGTAATATCGGAAGATTTTTTATTTCATCCGGACATTCATATATATTTACATTTGTTGTACTGTTAAAAGTAAATTGTCGTTTAGTATCACATTCAATAAAAACAGTATCCATTATGTTAGATTCTTTTTTACTCATTTGACAATTTGAAGAAGTAGATGATTGGTCAGAATCAGAATCTCCACTTTCATCCATATAGTTGTATTTTGTGAAAACTCTATATCTTTCATTTTTGTACTCTAAAATATATTTTGTATCTGGCATTGTTTTGTCAAATGAAACCTTTTTTAATTGACTCTAAAATAAGATTATTAGTGAAATTGTACTATAAGAACATACTTTGTCAAGTCTCAATAAAGCATTCCGATTATTTAAGTATGCTCCTAATGAAGCATCATCAAAAATTCGGATATCATTTACGTTATTAATTTTCACCACAGCGCAACGTTTTGTAAACTTCAATTTTTTCTTTATATAACTACTTTGAGCAGACTTATCCGAATAGTTCATATTTTCTGTTGAAGAAGTAGCATCATTAGATACCCCACTGTCACAGTCACTTACATCTGGTAATTTCTCCTCGGTATCATTATTTCCACTTTCGTTATCCAATGAATCTTTAAACGATATATCTTTGAACCTAACAGCACGGGAGCTTCTAGTGCTTTCTTTAGATGTTGTAGTTGAATTCGAAAGACTACTGTCGGGGCGGCCTAGATTCTGATAACGTAACACTAGAGATGATTCCTTTTCATCATGCATCTTGCCAGCATATTGAATATTTAATTTCAAGAATTCATCTATGGTTTTGATCAATCTTCTTTCTTTCTGATTGAGACACACCAAAGTCTAGATCCCAATTTACACGTTCGCATAACTCATCTGCTAGCTCATCATTCACCAAGTCTGTTGTAACGTTATCGGAAGAATCTTCTACACTACGTTTCTTGGTTTTGAATGATCCAAAAGCAAAGATATCATCATCTGTTATCTTTGAAGTTTTACTAGGAGACAAAGGTGGAATTTTCATTGAACACTGCATTTTTAATGACTGTCCCAAAATCTCTCCTTTTCCTTTAAATGAGGCATTCATAGATGAAGCAAATGTTCCTTTTTTACGTAGTGAAGGTTCCTTGAAAATTCCAGAGTTACTCGTAACAACACCCATTTCATCACGATAAGTGTTAAACATGATATCTTTATAATTCTCAACTAAATCTAATTCTTCATGTCGAACCGTGAGAAACTTTCTATTGATACGACGTTCAACTGTTACAAGGTTATTGCCTTTAAATAAGTTTTTTAATACAGAAATTCTGCGTGATGAAGTATCTTTGTTAGACATTATTGAATTCCTGTTTTTGAAATCTCCAAGCTTCACCTTGCAGTAAAAACGGGGCAGGGAAAAAGTACTAGTTAATCTCCATAAAATTTCAAAATCACTATCTATATCTATATTTAGAAATAATAAACTTGGCTGGTCAATGCAATAACAAGAAAATTTCTTGCTTCCCACTGCTGTTATCTCAACACGGTAAAACCTAGTCGTAATAGAATCAAAAAAAACGAATGTTTTGCCGATGTCATCGGAAACAACTCTTTCAACCGATAGTAGTTTGTTAAATTCTCCAACCGAGTAAGAACCAGTCAATGAATCAAGGAAGTAAGAATATGCAATGCTCAGAGAGACTGGTCTTACGTAAATAGTCTCTTCATCATGAACACCAACAACGTACCCGTCAGTATTTGCATCGTTAATCTCGTGGCATTCACTGACGTGACAATCGTCCTTGTACTTTACATGATATTTATTATTATCACAAAATTGACTCCATTCAGTACTCCTCTTCCTGAAAGCATCCAATCCTATGTAGTCGTATTTTACTGATGTAATCATTTTAGTGCATGAAGAAAAAAGTGCGTGAACAATTGTTCCAGTAATGTTAATTATATTTACATTCAAAAAATCACCAACATGAATATCCGTAGCTCCAAGCATTCTATATTTGGTAAGGTATGAAGATGGAAGACTCCTTGCCACAAAACACAGAGGAAATTCAAAGTTACCCGTCATCATATTGTCATCTAACTTATAGATACATGATTCATCTAAAGATCCATAAATCACACCAGTATCAATGCATTGAAGAGTCGGACGCTTTTTTCTGTCCTTTCCGACAATTCTTACCCTTCCAATTAAATCTCCACTTTTCGTAACACAAAGTCCAACACTACCAATATCACACTAAAAAATTACAATGATCCTATTTTTAAACAACAAAAATAAGAAACTTACTTTATTCAAATGCTCTTTTTTATCGATGTTCATCAAAAAAGCTGACACAATTTTCCAAGTTCTTTGTCCAAGGCGTTTGTTTTGATAGGTTTTAACCAAATGTTACCAGTTTTTTCATTAACTCTACTGACGAAACACTGGATATTTTTTGGAGAACATCCAAATTCTTCATATTCTCTTCCAAGAGAAAGTGCAGTATTAAGAAAACCCAAATGAGAATGTAATGATAGCGATGACATAAGGAAAATGGTCGTATTAGTAACGTTAGTTCTTCTTTACAACAAAACAATGACTAAAGTGGTTTTTATGGATGAATGTTAGTATACTTATACGATTTTACTTTATCATCAAACTAATTGTTTCATTTTACAAAAAAAAGTAAAACCTTTGCCACTTTTTCTATCTTGTGTAAAATCTTTACTCTTTTATTAATGGGTAGATTGATTTCATTTTTATACTTAATTTTTTTATTATAAAACGCATTTTTATAATTTGAAATTAACCTCTTTATTTTTTTCACAATATTTCTCATTGTTGTAATAACATTATGATTTGCAAAATTAAATACATTATGGAAATAATGGTTTACTGTAAATCATACTTTATTATTTTCAGCTTGTTTCAAAAAGTTACCACTAATTTGCAATCAGTTCTCAGAAAGAAATATAAATTTTGGATTGATTTCTATAAGATTTTTTTTGACTAACATTAAACTACTCATAACATTATTAAATGTTGAATTTGAAATATCTATAGAAGTATTCATTTTATTCAAGTGTCGTTTTACTTTGAGTTTAGGGTACTACTGTTTAATTAATTAATAGTATGTGGTGAGTTTTGAAATGAGAATGTTTCAAAATTTTTATTAATAAATACAATATTATTATGGCAATATATAATTAATGTTTTTTGTACACGGGAGTGATTTGTGGGCAATGTTTGACCTAGCTAATAATAAACGTTTTTCTACCAGGAAAAATTAATCATAATTAATAGAGTAGCGTTACAATTATTTCATAGAGAGTTGCAATTTTTCCAAATATGTACATAAATGCTGAGAAAATAACATCCCTTTTATGGATAACGAAAATTAAAAATTTCTACCAGCAAGTGAGCTTGTACTCGTGTAAAGTGACGAATAGTTGAAGAAATTGCTTTTCTATTAGAAATTTAATATTTTAGTTCATATCGATATGAGTTATCCATTCAAAGAAAATCAAGATAAAGTATAAGAGTAGTGCGTGAATGATATAAAAGTGATTTAGAAATAAAATTTATTACAACATAAATATATAAGTAACGATGGTGTACAACTCTAAAAAAATATGGGGAAATGACAGCTAAATAACAACCTTGGGTGGTATACGAGTTGAAATATAAACTTATTACCTCTATCCCTTGTAAATATCTTTTAATTTAATCAATTATTTCTAATGACCGATCACAAGATACAGTAAAAAATTTCAGCGAGTAAATTTAAATTTCCTATAATGATAAAGAACACACTCAAGTTTCAACATTAAGTACACGAGTATAAAAAAAGCCAAATACATACAGTTTAACATTTAGTTGTCATACGTAAAAACCAAACAACGTAATGGTTTGGCCATATTCAACAAAATTCTTTTTAGTCATCAAAGGGTTAGCTCTGACAAAAGATGCCTCCAAAGCCGAAGTACCATTGGTAATCGGTGGAGGTACAGGCGTGGTTAAATCAATGATCTGGGTGATGGTGATATCTATGATAGGTGGCAACGTTGTAATCCTATCGAGAAAAATAGACATTTCCAAGAATGTAGGAAAAAGATTGGAAAAGAAAGTGGAAAATCCAATGTTACCAACTCAGACACATATTCACAATACGGACATGGTCAAGAAGTGCATAAATAAAAATTGACACTGAATTAGGTAAAATTTCAAAAATTGTCATAAAAATGCAGCTGGAAATTTTGCTTGTCCATTTGAGAAGGTGACTTCTAATGGCTTCCAAACAGTTTTAGATATCGTACTACATGGATCTTTCAATGCAACTCATGTAGTCGGTAGAAGAATCATTAAAAATCAAAAATGGCGATTGTTTATTCTTGTTCATCTCTGATATCTACATCTGTAATACTGTTGAACCTTGGGATATAGTGTTCCTGCAAAAGCTGTGTTGAATCACTTGCGAGTTGAGGGTAAATACAGCATGAAATCCAACATCATTGGTCAAGGTCTTATTCCAACAAAAGGAGGCTTCGGTAATCTAAACCCTTAAAAAAGACCAAGGCAGTATGAAAAATTCCTTGAAGAGACCCCGCAGGTAAGTATAGAGATATTCAAAAGGTAGAAAATTTTAGTTGCATTTATTGCCGAAACAAACACCAAAACTGATGGAGATATGCCGCGTATATTAGAAAACAACGTTGTAGGACCATTTTACCATAAGTAAACAAAAGAGACGTAAGGAAATGCACTAAAAACTATAGAAGGATGAAATAAATACTACCTGTTCTGTGTTGAAATCTATACTTAATTGGTAAAATAAATAACAAAAAACCGACTATACATCAATGTTTTTTGCAGGAAGCGTTACCGAAAAAATTACGCAACCACACATTGATAAGCGGACACTTTACCGTCAAACTCAACAATATCCAAAAGTTTGTTGTCTTTTTTCCTTTCAGGATACTCTACTTTGTAAAGTCCTTTTAGTTAAAAGTTTTGTTTAGTGTTAGTCCTAAAGCGTTAATCAGCTCACTTTCTTTATTTATCATCTTATTTTCGCCACTATCGCTACAACACTTTTCTCGCCATATCTTGCTTTGTTTTTCAACGATGTTGTAATTTTTATACTTATTTTAAAATGTTTTTCTTTGTTTATACCACTTTTTTTCGAGAGATCGTCTTACTTATCATCCATATTAATCTACCAATTATTTTAATTTAATCATTTTTAGGTTTCCTGAAATCCACTAAAGATACTAACTACGTTACCTTGAGATTTTTGTTCGATAAATTTTAATTTAATGAAATAATCAGTAATATGATGATTAATGAGAACTCAATTCACCAGTTGCCAGGAGGTGGTGGATATCGGCACGTGAAGAATGAAGTTACGTCTTCGACTCCAGTTAAAAAAACTAAATTTGACGTAAGTGAAATATAGCCCATTACAAATAAGTATAATAATTTAGAGAGAACTTTCTAAGGAAAATGACGAGAATGTAAATCGTTCTGGAAATTCTGTAAACAACATTGTCCTTCTAACTAAGAACACCACTGCCATAAAAGTTGCCTCAAAGAGACAAAAAACTTCTAGGCGTCGGAGATTCTCTTTCAATGTATCAACGATCAGAGCTCGAAGAGATACTATGACGATGGAAGAATTACAAGATTGTTTGGACAAGAAGTTAGAAGAAAGACTACTTCGAAGTGTGCCTGTGGAACTAATAAACAAGACACATGCAAAATGTTTGATTTGCGAAAGTATCATATCACTAAATAGAAAGTTTGAAATTGTTCACGTCGTAAGACATTTTCTTTCTTGGCACAAGACAAACCACATTTGTACAAGAGCATGGCCAGGATTAGAGGGTAAACTATGCACGAAATCAAATGCATATTTAAAGTTTCTACACGAGTGTCCAAAAGGTAAAGGATTTTTCACAGGAAATGAGATTTTTTTTATCCCAAAGAATAGTGATGAGGATATTGTTAAGAGGGTTACTGCGAGAGATAAATATAGTAAACCATTATACGCTACTAAGAAATCTTTTTTTAATGTTGGATGTAAATTATGTGGTATTACAATGGATCATCGTGACGTGTCTACACATTTTCTTACATGTCATTCAGAAGATATAAGTACTCCTAGATGTAATCTCTGTACGCAGGAAGTTCTTATCAATGCAGAGTTTAAATTTCTGTACGGAAAAGATTACCAAATTTCTATTGTTGATGAGGAAAGCATAACGTCTATCACTCTTGATAAATCTTTTAAAGGAATTGACGATCTCTACAATGTCCTTTCTGCTTCAGACAGTGATGAACAGGATGTACGTTGACAACGATTCTTCAGATAGAACTATAGACACAGAAGAAAATCAGGACAACGGTACATTAAAAATCGAGAGAGCCAAGAATTTTCGTGACTTAAGAAAGGGTGCGAGACCAAAGAGAGTTTTCGTCCATCCACGATACAGACAAGCAATTCCGGAAAACTCACATTTCGTTGAGGAGTTGGCAGTAAATCAATGGAGATGCAAACTATGTGACAGAACCATTATTGGTGCCGTTATATCTTCAGCTGCAACGAAACATTTTAAAAAATACCACTATGAGGGTAGTACTTACTTCGATGAGGAAACCAACAGAGAAAAATACAATCCAAAGTCTATTTTCTACCAATTTTCCATGGAATTATGTGATGCACGCCTCATTAGATGCTCTAAAGGTAATGTAAGAATGGTTGATGCAAATACAATCTACTGTAAACAATGTAATGGTAATTTTATGAATCTTCACAAAGCTTTTAATATTTGTCGTGGAGTAAGACATTTGAAACTTAAGCATCCAGAGTTAATGCCTGAACATAATGAACCTGGTTGTCGGGAGAGAAATTACAGTAGAGATTGGTGTGACGTTGAAGATAGTAGAGGGATATTGCTTGGTGAAGATCCTCCGTTTGTTTCGGAGGATGGAGAGAAAGGTTTAGCTGGTTTTCAAACAAATATCTTCAATTCTATTGACTTTCTTTCTGATTCCGATAATGCAGTACCTTCAACAACATATATTTGTAACAATGAATCTGAAAATACTATTTTTAAATAACACTTTTTTGTATGAGGGAGCTCCCAACAACTTTGTATCAGATGATTTTGTAGACCATCTTTCTACCTCATCTTTAGTTGATGGGGATGTTTTACTTACTCATGAAATAAAGGAAGAGTATTTATCTGATACTCAGATTAATAACCACGATCTTTACTGGTCTTCCTTACAAACCCAATAATTCATTATCTCCAGTAGAGTTTAATTGTGGGATCATGCCTGGAGATACTTCTCTTGATTACACAATGCAGCGTAATGAAATTTACTATAATAGTACTTCAAATAATTTTCTGGTTTACCCATCTACTTCACTTTACAATCCTTCTGGGTTAAATTCTATGGAGTACTCCAACAGTTACTCATTTTCTTCATTACTATCTCAAGAAATGGAAAAAATTGAAGTTGATGATGGATCTACCGATTTCTTCACAAAAGTAAACTACAATAACTATCCAATTTCGATGGGAGCAATAGATTCTATTCTTAAGATGAAGGATATTGACGGAAACGGAATGTTATATTTTAATGACGGAGTCGGACGAATTCAATCACGATATTGCATTTAAAATCTTCTATAAGAACTATTCTAAGATCTAATACGCTTCCAATCATGAATTTGTATACTTTGTAAAGATTTTGTTAAAGATTTAAGTTTAAAATTCTATTATACCACCCTTTTGGAAATATTTATAATTTTAGTTTTCTATTCGTAATTTTTTGGTTTATTGTAAATAATAACTGTACTATATGTTGTATTTAATAGTAATTTTTGTAATATTTAACTGAATTAAAGTAAGAATTTATCAATAATGTAAATTTAAAAATTGAGTTGTTTCATTAATTCTTGTTGCCTACTTTTAATATTCTTTTTCAAAGTTTTAATGTAAAGGAATGAAAAATGTTTACTCAAATAACATATATGATTAACTAATTCAATATAATTCAACGGTATTTTGATTTGTTCAAATTCACAACTCGTGGAAAAAAGAATTTTGTGAGAAACGATTTCAAATAATTCACTTACCATATTACCATACGTAAACTTTGATGTAGAAAATATAAAACTACCAATTCACTTTATGTATTAATGTAGCGGTAACGTTATAAGAAATCACTATACAGTTTTGTTAAACATTCTTTTTTATTAACTAATGTTATTCATTCCTCTTATGTAATTTCTTATAAAATTTACTATTTTCAAAAAATGTGTATCTACACAGAGATGTGCCATAAAAAGAAATTAAGTTTTATCTAAAATATAGAAATGTATTGATTGTTCAATTTGTTAAAAGAATGTTCATTATTTTTTTGAAATATTTAAACCGTAATTTTAATTCTCAGCGTTATTGTTAAAAAATAAGGATTTATGTTTTCTTTTAAATAGTACTTTTCATGACAATCTGTAATTGCATTTTATTATACGATGGTAGTGTCTTTTTTGGTCATCAGATTGATTTTCAAAAATAATTTCAATTTTACAAATCTATAGAAAAGCGTAAATTGGATGCAAATTTACACAATTTATACGATTTGCTTTATAAGAGCAATAAATAACCCCAAACATATGGCTAATGTGTTCGATTGTATTTATCTTTTACCTATGAAAGATGATTACAAAAGTTATAAAACTTTTCACTAAATGTATTTCGTCTTATCATTATTACGTGTCTTTTTCTTGTTTTATCTTTTTATATCTTTTACATATTATTGTCTTCTTAGATATTGTAATAACGAACATACAATAAAAATTTCAACTTAAGTATTAATTATCTTACAACGCTAGTTTTATATTGGGATATCGTCTTTTTTATTAAAATAGTATTTTTGAATTTCTAATGCTATTTGGTTTTATTTTATTTTAATATTTTTCTTTACAGAATACTTTTAATTGTAAAATTAATCTAAAATGTCTAGTAAACGGTGTTTTGATGAAATATCAAAAGTCAATGGTGATGTTGTCAATCTCGAAGAAGAAGATGAATCAAAAATAGATGAAATTGACGCTCTCTTTGAAGCCTGTGAATCTAATAACATTAATACTGATGTTGTTGTTGCATCTAAAAAATTAAAGACATCTGACATTAGTTCTGATGAAATTGAAAAGAAAAAAACGGAGGATGATCTTTTTGAAAATTTGGAAATTCCAAACTCACCACATATTAAAATTATTACACTTGAAAATCAGCAGAATTGTACTCATGAGGTTAGTTTTATATAAAGTGTATTTTAATAATGTGTTATTATAGATTGCTATTCCTAATATCTGTGAATATAAACCACTCGCTTTGCCTACAAGAAAACCTGCAAAAGATTATCCATTTAAACTTGATTCTTTTCAAAGAGAAGCTGTATTGTGCATTGAAAATAATCAGTCGGTTCTTGTATCTGCCCACACTTCAGCAGGGAAAACTGTTGTGGCTTTATATGCTATTGCTGTATGTCTTCGAGAGAAGCAGAGAGTTATTTATACATCTCCAATTAAGGCACTTTCTAATCAAAAATACCGTGAACTCCAAGAAGAATTTTCTGATGTGGGTTTGATGACAGGAGATGTTACTTTAAATCCCGATGCATCAATTCTTGTAATGACGACAGAAATTTTAAGAAGTATGTTGTATCGTGGTTCCGAGATTCTTGCTGAAGTTGGGTGGGTAATTTTTGATGAAATACACTATATGAGGGATGGTGAGAGAGGTGTTGTTTGGGAAGAAACAATTATTCTACTTCCCGATAATATACATTATGTATTTTTATCCGCTACTATTCCTAATGCAAGACAATTTGCTGAATGGGTTGCATATTTACATAAACAGCCATGTCATGTAATTTACACTGATTACAGACCCACACCATTACAGCATTTTATTTACCCTTGTGGGGGTAATGGTTTATTCGAAGTTGTCACAACAACAGGAGAGTTTAGAGAAGATAAATTTAATTCGGCAATTTCGATTCTCGATACTGCAGGTGATGCAGCAAAAGAAATTAATGAAAGAGGAAGAAAAGGAGGTGTTAAAGGAGATAGTAATGTGTGTAAAATTATTAGAACTATTCTTGATAGAGATATGCTTCCTGTGATTGTTTTTAGTTTTAGTAGAAAAGAATGCGAGTCATATGCTACCACCTTAAAAGATATGGATTTCAACAATGAAAAAAGCAAAAAAGTTGTACAAGAGATTTTTAATAATGCAATTGGATTACTATCAGAAGCAGACCGACAATTACCTCAAATTGGGCAAGTTTTACCATTTATTTTAAGAGGCATTGGTATCCACCATTCAGGTTTATTACCAATTATTAAAGAAACAATAGAAATTCTTTTTGGAGAAGGTTTAATTCGTGTTCTTTTTGCCACGGAAACCTTTGCTATGGGATTGAATATGCCTGCTAGAACAGTTTTATTTACGGCTGCAAGGAAATTTGATGGTAAAGACAACAGATGGATTACTTCCGGAGAGTACATTCAAATGGCAGGTAGAGCTGGAAGGAGAGGAAAAGACGATCGCGGTATGGTAATAGTTATGATTGACCAACAAATTAAAGCTGATAACTTGAAACAAATGATCAAAGGAAAGACGGATAGTATGGATTCTGCGTTCCGTTTAACATATAACATGGTACTAAATCTTCTTAGAGTGGATGGTATTAATCCGGAATTCATGCTTGAAAAGTCTTTTCATCAATTTCAAAATTACGCAAATATCCCCACTTATTTAAACGATGCTAAAAACAAACAGGCAATTGTTGAAAAAATAAAAGTTGATCATGAAGAAGATATTCAAAGTTATTTTGAGATTACTGCAAAAATCAAACAATTAGAAAAGGATGTTGCAGAAGAAATACGCAAACCAAAGAATATCGTACCATTTCTTGCTACTGGTAGACTCGTTAAAATGAAGGTAGAGAAAGAAGATTTTGGATGGGGAGTAATATTGGATTGGAAAAAGACTCAAAAATCTATCGAAAATCTAGATCCTGAAATAATTTACATTGTCACTGTCGGAATGTTTGTATGTTCTAGAACAGAACATGAACGAAATGTTAATAATCTTCTTCCACCAACAGATCCTTCAAGATCAGTAGTGATTTCTGTTGACACTACATTAGATTGTATTGAATCCATAAGTTCGATAAGATTGAAAATTCCAGAAACTAATAATGATGTTGATGATCGTCTCAAAACTATAGGAAAGTTACTTACTGTTGCATTGAAAAGATTTAATGGTAAACCTAAATTACTTGATCCAATAAATGAAATGAATATTAAATGTCCGCAATTTGCTAAAAACTTAGAAAACTTAAAGGCTTATATTCATCTTAGAGATAATCATAAAATTAAAAAATTGCCTAATTTTGATGAATTATATTCTCAATACCAAGCAAAAGCAAAGGCTATTGAAGATGCCAAAGAAGCATTAGAAAAATTCAAGAAAGCCAAATCTCTGTTATTAGAAGAAGAGTTGAAAAAAAGAATAGTGGTTCTTCGTCAAATGAAATTCTGTAAAGAAGATGGTGTTTTAACTCAGAAAGGACGTGTCGCTTGTGAAATTTCTGCTGCTGATGAGTTAGTTTTGACTGAGATGATTTTCGGAGGTGTTTTCACAGAGTTAGACTATAAACAGATAGCAGCACTACTGTCTTGCTTTGTTTTTCAAGAAAATGCCGGTCAAAGTAAATTACAAGAAGAATTATCTGGATGCCTTAAAACAATGCAAGAGTATGCTAAAAGAATTTATTATATTGAAAGAGATGCAGGTATTGAGAAGGACCTCACAGAATATGTTAAATCTTTTAAACCACAACTTATGGATGTTGTTCATGCTTGGGCTAGTGGTATAACATTCCCTGAATTATTGAAGAAAACTACCGTTTTTGAAGGATCTATAATAAGATGTATGAGAAGATTAGAAGAATTGTTAAGACAAATGACTTGTGCAGCAGGTAGTATGGGGGATAAAACGCTTGCAGAAAAATTTGAACAAGCTAGAGCAGCCATCAAAAGAGATATTGTATTCGCTGCATCTTTATACCTTTAGTATTACATTTTTTTTGTTGTTTATTGTATTTTTTTTGCCTTATACCATTGTATATATACTTATCCTATGGAATTTATTGAAATAATGTTATAACATAAGAATAAAGTGTTTTTTTTCACGAATGAATTATAATTTATAATAAGTATTTACAATTAAAAATTAGAAAAAATACATACAAAATATATACATTAAATATGAGTAAATTATAAATATGGAGCCCAACCAACATACATTTTTGCAAGATTTTCATTATCTTTTGCTATATTAATAAGCTTATTTACCTGTCCATTAACACTCATTGGATAATTACTATGTTGATCTTTGAAAAAGAATGGTGTTACGATGAATCCAGAAAGTCTACGGTCAATGTGTAAAATAGCATTTTTAGCATCTATTGGTGCTTGGTCAGTTTTCATAGGTAAACCGCCAAAATTTTGTTCATTACGTGATTGTTGAGTTCTTTTTTCAACACTCCTCCATTCAAGTAGTGGATCATGAATAAAAGAATGTAATAATGTTAGGAGCATTTCTTTATTATCTCTCATTGTAGAAAGAGACAATTCACAGGATGTTCTGAAGTGACCTTCAACACTACATGGTCCAAAACCATCAATAATATTTCTCGTCAATCTAAATGGTACAATTTCGGGAATTTTTAATAGTTCTCCTTTGTTGAATAAAATATTATAATCCACATGTATTATTTCACCACTCTTTTGATCAAGTAGAATATTCTCACAGTGTCGATCTCCAAGTCCTAGAATGAAACCGACCATACACATTGTAGCGGAAGATCTTGTATAATTAAGTCTAGCATTATACCATTGTCCTGGATCAACAAATTGTTTCCGGTAATATTCTCCCAATACTTTTGGAAAAATATGATATAATTTTTGAGTCATATATTTTATTTTATCTTGTGTTGAATTCAATCTACTCCACTTTTTAAATGTATCGTTGAATTTAGAATTTGAATCTCCGTCTTTATCATCAAATTCTGAACATAAAGCCCCTTTTAATGTAATTAAATTAGGTACCCATTCAATAATGCCACCTTCCTCTTGCAATGGAATTACAGTATAAGTGCGTATACGCAAATGGCGCCTTCTTGCTTCCGGATTTCGAATAAGTAATGAATTAACTCGTTTATTAAACTCCATAGCTCGCAAATCTTTACGAAGCTCATCTGAATCCTTACATAAAATAGGATATCTTTTTCCATCAGATCCAATTAATGTTAAACGCTTTGGTCTCATCAGTGATTGTAATATTACAACATCTTCATCAACATCATATATATAAACATCGTTAATTGTTGTTGAAGAATTCTGAATTTCATCATTATTAATATTTTGCGTTAGAGTAAAAGAATTAAAAGACGGCGCAGGGATAGGATCATCTAACAAAAAAGACATTGGAAGAATTATCTTTGGTGGATTTGGTAATTTTTGACAAAAAGTTCTAGATCCTGAACTATTAGTGAGTTTACTGTTGTGAAAAAATGCTTTTAATTTTGGTATCTCTATAGTCTTTATCTTATCATATTTTGTATTTTTATTACCAATATTCATTAATTCACGAGAGAAATAATCATAACCCTTGACTGTATATTTAAAATCGTGTTTAAATTTCAACTGTTCACAAGCTTGTTCAATAATATCTTTCATTCTCGTAGTCCGAATTTCATGGTTGTCACTTTTAAGAGCCATACGGTATATACCCATTGTATGCCATAAACATTGATGAGGAAATTTTTCAATAAGTGTTATAACAAGTGATTTCAAAGCATCAAAAACGGCTGCGTCAGGATGAGCTAACCTCGAAAAAATTTGTTGAATAGCTTTATATGATACAGCAGGATTAATTTTCTCATTAAAAGCATATGTCACTATTTCATTTAATAATTTCACATTATTTAATTCAAGTAACTCGTGATATTTGTGTGTATAATCTAACCAAAGTGTTAGTAATCGTGGAAGAGCATGATGAGCATAATTATTCCCGCTTTCTAAAACACTAATGTATGCACATATAGTTTTACGTACAGAATTCAAATCACAACCCTGCTTACTTCTTGTAGAATGATAATTGTCCATAAATACTGCCCATTTATACCAGAGTTTTTCTGCTTGTTGTGGAGGAGGTGTCAAAGATATAAGTTTTCTAAACATTCCATAAATTTCCTTAAAATCACCAACGCCTGCAGCAATACGGTAATCAATTTCATGTAAACGAGCTTTAAGATATATGTTCTTATCTTCATCCGTAAATTCTTCATCTGTATCCATAATATTATCACGTGAATAACCGTTCTCATCAAGTCCATATAATCTGTTAAGTTTTCGATATGTTTTACGTAGAGAACGATCAAGTATTTTTATAGCCTCAGAATAATTATTTTTTTTAACAAAATAAGCAGCTTCTTCCATAGCTATTTTTACAAGATTAACAGGATAGTGTTTTGCATGTGTCATAAAAGACCAAACACTATTTAAATTATTCTCAAAACGGGCGAGTTGTGCTGAATGAAGATATTCACATCCAATAGCTTTTTTCGAATCATTATTTGAAATCATTTTTAGAACTTCTCTTCTATTAGCCAGTATTGGCTCAAGTGCTCCACCACCTTGGATACATTTATCAGCTCTTTTTTTCCACTTATTAAGTACACTTGCGAATTTTTTATCTTGTTTTATCATACTTTCATTTGCATCAACGAATAAAAATCTCCTCGAATCACTAATCTCAAAAAGCATATGTAATTTTTGAATATAACGATATGCTTGTTCATAACTTTCCCTATTTTGTAAAATTACTGCTGACAATTCCACTTCAACTTTCTCATAGCAATCATTTATAGCTTTATTAAAGAGAGTTTCATTATTTTTATGGATAGCATTGAAAATTGCAGCACTGGAAGCTTCCCATGATTCAAATTGTATCTCACCATTTTGATCAATGGAATTATCTAATTGATCCCAGTAAGACAATTTCCATAATGTTACAATTCTTCTCTCTTCTAATTTCTTCTTTTCATCTTCAGTTAAAGTGTAGCTTTTCAAAATACTGGCTATTTGACTAAAAGCTAAATTTGGTTGGTCAATTTTCAATAAACAATCAATCATTGGAACAGGTGATGATTCTGATTGTCCGTACAAGGCCAGTGCTTCTGTATAGTTCCTAGATGCTTCCAAAGCTAAAATAGTCTCTTCGGTTGTAGGAATAAAATTTTCTTCAATACACTCATAACAACCAAGAGTATTGTCAAAATCATCTAATTTCATTGATATCTTACCAATGTTATGGTAAAATTCTTGACTTAATTCAGAAACATCTCCTTGCTCGAAATATTCTGTAAGTTTTAGAGCTCTAAACCAACATTGACAAGCTTCAGCTGCATTTATTACTAATCTTTTGTTGTCATATTTAAAACTATATATATCATTGTAAATAAATTTTAAGATTCGATCTGGGAAATTTTTTGTTTCCTGTTCTTTTTTTTTCTTATATGCAAATAAAGTTAACTCATCAAAAAGAGAAAATATTGTCTGTGTAGCAACGCGAACCCATCCACTATCTACTACTGAGCGTTTAAAAATTTCGTAAAATTCATTCTTGCAAATTTCAATAATTTTGTTGTTCTCTTCGATGAATGCTTGTATCATTATATTTTTAAAAAGATAGAAAAAAAATTCCGGATTATCAATATGAATTACAAAAGAAGCCGCAGAAAGAGCTTTTCCAACAACAGGATCCTTTAGATTTTCAGATAAAACGGAATAAAAAGCTTTCGACCATAGATGATAACTACCAGTAACTAAATTCGATACAACAGGAATCATGTTGTCGCCTATCTTTTTTTTAGTCGTATATAAACCGCAGTTTGTGAATGGCTTTAATTCAATTTTACAATTGTCACTCAGATTTTTCCACACATTTAATCCATCATTAGTACCATCAATAACTTCTTTTAAAATTTTTTGTATAGCATAGGAAATATTATCTGTATCTTTAGCATTAATACATCCCAAAAGAAGCTGACAAAGATTTTCGAGCAACTCAACTAAAAATTTCTGTGGTTTATCAACCATAAAATTATCATATTCAATGCTTTTTCCATAGGTTAATTCATCAGTATCCTTAAAACGGTTTCTCAATCGTCCAGGGTCAATAGCACCGATCTTACCCAGAACAAGACATGCCAATCTCCGAATATTTTTACTGTTATTACATCTTATTGCATAAAGAATTGCAGGAATTAATTCTTGTGACAATTGATCCTCCAATACAGATCCATCGAGAAGAGAATCAAGTCTTTTCAATGTTATTTCAACAATTTCAGAACCCTCTTCATATAAAACTTTTGCATAATTTGTAATTGTAGCTTTTGGTGTGCATTCAACTTCCAGCATTGCTTCATATTTATGCATGAAATCAGAATTTAATTTGTCGATATGATTTTTCAAACCACACGAATAAATAATTGAAAAAACTCTATCAAAACGTTCCTTTTCTTTCACACCTAAACTCTCCTTTAAACGTAGTTGCAAAAAATTGTTAATTATATTTGTAGAAGATGGAAATTTAAGTAACATTGCAACAGAAGTTAAAATTTTTGGTAATAACTCAATTTTTTTATGAACAGACAATTTTTCCATAAAATTATACCATGGGGCAATTGCTATCTCACCAAAAACCGATAGAGACCGTAGTAATGTTAAAAGTTTATTGGACACTTTATTAACAAATTCTTCATCCATTATGTTAATCATAACGGCGAGAGATTGAAGGTCATTTCTTCGATGATAATATCGTTCTTCTTCAAGAATACTCATTCTAAAACCAGCAAATATTCCCATAACATTTTCTTCAATAATTTTAGTTAAACTAAATGGATTATTACGATCATTCCAAAAAAGAGTTGATAGATGTTGTAAACAGGTAGCTTTATTACGGCCCAAATTTTGTAGAAATGTTAATTTCAAAGATGATCTTTTCTCAAAAACAATTGAAGTTATCTCTTTTCCAGTAAGCTCTTCAATATAACTTAAAGCTTCATCACGCCTTTCTGATTCGGTGAAGAAGAACTCAAATGCAACATTAATAGAACGAGATATAAGTTGTGGGAGACTTTCCCTTATTACATACTTAGAAAAATGGTTCAATACATACCTAGATGAGTTCTTTTGAGTCTTATCGACAAAAAGCAATCTTGCGACAACATATTTAATTGTTTCTTTAACTGTATCCAAGATCCGGTCCCTTGAATTTTTCTTTGGACTAATATTAAAAATATCAGCAAGCTGACGAAAATAACTATTAATTAAATTGCCTTTTTCACTATCAGTTGGAATTTCAGGACGACTGGGAGTTGGAGTTAAACGGTCAAGTATTGTTTGTGTTATAAGAGGTATAACTGCGTGGCTATATCGTTTTAAAAGAGTTTCTGTTGTAATACCTGCTTTTTTCGCATTAACAACAATAATTTTCTTGGACATGTCAACAACAGTTCTATCTCCATGGAAGTAAAAGTCTGCTGCCAGACTGATCATTCTCGAAATACATGAAAGTAAAAATGGTCCTTCACTAATTGTTGTTGAAATAATGTTGAGATACGGATAGTGGTTTTCTGGATTAAGGGAGTCTAGAGACGTCCGAAGAGTGGAAAGAATTTCTTTTGGTATATCTCTTGAGACAACTTCCTGTAGACATACATTCATAGGATTACAATTCTCAGATCTATAATATCCAAGCATTTTAAAAAATCCTTTAGCTATCTTATGAAAATAATCTGTTCTTATACTGACGTGTTTAAATATCGATGTCAACAACGACGCCAATTTAACCATAACTTCATCATCATTATTTTCATTTTCGAGAATTTCAATAAAACATGTTACAAATTTATCTGTTAATTCCATACTTGTTATACATTTTGATCGCTCATTTTTTGTACATGCAGAGCACACAATTTTATTACTTTCAAAAACATTATTCTTATCCAAAGAACATAAAATTTCTGATAACGAAGTGATAAGCAACTTTAGCTTTGATTTATTAGAAAGAGATCCAGGATCAAGCATTTTACTCATTATATCAGAAGAAATACTTCCGAAAATGCTAGTGCCACATTGTGAGACAAATATAGGCGCATACTCCAAAGCAACCTGTTGTATACCATCTGCAGCATCTGTTAAAGAGTAATGGTAGATTGATCTTCTCAATGTATTATCCAACTGCAATTTAACAATACAAGGTATTGACAAAGCTTTCAATTTAATACTTTTTATAAAACTATAACTATTGAAAATAGAAGATGGATATGTCTTTAGCAATTCTCCATTAAACAAACTCTTTATATCAAACCAAGGCTGTAGTAAAGTGACCATTAGAGCACGACGATTTGATGTGTATAGTGGTATAAATTCAGCGATATACCTAAACAATTCCTCAAACGACTCCTCATTTGGGAGACTCGTTACAAATATAACCGACAATCTCCTTAAATTTCTTTTCGTCAGGAACAAATTGATTTTTTATATAATCTGAAGTTTGACATGCCATTATAAATGATAATATTGCATTTTGATTTTTTATATTTTTTAAAACTGTTTTTGATTGACCACATAACTTTGACAAAAATGATTCTATTTCCACATCACTGTTTGTTGATATATAAAAATTAAAAAGTGCCAGAATAACATTCTTTGGGATATCTTTTTCGTTTGCAAAAATACATTCTATTAATTCTCCAACACAAATTTTAAATTTACTTATAGAACTATCATCGATATGTGTCGGTAATGTAGGTGCGTTGGTCAAAAACATACAAATATCGCCCATCATAGAAATAATTAACTTGTGACCAATTCTACATAACTTAACATGAGAGATAACTTTCCTTCCTAATTTTGAAAACAGCGTTAACTCATGCAGTGTAGGTCCATACTTTTGTGGAGTTTTACGCAAACATGTAGATAGATAAGTCAAGACACAGCAAGCGTAATTTAGAATTTCTTTATACGTTGATTTAGGTGAATAACCTCCATCTAGAAAATTACAATCTACTGTTTGTAAGATTTTAAAAATATGTGAATAAATGTGACCAGAAATTGAATAGAGTGGATCGATTGAAGATAATACCAAGCTGAGAAATCTTAAACACAAACTAGTGGTTTCAATAGGCTCATTTTTTAACGTCATAATATCCATTACCGGTACTACAAGTTGATGTAGAACTTCAAAATGCGACGGTTTTTCAAACATAAAATCTGCATTAGCCAACACTAGCACGAGAATTCTCTTTAAATGAACCTCTCTTTGGGCACGTCTGACATTAACTTCAACTTTTGTCAAGAGACTGTTCACGTTTTCATTAACTTCAAACAACGTTACAATGGATTCTCCTTCATGTATACCATAGAGAATTGTTTTTATTCTTCGTAGATATTCATATTCCGTATCCTTATTGTGTAAAGAACAGACCTGTGGTGCATAATCTTCAATCAGTTTAGCTATTAAGTGTCCTGAAGGAACATAACAGTATGTTCGAAATAAAATTGCGCCAATCCATTCGAAAAATTCTAAATAACAAAATTATTAAACAAGTCAAAATTTTAATAAAAATACCTAGAGGAACAATTTCATCAGATATTGTTACAAGTTCAATTAAATGTCTTAAACCAATGTCAATGATATTACTATCATTGTAAACCGTATCCACTACATATTTGTATGAAAATAATGCCTCCCATGTTATCACCACTTTTTTCAAATCTTCGTTTCCTCTGCAAGTGTAATGGTTTTTCATTTAAAATGAAAAATGAAACCTACAGTCGCAAATTTGGATTTTTATTTACAGACTTAGTTAAAGCAATGTACATCTTGTACACATCTATTATCAACCCCGAGACCCTTTCGTCATCTGCCGTCTTTGGTATAAAAGAACAAATGTCCATAGTTAGAATAAACTTAATATAATGATTTTTTACGAAGAGATATGATGACACTTTGAAACAAAAAATTTTCCCACTAAACGCTTTATTCTTACAGTACAGAAGATCGCGTCGAGATAAATGGTTCTTTGTGATTCAAAAATAACTTCCCAGTTTTATATGCAACAAAATTTGTTATTTTACTTAACAATATGTGCTTTACTGTTAAAATGGAAACAATTAAAATTGGTTAAGTCAATTTTTTTTTGAATGCTCTACATAGTTTCTTTTTTCCTTTTTCTAGTGTAGCAGACACAATTCTTTGTTAACTTACCTTCATCTTAATATTAAAATATAATATAGACAATTTTCGAAATCTCTAGAATTGTATTTATCAACTCGGGCGCTTTAAAGTTAAATCTATAATATGTGTTCCATCACGAATTATTGTTTGTGCTCTTTAGTATTTTGGATGGTTGTCACTTCGTGCTACATCTGTAGTGATCATCTTAAAGTTAATTCTTAATGTTCCATTTTTTCTAGTATTACTATTTGGTTTTAAAAATGACATCCTCAGATACGGATGCTGTGTCTTTTGATGCAATAGAGGTATTAATCAATTTTTCTTCTTTTTCTTTCATTTAGCATTGTTTATAGAAACTCCATGTTATAGAATGGGATCATTTAGATTTGAAGAAATTCTATCCCATGGCTTTACTTACCAGCTGGACAGTTAGGACGGCGTTATATCCCATGTCTGTTGTAAAATCTAGGTTACAACTTCAACGACAGAATGAAATATACAAAGGAACGATTGATGCATTTAAGATTATTGCTAGGAAAGAAGGGTTTTCAGCATTTTATCGTGGTTTTTGGATTACTCTACCGCAATTGTCAGTCTCATTTATGTATTCTAATATATATGAACGAATAAGGGGAACTTTATCAAAAGAGTTTGGTCCGCATAGGTCTGCAACTATATCTGCCATCTCTGGTGGTATTGCTTCATTAGGTGGACAATTAGTCTTTGTTCCTACAGATTTAATAGCACAACATATGATGGTTTACAAAAATGCTGAGTCTTTTGCTGGTGGTGCCAAGAATTTAGACGTTGTAAAGGCGTTGAGGAATGACAAACTAGAAGGTAGATTGACTCTTGGACTGAGGGTAGTTCGTGCTGTTTATAAAGTTGATGGTCCTTAAAGGATTTTATAGAGGTTATATTTCATCAGTTATGCTTTATGCTCCCTCGTCGATGGTGTTTTGGTCTAGTTATTATCATTATCTTGATTTATTTAAATACATTCATGTAAATATTCTTAAAGAAGATTTAAATGATATAAAGAGTTTAACCTTAAATCAATCTTTATCTGGATTATTAGGTGGCATTACTACAGCTATTTTTACCAATTTCTTCGATGTTTTAAGAATTCGTATTCAAGTACATAGAACGACATATTTAGAAACGTTGCAAAGACTGATAAAATATGAAGGATTATCGGTTTTCTCAAAAGGACTAATTCCGAGAATGATTAATAATGGCATCTATTCATTATTTATTATGTTAGGGTATGAGACTGCTAAGAAATTCAGTGTTTTACCAGAATATAAAAATAAAGTTGTTTGGTAGATATGCTGACTCTATTTATTGTCTTTTGATAACTTATGCATTTAACGTGTACATCTAATATAAAAATTGATGCTGATAAAACTCTCTTATAATAAATTTTAATAAATTTAGTCATTTTAAAAAAAGTTGTATATTTCATTCCAATAACGTCTTAACACGATTTCGTTGGGACTGATATTTGAAGTTTTCTTGTTCTATCTACATTTGTATTAAGATGTCTCATATTTCTCGTTTTGCTAGAGTCAAACAATGGCTTCAATTTTCAAGACAATGGCATGTTATTGATGGTAACCATCAAGATCCACACAAATTAGGTCGAAAGGTAGCAGATCACTTGCTTGGTAAATGGAAGCCTTTCTATCATCCTGAGACTGATTGTGGTGATCATGTTGTCGTAGTGAATTGCAAAGAAATTGCAATGAAGGGTTTTGACTGGAAACACACTATTTATCATTTCGACAACCAATATCCCAAGGGTCGTAACGATATTCCAGCTTTCGAAATTCACGAATATGATCCATGCAAGATAATGTTTTCTTCAACTTATAAAGCCTTGGGAAATAATTTAATGAGAAAAATGGCTATAGAAAGATTGCATCTCTTTCCAGCATTAGAAATGCCAGATTTTATACGACAGAACATATCAAATCAATTGAGACAAATTCAGGAGGTACCAAAGCGTTCTGATGAATATACAGAAGAGGAAAGGAAGAATTTCCCACGTCTTTTTACGCGTCCTGATGATTATATCATTGATTGGGAAAAATCTACAGATGAATCTGTAAGTGGTTCAGCTCTAGCTAAAATATAACACTGTAAATGTTGAAAATTTTGGATAGTTGGTATTTATTGTTTTATAGTGTAGGATTGAAACACGAAATATATTTAAGACCTGCCAAGAATGATTAATTTTTTATTTAATTTCATCAAGTTTTTGTTAAGTTTTTTATAGATAGAATATATAAGTTTAACAGATGTATATTAACAATGAAATAAATAGCATTTAATATTATCAAATCGAATTAAAGATAAGGATCTACTTTTTGACATTGAACTTTATGTGATTTCTATTTATAAAATTTGAAAAAGAATTATTATATTTTTATTAGTGGATAAGGAAAATAGCAGCATTACTTAACTAAATTTATAATTGTCAAAAGACCGATTGTAAATCACTTTTGGTATTGTGAGATATGTCAATACAAATTACTGTAAAATTATACTTATTATTTACGAATTTGATAATTAAAAAAAATAGAGTAAAAGAGTGATATTCTTATTGGTAAAATGTTAGTAATTTTTATTAACCAATTATTTTCATTAATGCCCGTGGAAAACATTTTTAATTTATTATCTAATTTTCCTTTAAGATTTCACATTTATAAAAAGTGATGACAAAAATTAATTTATTCAGAAAATGTAATCCTTACGAATGTTATAATTTTTTCCACCATATACTTTTGTAAATTTTATTTTTGAATTAAGTTTGAATTATCGACAATTTGTTACAAATTTAAAAAAAAATATATAAGAAAAGTATTTTTAAAAATTTTTTATTGTATTTTAAATTTTTAAAGCATGCACACTACTAATTTTGTGCCTCATAAAAATTTTTAACAGATTTTTATTTTAATAAGTGAATATAAAAAATATATATTATAGTTTTATTTATGATTATTTTAATTCAAATAAATTATGTTACTTAGAATAAGTTCTTCAATTTTTATTTTTAACACTATAAATTTTTACGCCAGCTAACAAAGAAATACAAAATTAATTTTTCCATATTTGATTAACAGCAAACAATTTATTTTTCGGCAGAAATCTTTTACTTTTGTTATAGTCGGCTGTTTCATGAGTATAGTGTTTCTCTCTCATCTTGTATTTTTAATAACATCATTATTTCTTTCATTCAAATGTGATGATTTCTCTTGATGGCATAACATTTCTATTTAATTTTTGTGCTATAAAGTATGCCGAAATGAATTAAAGAATGCCTTAAATTAATAAGTTATTCATACTAACGGTGGCTTTTGATCTAAATAGGCATATTAAATGATAGTATATTTAAATGCATATAATTTTCTTTTTATTTACTTGTTTATAAACTTTGTTGTCATTTTGTCTGTGTTAGGAAATATCTATCAGAAAAAGTATATTTATATTAAAATATTTTTATGCTATAATTATGTTTGAAAATAGAGATTTTTATACTTGAATATACTAATAATTATGTTATTTAATGAAAAGCCGTAATAAGAATAAGGTGAAATGAAATTTTGAAAACCTTTGTTTATAAAGTTTGACTAATAATAATTAATTTTTGCATGATTACCCTTAGCTTAATAAGTTGTTAGAAATTTTATAATATCAATCAAAATAAAAGGTAGCGGGTGCGGATAAAGAAGAAATTGTAGTTATAACAATTATAATTGTAGGTAGAAAGAAATATACTAATTGGACTATATTATCAGGAAATGAGCTTGTAAAATATATTAGTAAATATATTTCTTTGGTTTTTGATGCATTTTTAGTTTAATATAACTGTAAATTATGTAAATAATTACCTATTTATTTGTATCTTTGTACATAATTTCATTATTTCTCAAAAGCTATTGTTCTTTACTACAAATATTATTAGGGTATAAAAATTAATTGCTAGCATTTTCATTGTTACACAATTTTGTATATATTGAGTTGTATTAAGTTACACAACTTGACTATTTACAAATAATTATTTATTCTACATTTTATCCAGATGTATTTTGGTAATTAGCTTATAAATACAGATGATATCATATTTATTGAAGGATAATGAATATATTTTACTTCTAATCCAGATTAACAAAAGAATGTTAATTGAAAAGACCATGATTTGTTTAAAAATTTGTCATCAAGATTCTATTGCAATGTCATGGTAATTAAACAATAATTCACTATATGAATCTATTGACTTTGGAGATAGTCCATGACAAATTATTATTATTATCAGTTCATCTTTCTTTTTTCTTATAATTACTTGATTTGTAACATTAGACATCTAAAATAAACATGCTATGAGATAAAATTAATTTTTTATAATGGTATATAGACTTTAGACACTGTAGTACTTTTTTTCTGATAATAATGACTTTGAATTAATTTAAAGTTTAATTATAAAAAAGTGCATTTTGATTAAAAAATATTATGTAACATACTTACACCACATCGAAATTATTTTTTAACAGGTGTATGACATTTTTTTTAACACCTTTATTAAAGCACATGTTTATGAGCATATTCTGATGACTACAATTACGGCGTATTGCCATCGCATATATATTTATCTTTGAAATATTTTTGATACGTGAATGTGCTTAGTATTTTCTTTTTAATTAATTATAATTCTTGTTTAACTTTTTTTAACATGACTTATATCTGTATAATGATATTATTCTTCACACGTTGAAGTTTATTTCCTATCTAAATGAGTTTAATTAGGTAAAAACAAGTATTCTTTCTCATTTTAAGGTTTTTGATCACTGCCACAGGTTACTTCTTTTTTATAAATTTTAAAAAAAATTTAATTTATTTAAAATTATTTGATCAACTACTTTTTATGTAATTAGTTTGATTTTGTTTTGGTAATTTGACTAAAGATCATTTAGTAATATTAAATATCTTTATGCAATTAAATGATGAAATATATTTTTAATTATATGTTGCTGAAAAATGGCGCCACATAATTATAGGAAATCTAATTAAATGATGCGATAGTCAAATTGAACTCTCTAGAAATCTTTTTTTGCAACATACTTGCATATGCATCTTCTCACATCACAATCCAAAAGGCCATCGACGTATATTCAATTAAACACTCGAAAAGATGGAAAATTTCTTTTTCTTATAGAAGAGGAAAAAAGACCGACTTTTAAGACGAAGTACTGATTAGTATTCCTCATGCCAGGTCTTATTATCCTCTTTCCAAATTAACATAATTATTCTTTGAAAGACGAAAATTCTACATCAAGCTGAGTTATATTAAGAATGAAGTAACGAATTAAATAGATTAAAATTTTAAAAATAAGTTATTAGTGCTCTCTTGAGACGTTAACATTTGATATACTGTTAAAATTCTACCATTTTATTATTAAATTGTTCAAATACAATTTAAAGTTAAATTATTAAAGTAAAAAATACTTTATGTTTGGTTTTTTTTTCCAAAAATTGATTACGATAAAAGAAGTTTCAGTGATTAATTATTTAATTTAAAAATAATAACACAATTTTGACATATGGTGTTAATAAAAAGAAATCCCTGACCTGTATATTGTTTAAAGAAAAAGTAGGAAGGGATTAAAAAAAGAATTAATATTTTGATTATATTTCTATCCATATGATGACAATGAAAACTTAATTGTATTAATCTTTCATTTAGATATCAACTGTATAATTTATTCATGACAAGTGCCTTAAAAGGACACCTGTTGTTGAAAACAACATGAAGGACATTGATGTTTTTATGATAAAAGAAAATGAAAATTCTTTTTTTTTTTAAAGATTTTATTGCGTTTTTTTTACATATATTGTAGAATATTTATTAAATAATAACTTTTTCATTAAACTACAATGAAAGGGTAATTGTTTTTTATTGAACAGAATGCAATTGATGAAAAAGCTTATTATTTTTTGTCTTGTGGAAACAAATTTCTAAAGTTAATAATGATTTATGTGATTGAAAAAAAACTTTTGAATTTGAAAGGGTTTATTTTAATTAATATATATTTTTAAGAGTTTTTGTTAGGATTATTCTAAAATACAATTGTTAACTTTCAGTTATTCTATAGAAAAAGTTTTAGTCTAAAAAGGAGTCATTAAAATACTTTATTAATCCATTAGTTTATCAACACGCTTTTTTTTAAATTTCTTTTATCGTTACTCAACTAAAAAATTATTTATTGTTGATTGTTAAACTTCTTATTTTAAATGGCAGTATTTTATGAAACGTGATCTATGATGAGAAGTGAGGTTTTCCATATAATTTATATAAGTTAATTTGATTAATTTCTGACAGCACAATAAATATATTTATATAATTGGATATTGCTTCTATCAAAATATTTCTTTTTAAATATATTGATAGAGGAGAAGATATAATTCATTTAATGGGTTTATTGTTTAAAATGATATTATGTGAGAACATTATTATTGTAGAGTTGATTGAAAAGATAAGAATGAATCATTTCCTTATCTGGATTGTATTAAAAATAGGCATTTCTTATCTTTTTTCATAAAAAAAGCAACATAAAATTATTTTCTTTTCTCTTAGATAAAAGATAACCAAAAGTCACAATTTATGAGAATGAAAAAGATACTTCTGAAGAATAAATATGTATAAATATTTAGTGATGAAGACTAAAGATTTTCTAATGTATTGACTTATCATTATGTTGGATTATTAATGGAATGCTATAGTATATAGATATCCATATATTCACTAAATGAACCAAATACTTTTCATTGAGACTTATTCTTTTTGTATAATATATCATTAAGAAAAAGTATATCACCAAAGTCATATCTATCTTTGGTAATAATTAAATTTATTTATTACTCAATTCACAAGCAAATAAAACATATTCACATTTCATTCTATATTTCAACTCACTATTATCCTTCAATCTTTTGAATTTTCATTCTATACGCTTCATGAATTTATCTTTTTATTATTTCAATTATCTCAATTTGTGATATAACATAAAGAACTCTTTTATAATCATAATATACGTTAGTACAGGTAATTATTATGAGGATAATCATGATAATGATTATTGGGTTATGTAAAGAATAAATTAAACTTTGAATTGAACCCCTTTGTAATTAAAACATAATTTTATAACAATATTATCATTATATTCTCTTTAAGTAAACTTTACTTATTATAGAACTGTTATAAAACAAAATATTGAACTAGGTTATCAAAATTAACTTAAAAAAATTTAAATATTTTAAAATATTATAAGTTCTTTTTCAGTGATACTTGTTAAAATTTTATTGCCCCTAATATTTTCATCAAAATATTTGTCCGTTGGAATAATTAACATAAAATTTTTATTCCACCATCTGCGTAAAGGTGATCTATCTTATACACAGCATTTCTTCACATTAGTATTTTGTCATTAAACTTACCCGCGCACAAAGATATACATATATACACTCCTAAATGTTACCAATAAAACTATCTTTAAAAGTACCATAAGTACTATGGTATATTTTATAACCCGCCAAAAGTCATTTTATCCTCATTAATAACTCACAAAGATGTATGACATGTTGCATATCAAAAATTTTTATAGCTATGTTTAAAATGTTATAAGGATGATTCATTTACCATTCTTTGATATCAGAAAGAGGATGTCTTTAAAAACATTATAAAATGTTATTAACTATTTATCTTTTCAAACTAAATTTAAGCCTATTTATATAGATTTTTGTTATTAATGTTGTAAAAAGAATAATAGTACCAGATGATTGAAGTTATATAATTTTTTATGATTCAATTAACATTTCCTCAAAAAGAGTTGCTTTAATTCAAGTACTTTTGAATATTATTGTATCCTAATGGCAAAGTATTTCTTTCTTCCTTTTCTTTAAATAATTTTTAAAGATGTTTATTTGATCATTAATAAAATGTTAAATACGTATTTAAGTAGTTAATACACAATCACCATATTTCCTTTTTTTTGCCGCTACCTGTTTACTATCTTATAATTAGAGAAATAAGAGTGAAACGATACATACCTCATTTTTTGTATTATGGTACCTTTTAAAATGATTTTATACATATTTCATCAGTTCTTTTTTCATGATACTATTTACGATAGGAAGAGATGAACAACTTTCTATTAGGTCATGTTTACTTTAAAATAAAATAACAAGCTTATACAAATAAAGTTTATCTATTGATAGATACTTCTATTCGCAATATCAAGTATTCTTCAGAAGGAAAAAAGTATATCATTAACTTTTTAATAAGTTTTCTACTATACATGTAATATTGTAAGTCAATATCCCAGATGTTAACTTTGTTTGCCTTTTATATATAGATATATTTATGTTTGATTGAAATATTATCCAATTATAAAACTTATTAACTAAACATAGATTATTTAGTAATGATTAAATATTTTTATCTAAAAAATACTATTTAATTTATGTTATTTTTAAGTATCTTTATGTTAAATGGCATCGTTACATAAAATTATCTACCTTTCAAAGTTGATCGATTCCATATACCTAACTCTTTAATATATAATTGCTCTTTCAATTTTTTTTACTACTATTAATAGTAAAGCTTTTTATAAAATCCTCACTAAATTTCAATGAAACTATTGTCAACATAGAAATTTTAGACATTTTGACATAATAGATCTATTGACTTTAAAATATAATGATTTTATAACAATTATTATAAAATAAGAACATATTTTTTTAACTTATCTTTTACTTGATACAACACTATTAATATCACTTTTAATCAAAAATGAAATAAAATTAAATATAATGGCTAGCTAATGTAATCTTATAACGTATTTATATGTTTATAAACTATTATATTTTGATTGATCAGTAATCTTTAAGAATATTTATTAAATTTACCATGTAGGAAGACTAAAGACAATAGTCTTTGTCATTTATTCGTTATTTAGACTTTAGTTATTGTTTATAAAAGCATTATTTAGTTATTCTCTCTCATGATTCTATTTCTCATCACGCAGACACCTCATTTTTGTTACCCATTACTTTATTTCAAATCCCATAATAATCTTACCATTTCCTTTAATTTTAAACATCATTACCACTTTATTGTTAATGATGCTTTTTCTTTGTATTATTAATACCATTAAATTATTCACCTATTATTTTCCACGATTATTATCTTTGCCAACAGTTTATTTATAAAATTTCATTTATTTTAAAACATTGGATCCAAATACATATTGTGTTTATAAGTAAAATAAAAGTTTTTCAATATATTTTTAAATAATAGATATAAAAGCTAAAATCTAGATGATTTTTATAATTATATATTTGACGATTCTTTATTATTAATAATACTTATTTTAAATTCTTCTGATGCCACAATCAAATTATTTACTTTAGTAATATATAATTATTATTACGGAGCCAACTGCCAAGTCTCTTTTATAATCTGTTTATTTGATAAATTCACAAAAGTGGTTTATTCATCGCTTTTATTAAAATCATGGTCAGCTGTTTCGTTTAAAAGGATAAAATAAAAAAGAAAAAGAATGTTTTTCATTATGTCCTTGAGAAGAAGTTTCAGATGTAATTTAATAACTTATTGAGGGGAAAAACAATTATATAAAAAATACTTTTTAATACCATTCTTATAATATACTCCTTAAAAAGTAATCTTTTTAATCTCATTAATCTTTATACAGTATATGAAATACTATATAATGTGATTCATTTATGTTAGCTAGAAATCAAAAATGTTACCATTTTTTTCCTACTAATTTACATTCAAAAAGCATTGTGTCACTTTTCTCCTGTAAATGTACATATTATTCATTTCTAATATAATGATGTTGTTTTGTTAGATGACGACAGAGATGGCGCAACTTCTTCACACATATATAATATATTCTTAAATTAATGTCCATTCCAAAATTATCTATCTGTTTAACAGTATTATATTTTATGTAAAATCTTTTCTTACCTCTTTTTCAAAAAAAATCCACTTATTATTTTATTGTTTCCTTAGAAATAGATTATTTTTAGATTGAGTAATTGTTTAATATATTTTATTATTTTGATTGTACTGTATTCTATTATTTTTATTGAATAAATGTATTAAAACTTTATTGTATTTTTTAAATAACATGAATAAATAATTGTTTTGTTAGAAAATTTATTTCTTAATGATTATTTTTTTTAAGTTCAGTATTTTAATTTCATTTTTAATGACGTTAATAGGTGTTTTTTTTAATACAATAGGACCATGCAATATTTATAATGATATAACAATGTATAATGTGTTCTAATAATTCCGTAAAATTTTATATTTTAATTAATTATCTTCCATTATTTTATATTGTAGAGTCAAAAGAACTTTGATGTCGCTCTATAAATAAAAAAAGTATTTTAATCGTTTCACAAAATACATCTTTTTGAAAGTTGAATTAATCTTTGTATTACTTTGTTTTATAGAGTTACTTATAAAGAAAAAGCTATATTTATTTAAAATTATTTAGATTAAAATATGTTCCAAAGCTAACCTGTGTAATTGCAATTTATATAAATATTTTCCTAAGTGGTCAATCTATAACATTTCTTGAATTTTTACAAATGAATTTAGATTACTATTTTCGCCATCCAATTATATTATCATTTCTTCATCTTTTTATTGAACAATGTAGTGTGAGTGCTATACATTTTCTTTATTAAATAGCATAAAAAGGAAATCGACAATAGTGTAGAATTTATATCAATACTTTATTCAACGTCAGAGTAATACTAATTTTTTTATTACTGTACATCTAAAATCTTAAATAACGTTACTTATTATTATTTCTGTGTTCAACTTTTATACATCTTTCAAAAATGAATCTGTAAAAATCATTGTGAATATTATGATTGAGTTAGAAGGCGTAAAAGTTGATGAGACGTATGTACTTATTTATATTTACTTATGCTGTAAATAAGAGATATTTTTATAGCATAAATATCATTACTTTTCTGTTTTTCTTTCCGATCTTTAATTAATACCTTTACCGGCAATGATCATTTGAAAAGTGATACTTTAATGTTGAGTGCCTTGTTAACACTTTCATTTTCTTTCTCTTAATCGTTTTTGTTTACTAGTTATAAATCTAGTATTCACACAAAAGCTATATTCTTCGGTTGGACAAAGGAGCAAATTGTATTATTAATATTGTTGTCTAAAAGTTCTTGTTTGTTCTATATCTTTTCTCTAGTTCTCACAAATATTATTCAAGTAAATTTTTAAGAATTCTACATCCTCATTAAAACTATCTTTAACCTTTAATTAATTGAAAATTAGTAAACTACCCAACACCTATCCATAAAAATTATTTCTTTAGTGAAAAAATATTTAAATTATAGAAAAAAAATTTATATATGCTATTTTCATATTATTATCCATTCTGGAGTTTTAATTTTCTCCCTTTTATACAATTGTATCCAAAAAGTATTAAGATATTTTTGAATTTGAATAACTTTTTTCTCTCTAATATTTTCTAAAGGTCTTACGTTCGCTTTACGGACAATTTAAGTGATCTTACATGACATATAAATTGTAGTTAATAGAAGTAAGTAATTCAGAAAATAATTTTGTTAAATAAATTTCTAAATAAAAATTTCAGTAAACCTCTATAAACAAAGAAAATAGACATTATCTTTGTAGGATTCTAGAGATCAGAGATTCAAATAGTTGTTCTCATTTTTTGTCTAGTATTTTAAACTTACGAAAAATTCCATACACATAACTATGTTTTTATGAACGAAGCTATATGGAATTCGAATAATTTATAAAATTATTATTGTAACTAATGATACATATACCATGCAAATCCCCTAAGCATTGAATACAATATTGACATAAAAATATCAACAAAAAAAGTACCGAGAGTGAAAAAAGTCTTTCCAATTTAAAAATATATTAATACTTTTTGAGCATAATTTATATAACTATTTTACTGTTGCCTATATTTCTATATTAAGTAAACTAACCTTGTATTAAAAATGAAATATTAAAACATCTTTATTCTATTGAGACTCATTACAACTTCTATATTTTTTCAATTTGAAGGCAAAAGAAGTACCATATATATATGGAGATGTTGTACTAATGTAGATAACCAGTTTGGAGAAAAGACTTTATCACTCTACAATGTACACACCCATTATTTTGTAATCACTTTCATTTCTGGCATCTGTTTACCATTCACTCAGTAACAGGAAATATCGATGAACAACATTTTCGCTGGTAAAATCAGAATACACATATATACAAGTATATGTATGCATAATACTTATATAGACATTAACATAGAAGACTCTTCACCAACCTTAGCTTAATTCATTGTTGCTTTGAAAATGGCTTTCTTTACTGGCCTCCTGCTGTCATAAGCATCAATCAATCACCTTTTGTTCCGTTTGCGCATGTGCTAAGCATTATTTATTATAAGAGAAAGAACTCTTCTTCAAATGTTGATTGTCCAATATATCTTTTCTCCCTCCTTAAGTTGAAGTAAAAAGAAGGCGGAGACCAAAAAAGGCATTTGATTGCCATTAAATTGTTCTGACGTTGTTTTACTGGATCACAAAGATAAGTATCTTTTTTTAGTTTAATTCTATTTTTGTTTAGATAATACATACATTTTGTTCTTATTTTAAAAATTTGTCTACTCCTTTAGTAGTTAATCTTTTATTACAAATAATTTTATACAGAAATAGTCACCATTTTTGGATGAAAAAAATCTATCGAAGAAGCTTCAGGGATATTTTGACAAGAGAGACATTTTACTTTTGAATGTGTGACATCTTTCTAACATGACAAATATATATTTGTATATATATATTTGTAATAGTAGATTAACCACAATCTTCACGATTGATCTATGTGTAAAAACAATGTTTAAGAAGTGGCCTTCTAACAATTAATTATATGCATCATGTCTTTTTACACAAGTTAATAACATAATTTTCTCTTGTTAATTTATATCAATGTTCCATTACGCTTTATTTATTTTGTACAAGAAACATAATTATCTTTTATCTTAATCTCATCTTTGTTTTTAATATTCATATAAAATTCTTATTATTCCAGAATACTGGTTGCTTTTTGCAGCATATTTCTTACATATTTTTTTCTACCTTAATTTTACTAACACTCCTTACTAACAAATAAAAATCTAAACCTGGTGCTTCTACAAATGAATTGTACTCAAGATTCACATAATTGGGATAGCTCTAAAGTATATGTGGAGAGGATGGAATTAGAAGGTAGTTGTTTACAGAATAACGATGGAAATTTAACTAATGCAGGTGAGATTGCTTTCAGTTTAACAGAAGTTTTTTCTTTTCAGTATTTTTTAAATTTTATTAAAAAAAAAGTGTTTTTCTTGTGTCATCAATACATATATCAGATATCACCATATATTTGATTTTTGATTAAAAAAATCATTACATCATCCTAAGATGTAATCAAATATGTTGTTAAGGTTTTTTTGACATCTTAGTGTATTTATTTTTTTTTTTGTTATTTATTAACATTAACTATAATAGTATCATAAATGCGTATATGTATAAGGAATTCTCATAGTTTTGACGGTTGTTGTTATGAGATTGATGTAGAAGGAAACTATAATGTAGTGAGTTTACATTCAACTTCACAAATGTTTGTCATTGGTGGTTGTTTTGTATTTATTTCTCACTTTCTTCTACTTGATGGGTATCTTACTTCTTTTCAAAATTATACTTTTAGTTGAATTGGTAGTTTAAGTAACCTTAACAACCCGATGCTGAAACATTCGTAGGTAAGGTGTTTGAAATCACTTGAGTTAGACAAAACTCTCCCAAAGACTACTTAGCATACATCCATGTTTTCGACTTTTGTTTAGATTAGCTCATTGGATATCGGTAATATATTGGAAGAAATGCCAGAATGTATTCTTGCCATCTTGTCAGAGTCTGATTTATTAGTTGAAATTTACCTCTGGATTTTAAGTTTTTTTAGACTATTAGTATGCCATCACTACATATGCGATGTGCTAAATTATAAACTACTAATTGAAATAATTACATGAGGAATTTGTTAGCTCGATGATATCTCTTTTACAAAACATTCCGTGAATACTAGATGTTAGGTTTAGGAAAAAAGTTAATTATTATGGCATAGAAAAAGAAAGCGGATATACTAGAAATAACACCTTAACTTTATGGGTAATGAAAATGAATTCACACATCATGCTACTTAATATTTGGCGGTGAATCTTCGTATATGAAATATGTATATATGAACCGTATATATCTGTATAAAATATGTCCATTCTCTTAATGTTATAATTCTTAAAGTTTAAAGCCATTTTAATTTCAGGGTTTCCTTACCTTATTTCTCAACAACCTAAGACTTGTTCTTCTTCTGACAGTGGAGCTTCATCAGGTGACACTGATTTCACCAATAATACAGGAGTACTCTCACAAAATGAATTTAACACGTAAGTTTATTGTTTTAAAAACAACTTTTGTTTTTATTTCATTGATCCTCTAAACAATTATTAAATCTATTTCTTTTGATTTATTTCTACAAAAATCTCATCTTTCAATCTCCGGTGTTTTTCAGCATCTTCTCTTTTTGATTTTTTTCTATCTGAGCAAACAGACTATAGTTAAAATGACAAAAGAGTGCTTCTTCGAGATTTTGTTCTCGACTCTTTTTTTATTACTATTACTATTATATTTACACAAATGTATTTCTAATGCCGTCTCGGTTGAACTACTTCTTTGAGCATTCGTTTCTTAACCGAAATCATTCGTAGGAAGGGTAGAGAATATTTCTTTTATGTCTTATTTTCTCCTTTTAAAAGTAAAATGCAATATATTTGGCTCGCACTAATTGTGGCTGCTTTTTTTTGTTTCACTTTTTACTGCCGTAATTTCATTAGTTAAATGTGTTGTCTTGTGTTATGTTATAGTGTGCTTATTATTATTGCCACTCTATTTTTTTTTATTTAAAACGCCAGTTTCTGTTATAAAAAGATTACAACATTTTTTTGTGTCTAAAAGTAATATTGTTTTGAAGGTAATATTTTGATTTACAAGGCCATACTTGTAAAAATCTCCTTTTTCCTTTAGGAATAAGAGTAAAGTGTATTTTAAAGAAGGATCTTCTCATGAAGAAAAGAAATATATTTTTAATTACCTCTAATTGCGTATGTAAGTAGTAGTACTTAGCATAGTAGTTAGTCACCAAATTACTTTTTGATTCCTCTATCTGTTTGTTGATAGTATCAGGAGGAAAATATATTGTTGATGGAAAGTTATTTTGATATCATGAGAAATCTCTTTGAATACTATCCATAAATATCGTATATACATATTTTAACATATCTGAGGTGATGAAATAGTAGCAAAAAAAGGTACTTTTTGCACCATTTTTGTTTACTGTGAAATTAAATTACAAATCAGTTTACATTTGTTGGTTTGTAAGTTTCTATCACCAGTTGTATTTTCCGTCTACAATTATAATTTTTACCAGTTTTTACTTTTTGTATCTTAGATATTTTATTATTTTTTTTATGGAGCAATAAAGTTTATTACTTTGCACTTTAGGCACACCACACCCTTTAATGCCAACATGTGTTAGAAAATGAATGTCATTCTTCTCTCAACTTTGATCACTTGTTTGGATTAAAGGTTGTTGTATTGCCGAAATAGATAAATATAATTCATTAATATTCTTACTTCTATTTTTAATTGTGTATTCAATATTCTTCTAATTTTTTTCTACAAATATACATAAAGGGTATTTTCTTAGGGTTTGATAAAGCATCAAGTTTTTTGCATATACGATATTGTCATCTAGAAGTGCGTAATGCCAATCACACACTTTTAGAAGATATGCTCTCTTAGACATTTGTTAGTAATACCATTTATATAAAACCAAATTTGGGATGATTCACGACTAATTTATCTAATATTGGTACATTTTTACATATAAAATTATACTGTTAAATTTTTGTGAGCTGCACAAGACTTTTAATACAACAAGGAAATAATAGGATTGATTGAGAATTTAGAGATATGAAGTTATAAGTTGAGGTTATTTCCTTGGTTGAAGTTATTTGTTTTTAGACATTAGATAATCGTATTATCAATTGTTTAAAGGTATTTCGTTTATTGTTAATTGTTCACTATGAAAGTAAATATTGAAATTTTCTACTTTTTTGTGAAATGCAAGGGATATACTCCTGTAAGGCGCGTTTTTGCGAGTTGCTCTGTACCGTTTATACATAGTTAATAAATAATGCAGGTAAATGTGTAAGCGTTCCTGAATCCACCTTGTGTAGATACTAATGGAGTAATTATACTTTATTTTCCTCCATTATGACTATATTTATTGTTAGTTAACGCGTAAATATTGTAGGGGTAAGGTGTCAGTGGTTATTACTTTATTTAGCCCTGAGATAATCTGTTTATCTTTATAACTTCTTTTCACTTTCAGTTCAGAAACTATTGACATTTTTCCATTAACATATTTATTTTTAAGTCAAACAACTCTTTTGTTATTAATGGTTTTGAAGGTTTACTCTCGAGTTTGTTTAAATATTAGTGTTTTTTATACATCACAGAGATCATTGTTTCTTTATCTTTATTTCTCTCTACCTTGCTTTTTTGTAAGAAATAAAAACTTTTTTTGTTAAAAAAAGGACTTTTGTGTTTTCATTTGTTATATTTTAATGAAAAAGGTAATTGATAAAATAATATGTTAGAAATTAGTTTTGATTATTTTGCTGTTGGTTATAACTAAAGAGAGAATTTAGGAAGAAATTAAAGTTGTTTTTCATACTAAATGTATTTTTTAACAGGATCTATTGTTTTTTACTATAAAATATGAAGTCTGATATGTTGTTTAAATTATAAATCACATACTCGAATCAAAAGAGAAAAGAGTGTCCTATATATAATTATCAGTTCGTATTATGTTACCCTTTTTTGTGAAACATTAATGATAGACTCTGGCAACGTATTTAAAAGATGAATGTAAAGTGATAAATTGATTAATTAATACAATTCTTTTGAATGCTTTTTTCTATGTTAGTTGGACCATAGTATAATGACTAAGTCTGTCAAAAAAAGTCGATATAAATAAAGTTCAGTTGAAAAGACGTGTCAAGACTACAATCCTACAAACGCAAATTTATTTGTATAGATCTATTTTTTCCATTATCAAATTCAATATCTTATATTATAACGTATTCTTATGTTAAACTTCGTATACCTTCTTAAATAATATTTAATTTTTTTTCTAGTTTATTCTTTGGAAAAAAATACTTCTTTATAGTAGGCATTAATCTTTGCTCTAATTCAAATGGCATTGAGAATATGTGTAAATTTATATTTTAATACAACAAAATTTTGTCTTTGAATCATTTTATGAATAAAAACCCCGAGACTCAGTGACTATAATCCTCTAATGGGTTATCAAAATTTTATTTTTATACATAGAAAAAAAGAATGTCATATTAATTGAGAGGGCGCTTTTTAAGTTTGTTCTTCTATAAAGTTGTTTAAAGATTATTTTTTGTTTTTTTTTAAACTTTACATTATCTATACTTAATTAGAATTTTTATATCTTTTTCTTAAAGTTTAGTATTTTTACAAGTAATACTAAAAAGTTTAACCAATATCACAAGATTTATAAGTTTATATTTAGTTTAAAAATTTCATTTATTATTTTCCTCACTCTATTTACTTTTTCAAGGTTTTTTTTGATATCATATTCAAGTACCGTAGAAGGGAAGAAAATATTGAAATACATATAATAATAAGTGTTTGATCTGTTGCTGAATTCCTCCTATTTTCTGTCAATAATGTATGTATTTTACCTTCAAAAACTTCTAAATAAGGTGGATATTAAAATCTATTTAATTAAAAATCACTAAAGTAATTTTGGTTTTTCAAATGTAGCATTTTTCTTACCAAAAATGTTTATATATGGATTGAACACACATTTGCCTATAAATTTTAAATTTTTTTTACCTACATATGAAATCTTCTTTTTATATTTATTTGTTTTGAAGAACATTTAAATTATCGCCTCATGTAAATACCAAATTTATATTATGTATTTATAAAATTTTTATAGATAGTAAGGTTAGATATATTATAAAATATGTATTATATTATATGTTCTTGTGACCTTTTGTGGCTTTTCAACTAACAACCTGTTTTTAACAATACATAATAAGTTAAATTATTTCTTTTATAATTTACCTCACCTAACTGATTATCTTCCATTCATTTATTGTTGTTAGATTATAATACTCTTTTTTTATTTATGACAGAAAAAACTATGTTTTGAATAAAATTTGAAAGATTAAAATGTTACTTTTTATTATATATAGTCTATTTGGTGTTTTTTGTTATCTTCATGTATTTAACTGCTAAATTATTGTTTAGTTTTATTTTTTAAATCTGTGATTTTCATAATATTGGTAAGAAATATGGAGGAAGTGATATTTATTTTAATTTCTATAGATTTATTTAATATAAATATCTTAAAATTAAGAACGTGCAATGTATTTTACATTGTTGGTATAATATTATATATAACATATCAATTTTTCGAGGTGACATACTATTGTAAAAAGTGATCATGTTATATTATAAATAAAATACCTTAGTACTTCCTCTCTTTACCTACCATACCTATACATGTGTATATCTTAAAGGATAAACAGGTTAATTGTAAAATAAAATGTTTATGTATTTATTTCTCTAAAATTACCTCGGATAGCTGGAAACAAGAACAACATTTGCCATTAGTAACAACTCTAGTAATATTACTTTTTTTTACAAATCAAAATTTAATGTATAAACAGATGTGCAGTAGTAGTAGTAGTACATATGTAAAAACGCAGTACAATTTTTGTTTGTTATAATATATTCGCTAAAAATATCAACATGATACCTAAGGATTATAGAGTACTTATTATTTTTATTTCTTAAAAATTAACCATTAATAGAAATTTCTTTGTACTATATATTAACCTTATTATTTTACCAACACTTTCCAAATTTTCCAAAACTACTTTTTTTATGGGCAGAAGTTGCCTATTTTTAATTGTACATTTATAACATCATAATTATATCGCAATTTTTTTTTATTTTTATATTTTTAAATAATTATTTTTTTCCTTTTAGAGACAGAATGCATGAAGATGCCATAACATTATCGTCACAGTCTATCCATAGAAATTATTCTGTTAATTCAAATTCATATCTAACTACTACAACTAATGAAATAGGAAGTAATCAGGGAAGATCACAACTTCCAGGGGCATGGTTTTATGAAATGGGATCTCATGATGACGACGTTCTATCACAAGGAAATAATTCTCCAAATAATGAACTAGAAGATTTTAATTTCCAACAACAATTGCGTTTTAATATGTCTGGGATTAGAAATATTACGGAAACAGTTAATGTTCCTAGTAGTGAACATGTCGCTGAAATTGTTGGACGTCAAGGATGTAAAATTAAAGCTTTACGTGCAAAAACGAACACCTACATTAAAACTCCAGTTCGTGGAGAAGATCCAATATTTATTGTGACTGGTCGTCCGGAAGATGTCTTTGAAGCCAAAACAGAAATTGAATTGGCTGCTGAACATTTTACACAAATAAGAGCTTCAAGAAGACATAGTCAAGGTGGAGCACCAGCTCCAGGTCATGTTACTGCATATGTTCGTGTACCACTTCGTGTTGTTGGTCTCGTTGTCGGACCGAAAGGAGCTACTATAAAAAGAATTCAACAAGGATACACATACGTATATTATAACACCGAGCCGTGAGAGAGAACCAGTTTTCGAGGTATTTTTTTATGCCTTTTTGAAGTAATAATAAAATTATTAACTTTTTAGGTTACTGGATTACCACAAAATGTTGAATCAGCTCGCCATGAAATTGAACAACATATTTATGAGAGAACAGGAAATATGCCAATAACTGATACTAATCAACAACTTGGTAGTATGGAACTTCAATCAACATTAGCAGCAGCAGCTATTTCAGCGCACCTTGGGTCATTGAGTTTAAAAGAGAACAGACCCACTTATGGGTCCTTAGCGCCAGCTTCCCAAATTCGCCAACAATTGGCTGTCAATGCTAGTTTTTTCGATGTTAATAATATGTTTGGGGATTTTCCAAGAAATGGAACAGATTTGAATTTTGGTATGTTAGGACTTAATGGGATGAGAAATGGAGGATTAATTAATAAACAAGGATATTCTAATGGCGGATCACCAATAACCAAGAACTCACAATCTTTTTTTAATCCTATTGATGTTATTACTAGTCCTCAATTAATCACTAACAATGGTCCTTTAATATCTACAATGGTGCGCAATAACAGTGTGCAGACATCTTCTATTTCATCAACTGGAAGTTCGCCAACTGAAAATTCTTTCAATCCATGGAATAATGGTCCGTTTGGTGGGATGGCTAATTGTGATACAGTTAAAAATACTGTGGTTCAAGAAAGCATTTCAGCTGATGGATCTATCAACTCTGCTGTTTCTTCTTTTGGTGGTAGTTTCGGTTGTGGTCAAACTTCATCTGCATCAAGCACTGGTTCAAGAGATGAAGGTTTATCTGAATCTCCAACTAATGGTTTTGATGGAGGAGACAAGGATCATTTTGAAATAATGTCTCTTATTTGGAATGATAAATCACAGGGTATTGTCAATGACTTCCCTACGAATGAAGTTTCATTATCTTCTGCCTAGAATTTCATCACCTCCTATGAAGGTTCTTTTTATTTCTCTTTTTTTCTTTTCATTTATATTTCCTTTTTTTATTATAACAAAAAAAGAAAGGTAAAAAAGAAGAAGAAATTTTATATTATTATTCAAATATTACTATGTAAAAAAGATACAATGAAAATTTTATTATTTCCATAAAATAAGTATAGGAAGAAAAAACAATGCTTATTTTTGGAGCACCTCAAATGTGGCGGGTGAAGCCTTTTTAGAGCTTTTTCTAATTTTTATTTTGTTAATGGACAAAAGAATATTGCTAAATTTTTATTTCATATTTTTTTGTATTTTTGAACGCTAGCAGTATAAAGTAAAGTAAGAAAATTATATGTACCTATTCTATTCAATTTTTATATAACAATAATTAAAAGTTTTGAATTGTCAAATATTTAAACTAAAATGAATTTTTATTACTTTTGTTTTGTATCTTTACTTATCCCTCATTCCATTTAGTCTTAATGCGTGTAATTTTAAAAGATTATCGTAGAAATTATTATTTATTTCTTTATTTTGGAAAATATATTTAAAAATATTGTCATACATTGTTCTGTTCTCCTGCCCAATAAAAAAGTTAATCTGTTTAAATTGTTTTATCTTTTTTTACCATAAATAAAGTAATTTTCTTCAATTATGAATATGTTTTTACACTTGCGTAAAACGAAAGTCATTTAATAATTATTATGAACTTCATTTTTGATGATGATGAAAAATTTAAAAAATAAGAACAAAGCAAAAACTAATACATGCAATTTATTAAATCACATCTTATACTTCTACATTATACAATCATATATAAACAAACAAAATTAAAAAAAGTTTTTGTATAATATGAAAAGATAGAAAAAGGAAAATATAATTAGTCATACTTGTGTTAAAAAATCATTCGGTTGTTATTATTATTTATAATTATACTTTAATTGTTATATTATGAAAGTTTTAATAATAAGAGGGACATATTTAGTTACAATGATATCGTTTGTTATATAGTCACATGTGAAATGACATACACCAACTGGCATTGTGAATGTCAAATGAATTTGTATAGTCCTATTTGAAATCTATGTATATTGTTTTATATCTTCTTTTTCATTCAAAATCATCATTCAAATTTGCACGTTTATTATTAACTAGTATACTATGAACTTTGTAGTGTAATAATTATTATCATTTTTATCATGTCTTTGGTATCAAAATAGATAATTAAAAACAATGTTGTTGTTTAACATATTTTTACTCACAAAATTTCATTTATATAATATTCAAACATAAAATATACAGTGAATTTTAAAATACTTTGTGAAACCATGGTCTTTGATAATTAAATTACTTTAAAGGTTATTTAAATTATACTATTGTAAGATTGTTATTTGATTTTTAAAAGAAATTCAGTTAAATAAAAGGTTTATATGTACCTTGTTTTTGTTTCTACTCGGAAGAACCACATGCGCACAAAATTTTGGCTTTAATTACATATAAAATTAATAAAAGTTGTAAACAATTTAATATAATTAAAGCTAAAATTAATTATTGTTAAATTAAATTGTTAATTAAAATAAATATTTTCTACTTTTAGCTTTCAAATGATTGAAAAATATTAGAAATAAGAATATCCGTATTGCTTTTTTTATTAAAAAAGAAAAGATTTTTTAAAATATATTAATCTTTCTTTATTAAATTAACTACTATAAAAATTTTAAACTTATTTTTAAATAATTTTTGAAAACTGATAGCACTAAACTTTTCAAAAGATTAAAATAGTAATAAAGATAAGAGTAAATTGATCAAAACAAAATTTTTAATATAATATATATAATTGATAATATAAAGATTTGTTTTCGTAATATTTATAAATTGAATATTTGTTTTAATATGGTGAACTTCACTTTACCAAAGAAAAAGATATATCAAATTCTTTGACATTTCAAAAAAAAAACATCCATCAACATATTAATGTCTCATCTCAGTTTTATAATTTTACAAAATTTTATGTATGCAATTCTTCAAGAGTACTTAATCATCTGGATAAATAAACGTTTCTAGACATCTTAACAAATATGGGTGTGATCTTTAATATGTGATAAATGTATAGAAAACGTGCAATATTTAATATTATATCTTTAACAATTATTTCAATGCTGTCTTCTTTATTAAAAAGGCGTGGTCAAGAAAGTATGAATCAGATATATAAAAGAGTAAAAAGGTATTTGTTTGCCAGATCAGATTAGCTTTACTATTAAACTAATAAACTTTAATATTCTATACTATTAATTATGAACTTTACCAAAACAGTTTCTCAAAGAGTTCTTACTGCTCTTGAAAAAGCTAAGATTGTTTGTTGGTTTGAAGAAACTAACTCTTTTGCTATTGTTAAGAGACGGTATATAATAAAAATATAATATAATTTATACATTTTTTTAGTTATGTCTCTGAATTTGGAATGGAACCACCTAGTGTAGAACTTGTAAAAAACTTACACAAAGAGGTTTCTTGAAACTGGAAATGTTGCTGATGTTCCATCAAAAGATGCTATACCAATGGGTGTTCTTCACAAACCATTTAGCTTTAATGGATCTCCAGCTCATATGTAGAAAATAACTATACTCCCAATTTTAAAAGCTAGCATTTTAATCAATGTACATAATTTGTATTTATCAAAAAAAAACATTTACTATTTTGTATGACAGTTCTTTAGTTTTTTTAAGTGTCTTCCATAATTAATTTGATATTTTTTTAATGTTATTGTTATAAATAAGTAATAAAATAAATATATAGCCTTAATTATTTTATATAGAGCAACATATACTATTTAAAATGTTTATTTCTTTCTGTACCTATATTTGGAGGATGATCAATGTCAGCTGACTCTCTTTTATGAACTAAATTGTTCATTTTGTAACAGAAAATAATTTTTTATAGAATTCTTTAAATTCATAAATATATTCCGACAATAAATTTAATATTATAAAGAAATAAACTATTGTTAATATAGAATTTTAACATATTATCATATTTTATTTCAAAATTGCTCTTTAAATAATCAAACAATTAAGACTCTACAGAAAAATATATGCTTTTTAAAATGTAAAAGATAAAAGTTTATTTGAGTGAAAGTATTTAAATTATTAAAATAGATGCTTTTACTTTTACAATGTGAATTACAAGTATTTATACATGTACTAGTGTTATTATAAATTAACAAAATTTATGTGTCAACCTTAAAACAAGTAAAATAAAAGTATAATTGCAATGCTAAATTGACAAATTTTGTCAAGAAAAAAATGAATTACTTTTAATAATTATTACTGTTAAAAAGCCAAATTATTAAATTTATTAACAAAAGAAAAATAAAAGGGAAATTATTTTTTTTCAGACACAGTATACGCCTTATTTTCTAATGAACATTGATATTTAAAACCATCTATTAAACCATTGACACTTCCTTCTAACTTTTTAAGTATTTCTTTTTTTTTAAAAAGATCATCCTTTAATTTTGTCTCAAATTCTTTTAGTTGAAATTCTTTTTCCTTTAATTGAACTTCTCTACTAAGTACACGTTCTTCAAATATTTTATCCATATTTAATTTTTGCTTGTTAAATTCATTCTCTAGTTCAAGGATTTTTTCTTCTACATCCAAAACTGGATCATACGATCCTATAGAATTTTTAAATCCATTTAATAGCCGATTGTAACGATAATTTTCATAATGAACACAATGTGTTTCTTCTACAAAATCTATAAAATGTTTCTTGAGAATTATATCTCTCAAAAAAATAAAGTCATTATGATCTAGATTTTCAACTTCTACAATACCCCATGGATATTTACGTACTCGTATTAAATGACCATTTTTATCTTTTATCACACTATTTAGAGCATACAATACCAAAAGGAACTCTTATATATGGTTTTAAAACATCTTGACGTAGTGACTCTCCTATTGGAAATTCATAAATCTTTATATCATTTTCTTGTATATCATTTAAAATCTAAAAAACATTATAATGTATAATAAATTAAAAATTCTTACAGTTGACTTAAAAAGTGCTAATTCTGAAGAGGTTAGAGTATCTGATTTAGCAATAACAGGAATAATGTTAATTTTATCGTGCAATTTCTTCATAAATTTTATATCTATTTCAGATAATGAATGTCCAGATGGCGGTATAAAATACAAACACAAATGGATGCGTTTATCTTCAATCTTTGTCTTTCTTTCAATTTTATTCTCTTCATCCATATATTCAGCAAAACGTGAATCAACGAAATTAGCAATTGGTTTCCAGCAGAATGAATTGTTAATAGAATTTCCGAACCCAGGTGTATCAATTAAAGTAAGTTTTAACTTAATTTTGTTTTCTACAATGTAAAAAGTTCTTTCATTGATCTTTGTTGTTGAAGGTAATAGTTTTCCTTCATATTCAGAAAGATCTGTTTGAAGTAGTGTATTTATGAAAGTTGACTTTCCTAACCCACTTTGGCCTACAACCATCAATGAAAATTGAAAGCCATTCTTTACGGCATGTCGAAAAAGTTGATTTGTATAACCTGCAATTCCAACATATTCACTTTCATTAACTGGATATTTTGAAGTATTACGTCGTAAAATCCGTGCACACATTTCTGTTAAAAATAATTTCAATTCTTTTAATTGCCCAAAGTTGTGTTCATTTTTCCACTAATTACGATACCATGTTCTGGATAAGATATAATCAAACTACTTTTTAAATGTTAAGACACAAAGATATAGTTAATGGAAAAATATATATAAAGAATTTTGAAATAATATTAAGCAGTAAAATTATTAATTAATTATAGTGATTATTTTTTGGAAAATTTGAATGCTTTTTCAAAAATTTTTTTAAGTATCGCATGTTATTAGAGAATGTTTTTGATAGCAAATGAAAGAAGATGAACAACAAATTTTTATTTTTTCCACTTCTTTTGATAATTTTTCCAATCATCGTTTTTTATTGTCAAGGACATTTATCTTCTTGTTAATTATTATATCAAGATGTTTTTCCTTTCTTTCAATTATATTTATACGTTTATTGACATTATCCGTAAATACTTGTTCTTTTTTTCTTATTCCTTTATCACAATCATTTTTTATTTTGATGTCAAAATCAAAATGCAATATAAGATTTCCTTCATTATCATTTTTTTCGACAACTTGTGACAATTTTGTATATATATAATTTTCATAACGAACAATGTTTGTATATAATATTAAATCAATTAAATGCTTTTTCATTAGATTATTTTTTAACAGAAGAAAATCATTATGATCCAAATTATCAACTTCAACTTGACCCCAAGAATATCGACGGATTCTTATTTTTAAACCATCTTTGTTAATGATCGTATTGATACTACAAACAATAGCATATAGTAAATATCTTGATTCTATATTTTCAACAGTAGTATTATCTTCAGGAAAATTATAAATTTTTATACCTTCATTGTTTATATCATTTATAATCTTTCAAATAATTGAGAATAAAAATAATTTAATTTACCGTTTATTTAAATCTATCTATTTCAATTTTTGTTAAAGTCCCTGCTTTACTAATAATTCGGATTAGGTTTACTTTGTCATGCGATTTTTTAATACATTTTTTATCAATTTTTTTTTATCCCGTGACCATTTGGATTAATAAAATATAAACAAACATGTATTTTTGTATCAGGAATTTTTATAGGTCTATTTATTTTTAATTCTCTGTATAAATATTCTGAGTTTTTTGATCAATACAATCAATTAATGATCTCCAACAATAACAATTATTAAGCTAATTTTCGAATTCAGGAGTATCTACAAGTGTAATTTTTACGCGAGTATTTTCTTTTACCAAATAAAAAGTTCCTTTTTTTATAACTTTTGTTGTAGAAAGTATTTTTAGTCGATCAATGTTAGAAAGAAATGAATTGTTAATAAATGTTGTTTTCCCCAACTCTGTTTCACCAACAACCATAATATTAAACTTAAAACCATTTCTCTCAAATCTACGAAATAGTTGATTTTTATAGTCAGCAATACTAACACATTCCAATGTTGGTTCAACACCTTAAAAATTACCCACTGCCTTTTGAAGAAAAATTAAAAAATATATATTAAAATTTATTTTATTTATAAGAGCAATAATTTTAATATAAAAATTTAATATTCTTGATATTAATAAACAAAACCACTAGGTGTAAAACTGCAAAACACACAAAGTGACATATGCAAGCATAAAAAATTATAAATTAAAATTAAAGATCTTATATTCATGTTCTACTAGTTAGAGACTTCTTAGCTCCGTTCCAGTACTCAGAAACACGGTCAACAAACTTCTCTCTGTCGTTAATAAGAAGAACAACGAGATCAGCAGCCTTCTCAAATATAGGTGTAAAGAATTCAACAAGCCACTCAGCAATACTAAAGACACTATCAATTACAAATCGAAGAGTATCAACAGCTGCCTTCTTAAATGCCTCAACATATTTGAATCCCTCTTTGTTCGTACCACTTTTGAATAGAAACAGTCTTTAAAAATAATATTAAAAATTACAATAGAAAACTTACTCCTTCGTTAGTAACTCTTTGAATGAACAACGCACATGAAACAGTTTTCGTGTGAACAAAATTTGTAACAGAAACAAGGTAATCCTTAACTCCGATTTCATCTAACTTTTTACTTACAAAGTTTATTTTTGGAAGAATAAACTTGTCATAACTACCAACAACAGCTCTATTTAAATTCAAACCAAGAGTTGGAACAAAAGTCTTTGTTTCTAAACTTTTCAAGGCATCCTTACAGAAAAACTCAGAGCGCGGGAGAAAAACACTTCTTGGTGACTTAGAGTACTGATGACAATTATATCCAAGCAAAAGCGAGTAAATCAATCCAACAATAACCGAAAATCTTATTAAGCTGGAAACCAGGCTCCATAAAAATCCACAAGCTAAATTATAAAATAAAAATTAACGAATATCGATAAAAAAACTTACTCTTTGATAGCATTATTTAATCTTACTTATGATTTAAAATAATATTTATTATTATAACAATCTACTTAAAAACAGCAAAAGCGACTTTATACCAAAAATACTATATATGTATAAAAAATAATGCTATCGAAGAGAAAATTTTAAAAAGTCATCTAATAACACCTACCACCTCTACTTTTCGTTGTTATTTTCTTACCACCATTCTTTTTGTTACCCTCTTTTAATAGCTCTTCACTTGAATCGTTGTTCTTATCATTTTTTAAAGATACTTTTTTTTTGGATTGTTGTTTGTCTGACTTGTTCTTGTCTTTGCTTATCATATTTTGATTGATAAGGTTGTTAACTTCCTTTAAAGCTTCTTTGTTTTTTTTCTTATTCATGTTTCTAGCATCCTTATTTTCAGCATCTTTCTTTTCCTTACATTTCTGCATGTAGGTAACAATGTTTACAGCCGATAATTCGTATTGCTTGTTTCCTTGGTGTTTTCCAGCAGCCATTAAAAGATTTTCGTTCAATGGATTTCCAGAGATGTCAAGCCATTTTAGATTGTGCAATCTCCCAAAAGATAATGGCAAGTCTTTTAGTTTGTTATCAAAAAGATCAAGTTTCCTTAGATTAACTAAAGCCCCAAAATTCTCAGGAAGAACAGTTAATTGATTCTTGCTTAAATCAATTTTCGTCAATTTTACCAAAAGACAAAAATCATTAGAAAGACTTGAAATTAAATTCGATGACAAATCAATCGTTGATAAAGATGGTAGGGTTACCAAATCTTTATACGACGGAAGATGAGTGAGCTTCAAAGATGATACATCAAGATCTCCATCATCAAAACAATCTTTCAATTCTTTAAGAGTGAGGACAACCATAATACTAAAATAGAAGCTGAATTAATGAAACAGTGATGCAATAATTAACTATATAAAACAAAGATATTTTTTAATACTAAATATAATATGATTACAGAAAAGGCACCTCCAACACAGACATAAGGGATCGTGACGGGAGTCAAATATAAAATTTATAAAAAAATGTGCATTCTGGTTTACAAAGGAATTTAATGGATAAAACCAGTGAAAGCATAAAGTGAGAGAGAAAAGGCTGTTTTCTTAAAGGAGCAGCTACAAGAAATAAATTAAAAAATAAGGAAAATTGAGACAAAAAACTTTATAATTCACCATGATGAGATTTATCTTTCTTTATCTTCAGGGTGGCTTCTTTTTTTGTTTTTCTTTTTTGTTCTAGCTCTTCTTCCATCTTTAAAGAGGCCTCTCTAATTAGATTTTCTTTGATATTTGTAATGTCGTAGGGATTGTGATAATCAGCTTCTCTAGGTATAATTTTCAATTCCTGAGCAAATAAATGAAACATCTTCAAAGTTCCTTCATCATAAAGGTATGAATAATTCTTGGCAAACGTATAAGCCCAATTTACAGCAGTTTTAAATTCAATATCTTTGTTATATTTAATACCACTTTGTAAAGGGAATCGCAGAGTAATGTCACCAAAAAAAGCAATATTTTCCAGAACTCGAGAAAACTTATCTCGAATAGTTGATTTGTCAGATAAAATTTCATCTATATTATTTAATTTCGATAGTTGATAATATTTGCATATCCTCCATAAATACTTTCCTTATGGCGTTAATCAATTGTTTTACTGTATCCTTTTGTTTTTTGTAGTCTTTCTGTTTAGATAAACTCTGTATACTACTTAATTGTTCGCGTCTTTTTATGCGTAACAATTGAGAATCTAAAAGTTGAAAATAAAATTTTTTAGTAGATTTGAAACGTACATTGCTTTGATGGGCTTTCAGATTCATATTTAGAATGAGCTTCTTTTGTAACTTCTTTATGGTTGATTGGCTGATGTACCTTTTCATGATTTTTATAGTTATGATGAGGATCGACTGCTAAATAAGCAAGTCTAATGTATATAACAAAAAATTGTAGTAAAATAAACGTCCTACGGCAAAATATCATCATAGAAATGTTTCAATAATCAACATATGATGCGTTGGTATGCGAAATACAAATAAGCCATGTTGATACCATTCACCAATTGGTGTTTACTTAATTACGTGAGAGAAATTTACCCATAGATATTGAATATATGCACGTTTATGTATAAACTTAAAAATACTTTTTATTACAAAACTTATCTATAAAACAAATGGAAATAAAAAAACTCTGAGTATCGATTTGTACAAAAAAAAATTAAATAGACATAACAATACTCACAAAAGCAAAAATTCGTGTACTAATTACTTTCAATTACTTTCTCTTCATTCTTGATATCCTTTTCTTCAACTTTAATTTTTTTCTCTTCACTTCCTCCATCACCAGTATGTTTACGCTTGTTACCTTGGTATCCTCCATTTCTGTTACGTTTAGAGTTTCCATTGCTCTTCTTTTTATTAGTATTTAAATGGTAGTAATATGTTTTCCAATATTCTGTTTCCTCTTCCAAGTTTAATGTACGAGCTTCAACATTCCCATTTTCTGCAAAAAGCTTCAGCTTTCCTTCTCCATCTGCAAGAGCTTTATCCAAAACCTCTTTCGCAATATTTTCTCCATCTCCAGCAAAACGGACTTTTGCTTTTCCGTCACCTTCAAGTTGAACAAATGCACAGTCTCCGAATGCCTTGAAATATGACTTGATGTCATTTATACCAGCTTTCTCTGGTAACCCACATAAAGCTAGGACATTTCCACTCTTGAAGGTTGGAGTTGCAACGGCATCTTCCACAGCCTTATTCTTGTTTTCTTTCATGAGCTTAGCTTCTTCTTTCTTTTTTTTATTTTCTTCTGCAGTTTCCTTAATATAATCTTCTCGACTTATTCTTGAGATCGAATGTTCTCCGAATTTTTCAGTTCCTTCTAAAGCTTTATTCATTTCTTCGACAGTTTCATAAATGGTAAAAACAGACCCCTTAAATTCTTTAGTTTGACAATTAGTATGCTTGCTAACATTCTCAACAGCACCATATTTCTCACAATAATTAATAATATCATCCAGGGTAGCATCAAGAGGAAAACCTTTAAAATAAGCAGTACGACTTTTACAACCTTGCCAGTATGAAATAGAGCTTTCTGGAAGAGGAATATTTGGATTACGTTTAACGGCCTTTTTTTCCTCATCAAAAATAAAATATTTTCCATCTTTCAATCCCTCAATAACATATGGTCTTAATTCTTCATTCTTAATGTATTCAGAGACTTTTCTAAACTTTTCAAAAACTGACAAATCAATCCAACCATCACTTCCAGCTTTTGTTTGCTCCTGAAGAAAATTATCTTTTGTATAATTGTAATTTCCAAAGTAGTGATCAAAAGTTTTTCTGATAAATGAAGGAATAACTTCTGGTGACAATAAGGAGACGGCTTGTTCTTGTGTCATGATATAAAATAATATAAACCTAAAATTCACTATTTATTAATGTAGAAAACTACTATAAAGAAAAAGTACGGATAAAAATAACTAAGAACTACAGTAAAAAGCGAAAGAATTTAAACGAAATTAAAAAAGTAAAATCGTCTTACCAAAAATTAGAGAATATCGTTTTAAGAGTGAATTGCAAACACGCGCTTTTTGAATACACTTTGTACTTTTGATAAAAGTAATCTAGATATATCTTATTTTTCTGTTGAGTAAAGGTATCCCTTCAAGATGATATACTGGAAGGTTCCAGAAATTGGTAAAAAGTATTTTTAAAACTATAAATAGTAGTAATCAGTGACAAAATAATCATTGTGAAATCTGTTAACTCATCGTTTTTATTGTAATAGTCCACTTAAGTATACTAATCATTATTGTTACTTATAGGGATTTTGGTCGTTAATAAAATATTTACTGTTGTAAAAAAATAATGGGGGTTATTCAAAAACTTCCTCAGGAATTGATAGATCTTATTGCTGCTGGTGAAATAATTGCGAAACCCTTTAATGCGGTTAAAGAACTAGTTGAAAACTCTATGGACGCTGGGGCTACTGAGATAAATATTATAATAGCAGATGGAGGTTTAAGTTCACTGCAGGTTCAAGTAGGTATTGGAAATATAATATTTGGTGGTTTTATTAATACTTTGTTACAGGATAATGGCTGTGGAATAGATAGGGAGGACTTGAAAATTGTGGCAGAGAGGTTCACGACCTCTAAACTGAGATCTACGAATGACTTCAAAAAAATGCAAACTTATGGGTTTAGAGGTGAAGCCTTGGCAAGCATATCCTGTATTTCCAATTTAAGCATTACGAGTAGGACTAAAGACTCAAATGTGGCTTACAATGCAACCTACGTGTCAGGGAAACTTGAAGGAGCAGTAAAACCATCAACAGGAAAAATTGGTACACTGGTTACAGTAAAAAATTTATTTGATAAACTTAATGTAAGGAAGGTCTCTTTTAAAAATTCCACTGAAGAAAGAAATCGTATATCAGATGTAGTCGTTAGATATGCAATTGAAAATCCACACATAGCATTTGCTTTTAAAAGTAGTTCAAATAAAGTTTCCTTCAGAACTGCAGGAAATAACAACATTAAAGATTGTGCTTCCACCTTACTTGGCTCAAGTATTGGAAATTCTATCATTGAGCATAATTTTTCGGATAAAAGACTTCATTTTGAGTGCAAGCTTGTTCTTACAAAACCAAAACCTCCGCGTGTAACAACATATAAAAAAGACATGGAAGGAAATAAACGGATTTTCCATATTTTTATCAACAAGCGTATGGTTGATTGTTTATCATTGCAAACTGCTATCAATTACACATTTAATTGTTGTGGAAAAACATGTTCTTTTATCTCTGTTTCTTTAAAAATTGATCCTGATAGAGTTGATGTCAATATACATCCATCTAAAAAAGATGTTGTTTTTTTAAACTCAGAACAAATCGCTCAAAGAATTTGTGAATATGTAAAAAATTATTGCAGGGATGAAGCAAGTGATACGATGGAATTAGTGGATGTTTCTCAAAAATTATCACTTGATTTTGGTGCTTTGGGTTGTGATAAATCAAAGAAGAGCGGATTGTCTATGTCACAGGGAGTATGTCAAAGTTCGCAAAAAAATATATCGGATAACAGTTTAACGGAAGTAGAGAATTCTAAGAAAATATCTGACATGGAAGATGGTAGTAAAAATGACCAAAACAAAGTTCAACTAGTATCTGAGGATCAGAAATTTTATCCGCATGAACCAACAGCGAAAAGACTAAGATTGACGGAGAATGTCAATGACGATCTCCAACCATCAATTATGAATTTTGTTACACGTGACGACAATTTAAAAAATACACAATTAAATATGGAATCATTTGAGGTGACGTCTGCAAAGCATAAACAAGCAAATCAATTGCCACCAAAGAAAATATATGATCATTACAAAGATAGAACAAACACTGTGGACAGGAAAATACCTGAATTTTTTCACAAAGACAACAAGGACGATTTTCGGCGTCTATCTATTTCACAAAATATAGATTTAATTTCAATTAATGATCATACACAAGTAATTGAATTGAAGGACAAACTAGATGTGCTAAATGTACCACTTCTTAGGAAATTTAATCTTAACTCGTTAAAACTGTTAACCAATGAAGTATTTCAATATACAGATGAAGAGTTAAACGAAATATTCCATCGTTTTACATTTGTTGGATTTTCTAAACAGTTGGACTATATTTTAATACAACATAATACTTCTCTGTTCAGATTAAAGTTTGTTGACATTTTTGGTGAAGTATTTTATCAATTATTTCTTTTCTCCTTTGGGAATTTTGGTGTTTATAGATTTGAAACGGAGAATGATGATGATTTACCTTATTTAGAGGATCTTTTAAAGTGTTATCTTCTCTTAACAAATACAGATGTTGACGACAAGTCCGTTCTCTCTGACATTGAAGAAGGAATTGAATTTCTAATGTCTCAGAAAGATATGCTATGGGATTATTTTGGCATATTACTTGAAACAAAGAACTCAAAGCCTTATCTATCAGCTATTCCATTTCTTTTAGAAAATTATATTCCTCACTATGAAGCATTGCCGAGTCTTGTATATAATTTAATTGGTAGTGTTGATTACAGCGATGAATTACGTTGCATTCATCAAATGTGTTGTATATTATCAGATTTTTATATTCCTAAAACAAAATTTTGTTCAAAAGTAGAAGCGGGGAATAATATTTATTGTTTAAATAAAAGAATTGAACAATGGCAAGAAATAGTTAAAGAAATTTTGATACCCTTGATACCAAAATTCTATCCATCAAAGAATTTGGAGACTATCAAAGCAGTTTATAAAGTTACAGACTTAGTTGATGTATATAAAGATTTTGAGCGTTGTTAGAAAATGATTTATAGTTTCAGTTTACTAACCGTATTAATGTTTATTATTTGTTTATTTGTAATAGAGGAAATAAATATTTTCGAGTAACGACCTTGGTTACCATTTAATTGAGCTTACTGTATTATGTAGTATAAAAACTCCAATTCTCATTAAAATGTCTCAATAAAACTAGTTGTATTGAAAGTTGTCATATTATTTTGATTACAATGAAATCATCTATCGGTTTTGCTATTATTTTAGCAATTATTGTAGGACAAAGCATTTGCTTGTAATATCATTATCCATGTCAAATCCAATACTACTAAGAAATTTCAAGCTCAAGTAACACCACCATTGGGAAAGGCAGGAGATAAGTATGTAAAAATGTCTTTTTTCTATTAATAATAAAATTTTAGATGGACATTCACAGCATTAAAACAAAGAAATACATTCCAAGAAAAAGCTGATGTTTGTGGAATTGGTGACTTTAAAATTGATATTTATGAAAATGGAAAACTCAATAACACCGTCACTGTCAAATTGAATGGTATTGGACGTGTTGACTATCAAGTAGGTGATGATTTGAAACCAGTAATGGTTATTCGTCATGGAGCTGCTTGTGAAGGAGCATGTGCTCCAATTTCTACTCACTAATCACAATACAGAAATACTTAAAAACTGATTAAATTTGTTTTAATCAATACATACTATTAAAGTGATTTTAGTAAAATACCCTAAGGCATCTTAAAATATATAAAATTAAAGTATGCATTTATAATTTTCAATAAAGAAATATTAATATTTATTATATGGTTTGTTGGATAACAAAAAAATTTTACTAATTTTTTAATCAAATTCTACAAAAAAAACTCGTATTAAAAAATTTATATAATTCCTATTTAATTACAATTATTCATTCCTTCTTTTTCTGAAACAAATTTTTTTATTATCGGAAATACACTTGTTTTAGATATCTCTTGTGGTGCCTCTTTTCTCCCAGTTACATAGTAAAACAAATCCCATTCATTTGTATCTCCATTGATTATTTTGTCATACTCTAACAATTGTTTTGGTGAAAGGCTTTTTAACATTTCATCAGCAAAATCTCCAAAAATAATATCATTCTCAAGAATACCTCTTTTTTTACTTTGATAATATAAACGCGCACGTTGCTTTTGAATATCCGTTTCTTTATAGATAATTTTTGTTTTTAAATCAGTGCTTACGGCATTCTTGAGAATAGTATGGTAAATATTATGCTTAGAAACGACACTGAAACTTGCTCCAATAGTCTTGATAGTATTTAACAAAATCATTCTAGTTAAAACTAGAAAAAAAAATTAATTATCTGGTAATAAGGGGTATATCTTTCCAAGAATTATTTATTGAGGAAAATATATTTTTGCTATGATACCGATCATTTATTTTGTCTAACGAAACGGGAACGTCTTATTGAATAAATAATTTTTATCAGAGTTTCAATTAACTCCTATATATTTTTGTTTATTTATAAAATTTAATATTAACGAATAAAAATCATATAAACAGTTCTCACGTGATTTTTATTTTTACAATCAGAATAGAATAAAAAAAATGCGTTTAAACTTTTAGAAATAACAAATATTTTCATGATAAAATAATTTTTTTATTCCTGATATGTTGATTCTATATACACTTTAAAGACACGTCATTGTTTCCAGTGTTTGCATATTATATATATAAAGTTTACAAATTTAACTATTGATTATTAATAACCATAGTGTCGCTTTATCATTCGCTACTTCTTTAATAGATCCACCTCTCGTGATAATATATAAAAGGTGCTTTAACTCGAACAGCTGTTTGACTATTCATTTGACAGTTAAAATCTTGTTATTATTAAGCTCCATATAAATTTTTATAGGTATATACCATGAGTGATCAATGTGAAGCTTTGTTTAGTTCTGAAGCATTAATGAATAGGCTTTCTGCATTGGTAGGTTAATATTATGTATAAATCAATTAACAATAAATTTACTAATAAAAATATAGCTACAACAAAATCAAGAGTACTGCACTGATACTGACTGTGATGGTGAAACATTGCCAAGAATAGATCAAAATAATTTAGTTTTAATTATGGGAATGTGGGTGGCATTTGCCATTTTGATGTATGCTTTACGCCCATCAAGCTTACGATCCGCTGGGGATGCTCAATCAACGAAGAATAATCAAAATAGAAGAAATGGAGACAATGTAATTAACTGTTCTTTTCCTTCCAGCATAATTTTTATTCATTTTAGCATGACAATGACCAACCTCCTGCCGTATTATAAAAAAAATTTGTTTTTTTTAAAATGATGAAGGAATTATTATTTCACACCGCTTTCGGGAATTTTAACAATGTATATACGGTTCCTGTATTAAAATATTCATATTTTTAGAAATAAAAAAGCATTAAATAAAAGAAGATATATTTATTTGTATTTTCTTGAAATTCTCAATTATTGATATTTAGAATAAAAACATATAAATGGGAGATAATATTTGTGTGTACAAAAATAGAGTAATAACATACATAGTTTTCTATTCAAACTATTTTCAATTGCTCAGGAGCATTTTTCCATTAAATTTTTTAAAATAATACTTTATATAATTATTATTGCTAAAGAGTAAATGGAGCGATAGTTAATAATGAGATAGGCACATTCATTCATCCGTATTGCTATAATTACTAGATAAAGTATTTTTGACAACAATTTTTTATTTAATTAAAGTTAGTGTTAATTTACTAAGGAAAGATGTTTGAGTGCCACTAATAATGGTACTGAAAGTACAAGAGGAACTAATTGTGGTAGTAAAAATATTGTGTTATCCAACCTCATTTTCTTCCATGTTACTATGATTATCTTCACTTCGATTTAAACTATCATGTATTCTTACAGCATCCGTAAATTTTAAAGGTTTTGATCCTTTAAAATCAGAGAGCTGTATTGATGATTTGCTAGAAGTTGACACGTTTGATGATTTTTGTGATGGTTGTTGTATAGGTACAACTGATTCCATAGCTTCACGTACACTTTGTTCGTAAACAGTGTTAGGCGTTGTTAAGGGTGTTGACTCTTCATTATTTATTTGATCATCATATAAATTACATCTGGAATCGGATGATGTGTTATGTTGCGACTGCTTGATTATTCCATAAGATGATGATATCATTCCTAAGGATTGAGCAGTTCCAATAGAATCATCTTCAGCAATTGATTTTGTAAATTTAATATGACCATCCTTACTTGGAATGTCATTAGGTACATATATAACAGCTGGTGTTTTTTCATAATCTTCATCAAGAGAGAATGGGTTTATTTGAGGATAATTATATTTTATATAACTTGGCATTTCACTTGAACATAATGTGTTAGTACAATTTTTCCAACACCCATGTGTAAATGGATTAAATCCAGAACGAAATTTACCAGTAACTTGTTCATTTGTTGTTCTAGCTCTACATACTAACACAATATGAAACATTGTTAAAAGCACGATTGGAAGCGAAAAAATTCCTGAAACGGCTGCTAGCACGAGAGCACACAGATTTGGACGAGTTGATAAGTCATCTTGATTTGTAACAACAAAAATAATACATATCGTTGTTACAAAAATTGCATGTGTTAATAAAGATAATAAGAAAAAGAAAAATTGTCTATAATTTCTTCTTCCAATACAATTATGAACCCAGGGACAGTGATGATCAAATGTATCAATACACCTAAACAAAATTAATTAACACTATTTAATAACTTACTTATTACACATTGAGCAATGTGAGGCTCGTGGTGGTCTGTAAAATTTACAAGTCGTACACCACTTCATTCTTACTGTAATACCGTTAATTTCAACATTTTTATATAGTGGTGATCTAAAATCATCATTTAACTGTTCTTCTGAATGGTCAGCTAATATATTAAAATAATATTAATATAATTAAGTAATTGAAACAAACCTTTAGGAATAATACCAGGATCCATTAACATAGCTCTCATAAAATTAACAACAGCAATTAGGAAAAAAATAACATCAAAACCAACAACTGCCCAACCATATACACCAATAAATTTAATTAACTCAGGACACAATAAAACAAAGAATGCTCCAGAACATGACAAAAGTAAAGTCCACGCTAATATACAAGGTGCCCAGTTGTAGAATGCTTTACATAATTTAGTCATGTTATATTTAAAGTATTAGCTTTACCTTACTATAATTATAAAAAATATCACTCTTTCAAATTAATACATGGGTTAAGCGTCAGTTCACCAATTAAGGAAAAAAATGTGGGGACTATCATTGAATATATTGGCATAATTATTAATAAAATATATTTTAAATTTAAAAAAAAATAAAAAATTGTACTATATAACTATGAAAGTAGATGATCATAATATTTTTTAAGTTTGTTACTCATATTTGTAATAGTTAAAAATGCCTTCGTACGTTAAAATAGTGATAACATACAATCTTTAAGGTTTTTCTTAATAATTCGAGTTTTGGAATCTAAACTTTATTCAATGTGTTATTTATGTTTTTCTAATTAATAGTGACAGAATGTTTTATTTTCATGAACTAGCTAAGAATTGGTAAACAAAAATCTTGTTGAGAAAACTATATTTGAATACTATTCCAAGAATATTGCCTCTAAGATTTGGCTTATTTATTAAACTGCGAATTTATATGCATATAAAAGATTACACAAATGTATTGGATAAAAAAGAGAGAAAATTTTAAAATATTAATTTATTATTTTAAAATGTCAAATTGATTTGAATGAAATTAAATCTTTTAAAAATTTAAAAAATCCTGAGGATGGAGATATATTTTAAGATACGTAAAATATATTTGGATTATAAAGTTATGTATTAAAATTTTAAAGAAGCATCAGTAAAATATAATTGAATTACGTCAAAAAGAACATTTTTCACAATGTTGTATAAGTTTATTTACCGTGTGGTAAGTAACGTTTTTAGCATTTTGATTACTAAATATTTTGGATAAAAATTTTTTTAATCAAAATTTTAAAAACACACTCTTTTTGATTATTTAAAAAGTGGACTCTGGGTATGGTTTATATTGTAAAAAATATCCAAAATCAGTATATTTTATAACCTTATATCTTTCTAATTTATCAACACGGGGCTCTGAAAATTGTCTCAATTATTTTTTAATCTCTTTATCACAACGATTTATTCTTTTGCTAGTCAATTTCTCTATCAACTTTTGAAGATAAAATTGGAAATCATTACATTTTTCAGAAGAAATATATTTTTTCCATCAAAATGTTATTATAGGATAAAAATGTACTTTTCATGATATAAAATAGATTTAAAATGCTCGAACTTTATTTGTAAGTTGTGGGATCAAATTTAAAAATTTTCACAAATTTTTCCCATGTTTAATTTTTTTTACTATTTTTTACAGATTTGATAGTTGAAATTTCAAGAATAACAATTATATAATCATAATTAGTATATTATACATAATAAATCTTTTAATTGTAAAAAACAACTTTTTTAAAAATAAAATACTAATTTTAAAAATTCTAAAATTATAAAGTAACTTATTGATAAAATATAACTATTTAATCTTATGAAAAATGGTTGGATAAATATGTAAATTAAATATTTGGTTGTTCATAATCATTATTATATTTGAAGTTGTAAAATATTTTAACCTTTTTGTTTTTATTTTTTAGCGATTTTTAATCGTTAATAATCATGTTTTTAGAGGATGATTATATTATGTATTATCCTTGAATCTTTGGTTATCAGATGGGTATGAAATAACAAAAAATATAAAATACTAAAAAAATGTTATTATAAAATTGTATATATATTTAATGTTTCATTTAGTTCCATCTATATATAAATTAACTTTAAAATTTTAAAAATAATCAATAATTTTATTTGAAAAATGAGAAAATTTTATTTGTTAACACTAATCTATTTCTGTATATAGAAAGATTTCTACAAATTAAAAATTGAATTTTCAAATTTTAAATGGAATTAGTTTGGGTCAAAATAGTCATTTCAGTATAGTTTAAAATGAATGGATCATTAAAAAATTACTACCTTTATACTATGTAAGAATTATTAAATCATAGTATTAAATAACGTTTGATAAATCATATATATAAAAAGTATAGATTTAATATATTGTAATTTTATATTACTACAGGCAAATATTAGTATTTGCTATGCATGGTTTATTTCCCTGGACAATAAATAATTTTGGCCTAGCTGAATTACATATACATACTTTGAATGCATCAACGGATGCTGTAAGGGCTGGTGAAGAAGATAATGGTAATGTTTTATGTGTATCAGCAAAACGAAGAGATGGTGAAATTATTCTCAAAGAACCATCTAGGGATGTTTTAAGGCGAAGGGTTGTATCAATTGTTACATTTATATTTTTGGAATCCAACAAAATGCCTTCATTTCCACGTAGATTTATATTTTCTCCACTAATGTTTAATTCTTCGTTAATTGGACTCCTTATCTAAAAGAGTAAAAAATATTTTAATAATAATTTTATTAAATAAACAAACTTTATTAGTAACTATATTTTTTGTACTTATTTTCTTTATTTTTTTATCAATCATAACTAGTGGATTTCTTGCACTAAATAAAATTTTTCCGTCATCTCTATTTAGGACATGAAAATCTTCCGCATTTTCAATTTTACAAACTCCATTACTCATTGAGTAACTTGGCCCTTTTTCTCCACTCCTAATTATAATTCTACTACCTTCAATGCGCATATTTTTATCTTTTTCTCCATATACTCTGCCACTTTTAGCTATTATGTGGCCTAAATTAATTTTTTCTCCAGAAAAATCGACCATTGTTAATTGCTGATTTGTATCTGGATCTATATAATTATGAAAATGTAAGGATCTCATTCCTCGTGCATTCATTTGCAATACATTTATCAATAGTATATTAAGCTAAAATATTATTTTTACGTCACTAATAAAGTAAAAGTCTATGTTTAAAAGTTATTAAACAAAATATCTTGATTAATAATAAATTAAACCTACCGATAGCATTCCAAACGCTATTATAAAAATAATTATAACATAAATAATTAAACACAGTAGTTTTTTTTCCCTTAATCCAGTAACGAAAAGTTTTTTACCATCATCTTTGATTTTTTTTGATGAATCAATTTCATCTTCAAGAGAATCTTTATATTCAGATGATTCTGAATCTTCTCGTCTCCTAACATAATGAGGAACTGCCATTAAATAAAAATAAAGAAATACTAAAATAAAAAGTGTAAAATTCTATTCTTAAGTAATTTAAAAATTATATGCTACTTTTCATATATATTTAAAATTATATGTAATTTATATTAAACAAGTAAAATGATTGGACAGATTTTTTATTGATTCTTAGAGTGCTATATTTACAATGGCAAATATAATAAGAAATTATATATTTAAAGATGTGCATTTAGTGACATTTTAAAGCATATTACTAAATAATAAAGCAGAAAAAAATCAATATCAAAATGAAATAACATTTATGATTTTGTCTAAATTTTTATTTTGTTTTTGATCATCATTTTTCAAAATATTTTCGAGCCTGTGAATTTGAACTTTTCCATTTGTCAAACCAAAAAGTAGATAAGCATAATTATCATTTCCAATAAAACATTTTGTTGTCCAGATTTTAATATTACTTCCTCCAATAGAATCATTCAAATTCGTAGTAATTATTGGATGAATACTTATATTGATATTCCAAATTAATATATGATTATAATTATGAATGCTATATATAACTCCGTTTTCAAAGGGAGACCACTCAATAGATGTTACAGTTAATTTTAAATCCTCAGGAGGTGATAAAATTATTTTTTTATTGTTTTCATATATACTTCCAATAACAAGACTACCTGTACATAATCCAACGACAAATATGTGCTCACTAAATGGTGATGATTTGATAGATGTTATTTCAAAAGTATTTTCATTTATCAATGTTAATAAACGTAAACCTTTACATAAGGTACTTTTTTTCTTAATTCCCAGTGTTGATGCAGTTGTATTTAGTACACATCCATTTCCTGTTGCAATAAGAATATTTATTCTTTCTTCTACTATTTTTTTATTAATTTGTGATTCATTCACTATTTCATTACTGTTTTTGTTTGGTGTAATAATTTCCATAACATTTGCTATGACATATGTTGGTGAATAAACAGTTGAAGGAATTGTTTTTAATGGATGTAAAATTTCACGCTTCTTCATTCTTATTGTTGAAGATGGTCGAAGAAGGCCAAGATTTGTTTCCATTTCAATAGATTGTTTTGAGACTTTGTAAATACTCCATAAAGTTAATATACCATTTTCATTTAATGATATCAATGAAAATGAATCGGTATCAAGTTTTGAGGAAAACCCATGAATAGAAATAATGGGTGAATTTATTTCAATAAACTCATTATCTAAACTTTCGTGTGAGGTATCAAAACATGTCATTCTTATTGGATATTTTTTGGTATTATTTTCAAAATTAATTTTATAACTTTTAAAAAATTTTTCGTTTTCATATAAATCAAATAATAATATAGTTCCTGAAATTGTTCCAGCAACTAAAACCATATCGTTATTTGGTGAAGTAGATAAACTTGTCACTTCACTTGCTGCGCAGAAAACATTTAGTACATTCTGATAATTTGATCCAGAATATTCAATTATGAAAGTTTTATTATTAAATTTCGGATCAATTTTGCATATCTCCATTTTAACAGCAACAAACAATGATTTACTTTTAGTGCTTGGTATCGAAGATGTTGAATAATGTAAAGCTGTTACAGATGCATTTTCTGAGTAAAATTGACTATCTAATTCATTATATCCATATGTAAAAATGAAATCTGATTTATGGTCTAGAAAAATAGTGTCATCCTTCTGTTTACTATTTGTTTCATTTAATTCAGTTATTTTACTAACAATTTTTCCCATACAATTTACCAAACTAATTAGTTTTTTATCTTTTAATCTATTTTTACTAAAAATTTCTAGTAACTCTTCATCTAACTCTTTTTTTTTTTTAATTTCTTCATCTATAATTCCTTCTCCTTCTCTACCAAAATTGTTAATTTGATTAAATTCTGGAAATTGACACCAAAAATTTTCTTTATTATATAATCCTTCTGTCATAATACTTATATTTTTATTATCATCACCAGTTTGACACCCAATTTGTGATTTTGTCCTAGAACCAAACATTGACATGTAAAATTCGTAGTCTTTTACAGGGGATATTTCATTAAATACAATTATTACTGACTCCATACCTATTAAATTTTTAAATTTTCTATATCTCGAAGCTGAAGAAGAAATAGATTCTAAGTCAATGGTACGTGCATTGTCGAAATTTATTATTCTTGAAGTTGGAGAAGGAGCAATGGATTGATTATTAGTATTCAACATTTGTGGAATCCGTCGAATATTTCTTGTAGTAGGTCTTTCATTAGTTTCTTCTTTTTGAATCATTAAACTAGGAGCTTTATGACTTGTAAGTCGTTGTAGAATTTGTGATGATTTTACTTGTTCTACTAATTTTTCTTCATTTTCTTCAGAATCTTCTTCAAAATCATCCTCATAGTTGTTTTTTATGTATTCTGAATCATTTAAAGCTTTTGTTTTTTTGTTATTATCTTCCTCATCTTCCTCAAAATCGTTCTCATATTCACTTTTTTTTTTATGTTTGGTTTTTATTTTATTTTCATCCTTTTTATGTTTATCTTTTTTTGAACGACTACGTTTTCTAGAAATTCCAAATATATTCTTTAATTTTATTAAACATACCTTTTTTCTTCACTATGTTTTTCACCATCTTTTACAAAATCTTCCATTATAAATAATAATATATTAAAAGTTCCTAAAACTATATAAATTATATTGTTTCCTAGCAACATTTTTCCCACAACCCATTTCTTTCAATATACCACTCAATACTTAACAAATTAAGTCAATGAACCTTAAAGCTGAGAAGAAAGTCATTAATTTCTACTACAAAAGATATTTTAACAATAATATAATGGCAAAAAAAACAACATCTTTATTTTTGTCCTTTTTTTTGTCTTTTCATATATTTTAACCTTAAAAGTATGTTAAAATAATAGAAAAAGAAGAATGAAAATTTTATTGATGTTAAAAGAATATCATTAAATATGAAAAAAGTTATATATATTTCTAATATATATAATAATGATCTGAGAATTTTTTACTATTTCAATTTATTAAAAATCAAATTATATTTAGAATATATAATTTGGTAAATGAGGCAAATGTAAGGAATTACGGGTATATAACGAGTTGAAAATGAAAAAGAAATATCATTTAAAATGTCTCAATTTGGATGTATTATTCCTGTAAATTCCGTTACCTCTAATATAGAGAATTGTTTAAAGTTAAAAAATCTTAAATGTGCTATATGTGAATATCCAGCCAAAGGATATCATTTTGGAGCATTTACTTGTGAAGGATGTAAAGTATGTAATATATTGATTTAATTTATAATATTTTTACAGTCGTTCTTTGGAAGGACATTCAAACCTGAATCGCTATCATTATTATTAAAAAGTTCTATCAATGAAGAAAATTTAAAAAGATGTGTTGAAATTATTTCATTGAGATGCAAATTTAATTTTAATTGCAATGTAAAAGAGAAAAACAGAACTTCATGTAAGGCCTGTAGGTATAAAAAATGTCTCGAAGTTGGTATGGCTCCCCAAAGTAAGTTAATTTTTTTATAAAATACAAACAATTACATTTTTAAATTAATCTATTTCTCACATAATTTTTTATTCTTATTGTCATTTAGATTAATTTATCAAAAAACTTTTTATTCATTGAAAGGTGTCATCACCATAGTGCTACATTTACAATAAAATTTACAATAAAAAGTAAAAATTGAAAAGACTATTAGAAATATTTATTATTTCTTTTGTTGTTGAATAGCCGTAAAGGGGTTTTAATTAGAGTAAATATTACTATTAAAAGTACCCGTCTTAAATTGTTATTAACCTTCAAATTTTTAACACTATATAAAATGTATTTATATATAGTATATAAAAAGTTAATATACTTCTAAAATTCTAGATTCTCGATATGGTAGGAGGTCAAGATATTTTAAAATATCAGCAATACTTGACACTAAAGATCAAATAAAAGAGTCATTAATATTAGAGAAGAAAGTTTTCTTAAATTATTCAAATAACGGCAATCAAGAGGAAAAAGGAAACACTTTTGATAAGTTAAATGTTCTCTCAAAACAAAAACATTCAACTTTTGACATTATTACAAATTTTAAGGAGATGAAAAAATTGAAAGAAAGTAGTCATTTTGAATGTGAAAATAAATTTATATACTCTTTTTATCAAAAGAATGGATTGAACAATTTTTGCTGTAATTATCCTTTTAACAATTCATATACAATGTTTCCTTATATATATTTTTCATTTTTTCAATATTTAAAATATTCCTCTTGTGAAGATGTATCAAATTATGCATTTGATTATAACAATATTATAAATTATTTCGACAAAGAAGTTTCATATACAAAAAGAAATGAAGGTATACCACTATTTTCTATAGCTAATATTTTAAATGAGTAATTTTATTGTAATTTATTTGTTTTCTTTATATTAACTACTATTAAATTTTCATCTTCCTTTCTACTTATTCGCACTAGAAAACTTAATTAAATTATTTGAATAAAAATATACATACAACCTTCTCTACCACAAATAATCTATTTTTAACCTCGATTTTTTTAGTAAAAAAAGGATATATTTTTTCACTTTGATGTGTATTATTGTTAAAATAAAATAATGGTTTTTTATAACAAAGCTTACTTTCTTCATATAATTTTCCATAGCAACCTTTTTCATTATTTCATATATACTATAAATATGTTGAAGTGCTATATGTAAAAAGAATTTGTATGATGAAATCAATCTAATTACTTGATGGCATATTTTATTTACCAATAAATTTTTTAATACATAAGCTTTTTCATATTAAAAACAATTTTACACTATATCATAGAATTAATAATTAATACGAGTTTTTGTAAGTATACTCTCATTATCAAAATTTATTTTATTTCCTTAAAAACTATAATATAGTTTTATTTAACATGTCATAGTATGGTAGTAATAACTATAACTTTTTTTAAAATGTGCTTTTACGCTTATAACCTTACCTTCTAAATAAACTTTAAGAAAGAAAGTATATATTTGTAAATTAAAAGTTATTGACTTCGTAAAAAAGCAACGCTTGAATTATTTATTGGGAATATTAAGTTTATTGATATAAATTTAAAAGTTTATTTTGTGACAAAAATATGTTCATGTATAATATTAATTTACTATACCTAAACAAAATGTAAATAAGATAAGAATTTAAAATTGGATTTACATAAATAAAGACCAATATATGGTTCGTTATCAATTAATTTAAATAATTCACAAGACCTTTTTTTATTATTGAAAGACTTTCTGTTAGTATAATTTAGGTATATTAAATAAATGACACTTATTTTTATATTTTATTTATTAAATTGATGAGAGCTGGTGATAATGAAAACAAGCTATAATCGGTTTACAGGTTGAGATGTGTATTATAATCATCTTATTACTTTCTTTTTATCCGCCTATATATCAAGGGATATCTGTTATATTTATATTAACCTCCATATGCTTGAAAGATTGCCTTAGCAGGTGTCTACTTTTTATTATATACTTTACATTTTCAACCTTTCTACCAAAACTTTCATATATTCCATCTATTTAATACTTATTTTACTTTAAACAAACAAGTAATTCATTATTATTATTATTTGAAAATAATAATATTATATCTAATAATTGAAACATATATATTTATTGTTATGAAGTCTCTAATTTAAGAGCTAATAAGATAGGTAATAGTAAATAATAGGGGAATAAGATTGTTACTTTGAAGTGGTGTCTATTGACAAGTTATGTATTACAATAATTTTATTGTTTTGATTATTAAAAATATTAATATTTCGTTTAATAGTTTATTCCACTCTCTAATTTATGTGTATTTCTTTGAAGTTGTCATTATTGTAGAAATATGATAAATCTAGATTGAACCATCTCTAAGAAAGAGAGAAATACATTATTTTATTAAATATAGTTTTGACAGTTTTGTAATTTATTAAGTCAAAAATATGATTGTTATATAAGAAATAGAACTGAGAGTTTGAAAAAGAAGGGTGGTGTAAAGTTTTAAGTGGTTAGATCATCTATTTAACTGCCATTTTTTTCATACATAAGAATAAAAGATTTCATTAAAATTTTTAAATTCTTCATTTAAATATTTAACTTCTATTTGGGTAAATTTAAATTAAACTATAATTTTTTGTTATAAAAACACTTGATTCTAATTTCCTCATCTAACCTTCTAAAATTCAATCATGTATATTCAACCCTACTTCTCGTAATTTAATTTTTTTTTTTGATATTAGTTTTAATTTACATTACAGTTTTAATAAAATATTACAAATATTTAATATTTCACATACTTCTAGGTGAATTTTTTATGTTTAATATAAAACACATTAGTATGAGATAAACAACATTTATACAACCAACTTGTTAGTCATAAACTTTTTAAAGTTTTTTAAAGAATTTTTCATGCTTCCCTTCTTTACAGAAAAACTATAAAAATAAAGTAATTTATTTAATTTAACAATTTTATTAATGGATTCTTATTTAGTTTGTCTATTTTTTGTAAATATAGTTAAAGATGACTATAAATGTTTTTAATTGATAATTATTACAAAATAAATATATAAATATCTTATGTTTTTAAAATATCTATTTAAACATATCTTAAATTGTACATCCAAAAAATAGTTATAAAAAACAAATATTTTAAATATTATTACTATACTGATAATGAATATCAAAATCCTGCTATTATTTACATTAAGGTGCATTTTGTTAAATGAATATGGTTCGAAATTACTGTGGAACAGGATTTATTTACAATTAAAAATTAAAATTATTTTAACATTCAATTATTACAATAATATTATGATGACGAGATTTTCTTATTAAAAATTCCTATGAAGAGGAGCTTATTTAAGGTTAGGTGAATTTATCTAAATCCCATTATCTATCTTCATTTACCTATCTATTTTGAATAGACTTTTAATTATATCATTGGTGATTTAATTATGTCTTATTTTTCATTCTTTCATAAAATAGTATTTACATGTTTAAAGTTCTTGATTGTTGATAAATATTCTATTAAAAGTATAAATTTATATGATGATTATGAAAAACAAAAGTTTAATTGTTTTTATTTTAATTTGATCAAAAAGTTTTTCTTATAAATAAATAAATTATTTTTGTGGTAACAATATGTATAATTGTATTGCATAGATAATTTCTTTAAATATAATTTTTTAATTTATCATGAATAGCTTTATATATTCTTAGTTATTTAATGCCTCTTTTTATAAATAATAAATCGTTTTTAGATTATATTGAAAAACAACTTATCAGTATTACAGTATGAATAGAATGTTGAATATTCGTCATTGTCATATTTTATTACTATTTTTAATGGTGACACTATTTAAAATATTCAGTGGTAATGATTCTTTTTGTGGTAATCTAACAATACATACTCAAAAAATATTTTCACCCAAAACATCACACTTAATAGAAAAAAAAGCAAGTGATAATTTAAAAGACTGCTTAAACTATTGTTGTAGTCTAGAAAGTACGGTTTTAAACTTTATTTAAAATAAAAAAACAAACAATTTCAGATTGCAATTCAGTGACATTCTCCGGTATTCTACAGTCTTCAACATCTTTGAAAAAAGATGGTGATCAAAATTGCCAACTTCATGCCTGTCCTCTAGATAACTGCCTTTTAATAGATGCTTCAGAACAATCAATCGGTGTTGTTTCAATTGTCATTTCAAGGGACATATCACAGGTTAGTTTATTTAATTAAACATTGTTTTTACACACATCATGATATATATGTATATATTTATAATCAACTACCAATTTCACAAAATTGTAATTGATATATATAAATTGCGGCATCTTTTGTTATATAAGTCTTTACTATGTATTTATTATATTATCTAATAATAAAAGATGTCACTAAGACTATAAATCTGTTGTAGATGCATTTAAATATTAATATATAGTTATTCTAATATTTTGATTTATTAAATATTATTTATATAATTTGAAGTCTTTGACTCCATATGTTACTTTAACATCATTGGTGAACTTCTAAAACGCTTCAAAATGATATACCTTTTTAAAAATTTTTTTCCCAACATCTGTTATTACCTGAATGTTAACTAAAACAATTAACTTATTAATTATTATACCATAAATTCCCAACAGATGTTACTTTTAAATTATGAATATTATTAATACGATATATACGTTTATTTTAGATCATACCCGAAAATACTTTGCCTATCAACAATACAACAGAAAAAGATTTTCTTACTCCAATTACTATAGAAGCAGTTCCTGAAACTGTAAACTCAACAACCCCACACTCTATTTCTGGTATATTTATTACTCCAGCAAACTCAAATGAAACATTTGCACCTGTATGGATAATTGGAATAGCTGTAATAATTACAATTGTATGCGTTGGATCGAACTTGATGTTTTTTGTTATATACTTTTGCTATAGAAGATCAAGAAGATTAAGACACACTGCAGAAATAACTACTATTAAAACACCAACATTACATGCTTTTAATCCAACAATGTAGAATTCAACAAATATTTAAATATCAATAAAAATTACTTACGGGAATCAAACATATAAAAAACATACAAGTTTTTAAAGACAATTATAAAATTTGTATGATTACAAATACAATAAACATTTAAATAATTCTATAAAAAAATAAATATAATTTTAAAATATAACGATACAAACTTTTTATTAAATAAATAAAAAATATAACATTCTAATAACTTACTTCGTGATATAAAATCTGTAAAAAAGATATTTTTTCAGTTAATAAAAAATACGCTATATAGATAATTTATTTGACGATGACCAGACTTTGATAATTTTCATGTAAAACTATTATTAACGAAAAGAGTTTACTTTAGAAATTTTAGTTAACTATTAAAAAAAGTAACATAATCTATTGTTATTAACAATTTATACCATACTTTAACAGTTATAAATTCTCTTTACACCATACAATTTATAAATTATATGTCACTAACTAGTATAAAGAGATTTCTTTTTTAAGTTGACTAAGAAATCATCAAAAATATTATTGATGGAATGATTAAAACTTTGCTAACAATCATTCTAAAAAATAAAAGCTTTAAAATTATCTAAAAATAATGATTTATTTTAACAAATATTTAACTGGTTACGTTCTCAGTCATTTGTTTTTTATTTGTCATCGAAATTTCTTTTTATAAAATATTACTAACTACTAATAACTTATTATGCTTACTGATAGAGAACATGATTACACACTTGATGATTTTGTTAATCTTGAAAAAGTTGGTGAAGGAACTTATGGAGTAGTTTACAAATCAAAGCATAAGGTTACAGGAACTATTGTTGCAATGAAAAAGATAAGAATTGATGAAGATGATGAAGGGATCCCTGCAACAGCTATTAGAGAAGTTGCAATATTACACGAAGTTCGTCACCCAAACATTGTTTCATTGGAGACCGTCATTCTCCAACCCAGGAAAATATTCCTTGTATTTGAATTTCTTCCTATGGATCTTAGGAAGTATATGGATCGAATACCTCGAGGTGAAGTTATGGAGTCATGGCTTGTAGAGAGTTACATGTACCAAATCTGTCAAGCTGTATGTTTTTGTCATCAGAGAAGGATACTACATCGGGATTTAAAACCACATAATTTATTAGTTGATGGGAGTGGGTGTATTAAATTGGCGGATTTTGGATTGGCTAGAACTGTTGGTGTTCCATTGCGTACATATACTCATGAGGTAAAATTAGTTAAAAGATTCTAAAACTTCATTTTTAGATCGTTACATTATGGTATCGTTCACCTGAAATAATGCTAGGTGCTAGGAGGTACTCAACTGCTGTTGACGTATGGTCAATAGCATGTATATTCGGTGAGATGGCTTCAGGCTGCCCTCTTTTTGACGGAGATAGTGAAATCGACCAACTCTATAAGATATTTCGTGTTCTCGGAACACCTAATAAGGATATATGGCCTGGTGTCGTCGATTTGCCTGATTATAAACCAACATTTCCGAACTGGAGAAGTAACAATATTGAAGCACGACTTATAAAATACTTGAATTATGATGGAATCGAATTACTACGTCAAATGCTCATTTATGACCCTATTAAACGTGTTGATGTAAAATATGTTTTAAAACATAAGTATTTTGTTAATCTTGATAAATCGAGATTACCTTATGGAAGATACAGTGGAGACATTTTTATCGTTGGTTAAATATTTAAAAAAGAAGTTCTCATGTGTATATTACTTGTAATTTGTAGATTATATATTTTTAATTATACTTACATTTAACACAAAATATAATGATGTAAACAAATACATTGCTTAGATTTAATTACATATTTCAACGTTCTTTAATATAATGTATTTTTTTAAATAAAAGCTTCTAAAATTTCCGCTGTGGCATCTTTTAGACCGTTTGCAAACAAAATCAGTTTCCAATTAAATGTTTATTTCTCTGGTAAAAAAGATCGAAAAAATTTCCATTTTGTTGAGCGTATATATACTTTTGTCAATGTTTATGGTGGTACCTAGAATGTGATAATAAATTAAAAAGTTCTCAAACAAAAAAAATTGTTAAAACTCTCTTTCCAATGCATATTGTTACATCATGATATGACACAATTTATTTTTTAACAATGTCCTAATTTTGTACAAAAAATAAATAGTTTTTTACCCAAAAGCAAAAAGGTGTGAAAACCATCCTAAAAAAATTATTTTTGCAACAAGGCATAATTCTAATTTCTTTTTTACAATAATATGATAATCTATTTATAAATAATCGAATAGTACCGCTTTCCTTCTTCCTATTTTCCTGGAAAGCGCACCTTTAAGCCAGTCAAATCTTTTTCTTGCATCTAAATTTCCAATCTGTTAAGATCATCCTTACTCTATACTTAAAGATCGTTTTTATGCTAACTTGATAATTCTTAAATTACTAGCTTAAATATCACATAAATTTCACCCCTGTACATTCTAAATAATAAATGCGATTCAGTTAGTAAAAAAAAACTATGGAATTACTAGAAATAAAATTTATCAAATCCTAAAATATCGTCTTATATTTAATATTATAATTAAATTCATGAATAGTAAATCACTATAACTCTGTAATTCTAAGGCGTTTGTTGATTTGTATATGTATGGTAATTCATTCCGGTTACTTTACTATATTCCGTAACGATGTCTTTATCATAATATATTTTATGTAAACGTTTGTAATATTAAACTATAGTTTATGTCACTACTGTAACACTGACTCAAATGAATATTATATAGTATTTATCAAATTAAGTCTCAAAACGTTTGTCTTATGTTTTTATATTCAATTGAAATAGAATAGGTTTTATTTTTCAATCAAAAAAAAACAATGACAAGAATTGCAGCGTATAAAGTTTGATAAATGAGTAAATTTGAGTAAAGTTTTTAAGTGTTGTTAGCTTTTATTTGTTAAGAAAAATACTGTTCATTGGCAAAATTAAATCACAGGCTTGATGTTCTTCGTATTGGTGAATTATCAGCTTTTATATTTATAAAATAAAAGAAAATCGTTTTAAATAGAACAGGTGTATGGTCATGAAATATTTCAGTATATTAAATGTTGAAAGATCTCCCCTTTTTGGTTAATCAAAATTAGTGAATACCAATTGTGGAGTTTTGTTCATGGATATAATATCACGAAATAGTCATCTTAGATAGTAGAGAAACTCCTTTCCCGCATTAAATATTGAAGATTCTTTGCCCCAAGGAACTATTCCTACGAACTCTGTCTATTTTTCATAATATTCATCATTATCTAGTCATTAATTAAAGTGCTAGTATGTTGACTATTTTTTGGGAATCTGTTCTTTCTTTTAATGTGGCGGGTTTATTTGTGTATAGTTAAGGGAGCATGTTTAAAAATTTTTTTTTTTGTGAATTTCATTTTTTTGGTTTAAATCATATGTTTTCGGCAGTTATTTTTAACAGATATTTTATAAGTTAGTTTTTTTTTCTATGATGTTTTATGAGATATGTATCTCTATATTTTTTTATTTTCAGATGAAGTTGGAGTACATACGCTTTTTTCATTTTAAAACTTACAGAGGAAAAGTTACACTTGGTCCTCTTTCTCAGTTAAATGCAATTATTGGTGGCAATGGCTCTGGTAAGTTATGTTGTAAGTAAATAAATTTTACTATTTTGCAGGGAAATCGAATATAGTTGATGGTATTATGTTTGCTTTAAATGCCGATGTTGACAAATTGAGAGTCAATAGAATGGATTTTCTTATTCATGGTAGTAATACTGGAACGCCTTTATCAAATAATTGTTCAGTAGAGCTAGAATTTCATGAAAATGGAGTGAAAACTCTTACACTTACAAGAAAATTTTTTTATAATTCTAGTGAGAAAAAATCATGGTCAGACTATGAAATAAATGGAGAAAATGTTTCATCAGAAAGTTATATGTTTCAACTTAGCAAGTTGAACCTCTCAGGTGGATTGAATAATGTTGTTGTTGGACAGGGAGACATTGGTTTCATTGTGCAAATGAATCCTCTACAGATTACCAACTACTTGGAGGAGTTGGCTGGAAGTGGAGAAACAGTTCAAAAATATAAGTCACTAGAAGAGGAATTAAAAAGATATGATACACAATTTAAACTTTTATTGAAGAACAGAAAGGATAGTTTAGAGGAAAGAAAAGTAATGGAGATGCTAGAGGAAAAAGAACAAAAGAAAATTTCCCTCGACACTCAATTGAGTGAAATCACAAAAAAGAAGGTTAACTTAGAAACATTTAAATTTCTTTCGGATTTATCTAAAACGAAGGAACAGTTAGTTCTCTGTGAAAGATACATAGGTGAAAAAGATAAAAAGATTCAAGAAAGTAAAGATAAACTTACAGAATATAATCGTAGAGAGCAGGAACTTCTTGCTAGTAAGAAAATGAATCATAGAAATTTAATAGAGCATAGGAAACAATTCTGTAGAATGACACGTAATTTGCATGAAATGGAAAGTAAGTGTAGAACACGAAAGAAATGGATTGAAGATAATTTAAAAAGGCAAGAAAAATTTAGAAATGAAGAAAAAAACCTAAGAGAGAAAGCCAAAGAATTAGACAATCAAATATCAGAGTATACTCGCGAATTGGAAAAAGTACGGAATGCTTATCAATCTATATTAGAAATGGATTCGCATAGGATGATCATGACCAGAGAATTCAAAGAATTAGATTGTTTGTATAATTCACGTAACAGCTTCCTAGAAATCTCAATGAAGAATAAAGAAACTAATATAGAGCTACTAAGAAAAAATCTACAAATGGATTCCTCAAAACTTGAAGAATTACGAAATGGAGAACTTATTCTCCGTGATAAAATAAAATTTCTGGAAGATGAAATTGCACATTCGGCGAATGACAAAAAAAACTATGAGGATAAATTTCGTGAATGTAAATCTATGCAAGAGGAGTTATTTATTAACATTGGTTCTGCTGAACGAGAAATACAAGAAATTGAAGACAGAATTCAACATACCAAATTAGATATAGCAAAAAAAGACAAATTAAGAAGATTAATAGCTAAAGATTCAAAAACAAAGGAAACTGTTAGGAAATTAAAGAACTTGTTCGGCAGTAGCGTTTTGGGCCGTCTCGAGGATCTTTTAAAATGCAAAGATGTATTGTACAGTGATCTATTCTACTCTTTCATATTTGATGTAAGGAATACAATTGTTGTAAAAGATTTTGATTCTGTTTTGAATTGTATCAATTTTATTAACCAAAATAATATTGAACGGACAATTATTTTGTCGTTAGACTCTCTCCAAGTCCCTGATGATGTAGTTGGTCGCAGTAAAATTTACACAAGCGACAGTTTCAGGTCTATAAAGCCTTTTATAGTGTCTTCTATTGAAGGAACAGAAAAACTTGTCGACTATGTATGTAATAATATTATTTTTTGCGATGAAATTGATGTAGCCACATCCTTAAGAAAAGATAGTCGTTTTGACAAATGTAATATTGTTATTAACGATGGAACAATATTTTATAAAAATCGAATTCAACTAAATGCTATAAAACTTAATATTTTAAGTGAGACCAATAGTTATAATGAAAAAATTATTGAATTAAAAGATTTAGAACAACGACTAACATCTACTAAAGATAAAGAATGTGGAATTAATATTAAATTAAACGAGATTGAATCAAAAATTAGAAATATTAATGAAAGTATTAAAACTAGAAGCACCATAGTAAATGAACAATTACTAGAAAAGTCTATGTTTTCTAATGAGCTAAAATGTCTAGAAGATGAAGAAAATATACTAACGAAAAATATCTCGGAAAACAATAATAATTTAAAGAAGATTGAGAATAAATTAGACGAATTAACTAAGTCTAAAACATCTCTAAGAGATGACATTTTCCATGATTTTATGGAAAAATATAATGTAGAATCTTTGAACCCCCAGGATTATTTGTCAACCGCTCCCGATGTCTCAAAAGTTATTCATCAACTTCAAAGTAAAGTAAATTGTTTATATGAAAAAAAAGACTCAATAAAAATATCTGGTTATTCAGAGCGATTAAGTATTCTAGAAATTGAGCTTGAAGGTGTTGCAAAAGAAGTAGAGGATTTAACGAACAAAACAAAAGAGTTATCAAATTCATTAGCAACAGTTGAAACAGGTATCAGTAATTATGAAGAATCTATAAAAAAAGATGATAATGAATTAAAAATCATAAATAAATCTGTCAATGATGTTAAGTCTCAACTTGATATTTTAAAAGGTGATTCTGCCGAAACTATCCAGTCTTTAAACTTTCAAATATTTGATCTTAAAAGGAAAATTTCTACAAATGTTCGAGAATACAGCTATATTAATGTGGACGAGAACTTTTCTATTGAATCTTTCAATAAATCATACTTAAATACTGAATATGGAGAGTTGTTCGAAGAGTCGTTAGATGATTTGTTAAAAGAAGTGTTAAACGCTGAAAAGCGTTTGGTAAAAGCAATTACTAAGTTAGATTTTTCTACTGCCCATAAAATTCAATTTGAGTTATTAAAGGGAAAAATTTTGTCTTTGGACAACGAAATAAATGACATTAAAGTGAAAAGAACCAAATGTACTGAATTGTTTAGAAAGATTAAAATTGAAAGGAAAAAAAAATTTGAAAACTTATGTAATTTATTAAATGAGAAAATGAAAGAATTTATGTATAAGTTATTTGGGAGTCTTGATTGTTCATTTTACATTCAAAGTAATATGTCGTCAGCGGAACCTTACCTTGGAGAAACTCAAATTTATTGCCAAATTCCCAGAAAACAATTGCGAGAATTATCTCAATTAAGTACTGGGGAAAAAAAACTTGTTTCTTTATCCATGATACTAGCTTGCCACCAAATCAAACTACCTCCTTTTTTAATCTTTGACGAAGTTGATGCTAATATGGATCATGAAAGATTGAAGTATCTAGTTGCAACCTTAAAATCATTTCATCATGATGTTCAATTTATCGTTGTATCTCATATTGAAGAAGTTTTTAATCAATGTGGTATGATTTTCGGTACTATAGACAACAAAAAAGATGAAATACAATTTACAGATATTCTTATTATTGATATGGAAGGGTTCGACTAGTATTATGCATATATTTCTCTATAGATGCTACTATTTTATTTTATTATACTAGTAAAATTCGATTTTTCAAATTTTCTTTTATTTAAAGTTATATTAATAAATGTTTGATCTAAAAATTTGTATCATGTTGTGTTAGAAAAAAGGTTCTTTTTTTTGTATTATACGATACTATCAGGGTACAATTACAATAACAAGGACATTCAAGTTTCTCTTGATAGTATAGTGTAACTATAAGTCACCAATTAAAAAGTATGAATTTAACTTTTGCTACATAAGCCACTTACTTCTAAAGGTATATCATTTTATAAATATTTTCCATATAAAATAAATACAATATATTTTTTAAAAAATTAAAATAGTTAATTACTAGCAATTATTATTTAATTTTTGACGATTTTTATAAGTTCATTTCATATGGAAATTTTTAAATAGAAGTTTATTTTTAACATAAATGTACAATATATATATTGACAATTATTTGTCAAAAAATTTTTGCAATTTTTGTCTTGCAGAGCTTCTTAGTGAGCTCCTGGAAGATGAAACATTTGATTCTCCTCTATTATGATTTTTATGATTTAATATTGGAAGACTAGAAGTTGATGAAGCATTTTCCATTGTTATTTGACCCAGAACATGAATCTGTTTTCCTTTAGTTCTTGAAAATGTACATAATTGCTTACCAATAACTTGTGGGTAATTATCAACAGTCTCTTTCATCTTTTCTGGTTGACCATGTTCTTTATTAAAAGAAAATATTGTAATATTTGGATATGGTAAAAAACCAACAACTAAAGGAATAATAGAAAAAGTTATTTGTCCTAATCCGCTATCTTTTATTGTCAATTGTTTGTATCTGTTATTTATCTTCCATATACCTGGGTCAGCATCTAAACCAACAATAATTGTTTCCACTACACGTGTGATACTTCTAATGGATAAAATCATTTCACAAGTACTTAGTGCTCTACAAATAACAGATTGCGGTTGTTCTGACAATAATTGAGCACAAATTTCATATTCAATTGCTGGAAAGGCAAAATTAAACTCTGATATTAACTGATAACCTCTTTCAAATGGAATTTCAATATACTTTTCTTCGGAAATATCAAATGTTAATACTTTGTATTTAAAAATTAATTTATATTTTAAAATTGGATTTAAAGCAGCGATAATTCTTTTCTGGTGATTTGTTAGGAGCCAAACAATTGAATAAACAGAATTAATATCTAGTTTTTCAATTATATCAACATTTAGTCTGTTGATATCGATTTTGAATTCTTTTATATCCATATCACTGTCTTTCAAAAGATGTTGAAATTGAGCATCAATTGGTTGAATAATTAAATCTTTACCATGCTTGCGATAAATTTCCATTTCAAACAGAGCTTTATTGTCCATTATAGACGTCGTTGTTATAATATTTATTAAAGGTTTGAAATCAATTTTCATAGTACTATTACTTTCCATCCACTTAAATAGAATCTTCTTTGTAACAGGAGGATCTTCCCAATTTGAAAATGACAATCTTGCAGTTGGTAGGTAAAGATGAATCTCAATTTCTACTTTTTCTCTAGCATTTAATTTTTGAACATTGATACAAACTTTGTTTGACCATTTTCCATCAGATCCCATGAATTCCAAACGATCATCGGAGCCTGATTTGGGTTCAATACTAAGTATACTTTCATCTAAATTTTTAGATCCAGCACTTAATGTTATATGTATAGTTTGAACAACACCAGCTAATAAAAGATAGTTAGAATTATTTTCAAATTCTTCCCCAAAAATAATAGCTGGTGGATCATTATCTACTATAACAAAAACATTTTTAAATAGCGGCTTAAATAATTGACTTTCATTTGTACCCTGATATGACAAATTATTTTTTACTATAAATTTTAAGCTTCCTTTTAACATAATTTCAGCATATTCAAACATAAATAAACCCGTTTGTGAAAATTTAAGAAGTGCAGAAAATTTATTTACCACTTTTGGAAGTAGTTTCCCTTCATTGTTTTCTAATGATGTTGAATCAAATGCCACTAAATTATTGTCATTTTTATGTTCTATTTCAGGTGATCCACCTTTATGAAGACATCCAAATCTATTAACCATTTCTTCGGAATTAAATTTACACATAAATAAAAGTCTTTTTTTTGCTAATGAAGCTAAAATTTCTCGGTTAACAGAACGAAAGTAAATCTTAACTTTAGAGTCAATAATTTCTAAAGGCAACGTTGTTGATATCGAAAATATAAATTCTTCTTCTTTATCAGCTGTACATTTTATCAGATGGTTGTTCATACCATTATAACTAATTTGAAATGGTATTTGGTTCTTTAACCATGATGGAATTTCAACTTTATCTACAATTTCATCTAATGGCAAATCAAAGAGTAAATTTTGATATAATTCTCTTCCTTCGTCATTTGAGGCATAATTTAAACCGTAGTAGCAAAATAAATATAATTCTTTGATATAAAAATCTTTATCAGGGAAATGAATTATTTCTTGGACAACTTCTCTTATCAGAAATTTAGTCATTGCTCCATGACATTCTCCAGCAAATAAAATATCTTTTACATTTTCAACTTTTACTTTTAAAGCTCCCTCAAAATTATCCATTTCTTTGTATATTTCCGCTAAACTATAACTAATATAAATAGAATTTCTAAAATATTTTAATTTTTTCATTTCTACGATTGCTTCTACAAAACTACTTTCCATATACAATTGAAAATCTTCACTATTTGTAAGACAATCTCTAAATTTTGATAATAAATTTATTTCATTCCCAAAAAATGGTCCATGTATCGGGAGTTTCTTCAATTCTTCTTTTGAAAGCTTAAAACTTCGTTTTTTCATTTCTTCCCAAGAAAATTTCATTGAATCGCACTTTATTTTTAACAATAAACAAATATTATTTGAACCAAGATCAGAGCTAAACACTTGGGGTGTCAAAATACTCGCAAATTCAAAACATTCAAGTACAATAAGAACAATCCAAATATTGTAAACAAATGGGTCAATTCGGAGTGACAGCAAATTTATGTCAGACTTAATTTTTTGTATTGTTTCATAAAGACTATTTAAAATTATTGAAGAAATATCAATCTTTAGAATTGCAAGTCTTTCTAGATTTTCATTAACATCAGAATTAATGGCTTTTTTACTTTTGTTAAAATATATTGCAAATGAGGTCATGATTTGTTGAGCAAGTATATATTTTCTTAAATATGGTATAATAGCTGGTGAATTAAAATTTATTATTTGTTTTGAATCCATTAATGTTGATAATAATTCAAATTGATCAAATGTTTCATTACGTTTTCCCCATTCATATGTATTGCAATTTTTTGAATATGATTCCACAATATCATCTAAAAACATTTTTTGATCATCTAATTGTGATAAAACGGTTTCTAACAATCCAATACTCCAATAGAAATGCATAAGAATAAAGAATCCGTTTGAGTAAGCAATAAGATTAAATTTTGTATTAGTAAAATGTTGTTTTTCATAGAACAAAAAACTTTCTAACATGGTAGCGTATGTTTCAATACTCACAAGTATTGATGCTGTAATAGTGCTTTCTAAAACAGATAACGATGCTCTATCGTATACTTCAATTACACGTGAAAAATAAGAAGAAAAATCTGATTTAATCCTTTCCATTACTTGTCCCCTACTTTTTTTTTCTCTGGCATTTTTACTATCAAAAACAATTATCCATTGAGATTTTTCAATATTGTTTAAATTAGCAAACCATTCACTCACTTCATGGCGTATTTTTGAACGGTACTCTTCCGCAGTTGAACAATTGATAAAAAAAATATGCAAAAATGGTATTTTTTTAAAATGCTTGATTTCTTCATCTTTTGGATCTAGTGCTTTATGTTCATTGTATTTTTCAAATCTTGTAGTAAATTTAATTTGAAATGGATAAGGATATTGCTTGGAATCTCTAAAAAAGTATTTAACCAAAAATATCGTTCAGAATTTACCTTCTCCACGAAAGTGAATATACATGCTCATCACCAGTAATTTTATTTCCTATATGTTCTTTGGATTCTTCTGCTCCGGCATATGAAAACAATATCTGGTAACTTCTTTGTATATTTAAAAAATGTGGTTCATCCATATAATAAATTAAGGCAGACTTTAATTCTACAAAAAAAAGTAAATAATATTTTGGTTGATTGTTAAAAGTTTATCCTAATAAATAATTTACACAAAAATTTAAATGAAACAAAGAAATAACATGATTTTACAAAAAAAAAGAATGTAGTCAATTAACTAACGATAGCCATATAGCTCCTATAAAATGTAACATAATTATTTACACAACAATATAGTACAATTGTAATTCTATCAACATAGTACAATAGATTTAATTCTACTTTTATCAATAAATATAGTACATTACTATCATTTAAGGAAAAAAATAATGTTTAAAAAAATATTATAATATTGTTAAACTGATGTGAAATCGATTTTGAATGTTGATCATTACCAAAGACAATAAAAAAAAGCTAAATATAATATATAAATATATACAAAACACATTGATAGCACAAAATATAGAATTGCAATCAATGTGTGATAGTAATAATTATAAATATTTATCTGCTACTTTAAAGTAGATGTTTATATCTAGACAACATGAGAGAAACCACAACAATGTATTTAATAAATAAATAAGATATTTTTGTATTCATTGACATCATATTATTATCTAATAATATATAAACAACACTTTAATAATCTATTGTAGTATTAACGTTTTTTATTTACTTTTTTTGGTTCTATGAAATAGAATTAGATAAGGTAATCACATATGTATATAAACAATAAATTCTAAAATATATTATAAAAATATGCTTCATTAAGAATCATACCCCTTTTGTCCTGTCAATGATATTTGGAAAGACGTGTCATAAATATAAAAATCCAATAATACATACTTACTGTATAGTAAATTATATTAAAAAAATAATATTCTCTTTAAAGTTAATAAAATTTTTACAATGATAAAAGCTATTTTAGTATTTAACAATCATGGAAAACCACGTTTATTAAAATTTTATAGCAATTATGTAAGTTTTTATTATATATGTAGATTGATCTTTTTGATAACAATTATAGTCTGAAGATGAGCAACAACAGATTGTTCGTGAAACATTTCAACTTGTTTCCAAAAGAGACGACAATGTTTGCAATTTTCTTGAAGGTGGTTTGTTAATTGGGGGCTCTGATTATAAATTAATATATCGTCACTATGCAACATTGTATTTTGTTTTTTGTGTAGATTCTTCAGAAAGTGAATTGGGAATATTAGATTTAATACAAGTCTTTGTTGAGACACTAGATAAATGTTTTGAAAACGTATGTGAATTAGATTTGGTGTTTCATGTGGATAAAGTTCACAATATTTTAAGTGAACTTGTTATGGGTGGAATGGTATTAGAAACTAACATGAATGAAATATTAACAAGAGTTCAGGAACAAGAAAAATTTGAAAAACAAGAAGCTGGTATTTCCGCAGCTCCGGCAAGGGCCGTTTCCGCTATTAAAAATATAAATGTTTCACAACAAATCAAAGATCTCAAACTCCCAGACTTACCGTCTCTTACAAATTTTAAAAATCCATTTTAAAAATATAAATGTATAAAGACATTTCTTTCAAAAACTTATGGACTTAAGTATTAATGATATAAAATTTACTAACATTATTGTTTTTAATTACTAATAATTTAAATTTTACTAATATATTTTACAAGCAATAGCCTCGCTTCGCTCGTCACTGCTTGCCCGTGGGGCTAGCCTTTTTTCCATGTATTGAAACTCGCTGCGCTCGTCGCTACATGCATGAATTTTTTAAAATATTTAAAATTTAAAAACTTCAACATCTTTTGTTTTGTAGTAACACACATTCAAAATATTATACTTGTTTTATAACGTTTAAAATTATTATTAAAATTAAATAGATTTTTGAGTTTTAAAAGTTTATAAAAACATATTTTATCAAAATTGTTTTATTACATATCTTTATGATTGTAGATCCATTTGAGGTTCTAAGTTTGAATAATTTTTTACAATTCTTCAATATAGAAATAAAAATTAAAAATATTGTCTACATTAAATTTTTAATTAGTTTAAAAATGCAAATTGTAAGTTATTAAATATAATATAAATTTAAAATACAGATTAGTCTTAAGTTCGGTTAATTTTTTAAAATATTAATAATGTTTAACGCTGGTCATGAGTATTTCATAACTATTTAACTGAAAATATTTTATTTTTGTTATTGTTCTTTTGTAATTTCACATTTTGGTTACATAATAAAATACAATTCTATCAATTTAATGCATACTTTTCATTTTGTTTTATTTTTTTTTGAAAAAAAAACTTTAAAAAATGTATTATATAAATTAAAATACAAATTTCTAATATATTTAAAATGATAAAAATATTTCTCTGTTTCTCTAAGTTGATAAGATTAAAAATAAATCAAAATAATTACTCGGAAACTTTTCGTATTAAAAAATTTATCTAGGCTTAAAAAAAATAAAAATATATTCAAATCAAAGTATTGGTGATTTTTTTTAATAAAACACTACAAAATTTACTTTTAAAAAATTCATTTATCAAATGTTTCGACTTAGAAATTTAAGTTAATATTTTTTCTGATTTTTACAAAGCATAGCAAAACATTTAGTTATTTTTACATTTTTTAAAAAAAAAGTATGGTCTCGTCATATCATAAATTTGTAAACAATTTTTAGTAATTTTAACTGAGCGTAGCTAGATTGCGGCATTTTTAAACATTTTAGTTTAGATCATTTTAACATAAGAAGATTTTGAGAAAAAAATCTATTATATTCTAGGGTGTATGATATTTAAGAAAAATTTTATTAAATCTCAAGTAGCCAAATATAATTTGATTTTAATATTTTTTATTATTTCTTAACAATTATCATATCTTGTACTGATTAAAAAAACTTTGAATTGACATAAAAGTAACATATAATTAAATAATAATTAATTTTTTCACCTATCCTATATACTATATTTTTAGGAATATAAATTGATATTTAAAATTGTTTAAAACAATTAATCTAATGATTTTTATGAACATTTGTTTTTGATTTTCTTTAAAAGAATAAGTTGTTCTTGTAAATTTTTATTTTGGGGGATTACAAATTTCAATATTATTCTCACTTAAATATATGTATCTCAAAAGGAAAAATTCAAATAAAGTTAATATTTATTTTTTTATCAGAATCCTAAAATATAATTTTATTCTAATTTCAAAAAGTGAATACAAATAAACTCCTTTTAAGAGGTAAACTTCACTTTTAAAGTAAAGGGGGAATTTTCGATCACTTACTAATTCTCAATAATTAGACCTTTTTTGATTAATTTTAGTGTTATAGGCAATAAATATTAAAAATTACATCTATGTGTATAATATCAACTATTAAAACAATTAATAATATTTGTTTAATATTTAGTACCTTTACATTCATATATGTTAAAAATGCAACTTCGTACTGAGGTGATTTCTACATGTTTTTAATTTCATTTTCTTAAAAATACTTAAAAAAAAATTTAAAGTTTTTTTTGTCTTAATTTCTCACTCTACGTATATATTTGTAAAGGATAAAATGTGTTGATATAATATTAAAATTTTTTAAATAAGTATTGTTTTCTTATTTTTTACTTACAAATAAATCCTTATTTTTGAAAGTGATTTAAGATTTAGTTACAAAGTCTTTTTTGATTATTACATTGCTATTTTTATTCCTCTAAAAGTTGCGTTTCTTGGTTTTCTTTATTATTTATCTCAATAATTAGTTTGAAATTTAAAAATTTTCCTATTATGCATGTTAAGAAAACGTCACTGAGCAAAAAATTTGAAAATTTTCATACGTTATTTCAGATTATCTCAAGAATGGATTTGAATAGATTTATCGTTAATATTTCATAATATGCGCAGGAAGGTTTCTTCGGACAATTTTGAGATTGTGCTAATACATGTTCATTTTCTAAAATTTTTTTTAAAAAAGAATGAAGAAAAATTTTTTTTTCAAAAAAAACAGATAAAATATAATTAAAAATATCTCGATAATAAACGATCGGATAAAGCTCATATATATAGCATTTGATAGAGAATGTTTTGCTGCAAAAACGTTGTAAACAAAGCTATGTGAAATTAAGAAGTTTTTAAATATTTATTTTTGAATAAACACACGAATTTCATTTTTTCGATAATTTTGCAATCACTTTGCAACACAAAACTCATACTCAAACTTTATTAATTTTTTTGGAATTCTACTTTAAATGTAGAGAAAATAAATGTGCAGATGGGTTTTTTTTGTTTTTTAAAAACTTTACTCTGTACTGAGATAATCCGTTTTGAAATTCCAAAATTTTGTTAAAAAACGGCGTTCTTGAAAAATTTCAATATCTCAAGAACAAAATAATATATTCCAAATCTTTTTTGCAGACATGTTCTGCATCTAAAATTACATGTTTTTGCAAATTTTTAGATAAGAATAACTATTTTAAATACCAAATATAGATGGCTATATTTGCCTTTTTTCCAAGTTTGAAAAAGTATATCTTAAGAATAAGACTTAAGAATAATATGATATTCTATAGTTTGTTAAGATTTTTAAAGTACTATATATATTAATTATCAAAACTTCCAAAATGGAAAATAAGTTTCAAACGAAATTTTCTCCTTTAATATATATTGATATTTTCCATAGTAGCAATTTTTGAAGATTTGTAAAGATGCAACTTCACAAACTATTTTTTTAAGTAAAAATATGCCATTTTGCTAACCTTATATATTATTTTTTTTATTAAAATACGCCTAGTCAATTACCTAGCAAATAATTTGGTAATGTCTAGTAAGATTATTTCATACTTTGAGTTGATAGTATCATTGAACATCTCAGCTTACAAAAATATAATAAATTATGTGGATTTTATTTTACGCGATATAATGATTTATTGTTTTTAGGCATTTGTATAAGTCGCGTGTAAAACCATTTAAAGTAAAGTAATTTAATTTTTATATCAAATAAAAAACGATGATGTATCTTTTTTGCCATATGATAAATTTTCGAGCATTTTTTTAAGTTTAATTGTTAAGAATATTTCTTAGATAATTCCATTAATTCGTTGATTTCTTACTTTAATTCAAAAATAAATTTTTATAATATTTTAAATTCCTAGTATCTAAAAATCATACAAATTCTCTACTTTATTTATATATTTTACATAGAGAATGTTATGTTATTGTGTTAAGAAATTTTTATAAATTGCTTTTTATTTATAACTGACTATTTCCAAGAACGAAAATTTAGATAAAACTAATACTTATTTTTTTCTAATCAGCATATTAGAATGAGTTATTTATTTTTTAGTAAAAAGAAGTACATAAAACGAAAACCATTTCAAAAAGGTAAACTTTCCTCTAATATATAGGGGAATTTTTCATAACTTATATATTTCTACGAATCAAATCTTTTTTGGTAATTTTTATTGTTTTGATGTAATAAGCATTAAAAAAGTAGTTATATATTGTGAAATTTTGAATAGAAAAATCATTATTGAGAAAAAAATAGAAGTAGCAATTTTTGAAGTTTGATACTTAATGGATGTATCTCAAGAACGGATAGTGGTATTAAGACGATCTATATGTCATTCGATAAAGAATTAAATTTCACATAGTTTCTGTAAACATTTTATATTGAAAAGTTTCATCTTCGCATACTTTTTTTATCAAAATTTAAAAATTATAAAAAAAAGTTGACAAATTTGTTTTTTGACTAACTCAAGAATGAAAAGAGATAATTTAACGGTTAATATCTTAAAATGTTCGCAACAAATTTCTCCAGAGAGGAAAAACCAAGACATTTGAAAAAAATTGACGTATTGGAACTCTTTCTCTTTCTTTAAACTAAAAAATAGCACTTTTTTAAAAAATTTAAAAATCACTTTTTTCATTATATCTCGAGAACGAATAAAGGAATCAAGATGATATATATATCATTTGATAGAGAATTTAATTCTACATAAAGGTTGTAAAAACACTTTATTTCAAAAGTTTTATCTTGACATACTTTTTTTAAAAAAACAAAAAAAATTTTAGACAGGCATTTATGGTACTTACAGTTAATCCGATTTTCTTTAGATTATACTTGAAATTTAAGTTAAAGAAAAACTTAGATTAACTTTTTTTCTTTTTATCAATTTTCTTTTTTTAAAATTCTGATATATCATTTTTAAAATGTGAGAATTTAGGTTTTTTTTGGTAATTTTCAAAAAAGTTCAAAATCTCAAGAATGGACTTGAAATTCTAACTTTTTTTTTTTTTTTATAATATTAGTATTTAAAACTTTATATACCTGTAAAATTTCAGATAAAATGAATAACTCTAAGGGGGTCAAGAATAATACACCCAAAACACCTTTAAATAGCTGTATCTCAAGAACGTGACTTCAGATTAAAAAAATATTGCGTTTTTCGTAATCACCGCATAAAGTTACATACATTAAGATATCAAAAAGTTTCAATATCGAAAATAATTTACACTCACTCGTTACTCCTCTATAATATATAAAGATTTCTATACACTTTACTCATAATCACCGAAAAATATTTTTACAATTTTGTATTTTAATTAAATATTTAATTATATTTGTACCAGAAATATTTACGTGCATTTTTAACAAACTAATTACCTATATTTATATCATAATTTTATTATTAATTTTTTTGTTTTATATAATTCAGGTATGGTTTAGTTTATACTATTATAATAATTATATTACATATTAAAAAGACAAAAATCAAAGCAATAGTATAGGAATTGTAATCTTAAAAAATAAATTAGTTCTTTCCGAATACTATTACAGATTACAACAGTTAAATATTATTTTAAGTTTATACATGTTACTTTTTATAGTTTTTTATGACATTCTTTATTCATTAGACAGTATTTTTTATTGACAATAAATATTCTTCATAAAACACTCATAAGATCATTTTCATTGATGTCTATTTGTATTATAATCTTATTATTTATAATATAAAACAATATTTTGTAAACAATTTGCCGACATATTATCAAACGAAATGATATGTAGCAAAGCTTCTTAAAACACTTCAGTTTTATCTAATACCTATTAAAGTTCTCATAATTTACTTTTATGTTTATTTATTATTTAGAACAAACAAGGAAATCAAGCATCTTATCGCTATAAAAAATATATTATCTATTATTATAAAATGTGTTAAATTAAACAATACACTGTTATCTTCTTTAAATAACAATTAAAACTTAATTAGATACTACTTCTTTAGAATAACATCTTTTCTTATATAATACTTGTACTTTAAAATGATAGAAAAGTAATTGACAATAATTATTATTAGTAAAACATTTATTTCAAATTAATGCAAAAAATAACACCTGTAAAAAGTTTTTAAGACCAAAATATATTATTAATGAGATACAATTGTGCAATTTTTTCTAAATAAAGTAATTAAAATTTTTATAATATACATGAATATGTTTCAAAATAAAATGTTGATGTTCCATTAATTCTCAACAATTTTTTTCCTTAATTAGACATCATAAAAGGTTGTCCAAGAGTTTGTGCAGCAGCAGCAGCTGCTTGTAAACCAAGATTATTTTTAAGTTGATTTAATTCATTTGTTAAGGCTGCAATTTGACTTGTTGAAGCTGCTAGCTCATATTTTAATCTATGGTTTTCTGCTTGAAGAATACAAATTTTTTGTTGAGAGCTTTCTTCTTTCAACTTTCTTTGTTCCCTGCTACGACGTGCTGATTCATTATTCTTTTTTCTCCTTTCAAAATAAGCTGAATCTTTTTGATCATCAGGTACTGGTTGAGGTTTCTTTTTACGTTGATGTGTTGGAAGTATTGGTTTTAAAGAATCCGTCGATGGTGGCGAAGTTGATGCATAAGATGATGGTGAACCAGCACTGCTGGATAATGAAGAATTTGGATTGAAGTTTGAATAATTTGTTGAAATTGTTGAAAGTTGTTGAGCGAATATAGCACCAATATTGGGATTTGAAAAATGTGATGAATCAAGAGTATTTGAGTATGAAAGATTATTTTGATTAAAATTATTAATTTCGTTCCCATTTTGATATGGAATTGTTGCATCTAATGACCACATTGATTTGAAACCATTTGTGGATGCCGATGAAGTATAAATATCCGTCATAATCTATAAAAATTGTATAGTTAATTTTTTAAAAAAAAATACATAAAAGTTACAATAATTGAAACTTCAAGTATGGTTGAAGAAACAATTAATTAGAATGTCGTGTCCTGGAATAGAAGGAAATGACTTAACCGTAAGGCTTTTTTATAGAATCTACTTAATAAACTAAAATATAATTGTTCGCAAATGAACTGCCTAACAATGTTTCGTAATAATTTTAAGGACAAAGCTTTATTAGGCGTGTTTCCTTTGACCTATGATCTTTACTATTTAGGCACAGTATGACAAGGATGGCTGTTGATTTTACCACTGTAGATTTTCTTTCGGAAAAAAATTTATAAAGTGAAGTTTATGTTGTTATCTTTTCTCTCATTTCTATAACCTTCCTGCTGTTGGGTGGGAAGAAAGAAACACGCTTCATCAAGAACAGGCAATCAGTAGGGAAGATTGTCGGTTGAGTACTTTGAAGTTATAGAGTGGGTTGATCAGGATAAAAGATCATTACGTAACAGTGGATTAGCTAACAAGGATCTATCGCAAGAATTGTTTTTAAGTAAAAGATGGGGATACAACAGTTCACCTGAATATCTAGTAAGGATAAAGTGGTACAGATTGCAATTTTGGATTATTAATTAAAGAGTAATAAGAGATAGAAGAGATAAAAGTTACCGCATTTAAGAAAAAGTGTTTCATAATAACATATCTTTTGTATTATTAATATATGTCCTTATGATAATATAAAGATATAAATTATATTTGTCAAATAAACAGTAACAACCATAAAATTATTATTTCAATTTTTTTTTTACAATAATAATACATATATACAAAAGTATTTTGAAATAAAAATTTTAATCATTAATCTAATTGTTTTTTGTTGATGATTGTAAAAATACAGTTGTAGGTGAGTTATCAACTGTAAAAATTGAATGATGACATGATACCTTAGGGCAAAGAGGATTGAAATATAGGTTATCTTCATCATTGTTAATCTTCATCATATCTTGCATATCACTCAAAAAATTTGATGACTTTATCTCATTAACATTAATATCAAAATTAGCTTCATTACCTAATTGGCTATCAACTTGGCTCTAAAAATAAAATTAAAACATTAATAAAGTGTTATTTTTATCTAAGAAGTATTTTAATAAAGGTAATTAATTATTCATGAACTTACATAACGACTTAGTGACAGTTTATGCCATTCCCGAAGGCGCAATTTGTTGCTCAGTCCATCAGTTATAGATGTGTACTGAGGAAGTACATGATGCCTTAAGGGGATTTTATCACCAACATATGTAGGTATACGACTTCTAGTAAATGGTTCGTCATTTTCTGAATCAGGATCTTCTATATTTTCTGAAGTTGATGTATATTTTATATCAGTATCATTTGCTGCTCCACTGCTTCTTCCTATAATATAATATAAAACAAAAAATTTAATTAAGCATTCTTACGTTTTTCGCGATTTTGTATAACCATTTGAAGCATAAACCGTTGATTTTCTTCAATATTTTTTAAATCTTCCTGAATTTTATTTATGTTACTTTTTAAATTTTGATTCTCATTTATCAATTCAATAATTTTTCCTGTCATTATTTCTAAATTTTCATGATATGCATCATTATTATCAGTTTCACATTTTTTTTTAACTAAATTATTTTTTTTTCTACATAAATCATCCATACAATCTTCCTCAAAATCATGTATTTGTCGTAATTCATCCTTTGTCATATGTACTTTTATGGCAAAAGGCATCATGTTTTTAACTTTATTTATGCCTGTTGTTTGTGTTATGCTATTCTTTTTTCTAACCGACCATTTTATTAAAGTGCGTATAATGAGATATAAATGTATTAAAGGAGTAAAAGGTGGCGGGATTATTGGAGTATCTTCATATTCTAAAACTTGAGAGTATCTTTGAAACATCCAAACTTGTTGAGACATTGCATTGGTTATAGTAAAAATATTATTAAAAATTGCTATTAACATATTAATAAGAAGAATATTTGCCACTAGAAGAAATATTGTCATAATAATTGGTGGTATCCAACCTCCTGGAACACAATTAGTTCCTTCATCACCACATGTATCTATCTCACCAGCATAAACTTCACCATACAACATAAAATATGGTTTATAAAAAATATTTCTAACTAATAGCCAATTAAATTTTTCATGTGGGTATGTTATAGCTTGTCTTGATAAACCAAATGCCATTAATGTTACTAGGAGCATTACAATTATATAACTCATATTAAGTACCATTTTACCAGCCATTGTAATGTATGGACCTATTTTAGGATGCACAGAAAGAAAATCAAAAAGTTTCATATGCCAAAAAACAGAATTTATTGAAAGTATAATTCTTCCATGAGTATGTATCATTTCTTTATTTAATCTAAAAGCAAAACCAAAAAAATATGTTATAATCGCAGTTGCTGTTAGAATATGCCAATATGTTGTATTGTAGAACACCCGTATTTTTTCCATGACAGATGAACTTTCCAATGTTAAAAGTTTTCTTAGATGTTCTAATGTTATTGAAACAACATAAACAAATATATACCATTCATATATACTTGGTTCTACAGGTAATTCAACTAATAATATAAATGTAAATGTTGTAAGAAAGACACCAAACGATATTGCCCATATCCAAAATGATGTAATAGGTGCTCTGTAAAAAAGAAGAAGTTTATAAAATAATAGTATTATCCAATGTTGAAATTTCTTTCCCAATGATAATTTTTGATATTTTTCTGATTTGTTTTCTAAATTACATGAATTTTCATAAATATAATTTTTTTGTTTTTCAATATATGGTGAATTTAAAGTACAAGTTCCTTCATTATCTTTTAAATTTTCATTTTTTCCTAGTAGCTTTTTCCATCCCCACTGGCCTTCAGAAAAAAAAGAATTATATGTTAATGAAACAACACTTCTTCGCTTTTGACTTAGATGTTCCCTACTAGGAAAACGAAAATAATTTTTCACCCTCAATTTCATTTTCTTCCAAACCTGTTGTTATTTTGTTTTCACTATTATTTCCATAATTTCTTATTGAATAATTGTTATCATTTTCAACTAAATGTATATCCTTTTTTTCTATTGATATATTATTTGGTAAATTGCATGCAGAACTTTTAAAGTCAAGTAACAAAATAGTGGGCGGAAATAAAACTGCAGCTATAACTTTTATATTTGATTGACTACGAAAACGAAGCCCACCATACCATAATTCAGCTAAAAGTACTTGACAGCACGGATGAGCTAGAAATTCTTTATTATTTGCTAAAAATGCTAATGATAAACACGTATGATGGCCCCAATTTGGTAATTGTGTTGTTAACATTTTTCTTGTTTGTTTATCGTCTTGTTGGTAACAATGTTCCAGTAATTCTAATGATAACTTTTTAAAATCACTAGCATGCTCACGTAGTATAGCACTGACTTCAAGTGCTGTATAGTCATCAGATGCAACTTTAGCCATACCTTTATAAAGTCTTATAGCTATTAAACTTCTTGCCATTGCTTCCTCACCATATTGCCATAAAAATTTAGCTAATTCATGCCGCTTTGTTAAGATAACCCATATCATTAATTCATTTAAAGGAAATGAAAATTCGACTTCTTCTTTTAATTCCATAGAATCATGAGGTATGTAACTATTTCCACCACCAAATTCTGTTTCTTTTAATGTTTCATTTCTCCCATTACAAAAAATTGAATTTGTAGAACAATTCCCACTACTTAATATTAATGATCCCACTTTGCTGTTATTTGGAGGAAAAAAATTACTTTTACTTTTACTTGAAATACCATTTTTTGATTTAAAACGCCTTGTTGTATAGTTACTTCTGTAAGCATTTCCCATCAATTTTTCAATAATTATTCCTATATCAAAGAGTGTTAAATTTTTATATCTCTTTGATTCAGCCTGTGTTCCTATGAGAAATTGTAGCAATGAAAGAATTTCATGTTTATCAAAGTTATATAGTATTTCTAATCTTGTAACTGTTAAAAATTTACATAAATTCACTCCATTTTCAAAAAGAAGTTTAACAAAATCTATTCTTTCAAGAAGAAGAGCATCCATTAGTGTTGAATATAAAACAGTAGAATTAAATTCTTTATTTTTTGCGAATATATGACTTCTTGCTATATCCACGCGATTCCATGTTAAAGTAAGATATAACTGATCCATTGGCGATAAGTTTTGGCCACGGAGAATAGCTGTTAAAATAGCGTAGTCAACATCTTTTGCTCCTTCTTCTCCATAGCGATATATTGTTAACTGAAAATATTTTTAATCAAAAAATATATTTACTTACTAAATCTCTTTGATTAACACATTTCATTATATTATTAAGTATTTCATGAGCTGTATTTTGATCTGCATTAAAAACTTTTTTTATTAAATTTTCTAAATCATTTCTAACAGGAATAGAAAGTAACCTAAAAATTGTATTGTTAATAATTCTATTGAATATTTTACCCATTTGGAAGAAGATTTTTCTGAGCAAATGCTAATAAGTCTGAAATACGACCACTTCCATCACACACAACTACAGGACATGGAGGTTTACTAAAAAGATGCATATATTACAATAAAATAATAAAGATTTACCTTGTAACGTATTGAAGAGCTGATTCAAGAGTACAAATACCACCTTCTAAAACGACACATATAATAGGAACATGTTTAACTGGATAATTAATATTATCTCCTTGAGAAAGATAATTTTCAAATCGTTTTCTTAGTATCATATCTGCTCCATATCGACCAACAGTTCCATTGTCAACAAGTAAAAAATAAGAATGTCTATCATTTAACATTGTATAATTATTTCTTACACTATAAGGTTGATGATCTAGTGGTACGACAATATTTTTTCCAACAAATTTCTCTCTATTTGATAATAAACCATATGGAGCAATACCTAAAAGAATTATTTTACTTCTCATTCTTGCAGAAATTCCAGCATCATCTAAGGCCTTTGCAACATGTCTTACTACCCCTGAATCGATTCCTGAGGTTATTATCCAAGCACCTGTTGTTTGTGCAGCTTTAAGAAGTCCTTCTCTAAAAACTTTGCCTAATTTTTGTTGAACTTCAAAATTTGCCATTCCTCCATGAATAGTTATTATTAAATTTGGTGCCTCTAATTTCCATATATTTTCCATTAAATAAAGAATATCTTTTGGATTAGAATCAAATCCAACTCTACAATAATAAGCTTTGTGTGCATGATTTTCACCTTGAAATTCTATTGTACCATATGAATCGGTATTTTTAGTTTCAGTGTGTTCTAAAATATTCCATTTCTTGTTGTTTATAGTTTTACAATATTTCTTATTTATAATAGCTGTTGTAAATCTTGACAAAGCTTTATGGGAATGATACGAACTATAATTTCCACAACAACATTTATCTTTCTCATTGGAGGATGGAATAAATTTAATGCACTCTCGTATTTTAAATGTTTTTTCAATCCAACAATTTTGAATTTTATCATTCTGTAGAAAAAAATAATATAGTTTTAGTTTTATACATGAAAAATTATAATGACTTACAAATTCTTTAGTCATTGAATCTTTTTCTTTAAATGGATATTTTTTTTTATGCATATTATTTCTATGATAGCTACTGATTGTTTCTTCGGTTCCTTCACTACAAACACCGAAAATTGAAGAAAAACCAATTTTATCTGATTCTTTTTTGTTAATATTTAACATAGAAACATGATGAATGGAACTTTCACTCATCTTTTTTTGATTCATATATGTATATATTTTATATTAATTTATTATAGATGTTTTCCAAATTTTAATAATAAATCTAGAAGGTAATAATATATATTTTTAATAAACTATAGGAAGTAATACTATATAAACAATTTTGTTATTTTAATTAAAAAATATTATGATTTTTGGAGAGAGAAGAGAGTTTTAATCAAAAACAAACATTGTTTAATAATTTAACTTTTTTTAATTAAACTTCACACAAAATTTGTAAATATATAATTTTTTTCTATCTATATTTGATCATGAAAAAATATATAAACATATTTTAATGATCATATTAATACAAGAGGTATTTCATATATCAGATATAAAATATTAATTATATAAAAGGTTAAAGTTATTAAAGTATGTAAATGATAACAGGAAGTAAATTAAAAAATAGATAAAAAAATATTGTAAAAATATTTTGTGATAGACATTTTTACGATTGATAATGAATTTTCTATTTATAAAAAATACAAGTTATACAATTAAAATTTTTTTCCAACATTTGTATGTTTGATTTATTTTGTAAGAAAGTGTATATAATATATATTTTAGAAGTTAGATAGGAAAGTGTCTTTAAAAATGATATAGATCATGTCAAAATCGTTTTTTAATTATTTATAAATTACCTACTACTATCATTAGAAAAATGTGCTATTAAAAGTTGAAAATCTGATCATATTTAATGATAACAAAATTAGGAAATTTTTTTTTTAAATATTTAGATTAATTATATTAATATTAATAAAAGGTTAATTCCAGACAATTATTTCTTTTACTAATAAGTGACTTCTAATGATTGATGATATTTATAATATTTTGTCGAGGGTACATATAATAATGGTAAACGTTGAAGCTTAACTTGATTCAAAGGTCGATATAAAATGTTGAAAATTTCTATCATGTGATTAAAAATTTGTATCTTTTATAAAAAAAATTACTAATTACATTAGATTGCCAAATAAGTATTGAATGGTTGCAAAATGTTTAAATGTAATAATATAACAGAAATTTTCAACGAAAATATTTAGACAAATTATTTTAAGGAATAGATATATAATTTTGTACACAAAATATAAATTATTAATTAAAAAATACACTAACAAAACAGTAAAAAAATAAAATTAATAAATAAGCTATCTTTTTTCTTTTTCACGCCTATCCCATTCTTCTATTTTGTTAGTCAAAATTTCAAGTCTGGTACGAAGATCAAGATGTCTTTGACGTTTTCTTAGGAATTCACAGTCATTTTCATAGTGTTCAAAGTTTGACTGTACCGAACGTAAAACTTTCTGATGTTCCTTTGTATTTATTGAAGTTTCTGAAAGTGATTTTTGGAAATTTTCAAATTTTTTAGCTATTTCTTTAAGATAATTATGTAAAATTTAAATATTCACTATATTCTTTTTCGTGGAGAAGTACATATTTTTCATATTCTTCGGATGTCTTAATATCACTAAAGTGTGTTGAATAATCTTCAGACGTAGTATTTGGTGTTAAAAGAAACTCTTTCTTTTTAGGAGGTATTGCAGAACTTTCTTCCACAATTTCTCCATCTTCTATTTGAGGAGAAACAGATACTTTTGTTGAAACTGGTTCTCTAATTTCCTTACTAGATTCTTGATTTTTTGAAGAAGATGATGGAGCAGATAATGTATACATACCAGAACGTCTTGTTGGGGCAACTATGTCAGTATCAGGTCGTTTTGACAGCATACTTCTAACATTAGCACGCTCCTCAGATGTATACCACTTCCAATTTTTATCTATTTGTCCATGCAATTCTCTCTTAAGTGTAATCATTTTTTGAGATTTATCTGTAATTTCTTCAATAATTTTTGGAATAGATGCTAGTTTCTCAGCAAAATCACTATTAGGACTTACATCTCCCTTCCCATAAGAATCAGTTTTAATTTTTTTAACAATTTCATCGACTGATTTAAATTTCCCAGTAGCAACAACATGAAGAACTCTTAGGTACATGGGTTGATTATTTAACTCCGTTAGTGTTTGTCCCGTATAACGAGACGTCATTGTTGGAGAATGTTTTTTCTTTGGTGTTACTGAATCTTTACTTCCTCTGTCGCCTATTACCTTTGTAGAAATACTTTTTCGTTTTTCTTTATTTGTTATATCAAGTTTAACAGCTGTTTTAGTTGTTTCTTGTTCTTTAGCTCTCTGAGCTTTAGCTCTAGCCTGATCAATACTCTTGTTAGTTGCTTGAATCTTAAATATTTTTGCACTAGTAAAAAAAGATTAAGCGAAAAAAATACCTGAAGCCTTCCTTTAAACAAGGCACAATGTTCAAATCTATTTTCACGCGTATTTAAGACTAAACCATGTTCGGTTTCGTTTGAATTATGCCTTACAGTGTTAACATCTAATATCTCACTTCCACCATCTTTCGAGATCTCAAAGTATATTTGATCTGCTTTGACGTGTAGAAAAATAGGTAAATTCTTCAGGTGAGCCTCAATCATACTCTGTTGACTTTGATCAGTCATCTTTAGAAAGACAGCCGTGTCTTGGCATCTCCCTCGTTCCACTTCTATCAAAGGCTCACGCCATATTTGATAGTCATTGGTAGCAGGTTGCATATACCTAGTAAAAATTTATTTTTACATTAAAAATTGTTTTTAAAATAAAAAATCAGGTATTTATAACCTATAAAAAAAATCTCCGTAAAAGTTTAATTATTTATTTTTTCTAAAAGACCTAGTAAAAAAATCCTCAACAGCTTATATAATTAACATCCTTATGTTCCTCTTTTGTAACGTGTTTATTATAAAATCTTTGTCCACAATACCCACATGCATGATTCCCAGGCTTATCAAGATTAATAAAAACTTTGGGATGCCCGAGTGCTGGATGTCCGCCATCACATGAAACGACATTATCTTCACATTCTATTGATGGAACTTGTGCAATAAGATCCATTGCAATATTTGGATTTACCATTTTTTGAGCCGTATGAAATCTTTGTAAACGATAATCTGATTGATCCCATGCCTTAAATAATCGTTTATAAAAAAAAAGTTCTAAATATATGATACCTGTCCTGTATGTGTCTTCTCATCATAGACTGCATTTGTCTTATTTATATCTACAGCTGCTGGTAGACCAGCTTTAGAATTAGAGCCTTTTGATCGTTGGAAAATTCGAGTAAATACGCAAGTACCTCTAATTAAATTTCGATTCATCTGAAACTATACTTAAAATAAGTGATCGAAAGTACAATATTTGTGTTTATTATAATATTCACTATCGAAATATATTATAAAACTAAAGATGCGTTTATCCAATACAAAGAAACATATGCAATATGTCGCGTTGAGATTTTTGCTTGATTATTTATCCACTACTTAATTAATTTACACATTAGTATTTGTTATTAATTATTATGGTAATAATACAATATTCTTTGTTTTTTCAGGAAGAAAGTTACTGTTTAAATTTTTATATCATGTAATTAAAGAATTATTTTTAAACAACAAATTAGATACACATTAATACTTCTCTTTATTTTTATACAATAACTCAATTTTTTTGAGGGTAAACAGATGTTACATATCAGATAAATATTTTTTAACACTATTTAATGTACCGTATATTTCTGTTTCAATTTTAGTAATAATTTCCTTTTAAGAAATAATATTCCTTTTTAGATTAATTGAAAAATAAATATATAATTACATTAAATGTAAGAGAGATGTATAAATTAAATATTTTCTAAATTATTATAGAAATATTGATTTTTCAGTATACTTTAGAAAATTTAAAGTAACAGAAAGGCTCATTTGATATTGAATGAAAAGCCAAAAGTTTGCAATTTATTATCTATCTTACTGTGTGGATAGCCGACGTACCAAAGAAGTTGGCATTACCAATTTAAATTTATTACTGGCTATTTAACTCAAAAATTGATTTAAATAATACAAATTTAATATTTTTATTTTCTTCAAAATAATGTACATTGTTAATATGTTTTTACATTTTTTGTCTTTTATTTGTATTGTTTATTGCCAGCAAAAACCACATAGTAACGTACTAGAACTAAATGATAAATTTCTTGATGTAAAAGACGAGGGAATGTGGTTTGTAGCGGTAAGTTAATATAAACTATTTATATATGTGGTATAATAAATTTTAGTTTTATGCTCCATGGTGTGGGCACTGCAAAAGATTGATGCCTAATTGGGAACATCTTGCGCATGCTGTAGCGGATAAAGAAATTAATGTACGTATTGGTAAAATAGATTGCACAAGATTCAGTAATGTTGGAAATATTCTAAAAATCCAGGGATATCCAACGATAATTTTCTTCAAAAATGGTGTTGAAATTCATTATGAGGGCGAAAGGACAAATGAAAAAATGCTCGACTTTGTTCTAAAAAGTTCGGGACCTGTAGTTAAAACAATCAACAAACAATCTGATTTAACAAATATAATCAAAAGTAGTGATAAGGATCCAGTATTCTTGTTTATAGGGGACGAAAATGTTTATTTTGGCGAATTTAAAGAAATTGCTGAGAAAGAGTTTATTAATGTTAGATTTTACAAAACAGAAACAAAAAATATTCTGCCATCAAATATAAAAATTATATCAGAACCAAGTGTTATTGTGTTTAAAGATAAAACACATAATGTTTATCCTAATGACCATGGTAAATTAAAAGAATGGATACTTCAGGAGAAATGGATATTGATCCCTCAAATAAGTTATTCAAATTTACATGCAATTGGAACATCATCTAAAAAACTTCTAGTGCTGGTGGTATCCGATTTCTTGGAAAGATCAAAAAAAGATTCCAAGGTCCAAAAGTTCGAAAAAGTGGCGAATGAAGCTGCCTTGATGGTAAAGAAAGATAGAGAAATGGCATCAATGTTCCAATTTGGATGGGTCGATGGGAATACAATTCCTACCTCCATTATCATTGGGAAATTTTGATATACCAGGGATCTTAGTGTTTAATTATTCATCATATGAATATTATCTATGCAGTGATGATCCTGTTCAAATGACTCCAAAGTCTATTAAAACTTTTTTAAATTCAATAATGGAGGGAGAAATTCAGCAACTCGGTGGAAATTCTCTGGTTACCAATGTTCGTCGTTCAATATTCGAATTGTGTAAAAATGTTTATGAAATGTTTGTAAATCAACCAATTCTCGCCTCTTGTCTATTTGGAGTTCCTATAGCATTCTTTTCTATTATAACATATTCAATATGCAGTTCTGATTTTTCCATAGATCGCGATGAAATTTATTCTGAAAGTGAAACTGAAGAAGATGAACTTGAAGAATCTGAAGAGCAGTGGAATCTGATTGGCAATGACAGTGAGCATGAAAAAGTTGAGTAGTAATATAATTTTTAAATTTATTTTAATAAAAAATAATATAATTTAACTTATTCTCTGTGTATTAAAACAAAAAGACCTAGTACACCCAGTACTGCATACTTTAATTGTGGATAGTCATTCATTATAATTGTTATCATACCAATATAAGGAATATAACCATGAGGTTGACCAACAACATCTGCCTGCTTTAACCAATTTTGTCCAGGTAAATAGAGACCACGATCATCTACTTGATTATTGTCTCCTTTTGTTAAAAATTTAAGATCATCGATATTATTCCCATGAACTTTGATAACTCTATGAACTATAGGGATATCTCTTCCTTCTATTTTAAATACTGTCACATCACCAACTTCGATAGGTTTTTTTCTGTCATAGTATAGTGTTAGTAAGTCTCCCCTAAAGTATGCTGGTTCCATAGAACCAGAAAGTACTACAACAATTGGACTTTCACTTCCAGTTATGACCATTAATCCTTTCCATATCATAAGAGCTGTAGATACAATCATACCAAAGTTAAGAAACTGGTATATCAGTTGACGTCCATCCATACGTCTAACTTCATCAAACAAGGCAGACTCAAATATTTGTTTAAACATTCTAAAAAAAATATCATTAACAAACCATATACATAATATAACTTCATATCGATATAAACGATATTTCAATGAGTAATAATTTAAGAAAAAAATTCACTATATACATAAAGATCAAATAAAGAGATAATAGAAAAAAAAATCAAAGAAAAATTTTTTAAGTAATTATTCCGTTGAAACTAAACCGAGATAGTCATCCATTAGTGTGCCAATAGCAAAAATATCAGAAGCATCAACACGAGTACCAATAAGTTTAACTCGTATTTCATCGTCAATTTTTATTACAATAGTTTCGTCATCGTTTTTAAAACATGGAATATCATTGATAGTGTCAAACTTAAGATCTTGAGGAATACAGTGTTGTGAAATAAAGACAGATAATGGTCCAATTTCACAGAAAATTCCAACTTTGTTAATTTGTGTAACAATAGCATCCATAACCTGATTTTTAAATGGACGGAAGACAATGGCTTTGTACTTAACGAAATATGTAACAAATCCACGTCCTTAAATTTACAAATTAAATGTAATAAAAAGGGACAAGAAAACTAACCTGGCTGAATCATACCATGTCCAATTGAATCAATTGTAGTAACAGCAATAACAAAACCATGTTTCCCTGTACACGTTCCTTCAACTTCATTGAAAAGTTTCTGTTTGACAGTGTCCATTAAGTTTGGTCCAAAATATTTAGGATGCAATGAAATTTCATGTTCCAATGTCAGGTGGAAGAACATAATTGAATGAAGTGAAATACAGTATTACTATCCCTCAAGTACTTGCTAAAAATAAAAATGCCATAATACAATGTTTAACTTAAAATAAGTAATTAAAGCCTGTTATCTCACTTAAAAGATTTTTTCTTGCATAAGGCAAAAAAAGGTTAAAAACGACACACAGTTTCGAATTAATTTGCGATATAGAACAAAAAAAATTATAAACGCGTGTATTAACAAATAAAGTACATATCCTACCAATTAGTAGGTAGGACATTATACCAATTAATTTAATTTGAAAATAATTTTTTTAACATTTGTAAAGTTATTCTATATGTCCAGCGGATTTTAAATACTTTTTGAATCAAATTTTGCTTTTATAGGTATGGTTGCAGATAAAAAAAAACGGAAGTATTCTAAAACCAATGAAACAATAGCAGAAAATGATGAATATTCAATTGATATCAAAATTCCTAAGATTATATCACCTGTAAATCGTTCTTGTGTGAAGTCAAAGATTATTACGTTGTTGAAACAAAAATCTCTGGTTATTATAGAGGGGCCTATTGGTTGTGGTAAAACTACATTGGTAAAAGAAATTTCTAATGACTTAAAAATTAACTGCAATGTTTTTCAAATGTCTGATCAAGTAGATTCTAAAGCTTTGTTTGGCTTTTATCATTGTACTGATATCTTGGGAGAGTTTATTTGGAAGCCATCAGAGTTTACAAAAGCTTTATCAACACCAACAATAATATTACTTGAAGATCTTGACTTAGCACCAGTTGATCTCATATCTTCATTAATGGATTTATGTCGCGAAAGGATAGTTAAACTAGTTTCTGGCGATGTAATTCAATTAAATGATGAATGTAGAATTGTTGCTAGTATGCGTTCTGAAATCACTACACCATATGAAATAAACTCACTTTTGTCAAGTATACCTTATAGAATCGAACTTGATCCTTTCACTAATGAAGAATTACTCAGTATTATAAATACAAAATATCCGCGATGTATTACAATATCAAAACGGATTTTAGAGCTTTTTACTAAAGTTTCAGAGACGTTAAAAATTTTACAACCTCGGGGAAGGCAATTAATATCAAAGTATGTTTTCTTAATTTCTTGTATAGTTATAATTTTTTTCAGAGATTTATTTTTTGCATGTAAACGTCTTGAGAAAATTACCGGGTTATCGGAAAATGTTAAAGTAATGATGGAATTAATTGATATATGGATTTTGTTTGTCGAGAAGAAAGAAATTGTTTTTGAACTAGGAAAGTTAATAGCTAGTCATTTAGCTGTTACTGTTGATCAACTTCATCATGCTTTGAATGTAAGAAAGCCTTCCATTGAAACATCTAAAAATGGTGTTGTGATTGGACGGGTTTTCATTTCAAAACACAGGGAGCATATTATCGGAGCTAAACATTGCTCCTATGGTATGACTAAAGATCTTTGTCAATTAATGGAAAGAATTGCTGTCTGTATTGATAACAAGGAACCGATTTTACTAACAGGAGAAACTGGAGTTGGGAAAACTTCAGGTATCCAAACAATTGCTATGTATCTAAATGCAAATTTGAAAGTTGTTAACTTGTCTCAACATTCAGAATCATCAGACTTGATTGGAGGCTATAAACCTGTTTCTCCAATGACATTATTACTACCTTTGAGAGAATCGTTTGTTGAATTAATGAAAAAGTGTTTTAATATGGAAAAAAATGAAAGATTTGTTGGTCACTTAGATAAATTGATAGAAAGTAAAAATTTTTTTGACAGTCTTAAATTAATTAAAAAAGCCTCTGAAAATGCAATTAGACAAGGAAAAATGGATATTGAATGGGCCAAGTTAATTTCAAGAGCTGAAAGAATGGAATTGTCTTTAGAATCATCTGCTTTTCCTTTTGCCTACATAAAAGGAATAGTTTCTGAAGCAGCTGAAAAAGGAGATTGGTTGCTGGTTGATGAAATTAACCTTAGTTCTTCTGAGTGTCTTGATGCTATTATTCATATTTTGGATCAAACATCGGTATTACATAAGGATTTTAGACTTTTTGCGTGTATGAATCCAGCTACTGATGAAGGAAAAAGGAACTTACCTACTGGAGTAAGATCGAGATTTACGGAGTTCTTTGTTCACGAAACAACTGAGTCAGAACAATTGTGTGAAATTGTAAAAAATTATATTCCAACAATTGCTTTAGAAGATGTGAATAAAATAATAGAATTTTATTCTGAAGTAAGAGTTCAATTTCCAAAGATGTTTTCACTCAGAAGTTTATGTCGTAGTTTATCAGTTGCTGCAGACAATCTTCATGGTAACGTACTATATTCAATTTATGATGCTGTAACAATGGCTTTTACGTCCAATTTATCTTTAAGTGAACGTAGCAAAATGAGGAAAATCATCGATCATTTCTTTATCAAAGCAAAGTCTATTGTACTAAAAACACCAAAAAATACTTCTAAAGATTTCATAAATATTGAAGGATATTTTATTAAAAAAGGATCACTTGATATCGAAGAAGATGCTCACTATGTTGTTACTCCATCAATAAAAGAGAATCTTCGACAGGTGGGACGACTTGTTAGTTCAGGTAGATTCCCAATTCTTCTTGAAGGTGAAACTTCTGCTGGAAAAACTTCAATGATATTGTATCTTGCTAAAATTACGGGAAATCGTGTATATAGAATTAATAATCATGAGTATACAGATATACAGGAGTACATTGGAAGTTACCTTCCTGATGAGAAAGGAAAATTAAATTTTGTTGAAGGTGTTTTGTTGAAAGCCGTTAAAAATGGTGATTGGGTTATACTTGATGAATTAAATCTTGCGCCATCTGATGTTTTAGAGGCATTAAATAGATTACTTGATGATAATCGTGAATTGTTTGTCTCTGAATTCAATAAAGCTTTTAAAGCTCATCCAAACTTTCGTTTGTTTGCAACTCAGAACCCTGTTGGAAGTTATGCAGGAAGAAAAAGGCTTTCTCGAGCATTTTTGAATAGATTTGTTGTTCTTAGATTTGATCATGCTCCAATGGAAGAGTTGGTTGCAATTATTTGTCATAGATGCAGAATTGCTCAATCATCTGCACAAAAGATGGTTGACGTGTTAATTGAATTAAGAAGCAGAAGAAGTATAAGTGGTATCTTTTCTGCTAGTGATGGTCTGATGACGTTGAGAGATGTTTTTCGATGGGCAGGAAGATTGTCTAATAGTGGTGATGAAGGAAAAGATTGGAAACAGTGTCTTGCTGATCATGGATATTTCTTGTTAGCTGGAAGATGTAGAAATGTCAATGACGAAATTGTTATTAAAAGTGTACTTGAAAAACATTTAAAAGTTAAAATTGAACCTGAAAAATTATTTAGCATTGACTCTATATTTATGCCAAGATCTATCATTGATTCAATGACTCATGATAAAAATGTCATATTGACAGAGGGGATGCGTCGTATGCTTGTTTTATCATATCAAGCCTGGAGAACGAATGAACCCGTCTTACTGGTTGGTGAAACAGGCTGTGGTAAAACTACCTTATCGCAAATGCTTAGTAAACATCAAATATTGTCCATTAATTGTCATGAAAAGACAGAAACTTCAGATTTCCTAGGAAGAATACGACCCTTGCCATCTGGAGACTTTGAATGGGTTGATGGAATTGTTGTTCAAGCTATGAAAGAAGGAAAAAGTGTTTTAATTGATGAAATTTCACTTGCAGCCGATAGTGTTTTAGAACGTTTAAATCCACTGTTGGAACAACAGAGAGCACTTCTTCTAAGTGATGCTGGTGAAAGCGAATTAATTATTGCAAAAGATGGTTTTCAAATCATTGCCACCATGAACCCAGGTGGAGATTATGGAAAAAAAGAACTTTCAAGAGCTTTAAGAAATAGATTCACAGAAATATGGTGTAAATCATCATTTTCGGAAGAAGAATATGAACAAATCGTCGAAAGAAGACTTTCCCATTTAGTTATTTCAAATAAGATTAAAAAAAACACTTTGAAAAATGTTGCGAAAGTAGTTATTCAGTTTTTTGTTTATTTTAACAAGAAATATGGCTATGTTCTCAGATTCCCATTTTCCATTCGTGATGTTGTTTCTGCATCAGAAATGTTTGAAGCCTGTTACAACAAAGAAATTTCAATTGCATTATCAATATATCATTCATTTTCTTCAATTTTGTTTGACTCCTTTGGTATAATGGTTTCACAAAGTACTATAGATATAAATGAAATAAAGAATAATTGTTTAAAGGAACTTGAAAATATTTTATCTAAAAATGGGATTTTAACTGATGGGTTTCAAGGAGTTTATAGTAACACTATAGTACCAGTGGAAATATCAAAAGATGGTTTATCAATATCACCATTTGAAATATTGTTAGGAAAGTATCCACAAAAAAATCCAGGAAAATTTGCTTTTGATGCACCAACTTGTAATAAGAATGTTTTAAGATTAGCACGTGCCTTATTAATAAACAAACCAATCATGCTTGAAGGATCTCCTGGTGCTGGAAAAAGTAGTACAGTCATGGCTCTTGCTTCTGTTACTGGTCACAAATTAATTCGTCTTAATCTTTCTGACCAAACAGATTTATGTGATCTTTTTGGTAGCGATATACCAGTAACTTTAGAGGATGGAACAACATCTTTCTCCTGGCAGGATGGTCCAGTTTTAAAAGCAATTAAAGAAGGATGTTGGATTTTGCTAGATGAAATGAATTTAGCTTCACAAAGTGTTCTAGAAGGATTAAATTCATGTTTTGATCATCGGAAAGAATTATTTATTGCAGAATTAAATAAGACATTTAACATTGGAGATTCAAACTGTAGATTTTTCGCCTGCCAAAATCCTCGTGGACAAGGTGGAGGTAGAAGATCACTTCCTAAATCATTTTTAAATAGATTTACTTCAATTTATGTTGATGAGTTGACAACAAATGATTTCAAGATAGTACTACAAAAAAATAATATTAATTTATGCGAGAATTTAATTAGTAACATGGTACAAATAAATGAAGAAATTTTAAAAAAAATTAAAAGCGGTTGGATTCCTGAAGGTTCACCATATGAATTTAATTTGAGAGATCTTTTAAGGTTAGCTGACATTACTAAAGATGAAGATGATATTAATAAAGGATTTGATATTATTTATATTTCAAGAATGAGAAATGAAAATGATAAAAATGTAATGAAGGAAATTTTTTATTCCGTTTTTGGGAAGCCTTTCATACCTCTTGTGCCTGTTATTCGTCTCAATAATGATATGATTTCATTTGGAAGTGAGTCATTTGCAACGGAAGACGTTAGATATCTATATTCAAATCAAAATATTTTACTTTCATCACAGTTATCAATACTACAGAAACTTATTACGAATGTTAATATGAACTGGTTAACTCTTTTGGTTGGTCAAAGTTTTACTGGAAAAAGAACATTAATTGAAATTCTAGCTAGTCTTTATGGGAAAAGATTAAACCATATGAGATTAACAGCTAATACGGATGCTTTAGAACTTTTAGGATCATATGAACATTTATCTGATGCTATAGACTTTATTCAATTGAAAAAAGATTACATAAATGATATTAGAAAGTTAAATGTTAATGAGCAACTAATTTTGGAAGCAGAGGAAGCAGAAGATCTTTTACAACTTCGGCTTAATCTTCAATGTATCTATTCATTGGATATCAATAATAAAATAAAAGAGAAATTGTTTAAGTATGATGAAGAATTTTCTAACTCAAATCTTCGTTTTGAATGGAAAAATTCTGTATTCCTCAATTCATATTTAAATGGTGAATGGATATTAATTGAAAATGTTAATTGTTGTAGTGGTGCTGTTCTTGATCGTCTTAATACTTGTTTAGAAAATGATGGGAAATTGACACTTCCTGAACATTCTGCTGAGGGTGATTGTGTCATAAAAGCACATAAAAATTTTAGAGTATTTTTTACCATGAATCCACAGTTTGGAAACCTTTCAAGAGCCATGAGAAATCGTTCAGTTGAAATGCACATTTTTGAAGATGATGCATGGTGGAATAATTTACAAAACAAACTTAATTTGATATCAGTAAATGATGATAAAAGTAATTTTGTTAGAGAAATTGTCTTTGATAATGATTTAAAGTATATGAAAGCTAAAAACACTTTAAATTTTATCGCATTGAATGGTAATATTTATAGTAATAAGCAAGAAGATGACATGGATACACTTGTATTATCAAAAACAGACATTTTGAAATATCCCAAAGTCTGTGATATGACTAGCCAAAATCTTCCTTTATGGATTGCTAATGCGTGGAAATTTGCAGCTAAAGATGACCATATAAGTGGTATATTGTGGCATCTATTCTCTTGTGATGAAAAAAATATTAAAGACTTAAAGGAACTTTATTATAATTTATTTAACAATGTTAGTGGAAATACAGTTAAACTGCTACTTGATCATTTTACATCACTTCAAGGATACAATGATGATAGAATATTTTCTTTATCATGGAAAAATAATCCAAATTTCAACAGAGTTTTAGATGATTTTTCACTTGAAGCTTTTTCTATATGGTGCCATCATATAATTCAAGATATTCCCACTTCAGAAGATTCCTTTTACAATTTGAGTATTAAAGCAAATAAAGGACAAATTGATGTGAAGAAAGTATCATCTCCAATAATTCTTTATATCGCTTCATTTGTCGACGAAATATCTAAATTTGTCATTTCTAAGCATCATGGAGAAAAAAGTTTCACTGAATACGTTGATCTTTTTACGAAGATAATTCTTTTTGTTAAATATACATATGATAGCAAATCTGATATTTTTGGGCTATGGCCTATACAAATCGTATGGGAAAATATAAATCACAATTATTTAGTTAGTTTAACAAAGAATAATATGAACCTATATAGACTTCATTCCCGTATAAATAAATATTGGTCTCAGGAAGACAGAAATCAAGTAACATTTCTTTAATGATGCACGTAAAGCTTTTGATTTTTGTACACCATTTGAAGAGGATACTGAAAATTTAAAAAATACTTTACTAGCTCTAAATTATGCTGAGGCTCAATTACAAATGAAATTTGAAGATTTATCTAGAGGCAGTACATTGGAACAATCATTAGATATGATAAATAATGTAACTTATTTCCATAAATTACTTAAATCCACCGACATAGAATGTTCAGTATTTCCTGGTATTTTGTTTGCTCAAAGTATTGAATGGAATAATGAAGTTGATGAAAGAATTTTTTATCTACTTTCATTTTTAAATTCTTCATCAGCTGTTGGAGATTTTATATTTGCTGTAAAAAATATTGATTTGGTTGATACCCCAATAATAAGTGAACTGATTTCAAATGTTTGGAGAAATTTAAAATTTAACAACTCATTTGTTGAGATAACATTAAAAGATTTTGGTAAAGCAATGTCAAATATCAAGGATTTTTACAAACATTTATGGTGTTATGGACGTAAATATACTAAAATATCAGAAGAAATAAAAGATGAATTAATTGACATATTTAAATTTTATCACTCTAGATCAACTAATGACATGAAGACACAATATTATGATTCATTATTAAGTGATATTCAATCCACTAGTAATTCAGATGATTTCTGGAATGGTATTCTAAAATTAGGATTAAATTTGTTAAAATCTTTTACTCCACCGATTTGTCTTATTGATCCTTTACTATACGACAAAATTCTATCTGAGGTTTGGGAAGCACAATTACATTTGACTTCTAGGTTGGTTAACGTTTTTTACAATTATCTTCAAGTTACATCTAATTTCACAAATACAAATGTATTTAAATTTACCGAATTTCCACTTCTTCATAGTTTCATTATTGCAAATGAATGTATAACTGAAAAACTGAGCAATGTTGATATCACTCAAAAATTCTATCGTCCAAATTATACTGTTTTTGAATCTATGAAAAGGGAACTTATTAATTTTACAAATCTCGTAGAAGAACGATATACAATTATTGCAAACAATTTAATTGATAATACCTGGCAAAATTTATCTACTGCCAGTTTAAAGATGCTTAAAAATCAAATAGATTCTTTTATTTTAAATGTTTCTGGATTTTTTAATATTTGTCAAAGTTATTTTTCTCTTCCTGATATAGTAATTCCATATCTTACTGCACTGAATATCTTTACATTATCGGCAAATATTTATTCTAGAAAAATAGGATGCTATTTGAATAATTTAATAATTAGTGTTGAATCAAAAATTCCAAGAGATATAAATATTCATGAACTAATTAAGACGCAAAATATAAGTGATTCAATAAGAAAATGGATGACTTCTTCTCATTCTTTTCTTCCAATTCAATTTCAATATCGTTTTGTTTTGAATACAATAAAAGTACCTCATACTTTTAATAAAACACCTTTGGATTGGATATTTAAAAAGTGGAAACTCTGGCATGATAAGAATAATGAAAAGAAAAAAAAATTATTTGTTTATAAACAAAGAGGGATTGAAGAAGGCTGTGAAGATCCAATAGATGAAGAAGAAGTTGATTTAAAAGATCTTCTTCCAGATTATTCAGATGAAACTTTTATTGAAGATACTATAGCTCTTTCTTCAGAAGCTTTGATTCATGAACATTTGTTAACAAATCAGCAAATGCATGAGTTACTTTATGCTTTTATTGACAAAGAAATTGATTACAAAACACCAGAAGCCGATAATCTTTATCTTCCCGCTTTATACTTAACAAATCATTTAATATCTAGTGGAAGATTGAGTTTAAATGATGAAGAAACAACTTTAGATGGCCATTTAATTGCTCTTAATAAAATGATCAAAAAAGTTGAAATGAAAAGAGAAAGTGTTAGCATTGATACAAAAAGTTTTAATGTTTATCATGAAAATATTCCAAAAGAAGTTTTTGAATCAACAAAACTTGTTAAAAATCTTGAAATGCGTATTTTGGAATTAAAAAGCGAGTATGAAGATAACTCTATATTAAATGATATATTAGAATGTATAGATAAATACTTTAATTGTTCATCAAATCTACCTCTTATGCTTTTAGCTGCACGTGTTGAAAGGATACTTACAGAATGTGAAAATTGGCAGCAAATTGCTGACCGTGCTCATTCTATTCTTTATCATACAGAGCCACTGAAAAAGCTTTTACTTGAATGGAAAAAAATGGAGATTTTATGTTGGAAAGATATTTTAAAGAGAGTTTATTATGAAAATAATCAGTTAACACTATTAGGAAGTTTTCCTTTGATTGAAAGTTTTTATGACTGTCTTAATTTGGAAGATGATGAAAATAGTACTAAAAATCTTTTGGCTATGCTTATTGAGTGGTTATATAATTCGACACTAACAGATTTTGGTTCTCGACTTCAAAGTGCCCTTATCATGGCTAAATGGATAGAGTTTTATATTAGTAATAATGAAATTGGTGATAGAAAAAAGTATTATGAAAATTTGGTTAAAAGTATAAGATCAGTTTATAAACATTTAAATCAATTTGGGGAAAAGATAGCTAACAAATTAAGCGATGCTACATGTAAAATTGAAAACGAATTAAAAGAATTTGTTGATGTTATTAAATTTACCGATCTTAATTTGTGGAGTGTAAAAGAAAGTACAAAAAAAGCACATAGTCAATTATTTAACATAGTAAAGCACTATAAATTTTATTGTACTCAATCAATTTCCGATGTTTTGGAAGTTCCAATAGAACCTGACTATGATGATTTGATTGAAACAGAGTTTGAATTACCAAAAAGTAATATTTCACATGTGCTTGTAAAAGAATCTAAAACTATGAAATCAATGTTAGAAAATTTGATAAATATAACAAATCGTGATCAAATGACAGATATTATTGGGCTGGTTATTCAATGTGATAAATTGATAAAAACCCCAATTGTATATGAAGGAACTGATGAAGAGAAAGAAAAACAACAAGGTCGAGCTCAATTTGATCGTCAAAAAGTTTTTTCACTACTTATTAAGAAATGTAATACTATTGGATTGAATAGCAGAAAGGGTATGACAATTGTCTCAGAAAAATTAACTATTAACACCGTTATGGAAGTTGAATTGAAATATCTTAATGATGTTACAATAATTGAAAAACTTTTACGTCATGGGGCTGCTTCTAGAAATGCACTACTAAAGCATACAACAAAACCTAATGATCAAGTAACACCATCAATTTTAAGTCATATAAAAGGTATTACAAATTATTGCTTGTTTTGGGCATACAATGCTTCAACTACTGCTGATAGCATTGGAAAAGTTAAATGTGATTTACAAACTATTGATAAATTTTTAAATCAAAGCAAGGAAAATTACAAATTAAATAGTAAAAATTTCCACCATCAAAATTTTTCAAAGAATATAAATAATGTCTTTAAATTATTCCCAAAATTAAATACATCTATCACAAATTTGGTTGACATAATACAAAGTGCTCCAGACAATGAAATGAATACTATCTTCGATGAAGATATTGAAAATTCTATTGATGGACTGCATAAAAGACACACACAATATAAATGTATTCTGGACCATGCTAGACATTGTAAGAGTCTAATAGGTGAATTAGAAACATTTATCAGAAACAAAATTAGCAACATCTTTGAATTTCAAATTTGGAACATTAATGAAGTAACTAGAATTAATGAAACAGTTTATAGAAAATGTCAAGAAATAATAAAAATATCTGAAACACTTGTTCCATGGACTCCAAAATATGTAGAAGAAATAGATTTCCTCTGTAATAAGATAATTAATGAACTGAAAGGATCTTGATGTAATTCCAATTTGTGAGAAGGAAACGACATTTAACGGAAAAGAAGATGTTCTTCTGTGTCTACAGAAAATGTACAAAATAATTGATGAACAAATGTTTGACGTTTGTAGAAAATATAATCATAATCCTTTAGATGATATGAAACGAATTCTAGAAGGTGTCGCTGTTATAAATGTTCCTGTTCAAAAGTTTCTTTTATTGGTTACCAAAATTAGTCAAAATTATGTATATGATGAAGAGTTTCTAAAAGATGCTGTTGATGCCTGTGACTTACTAACAAAAGTTTATTGTTACTTTGATTCTATCGTTTGCCAATTTTTGAAAGATATTCTTTTGTTTTATGTTTATTTTGAAAATTTTTCTTACACACTGTTAGAAAAAGGATTTGTTAATTCTATACCAAAGTCCGAAGATGGTCAGACTAGCGATGGAAAAGAACTTAGTGGTGGAGAAAATGCCGGAATGGGAGAAGGTCAAGGAGAAAATGATGTTTCTGATCAAATTGATAATATGGGGCAAGTTGAAGGCTTACAAGGTGAGAACGAAAAACAGCCTGATAATGCTCCTGAAAAACAAAAAGATAATGAGAAACCAATTGAAATGGATGAAGATTTTGCAGCGGATCTCGAAGATTTAGATATAGAAGATAATGATGAATCAGGTGAAAATAATGATGAAAAAGAAGGTAATGACAAAGAACCAGATATAGATTGGAATAAAGGTGATATTGATGAGGAAGATGAAAAACAATTAGATCCCGAAATATGGGATAAAGAAGAAAATGATGATATGAATATTGATCAAGGAACCGAAGGCGCTAAAGATGAAACTGAAGAACTTGGTGCCAAAGATAATGATTCACCAGTCACTGAAGACAAGGATGAAATGAAACCTGAGGATGAGAACGAAGAGAGTGAAAATGATGAAGGGGAAACTAAAGATAATGAAAAAGACAATGGAAATACAGATGATGAAGAACATCTTGAAAATGTAAATACTTGTGACGTTGATAATGACACTGATGTCGATGATGATAAATCTATTGGAGATGATTCTGAACAAATAGATGATGCAAGAAATGAAAATCAAGAAGACCCAATAAATGCTTCTGATATTGAAGAAAACAATGAGGAGAATACTGTTGAAGAGTTACCACCTGAATTAGAAGTAGTTAATGATGGTACTCAAAGCAAATGATGATGGCGAAAAAGTTGATGATAGTGAGACACACAATGTTGGTCAAGATAATTCAGATAATCCAACTGAGAATATTAAAAATGAATCTAAAGAAGCTGAGGAAGTTCAAATAGAGAAAGAAAATACCGAAGGAGCTTCCAATGAAAACAATCAATCAGAAATTGCTGAAATCTCATCAGAAAAGGATGCTTCAAAGTCCAAAAATACTAAAGAAAAAAAAGAAGTCACAGAAGAATTTTCTGAAAAAGAGAAGTCTGAGAAAGAGAATTTAGGCAAGGAGTTAGCTGATAATTGTAACGAGAGGTCGATGAAAACGAGTCTATTGATGGTCATTCTGACGATGAAGATGCTCTCACAGACGATGAAGATTATTTACTATCACATAATAATAGAAATAGTGCAAAAGAAAGGCAAATTATTAAGAGTGCTACTATGGAAGAAGCTAAAAATACAAGAGGTATTTATGATGAAAAGAAATATAGAGAAATCCAAAAGGATAAAAACGATGTTAAACCTCCTAGAGACGAAGATAATTTAACTGACGAAGAAAAACAAGGAAATATAATTTCTGATGAAGAAATGGAAGTCGATGAAATGTACAAAAAACCTTTAATTAAATTGGACGTCCAAAATTTAGATTTTGATAGTTTAAATGAAAGAAAAAATAACATAAAACCAGATGTATTTATAGAAAGTGAAAACATTGAAGAAAATAAATATTACGATGATGAGTGGAATAAAGTTACATTATCAGTAACAACCCTTGCATATGAACTTACAGAATCCTTAAGAATTATTATCGAACCTTCAATTGCATCAAAATTGGAAGGTGACTACCGTTCTGGAAAACGTCTTAACATGAGAAGACTTATTTCTTATATTGCTAGCGGTTATAGAAAAGATAAAATTTGGATGAGACGAACTAAAAAAGCAAAAAGAAATTACCAAGTATTAATAGCTATTGATGATTCTGCTTCAATGAATGAAAATAAAATAAATTTGCTCACTTGTCAAAGTACATGCTTGATTGAAAAAGCCCTCCGTCAACTTGAAATTGGTGAGGTAGCTGTTTGTAAATTTGGTAAAGACGTTCAGATGATCTCGGATTTCTCAACACATGGAGATACATTTGGCAGGAAATTGTTACAAGGACTCAAATTTGACCAAGACAAAACAGATTTAGTAAACCTTTTAGATGTATCGTCTCAGATTTTGGGTGACGCAAACGCAGAAAAATCTTCTAACCAAATGATGATTATACTATCAGATGGACACGGAGCTCTATCCGGCGGTGTAGATATATTAAATAATGCTATTAAAAACTTAATATCACAAAGAGTTACAGTTCTTTTCATAATTTTAGATAATGGAAAAAAATCAATTATTGACATGAAACAAACTCAATTTTTACCCAATGGTACTGTTCAATTTATTCCATATATGAGTCTGTTTCCATTCCCATTCTACACTATTTTAAGAGATATCTCATCACTTCCTTCTACAGTTTCAGAAGCTATCAGACAATGGTTTGAATTTACAACTAAATAATTATATATTAATTTTTTGTTTTTATATTTTGTTATTGTTTTTATTAAGTTTTACATAAAATTTAAAATAAGATTTTTTTATTTATAATGTTGTTTCACCTTTAAAATATGACAATTGATGTAATGCGAGTTCAGATTGGATAATGTATTTATGCAAAACATCAATTCTATTTCCAATAGAATTTAATTGCTTAACCATATCAGGAAGTTTTTTTAATTGTTCTGCTAAGTTATTATAAGTATTTGTATTTTCTGTCAATATTTGCTTCATATTTCCAAGTCTAGTAGAGCATTGGTTTGATGCACGGCAATTATCAATGTTAAGTTTTTTTAGTAAAATTAAATATTGCTGGTACTTTTCAAGCAAATTTGCACCTTCATCCTCCTTAACATAGCACCCTAAAAATTGATTAGCCATTCTTTTTTTTAATAAATACAATCATTAACTAAAAACTTACTGTTCTGCTTCATCATTAGGATCTGTATTCGATAAGTTCTGAAATTTAGATGCCAAATCAGTGATCATTGAATTGAAAGACGTTTTTAATTCTTCCATTTCTAAAAATAAAATATAAATAAACAATCGATTTGGAATGCATACTCAATAGTAGAGATAAATGTATAAACAACCCATCGTTATATTAAACTATAATAAATTTATTTTTTCTATATATAAAATCTAAAAAACAGCTAATAATTTTAAATTAATTTAATATAATCTAACAAATCTTGGTAAATAATCATAAAAAAAAATTCATTTTACAAAGGAGTACAAATTTTATCGAATTAATATAATCTCTATCTATGGACAGAATTTAGATATATGAGAATATGGGTAGAGATTATATAACTCCTCAACTTATCCATTTTTTAAAAATATATTAAGCCTCGAAAATCTAATTTTTGTACTCTTTTATATGATTCTAAATTAGTTTTAATGTGAAGATAATTTTATACAGTTAACAACTCTATAATGATTATACATAAAACAATACAAAATTGTATATAATTTAGTAAATAAAATAACGAATTGAGTTTGCATACTAAACTTATTTCTCTCCTAGAGTATGGTTGTCAGTACTATCACAGTGTATAAAAATCCTAGTATAATAATTTAAACAAAATATATTTTGTAAACTTTGCACAAAATTTGACATTAAACTAAAATTAGTTGATATAAAATTTAATTGAAACCACGGGTAAATCCACAATAGTCTCATTTGGGCTAATATGTATTCACTCATATTTCCTAATTTTATGTTGCACAAGAATTTAGTACTCGTCTTTGATCATTGTTAGTTAATAAAAAAACAACTTGTTACAAAAAAATTTAATAACTATTTCTTCCAAAGAATGTTTTCTTGAATAATGGCTTACGTGAGGTTAATAGTTATTTCAATACTTTCAATAAAATGAATTAATATTACGATATTTATTAATATTTATAGTAAAAAGTATACTTAAAATTATATAAATTGAAAAGATTTTGTAATTAATATTTTTTACTTTGTTTTTTTATTTGAGCTGCAGCAAGCATATGAAGATCAACAATGTTACTTGATACACAATGTTTTGCAACTGTTTCAACAAGATTTAAGTAATGTTCAAAAAATATGAAACTACCATATCTTTGTCTAGCGACAATCTGAACAGTTGGACGAATACCTACACGTTTCTCTTGATTAATTCTGTCCATAATAATGTCCATTGCAGCAAAAAAAGATGCTCTATGTGTTCCAGTTGGACAAACTATCATAATTGGTCCATCCAATTTTTTAACATCGCTTTCAGCTTTCCTTAATTGAAAAAAAGCACGAAAATCAAGAATATATTCTGGAACTTTATTATCACATGTCCAACCACGATAATGAATTAAATTTAAATTGATATTATTTTTTGGTTTAGCAAATTGTTTGTCAACAATTTCAATATTGTAAGTGTCCCAATGTTTTGCAAAATTGCATTCTAATGTTCTAACTGTTAAATCTTTAAAATACTTTTTTTGTTTTTTCTCTGTGCACCAAAATTGTGGAATATAGGTAACTCCTTTGTCATCTAATGTTGCTGCTAAAAGCACAATCATGCATGGTTTAGTTGTTGACACAAGTCTCCAAAAATCAGATTCAGTATATTCATCAAAAGGAGCTTGAGCAAGTAAGTATCTATTAATCTTGTCATAACCATCAACGTATGAAGCATGGTAATAATCATTACCTCTACATTTATCTTTAATTTTAACTCTATTAATATCAAATAACAAAATATTCTGAAATCTATTTTTCGAAACATTATCATCCATTAAGCATATGTCTGTAGTTTGAGGATATTTTGAAATTTCACGCATCCAATCACACACAATAGCCTCCCCACCATGAGCAATTTCGTCAATAATTTGATTAATTGTTAGGTTATAATCAACATCATCCTCATTTTTTTGTAAATTTGTTCCATTCCCTTCATTAAGATTGTTTTTTGTAGGTTGATTTAATGATTTCCCTCCTTCCATAACAATTATGATTTGATTACAACCAGATATTAAAAAATGTATGGATTTATTAATTATTTTAAAAATATTAATTAGACTATTTAAGTCTATGGAATTTAAATAAAGTATTAAAATTAAAATTTCTTCTCTAGTATTATATAATTTATTTATCACATTCAAATATTATTATTAATTAACATAAATATTTAAAATTTATTTTTAGTTTATACGTTTGTTTGTTGGCAATTTTTTAAGTTTTTATTTTTAAGTGTTGAAAAAATATTGAATATGCTACTAAATTAAATTTATTTTATAATCAACATATCTTTTATTTAACATTGCTTTTTTTTACACAATGATATTATGTAATCAATTAAATATATCACTCAAATAGAGGTGTTATTTAACGAGAGAAAGATACTTTTCATAATAAAAAATATATTAATCATTCTTTTCATTATAATTATTTCTAGTAAGGAATGCTAGAAATTACCAAATTACATCGAAAAGACTAATTTAATATTATTTTATACACTGTAACAAGTATATTTCTCTACACAAACAAATGCACCTTGCAAAAAAGAAGAAACGATCAATATATATTGGTGAAATAATATTTCTTTATGATATGTAAGTTATTAATAAAAAATAAATACAATAACATGCCATTATTAAAAAAAATAGAGAGAAATAATTTAATTGCGTTTTGGTATGTTCCATTTCTATAAATAAAAATTAACTATAAATTTAAGGCTTCTGGGATTATGTAATAATTTTGCCTATGTTATAATGCTTTCAGCAGCAAAGGATATTTTAGAAAAAGGATCAGAAAATGGATATAGTAGTAACAATGAAACATGCGTTGAAGATGAAAAAGATATTAAATGTACCAATATTTCAACTGGTTCTGTGTTATTAGCGGATATTTTACCAACATTGTTTGTAAAGTTATTAGGACCACTTTGTTTAATGAATATTCCTTATGATATACGACATATTCTTGTTGTCATTTGTCAAACATTATCATATATTATTGTTGGAATATCAACATCAATAGAACTCGGTCTTCTTGGAGTTGTTTTCGCAAGTTTAGGGTCTGGATTGGGAGAAATTACTTATTTGTCACTAGCTTCACATTTCTCCAATGATGTTATTTCTACATATTCCTCAGGCACAGGTGGAGCTGGTATAATAGGAGCATTAGTTTATGCTATTATGACTGATCAACATATGTTGAATATCCCTCCAAATAAAACATTATTTTTTATGATAATAATTCCTGTGGTATTTTTATTTTCTTATTCTAAAATGTTAAAATTTTCTAAAAATATAAACCAGGTTGGAATATTTAATAATATAAATACCCATGCATACGAACCTCTTCAAAGAGAAAGCGAAGAAGAAATAATTGATGAAAATAATGTAGTGATAAATGAAGACGCTGATAATATCATAGTCACATTGTCATACGAAGAAAAAAAAAGTATCATTTTATCAATGCTCCCATACATGCTGCCACTAGTTGTTGTATATTTTGCGGAGTATTTTATAAACCAAGGTCTCTTGGAATTTCTTTTATTTACATGCAAAAAAGGATTCAATTTAACATTATCAGCACAATACCGTTGGTACCAAGTTTTGTATCAAATTGGTGTCTTTATTAGCAGATCTTCAAATAACATTTGTATTATTGAAAGTAGATTTTTACCAATACTAGCTATAATTCAGGTTTTAAATTTAATAATCTTTTATGAAGATGCAAAAAATCGTTTTATTAGTCATATATCTATAGTTATGATTTTAGTATTATTTGAAGGAACAATAGGAGGTAAAGCGTATGTAAGTACATTTTCACAAGTTCATAAGGAAACATCTATAAAAGAAAGAGAATTCAGTTTAAGCTTTGTTGCAATATCAGATTCAATAGGAATAGTTTTAGCTGGACTTTCAGCAATCCCAATACATAATTATATTTGTCATTCAAAAGAATTTATTTAGTAATTTTACATACAATTCGGTTAATAAAAAATAACTTTTAAATAATTAATTAAAAACAGATTTTAGTTTTTTAAGTACTTTAGCTCTCCTGTCATTTGAAGGTAGGGAAGAAAATCTTTTGCTCATTTCATTAATGTAAAAACTTGCTTTTTTAAAACATTCTGACGGTGCATTATACTTCTTTAATAATAAAATACAATTTCCAAGGTAGTGAACGACATCAATATTTGTATAATGAGCATAAAAATAATGCCATATAATATTGGAAATATCGATAATCTCGCTTTTCATATGTCTATAACATGGTCCATCTAGCAGAAGATAATACAATATCTCAGAGAATAACGAATTGATCTCCTGCTCTATAGGTGATCTTTTCAAACGTCCAATAGCACCAGAAAGAGATTTATGGCCATTAACTTGAACGAAGTAGAAACCCAAACTCGGTGAAAGACGTAAAAGTCGAGCTAATTGAAGAAATGCCTTCTTGTAATGTTGGACTTTAGAAGAATTTAACATTCTGCATATACGAGAAAAACGATTATGAACAGAAATATTGAGATCTGAAACATCCAAATCAATATTATCTGCTACTTCTTGTTTTAATTGCTCCATTTTATGTTGTATATTGTAAATTTCATTTCCCAATTTTCGGCGAAGAGAAGCCCCTCTATACCATGATTGTATTTTAATAGCAGCAAGATTTCTAATTTCCGTTTTTTCTTTTTGGTCAAGATAATACATCGCAAGCCTAGGTATAAAATCTTCAATTGAATCTTTAAGATGTGCGTTGTTGTAATATGAAGTACTATCTATTTTTCTCTCCGTTAATTCAGTAGTTGTTTTCTCTTCCTCATTTCCACATTTATTGCGGTCTGATCGTGTAACTAAATCCTCCTCAAGACATTGCTTATTTTTTAAATTTCTTTTGAGCTTTTTTTCAATTTATAAGATTTCCAGAATCTTTGTACAATCTTCGCAGCTAATGTTCTTTTTTTATTATTTGAAATCCTTCTTCTTTTATCCAAAATATTATTTAAATTCTTAATAAAATAAAATCGACGCCATGCTCTCTGAATAACAATTGCAGATGAATTTATATTATGACGAATTTTCTCAACTTTTTTTCTTGCAAGAAACCCTCTAACAATACTTTGAATTTTTACAATAGAGTTTCTAAGGAGATTAAATTGTTTTCGAGTTCTGTATCCTCTATATCTAGCTTGAATTTTTACAGCTGCCATATCTTTTATAGCTTTGATATTATCTCTCTGCTTGTACCATTTGCATGAATAATCTTTTATATTAACAAGAGAACTATTTTTCCTCATCTTTATGCTCTTAAAAAATCGTTGCAATGTAAGAGCAGATTCTTCAAGATCCATTACAAGGAAACATTTTTGCATAAAAACATTTACAAATAATTCGAGTGTTCTGTGATCACCACGAGCAACCATATCCAAAGAAAGTAAATCTCTGGAAATTCCTAATTCATCATTAGCAGCATTGATAACTTTTAAGATTGATGTCTCACCATCAAAATCATAAATGTTTACACCTTTATATTTAGCATAAAAATAATTAAAGACATGTATTAAGAAGGAACCATCACTATAGTCCTGAATTTCCTGAGGTGCTTCAAGCCCTTCCAACTGTGCAAATTGTTTTGAAACATAGAGAATAACATCGAATCCAGATAACAACCTAGGAACAGAACGATATGGACTATCCATGCGTAACGCAAGCTTTTCCATTCTCTGAGAAATACGACGAACCACTTCATATTGGTCTTTTTGAGTTACAAATACTCCAATCATTTTCCACAATATTTCCGTTATTTGAGGCATTTTACCTTGAACAATATCTTCAGCTTTAATATTTCCAACATCCAAATCATGGTCTTTTGCAAACTTGAGTACTGACCTTGCATTTCCTACTTTTCTTAATCTATCACCATTGGGTGGACGAAGTGATGAAAGCAATGAATGATCAACTACCTTAAAAATTATCTCAAGAACTTTGGCCAAAATTATCCCATCACATAAGTCAGTCTTAAGGTCGTTGACAATGTAAACATAACTGTCGTAGAATTTTTGTTCATAATTATATGTAAGTCCAATTTTCGTTAAACCCTTTGTAAGATCAAACTTCCTAGAGATTATAGTTCTTCTCATCCAAGTAACAACATCTCTAGATGAATTAAAAGCAGAATGTATCGCAAACATAGGAGGATTTTCTGGAACAATAAGGTTGACTCCTTGCAGATATTCAATAATCGTCACGATTTGAAGCATTGTTGTAATAAAATGCCACTGAAGCTTTGTGATTCCCATTTGTGTAATAGAAGCCTTTGTCCCAGTGGGACAGAATTTCTTTGAATTTATAATCCGAGGGCAAGAAAACACATTAGCAGTGATAAAAGATATGAGCATATTGTGGCAAGTGCTATAGTCAACGATATTTAAATCCACGTTAAATATACACTCCAAAGCGAGACGTAGCCATGTAGGATTAAAACCTAGTAACACTTTAATTACTTCTTGTTGTATTCCGAAATTTACATAAACTCTCAAATTATCTACGGCAATATTAGGTTCACTCTCAACCATATCCTTGATTTTCTCTAGAAAACCAAAACTCTTGAGGTAATTTCTAGCCTTAGAGACAGACTCCATCCATTGTTTTGATTTTTTTGACAATCCAGTTAAAGAGCTATTTAGATTAACTAACACACTTTTTGGCACATCCGGATTTTTAAGGGAGTTTTTCAACATTTCATCCGCTTTATGTCGTGCTTTTTCCGAAAAAGTTTGCATATCTTCACAACTTTCTTTGTCAACTCCGAGAAGTTGGTTGATCCACGATATCAATGCAAGTTCATTCCTTTTATCAATATCTTCTTTGCTCTCGACAACTAAAGTTTTAGACAATAATTCGGTACTATTTAACATTGAACCAGTGTATGTTACTGTTAAGTCTATATGTGATATTCCTAGAGATGAAACGGGATCTACATCTTCTCCTAGAAATTTCTTTGCAGTTCCGACAATATCTATTTTTTGTTCACTCTCCAACCTCTCGATTCTAGCACGTTCTGCAGCTTTTCGTCTAGCAATATCCCTCTTTTCCAAAGCATAAATGCGCTCCTGTCTTCTTGCATCATAGTCGATATTTTCCTTATCTTTATTGATAGGAGCAACGAACTTGAATCCATCATCTTTTACATTAGTTTCTATAAAATATAGTGAAATAAGAAGTGTATAAACATACCTTTGTTGTTATGCCTTCTATTTAACTTTTCGAATAATTTATTTTTTCTTTCGTTAATTAATTCTTCCTCTGACAATGTAACACTCTTAGTTAATATAGCGACATCTTCGTCCTTCTCGGAAACTTCAGTAATTTTCGTACTTTTGAAGAAAGTTCTTGGTGTTTGTGAACAGGAGGTGTTCATTGTAGAAGATAAAACATTAAATTCACTTAATGTTGTTTCATCTATAAATGAATTGTTCAAATGTAATTTAGTTTTAATCCATAACTTACCCATAACTATAATAAAATTATTGAAAAATAAAGCAACCAAACTAGAGATAGGGTAAAATAAGTATGTGTGTCAAAATGGCGCTAAAAAAATGATAACACAAACACGATCTTTTCCCAAAGGAATTCGTTTTAAAATAAGAAAATATTTTTGTAAATATATTTGTTATGACATTATGTTATTCATTTAAGCAAGGCAATACAGTCTAAAACATTTTTGTAAAGTAGTTAAAAATAATATTAGAAGAGTAATTTCACCTTAGATATCTATATCAATTCGAAAATTGTTTATACTTCATAAGAACATCATTTTCCCAAATAAATCGGCGTTTCAGGAGAAGTGGAGATTTTATGAGTTGTTTCTTAGTATTCAAGCGTAGATAGATTTAGTAATTAGTTTTAATAATCGACTACTTTTCGTTAAAAATGGGAAATTGCACACATGAAGTTGTATGTAAAGATATGTGTGGTCTTTGTGGTGCAGATCTGAAAAAGTAAGCAATTGTCTAGAATTTACATTTTTTTTATTTTTAGAATTCGTGAGAGTAATCCAACCAGTCATGTAGCATCAAATGCACTAACAGCGTCAGTTTCAATGGTTCATCATGTACCTCAGTTGCTCGTTTCTGATAGACTTGCAAAAGAGATAGGTAAGAAAGACAAAGATAACGCACTTAAACGAAGAAAACTTATTTTACTGGTTGATCTTGATCAAACTATCATTCACACAACTAATCAACCTTATGAGGTGGATACGACTAACCCAGCTAATAAAGACGTTGTTTACTATGATCTTTATGGTTCACGATATTACACAAAACTCCGTCCTTACGCTAAACAATTTCTAGAAAATATTAGCAAGTTTTATGAACTTCATATTATAAGCTATGGACAAAGGAATTATGCTCATAAAATTGCATTTATACTTGATCCAGATAAAAAATTATTTGGTCATAGAATTTTAAGCAGAGATGAAATTTTTAGTGCTAATCATAAGACGAGTAATATGAAATCACTATTTCCATGTGGAGAACAATTAATTGCTATCATTGATGATAGGGCTGATGTATGGCAATATGCAAATAATCTTCTTCAAGTTTCGCCATATAAATTTTTCGAAGATACCGGAGACATTAATGCCCCACCAAATTCTTTGGATAGTTTAGGTGAAATTAAACGTTTTGAAAAAAGTAGACCAGTGAAAGCTGTGGAATTAGATAATGATATACAGTTGCAGTCTATTGAAAGAGTTTTAAAGGATATTCATAAAACATTTTACGATAGTTATGATGAAAACCATGAAATAATTGATCTTAAGTTATTGATAGCTGAGAAAAAAAATCAAGTTTTAGATGGTTGTCGAGTTGTGTTTAGTGGGATAGTCCCTCTAGGTATGAATGCAGAAACACATCCGTTTTTCATGTTATGTTCACAGTATGGTGCTATAGTTGATGATGATATAACAAAGTTTACTACCCATGTCATTGCTTCAAGATGGGGTACATCAAAAGTAAAAAAAGCTGAAAAAATGGGAATTTTTGTTGTTTCAGCTTTATGGGTTTATAAAAGTCTGGAAAAATGGGAGAAAGCAGATGAAAAAAACTTTATAATTACTAAGGATCCTAATATTGAACAAGATTTTGACGATAATATAAAAGGTATTCTAGTAGTAAAAATAATAGTAATTTTTTAGATGGTATTTTTTCTTACAATGATGAAATTGGTGACATCGATCTCAAAGCTATGGAGGATGAAGTTAACGAAGCTATTAGTGAAGGAGAAGACGAAGATGAGGAAGATTCTAGAGATAGTTTTGAAGAGGACTATCTATCAAATAGTTTATTAGGGAAGAGATCAAGATCTAGTGATGGAGATAGTGAGGAGGAACCCTTGTCAAAAAAAATTGATTGTGGGGATTCCCATGAATAATGTTTCAATTGACTTTTTTGTTGCTTTAAAAGTAAAAAGAATATGTTTAGTATCTATATGGTTTTGTATTAATCATTTTGTCATATTTGGTGTTAGCAAACTACTTTTTCATACTTTTATTATTTCATTTAATTTATTTTACATTTTATTAAAAGGATTCATGTTTTGCATCATATTGGGAAAAATAATTTTTAAGTACTAAGTTATGTCCAATTAAATTAACATTTATTTTTAAGTTGTGTATATAATCATATTCAGAGAATTACCAGTTTGCGTTTTAATTTTCATATAAAAAATGTTATAATTTATACAGATTTTTTCTTTAGTAATATACGTATTTTTCCATGCGAACAGGAATTTTTTAAAATTTTAAGAAAAAAGAAGATCTCGTAACAATTGACAATAGAAAATTATGCATCATATAAAATATTTTTTATAAATTATTGTTATTTAATTCAAAAAAAAATTTTAGATTTATTTGATTTTAAATTCAATTAAGATCCTTCTGGTTGTTTCCTCCTTTTGACGTAACAGCGAAGTTGGAAATTTTGCTTTTGAGGCTTCCAAACACAATGGGATTTCCTTTAGAATAATGGACGCATTAATTTTTTGAACTTTATATTATTTTAAGGCTCAATTTTAGAGTTAGTGGCAACTATTATTTTTTTAGTCGACATTTGTCTGTATATGATATTTAAACACAATGTTAATTAATTAGCATAATTCTAAAACTCTTTTAAGTTAAAATTTCTAAATTATTATACAGGAAAAATTCAATTTTGTTTATATTTAATTAACCTTTATTAGAGATTATAGTAAAAAAAAGTACTTTAAAAGTTAAATGCATACAATATCTCTTGAATATTTGAGGAAAACTGTTTATAGATTATTTTTATTGCCACAGTGCCATGCAAATTTCCATATCTATTAATTTATATCATCCCTCGCACAAAATCTCTCGTTCCTGGAAAACCTGACATTTTTGTAGAAGGACAAGAAAATTTGTTAAACTTTATAATTAAAATTCTTTTTTTTTAATTCATGATTATTCAGCACAAAAGGTTTTATATTTTGACAAAAATATTGCAATTTTTATTGAATTTCAACCACCAATTTTCTATGATTTTTTTCGAAAAAAGAACTCTAGTTTTATTCATTTTTTGATAAAGTAAGAGCATTGCATTCTTATCATCGTGCATTGCCTTCATTACACACAGCAAGTAAGAAATAGGGTATAGGGTCAGTGAATATGATTCACAAAATATTTTCTCTTATTAAGCATAATGAACACACAAAAATTAAGATAGTAAAAATTTATTTTTTCTATTATATTAAAACATTATGTAAAGTCTATTGTATTTATGCTTGTATTAAACTATTTGTTTATTTACCAGCATATCCTCCATTTGATCCTGAACCAGCAGAAGAGGTCATTGCACCACTAGAAGCTCCATATCCTCCTCCACTTGATGATGCTGGAGCTGAACTCTTTGAAGCATAGCCGCCAGCTGATCCTGATCCGGCACCAGAGCTTGCAGCACCACTAGACCCTCCATAGCCTCCAGCACTTGCACCTGTTGGAGCGGCACTCTTTGAAGCATACCCGCCAGCTGATCCTGATCCGGCACCAGAGCTTGCTGCATTACTAGATCCTCCATAGCCTCCAGCACTTGCACCTGTTGGAGCGGCACTTTTTGAAGCATATCCACCAGCTGATCCTGTACTAGCAGAAGAGGTCATTGCACCACTAGAAGCTCCATATCCTCCACCACTTGATGATGCTGGAGCTGCACTCTTTGAAGCATACCCGCCAGCTGATCCTGATCCGGCACCAGAGCTTGCTGCATTACTAGATCCTCCATAGCCTCCAGCACTTGCACCTGTTGGAGCGGCACTTTTTGAAGCATACCCACCAGCTGATCCTGAACCAGCGGAAGAGGTCAAAGCACCACTAGATCCTCCATATCCTCCTCCACTTGATGATGCTGGAGCTGAACTCTTTGAAGCATACCCGCCAGCTGATCCTGATCCGGTACCAGAGCTTGCTGCACCACTAGATCCTCCATAACCTCCAGCACTTGCACCTGTTGGAGCGGCACTTTTTGAAGCATATCCACCAGCTGATCCTGAACCAGCGGAAGAGGTCAAAGCACCACTAGATCCTCCATATCCTCCTCCACTTGATCCTGAAGCAGCAGAAGTCATTGCACCACCAGAACCTCCATATCCTCCAGCACTTGCTGCTGAAGCAGCGCCTGTTCTTGGAGGGCAAGGACAATATTCTGTTAGAAAATTAATATTTATTAATGAATGAAAATATAATTTTTTTGATAAAATATAAATTTACTATATAATGTTTATCTATAAAAAAATGATAACTAGTGACGATGTGCACATTATCAATTCTTTAAGAATTCGCATATGTTATTTTTACAAGAATATTGGATAAAACTCTTTCAGTTAATTAGAAATCTCTGAAGTCTAGTTCAAATTTTCTCAGCAATTAAAATTAAAAATTTCTATATTATTTTGTAATTGTTAGTTTAACTTTTTTTATAAAAGACTTAAAAGATCATCAAAATATTTATATCAATTTTACATATAGGCTATTGAGAAATCTGTTAGTTTTTTAATCTAAGTGACATTTCATTAATAAAAAATATAAAAAGTCTTTAACCTAAATAATTTATCAATAACTTATTAAAATATCTTTTCCTACTATTTTTTATTTCAACAAAAAGTGAAGTTAATTGTTGAGATTTTTTTGTTAATGAATACTGTTTTATAGAAAAGTTACAATTACTTACCTGCATCACCACCTGGTTGACCTGCCATTCCTGGTTGACCAGGAGCACCATCACTTCCTGGATTTCCGGGTCCTCCTGGTGGTCCGGCAGGACCTGCTGGACCTGGTTGACCTGCACCTCCTGCTTGTCCATCATTTCCTGGTTGGCCATCAGGTCCAGGAAGTCCAGGTGGACCAGGTGGACCTGGAATTGGAGTTGTTCTTGTTCCTGGATTTCCAGGAGCTCCTGGTTGACCATCAGATCCTGGATTTCCTGCTGGACCTGGAGGGCCTGGTGGGCCTGGTGTTCCTAAAGCTCCTGGGTTTCCTGGACCTCCGTCGCTTCCTGGAGGACCATCTGGACCGCCTGGACCTGGTGGTCCGTCTTGTCCTGGTGGTCCTGGGGGCCCAGCGGGACATGGAGGACATGCATTACCAGTGTTATATGAAGAACTACTCATTCCAGAATCACCAGCAGATCCATCTTGTCCTGGTGTACCAGGTTCACCATCACTACCTGGGATTCCATCTGGACCTGGTGGTCCTGGTGGACATGATTGGCCTCCACCTGATTGACCACCACCAGATTGAACTCCTGCAGATCCACCGTTGTAACCTCCTCCTGCACCTCCAGCTCCACCTGTAGCATATCCTCTTTTCTGTCTGAAAATACTATTGAAATGAGTTAACCTATGTTCTCTTTCAATATCTTTCTCAATTAGCATCATTTGGCTCCAAGCCCCATTGGAAACTTCCTTAAAATATTCCATTTCTTCAAGAGAATTATTATGAAAATTACTAACATCCATGCCAATGTTAATAAAAAATGCTAAACAAGCCAATTAATGCTACAATACTAATAGCAACAGCACCGGAGGCTATTGTTTGCCCACTAGAAGTCATCATCCTAATAGAAATGACCAAATGAAATGATATTTTCTATTCATTTTTTTTCTTTTTATACTTTTTTTGTATACATGTGAATACAAGTTTTTAGATACTTCTACGCAATATAAAGTGCTATAAAATCTAGCTTTTATTATTATGACCTGTTTATAATTGTTTCAATTTTATTTTTTGATCTATCGCACTGATAGTACTATTTTGAACCTGTACACATATTACATCTTTTTTATTTGATAATAATATTTATGTTAAATTAATTTGTTTGTAAAAAAATTTATAACAGTATTATAAAATTTCATGTTATTTTTGACGTTAAGTTTACAGAGTAGTTTTAAAAATTAATAAATATTTAAATAATTTGTGCTTATTAGAAAATTTCTAAAAAATAAGTAATTAAAATTATTTATTGGATGCAATCATGTTAAAATTATAGTTAAATAAAGTATATTTTTTAAATTCTTTAAAAGTAAATTTTACTTATTTTTCTTGTAAAGTAGAAATATTTTATTGTTGAAATGTTATAGTTTATATAATATTTCATTTTTTAATATGATTTTTTTTTAATTACTCGCAATTTAACCAATATTTATATTTAATGTATTAGTTATTATTTGAATAATTTGTTTTAATTTAAGAATCATTAATGTGTTATATACTAAAATAATTTTAAAGGATATCTTTAAACGAATATTACAATTTTATTTAAAATATTAGATTTTTATTTCATTCCTATGAAACTTTTAGAACATTTAGAGAACTAAAAAGCTTGATTTATATTGTAGTTTCAATGAAATTTTATTTCAACAAATTGTAGTTTAATGTCCAACAAGCAGCAACTCGCTTCACTCGTCACTACTTGCCCGCAAGGCCTGTTTTTGAAATATTTAAAGATTTTTATTTAAAAAAAAATCTAAAAATTTCGTTTTATAAAAAACACATAAAGTAATATTCGAATGAATAGTTCCGTATTTTATAGTATTTAAAATTATTATTAAAATTTTATAGTTTTGTAATTGTTAAAAATTTATGAAATACATTGTATCGAAATTGTTTTATTATATATTTTCAGACCTTAAACTCATTTGATGCTCTAAGTTTAAATAATTTTCTACAAAATCCTAATTAATGAAAAATTAAAATTTTATGTGACTTAAAAAGATAGAAATTTAAAATACAGATTTAGTTTTAAAATTGACTATTTTTTAAATAATAATAATATTAGAGGTTGATCATAAATATTTTTTAATTATTCAATCTAAAATAATCCAATTTGGGGAATTATTATTTTATCATTTCGCATTTTGGTAAAATAAAAGAGAATAGTTTTACGAATTTAATGTATACTTTTTAAAATATATTATGAAAAATAAAATATAGTTTTTTTATGTATTTATAATGATAAAAATATTTTTCTAAGTTAATAACATTAAAAAAAATCAAAACAATTACTTGAACACTTTTCGTATTGAAGAAATTTTATTTAGACTTTAAAGAGCTACAAATATATTTAAAACAAAGTATTAGTGCCATTTTTAAAAAAATATTAAAAAATTTACTCTTAAAATTTTCTGGTGAATAGTTTCGATTTAGAAATTTAGAAAATTTTTTTTTGCAATTTTTATGAAGCATAGTAAAGTTTTTAAATATTTTTAGATTTCTTTTAAAATAAGAGTTTGCATTGCTATATCGTAAATTTATTAAATTTATAATATGCATAACTAAATTGCAGTCGTTTAAAACAATTTAGTATAGATTATTTTAACATAAAAAGATTTGGAGTGAAAAATCTAATTTATTATCGAATTTAATGATATTAAATATCAATTTTGTTAAATTTTAAAAAGCCAAATATAATTTCTTTTTAAATTTTTCATTATGTCTTAATAATTGTAGTATACTGCACTGATTTTTTATATGTTTAATCGGCACAAAAACTACATATATTAATTAAAAACAAATTTTTTTACCAATCCTATATGTTATAATTTTAGGAATATAAATTAATATTTTAAATTGTTTAAAACAATTGGCTCAATAACTTTTATGAATTATTGTTTTTTAACATTCTTAAAAAAATTCAGTTGTTTTTTTAATTTTTGATTTTATGGGGTCACAAATTTCAAAATTATTCTCATTTAAATATATGCATTTCGAGAACTAAATTTAAATGAAGCTATTATTTATTTTTTCTATTTTGCATGTTTAAATGTATTTTATATTATTATAATAAGAGGTACATAAAACGAAAAACATTTAAGAAAGTAAACTTTTTTTCTAAGAAATAGAGAAATTTTTGATGACTTACTATTTTGGAGATCGGACTTCTTTGGTCGATTTTATTGTTGTTAGTATTAAGCATTAAAATTTACATCTATCTGTAGAATCATAAATAAAAAATAACAATAATTACTAAAATTGCTATAGTTTTATATTTATAATTATTCATTAAATTGATATAACATCGAAATATCTATTTTGTAAACATTATTTTTATCTTTATTTCTGACATTTGGTGTACTAAACTGATGTTTTCAACGAATTCACTACTATTATTGTTTAAATTTCCAAGAGTATCAAAAAAATTAGCGATAATAGTATCTTAGATCTCTTCAATGATTGTGTCATTTAATTCAATTGACTGGTTTATTTTAATTTTTGATTGGCAATTAATTGTTTTTGTTTCATAATATAAATAATTATTATCATCTCAAACCTTATTTTCTTATCTTCTGTAACTACTGGAACTCTGGTGTAGCAGATATTTCCTTCATAACCATCATTAATATTTTTTTCAATAACATTGACTTTACGGCAAAATTTCATTTCATATACATATTGATGTTTATTGTTATTGTAACTTAAATTAATAATATCTTTCATATTCAAATAGTTTCGTAAGAATTTATCAATTTTATTTCTCTTTGATAAAAAGTCAATAATAAACTTTCTACGTTCTGTGCATAACTCAATAAATATTGTATCTGCAATGTTTGAAATATTATTCTTAATGTGACTTTTTGTAATTCTTTTTCTCTATTGCCCGGGATAGTTAATCTTGCGAAATTTCTAAAACGATCTGTCTCTAAATTTTCTTTTTGAAATTTCAATATTATTCATTAAAATAATGATGTTAAATCCATATCATCATCAAAATATCGTTCGTAAAACTCTCCTGTAATTAAAGGTACATCAACAGAACTTGTATCATTAAATTCAGATTGCCAGAAGTTGATTCTCTGAACATCCATAAAATAGTTGTCAGTAAATTGTTCCATTTTTCCATTCTTTTTTATACAGCAAGGGTTTAGTGAAATATTCTTGTCAGATATTACACTTGTAAGTTTGTATGAAATATTGTTTCTTTTTTCAATCATTGTTATTATGACAAAATCCTAGACACAAACAGAATGTGTCTGCTTTTAGTGCACGTTTTGTTGTGCATGTGGTATTTATAAACATTTTTGATTTCCATATACCAGGAATATTTGGCACAATCTGTGCAAGCTTTTGGGAAATAAAATTTGAAATGTTCCATACTTTTGTTATTACAATCATAATGCAGTTCTTTGTTGAATACGATTGTATTGTTGAACGGCTTATTCTTGAAGCATTTTCAAAGTGAGATTCTGACTGGAGCTCTATTTGTAGTATAATAATTGTAAGCAAAAATGTTTTATAAAGAAAATTTTCCATAGTAGCAATTTTTGAAGATTTGTAAAGATGCAACTTCAAAAACTATTTTTTTGGTAAAAATATGCCATTTTGCGAACCTTATATATATAATTTTTTTCATTAAAATACACTTAGTGAATTTCCTAGCAAATAATTTGGTAATGTCTAGTAAGATTATTTCACACTTTGAATTGATAGTATCATTGGACATCTCAGCTTACAAAAATATAATAAATTATGTGAACTTTATTTTACGCGATATAATGATTTATTGTTTTTAGGCATTTGTATAAGTCGCGTGTAGTATACAAAACTATTTAAAGTAAAGTAATTTAAATTTTATATCAAAATAAAAAAAATGATGTATCTTTTTGCTATATGATAAATTATCGAGCATTTTTTAAAGTTTAATTGTTAAAAATATTTCTTATATAACTCCATTAATTCGTTGATTTCTTACTTTGATTGAAAAATAAATTTTTATAATATTTTAAATTCCTAGTATCTAAAAATCATACAAATTCTCTACATTATTTATTTATTTTACATAGAAAATGTTATGCTATTGTGTTAAAAAATTTTTAAAATTGGTTTTTATTTTTAGTTGACTATTTCAAGAACGAAAATTCATGTAAAACTAATACTTATTTTTTCTAATTAGCATATTAGAATAAATTTTTTATTTTATGAAAGAAGTACATAAAACGAAAACCATTCTAAAAGGTAATTTTTTCCTCTAATATATAGGGAAATTTTCGATAACTTATATATTTCTACGAATCAAACATTTTTTGGTAATTTTTATTGTTTTGATGTAATAAGCATTTAAAATTAGATATATATGTGAAATTTTGAATAGAAAAATTATTATTAAGAGAAAAATATAAGTAGAAATTTTTGAAGTTTGATACTTAATGGGATGTATCTCAAAAACGGATAGTGGTATTAAGACGATCTATATGTCATTCGATAGAGAATTAAATTTTACATAGTTTCTGTAAACATTTTATATTGAAAAAGTTTCATCTTTGCATACTTTTTTATCAACATTTAAAAATTAAAAAAAAATTTGACAAATTTGTTTTTTGACTAACTCAAGAATGAAAAGAGATAATTAAACGGTAAATATCTTAAAATGTTCGCAACAAATTTCTCCAGAGAGGAAAATCGAGACATTTAGAAAAAATTGACGTTTTAAAACTCATTCTCTTTCTTGAAACTAAAAAATAGCACTTTTTCAAAAATTTAAAAAATCACTTTTTTCTTTATATCTCGAGAACGGATAAAAGAATCAAGATGATATATATATCATTTTATAGAGATTTTAATTCTACATAAAAATTATGAAAATACTTTATTTAAAAAGTTATATCTTGGCATACTTTTTTTAAAAAAACAAAAAAAATTTTAGTCAGGCATTTATGGTACTTAAAGTGATCCAATTTTCTTGAGGTTATACTTAAAATTTAAGTTAAAGAAAAACTTAGATTAACTTTTTTTCTTTTTATCAATTTCCTTTTCAGAATCCTGATATATCATTTTAAAATGTAAGAATTTAGGTTTTTTTTGGTAATTTTCAAAATTTTTCAAAATAGTTCAAAATCTCAAGAATGGACTTGAATTTCTAACTTTTTTTTATTCTAATAATATTAGTATTTAAAACTTTATATACCTGTAAAATTTCAGATAAAACGAATAACTCTAAGGGGGGTCAAGAATAATACACCAAAACACATTTAAATAGCTGTATCTTAAGAACGCGACTACAGATTAAAAAAAATATTGCGTTTTTCGTAATCACCGCATAAAGTTACATATATTAAGATATCAAAAAGTTTCAATATCGAAAATAATTTACACTCACTCGTTACTCCTCTATAATATATAAAGATTTTGTGTAAAAATTTATAAAATATGTTTAACAAGGTGCAACGATTTTGACAAAAACTTCAAAAAGCTTCTATTTCTTTGTAAATTTGCATACATATAAAATTTAGTACTCTAACTTTATTTATGAGATAATATTTGTAAAAAATTAAGTAAGACACCCATAAAAGGGAGTAAACAAATGTTTTTGCACTAATCATAAATTTTCAATTAAAAACAAACTTTGTAAAGTGCTTTTTTTAAAAAGAAATCATTAAAAAACCATTAAAAACAAGATTTTTTTTCAAATAGTAGAAGTGTTTTATATTAATCGCTAAATTCTATGGCCGATGAAAAAATATTCTTCATCCCAGTTCATAAGCACCCTACTGAAATGATTAATATCTCATTATGTAGGCAAGACATTAAACTATAAGCACATGTAAACGGTTTTTAATATCTACTGATTTGAGGAAAAGATTCATCATGAATGAATTAAAATCAAATGACTTTAACACCGGGAAGAAGTCAGATTATGCCTTAGTAGCTAAGTTAATATTTTCTTATGTCAACCTTTTTTTCTTCGAATATAGAAATTTTCAGACTGTAGTAAATTTTGTTAAATTATAGGAGTTGTATGCTCTTTGTGTTTATTGTTGACTATATTTATTAAATGCCAACAACTTGAAAGTAAATACGAACCTGTCTCCTTCAGAATTAAGCTCCCAGTAATAATTAATCTTTTTTAAAAATCACTAACATTTCTTGTCACAATAGTGTCACTGCACTTTTCAATAAAGTAAAGATTAACCAGATAATTTTTTAGCAATTTATTAAACATAAGAAGAAAAATTATACTGTTGAATCATATTCAAGACCCTATACCCTATTTTTTACGTGCTGTGTGTAATGAAAGCAATGCACGATAATAAGAATGCAATGCTCTTACTTTATCAAAAAATGAATAAAACTAGAGTACTTTTTTCGAAAAAATCATAGAAAATTGGTGGTTGAAATTCAACAAAAATTGCAATATTTTTGTCAAAATATAAAACCTTTTGTGCTGAATAATCATGAATTAAAAAAAAAGAATTTTAATTATAAAGTTTAACAAATTTTCTTGTCCTTTACAAAAATGTTAGATTTTCCAGGAGCGAGAGATTTTGTGCGAGGGATGATATAAATGAACAGATATGGAAATTTGAATGGCACTGTGGCAATAAAAATAATCTAAAAACAGTTTTCCTCAAATATTCAAGAGGTATTGCATGCATTTAACTTTTAAAGTACTTTTTTATTACTATAATCTCTAATAAAGTTAATTAAATATAAACAAAATTGAATTTTTCCTGTATAATAATTTAGAAATTTTGACTTAAAAGAGTTTTAGAATTATGCTAATTAATTAACATTGTGTTAAAATATCATATACAGACAAATGTCGACTAAAAAAATAATAGTTGCCACTAACTCTAAAACTGAGCCAAAGGTTTATTTTTTTTCATACTTTATATAATTATTTTTTGTCTTTTTTAGAGAAGCCCTATTGCTCTTGGCAACTCTTATGTTGATGTCCAACTAAATGGCTCAATTTATCATTATGGAAATATTCTTTATAAGGAGTAGGCCCTGAGAAGGCTCCAATCGAACAAGATTGAGAGACATAAGGCAGTAATAGAAGTGTTTGACTACTCAACGGGAGCAATTTACAAGAACAACAGCAGAATAGTCCTCCTTATAATTAAGGACTTCAAAATACTGTAAAATGACGTTCTCATCGTTGGAGAACCATTACATCATCCAGGCATGGTCTGTGAAGGATTTGGAAAGCAACAGCTTTTGTCTCAACTTTTATTGAATGAGACGAAGGAAGGAAATTCTGACACCACATCAGATTGAGATTCAGACTCCTCAGACGCCACATCAAGAAAGGATTCATTAGTCCCGATTAAAAATATCAATAATCTTCTAACATTCTAACGTAATAGGGAATCCAGGGTACCGTTAATCATAAAACGGAATGGGGAATAGTTAGCACACCTAAATGATATACCCATGTCTTCAACTTTGTTGTTGTTGACAAGAGAGGCGGCAAAATATCAATAAAATGTTTTGAGGATTTTCGAGCCGGTGTTTATAGGCTAATAAAAAACGACTCATCGTACACTATTAGAGGGATTTACGAGTGCGCTGCCGATGTTAATAAAGCTTACAATCTTACTGAACATGATTATGAATTAACAATAAGCTCACACCTCAAAATAGAGCTATGCAAAAGTCTAACGGTTGTTCCAGTACAGAAGACTATTCATACTGCTAATCTAGATATTATAGTTCTTGTGAATGGTGAATATGTCGATGTGGTCAATAATATCTCATTGTTTCCACCTCACGCTAATGACTACATAACTATTGACGTTGCACGTGCTAAATACCTCAGTGATTCAAATTTATTTGTATTATTCAATATAACTGGGATAGTTACCAACGTAAAACATAGGATAGTCCATAAAGTTTGCCGAAACTCTAGATGTTTTAAAGATGTTGAAGTTAGAGGTGAGAAAACCAATTCTCCTGCTCGAACTGTATAATTTTATAGAAGTCTTATTCACCTACATTATAGGAAGGAACCCGTAGAGCAGTAAAATTTATAGATGAGCATCTCTACACTACACAGAAAATTTTTTCCCAAATTTTTTACAAAATTTCAAAGTCACCGACTACATCGGAAGAGAGTAAGTGTACATGTATGATAAGGTGACCGAGAGAATGCTAAACAAAACAGCAGATCAAGTGGTGGAATTTCTAGAATATGATAGGGATGCAGATCCAAACATTGCATTTGGAAGCTTCATGGACAAGATTTTCAATTTCACAACAACTTCAAAAGCAAGAAAGAAAAGGTGGGTACTAAGAAGCATTAGCTACCCAATAAATTATTAATTTTATTATACTAATTATATTATTTTGTTATTATATGTAATAATAAATTTTTTTAAAATTTTATTTTGTGATTTTTTTATAATGAAATATTTATTGGCAAAACCATTTATTTAAAGGATATTAAATCTATTAAAAAGCACAGTAGAATCTCGATTATCTGAAATCCCCGGGACTAAGGATAGTTCGGATAACTAAAATTTCGGATAACCGAACATGAATAAAAAAAATTTAATTTTCAATTTTAACGTAGAAAATAACTCATTGGACATCGGAGTGGATATTAAATGTAAATTTTTTTGGTAAATATATGAAACAAAAAATTATTTTGCCTTAAAGAATTGCTTTTTTTTTAGTAAAATAAGATTACCTTTTTTGAAGCTAAGTTTTTTCTAATTTCCTTATACATAGCTGTCTTATTAATTTAAAAAAATTGAAATTTTATAGATGTCTTATTTAAAATCAGTACTTTATATATTTTACACATGTACATAATAAAGCATCTCTTCGCCTAGAGTAATTAATTGAATATTTTGTATATATAAAATTTTAAATTTGTAAATTATGTGAAAATTACTCCGTTCGTTTAACCGAGAGTTCGATTAATCGAGGTTCAGATAATCGCGAGTCTACTGTAGTATTTTAACAATAACCAAGTTTTACTAATTCAAATTTAATTGAAAAACTTATGGTTATATTAAATGTACGAAAATAATAACATATTTAATAATTTTTATACTACAAAAAACATTCAATTTGGAAAATTATTCCATATCAACAAACAGGAAATGCTTTATTTAAAAAAAAGTTGTATAAAGTTAAAATATCGTTAAGATATATGAAAAAAATGCCAATTAATAAAGAATTTATTTTGAAAAAATAAATTTCATTAAACATAATCTTTAAAACCTTTTAATTTTTTGATTAATAATTAATTATGTGGAAAAAGTTTTATTTTTGAAAATACAAGGTAATAAAACGAATTTTCGATCCAATTTTTAAAATAATTCTACTAAAAAATTTTTTAAAATTTTTGAAATTTCTATTTAAAATTTAAACTATAAATAATGGTAAAAAAATTATATTTGAAGTTTAAATATATTAAACAAAGTTTATTGAAATGTTTCAGTTTAAATAAAAGCTAAGTAATCTTTTGACAAATAATTCTTTTTACTTGTCCAGTGGAAAGCTTTTAACACAAAAAAATAACTGGCCGGAAGTGAGGTTTTAAATTATGGTACTTCAAGCATTCTTAACTTGCAATTGGTATCCTAATATATCCACCTTGAGTAGTATGTGTTTTCCATATACTTCAAAAAGTTTGTATATACTACTTTCTTAACACTATCATTATCCTATCTCTTACACTTTGTAAATATATAACAATCAAAGAAAATTTGTTAGTTTGCCTTTTATACAATTCTATCATTGAATATATAGGTTATGAATAAAAATTTTAAAATATTCTAAAATTACAATATATTTTGATGAAGAATTTGTTATGCTTTATTATATGTATTTTAACTTTTAAGTTAAAGTTTTTGTTGTATAAGTTACTTTTCTTGATAGTAATTTAAAAGTTGATAAATGGTGACATTAAGAAAATGATATTTATTTATCTTGATAATAATGTATTTAAAAAGTTAATTGTTGGGTAGGATTTTAGATTATGAAGAAGAAGTCTGTACAGATTCAAAAAGATGTTGCTTTTATAAAAATTGATTACATTTAATATTATATAAAAAATTTTTTAGATTATTCAATGAAACAAATTTTTTTTTGTTTTATTCTTATTGAAAATTTATTTATTGAAGCTGGTTATTCTAATATTTACTTTTTGGATGTTATTTACCATAATTTTTATTAATTTGAAAATTGATATTATATATAATTTATTAAACAACTACCCAAGTTGTCTTTCAATTGAGGTCTTTCTAAATGCCTGTTGATAAATCTAAAGTGAGACCTACTGATTTTGTTGAACCTCCTTGGCATCCAGGAGGTTCATTTACTAAACCGAGTGGTATTATTGCTGGAGCTATATGGTCCACTTTAAAAAATGAAGAAAATATTAAATATGGTTCATTGTCTTCTAAAATAATATCACCAAGAACTGGAATTATTGGAAATGCTTTAAAAAAATGTTATTCTGATAATGATAGACAGAGAAGTTTTTCAACAGATTATGTCTCAAAACAAGAACTACATTCGAAAAATATTACTGATTCAATGGATAAATTAAATAATGGTGAGCGAGCTTATTCAAATTATGATAATATAGAGCATATAGGCCAAGTCGATTGGCGTGGAGGTATAATTGGTTCCGAATTAGAAAAAGTTAGGAAACGGACCATGATGAATAACAATTATTTCAAAAGAAAAAGTATTGTTAGTGAGACAAATGACCAAAATAATGATAAAGTTAAGAGTTTTGAAGAAAAACGTTTTAAGGAGAGTGAAAATGAATTAAAAAAATATGGTCATATAAAACATGAAATTACTAATGAAGTTGATGAAGGAAAAGATGACAATAATGAAATTATAAAAAATGATAAATTAAATAATATAATTTTAAATGATATGAATAAACATACTCAATTGCCAAAACAAATTGATACGGGTAGTTTTAAAGCAAAGATAAAAAAGAATAGTGTAGATAATAATTTAAGTATTCAAGATTTGGATGAATTCATAGAAAATATTGAAGAACCAAGTGATGAAGAAGAAAAAAATAATATAAAAAAATTAACTAGTGATGTTAGAGTTGCATTGAAATTAATAGACTTAGCTAAAAAACGAGATTGGCTGGAGATTGAAAGAAAATTAAGTAGTCGTATAAAAGTGGAACTTAATCAAATGGATGAAGATGGAAAAAGTTTAATATATTATGTTGCAGAACATGGTCCACTGAAACTTCTAGAAAAGATACTTTCTATAGACTTTTCCCTTATAAATTTTATAACTGCTGAAAATGAAAATTTAATTCATGCAGCTGCAGAAAGTAATGATATTGTAGTTTTCAAATATTTAATATCAAAAAAAATTCCTTGTAATATTCAAACAGTTACTAAAAAGTATAAACCATTGCATTTAGCTGTTCAACGTACCGATCAACAAGGACTTTTCATAATAGATATTTTAATTAAAAATGATCCTACTTCAGTTATTACTCCAGATTATCATGAAAATTTACCTATCCATATATGTTTAAAAACAAATGCTAGATTAGACATTCTGGGTCGACTTCTATGTTTTAATCTTGAAGAACAAATGGATAGTGAAGACGACGAAGGAAACAATGTGTTACATTTAAGCGCAGCTAAACACAGTCAAGTTTTTGCTTATATATGCTCAAAAGATTATATACCTTCTATTAATAAACAAAATAAAAAAGGCGAAACACCTTTTCATTTTGCAGCAAGAGTTGGTGATGATCAAGTTATGAAAACATTCTATAAATTAAATGCAGACGCTAATATTTGTGATCGTAAAGATATATCTCCATTACATATTGCTGCTGAATTAGGTCATACGAGTTTTGTAGAAAGATTAATAGATAAATTTGGAGCATCATTAACTGCAAGAACAAGAAATGGTGATACTTTGCTACATATTGCTGCATACTCAGGACATGCTTCAACAGCATTAGCTTTTCTAAAACGAGGTGTTCCATTAAATATGCCTAATAAAAAAGGTGCCTTAGGACTGCATACAGCTGCTGCTGCAGGTTTTAATGAAGTTGTCAAAATGTTATTATCAAAAGGAACGCATATTGATATTAGGACAAAAGATAATTATACAGCTCTTCATGTAGCAGTACAAAATAATAAACCAGAAGTTGTAGAAACTTTAATTGGTTTCGGTGCTGATGTCCATTTACACGGTGGTGAAAACGGCGAGACACCTCTGCACGTTGCTGCAAATTTTCATGAAGAAAGTGCCACCGAATGTGCATTAATGCTTTTAAAAAGTGGTGCACAACCAAACGTTCGTATGAATGATGGGCAGACAAGTTTGCATGTTGCAGCAAAACAAGGAATTAAAAAAATGATTTTATTATTACTGGAGGAAGGTGCTGATCCTACGATAGTTTCTAATAATGGAGAAACTCCACTTCATATAGCAGCTAAATATTGTAATTATGAAGGCTGTTCTTTAATAATAAATCATTTAAAAGAAAATATGTCCGATGAAGAAATTGTAAATTATGTAAATATTCAATCTACAACCGAAGGAAAAAGTGCAATTCATTATGCAGCCGAGATAACTACAACTCAATGTCATTATCCTGGTGAAGAAGCAGATATTGTAAAATTATTACTAAAATTTGGTGCATCTCCAGAATTACAAACTACTTTAACTGGTGAAACAGCAATGCATTTAGTTGCAAGAAGTGGTAACGAGTCTACAATTTTAGCATTAGTTAATACCATTGGTGTTGGTATGGTTCAAATAATTCAAAATAAACAATCGAAAAATGGGTGGGCACCATTATTAGAAGCATGTGCACGTGGACATTTAGGTGTCGCTCAAATTTTATTAAAACACCATGCACGTATAGATGTTTTTGATGAAATGGGAAGAACATGTTTACATTTAGCCGCTATGAATGGTCATGTACAATTAACTCATATGCTTCTAAGAAATAAAGCTTTTGTCAATTCAAAGACAAAATCTGGTGAATCACCATTACATTTAGCTTCACAATTTGGTCATACAAAAGTAGCAACTGTTCTATTACAAGATTACGGTGCTAGCATAGAAGCAATAACATTGGATAATCAAACTGCTCTTCATTATGCAGCAAAATTTGGACAATTAGGGGTGGCACAAGCTTTACTAGCATTTGGTGCTAATCCAAGTGCCAAAGATGATAAAGGGCAAACCCCTTTACATTTAGCTGCTGAAAATGATTATCCAGATGTTGTGAAGTTATTTTTAAAAATGAAACAAAATAATAGACAAGTATTGACAGCAGTTGATGGTAATGGTTTTACTTGTGCGCATATTGCTGCTATGAAAGGAAGTTACGCTGTTGTTAAAGAACTTATGATGATTGATAAAAAAATGGTACTAAATGCTAAAACAAAAACAATGGAAGCAACAGCTTTACACATGGCTAGTGCTGGTGGTCATACAGCAATTGTTAAAGTTTTACTAAAAAATGGTGCAAATAGTGAAGATGAAAATGCACATGGGATGACACCTCTATTATTAGGAGCTAAAAATGGTCATGTAGAAATATTGGATGCATTTGATGAAACAAATTGGAAAAGATGTAGCAAAAAAACTGGACTCAATGCTCTTCACATAGCAGCATATTATGGTAATACTGATTTTGTTATAGCAATGTTGAAAAAAGTTCCTGCTAATGTTAGATCAGAACCACCAATATATAATCATTTAGTTGTTAAAGAATTTTCTACTGAATATGGTTTAACTCCATTGCATTTAGCTGCTCAATCTGGTCATGATGGTTTGGTTAGAATGCTTCTTAATCAAACAGGAGTTCAAGTTGATGCTACCTCAACAACAATGAATGTTATTCCCCTTCATTTAGCTGCTCAACAAGGACATATAGCAGTTGTAGGTATGTTACTATCTAGAAGTACTCAACAACAACATGCAAAAGATTGGCGTGGTAGAACACCACTTCATCTTGCATCAATGAATGGTCACTATGAGATGGTATCTCTTCTTATAGCACAAGGAAGTAATATTAATGTAATGGATCAAAATGGATGGACAGGAATGCATTATGCTACTAAAGCTGGTCACTTAGATGTTGTAAAACTTTTTATTAATTCTTCAGCTGATGCTCAAGCAGAAACAAAAGAAGGTAAAGTTCCTTTATGTTTTGCTGCAGCAAACAATCATATAGAATGTTTACGATTTTTATTAAAACAAAAACATGATACTCATTCATTAATGGAAGACAGAAAATTTATATTTGATCTAATGGTATGTGGAAAGAATACAGAAAATGAACCATTACAATTATTTATTTTACAATCACCAGCTCCAATTGATACAGCTGTTAAATTAAGTTCCCTTTTTCGAGAAATGAGTGAAAAAGAAAAAGAAAGAGCAAAAGACTTGTTGAATGTATCAATTTTTGCTGAAGATATGGCTGTTGAATTACTAGGCATTACTGCTTCTGAATACAATCCTGCCATTTTATTAAAAGCTAAAGATTATCGTGGAAGACCATTATTAGATGTATTAATTGAAAATGAACAGAAAGAAGTTGTATCATATGCTTCTGTACAAAGATATTTAACAGAAATATGGACTGGAAGAGTTGAATGGAGTTTTGGAAAAACAGTTGCTTTTGCATTATTTGTATTTATATGTCCACCAGCATGGTTTTATTTTTCACTTCCTTTAGATACAAGAATAGGAAGAGCACCAATTATTAAATTTGTATGTCACATAGTATCTCATGTATATTTTACTATTCTTCTTACAATTGTTGTTTTGAATATAACTCACAAAATTTACGAGACAACATCAATAATGCCAAATTATGTTGAATGGATATTATTAATATGGTTATCTGGTAATCTTGTTTCAGAATTAAGCAATGTTGGTGGAAGTTCAGGATTAGGTATTGTAAAAGTTCTAATTTTAATATTAGCCGCAGCTGCAATAGCAGTCCATATTTTAGCATTCCTTCTTCCAGCCTTTTATTTCACAAATCTTGATAACGATGAAAAATTACATTTTGCAAGAACAATGTTGTATTTAAAAAATCAATTATTTGCCTTTTCTCTTCTTTTTGCTTTCATTCAATTTCTTGATTTTCTAACTGTACATCACCTTTTCGGCCCTTGGGCCATTATTATTCGAGATTTGATGTATGATTTAACAAGATTTCTTGTTATTTTAATGCTTTTTATTGCTGGTTTTACATTGCATGTTACTTCCATTTTCCAACCTGCCTATCAACCTGTTGATGATGAATCCTCCGAATTTATGCGTTTATACTCACCAGCTCAAACATTGGAAATGTTGTTCTTTTCTCTATTTGGTTTAGTTGAGCCGGATAACATGCCACCGTTACATTTAGTTCCAGAATTTGCAAAAATAATATTAAAACTATTATTTGGTATTTATATGATGGTCACACTTATTGTTTTAATAAATTTATTAATTGCTATGATGAGTGATACCTATCAAAGAATTCAAGCTCAATCTGACAAAGAATGGAAATTTGGCAGAGCAATTTTAATTAGAAAAATGAATAAGCGAGCTGCTACACCTAGTCCAATAAACATGTTAACAAAGTTTTTTATTGTTTTAAAAGTTGCATGGAGAAATAAACGTAGGTTACTAGTCTATGTAAAATAATTTCTTTTTAGTAAGAGTCTGTACACCAAAAGCTCAACATGATTTAAGGTATGAAGAAAACATCGATGCATTCAGTATGACTGATGGCACTGGTATTAATTACCAAGGAATTGGTTCAGATACAGGTATTTACTCAATATATATTAATATTTTCTAAAGCATAATTTTAAATTTTAGGACTGCTAGAAGATGAAGAGAGAGCTACAAAATCATATTCTATTGAAAGTGTAGTTGATTGGAAAAGAATTGTTCAATTGTACTATCAAAGTATGTCCAAAAATGGATCAACTGGATTTGAAGGAGATGAAGTTAGAGAAGAATAGAGTTAATAAAGATATATATATTATTTCTGTAAATATTTTTTTTGGCTAATGTTATTGTATACTATTTTTGTCCAATATCAGTAAACATTTTTAAATTTTAATTATATAATATTATAAAAATAAAGATATAAAAATAGAGAAAAATTAGTAAATACAAAATTCATTTATAAAATATTAATGTTTTATATTACTTAAATAAGAATTTAATTTAAGAACGATAATTTTATTTGTCTCGTTCTATTTACAACTTTTATTAAAAACATTAATGTAAAATCAAATATAATCTTATAAGTTGATTAAAATAATTACATTACTATGGTCCAAATAAAATAACAACAGTCAAAGCATAAGCTGTTTTCTATAATTACCTTTATCTTAAATATTTCTTCAATATCCATTTAAAAGAAATATGTTACTTCAAAGAGTATATATTGCTGAGTTATTTATCTATATTGTTATTTAACATGTCTTTTGATATACCAAAATAAATGTTCTAACAATTTTAAATATTCTTAAACAAAATTATAGAACTTAAATTTTTATAAATATATTTAAATACATAACTTTATAATTATCAAACACTAAATTATTACAATTTCATATATTAAAAGTTAACCAAAAATTTGTTATATAATTATATTGTACTAGATTATATTTATAAAAATATTATTTCTTTTTTTAAAATAAACATTTCAAAACAGAGATTTTAATTAATTCATAAGCAATCAAGAGTAAAATTTATCTCTATATATGTGTATAATCTCAATTATTGTCTTTCTAAATAAAAGAATTATTATGTCATTAAAAAAAATTGAAGTATTTTACTTAAGAGGATGAGTTACTGAAGTTACTTCTACTAAGTCTGTCTCATGATGACAATTATTAAAAAAATTCTATTAAAAATAAAAATATGTCCATAAAAGGGATAAAACTGGAGGCAAATATTAAGTTAGTATATTTCAAACTTTATCAGTATACTAAACTGATTATGTCTTTTCATATATGCAAATTTAATAAAACTTTCCTGTTTTTACTCTTTATTTAATGTATTTTATTTATTAATTATATTATAAAAAATGTATAACTAAATGTAAATTGTTTTGCTATAACAAAATAATTTAAAGATTCATCGTTTAAATATTAATTTTTATATTTTCCTATATTCCTTTTTATATCCTTTAAAAATTTATTATTGACTATGTAGAATTTTATCTTCATTTTAATATTTATTTTAATACACTATATTCGAATTTGATAAACGTAATTGTGATTAAAATAAAGTCTGTCTAGGAAAAATAAATCTTTTGAAATTGTAAACGATAAGGAAATAAAATTATGAAGTCTTCATTCTTTTATTTCATATTTGACTGAAAAATAATATATTATAAATGTTTCTATGATGATAAAAATTTTTATATATTACGGATTTATACCTTCAATCAATTTTACTTATTTTTTAAACTTTTATATTCAAAAAATAATATTCCTTGCATAATGCAAAAATAATATATCTTTTATTTTTATAAATTTTATTTAATGAGATAACTTTATGAATTATTTCAATATTAAATATTTATCATATACAAATTCTTTTAATACCTCAACTAATTTAATGTATAATGTAATACATATTAATTTTAATACAAATATTTGTTATTGACAAGAAAAGTAAATTTTAAATTATCTTCTTTAAAAAGCTTCTCTAAAAATTGTTGATAATTATAGATAATAGTTCGATATTATAATGATTTTTTAAAGTGTTGTTTGGTTAATTTTTTTCAATGGAATTTCTTGAGTATTCACCATTAACATTATTTTACTTATTTTTTTATTAATTAGACTAATTTCATAACGCACGACATTAGTATTTTTGTTTTATTAAATAAAAAAAAATGTTTCTAAATTTTGCACATCACAAAATATAAAATTTTTCATCACATTTATAAATATGTTTACGATTTAATGTTGCTTCAAAGATCTATTTTATTGTTAAACTTTTTTTTATCAAAAGAAAAATTTTATATTGTTTGTTTACCAAATTAGATTTAAATAATATCTTAAATTGTTATTTCTTTTAGTTTAAATTTTTCAATAACTTTTTCCATTAGTAGAAGAAAAGGGTGGATATATTTAAGATGAACTCCAACAATTTTAATAATTGATTATTGCTCATGTACCAAATTATGTCATTTTCATTAGGAATAACCAAGTTGTTGAACTAATTAGTTTAGGTGAATGAAAAATTTCGTTTTTACCGCCAAAATTGGTAAATAACAATATCAAGAACTTTTAAAAACACTAGAGTCATATCTCAAAATCATATGTTTTATATAATGACTATTATTAATATTAAATATTTTTAAAATTACTTATTGAATGACGTTATAAAGTTCTTATTATATCCTATATCATAATTTTATTTCCTTGCTAATGTAAACTACTTCCTGTCGTTGATGAATAAAATCATACTTTTAATATATCTTAATAATCTTTAATCTAAATTGTTACACTAATTTTAAAATTTAGTGACAATTTTTGATAACTTTAATACTTTTATTTTTACTATTATTCTAATGAATATCTATCAAATAATATAAGATTTTTTCTATTCTTCTTAATAGTATAACATTATTTGCTAGGAAGACAAAAACTTACAATGTCATTAAAATTTTTCTGTTATAATAATTCTTTTTGGCAATTTGATAATTAATAACTTCCAAAAATATATTGTTTATTTTAAAAACTACTACATTTGTTGCTTTTAATATTTTCTGTTTTTACGGATTTCAACTTCACTATTCTATTCTTTATTGCATATTTTACGCTATAGATTATGAAACTACACTTTTTTGACAATATTTCAATTTAAATAAACATTTTTATTTTAGTGAGGTAAAAGTATAAATTAACTTTATTTTATTTTCTGGTTGCTTTTTTTAATGTAGCATATAAGTAATTCTTTAACAAAAGAAGAGAATAATATTTATTAGTTTGAAAAAAGAGTGTCTTGATAATTTTATTTCCCTTTTCTTTTATAAATATATTCATTATTTGAATTGATACCAATTACAAAAAATCTGTATTTCACAAATCCTATAAAATTATCCAACTAAAAATACTTTCTATGTTAACTAATATGCTTAGCCAAATTTAAAATATTTCTTAAAAATAAAACAATATAAATTTTATACATAATAAGTAATCTTAACTATAAAATATTTCTTTACTTGTATAATTTATTAAACATTACAATAAACGCCATTATCACTTCTATTAAATGTCCTTTTCCATTTATTTTGTCAAACTTTTTCTAAAGAATAATCAAAATGTTTTAAACAAGATTTGTACCCATAGCATTCTTTAGATATTATGCTTTTAAAATTTTAAACTTTTTTAGCGAGTAGTTAAATTCACAGAAGTTTCTTTTTACCTAAATTTATATATAATAATACTAAATATATATTTATAGGATGTATCTTCGAGCAATATAAATATTTATAGTATAATTTTACAAAGTAAATTATAAAATTTAGTTTAAAACTATTACGTTTTATAACAGTACGTAATAATAAATCTTTCATTCACCTTTAATTCTTCTTCATCATTTTTCTCATCAATTTTTAATATTTTTATTTATAACTATTAAATGCCATTTATTTGGCCTTTAACTTTAACATTTATTTAAGAAAATAAGTCAAAATGACATATTAAAACAAGTTTTTATAAATTTTATATTGAAACTATAGTATTTAATATCCTTATTTTTGAAGAATTTTATTTACATAAATTAATTATTAATAATATTAGTAGTATTTTTTTAATAAAAAAGAAGATAATTAAAAATGAAGTTTTAAAAGCCTTTTATGTTTAAAAAATTAATAAACCTTATATTTTTTGTAAAAAATATTAGATATTTATACTATAAAGATATTTTTAGTAATTTTAAACGCTTTTTGTTTGTAAAAGAAAAATATTTGGTTAAAAAGAAAAGCTTTTATCAATTTTTGATGCAGAGTTACTTTTAATATTGTATTGACACCTCAAGTGTTAAATAAAAATTTCTATAAGGATTTATTATATTCAAAAAGTATTTGTTTTTTGGCATAGTCAAATTCAAATTTGTAATCAATGAAATTTCATCATTGTATTTTTAATTTATCTAAAAAATATGGATTTCTAATTTTATTTATTTTAATTTTGGAAGTTCATAGTGCTGTTAAAAGAATGAAGGAACAAACAGTTATTCAAAGAATTTTACAAGACTATGATTGGAGAGTTAGACCCAGAGGAAATAATGAAAGCTGGCCAGGTTTGTTTCTACTTTTTATATATTATAAAATATTTTCTTATTTTTAATATAACATAATTTTGTTTTGAATCAAGTTTGATTGAAAAGTAGCGTTATATTAATAGTAATAATTGTCATATTCTTTTGATTTAAATATTAGACGTTCTATCATAATACTTTAAAATAAACTGTGGAAAGCATATGTTTGATATTTTATTCAATCTAAAAAAAAGATTTTTAAAATTTAATTCTGGCTTTAATCATCTATATCTGTTTTTAGATACTGGGGGACCAGTAGAAGTTAAAGTAAATATTTATTTACGTTCCATTTCAAAAATAGATGACGTAAATATGGAATATTCAGCTCAGTTCACCTTTAGAGAAACATGGACAGATCCACGATTGGCATATCAAAAATTTGCAGATGAAAATACTGACGTACCACCTTTCGTTGTTCTTGCTACAAGTGAAAATGGGGACCAAAGTCAACAAATATGGAAACCAGATTCATTTTTTCAGGTTTGGATAATATTGACCGTATCATATATTAAATTTTTAGAATGAAAAAGAAGCCAGAAGGCATATGATAGATAAACCAAATGTTCTAATTAGAATTCACCCAGATGGAAGTATTTTATACAGTGTTCGTTTAAGTTTGGTTCTTAGTTGTCCAATGTCTTTAGAATATTATCCATTAGATCGTCAAACATGTTTAATTGATCTCGCTAGTTGTAAGTTCTTCTTTCTTTCTTCCTATTTTCAACAATATTTTAGATGCCTACACAACTGATGATATTAAATATGATTGGAAAGAGGTTGATCCAATACAACAAAAAGCAGGATTAAAACAAAGTTTACCATCTTTTGAATTACAAGATGTTAGAACAGGATATTGTACCTCCAAAACAAATACAGGTAGTTTTGAATATAAATGAAATTATGAAATATAAATTATTATAACAATTATTGCATGTTTAAATTAATTAAAAATGTTTTTATAGGAGAATATTCATGTCTTCAAACACAATTATTGTTACGACGTGAATTCAGTTATTATCTACTTCAGGTCAATATTATATCTTTATGTTATATATTGTATTGTTTTTGTCTCGTCAATTTAGGCATATCATATATGTATCAATTTTTGCTTTTTTAGCTTTATATTCCATCATTCATGTTAGTTATCGTTTCATGGGTTAGTTTTTGGCTGGATAAGGTAATTTATAATGGCTGTTTGCTTTTTTTGTAAAATATTTTTAAATAATTTACAGGATTCAATACCTGCAAGAATAACATTAGGAGTTACTACTTTACTTACAATGACTACCCAAAGTTCTGGTATAAATGCAAAATTGCCTCCTGTCTCTTATACAAAAGTAAAAAAAAATTTATATCTTAAATATTTATTTTTTATAGGCAATAGATGTATGGATTGGTGTATGCTTAGCTTTCATTTTTGGTGCTTTATTAGAATTTGCTTTAGTAAATTATGCTGCAAGAAGAGACATGAGTTTATATAGGAGAATGGTAATTTTAAACAATTATACAATTTTTGATGTAATTTTAGATAACTGCAAAGCAAAGTAGTGCTCACCATATTGAGCATTACAGAGGATATCAACCATTAACGACTGTTCAACCACGATCATCATGTTGTTTTAAACTTTTTGTTAGTCGTTATAAAGAAAGATCTAAACGAATAGATGTTGTTTCAAGAGTAGTGTTTCCAATTGGATATGCATGTTTCAATTTTCTATATTGGGCCGTTTATTTAATGTAGAATGCATAATTTTGTCCTTTTGACTTTTATTTATTCAGAAATCATATCATATATTTACTTTTTGTAAGATAATTTGAAAAATCACACATGCATGTTACAACTTTGCTTTTTATATACTTTTAATAATTTTATACACTTTAAATTTATAAAAATAACATCAAAAATTATTAATCAACTTTTTTAGGGGAATATTCATGTTTGAGAACTGAACTAAAACTACGGAGAGAATACAGTTATTATCTTATTCAATTATATATACCTTGTGTGATGTTAGTGGTTGTTTCTTGGGTTAGTTTCTGGTTAGATAAAGTACGCAACATAATATACTTTTCAAAAATGAATTATTAATATTATAGGGTGCAATTCCTGCAAGAACTTCATTAGGAGTAACAACATTGCTTACTATGACGACACAAGCATCTGGTATTAATTCAAAATTACCACCGGTGTCTTATATCAAAGCAGTTGATATTTGGATTGGAGTATGTTTAGGATTTATTTTTGGAGCTCTACTTGAATATGCCTTGGTAAATTATCATGGAAGACAAGAAGCTATACGAAAAGAAAAAGCGAAAAAGAATCCTATATCATTCAATAATCAAAATTGTATATGCCCTCAAAAAAGTAAGCAGCAATCAAGTATCCTTCCGTTTGCTAACGCCGGAATTGACATAATGAATTTTAATAATCGTACTATTCTTGATACATATAAAAACCCTAATAATGAAAATATAAGACAAGAAGCAAGTGAAAGAAAAAGACTACCAAGTTTAAGACTAGATTTAGCTGGAATATCTAAAAGAAGAAATAAAACAATTCTACATAAGTTAAAAATGACAAAATGGATATTTACAAAAACAGAAGTTTCAAAAAGAATAGATCTTGTCTCAAGAGCAACATTTCCATTTTTTTATATATGTTTTTTGGTATTTTATTATCTTACATATTTTACAGACTATATGGAAAGTAAAAAACGAGAGTAACTTTTATTTCTACTACTTTACTAGAACTTTTTGTTGATTACGGGTGAGAAAAACTAACAGATTCCAAAGAAAAATTAAAGTAAATTCCCACTATGCACTTCACAATTTTATTACTTATAATGATTTCTGTCAAAAGTACTTTTTTTTATCTATCACTATAAATTTCTTTTTGTGATAAAGAATTAAAAAATGACTGTATCGACATTCCAACCTTACCAAAAGGCAAAATATATTTAAACACAATGATTAAAGCGACATTATTACTAAACAAATTTTTATAGCTGTATTTTGAATAAATCAAATTAGATTATTGATGTTTTAATAAAATATCCTATATATAATCCTATTAAATTTTAAATGATATAGTAATTTTTTTTTAGCATTTTTTATCTATTTATTATATATTGTTTTAGATACTTTCAGATACAAAATGTCATATCAATATAATTTTTTTACTCAATTAGCTATTAGGAATATATGCAAGGATGTCACTGTTAAAGACATTGCTGACCTTTTTAAAAATTACCACTACAAAAAGTTCTCTTTTGAATATGATAATTATGGGAAATTCACAGGATGTGTTGTTCTTCATTGTACTAATTATGTGTCAGAACAAATTAAACGAGACTTTGCTGGATGTTGTATAGACGGGAAACTTTTATCTTTTGAAACGATATACTGTCCAACTGACGTTCATCCACAATTAATTAGAGCTATACAAGCCATATTTAAACATACCAATATTGACAAGTCTTCTACTAGACCTATTCAAAAAAAGAAAAAAAATATGGGTAATAGGAAATTTGTTCCAAGAAGGGAAAGTAAACATAAAATATCTAAGAAAGAACTTGATCTTGAATTGGAAGAATATTTTAAGTCTGGTAAATAGAATTATATGCACTGGGGTAAATCAAAGTTACCTAATGATTTGTAAACTTTTATCCATTTAATTCTTTGATTCATTTTCCTAATTTTTTTCTACGTGTTTAATATTTATATAAATAAAATATACATTCATATAAAATGGTAATTATAACTTTACAAATATTGGTAATAATCTTAACAACAATTGAGGTTAAGATTATAAATATTTATTTTTAATATTGTAAAACACTTTGTTGTTTTTTAAACTAAAAGTTATCTATCGTCACAGGATGTTTAAAAATAACCTTAGTGTTGGATAAATGTATACTAATAAAGATGAGTAGTAAGTTAATGCTTAAAACGAAATGTTTTGTCGTTTCTTTCTATTCTGAGATGGAAGGTAATTTTTATCAATTAATATTTTCTAAGGTTTTTTATATAATGAAATACATATTTTATACATCATAGTATCCTTAGTTATTTGTTGTTTTATTATTAAAATCAAATATTACATTAAATTCATATGCTTTTAGACTTAAAAGTTAATTTAAATATGGCTATAAGAGATAAGTATAGCAGTAGGCGAAAAATTATTACAGAAGAAAGACCACCTATTTACAGTTTTCTAGAAGGAATTTATTCCAATATAAAATACTTTTTTGAAAGATATCTTGAAAGGGATTGTATTTTGAGTCATGAAGAAATCACGAGGTTAGGTAATCATAAATATTCTGCTTCTGATAACTCTATTCTCGTAAATTTGTTTTTTCGAAAGTAAGTAAATACAATTTCTCTACTTTTTTGATTGTAATTTACAGTTTTTGGGATTGGTTAATTCAATTTTTTCCCACATGGCTCGCTCCAAATACAATTACACTTATAGGTTTAATAATAAATTTAATTACTGTGCTAACCCTGTCGAAATTTTGTTACACAGCAACAGAAATTGTAAGTTAAACGGTTTTTAAATCAATAATGTTAAATTAATTTTAAAGGCTCCAAATTATGCCTACTTAATAGCAGCTATTGGATTGTTTCTTTACCAAACATTAGATGCTTTAGATGGAAAACAAGCTCGCAGAACGCAAAGTTCTTCACCTCTCGGGGAACTTTTTGACCATGGTTGTGATTCAATGACGCAGGTTTTTGTAACTCTTAACATTTGTTATGCACTTCAACTTGGAGAATATTTTTCCTTAGTTTTTATAACTAATCTTATATCTGTTGTTTTGTTTTATTGTGCTCAATGGCAAACATACTGTACTGGTGTCATGAAATTTGGAAAATTTGATGTAACAGAAGCTCAATGGACAGTAATTACTGTTCTTCTAATGACAGCTTTTTTTGGACCACAAATTTGGACATATCACTTATTTGGTCTTCCTTTGAAATTTTATTGCATTTGTTTTTCACTATTCATGGCTATAGTTCAATTTTTAGGATACATGAAAGGAGTTTTTACAGAAGGTGTCGGGAAAAATGGAAGCACTGTCGCTGGGACTTCAGTATTATTTCCAGTTTGTCCAATACTTGCGACATGTGTGCCATTTTGGATGATTTATTTCAAATCAACAACAGGTGTTTTTGAGAAAAATATAACACTATTTGTCTTGTGTTTTGGTGCTGTCGGGGCTAAAGCAACTAATAGATTGGTAATTGCTCACATGAGTAAAAGTGAGTTGAGTATATGGGATTGGATATATCTTGCACCTATTTCAATGATTCTCAATCAATACTATGACAATTATTTTAGTGAATATAAAGTTCTTCTTTCTGTAACAATTTACGCTTATATTAGTTTGCTAATCTTTTGTATAACAGTTTGTAATCAATTTTGTAATCATCTTAACATTTACTGTTTTAAAATGGGGAAAAGAGAGGGAAACACGAAAGCAGCATCTGTTTATCTAAAAAAATTATGACAACGTAATTTTTAATACGTGATTATTTAACATTTTAATTTTTTTATAAGTTTAACTTTATTCAAAATTCAATGTGTTTTTTATATTATATTTTTTATATTACATTTTTTTATATTATATTTTTCTAGATATTTACGTATAAATGTTTGGTTAACTTATTTTTGGAAAATTTTTTTCTTTATTGCTATATATTGACAAGATATGATACCAAATATTATCATTATAAATGTTCCTATGGTTGCCCCAACAAAAATTAAAATATCCATTAATAATAAAGAAATTAATATTATTCTTGGTAGTAATAAAATCACTGTTATAGTGACAAGTATGATAATAATGAAGAAATATTCCTGAGAAACATTGTCATTTTGATACAATTTTGCTAGAACTTCAATTGTCGGATTCACAAAGGTACAGAAAATTGTCTGAATATTGATAAAGTAAATAATTAATAATATAGTTATTAGAGAAGGGACGTGTAGCATTACTTAATATAAAAAATAAATAAAACTCAATGTTTTTGAATGGCGAAAGGGTGATCTAGTGCCTATATAATGTTGCGTATTATAAAGCATTAGATTTACTTTGTTAACGTGATCATAACGTGATTCGTTGATAATGATAAGATAATTGAAAAGAAATTTATCGTTGTAGTAATGTCTTTAACATTTGGTTGTGCAATTATAGACAGGTTAATGTATTGTAAAGTACACTATTATTATTGTAATTTGTCCTTTAATACTAACGATAGATCACATTTTTTAGACTGATTCTGTATTTTAAATTTTATTTTTAGCACGTTTTATATGATAATTTGTGGTTCCTACGTTTTTAAATTATTAATCTTTTTGTTTCAATTATATAAAAATGAAAATATTTACCATTTAAATTTACGTATCAAAAAGTTAAAAAAACAGTAAAAGTATGAGAAGTTTTAAATATTTTATCTAAGGTCATTTATAATATTCATTACAGTTATGTCATTGAATTTTTGTTATTTACAATTCAAAGTAGAAAAATTAATCTGTCGAATAAAGTTTTATGTATATTACCATGTATGTCAAAACAAGCAATTAACTCTACTTTTATTATATTATATATTTTATCATAATAAATAAAAAGTGATTAAAAAAATAGATATCACTAATATGTATAAAATAACAAATAAAATTAAAAATATAGTTTACATTGATTGTAATAGAAACAATTTTTAATAGAACGCAATTTGGTAAATTTTTAGATGATAAGAATTGTTTAGCAAATTTACAAAAATAATAAAAATAGACTTATAAATTATACAAAGTGTAAGTTATTTAAAATTATTGTCACATTTTAATGATAGTACATTTAATTATCATAAGAAATCCGATTGTGTATGTTTTTAAATTTGTTATAAAGTTGTTATATATGATATTAAATAATAAAGTTTACATTATTTATCAAATGAAGCATATTCGATATAGTTTTCTATTTGTTTTAGTATTGATACATTCATTGATCATAAATGGAGAAAATAATGAAGAACATTATGATACTGAAAAAAATAGTCTATCAACAAGTCATGTAGAAATATTGAGAAATGAATGGCATCATGTTAGCACTCCTTACCTCATTGGATTATGGCTTATTTTAACAAGTATAGCTAAAATACTATTTTCAAGATCTAAGCGATTAACTGAAATTTTTCCTGAATCGGCATTACTTATTGTTGTCGGATTAATAGTTGGTCATTTACTTAATTTATACAATGTAGAAGCAGAAAGTTTTAAGCTTGGAAGTAGTGTGTTTTTTTTATATTTACTTCCTCCAATTATATTTGATGCGGGATATTGTATGCCGAATAGACAACTTTTCGAAAATATTGGATCAGTAATGTTATTCGCTATAGTGGGTACAATTTTTAATGCTGTTCTTATTTCGACGTCATTATATGTTTGCGGACAATTTGATTTTTTTTCAGTTAAATTCACATTTGTTGAAATTTGCCTTTTTGCAGCACTTATTTCTGCTGTAGATCCTGTTGCAGTAATTGCAATATTTGAAGAAATTCATATTAATGAACTTCTATTTACAAATTTATTTTGTGAAGCACTATTTAATGATGGTGTAACAGTCGTAATATATCAGGTATTTAAACAATTCCATTCAATTGGAGTTGATAATATAAATGGGACAGATTTTGTTCTTGGAACACTTTCATTCCCAGTAATTGCATTAGGAGGAGTACTAATTGGAATCGTATTTGCCTTATTTACAGCATGGATAACAAAATTTACGGTAAAATTAAGAGTTCTTCAACCTGTATTTATTTTTACAATGCCATATTTATCTTATTTAACTGCTGAAATGTTTGGTTTGTCTTCTATTTTAGCAATTGTTGCTTGTGGAATTGTTATGAAGCAATACATAAAAGAAAATATTTCACAAACTGTAGAAAGTAGTGTAAAATATATTACAAAAATTCTTGCTCAGAACTCAGAAGCCGTTATTTTTTTGTTCTTAGGACTTTCAACTTTATCAAATATGCATCACTGGGATTCATCATTTGTTATCTTAACAATTGTTTTTTGTTCATTATATAGAGTCATTGGAGTCATCCTCCAATGTACAATATTAAATAAATTTAGGAAAAAACAATTTACAAAAGTAGATCAATTTGTTCTAAGTTTTTCTGGATTAAGAGGAGCTATTGCTTATGGTTTAGCAACAAGTTTACCTGATAATATCCCAGCTAAAGGTGTTTTCTTAAGCTGTTCAATTGCGGTAAACATTAATAATCACTTGTTACATGAATTTATTATATTTATTCACTTTAGGTTATCTATTTTACAGTATTTTTCCAAGGGATTGCTATTAAGCCTCTTTTATTATGGCTTAAAGTTGAAAAAGCAGAAAATAGATCATTAACCATGTTGGAAACAGTTTATGGGAAATACTTTGATTTTACCATAACAGGAATTGAAGATATTGCTGGGCAAAAAGGAATAAATAGTTTAAGAGATTTTTATGAGCGATTTAACGCAAGAATTTTAAAACCAGCTTTAGTAAAAGGACAAAATAAAAATAAAATTGATGTATCAAAAATTATACGAGCATACTATAAAATTAGTTACAATGAAGCCTTAGATTTGGTCAAACCAACAATTATAACTCCAAATAATATAAAAAAAAATGATATAAATGAAGAAAAACCCAAGACATTACACGTTAAATTTACAAACAATATGACACATGATTCTAAATCACAAGAGAACCAGACATTCAAGATGGATGGTGAAAAGGTTCCAATTCCAATATTACAAGTACCTACACCATTACCATCCGATAATGTAGATGAAAATGGTATACCAGAATATGTTTATAATATGTTTAACAAAATGTTAGAAAGAAAGCTTAACGAAGTAATTGAAAAAAAAATATCTGGTACTAATAAAAAGAAAAATAATGATGATGATGAAGACATTCAAGATGATTATTTAATACAAAGTATGATTAGAAATCAACATTTATCCAGAGAAAATATTGCTAGTAGTCAAGAAGATCTTGTAAGATTTTGACATTTTAATTTTTTAAAATTATTTTATTTTAGAGAGTTATGAAAGCATCACAAGCAGCCATTGCAGAAACAAAGAACAAAGCTGATGAATTTGTTTGTAACAGGCTACGACGAACCTCCGTTCCAGATTTTAGAAAAGCTTTATAAAACTAATTGTTATTTTTACCCTTTTTTTCAAATACAAAAAAATATATTTTTAAAAATTAATCATCCCATGATTCTTGACTATGTCTTCTTTCTCTTTTATGAAAATGATCTCTAAAAGGATGATCATGTGAAAAGACAGGGGGTACATAATACTCAGTTCCATATCCATGATATCCTGAGTGTCCATAATCGTATTCATTTCCCCAGGTATTATAAAAATTAAATCCTTCGAACTCGATTTTTTCAATATTTGCTTGACCTTTTACTCCGATTGCTTGAACAGTTTGGTATTGTACTCTATGGGTAAATGAACCAACATAAGATCCATTGACATCTAATGTATAATGACTTTCATGGACTTCTATTATAATTGTAAAATGATCATGATGATGGAGTGGATTAGAATACCTTATTTCTCTTCCCCATGAACCATCAAAACAAGAATTCATAACTAGCTTATGTTCTTTATGTGACCCATGATCAAATCTGAAATTGACATGTAAAACAGCATGTGGTCCTGATAGAAGTTCAATAGCAAAATCTTGAGAATGATGATGGTGCTCAGCAATTTGACCTTTAACAATAATTCTTGCTCCAGGACGCAATTCCTCATGAATCGTTTGGACAAATGGTACAACCTAAAAGGTATTGTAAACTTTTTTTACATTAATAATACTTACAGGATTATGAATAGTATGCATTTTAAAGATAAGAATTTCTTCAAAAAATATAAATGTTAAATATCGTTAAATAACAATAGTTTAAATATTCATATTTAATTGACACACCTCTAGTAATTTTTATAGAAACTACAATACAATTTTATCATTTTCTTTTATTGTCAATACTTGTTTAATATTATTTCATCATCATTTGATTAAATAATGATAATTTTAAACATTCTTTATTTGTAAAGGTATTTTATTACTCATAGATAAGAACTAAAGTAATCATATTTGATGTTAAACACTTTTAAAATTTGTTGACATTAAAATTAGTTATTTATAATTCAATATAACAATTATTTTTGATCATATTTTTTCTTTTTCCCAATTCCAAATACTGTCTTTGATAAAGTGAACAAAACATCCATTAGATGAATTGCATAACACATTTCCTTCTAGTTCAAATACAATTATTCTATTACTTCCTTTTTTTAAAAATGATGCTGGAACATATAAACTTTGTTGGGGTCCCATTACATTCCAATATCTTCCAATATTATATCCATTTATCACAACAACACCTTTTGTAAAACCAGGTAAAAAAATATACGTATCGTGAACATCAGATATATCTAAAGTTCCTAGTAAAATTGTTGGCCCAGTTACTTTATTGTTTTTAATAAAACGAACTTTTCCTTTTCTAAAAAAATGGTTATCAATTATATCAGTTGTCATATAGCACGATTGCCAATGGTTACTAGTTTTATTATTAAAATATGCTCTATTATTTATAATCCCTTTAATATCATGGATTGTTTCATAATTTTGTCTACCCATGTTTTCTGCTACAATTTGAATAGTGAAATCACCTGTATAATTAACTTTTAATGTACTTGATGTGGAATTAATTTTTCCAACATAATCATTATTTATAATTATGTATCCGGCATCTTTAATTCCTGGAATTGATATATTTGTTAAATATTTACTGTCAGTATTAACTCTGTAAATTAGAAAACCATATGGGGAATTAAACTCTTCAAATGTCAATGGAGCCCATCTTGGTACACAATTCTCAGCCATTAAATTTACAGAATATTTTATTGGATCAACAATTATTTTTCCATAACTCTTTCTCGTTATATTTTTAATTTCAAATCTTGGTTTCCATTTCCAGTTATCTAATTGTAAAATCCAATTTTGAATTGACTTATAAGTATTTCCTATATCTCCATCTTCATGAATAGGTGAATTATAATCATATGATGTTGTAACTAATGTTCCATCATTAACTTTTCCATTCCAATATTCAAAGGATGTACCTCCAGCCATCATATAAATACTAAAACTCGCATTAAAATTCCACATCCATGTCATTGTATCTATAATTGATTTGGTATCTGGAAAATTCCATTTTCGTTGACCCCACCCAGTAAACCATCCTGAGTAAAACTCAGAATTTACTAAGGGACCTCCTTTAGAATATTTTTTTTGAAGATCAAAATAATACATAACTTTCGATTCATTGCTTACAACACCAAAATCTACTGTTGGAAAGACTCCATCTATACTTCCACATTTTAACATATTATCTGAAGCACCATCAGTTGTATATAAAACTACATCATTACCCAGTATTTTCCATGTTTCATCTCTTAAAAATTCTAAATATTTTTTATCACAAGCCTCATAACTTCCATATTCATTTTCAATTTGAATCATTAGAATATTTCCTCCGTTTTTATATAACTGAGGCTTAATTTTATTCATCAAAATATTCCACCACTTTTCGACTTCGTTTAGATAACTTTTATCGCTACTTCTTAAATTTATCGATATATTCTTTGTTAACCACCATGGAAGACCTCCATTTTCCCACTCTGCACAAATATATGGTCCAGGTCTCAACAGAACAAATAAACCTTCTTCTTGTGCTATTTTTAGAAATCTAACTACATCATATTTTTCAGTAAAATTGTATTGCCATTTTTTTGTTTCATGATAATTCCATGGAATGTAAACTTGAATTGCATTCAATCCACAACTTCGAATTTTCCTTAAACGATCTCTCCAGTAATTTAAAGGAACTCGGAAATAATGTATTTCTCCAGATATATATCTAAAAGGTTTATTATCTAACATAAATTCATGCCGTGTATAGTCAATTGAAAATTTCCTTTCATTACTTACTAATTCACAAACTAGTTTAAATAGAAAAAATATATAGATTTTCATATACATTCTAAATAATTATAAATTATTTAACTATTCAAAGTAAATATTAATAAGAAAATTTTTTAATTAAACTCAATAATTCGATTTTTTTATTGTAATAAATATCTTACCTACTTTTGATTATTGCTAATGATTTTTTAGCTATTAATAAGTGAATTATACAGTATTTGAAAACAACAATTATTATTTTATATTACTTTATATTTTTGTTAAAAAAAAGTAATATGTAACATAATTAATGTTAATTATATACTAATATATCCACTAAAAGCTTTGTTAAACTTAAAAAAAGACCTATATAAATAATAATATTTTTAAAATAAATTGATTAAATGATAATTAAAATTAATTTATTTAGATGTCAGTTTAAACTACTTTACATATATAATATATATTGAATGCTATTGAAATCTTATAATGAATAAGCTTTCAATGTTCAATCAAAATGATTTGATAATAGTAAAAAAAGTAATAATGATAAATTTATTTTGATAAAAAGAACTCAGCAAGTTCGTTTATAGAATATAATCACATAAATTTAATCTTTTTATTATTGTTTCTAAAGTAGAAATATAAATTTAAATGAAAATAATAAAAGTAAATAATTATTCAAAAATATTCGCTAAAAAATATTTACACTTTTAAAGTTGTTTAAATTATTTTTAATTTAGAAATATTTATTTCACACTTGTTAAAAAATATATACACTCATAAACTATATTACAATAAATTTTTTTAAAAAAATCTTTATTTCAATTTTAAAATTACAAATGATTATTGCAAACATTTTTAAAAAGATATGACATTTAAAATAAATAAGTAAAATACCTTGTTTTTAAAAAAATGTTATTTCAATACCGTTATATTGATATTTTTTATATTTAACTTTCAAATAGTATGGTATATGATAGATAATACATAAAACAATTTTTAAGTATATTACACCGATTTAGCGTAATATTTTGTTTCTTGGAAATGAATATAAATTAATTAAACACTATATATGTCACTTTTAAAAACATTTTAAAATTTTAATTTACTAATCAAAATTATTGTATCAATTAACGTAAACAACTATATATTTTTCTGATTAAGATTATATCGAACTTGTCTTATCAAAGAATAGATAAAAAAGATTTACTTCACTTGAATTTGTTTTGATAAGTTAGCCAATATATTTCTCGATGATAGTAAGTATAACTTTGTTGAATTTAAATGCATTCTTTATTGTTTTGACACATTAAATAAAAAATTAATTTTATTGAACTTAATGTAGACACGAATTTTTTAATTGAGTAAAGTTCAATTTGCTTAGAATGTGATAAATTTTAATATTTGTCAGTAAAATTATAATCAAACATGTAAATCTAATTGTTAGGTGTTTCATTGAAAGAAATGAAATTATTAGAAAATGAAAAAAAATTTAATATATATCTAACAATAAAATAATATTAATACTTTGAAACTGAAAACTTATTCAAAAATTTATCATTGAATCTAATAGTACTCAATTTCTGTTAATAATTCATTAGAATTAATACCTTTTCGCTCTTTTGAATAATGATCAATTTGTTTTTGCTTATTATTTTATTTACATTTGTCATTTCGCCAAAACGTTTATCCATTAATTAGAGAATTTTATTGTTTTTATGTTGAAAAATAAATAATTACAGCGAAATATAATATTAGATAGTTAAAAAAGAATTATGCTATAAATATTTTCGAGAATCGAAAAATTATTTGAATGTATTAAAATATAAGATCACAGCCTAAAAATGTCTGTCATGATTATTAATTAAATTTAAAATATATTGAAATGAAAAGACTTCCAATATTTTCAAAAAGTGTAAGAATAAAGGACAATAAATAAAATTATTCATTAAAAGTATTTCTTAAAGATAAAAAAGAATACAAAAAGAAACATAAATAAACTATGTTTTATTAAAATTATTTTATTTAATGAAATAATCAAATATTAATAAGCATTTATATTTCATAATTAAAAATGTAATTTATTAAGAACGTCTTCTTGGTGATCCATGTGTATCAAATGAAATTGGTGTTAAACTTTTACGAGAATTAAGTGAGTGAATACCTGTATTTTGGTAAAAAACCAATTTTATATCATCGAAAACTGGTAAAGGAGATTTATTGTTTGAAGATAGGTATTTTGAACCACCACTTTTACTTGTTGTTTCAGAGGATATTTTCTCTTCTCTTGTTGAGTTCATAAAATTTGGATGAGCATATATACGAAGCTTATTGAACACTTTTGGTGATGTCTTACAAACTGTATCACTAGTTGTGTCATTTAATTTTTCGTATAAATGTAATTTTTTATCATTCATTTGCCTATGCTTAACCTCAGGTATGTTACCATGTTCAGAAATACTTCTTGTATCCTCAATATTTTCTGATTTCTTAATAATCCCTTTTCCTTCGGAGGCAGTTGAGATGTAATCTTTAACTTTCTTAGTTTTTATCTTACAATTTAAACATGAATAAGCATCACTTATATCATCAGTTCTTAAATCACTTGAAGAATTATCTTCAGATAAATTTTTGGATCCAGATGATAAGTAACCCAATGATAAATTACCTTTTGAAATAGACCCTGATCCCTTAAATAGAAGATTTGCCTCCAATTTACATTCGCCATTATAATATTCTTGAACTAAACTTCTGACTTGTTTTGAAAAATCAGGAAAACATGCTACAGGAAGATTAACAACCTTCGAATACACATCATCTTCACAAACTGAATCCCTAAGAGCTAACGATGAAAAAGGCATTGCATGTAATCAAGTAATAATTTTAAACACACATTACACTTTTGTGTACAATTGAATATAGAAAATTTTAATATTGAAAATTAAAATTAACAATAATTATTACATATGTTTATTTTAAAGCGTAGCGATTGAACACTTTACAAAAAAACAGATATCAATAGAAATATTGTACTTAGCAATACAAATGACAACTTTTTCATTTATTCTGTGAAAATATCGAAATTCAGAAGAATTTTGTTTCAATTACAAAAAATCCCGTACCACTGCTAGTTATTTCAACAAATTCACTACATATGCATCGCTTTCAAAATTGTTAAAATATCATAAATAAGATAGTATTCGGATGTACTATACTTTAATCGCTTACACATTAATTGAATAATTGAAAAAGTAGTACTAAAAATTTCTAGCAACAAAGTCACGGACCTCCGATGACAGTTGTTTAGGGAATTGAATATCAAATTTAACCACAAAATCTCCCTTTCTCTGAGCTTTTGGATCTGGCATACCCTTACCGGAAATTCTAAAATACAATTAATAAAGTTTAAAAAATTAACTAAAAAATAATACTTACATTCTTGTTGTTTTAGGGGAAATAACAGGTTCCAACCTTAATCTTTCTCTAGAGCCATCGATTAAGGGAACAGAGATCTCCGTACCAAGCAAGGCTTCACGTAATGTTATTTTATGCTTATAAACAATATTAAAACCTTCTCTTTCGTAAAGATTATGAGGCTTTTGTTTTAACACGAAAATAATATCTGCTGGAATGTGTCCTGGTCTTTCATCTCCTTCTTTATGGAATGTTATTTTGGTTCCTTCTTTCCATCCTGGCTTTACATTTATCTCAAGAACCTTACTTTCAACTTTCGTCCCACCATTAGGTTGTACAACTTTCTTAGTAATTTTTATTTTTTTAACAATACCTTTATACAATTCTTCTAAAGAAACAGCCAATTCTCTTTCAATTGGAGGATCTTGAACACTTTTTTTCCTTTGGTGTCCACCAGATGTGAATCCGTTCATTCCACCCATGTTAGGCATACCACCCATGCCTCCCATAAAAGAACTTCCTCCCATGCCACCCATAGAGCCACCAAATAATTGATTGATTATGTCATCACCACCCATAAATTGCGCAAATATGTCTCTTGGGTCACCTTGGAAAGTATAATGAAACCCTGGGCCAGAGGAGCCACCATTTCCTCCTGGACCGCCACCTCCAGTACCTTTTAAACCTTCCTCTCCATATTTATCAAAAACTTCTTTCTTCTGTGGATCACTTAAGACATCATATGCTTCAGCAACTTCCTTAAACTTTGCTTCTGCACTAGGATCCTTATTTTTATCAGGGTGATATTTCATGGCCATCTTTCTGTAAGCTTTTTTGATATCCGCTTCAGAAGCATTCTTATCAATGCCTAAGATCTTGTAGTAATCTTTTCCCATTTTTAGTGTTCATAAAACAGACCAATAGTATATAGAATTTCAACTAGATGAAAAAATGTAAAGTACAAAACACACGTCAGTTTCACTACTGTGAATGCAAGCGAATGACAATTCTAGAATGTTCTACAACTTTTGAAGAACTTGAAGCAACATTGGTAAGATGTATCTGTTGTTTGTAAATAACACCGAGTGCTATTTGACTGGAAAATTCCAGAAGTTGCTCATAAACACGGAAGAAATAGTATAGTTTAACGTTACAGCAAGGCACTATACTTACAAACGATGCCGTAGTTATGTTGAGTTGTATCGCCAATTAATCTACCAAGTATGACCAACGTTGGCGGGAAATGGTTGATTTCAACTAACCAGATTTTTTTTTCTAAAATTTAATTAATTTTTTTTATTTGAATAAATTTCAAAGTTTTTAATATAATTTTATTTTTACAAATTGCTATAAATGATTGCCTACTGTCAAAAAGTAAATATCAACTTAGAGTCTTCTATCTCCGACATCGTTTTATAACTTTTCTTTTGTTTCTACAAATTCATACAAACTTTTTCGCAGTAATGATAGAATCAGAAAGAAGTAGGAGATAGTGGAATATTTTTTCGCTAAATACTCCCCCAAAATATAATTTTTTGGAATTATCAGATATCGTCATTTTTTTATATTAATTAATAGTGTATATTTTTCATTGTTAAATTTAAAGTAACTAAGAAGAAAGATATCTCACATCTTATCACTGATTTTACCACTGATAAAGAAGTTGTTGTTGTAGTCTTAAACTGGAACATATGTCAAAACGACCCATAATAATAGTGTAAGACTGTGTTTTATATTTACAATCGTATTTGATTAATTCAAGAAGTATCTAGACTTAAAAGGGTGAAAATGGTACATTGAATTTCTCAAGGTTGGTAAATTACTACAATTTGAAGAACTGTGCATTAATTAACATCACATTATCATTTCCCCAGAAAAAAGTAAGGCGGTGGTATACCTCGTCTACCATAGAAATAGAGTTAATAACAACTATGGTAATCCTTTTTAAGAGTTTTTTTTTCACTTTTAATTTCACAAAATTGACTTAAGGTGGTGCTTTTCATAAACTAACAATGATATAATAGTATTATTAGTCGCTATAAGTCATTATGTTGGACTATCCAATAGAAAAATGCCCTCGTTAGTTTACGTATATTACTGTTAAATAAAACGGTCCTGGTACACTAAAACATAAACAATCACATTCCAAAGTGTTCTTTCCATTCTACCACAACACTGTGCTTAAAACTTGATTTACCAAATTATCCTATCTTTTCGTTAACTTCTTGTTTGGTGTAAGTCGCCATTCTTCGAAATTACTATTGAATTTCATCGCCGTTCGTTTTAGTAGATGAATTATAACGAAATTATATTTTAAACTCTACAAAGCTTTAAGTTACATTGACATACTATTTCTTTTCTCTCGTCTATTAAATTATGTAAACATTGGAATATCATATATCTTTGAAAATTTTGACAAGCCTGTTCATTCAGAAGGTAGTTTTCGTGAATAGTATTGTAAATATTTATTACTTCTAGGGTATCAGTGATGGCAGTCTTAAGTAAGGTTTCGTTGAATGCGTTACCCCTACTTAGAAAGCATTTGGCTCTTGTAAGAACAAACGGCATACAAAGTAAGTCTTTGTAAAAATATTTTTTATTTTCTAAATTCCTGTGTTTTTCAGCATCCTCGATTCGTTTTTCTCATGCTCATTTATTTCTCCGTAGACCAGGAGAGCTTGTCATCAATCGTATTAAAGACGCAATTCATTTCTACTTTATTGGGATTGGTGCTTTACCATTCTTTTTAATTGTTGCTTATAATCATATCAAATATGGAAATTGTGAATTAAGAGACATACCAGAAGGGGAAGTTCCACATTATTGGCAATATGAAAGAACACCTTTGAGACAATGGTGGGCAAAATACTTTGGTATTTCAGATATGGAACATCATGAAAGAAATTTGGCATACTATGAAAGAAATCAAACACTGGCATTGTGGAGACGTCTACAAGAACGTGTTAGACATTTGGAAGGTGAAAGATTTGACTATAAAGCATGGACTTATCAACCTGTTTCTTCCAAATGGATTGATTATGCGAGATGGCAAGCTGTTAGACAGCACAATCAGTATGAACAACATGGAAGGTATGCCGTCTAGAAAGATTAGAGACGTTGTAGGATTTTTTGAGACGTTTATATTTGAAATAAATTTTAGTTTCTTAAAAAGTTGTTTTAATTTCACATCTGTATAGTTTATTATGGATTATTTTTAAATTTGAAAGTGAAGCTTTTTTGGAATCGTTCTTATTGTCTTAGATAATGTTACTTAATTGATAATTCCACTTTTGTTATAAAGAGTACCTTATGATTAAAGTGTCTATAATATATTTTGGTGGAGACGTTTAATTTGAATTTAATATATCATTTTTAAAATCGTATAGAAGTTAAATTTGTTTTTTCAATTCAAAGCGAGGTTTTTAAAATTTTGTTTATTTCAATAATGCTTTTAAAACACAATCGTAAAATCGAATAATTCTTTTCTTACTTTCTTTTAATAAGTAATTAATGATGAATATGTATGGACAATTAAGGAACAACTCTTAAAAAGTATATTAAAATAAATAAAATTTGAAAATTAATCTGTGATTTATTAAATTTTCTGAATGTTTAATGTGTTTTAGATGTTACCAGTATAGTATAAACGTACTTTTTTTACTTATTTAAAGTTTCTAGAAAAACGATTGTGGCAGTCAAATTATTTATATTCAAGAAATTCCTATATAACGCTCTATCTCATTGTTATCAAACAAATATTAATTTGTAAATAAATATATTATAAAGAAAATGGGAATGAATATTTAGGATAAAATTTGAATGTATATATTTCATGTATAAATTCAATCTTCCTACTTTTTAAAGTTAATATACCTTAAAATTATAGATTTCTCAAAAAAATATGTTTACACTGAAAAAAATCAGTTTATTCTACAAAAAAAAATAATGAAATCGTTAAGTAACAATACATATAATAAAAACAATAACAATAAAACAGAAATAATCTTAAAATAACAGTAAAAAATCACTCTTGAGAGGGTTTCTCCTCATTAATATATTCAACGATACCCAAATCTGTACCATCTTTGTCATTTGAAATTTTCTTAAATTTAGCAATAAAAAATCCATCGACATTATTTTTATGTGGTGTAAATCGTTTACACAATATTAATGATGGATCAAAACGGTGCTGTCTGTGCTTAGTAAACCCATCATCACCAGCTTCAATGCCTGTTGGAACAAGTTTAACATTGCGTTTCTTAAGCGCAAAGTCAACAACTGACTCATTTTCTTCAATCAAAACAGAACAAGTAGAATAAACTATATAACCTCCAGTTTTTGAACTAGCGTTACAACTATCAATAGCAGCAAGTAGTAGATTTCTTTGAATAGAACGTAGATGATTGATATTTTCAGTAGTTCTTAGGTGTTTAACACGCTCATCCTTCCAAATAACACCTGTACCAGAACAGGGAGCATCCAAAAGTATACGATCAAAATATTGCTTAAACATTTTTGGAAATAAACATGCATTTAAATTTGTTACAGCAACATTTGTAACTCCACAACGATGAACGTTACCAATAACTGAAGGCAAACGATCTTTAGATATATCATTAGCAATCAAAACACCAGTATTTTTCATTAAACTTGCCATGTGTGTTGTCTTACCACCTGGAGCAGAACACATATCCAAAACTTTTTCATTGGGTTGTGGAGCTAAAGCACTAACTGGAAGCATAGAAGCAATACCTTGAATAAAGTACTGTCCAGATAAATATTCTAGAGTAGCTCCGACAGGTACATTTGAATCAGAGATAACCATAGCTGTCTTGTTCCAATCTTCTGCACCAATGCAATTGACTCCACGATTACTTAATTGTTGTTTTAAAGTACTTTTTTTTGTTTTAAGTGTATTTGTACGAATAGAACATGGACGGTGGTTGTCATTAGCCTCCATAAAATTAATACATTCATCAGGATTTGAATAAATTGAAAAGAATCTTGAGGTTAAACATGAATTATATCCATACAAACAAGCGACATACTTCTCGAATGCATCAGTGTAGTCATGTCTTGGCCTTCCATCGGTACATGTTTCATTAAATTTACCACCTAAAACGCTACAAATACCAGCTAACCTTTCTCGAAGAAGATTTGGTAATTGACCTGGATAGCATTCTTTTTCTATTTCCTCATTTGATGGTAAAACAAAACCCTCTACGTTGGATAAAGCTTCTTTGCGTGTCATCTTAAATTCATCTTTTTGTTCAGCTTCAAGTTCTTCGTTTGCCAATTCAATCGGAAGTTTCTCATCATCGTCGTCATCAGAATTATCGCCATTTAAAATACCACTACTTTGTTCCGTACGACTTTTTTTTGCAGATATTTTTCGCTCCAATTTAGCTTTTCTTTTTCTCAGTTTCCTCATCTTCTGTGACATATTTCTTGTTTTTGAAGATTCCTCAGTAGAAGTATTGTCAACATTAATTTTATCTTCATCAATTTTAGTGTTATTTTTAACAGACTCCTTTACTTTTCTCAATGTTACTTTCTTTTTAATCTTCTTTACTTTTTTAGTAGTAGATGTACTTTTCCCATCATTTAACTTTTTATCGAATACAACAGTATCACTTAATTTTTCAGAAATATTTTCTACAACAGGTTTTTGATTTATACCCGAAATTCTCTGTAGTGTGCTTTTTCCGGAATATTTTGGCGTAGTTTTAGGTGTTCCATCTTTTTTTTTCATTGAAGATTCTTTAGGTGTTTCTTTTTTTGGTGTGAACGTATTTACAACGTCTTTACTTGCCTTAACTGTTCTTTTTGGTGTAGAATTTTTTGAATCATTTGGAATAGTAGATAATCCACCAACACTAAAATCTTTTGTTTTTGGTGAAATTTTTATTTTATTATTTACTCCTGAAGATGTAGAACTCTTTGTCTCTTCAGAAACTTCATTTGATAAAACTTTTTTTGACTCATTAAAAGTTTGATTTGATTTTAAAGTCGTAGATCTGTCGACTGATTGTACAATTTTCTGTTTTGGACTCTTTTTGCCTTTAAATGTCAATTTTGGCCTTTCAACTTGTGCACTGAGAGAAACATTGGTAATTTTACTAGTTCCGTTTGAAATAAGTTTTGGTGTAACATTAGCCTGAGGTGTTTCTAATTTATGGGGTGTTGATAAATTGCTTTTAACTAATGTTCCACCAGAAGATTTCTTTAACTTTTTTATAGGTGTCTTTCTACGAATAGGGGTTTCCCCGGAGTCAACAATTTTTTTCCTAGCCACTTTTTCAGGATTTTTACTATAATCAACACTGACTAATGGAGAAGCGTCGGTGTGATTACGTTTTCTACTTCTCGTACTAACCATTATAAATTATCTAAAAGAAATAACTAAAGTTATAAATGATTGGAAAAAAACTAGTGGAAATATTGAAAACTACAAGTTTAAAAATATATCTTTGAAAAAATATGTCCTTGGGAACGTATATACGCAAACATTCGTTACAAGATTACGCATTTTTCGTAAATTGGTGGCACGTGAACTCACCACTAGTTTGTATAGAAATTGTGAACGACTCTGGAGCTTATTTTGCATTTTTTGACATCTGCTTTAACACTATAATTTATGACATTTTGGAATAAAGTTACTTCGTATTATATACAATAGTGTATAAAAGTGCAAAATAGACATCGTACAGTATATAAAAAAGCAAATTAGGCATATAGTTAAATAAATAATACTTGATTAGAAGGTAATATATAGAAGTACAAAAAAATGGAAAATAGACATTGTACAGTGTATAAAAATACAGAATAGACATCTTACAGTATATAAAAAAGTAAAATAGGCTTATAGTTTAACAAACAATATTTAATTAAAAGGTACAAATATAGAAGTACAAGAAAATGCAAAATAGACGTTGATCAGTGTATAAAAAAGCAAAATAGAGATGTAAGAGATTAATGAAATTATTAGGTTGTTTTTTATAGTACTATTGATAACTTTAAGTTAATAATAATAAACGAAGTATAATTTACTACTACTTTAATAAAATTACATAAATTACTATACAGAAGATATTTTACATATCTAATTTTAAATCTACAGTTATGATAACAATAAAAATTACATAAGTACATTATAATTACTGATAACAAACATTTATTTTTATTTGATATTGTTAATAAATGATAGTAATTAAGAAATTCACTCTATTTATGCTTAAATATTAATTTTTCAAATTCTAGAAAAAAAGTTGTACATTTTAAGTAAAATTTTATAGTGTAAAGATTTCTAAATTACAAGTATGTTCTAAGCTAATAATTAAAAAACTAATTTTATAAATTTAATGTAAAGTAATTATTTAGGGCATCATTTTACATTTGTAAAACTAAAAAAATTTATAAGAGTTACAATAATTTTGACAGATAGGTTATTTTTAAACTCTATATACTAGACAATTAAATTTTGTAATTTTAATAATAATTTGACTATAAAGATAAAAAATAAAAAGAATTTTACTAGTATTAAAGTATATTGTTGTTTAATATCTTAATTACTATTCAAAATTATCTTTTATCAATATTTAACTGGTTAATATTTACCTTTATTAAAGTATCCACAATATATCTAAACATCTTTGTATCATAAAAAATTACCATCTATGAAAGTTTGCATCATTTTTAAAATTTCGTGTTATTACACAATTCATATATAATAAAAAGTTATAAATAATAATAAAATAAGAAAATGTGCCATTAATATAATATTTATACAATTAAGACACATTACAATATAAAATAATCATTGTTAACTCATATTTTCCCAATGTCGAAAAATGCAAAATAGCAGTGGTGAGTTCACGTGTCTCCCGTAAATAAATGTTTTTTTATAGCGGGAGTCGATTAAGTTGCTAGTGATAAACATTTAATTAGTTTTATGCAAAAATGTTTGTGAAGTTTAGATTTACCAGAGAGATCATATGGAACATCACATATAACCGTAAAAATGTACCTTTTTTAAATTCAATGAATTTATTTCTTCAGAAATTCATATAATTTCATTTTCGTTATTCGCGTTAATGACATAAAGTGATGGGAATTTATATTTGTGAAACAAATGTATATTTTTATTAACCAGAAATGCTATAATAAAATATAATGTTAAATTTCTGGAAAAAAAATATAATAATAATTATTATGCAAAATCATTAACTATATTTCTATGAAATTATAAAATTTTTTGCATAAAATGTTAATTATAACAACTTGTAAAACATTTTTGAATGTATAAATTTCAAAGAACCGTATTTAGATAACTAAATATGTACTTGTTTTAAACAATTTTTATATTGTTAATTTTAAAATTTCTATTAAATGTTTAATATTTTGATGATTACCATATTTTAATATAATTTAGATGTAGAAATATAATGATTTTGAAAATACTAAAAAATATCTGGTTTTGTTAATATTTGTATTACATTATATTCCTTGAAGTTAGTAAAAATAATTTTTTTAAAATTACAATATATAGAGTCATATTTATTATATTTACATGTGTAACTTTTGTTTTTTCCAGTGTTGTTTTTCAACGTAAGTAAAGTATCACTTGACTGCTTTTTAAATTTTTCCAAGTAAATAGCTTTTACACATCTTCTTTTTAAAAAAAATTTAATATTTTTAAAAGAGTAATATCATTTAAAGAAATAATAAGATTACTCAAGTTTTAAAGAGGAAATTTTAATAATATAAATAGACATAATGCTTGCAAATACATATATACATATATATGTATCTTTCGTTTTAAACTGTTTGAAAGATAACGTAGAATTGAATTTTTATTCTAATACGTTTAAATGATGGATTTACCAATAAACTTACTTCATGCTCAAGATGGTTTTGATTTTGATAAAAGCAATAAAAACATAAAACTTGGATTTTTAGCAAAGGTCGGTTTGTATTTTTAATATATTACTATTAACTATTTTAGAAAATAATAAACTTCCGTTTAAATGATAGAGTACTTATATTAATTTTTGTAATAGTTGCTATAATAGCAATTATAATGAATAGTTTGCCATTGTTGAATACTAGTTGGATTCATGTTGTTGAGCCAAAACCAATTAAAAGGGAAGATTCAAAAGGCGATATTATTAATCTATTATATGAATTTGATGCTGGATATTTCCATGTATGTAGGAAATATATTTTTAATGAAAATATAACAGAATATTTTTATGAAAATGAAACATTTTATTTTGAGACAGAATGCCATTGGAGTAGTTCTTTTCACTCCGATGAATTGAGTGAATATAGTACTGCAACAATAGCAATATTGCGTAAGTTTAATTACATTACATAAATATTGTAATGATTTTTTAGAACGTACATTTATACCATCAACAATGCATATAATTGGCTGTTTTTTAAATATTGCAGCTTTAATATTAGGGATATATGGTTATTTTGATAAATCTCTCAAAACGTTAACATCAGCAATATTTTTAACTGTTGGATCGTTATCTGTTGCAGCTGCTGTTTTGCAAGTTGTATGCATCGTTGATGATGAGATGTCTTCACGTATTAAACCAAATGCGGCAGGTGAATTGCCTTTATATAGTTTTAAATATAATTGGGGATTCTTTACATCAGCGTTAAGCTTTTTACCATTTCAAGCTTGTATCTATTGTCAAGTTGTTTTGTACATGAGACGTTTCAAAAATTTAAATGATATTCAGAAGATTGTACCAGGTCTTTTAAGAATGGTTTCTGAAAAAATACCAAACAGAAAAATATCTGTTTCTCCCGTTACCAGGGAAAATAGTGAATTATCTAATAATAATTTTCAAAAAAAATTTAATAATATGAATTATTATTGTAATTTCGAAACAAATGAAAGTAATACTTTTAATGTTTTTACAAATGTATGATTTAAAAAATTTGTTAATAAAAGATTGTTGTTATTTAAAAATAAAAAAATTTTATACAATTTTTTCCCGTTTGAAAGTAATTTTTTTGTTAAGTATTACAAATAATTTTATTATTTACAATCATTGTTTTGAGTATTTAGAGTTGGTGGATGATGCACCATTACTGTTGCTGTTATATTACTGATATCATTCATTGGTGATTCATCATCCACTAATGAATTAGGTGTTGTTTCCTTTATAAAACCAGGCATTATATTAAGAATATCATTTTCAGAATTATTTAATGATGTCGATTTAGAAGAAGCTGTATTTGTACTTCTAATAGTTGCAGTTGGTCGAGATGAGGAAATAAGTGAGGATGTTGATGATACCGGAGATCCTTCTAAATTTGTTTTTTTATTTTTGTTCAGTGAAAATGATTCTGGAGAAGACGTAATTGTTGTGGAAGCACCATCTATTGACATTAGTCGAAAAGAAGGTTTTTCATTTGGACAATGAATTAAATTAACAAATTTTCCACGTGTTGATTTGGGCTCAATGTCTGTAGCAGCTAAACTGAATGATTTTCGTTTCTTACATTCTAGATTTTGTCTGGTATTTTTTGAATCATCAGCATTTTTATCATCTGAATGAACATGCTTTGAATTATCTTCAAATTCTTTTATAGTTAAGTCATTTGATATCTTTTTCTTAAGCGTTGAGGTTCCCATATGAACAGCTAATGGAATTAATTGGAAATTCTTTGTATTACTAGCATTGATTACTTGTACTAATTGTGGCGACGATGAACTTAGGAATGTAAATGAATCTTGTATATCATTACTTTCTGAAAATGGATATATGACAGTATCAGATAATGGGGAATTTCTATCACCAGAAGTTCTACTGTCACTTGATGTATTTGAGCCGGCTCTTACAGCAGTTGAATGATTGTTGTCTCTTCTAGAAGTGTGAGACTGTTCTTCTAAAGTTCTTGTACCATGTGATCCACGAAAATTTGATATTTGTGTGTTACCCCTTTTTTTCCCACCAACTGTTAAATGGTAACCGAAAGCTTTTAGAATATCACTTTTACATAATGGACAAGTTCTATGCTCAAGAAGCCATATCTCTGAGCACGTTTTATGATAAATATGGCCACAAGGTAAAATTCTTATAATATCCCCTGCATTATATGGATCAATACAAATAGGACATTCAGATTCCATTTCCTTATCTCCATGCTTTATTGGTTTAGTTGGTATCCTGGTTAATGCTTTTTTGGCTGCATTGAATAATCTTCTTTGTAATCTGTCTTTAGCATGTGCATAGCGAAATCTTTGAATATAATAAAATACTAACCAGGCTAATGAGATAACCATTAAGATGATAAAAGAAATTGATACAAAAAGAACTGATGTTTTGGAAAAACTTCTTAATGCATCAGATTCAATTGTGTCTGTTAATTCGCAAACAGATATATCTTTAATATTTTCTGACGTAAAGGCGAATGTTATAGCTATTTCAGAAACCCCTCGAACATTAAAATTATACTCTTTCATATTTGGAATTACAACAAGTAGTGAATTAATATTATTTTCCTTAGCTACTTCCTGAAGTAAATTATAAATTCTGGTCAATTTTTGTGGACAAGTATAACAATCATTACAAAGTGTCACGACATTACTTTGTCCATTAATAATTTTCTTATTATTTGTATTGTGAGAATCTTTATTTGCTTCACATAAATTATTAGATGTAAGAGAGTAGGTAATATTCTGATAGTAATGTTTTCCAGGTACATAAAAATGAGGAGCAGGACTTTGTAAATTTCCATTTGTAGAATTTATTTTACCAAAAGGCAACGTTGGAAAATATGATACTTGATATGACGAAGTGCCACATGTTAGTATTTCCTATAAATGAAATATATATACATTCTAAATTATGTATTTTTATAACTGAAGTGATTTTTATAATAATATTGCTAGTGTTTAATGTAAAAAATAATTAATAATTTAGGAAATTTTCAAAATGTATTAATTTTTTCAATAACTTAAAAAATTACCAAAATAATGAGTAATTAAAAGTTTTTAAGTAAGTAATTTAAATTAAATATAATTATGAAAAAACATACCTCAATAGTCACTTTAAAAAAAATAAAAAGATAAGCAGCTACTTTAATAACAAATTTGGAAAAAGCCATTTTATAAATTCGAATAAAATAATATTGTTGGCAGAGATTCTATGAAGAATTTATTAAACATTTAAGTCTTGTATTAGTGTTTTTATTATTAAAATTGTGACGTCTTTTGTAAACGAAGAATTCTATAAGAATACCAATTAATCTCCTTTAAATGGTATAACTTTATATTTTCTGAAATTATATATTAATATTTTAAAATAATTTATAAGTTTAAATTTGATCGAAATCATTACATGAAAGCATAAAATTAAAAAAATGCAAAATTGTGTATAAATAATAATATATATAAATAAACTCTATGTTTTGTCCTTCTAAAACTGTTAAATAATTTATTTGAAATACTTCAGAATAGTAAATTTTCTATATTTTTGATAATGTAATATTTAATAAAAAAGAATTTACTGGAACATATCTTCTTTTACTGCGCAACAGAGTATAAGCATAAGATGTATGTTTTACACTATCTTGGGATTTAATATTTTCGTTAACATCAAATCCATATGTTAAAAAGGAGTGGTATGTCTTTTTCTGACCATTAAAAGTTGTGCAAGATAAAAGATAATATTAGTCATTTCTATGTTACAGTGCCATATTATTATCACAAGACTGATTAAAGATTATGTATTTGTTTATAAATGTTTTCTACTGAACGTTAAAAAAGATAATATTTTTTACTTCATCAAGAAGAATAAAATTTTTTTATCAGGAGTATGTAAAATTTTTATACAGAGAAATATTTGAGATTTTATAAAAAAAAATAGATAATAAATTTATCGGGAATTTTCTAAATGCTATGTATATCACAGTCGAATTTTTTCTATAATAATGAACAATATAAACTTTATATAAAACTGTTAAATTTATAATTGTCTAAGAGCACTATCTAGACAAAATAAAATTATGTAAATAAGATTAAAAATAATTTTATTCTCATATTTCCAGTTTATCTTATTGAATTTTTGATTATAACTACCATAATATTAATATTAAAAGACATATATGGATGTGTATCCTAAAAACAATTCATACTTCTATTTTTAAAATATTAAAATATATTTCAAATTTTAAAAATGTTTTTAAAGAATTTCGAATACAGACTTTTGTCTTAGATAAATCTTTTTATTTATATTTGCATAATTTTTGTCTTATAAAATGTGATAAACAAGTTAATATAAATTTTAAAAGTATTTAAAAAATGATATATTATAATCAACTATATATATTTTCTTAATACTTAAGGATAGTTTAATTTTATATCATGGTAATGCAAAAAATAATAATAAAATTTATTTAATACAAATTGCTATATTCTAAATAAAAAAAATTAGAAATAAATTTTTTTACGTTGAGAGTTTTAGATAAAGTGTGAAAAAAATATTGAGTTAAAAATGTTTTAAATATAGAAAAGTAATGCTTTTGAAATGTATAAATAAAACTACAATATATTATTAAGTTTTTAAATTGTATTTTACAACATTGTCATTAGAATAATTTCAAAAAAAAAATTTTATAAATTTTTTGTATTTTAAAAAAGATTTAGAAAAAATAAATAAAATATATTATAATGTCTAGGAATAATGTAAGTCATTTAAACACGTGCATCTTTATTTTACAGGAAAATAACAATTTTTAAAATAAAAAGCAAACAATTCAAAGTAATGAGAAATACTTGTGAAAAATTTTCAAAGTTTGCTTGCATAATAAAACAGTAAATTTTAACAAACAAGCAATTTATTAGAATTTAAAAAATATATGTTAAATGTTTTTTTCTCAGTGAAGTACATATTTTTTACATATATAATACTATTATTTTATAGAAAAGTTAATTAGAATGTTTGAATCTTTCTAAGTGGAGAATAAATAATAACATAAAATAAATTTAAATTGAAAGAATATTTTAAAATTTAATGGCTAACAAATTTATCATTAAATGTTAAAATATAATTATTCAATATTGATATTTTTTCTAATTTATAGAAATTATTAAATGAAAATAAGCACTATTAAGTTATATATGTTAGAATTTTCTCATTTCCAAAAGCAGAGATTTATTATCAAAATTGTCGTTTATTCAAAATAGTTCCTTAAATTTATAGTTATATATATTAAAAACTTTAGTATGATAAATAAAGATAAAAATTAAAACTAATAATAAGGAAGCTAATTTTGACTACTTTAAAAATGCTTCATATTTATCACAAAAAGTAATAGTAAGTGATATTGTAAATATTTTTATCAAGATTTACATTTTAAAATATACATTGTTGTACATTTTCAAAGAAAATAAAAAGTATAATCTAATTTTTAGGTAGAGATTAAAGTTTTATATGTGTAACAAAATTAATAAAATTCATAAAAATAATTTTTAAAATATCGCTCGAATTTAAATAGAATAAATTAGTCAAAGGTAAACAAAATTTTGCTTAATATTTAAAAAACTCAGTGTTTATATCTATTATCATAAATACTTATAATTGTTAATTTAGATTAAATCATTTTGTTTGGATTTTTAATTATTCCAAAATTTACACACTAGAATATTTAAATTTACACTTTTAAAAAATAAATGTACATTATTTTTATGCACAAAATTTTAATTGTGTAATATATTCATTAAAAAAGTTAGTTAATAAATAAAAATATAATTTTTAAAAGTTTTTAGAAATGTTACGGTTTATATATAATTTATAGAAATTTCCATATATATATTGAAATAAGATTATCAATAATATAAATCAAAATTCAATAATAAAGTATTACTAAAATTTGAAATACATAAACTAAAAGAATATTAAATTGCACAAAATATTTCTTTTTGTAATTGAACATATTAATTTTTGAAATAATTTTTAAATATTTTTTTTGGATTTTCAATAAATAATGTAGTCTCAAAATTATCACTAGTTTTAAAACAATAATAAGTTAATTATAAACAAACAAGATGTTTTTTTTAATTATTTTACCAATCATTTAATTATTAGGAAAAAATATTATACTTATATGTATATCAAAATCAACATAAGCACAATATTATAATAATAATAAATTGCTACATATTCCTCTTTTTGAGGTAAGAAATATTTTATAGAAAAAGTTGTTTTGATACTAAGATAATTATTTTAAGTATTGTATGAACAAAAAATAACATGAATTGGTAAAAAAATAAAGTTGTTACATGAATTACGACATTAAAATAATATAAAAAATTTGTGTCTGATATAAACTAATGTTGTTCTTAAAACGTATTAATAAAAAAGTATTTTTTATATTTAAACACGACAATCGTGAGTATAAAGATACGTTTTTTTTTAATATATAACTTGAAAAATAATAACAATAATTTTGGTAGTTGACAATAATCAAAATAGCTTTATTTTTCGTATAAATATATGCCTGTATTAATAATATCATTAGAACATAATTATAAAAGTCTATAATTAGATAACTATATTTAAAATCAACAAGAAAAAAATAATAGTAGTTAAAGATATTAATCATAAATATTAAAAAAATAATTGAGATCATTTTATGTAATTTTTTTGCTTTTAATGTTGAGACCATTACCTAATTTTGTCTTTAATAAATTTGACATTTTTACCTTATATTTTCAATGACCACAATTTGTGAGAATGATTTATATTTATTAATTATTTTCCTAAAAATGCCATAAATTATAAATTCTTTAAGTATTCTATCTATTAGAATTAGGATAAATATAAAAACTTTCCCATTATCTTATATTTTTAAGTTACTAGAAAAGTAAAAGAATAAATAGTAATAAGATGAATGCTATTAATGTTTATCATTTCAAAATTATATAATGTAAAATTTTTTTGTTAAATATGTAAACGCACGAAATAAAAATGTCTAAATTAGGATAAGTTTAATTTAAATATATTTAAAAAAATTTATATTTATTTTATTGTTTTTTGACTCAGTTTTTAAACACTTTAAAAAGAGTATAGATTTATCGATAAACCGAAGAGATTATATAGTAATGATTAAATTTAATGGCAAATAGCAAATAATAAAAAAATTTTATTTAGGTTTATTATTGCAAAATAACTTCATTAATTTTTTTTTCTTAATTTTATATAATAGCGTAAAATAATACATATATAAATAATATCTTATATATTTATTAGTAAAGTTAGACAAAATATAAATTATATTATTTAATTTAAGACGTTTTTTTGTTTAAGCATATTTTACATAAATTATGCTTCAAATAAATATAATTATAAATATGACGTTAATAATATACTACAAACATTTTATATTATATAAAAATGTTTTAGTAAAATACATACCGACTATATTTTAGTGTATCTTAATTTATTTATTGGAGTATTTTTAGAATTCAACTGTATTGTAATTTTTAAAAAATATCCATTATTATAAAAATTTCATTGTAAAAGCATATTTTAGGTTGAAATTTAACTACATGAAATATCAACTATTGTTGAAGTAAAGTAATAAATGCGTTTTAAGATAAGTTTACGAAATATTACTTTTTAATTTTAATATATCTTAATGATATTTCTTTAATAAAAAAAGTATGTTCTCGATAAGAAAGGAATTCCAAATGATATTAGTTAATTATTGTTTAATCAACAATTTCGAAAAGTTTAAAAAATACTTGATTTATCGTTGATTAGAAAAAATTACAAAATTAAAATAAGTATTCAACAATTACTCTCATTAGAACAACAATTCTATAATGCATTATTTTTATAGTAATGAACTCTTCAATAAATGAATTGTAATCAAGTAGGTAATTAAAAATAATTAAAGCATACTTTAATAAACCAATTCATTTATTTTATATATTAAAATTAAAAATTCTAATAAAAGCAGCAACATTATAAGTAATAAACACTTTGTAAATGAATATATTATAAAATCACAAATAACAGTCTTAACAAATTTAGCTTTATCTTTAGTCAAATAAAGCTTTTAATTTATCCTCATATAAACATTCATTAACATGAATTAAAATTTTTGTATTGAAAAATAAAGTTTTATCATTAAATGCCAATTCACCATAAAAAAAATTAATTTATAGTAAAACAGTTTCAATGTACATATTTATAATAAATTAAAGAAAAAATGCAAACATATTATTTTATTTAAATGATTCAAAGCAAAGAAAGAAGTTTTTTATTTTAATATATCGTAAAAACAATTTAGAAACATTGAAAACTAAATTTTTATTAATCAATTTCACATATTTTTATATATTAGAAATTAAATACTATCCATTAAAAATATTATATTACGCATAATTATCTTATAAATATTTATAACAAAAAATTTCACGTTCCACAATTTGAATTTTACCTATAAAAAGGGAATTATAAACTTAAGTTTCTACTATTGCATTTCTTCTTTAAGTGTTAAACTAAAGTAAAGCTTGGAAATTTTCTAGAAATTATATAGAGTATATTCTTTTGAAATTTAACAACGATATAACTTTTAAAAAAATGTACATTTAATATTTATTTATGTTCATATAATAAATGGTAAAAATAGTTTTAAGTTATAATAATATTATCAATACTAGATTTCAGTTAATGAAAAATGACAAAATTTCGAATACAGTAGTATTTCAATCAAATTCATTTTTCAATAGTATTTTTGTAAATTTGTAGATAAAATATTTCTAATATACAAAAAGTAAAAGTATATGATTTAAAATGTTCTAACAATAAGGTTTTTAAAAATGTATATGGATTATTAAAGCATACAAATATTTGATGTAATAAATTGTCTGTAATATCAAAAAACATTGACTAGATTTAAAAGGTCTTATTATTCTTTTTTTTTTTAAATATTTTCTTAATTGTCGTAATATCTAACAAAGTGTAAACCTTTTACATTTTTCTAAATTTATAATAAAGAAAAAAACAAATGCGGTAAATATAGGGAAATATTTATGTATTGAGAAATATTAAAATGTAAAAAAAATATCTTAAGTTTTTAACATTTCTAGACATAGAAATTTTTATGTATATTATAAAAATAATACACATAAATAGAAAGTTTGAAAGAGAAGTGATGACTTTTAAAAAATTTTTTAATCCTTTAAGCTCCATATTTTATTCTCTAATATTATAAATAATATTTTGAGTTTTTCAAAAAGACATAAGTTAATATAAATAATTGTTAACCTTATTCAAAATGAGTATTTCTATGAAAAAGGTTAGTATCTATTCTTATAAAGATCATTTTCTTCTTATATTAATATAACCTTCAATAAACTTATTTTATCTCTGAAAAGGTACAAATTCGTATTCATGATGATTGAGGTAAAAGAAAGATAAAGTTATTGTAAATAAGAGGATACAATATAATATAGTGACCTAAGTGTTTAGAAAAATTTTCGTTTTCTAATACAATAAAAATAAATTTATGAAAAAGTTTGAAATTTAATGTTAATTATATTTAAAATACCACAAAATGTCATTATAATTAAGTTAGAATAAATATGTAAAATTTTATGTTGCTATAAATCTATTTTTTAACAACATATATAAACATTACGGCAATTGACAAATATTTATTTTATTTGATAACAATAACTAAATATATGTATATATTATAAAATAATATTAATATAATACATTTAAAATTTCTTAAATAGTACCAAATATACATTAATAAATTTTTGTTTGAAAAAATTTATGTAAATAAATATATCAAATGACCAGATATGGTAATAACAATATGTTCGGGAAAATCAATTTATATAAAATACTATAATTTATATATGAAGATAAATATCAATTATAAATTGTTATATAAAAAAGTTTATTACATTATTATATATCATACCTCTAAAAGAGAGTAACAATAAAGTTAAAATAGTTAGAAATTTGTTAAAAATATTATTATTATTATTATATATTATTTATAAATAACTAAGAAGATCTAAACTGATAATTCCTCTTTTTATAGTCAATTTTATAAGGATTTATGAAAGATTTTCTACAAGTCTGATTCGTAAATAATGACTCCTGCTGATGGATGGTTTATAATTGTAATAAAAGAATAAATTGTAAAGAAATTGTTTTGAAAATTGTTTTCAAATATGTCATTTTGACAGATTATCTTCAAATTAACAAAAAAATATTTGTTAAATTATAATGCAATATTCTTCTGTTATGAAAATTAATTTTCTCCAAGTTTTATCAATATTTTTAGTAAATTGAAATAATCGGAGCATCTTTTTACAACGCTTAGACTCCAAAATTGTAACGGAACTTGAAATCCAAAACAAAAAAGCAAAGCAATATTTTCCTTTGAAAATTTTCCTTTCAGATGATTTGTTGATAAAAGAAAAAATGTTGTGCTAAACATAAATATATGAAAAATTAAGGATGTTTTGTCGAAATTCCAATGAAGCCATAAATATATTTTTTGAAAACTCAGTAAACCATGTAACATTAGTGCAATAAAAAAGCAAGATACCTTAAATAGTTAGATTTTTAATGTAATAGATTATTAAAAGTGTAATACTTACAAGATTATAAAAAATTATTATTGATAGATAAATGATAAGTGTTGAACTATTTGAAGATGTTGTATTAAAAAGTTGATACTTATAAGCTATATAAACAACTAATAAGGAAGTTATTGAAATGTAAATGGCTTCAAAAACAGCGATTGTTAAACAACCACCTCTAATAAGACATGAATCCATACAACATAATGGTTCTAGTTCTAAATGACGAAGCTTAATTTTATCACGGAATGTTAGAGGCTTTTTTAATTTTTTGCTAATTGCTTTATTATTTTTATTAGTTACATCCATTTTTAATATAAATAAATAATATAATACAGAAAATGTTTGGCAAATAAGAAAAGAGTAATACTAAGCTTTATGTTATATGGCTTGTTGAACATTTCTTGATTTACCATGCATTATTAACATCTAAATAAAGTTATATTTAAAGAAGTAATTTTATTTTTAAAAGTTTTATATAAATTTTCAAAAAGTATACTTCGTACTTTTAAACGTATATGAAAAGATATTTTAAGAATTTATTATTTAAAATTTTTTTCCACAAATATAAAATCATATATGCATTACTAATTGTTTTAACAAAATCTACTGTGTCCACATTTTTTAAAATATGGAAATGGGGAGATATAAGATGGTATTGTTACAACACGTTTGGGCGGAATAACAATATTATTTCCATTAAGTAGTGCTGCAGATTGAGTGATAAATCCAAAACCATTATTAATAAATGGTGTTCTTCCATTATGTCCAGGTACAGTAACGGGAATAATATTCGAACTAATAATGGAAGGATGTTTTATATATCCAGAATATTTTATAGCGTAAGGATTAAAAATAAGTTGACAATTAATCAAGATTCCACAAGTGCACAATAAAATACTAAAATAAAATAAATAAAAATCACTAAAATACTTTACTTACAAAATTTTAAAGTTTAATTTGACATTAATCATTGTTTAAATATTAAATAGTTGATTATAATAATAAATTATTAAGCGATACTTTTATTTAAATATATTTTTATTATAATTAACCTGTTTTAAAATAGACTGTAAAACATCAAAAAATCTTAAGATTTATTATTTGAACTTGTAAAATTGTCTATTTTAAAATTATATATTTTTATGTGTCAATTCTAAGTTTATACCAATATATTAAATTATTTAAGTAATATTTTTGCGTCTATCATTTAAAAGAATGTCATTAAATGTTTTTGAAAATTTTATTAACTGTAAATGCTTAACTAATAATCTTGTCAGAAACATAGTTATTAATAGAATAAATAAGTACTTTTTTTTGAATAATCATTATTAAAAGAAACTTTTCATTTTTGTCTTTTATAGTGTATTCACTTACAACCATTATTTAATGTTAAATTTCTTAAGAATAATTTTAATTATTTTTTTATAACTCAATTGGTCTTTTGAGGACCGCTCCCTAATTGAGCGTGCAATATTGGAACATAATCGTCATATTGAGCTTGATAAAAGTTTCCATACAAAGGCCCATCAAGATCATATTTTTTTGAAAATTCTTTAACATTCCATTTTAATCTATCATCCCTAGAACGATTTGATGCTTTAGTCTCGTTAGTAGTATCTATTTTTTGTTTTTGCTTGTAAACAAGAAATATATATCTGTGAAGACCAGTACCTTTAGGTGGTCCACTTCCTATGTACTCTGCAATTGTTTCACCTTTCTCAACATTATTTCCAGGAATATTCATGACAAGCCAATGCTTGCATTCTCCAAGTATTGGTTCCTTTCTTGAAGGTGCATCAGGATCTAAATTCATATATGTATTTTACTATAAAAATTATTTTTTGTTTGCTAATCCAATAGCTACAGTTTTGTATTACTTTAAGGAGTTATGTAGAAAAATTAATCAAATTTTTGTATTTTAAAAAAAAAACCTATTAATAGAATGCTAATAACTAATTTTGAATTACTACATATTTACTTTTAAAGAAAATACATAGTGTTTTAGAATTCGTTACCTGTCAATACAAGTGTATAATATGTTGAATCATCACATTCAAAAAAAACGTTTGGCTTATTTTTTACTTGTGTTGGAGTTAATTCTTTACCTAAATCAACAAAACACTCTTCATACACGACTTTTACAATGTCATTAGGTGCATTACAAATATCTGGTGAGACATGATTTGATAAAAATATTTCTTCTATCATATTAGAAATAATGTGCTTTAAGAGAATAAAAAATTATTAATCAATTTTTATTGTAAAATGGTTGACACAAAAATATTTTTCAAACAAACGTACTTAGAATTATATAACTTGATTGCTATAGAATACTAATGATAACAATTTTTATTTGATAAGACAATTACCTATATACATTAATGGTAAAATATTTGACTTTATCATTAATTCAAAATGATACATTTGCTTAAAAAAATAAATCTTGAAAAACATAATCATATACATAATTCTACAATATATAAAAATTATATTGAGTAAAGCATTAATTTGTTTTGCACTAATTATGAGTTTAATATAAGACGTATTTGTTAAATATATTTATAAACTTTATTTTATAATATTTCTATGGAAAAATTTTTACAGACATTGTCATATTAACTTGACATTTAAAAAATCTTAAAATAACATATAATAAACTTTTGAAAATATAACAACTAAGATTTTTTTGAAATGATGAATGATTTTGATAATTGTTTATTTATATTTGTTGTCGTACACTTTTTTCGTTATTAATTCAATAAGAACCAACTCCTGTATATGTCGTTGGTGATATTTTTGTTGCTGACCATCCACCATGAGAATGTCCTTGACTACCTTCTTCATGACAATTTTTGAAATGTTTATGAAGATAATTTTGAGAAATTAATGGTTGAGTGGGTATATGGTGTCGAGAAGAAATTCCGATATACTTTATTTCGTTGTCATATTTTTCATCTTCTGATATACTTTGATGTTCAGTACTTGCCGTTTCACTAGACTCATATGATTCATTTTTTTTATCATTTACCTCTGATAATGTATTTTCTTCCTCTATTTCACAATTTTCTTCCATCATCTCTTTTTTTTGCTTATCAAAGCAATCACTACACAAAAAGTATAAGGCGGGAGTTGCATTTTTTTGACAATCTGCGTTAATACAAGAAACTGTAGTATTGGCAAAAGAAAAAGATCGGGATATTCTCGATCTCGGTAAAGTATGCGCTTTTATTGGTGTTCCATTTTCTGAAAAATTATTGTATAAAGGACTTTCTATAAGCATCGAATCGTTCTTTAGCATTTCTTATATACATCTTTACCATATAATCTGTATGTTGATGAACATAATTATGTAATAAAACAGTTAGTACACAGTTGGATTGTCTAAGTTCAGAAGCCTTAATTTTGAATGATTTTCCTTCAAAATCATTTAGTGATTTAGATTTTTTGTGTTTCGGTTTATTAAACTTCTTTAATTTTAAAAAATGATTAACTATTTCTTTAAAAATCCTTGAATTTTTGGCTTGATCTGTTGAAGAAGAATTTCCTTTAGTATTTGATGATTTTAATTCATAATTAGAATTAGTAGAACCGGCTGCTAATGTTAAAAGTTTTTCAGGTACAGGAACAGTTCCTGTTGTTATTGGAACACTTTTCTTTTTACTTCCTTTCTTTAAATCCATTCTAACAATATCCATATATTCTCCAATTAAAGCTATTTGATTTTCAACTGTTTCTTCTTTTTCAATTTTTTTCCATATTTCGGTATCTTTAAGATTGTTAGTCCAAGTATAATCATTTCCAGGATCAACAGAAAAATGAATAGGCAGTAAATTTCTATTTTTATCAGTAATAGGAATTGCTTGAAGACAAGTATTAAAAGATGTTGGCTGTTTCATGGCCACTAATGGTGAAAAATGTGATGAGTCATAACAAAGTATTAATGGAGATCTGTGACACATTGATGCAGGCCATTCTAAAGGAAGGTAAATACCACCAAAGTTTATTGGTGATAATTCCTCACCTGCAGCATTTCTAAGAATTGTATCAGCAACAACAATTATGGGACGCTTTAAAACATTAGCTAGTGCATAAACATGAATTGTTTCCAATGACTCATATATTATATCATCCGACAATGGTGGTATTGTATTCGATGAGGATAAAGAATTTTTATCAATTGATTCTGTTGAGTCACTAACTTTTTCCTTACCTTCATCTTTGTTTCTTTTGGTTTTGCAACTAGCAATTTCTAATATTTCATTCCACTCTTTTTCCCATTCTTCTTCACTAAAAATTAATCCACTTTGCTTATTATTTTTTTCTTCACTCCATCTCCAACGTCGTTTTAAATTTTGCTTTTTTTTACTGTTAGTTAATAAATTCCATACAGCATTTCTCAATGCCAATTGTGAATCATGGACACCCCAAATTCCAAGTGAAATTGCATGCATTAGACAATTTCCGTCACCAGTTGTTAAAAGTGGAAATAATTTTTGTGATTTTGTGGAATCCATTGTACACCACCAATTTAGATGTCCTGACGATTCTAGACGGCGTAAAACAGATAATTCTATCATCTCTTTTTCTAAAAATAATTTAAATTCTGGAATGAATGAATCTAGATTTGGAAGAATAAAAGCATATGATGAATTTGATACAGACGTTTTTGATATTGAAGGAGTTGTTGAAGGTGTTTGACGGTGGTTTATTATTCTACCAGACCTAGAGATTTTATCATCTAAAAAATGTATAATAGTAAGTAAAAAAATTTAATTATAAAAATACCATTTTGAACATTTTCGTTCTTTTGATCGGTTTTTTCTTGGTAATTCATTATAAAACAATCTCTACATCAATATATAATTTTTTAACTTAGTAAATTTACTTCATATAAATATAACACCTAAAATGTTATTATTGGATTATTTAATATTTCGGTATATAAACATAATTAATAACATCTAAAGACGATTATATACAATAGTTTGTTGATGAATTTTACTGTAAAATATCAAAGGAAAAAATCTTATTTTAATTTTGTGTTAGAATTATTATTTGCTAAAGTAAAAAGAATTTTTATAAAACTATAAAAGTCAAGAAATAATATTGAAAGCACACGTATTTTTACTCTATACCTTTTTGATAAGTGTTATCAAAAAGACTTATAAATATTTTTTTAAAAAATTGTGTTTAACAAAAAATAACATTTCTTTTTGTATAAACATTAATCAAAATTATTAGCAAAGTATATTAGACATATTTTTATAATAAAGTTACCAAAGTGTGTTAATAATAGTAGTGTTGAAAATTGTACAGAAATTATGTATATAAATATATTATATATATAACTCTCCATTTAATAGTATATTTGGGATGACGCAACTATACATTGTGAAATAGAGAAAATATTTAAATCTTTAACAATAAAATGATAAAATTCGAGGAATTTATATAACTCTAACAATTTTATCATCGTTGGGAAATATTATGTTTTCATTTAATATAATAATAGAAGCATTTATTAATAAGATTATTTTACCATTTTGCTTAATTATTATATTGTGAAAGTTCTTAAAGAAGGTTAAAAGTTTATAGATCAGTACAAATGATAAAAATTAGATCGATTGTAATTATTACATGTTAAAGATATGTTAAACTTGAAGTATCAAGTAGAAAAGACTTTTTGAAGGTTTGAACATATATTTTAAAATTAATAACTAATAATTTTAAGATGAGTAATTTTTGTTGTTATTTGGAATTAATTAAATATAATGATATTCATAAACAGGTAAAAAATAAATATTTAATATTGTAATGAAAATGCAACACATATTATTATTACTAATAATTTGGAGAATTTTTTTGTATTTTTATAATATAAAAAATTAAATTTAAAAAAGCGATGTTTAAATGAATGTATGTAGTAATTATATAGCATTTATGATAATATTAAAATAATGTGCATTTGATGAAAATGTAAAGCAATATAAAAATATTTAAAACATTTAAAAAAATTTTGGTTATATATTATTTAATTTATTGTTCAATTAATATATTTTGCTAGAGATGACTTTATAATATTTTTATTGATGAGCTAATAAATGTTTCGCAAATAATCCTTTAAATAAAGGCATAAAATGTTTATAATATAAATAAATAGTTTTAGTAAAATTTAAAAAATATCACATAATAATGTGAAACGTCTGTTTCCCTGTAGTATTATCAATAATCAAAAATTTTACTATTTTTAATCTTATTCATTCATAATGTATATATATATATATATATATGTATATATATATATATATATATGTATATATATATATATTTTAATTTCTCGATTGTAGAATAAAATAAATATTATTTTAAATTTAAAGTTATCTAAAATATTTAAATTATGTATTGGAGAAATATTATATTTATTTAAAGAAATAATAATGTTTTTTTTTGTATCTTTAATTATAATTAAATAAATGTCAAAAATATAACGCATAAAAGGATGTATTCTTTCATTACAAAATTCATGATAAATTTAAAAAATTCATTAAATTTTCAGAATAATTTTTATTACCAATTTAGTTTTAATGATGATGGAAATATTTAAAAGTAAATTTTTTGTAAATTTAATGGTCTAATAAAATTAAAACAAACTAATCTTCGAAAGATAAAATAATTTTATTTTTAATGCACCCCAAATACTGGAATTATAAAAACAAAGTAGAATCATTTAATAAGCAATATATAAAGGTTTAAAAAAATTATCTTGTTGATGTTTTTAAAAAATCAAATGTTAAAAAATAAAGATAAACTTCTAAGTAGTTTGAAACAAATTTAATAAAAATGGTCCTTTATTTAAAAGGGAACCACAAAAATTGTGCAAAAAAGTAATTTTTAACTTATTTGTAAATTCATTTAAATCATATAATGAAATTATATAACATTAAAATAATTTGAGATTTAGCATATAATATAATAATAAGTGTATGAAACATTTTTGATAAAGAATTCCTAACATTATAATATTTGTTATTTATGAAAATAAATAAAATTAAACTTTTAAAGTATTTAATTACTATATTTTATGTATTAATTATAAAAGCTTTTTTTAATTTATATATCGAGTTCCAGAAATACTGTTTTTACTATTTTTGTAAAAATATGTATATATATTTCATAATTATAAATAAATTTAATATTTGTATGTTTAAAAATGTATTCCTAAAAAAAGAGTTTACAGATAAAAATATCATGGGTTTAAATTTTTATATACAACCTGAATTATGAGTAAATAGCAAACTGCTAATATGTATATATTAAGAATTGAAAAGAAAAAATTTTTTGAGATGTATAAATAAGAAATAAAAAAGAATTAGAGTATATAAAAAGAAACATATAAACTTTGCTATCACGTATGATAATAAGTAATGTTTTTAAAAAAATGAAAAAATATAGGAATATATTTATGCGTAGATGAATTGAATTAAATATATTCAAATAGCATTAAAAATAAATTACATAACTTAGAAATGTTTCATACAAAAATATTTATTTAATTAAAAAAGTAGTAATGTATTAATTATAAATTATCTTTATGTAATAAAAAAATTATAAATATTTATTATTTCTGTTTAAAGTTTTCCACAATTAAAATTTTCTTTCTACCTATTTTAGCAAATTATTTAACATGAAAATAAAATTTTTGGAAAACTTTTAAGTATAATAAATAATGCTATAAGTATACAACATATTTTTAAGTAAAATTTTCTTTATCTGCATATATATAATCTTCTATCTAAGTATTTTCTTTTCCAGTGAAATTTTATTTAACTTAAAGCGGAGCAATATTTTTTTAGCTATTGGTTAAACCTTTGAAACGTGGATTGTACTTTATATGAGTATTTTTTAGGAATAAAAAAAATACTTAGAAAATTTTAATTACCATAAATATATTCTAAGTGATTAATGTTGTTATTTGCAATTGATATATTTATCTTAATTAATTAAAGAATTGAAATTTACAAAGAAAAATTTTAAATAATTCAGCTTTCTTTTTCCAACACTAATAATAAAAAATAACTTCAAAATATAATAAAATTTATTAATTTTTCATGGAACAATGATATATTTAAGATATTTTTAAAAATAAAGAACGAACGCAAAATTTTGCTTGACACATTTTTATTTTGCAATCACGTGATATGCAGATATATTTGAATTTTTTGAAAGCAATAATTAAAATATAAAATCTAAAGGTTACATATAATCAACAGATACAAATTTTTTATTTTAATTCTATAAAGGAAATTGGGATTTTAACGAATTATTGAAAATTTTATACAATAACAAATTGATTAAACTTTCTAGATCATAACTATACTCCTTAATAATTACTACGCTAATAAAATTAATTACTTCATATCATTATTATTTAAAAATATTTTTTTAGAAACACTAATTGTTATCTTCTTTCTATGCATCTTTAGAACATACTTCCGATTCATTTATTTTATTATTTAACCGAATATATATTTTGAAATATAAATTTTTTTATTATACTAAATAGTATAATGTCTTTAAAAAAGATTTATAAACAATACTTAATCTTTAAAAATCTAAACTTAGTTAATATAAGTTGACCTTTCAGATAAATTATCAAATGTCAATTTACATAATAAAATTTACAAGACATGCATAATTTTCCTCCTTTTATTTTTATCAAATTTTTTAAATGTCTGCTGTTCATGTATATTGATAAGATATTTAAAATAGTTTGAGGCTTTTTATTTAATCGACTAATATATGTATATGTTATCCTTTTTCTTTACTGATATTATTATTTTCCCATGCTTTTAAAAAATCATATTAATTTTTATTATTTTTGTGTGTTAAAAGATACAATAAGAATAAATATTTTACTAAAAATATTCATTTCCCTACCTATCATCAAATTAACAGTGAATTTGTAAATTTTTAAAAATTTAATGTTAAATTTATTGAAAATATATTATGGAAAACATTTGAAAATTATGATAAAATATAAAAAAATATTACATTCTACTACTATCTTCTATATATTATTTTCTAATGTTACTATTTATCTAATTTATATTTCTTAATTTAAAAACACTTTAATATTATCTTACAAAGGTCTTTTTTATATAAATTTCAATTTTAAAAATGACTTTCCTCACCCTTTAAGACCATCTTTATCAAATATTTTTTCAATTTTCTATATTCATACTACTACAAGGGGTAATAAACATTGTAACTTCATTAAATAATACTAAGTTGCAATTTTATATACTATATTTTAAGTTGTGATGGAAAAGGGTTTTAAAAAGAAAAATGTAAAAAGAGGAAGAGTTACAAGAGAAGTGGGATGATAATGAGAAAATTTAGAAATTGTAAAATAAAAAATGGAAATGATAAAACACAATCACTGTTATTTATGTTTTTTGTTAATATTTTCGCCCAAAACATATTATAATATATTATATATATTAAAATTCAAAATAAAATGTTGAAATGAATTGATAAATTTTTGTTTTTATGAAATTTTATACAAACTTATTGTAACTTTTACTTATCATTCATGCTTATTATTGTTAAAAACCTAGTCTTAAAAATTTATCTTTTTTTGTTTAAGAAAACTATTTCAAGAAAAAATCATTAAGTTCAGAAATATATTGATATTATCTTAGTTTATTTGTGATATTTTTTGTGAATGAAAATTAATGTAAAATCTAATTATATAGCTTTCTTCAAAATATATGTGTAAAATGGCTCCATTAATCTTTGTATATGTGCATGTGTAAAGCTAGAATATGGACAAAACTAATCAACTTTTCTTAACTCTCAAATGAATTACATTTTTTGTTTTTTATTAACATTATTAAGAAAACCATTTAATGACATATCGTTTGTTATTTTTAAACTTGATTTAAATTAAAAAACTATGATAAAATGTATAACAAGAGTATTCCTATGTACTAATGATATTTATTTAAAGGAAAAATTAATGATTTTTTTTTGATAATAATATTATCATTTAAAAAAAATTTTAAAAGTTAATAATGGTACTTTTAATGTTGCAATGATATAAAAATAATCAAATTTTTAAAATAACAGGCCATTTACATATATTTTTATAAAAATGAATTCCTAGAAAAGACGAAATAAAGTTATTTTTATAAGAAAGTATTTTTTGTCAAACATTATTAATATAAATATCATTTTCTATAATTGTATCTCGAAAGAAGATGACTGTTTTAATCAGTATATTTTTTTAGGTTTATTATAATTATTAAAACTATAATTTTATTACATAAGTGCTTTTCTTATTATATATTATAAATAAAGAAAATTGCATCATTTATTAATTTTCATTAAGCATAATTATATTTTTGTCGTCATGGAAAAAATTTACCATTGTTTATTATATTATTTAATTGATTAATTACCATTATTAAATATTAATATAGTATGAGATGATGTAAATGTTATTTTATCCATTATATTTAACAACTTGCATAATCTGATAATTATTTATATATTTTTTATGTTATTAAATTTTAGAATAATATGTGACAACAGTATATCTATAAGAATAATTGTTTTTTTAAGTTTTTGATGGAAATATAATTGAATAAACAATGTATTTATTAATTATTTAATATTAAATATAAAGCTTTAGTTAAAAAAGATTAATTGATATTTTCCTTGGTTTTTTTTTTGTTTATCAAAATGTAATTGATAAATATTTTAAATGATTGGTGTTTTACTTTTTTATTCGCGTTAAGATTTACAATATCTTTTGTCAGTATAATATTTGATAAATAATCTTTACCAGTGATCATCATTTAAATAAAATTTACTTTCTATTTTAATACAATTCTCCAAGGAGTAAAATACTATGAAATAGTGCCAAATCTCTTCAAATTCCCTTATCCCCTTAATATCAAAAGTTTCCTTCCTTCATTATCTCTTCTCAATCCTTAGCATTGTATTAGGTTATCCTTTTTCATTGTTGCTTTATCTTTTTACTTCCCTTCCTTTTTAAATATCTTATAGAAGTTTTAACACAATATATATCGTATTTAAATATTTTTAAACAGTTATACATATTTTTAAATTATATTCATGTCTATTTCTAAACTTTTCTATTTTTTGCTAAAACTCATAAGTATAACGTATTTGTAGTGTGTACTTTAAAAGTTGTAAGATAATATCCTGCGATTTTTGATATTTCCGTATCATTAGACATTTCAATATACCGCTTTAATAAACAAATGATTTAATTTTATGATAAAAAATTTTAAATCTTTTCTATTATTATTGTTTAATTATTTTTATTTTAAAATATCAATATTTTATATTTTTACATTTTTTATGAGTAATAAGGTATATCTATAAAATAAAGATATAAAATTATTATTCGAATAATACTAGTTTGTTATATATAAAAGCTAAACAATTTCATTACTCTCAATCTTCATACAATATACATGTTATCTTTCTTTATTTCACTCCTCCACTTGTCATTTTACAACCAAACTCATTATTATTAAATTATTGATGATGTTAGTACACATGGAAACTAAATTTTAAATTTTTTGGCAATGCAAATAAAATCAAATCTGGTAAAAATATTTACTTTTTAAAAAATTTCCAAGTTAAACTTAATCCTAACTCTTTAAGCTTTTTTAATACATTTTTATCTATATTTATTTTAAGAATTAAATTTAAAATTTTTAAATTTTTTTAAAATTTTGATCAATATAATAGTATTATTTTTAATAAAAAAAATTTTAAAAAACCATTGATGTACCAAGAATTGTTGTTAGTTTATTAAAAATATGTCCTAATGTAATTGATAGATGAATTCAAATTAATTTTTTTTTTATGAAATGGGACATAATTTTATTACTATTCCTTTTTATAAATATAATTCACCATCTTTAATTTTATTTAAATTTTTTCAATCCATTATTAACGTCACTTCCATTTGATAAACCACTCATTTTATGACTAAATATTAACAAACTTAAAATAAAATAAGAAAAGTAACTAGTATGGGTTCTTAAATGTCCAATATGAAAAGACATAGGAGCACAAGTTTAAGATATATTAAAATGTGGATAATAAAGTAAATTCCATCAATTTCCTAACCACATAATTTTTTTTCATCATCAATACTAGATATAGCATAGTCTTTTTTTTATTATATAAAGCATACGTGAAAAAGTTTAAATTATAATAATAGTTATTATAAAAACAAACTCTAATATTTACAAAATTTTAGAAAACTATTTTATCTCCACTAAATATAAAAAAAATAAAATTAGTGAACCTTAATTTGACAATCTTAATAATATCAGAATTAAATAAAAAAAATTTTTTTAATAAGCTATATAATCCTTATTCAAGTGAATTATGTTAAATACTTCCTATTATCAAACATTCCCTTATTTATTTTGTCATTCCCTCACAAGGCATATTATAAAATATATAAAATACGTATATATCTTACTGAGTACATTTCTTCTCACATGTTATTTAATGAAGCACACAACTAAATATATGAAAATATAGTAGTAAAGAATTGGGGACAAGAATTTTAACTCTATTTGTTTCTTTCAACGTTATGCTATCCAATTTTTTACTTCTCTTTTTCCATTTCTCAATTAGTTTATGACGGGTTAATTTGGGAAATGATATGTCATCATATATAGTTATATATATATACTTTAAATCGTTCATAATAAATAAGAATATTTTAATATTATATAAACTCAGTATAATGTGCAAAATATAATAATAAAATGATTCATATAATTAGATAATAAAAGATGTTAAAAGTGTTTCTTTATTTATATATTTTTTGATATTAAACATAGACTTTTAGTATGAAGTGTTTTAAAACTAAGATATTACTTTTATCTAAACAAATATCATGTTAAAATAGAAAAACATAGAGTTATAATGTACATTTTTATCAATTATTCTATCAATTAAAAATTTTCTGACGATATAAATATTTTCGATATTCATTCTTTATAAGTTTTAATTTTTAGCCACTTTTAAAAAAATTTTTTTTTATTTCATCGTTTCTTACAAATATTTCTAAAACAGTAGTACTGTAAATATTAATTGTAATAACAGTATTATTGTAAAGAAAAAATATTTTGCCAAAATTTTGTTAAAAGAAATGCTATTTTTAATAAGTGGTTTCAAAACTTAATACTTCTTTCAGGTAAAATAATATTTTATTTAATTTTAATATATTAATTAACACAGATTTTTTAAATGATATTTAAATGATTTTTTTAGTACGTAATTAAACCAATTAAATGAATACTTATATAATATCATTCAAAACAAATCAAATAATTAATACTATAAATTTAATATTCTTATCCAATTCTACAACAATTTTTAATAGTTTCAGTGTATATAATCGATTTTCACTATTCGACAATATTAATCTTTTCAAAGAAATTAATTGATTGAGGAAAAATCATTAAAAATAAACAGATGAGATATTTATGAAATGCAGGATTGGTGTGGTTACTTAGATGATAATTTATTACAGAGTGCCAATAATATTCCTTGGAAGAAGATAAAAGATTGCAAATTGTCCAATAGCTGTTTAAATTTACCCATATTATTAGAACAAAATTTCAAATTAAATTTATTAAATAATATGATGTTATTATTTGTACTATTAATTATTTTACCTGTAAATGGTGATTTTGTGGATGAAAAAAAAAAGTATATTAATTATTCCTCAACTAAAAAAACTACCCAAAACAACGAAATTGGAAAGAATAAAATCAATGCATTTGTAACAGGAAACGTTAATGCAGATACCATTTTAAATTCAGATATTGTAGATAATAAATCAAAAAAATCTCCAGATCATAATGATTTAGCAACACTTTCTGACATTTTAAGAGAATTATCAATAACTACTCCATGTAACAGAACGTTATCAAATAAAATTCTTCAAAAAATAATTAATGAATCATTAACAGGTGATTTAAGATATAAAATTTTATGGATTTCACAAACAGTAGCAATACATCCACATCTATATACAAAAGAAGTTCCTTTGAATGCAACCCTTACATCTCATTCAATTTTTAATTCAAAACAAAATGGATATGATGTTTATTTAGATTCTGGATACATAAAACCAGGTAGTCGAAGATCTAATCCTACATTTGGATTATACTTAAAATGTAATCCTGAACCTAATTGGGAAGCAGTTGTTGTATACCCAACGTCTAAAGACAACAAATATCTTCATGCAACATTACCGTTAAGAAAACTTGATTCTTGTGGGCTTTCTTCAGAGTGTTATTCTAATAAGGTATGTTATAAAAAATAAGATTTAACTTTTAAAAAAATATTTTTTTTTCCTTATTAAGAGTTTTATTTATTCAAATTATCATCTTATTTGTATAACATTTTTATATAATTAAATGTAATGTCGACATGTCAAGAGGAAAATCTTGAAGTTTTTCCTCTTTATAATTGCAGATATTTAGATGTTAGTAATGTTAAAATAATATTTAAAGAAAATTTTTATAATCGAAGGCTTATTTCCCATTCAAAGTTATACCCATCATTGGTACTTCTAGGCAAAATCCTAAAACCAAATAATAATAAAAGCAAAAATAAGATTTTATTTAAAAATATTCTAATGTACTTTCAATATACTTTCTTCATTCATGCAAAATATTTTTACTAACTATAAATATAAAATCTATTACAAATTCATTAAACTTCTTCTAAATTATTACTACTGACATTTATATAAGTATAATATAATTGAAAAATATTTTTGATTAATTATATTGTATAATAAAAATTAATTCCACTTTTGGTATATATATATATATTACATACATATTTTAATGACATTAAGACAATTGAACAAATATTTGGCTTTATTTGATGCTTAACAGATACTATTTCATCCATATAAAAAAATAAATATTAGATTCTTAGAATCCAACAATTGCTTCTTAAAATCTAATCTCTTACATAATATTTTATCAATTGTCTTTTCTAGCATCTTTTTAACTCACACAAAAGTCAAGTCATCGAAATAAAGTTTATTTTCTTATTTTTAACAATAATTCTTTTTGTTTCTAAAGATAAATTATGTCAAATGGTGGAAAAGGCAATTTTTAAATATTGCCCACCATTATCCTTTTCCTTTTTTACAAATACATGTATAATTAGCTCATTAAAACATTTTACAAATCAATTTTAAATTTTTTTTTCCAACTTTCAAATGTTTAACTTTTCTGTTATTAATGAAAATTTTATTTCAGTGTTCTTTCACATCATACGGCTCTTTAAAATTTTACGCACGCGATTGTTGTAGTGAGACAAAATCATTTTGCCGTTCTGAGGTTTCTCGTATCACATCAATGTGGTTCGTACTTAATTTAATTTGTGTTATAACTTGTCTTTGTTTAATACCAGTTGTTGTACTAGAAAGAAGAAGACAACGTCATGAAGCTAGAGGTTGGGCGTTAATGGAAATTTTCTTAATAGGTGCTGCAATCCTTTATACAATTGTATTAATTGATAAAGTTAATTTTGAAAGCAGTAGTTGTGCATATGCTATTTGGCTTAGACAAATTGGATTTTCAACTTTTTATGGTGCAATTGTTTTAAAAATTTATCGGTATGATGTTAATTATTACTATATAACATACTTATATTTTTTTTAGAAATCTACAAGAGTATCGTGTAAGAAAAGCACATCATGTCTTTGTTAAAGAAGTTGATTTATTGAAATATCTTTGCTGCTTTCTTCTCCTTACAACAACGGGATTATTAGCATGGACTTTTGGTTCATGGACAGATGAAAAGTTATGGAAAGCAGTTTGGCCTCAATGTCATTTACAGACTTGGACATTAATTTGGCATGCATACGAATTAGCTTTTCTTATATATGCTCTTCGACTTTGTTATAAGGCAAGAAATTCAAGTTGGATGGAACGCTGGCAATTTTCATTGGCAATTGTATTTGAAACAATAGTAACAATTATTGCCAATTTTTTAAGGTATGCTTACAGAAAAACTGCAGACTCTGAAATGTTATTAACTATTACTTTTGTTCAACTTCAATTAACAGTAACAGTAAATATTATCATAATTATGGCTCCGAAATTTTATACTGTCACATCTGAAACAAATCGAAGAACATTAACAATGTCTGGTAGTAGTGGTAGAGCTCATCCAAGTTTAGCTAAGTTACGTGACAATTTAATAAATGGCACAATTGATTTTGCCGAAATACCAATAGTTGATATGAATCCAGAAGACATAAGAGCCGAACTAAAAAGAGTGTATACACAATTAAGAATGTATAAACTAAAAAATCTCTATCAAGATAATCCTCATATTTCAAAAAGAAAAGGAGGCAAAAAAAGTACGGACAAAGTTAGCAAAATAAGAAGAATATCACTTCCGCAATCTTCTAGCTCACCTAAATGTGTAAAAAAAGTTGAGGAAGATGAGGAAGAACGAAGTGACTATACCGTTGAGTCTGCACCACACAATATATATTTAAGTGCAACAAAAAAACTTAACTTGGAGCCTGATTTGAGTGTGCGGGTATAAAATGTTTATAAATTTTATAGTATTATAAATTGTCATTTAATTTGCTTTTTGTTTTTCATTAAAATTCTCTTTCTAAGAAATTTTGTAATAAAAATTAAATAAAATAACAAATATTGTTAACAGTATTTATAAAATATTAACCACAAAACAACAATTGAAACAAATTAACGAGATTGCCCTGGAGCAACTGGTTTTTGGAAAGTTGTACGTTGTCCAAAACGTGGTGGTGGATTACGGTCACGTCTAGCTTCACGTGAACGATTTCTTACAACCTTAGAGTGAATAGCACATGAGACGCAATAGTGAAGTTTATGGTAAAGCTTTGGAAGAGCGTATTCTGAAAAACCTTCTTAGACAAATTAATTCAATAAAAAAACATACGGTCATAAACAGAAGCATCAACGATATCTCTGATAGCAGCGGCTTCTACAATATTTCTGACAACGTACTTCTTGATAGCTTTGTCCTTTGGACAACAACGTCCACAATTGGTACAACGAACGAATTTAACGTGTCCACGTCCTTTCTTGTTTCTTCCGTGATTGCGTCTTTTAGTGGTCATAACTGGAACCTAGAAAAAAGTTATTCGTAATAAATATTTAAAGAAATGTATAAATAAAACAATTATTTGCAAAAAGTAACTTGTAAAAATAACTAGGAATTCCGAATAAATTGAAAATTATAACTTTGAGAAATTTTTTAATAATTATGAGAAAATAATATAAAAGCTTTGCTATTTTCAGTTAAGTTGAATCATTCAAATAGTATTTATCTTCAAAGTTTCATAGAACAGTATATATCTTAACACGAATGGGATGATTATAGTTCCTACATAACTAACATTTTGGTACAAACTATATTCCTCTACCCTGCACATCATAAATTTTTCTGCAATTTTTTTAAGGAAATTATTTTTTACACGTACGATAAAAAGGTTTTTGAGGGAAATTTTTTAAATTCTACATACCTTTTTTGAAATAGTAATTTAAAGAGAATAAAAATGTTATTGTATACATATTTTCATCTGATTAGCAATTTTCACTTTAATTACATAAACTTTTTGTTTCTAGTTTTAAAACAATTATTATAAATGAATTCAAAAGATGTCAATATTTCTACTATAAAAAGAAATATGAAATAGTACGTTAAATCACTTTTTAAATGAAAATGTAAACTATCTTTATCTTGTAGATTTGGGATATATAAATTCGATAAATGTATGATTTACAATTTATGGTATAACCAGTTGTGATAATGGAAGAACTGTTAGAATACTCTTAGAGTCTAATTATTTATTATTTTCTAAAAGCAAATAAATCTTGATTTTAATTTTTTATTTCAAATTACAAAGAATGGGCTAAAAACTATTTTTTCATTTCGGACAATACTAAATTTGAAGATAATATGACGAGAAAATCAAAACATTTGTTAATCTTTGAGATTTATTCATTGGTATATTGAAAGTAGCAGTAAACACTCACTAAATTTCTCGAAATTTTTCTATACTGTATATAACCATTCAAACACTTTAATTTATCAAATCGTCATGATAATTGTAGATTCTGTTTATCTAGAATAATGTGTCGTACAAGCTCTTACTTTTATGAAGAATTTAATATCTTCGGATAATTTTATTTTCTCATTATAAATTAATCATTGAGATTCAGAATATGGTTCATTGACTATTTTCATTTATTTTAAATTTGATAAGTTAATTTTATTCATTTTACAAAACTTAAAATTTTTATTAATTTAAACTATATATTTTAGTTATCATAACTTTTGAAATTAATATTTAAAATATAAGCACCTTGATAGTTAATGACATAGTTAAAAAACATTAAATTTCTTCTACTTTCTGTGGAGTTTATGATAAATAAATATTACACAACTATGTCCACAAAACGTTCAAAGTTATAGAAACAACAATGTATTGTATGTTTTTTGTTGAGTTTTTCAATTATTGTAAGGATGTTAAAAACATCAAATATGAAACTCTCTGTTTGTAATTAAATTAGATTGCTCCCATAAGCTTCTATTGAAAATTTTATGCAGAGCATTAACCCATTTTTTCTGAAATATGTTTTTTAATTCTTTATTATCTATATTTTTATTATTATTATTATTGTTTTTAATAAGAATTTAAGCAGGATAAATAATAAAATTGTTTTGATTTTTTAAAATAAATTACTGTATTACGTAAATAATTTAAGATAATATGATTTCTATCCTATAAAAAAAGTATAACAAAATAGTAAATTAAAACAAATGATGCTTAAGAAACTAAATTAATTTTGCTAGTCAAACGACAATATTTTTGATTAATCAAATATAAAGGGAAATTTTAGAATCTTTATTGTTATAACTACAGATAGTTATTATAAAATTTTAAAATGTAATTTTTAACAAATAAAATAAAGAGACAAAGTTTAGTTCATTGAACTAATATTCTTTGAAAATGCTTTATGAAATTATAGTAAAATTTATCTGATAAACTAAAAATCTAATTACAAATGTAAAACTTTGTAATGGACACTTTTTATATTCATATATATATTAAAAGAAAAATAATATTAAAAAATGCATGATTAGAAATAAAAGATAGTTAATAATAATTTTAACGTTCAAAGTTATACTAAAATAATTGGCTTTTATTTTAAATGATAAATTAATATAAATTGTTTAAATAATCTCCGTTTACCATTATTTTAGAATCGTGCTAAATAAGTTTACTGGTAATTCTAATAAATTTTTATAACTGTCAATTTAAAATTTAATTTTTTTAGTTAGAATAAGCAATTTATTATATGATAATTTTAATATATGGAAAAACAATAAATTATAAAGTAAAGTTAAATATCGTTATACATTAAGATGATAACAATTACCATGGCAACCTAAACGAACAGAATTCAATGCCTATTGTAATTTCATTTATTATTTTCAAATGTCATCTATTAATTTTATTCCTAGTCTATTTTTGATAATAACTGCACATACATGCATGGTGGTAACATTGTTTTGGAATAGAGTAAGTCATGTTTTCAATGAATAAATAAACTTCTAATAAAATTTAGAATTACTATGTTAAGAATTCTATGGCACCAAATTCAGATATAGATGTGGATTTGTTCTATGATTTGGATACATCTCTATCAATAAATTTATCACTGTCATCTGTCTTTTTACTGCTTGAATTAATATTACTTTTTAGAAAAGTATATTCAACCCCAATTAACGTTTTCCTACTATTTAATCATACATTTGGAATAATAATTCTTTTAAAATTTATACTTCACTATCACCCAGTACATCACTTTTGGATTCACTTTGCATTATTTTCAGTTCCTACAATTTCAATTCCCGTTGTTCAATTATTTAGGGACTTATCCATGAAGAAACTATGCTATTAAATCATCCTGTAACGAGTGAATTTTTCTCACACTTTTCGTTTTGCCATGTAGAATATAAATTTAATAATGTAAATATCAATTCTCTTTTTTATTATTGAAAAAAATCCATAGACTTTCAAAATCTCGCTTTATAATGTATAAACAATCAGTAATAATATTTTTAAATCCTTGTAAAATTTTTATTTAAAAGATAATAAATTAAAATTACAATTATTAAGCGTCTGAAAATTTTTTTATTTATTTTTGATTGAAGTATTTCTAAATTCTAAAAAGACATTGCTTCGCTTTCTTACAAAAAAAATCAAATTTTAAAAAAATAATGAAGTTTATATAACATGCTTAATAAGGAGGATTTCGTACAATACAATAAAACCTCATAGGCTGAATAGGGAACGGAGCAGTTTGAACCACAGCACCAGGTACTCGTTTTTGGAAATTTTTTGCTTGAGCTTCCAGCATTTTCTGCTGACATTCCTCTAGAAATTTTTGATAATAATTTTTAACATTTTCTTTGTGTTTCCTTCCACCATTATGTGTTTTCCGAACAGATGGAGAATCATGGGTTAGATAAGCGTCACAATAATCACAGTAGTATTTAGGCATGATATAAACAAAATAAAATAACTTAACGAATTATATTCAGATAAACAAGTGCAAAACAATATACGAATGGTATATAGCCATCGATTTCCCAATATTGTTCCAGTCAAGAATAAAAATTGGATTTTGTTCAACAAATGTTAATTTGTGGTCTTTGTAGCCATAAACGACAAATGTTATCTTTTCTCTGTTACCTTAGATGTAACTGTACTAAGACAATAATTTCGAAAGCTTGTTTTCAAGTAGTTTTGTAACGAAAAATATTACATTTCATTTTAATTATGTACTTCCTAAGATATGGAATTATGTTTGTGCAACGGAGTATTTTAAAAATATAAAAAACAAGAGACATAACAACAAATGTTATAAAAATTTTGACTATGTATAAAATATAGTATACAGAAACAAGAAAAATACTAAATAGTTAGTAAAAAAATTGCTGGATTCTTAATTATTTCAAAATAAAAAGGAAGTTAATTCTGAATGTATTAAAAATCCAAGTTATTTTAAGAAAATAAATCACACTTTTGAAAATACATGCTAATTATTTTTAATAAAGTTGTTTTTTAATGGGATTTTTCTATTATCAGTAATCGTTCTTAAAACAAAAAAAAGCAGATACATTCGCATATGAATTAAAATTTATCAAAGTCACAGCATTCCATAAAATTTTTTTATTTTTAACAGTTATGTCAATGCTATAGATTTTGATTTACTTATAACTCAGAATTGTATGAACACTGAATAGTGACACAGTATAAAATTAACAGTCAACTAAATATACTATTCAAAGGATTGTCGAATAATATATTTTATGTCTGACTATGATTAGTTCTGATGAGCTTCTTTCTTTTTTATATATTTTAATAAACACCATATTTTAACTTATATTAACGCTAAAAATGGAAAATTATTGCATCTTACCTCAAGTATAAAACATTTACTAAACAAATACGTTATAAAATTTTTTATTTGAAAATTATATAAAATTTATTTTAGCAACCTTGTCAACGCGACATGGCTCTACGTAAAGAAGACAATAATTCGTCTATACTAAAAAATAATTCTGCCAGAAAAAATGAACTAAATGTAAAATTTACAATATTTTTTATAAATTACTTCTTAGTGGGAGTAATTAAAAATTTTATTGAGTGGCACATTGAGTTCTACCATGTCCATGGTGTTGGTCTTCTTCTTGCTCTGATGTCATGTTATCAATTCCACTAATATGATTCTCTGACACTAAAACAGATTCTACCTCATCTGGAATATCAATTTTCTTCGGTTGTGGCAATAATTCCTTTAGTGTTTTTATCTGATCTTCTGTAAGTGATTTGGGAAATACAACATCAAATATGATTATAAGATTTCCTTTATCACTTGGACACTTTCTGTAAGGCATACCCTCATTTCTAATAAGTTTTAAAGACTTTGGCTCAACAACTTCTCCTGGAATTAAATGATATTCTAAAACGCGGCCATCCAAAGTTTCAATATATTTTGTACAACCACATAAAGCTTCAACAAGATCTAATTTTTGTTCAATTATTAAAATGTCGTCTTTTCTTTCCCATATTGTGTTCTCTTCCTGCTCAAGCTTTATAATCAAGTTCCCAGTTTCAAGTTTTGGGTCTTCCATCCCCTTTCCATTAACGACAATTTTCTCACCGTCTTTCATCCCTTTTTCAACTGTTACATCAACAATTTCCGTATTAGGAACAACTTTATTTCCACTACATTCTTGACATTTGCTTTCAAATATTTCACCAGTTTTTTGGCATTGTCTGCATGCTTCTTGAGATTGAGTAACAATACCTGGCCCAACCTGAACAATCTTAACTTTAATACCTCTTCCTTCACACCCAGGACAAGATTTAACATTTTTACCGCCAACGCCGTTGCATTTCCCACATTTAATTTTTCCTGGTTATTTTTAACTTTCTTTTAGACCCATTATATAACTCTTTTAAAGTAACTTTCATTTGGAAATATAAATCTTCAGCTTTTGTCCTTTGACTTCTTCCTCCTTTTCCACCACCAAACATCATATCAAAAAGATCAAAAGCATGATCAAAACCACCACTACTTCCCATTCCGCCTTCTTTAAGACCTTCCTCACCATACTTATCATAAACTTCCCTTTTTTGTGGATCCGATAAAACTTCATATGCCGCAGAAACTTCTTTGAACTTCTCTGCGCCTTCAGGATTTTTATCAGGATGATATTTTAGAGCAGTTTTTTTATAAGCTTTTTTAATTTCACTTTCAGTTGCATTTGGTGATATTCCCAAAATATCATAATATTTAGTATCGGAAACCATTTTAAAATACTAAAATAATAAGAATTAAACGTTTTAATTTTAGTTAAATTAAAAAACTGAAATCGAATAAAAACAAATTAAAAATAATTAAAATTATAGATATGTGCTAAACTCAAATGCAAAATATAAATGATCATGCTTAGATAAAAAGTACAAACAGGTTAAATATTTTTATTTAGAACGTAGTACCAATGTATTAGCGTTTTGTGTCTTAAAAAGAATGTAAAATATAGAAAAAGTATTCATTTGTTAAAAATTTATAAAATCAAATGTATTATATTACAGTGAGGCAAGATACATGTTTTACAAAGATTTTGTCATATAAAAAAATTACTTGTTTATTGTAAACAAAAGTGAAAACTGATTTGTAGAAAAAAAAATTCTAAATAACAAAAAGTTTATTTTGTGAAGATACAATTTTGAACTCTTAATCAACACAAGTAACAAAAACAATGCTTAAAAACAATTTATGAAAAAATTACTTAGCCTTGTTAGCTGCCTTCTTTAATCTGTTGAATTCGTGTGTAATGATGCGGTTCTTGAGTTGTTTGATTTTCATTACTTTGTATCTTTCAAAGTCATTAAGCTTAGCACGTTTTTCTTTAGCAGCAATTTTTTTAGCCCAATTTGTTTGGTTAAAGGCTTCAACAACACCGCTGGATTCAAAAGCTTTTTGGACTTTTCCGGTACGTTGTCCAACACGAAGTGGAATTTTAAATTTAGTCAAAACAATCTTTTTAAGGTTGATAACTGATCTTTTAACTCCAGTGGTTGGTCCGTCGATAAGGATCTTTAAAAAAATTGTAAATTACTTATATAATCACTTACTCTGTTTCCATCAACAACATTAACAATGGCAGCAAGTTTTCCCTTGAATGGCCCATCATTTATAAAGACAATACGTCCAATTTCAACGTACTTAGTGTAAATCATAATAAAAACCTGCAATTAAAAAATTTTTACATGTAAATATTAGTCTGATAATTGATAAAGACTAAAAGATTTTAAATTAAGACGTTCAGTCTGAGTTAAAGATAAATTTGTAGGAAATGCATAATTTTTAAAAAAACACTTAAACAGACTCGTTTTTAGTAATTATTTAGTATGAAAAATGCAATAAAAAAACCCTTGTACAGCCTGAAGCATTTGAAAAAACGAAATAGGAAAGAAATTTATTTACCGTATAATGTCTTCTTTCCAAAATATGCGTTGCAAGATGTAGCGATTTTTTTGGACAATAGAACCCTCTCGAAGAATTGTGTCGCTTTTACCAATCTTAGTTACAGTCAAGTCAAGTAAGAAAACTTTCTGACTTATAAGATTGATAAGGTATTATTATCTAATAACATTTGAACACATTGTACTTTATAAATAAAACTACAGAATAAAAATATCTGTGAAGCAGTAATGTTTTTCATTTGAAAGTTGTTTTAAGAAGAAACACAATTTGGAAAAACGGCTAATAGCGTATTTAGTGTTTTGAATTTGCGTACTTAAAAGTTAAAGATCTCTTTTTACGTTTAGAAACAAGGTACCTTCTTTTATTATAGTTTGTTAGCAATTTGTATTACCAAGATGTATTGGGATCGTAGTAATTCTCCTGATAGTGACGAACTTCGCGAACAACTTCGGGAAGCTATTGATAAGAGAGATGAAAAAAGAATTGCAAGTAGTAAGGTATGTTATTGATGATTCCTGTAAAATATACTTTTTAGAGCGGTGAAAGGTTTTCAATTGGTGGGATATTAAAGTTGTTACGAAATAATTGTTGTTTTAATGAACATCAATTTAAAAAACCTTCAATTATCAGTAAAAATGGACAAATTAACATAACTGAATTTAAAAGTTTTGTATCAAATATTAATGGAAAACAACAACAATTTTCAATACCATCATTTAATCCTCACTTACCTCCTCCTAATATGATAAATTTTTCATGTAGTTCTAATTTGTTTATTCAACCTGCTTCGTCGGATGAAATTGCTGGTGCTGTTATTCATCCCACTGATCCGGTCGTAATCAGAAAAAAATTTAGAGAAGGTATGAGTAGATGTAAAATCTGTAAAAATAGATTCCTTGAAAAGCAACAATATGAAAGACACCTAAGAGATAGGCACCCCATTGAACATTTAAAATATTTGATACAACAAGAAGATGAAATGGAAGAACAGAGGAAGTTTGAAATAGAACAGAATAGATTAGAAGAAATAGCTACTGGTGGTTTTATTCCACCAGAATCAGAATATAAAGAAATTTGTGAGTCAATTATCCTTGAAAGTATCCCTTTACCAGGTGAAGAGGATAAAGGTTTCGGTCCACATATTAATAAAAAAGGGCGTTTGGTGATGGGAAAGAGGACTTTTGTTAAAAAGAAGATAAGCCCACAATGTCCATTCTGTGATAAAAGATTTAGGAATGAGCATTCATTAAAGAAGCATATCGAAAAAAAACACGAAGAAAGTAAGGAATTTTGGAGTTGTTTAAGATGCTTTAAACCTATTAATAATACAAGGGAAAAATATTCTCATAAATGCGAATTTGTAGGTTTTTACTCATAAAAATTTTAGTACTGGTTAATTTTAGACACATGTTTGTTTTGAGTGCCAACCCATTCGAAACCTGTGCACAGAGGGGCGCTTATTAGCTCATCGTTCAAAATTTCACCGTGGAGCTAATTCAGGTTTTAGATGTAATGTTTGTAACGCAAAATTTTTAACTCCTCGAAAATTGAGAAAGCATAAGAAGATGGCTCATGTTTTCACAAAGATTTTTCCATGTCATTTTTGCGATGAACAATTTATAAGTGAACCTGCTGTAATTGCTCATGAACGAATCCACACAGGAATAATTAAATTTGAATGTAAAATTTGTGACTATAAATGCAATAGATACATCTATATGGAAGAACATAAAAAGGAAGAACACGGGTATATTTGTTCAATTTGCCAAAATAAATTTAGTGAGTGGACGGATATAAAAAATCACACACTATTGGAACATGGTGGATATTTAACCAGTGAAACAAATACAGGTAAGATTTTACTTCTAATAAAATTCCAGGTTTTGTTTTTCCTTATGGATAGAGCAAATTTAGTCAATTTAAAGCAAATAAAAATAGAATTTGTTTTTTTATATGAATATAATTTGTTCGATCAAGCAAAAACTATCTGAACTCAAATTTTAATTAAAAAAATTTCTTTTTCAGGATATATTGAATGTCCCAGAGTATGGGTTTTATATAAAGGAGAATAAATAATACCTTGCAAACATCAATGTCAGGAAATTTAAAAAAAATTATTATTTGTTTTATTAAAGTTATAAAGTTTATTTTTTTATTTAAAAATGGTTCCATCATTCTCATCTTTGCCATTATTTAACAAGAGTTTTTGTGATTTTTGAGAAATTGAATTATTTATTAATCTTTTAGAAGTGTTTCTTACGCACTGTGTTTCTAACTTCTTTTTACATTACTTTGCTTTACATTTTATTTATAATTAATTGATAATATTTTAACACGAATCGTTGTCAACGACATAAACACATATTGGTGTTATGTATATCTGTGGTTTTGATAACCTTTTTCACAACAATTTGCCCCGTACACTCAGAAAACTACTAGTTAGTTTTTATGTGATTTAATATATATTTAAATACACCTTTATAGTTTTTAAATTTATTTTTGATTATAGATCATGAGTAGCAAAGATTTCAAACAAGAGATGCCTCCTCCTGGAGGGTACCGAAATTTTAACTTTTCTAGGACATATGCAAAACAACTATTTAGACGTAAGATTTATTTTTGTTCTTTTTATATTGTTTTTAGCTGGTTTGGTTAGTGGTATTATTGCTGGATGTACTCTTTATGGAATATATCAATCATATATGATTCGTAAACATATAGTTACTGAAAAATTTGAAGATGTTGATATTCAAAATGCAATGGAACCTTTCTTGGTTGCAGAACGTGATAGGGAATGGCTCCGTTTTCTTAAAAAAAATCGAGATTTAGAGAATGAAATAATGAAGGATGTTCCGGGTTGGAAAACAGGAACGTGGTATGGCGAACCTGTATATTTTACTCTTGGTGATAAATGGTGGGATCCTTCTATAATTGAGGCTTATGCTCACTCAGCTACGTCAGATATGAATACTGAGACTTTTTGGAAACATCATAGTGAATACGCTGCTCCTAAATTTTATGACAAATATTTACCAAAATGGTTGCTTCATTACCTGTGGTAGTTTATTTCATATATTATAAATAGTTTAATGTTTATGTATTTTGTAAACAAATGCATTGGAAAGTTGTGCATAACTTTAGATTGTAGGAAGTTCTAAAATAAAAAATACTCTTATTTGTTCCTTTCTGTGGTGTGTATTCTAATTAGTTTAATCAACTCTCTGGAATAGTTTTGTTTAACTTGGGTGTTTCGTTTATTTTTATTACATTTAAAGCTTGCAGAATTTAATTTTTCCAATTGAAAATGTCAATAACAGATAGTATTAAGAATTCAATGAAATTTCATATGTACGCTAGTGAGATATATTTATGTTGATATCGAATTTAATGTTTAGAATAAGTAAATAAATATAATGATTATACCATAGAAATTACATATATAAGAAGTTAAATTAATGACAATGTATTTGTGTGAAATTTAATTAAATATTTAATAATTGAGATAAATATGATTTACTAGACTAATTTTCATCTTCAAAGGCATTGTCAAAACCAGCTTTTTCAGCGGATTTTATCATTAAATTACTCCATATTAAATGAGGATCTTGACTTGGATTATAGAAAAATAACTTGTAAAAGAGTTTATACCATTTGTAGATTTTTAATTGATTATCAGTTATATACTGTCTATAATGTTCACGAAGGACAATATAAGCAATCATAAGTTGTTCCTCTGTTTGAACAGCTCCATTCCTAAATTGACGTATAAAAGCTAAATCTTTTATTGGGTCATAATAACAATTTTTTCCAATATTATCAATCATGTATATAATCAAAGCAAAAGTACCTGTCCAACCAACACCATTTGGACATTGAATAACAATAGGTCTTTTATGTGCAGAATCAATTGTTGAATAATACAAAGTTAAAAATTCCCAGGCATGTAATGGTTTACCTATAAATATGAATATTTATTATAAAATATATAATTACCTCTTTCTGGCCAATCTTTATAATGAAGTAATCTAAACGGGACTTTTTTTGAACCATTTGTAATGTAAAAATCCACTATATGAGTTCCTGCATGTAAGGTACCATAGTCTGTTACTTTAACAACAGTATAGATGTCAAAAGAGCATCTATCAGTGTTGATTGGGAAGCATTCAAGCCATGTAATTGCATGATTTGTCTGTTCAGCTAACAACACAAGTGTTCCAACGTTTTTTTTAAACATCATATCAACTACTCCATTTAAAGTACTTTCTGTAGGTGCCTGTAATAGTTTATTAAAATATAAAATTATTAATTTTATACCTGACACAATATAAGTTTTCTTTGAAATCCTTCTTTAATATCATATGATAATTCATTTGCATTAATATATTTGGAAGTATGTTGATTTTTTGAATCTATTGAATTGCCAAATATACTATTTGCATCAAAGCAAGGTATATCATGATACCTATTTTTTCTTGATAACTGAGGATCCTTCTCAACTTTATACCAATTTTTACAAAGATTACTTAATGATTTTTTATCTAAATTTCCAGCTTTCTTTAGTTCTACATACATTTGATTAACTATTCCTTGATCCAAAATAATTGAAAAATATAAGAAGGCTTTCATTTCGGAATTTATATCAGAAATCAATGAAAAATTATCTTCCTTATAGTTTGAAACTTTGCTCACAAACAATAAATAAGCCTTTTTATCGACAAGAATTTTATTTGAATAAAAGTAATCGATTATTGCTGCTATAATATAAGAAAATTCGTGTGTTCCAATAGCTCCACCATATCTGGATTCTCTTACTATTTTAACAATTTGTAGTGGATTAACAATGGATTTATCAAAAATCATGTATTCAATAATACATGCAAAATAAATATAAATAAACATTGTTGAACCAGCTCCATGACGAGAAGTTATTAATATTCGTTGATCATCGGCAATTTTATTAACAACATTGTAAAGATTAATTAATGCGGTAGTTGACTCTGGAGGTGTGTGTTCTTTCCAACGTTCAACATGAAATATATTAACTATTCTTTCTTTTCCATTATTACTATTTTTTATCCTGTAAGCATACACGGAAATATTTTTTAAATTATAATCTTGTGTTTCCTCCTTAGTAATATTAATATACCCATAATTAATATTAGAATTCAACCAATATTCCCATGAAGCAGTACATTCAATTTTTGGATATTTGTACAAAAAAGCTATAACAACAGAAACCTTTTCATTTAAAAGTAATTCCCAAAACTGCTGAATCATTTGTTGTGTTGGATGCTGAAAATAATATAAACCAAAAAAATAAAAAAAACATACATCAGATAATATATATTTTTTGTTATTAAATCGTGTGAAAATATAATGAGCTGATATTTTATTATCTAAATGTTTCTGAGAATCAACTAACGATTCACGAAAAAGTTCATCTATATTGCATTCAATTTCTTCTCCTTCATATATAAATGTCTTTCCATTGTTAGCTAAAACTTTTTCAGGAATGTAGGATTCGGAATGTATTAAATTAGAGTAAGCTAACCAGTCTTGTGAAAGTATACTTTCCCACCACACGTAAATATTCCAATGATTTCTACGTGCTCTTACTCTGATAGTAAGAATAGCAATTCTTTGTCGTATATTATACATTAAGAAAGAAATAAGGAAAATAATTATTACAGCCAGACCAATGAGTAAAATTATAGAAATTAAATTGAATGATTTAATGTTGCGAGTTATGTCAAGCATAGTATTCTTTTGATTACTAAGTGAATTTGTTTTATTCTTAGTAGGTTTAATTTTACTCTTTTCATATAAATCTTGATCAAAATCTTTTCTAATGATAATTTTTTGCTTAGTTAAACTGAAAAAATACTCCGAAATTACTTGTTTAAATTTATATTCCTCTAAGATATAATATGTAGGAGTTTTAAAATAGCATCTTAATGTTCCTTCTGGATATTCTTTTTTAAATGCACAGTAGAATTCTCAAATAATTGAAAGCCATTTTTGTATCCGTTATAGGAATTAATTAATGTATTTACATGTACAGTTGTTTTCTCAAAAGAAACTTTGTCTAAATAAGCAAATGGATATTTTTTTATTGTACAATTAGGTATTATTCTTAATATTCCATTGTCGTATCTATGCGTTTCTGAATATATAACCATATTTGCCTTTTTAGGCCCAAAAAATATAATTTTATCAATTTTTTGTTGCTTCCCATTATTCCCACAATATCCACATTTATAACTTATATTAATGATGTTATAACTTTCAATAATGATTTCTTCAACTACTTTTTTAGGTTTATCACTATATAAAAGTGTATTTCCTCTTTCAAACGAAGCTATAGAATAAAAAAGACTTTCATTCGAATAAAATTTATTTGTTTCATCATAAATATGTTTAAGAGATGGCTTAAACGATTGTGAAACAAATGTTTTTTTTACAACACATATTTTTCCAATTCCATAATAAGCTATAGATTCTGTACAGTTTTTAACGCTTATAATGGGAATATCAGAATAAAACTTAAAAACGCCACAAGGATATATATTTTCAATTTTTCCATTTAAAATAGTCACATTAAATACATATTGGAATTGATTATTAAATAATTCGAAAATTTTTGGTTGTCCACCTTTAAAATTGCCATAATTATCTTTATAAATCTTTATTAATATATCTTTGTCATTTGCATTGCAATTTAATTTCCTTATATTATTAGCATAAATAGACAATTTTGCTTTTGATGAGTTTGAAATAGCATTTTCAATTTTTTGAATTAAAAAATCATTGCTTTTAAACATTTCTTTAGAACCAGATATATCACAAAAAATTTGTTGTTTATAAAATGTCATATTTTTAGTTATTATACTGTACCATTTAACACTTCTTTCATAAGAATTATTTGTACTTTTTAATTTATTATCTTCATTTATAATTATATATTTGTAATAAATATTTGATTCAGTATTTAAATTCTTGTCATAACATTTTATAAAGATAGCATTTGAACAGGTTAATGCTTTGCATGATGATTTTGTACTTATTTCCGTATTATTTGTATACTCTTGAGTAACATTAGTTTCATTAAAAGGAAAAATATTAATAACATTAGGGCCATAGCTAGATTCCAAAGTCAAGTTTTTTACAGAATAAACCAAATGAAAAATCACAAGGAAAAGTAACATTATTTTACAAAAAATAATAAATTAAAAAATATATAACGGTTTTAAATACTTTACAGACAAAAGCAAAAATTTAAATTTTTACATTTATTGTATTTTAAATTCAGTCGATACTAGTAGTAAATTTTTTTATTTAATAACAAATGCGTTATATTATAATTTTCTATACTAATTTAAAATACTTTGCTACAATAAATTGGAAAGACAAAACAATTAATACTACAACAAAAATTTATTAGTGAAAACTTCTTGTTAACGTCTACACAAAATAATAAAATTAATTTTTATAGAAAAATTTCTTGAAAATTAAAAATGTAATTTTCAAAAATATAAATCTTTTTAATATTTATAAAAAAGTCACCAATCGTTATAAAAATAGGAAAACTATTTTTTTAGAGTAAATACAACATATACTAAAGAAACACATAATAAAATATGAAATTTTATTTTATCGGAGTTGTAAATTACATATAATCCAGTATTTGAATTTAATACATGTTAATTATTTTTAAAAATTAAACAAAATCATTGTTTCATATTTATTGAATATCCACCTTCTTCATTTTGTTTTAATTCAAAATTATTGGTAGATAATCCAAAAGGCTTTAAACAAAAGTCACCAAACTTTTTAAGACCATCAAAGAGTTCATTTTTTAATTTCTCATTTCTTTCCATTATTAAATTCTCAATTTCTTTAATTTTTACCGCATAACCAGCTTTTGCATTTTTATCAGTGCTTTTTTCAATTAACAATTTATAGTCCTCAATTGCTAATTCTAAAGATTCACCCTTTTTATTTTTTCTCGCAAATGCTCTTCTCTCAAGAAACTTTAAATTGTTTGGATCAAGTTTTAAAGCTTCTTCTATTGAATTTATCGCATTTTCCCAGTTCTCCAATTTTATGTAACAAGCTGAAATATTTCCATGAAATACAGAATGATCTTTGGTGAATTTTAGTGGACAAATTTTAATACAATGTTTGTAGTTATTAAGAGCTTCCGAAAATCGCTTTTCACCAAAATAAATATTTCCACTTTTTTTCTCTTCTAAAGCTTTAGCCTGTAAATTTTCAAGTTCTTCATTTTCCATACCATTTTCTTTTTTAATTCTTTCTTCCAACAAATTCTTTTCATCATCTACAGATAAATCAATTATTTCTGTTTCTTCTTTTTCCGAAATTTTTAAGTTCTTTAGTGATTCGATCTCGTTATCATCAATTCCTTCAATCATCTAATAAAACTGAATTATTAGTAGTTAAAAAATAAAGTAATTCAGGTTGACAACCTTTTATATTAAAGAACAAAAATTTATTAATATTTCATTTAGTTTAACAATTTAGTTTAATATTAAAGAAAATAAAAATGATATCATCGTATAACTATTTTTAAAGATCATTATCAAACTTAAACAACAATTGATTTTTAATTTTCGAATATATAATCATATACATCACTATATGTTTTAGCAAATTTAATTTCAATATCGTTTTTAATAAAGTCCTGTAAATCTTCAATGTCCTTTTGATTTTCAAATGGTATAATGACATTTGTAATTCCTGCTCTTTTAGCAGCAATAATTTTTTCTTTGATACCTCCAACTGGCAATACTTTTCCTGTGAGTGATATTTCACCAGTCATTGCTACGTTTTCTCTAAGAGGTTTATTAAGTGCTAATGAAATGAAAGATGAAGTAATAGTTATTCCTGCAGATGGTCCATCTTTTGGTGTAGCACCCTGAAAAAAACATAAATAAAAAATATAAATACTATTTTATAAATATTTTGACTACCTCTGGAACATGAACGTGTAGATGAGCTTTGTCAAGGAAATCATTTTTAGGATCAATTTTCATTAAATAATTTTTAGCAACTGTATAACTTATTTTAACTGATTCTTTCATTACATCACCGAGATGTCCAGTAATTTCTACTGAACCTTCTCGTGTCGTATTTTTGCCGCTATTTGAATCCTTATCAGTTTTAGACAATTTTCTTCTTAACACAGTTTCAATATATAAGGCACTTCCACCCATCGCTGTCCATGCTAAACCCATAACCACACCAGGTGGTGTAGCATCATATAAACGATCTGAGGTAAATTTAGGTCTACCAACATATTTTTCTAAATTATCATTGTCAACAACTATTTGTTTACCATCAACACCTTCAGGTCTTCTAGCTATTTCAATTGCAGCTTTTCTAAAAATTTTTTCAATATGTTTTTGTAAATTTCTAACACCACTTTCTCTACAATATTGTCTAATCATTCTATCTAAAGCATTATCTTTAATATTTAATAATTCAGAAGATATATTAGTTTCCTTAGCAGTATGTGGAATCAAATAAGAATTAGCAATATTTATTTTTTCTTCCGCTACATATCCTGAGACTTCTATTAGTTCCATACGATCTTTCAATGGTCCAGGAATTTTACTAATTTCATTTGCTGTACAAATAAATAAAATTTTAGATAAATCTAAAGGTACATCTAAAAAGTGATCATTAAAATTAACATTTTGCTCTGGATCCAACATTTCAAGTAGTGCGCTAGCAGGATCTCCATGATATCCACTACCACCTAATTTGTCTATTTCATCAATAAGAATCAATGGATTTTCACATTGTACCTTTTTTAATGCTTGTACAATTTTACCAGGCATTGCACCAATATATGTTCTCCTATGACCCTTTATTTCAGCAACGTCATGTAGGCCACCAACTGAAAACCTATAGTATTCTCTATTTAATGATCTTGCAATGGATCTTGCGATAGAAGTTTTACCAACACCGGGAGGGCCGTGGAAACAAAGAATTTTACCACTAATTTTATTTTTTAAAATTCCAACTGCAATAAATTCAAGAATTCGATCTTTTACATCTTTCATCCCATAGTGGTCCTCATCTAAAATCTTTGTGGCTTTTTCAATATCCATTGATTCTTCTGTTGTTTTTCCCCAAGGCATACTTGTTAGCCAATCCAAGTAGTTACGACAAACAGAAAATTCTTGTGAATGGGAATCAAGAAAACCAAGCTTTGTTTTCTCTTCATCAATAACTTTCTTGGCATATTCTGGAACCGTAAGTTTACTTATTCTTTCTTCCATTTTTTCAATAATTGTACTTTTATCTTCTTTTTCAATTCCTAACTCTTTTTTTAAAGCTTTTAGTTGTTCATTAAGAAGGTATTTTCTATGCTGATCTTGGACCTTCTTTTCTACATCTCTGTTAATATCAAATTTTAATTTAGCTACAGTCTTTTCTTTTTGAGCTAGTTCTAGGGCATAGTCTAGTCTTTTGCTTATATTCCTTTCTTCCATTACAGCTTGTAAATCTTTTGTTTCAGCACTTTGAACAAGAGTACTAACTAAATCACATAGATATACTGGATTATCAATAACATTTTGTGATGGATGAAGAAGTAAATTTATTTGTTGTCCAAATAATGGATTATACTGAACTACATCACGGATAGTCTGTACTATAGCTTGCATACGTGCTTTAATTTCTGTCGTTTTAACAACTGTATCTTCAACAACATTCTCTGTTCTTCCATAAATTAAATTCTTTAGAACATTAGCTTCATCGATCATTAATTTTCCATCAGCTTTTTCTTCAACATCTTTTTCTTTTTTTAATTTACCATTTCGTCTTGTATTTAATCTATTAATAGTTTTATATCCACCTTCTGGAGTCTTTTTATCTGTTGTATCATCAATTTTTTCTAGTAACCTAATTTTTCTAATTGCACTTAAAACTAATTCAATAACGTTTCCTGTGTCTCTCATTTCTATTATTTGTGCAAAACTTCCGACATTGTAAAGATCTTTCAATGACTCAACTGCTTCCGATCTATTTTCGTCATCTTTCTTAACAAAAACACCAACATAAGGATGCCTTAATGCAGTTTTTCTCCTCAAAAGCTCTTTCAATTTTTCATCCTTTACAATATCAACTTTTTTTATAAATCCAGGAAAAAGTGGATACCTGTTAATCGCAATAATAGGCACATCCGGCCATACATCTGGTATTGTAGTTTTCAATGGAGCACCCCAATCTAAAATCGGGGCAGATACCTCTGTCTGAGAAGAAGATCCAATATCGTACACCTTTCCACTGTTGTTTGGGAGATTATCTGATTTTTTGTCTGAATTATCATCGTCGTCATCATTTTTTTTACTACTTGATGAAAATCGAAATTGTTGGGTAATGTAATTCGCTTGTGAAGTTTTTAAAAAATTATATGTACTATATTGTTTTGTACTATTTCTAAATAGTGAAAATATTTTATTAGTGCGAAATAGTGTACCAACTCCTTTTTTAAGTAGAAAAGACATATCTAATCTAAAAATGTAAACAGAATAGAAAATGAAAAAAAATATTCTGTGGCAATAAAACCAAAAAAAAGACCAAACTAACTACTATTTAAAAATTTTAAACATAAATTAAAAGTACCAATAAACATAATCTCATAATTTATGGTAATTATAAAACAAAAAAAAACTAGTCGTTTTTCTTTTCTGATTCATCCTTCAGTTTATCCTCAACTTCTTCATTCTTTGGTGGGACAACATTTGGTAACCATTGTACGGGATGTTTTCTGAAGCAAGGCCATGGTGGCAAGACAACAATGCATGACAACACAAAACCAAATCCGATCGAAAAAACCATATGAGAAATCTGTTGTGTAAAGAAACCAATAAAAAAACCAATTATTGCTGACATAACAATAATAATCTAGAATAATTGTTTACTAAAAAACACTATTTCTAAACATACTTCATAGATTCTTTCAGCTTTTTGCTGACCATGAAAATCCATATGTGTGGAGAAACAGGTCATCCAAGAGGGCAGCATAGCAATAATATTATCCATTTTAAGAAATTTCTAAATTTTACAACAAAAATCTATAAATTAAAAATTATATTTAAGCGATACGTGTTTCGAAATAACAACATATGTGGACATACAGTACCAAGTGACCCTACTCCAAATAATCATAACGGGAAATTATGAGAATTTAAAAAAAATAGCAAAAAATGTTTATTTATGCCAAAGTTATTTAAATGTTTTTTAATTAATAATAAAGATATATTCAAATCTGATTTAGAAGTTTCGAATAATAAAAAATGGATAGTTATACTTTCTTTATATGGTCATCTATAAATGGTTGAAACATTTATTTGTTAATAAAGTTAGTGTATGTACAATATTCACCATTCCTGCTACACTTTCTTAATTATTTTTTCATAAGACTATAAATTACAAAGAAAACAAAAAGTGCAAATAATACTAAATATAACAGTAATTTATTTCCGCCTGATCGTGAAACAATCCCAAGTTTTTTCATTGTTGTTCCGAGAAGACTATTTGACTTTAAAAAATCATCATCCTAAAAATCATTGTAAAAATTTTAATTTAAGGCTCACCATTTCATTAAGAAGACGGTTTTGTTCACGGACATCATCACTAATAGCGATAGTTATTCTTTTGAGAGCTTTTGCTTTATTTGCCAAATTTTCTGTCAATTCATTATTTTGTTGCTCTAAAAAATGGTCCGGTCTTGTACCATTTCTAGGTCTGTTATAAGCCATTTATCTAAAAAAATATATAAAAGTTGCATACATTCGACAATAACCACGTCATCATAAACAAACACAAGACAAATTAAAAGATAATTATGTAGAACAATCATATTAATATAAATTTACCATAAAAAATGTATTACTGATATGAAACACTTATTTACTACAATAATTATCTTTCATTCAAAACAAGAAAAATAATATTTCATAAAAATATTGCATATATTTACATGATAAAAACACCTAATCGTTACAAGAAAAATAATAAAATTTAAAACATTTTATAATAACTTCACGAATTAAAAATTAGTAAAATGATACAAATATATACATTTAGAAATAAAAAAATAACAATTAAAGTATTATAATAATTTAGCTCTTGAAATTCTTTTACTGATCTTGGAAAATAATTTCTTCCTCCCTACTTTGGAATGAAGACTCTTTGTTGAAAGTGACCTCATCAACTCACTATCTTCTCCAGCAATTGAATCTAAATGTAAATTTCCATAACAACTATTTCTAGAATCACGTAAAAATTGGTCGGCAGTTTGGTACTCAGATTCATCATCCTCACTAGCAAAGAATGTATCCCTTCCGATACGACATATCTGAGTCATCCCCCCTGCAAATGTTGTAAAAGTACATTCTTCAAGTTCAATTTCTGCATTATATGATGATGTATCTTCACTTTCACCCTCAACTATACTATTCGCAAACATTGCCAAAGACTCCGAGTCAAAATTAAAATCATTCGGACCATTGCTAAGAAGTTCTGTGTTAGAGGACGATTCTTCAAGTATCGAAGGATGATTATTAAACATATTATCATCAACTTTACAAAAAAAATTTTTATCTGAGTTTCTGAACATTTCCCAACTTTTTTTTTCTTCCTCAAGAACTCTTATTTCCTCTTTTAATTCATCAATTTCATAAAGGGCCTTATCTTTCTCTTCTTCAAGATACGTAACATTTTCTTTAAGTTTCTTTATTTCTTCATTTTGTTCTTTAATCATATCACTTTCCGTAAACAAATTTTGACGTTCAACTAATTCACTATATTTCTCAACTTCCTCTTGGCACGTTTTCTTGGTTGTCTCTAAATCCCCTTCTAATCTTTTTTATTTTCAAGGTTAATCGACTGTTCAAATTGGTAAGCACATCCTCTCTTTTTACTGTTTTTTTTACAAGTTCCTCTTTTGATATAACTTCCTCCTTAAGTTCTGAAATTTCATCTTCTAATTGATTCTTTTCTTCTTGAGCATTAAGAAGCGAAATTTTTAAATGCTCATTTTGACTCAATAAAGTTTCATTCTTTTTTGAAAGATCATCAACTTTTTTACTTAGTTCCGCAATTTTCGCTTGATAGTGACTACGAATAACATGTTGTTCTTCATGTGCATTACTTTGTTCTTCGATTAATTCCTCCTTCAGTCTTAGTCGGTCTTTTGTTAACTCTTGATTGTGTTCTATCAAATTATTAAGTTTCTCACTAAGTTGTAATTTCTCACGCTCTTTCTTATCTAATTCATTCTTATGTTTATCAAGAACATTCATTATATAATTTTCTTTTTCAGATAAGTCTTTTTCAAGTAAATTTATTTTTTCTTCTTTAAATTTAACGTCTTTCTCAAGAGAAAAGCACCTCTTGGAATTATCATCATTGATACATGTTAAACGTTCAACGTCACTCCGTAAAGAAGCGATAGTTGTGGATAGTTTTTTATTAGATTCTTGCAAACTTTCCGCTATATTAACAGTCACGACTTGTTTTTCGAGCTGTTCTGCCAATTCAGAGCATTCAAATTTTTTGTTGTCTAATTGACATTCGAGATTAGTTAGCTTATCGGTAAAATGCTTCTTCATTGTATTAAAGGCTTCACTCATCCTTGCATTTGCTTTTTCAGATTCTTCATATTCTCTCATGACTTTGTTGTACGCATTCTTCAATTTTCTCAACTCTCTTTTTGCTTCAAATGAAGGTGAGCACATGACATTTCCTATAGGACTATTAACAAAAGATGCATTGAAATGTGTTGATGGAGTAAAAGTATACATGCTTCTAGCGCGGCTTTTACTTGTTAACGCACTACTTGGTTGAACTTGTTTTCTCCAACCCATTGGTGTTTGACATAACGAATTTCTAGGGGCCTGGAAGTTTTCTTTATCAATATCGGATGGTAAAACACTTTGTCTTTCCTTCGATAAAAGAATAAAACTCCATTGTTGATCGTGAGGCCAGTTACATGGATTTTCCAGGAAATTTATCAATTCAACAACTTTTCCAACAGATTCAGGGCTCAGAGATTCACTTATTTTACCAACCATATTACAGTCGAGTATTGCCAATTGGTATAACGTTAAGGCGAGAAGTTTTAGTTGTTCCAAGTCATCACCTTTCGCAGCTTTAGTAAACTCTATAATATCAACAAATCTTATGTCATCAGATAAAATTTCTAAAAGTAGATAGAGTGATTCAAAAATAGTACTTCCTGGAACCTCAACAGTGTTCGTTGCTTTATATCTAGAATACAAAAATTGAAATTTGGAAAATTTTAAACATACATATAATCTAAAGTTTTTGGTATTATACAATCAAAAACGGCCGCTAATGAATCTACTTCAAGACATTGGAAATACTCTCTCCCTAATTCATTAAACTTGAAAAAAATTAAAACATCAATAAATTAGACTTACAAAATCCAAAACTCCTTGTGCAAGGTCGTGGTTTATCATATTTTATAGTAATTGTTAATTGATACAAAACGATTTATAGCTATAACGTTTTTAGAACAATAATATCGCGTATTTTCGCTCCATAGATTAAGGTTTATCATTTTCGCTGTAGGAATATCCTCTCTCTAGTTAATTGTTTCTATAGTCAAATAGTATTAAACAGCTTTAATTTTTTGGCGTTAAAAAGGGCAGAGAGAATTTCACCATTTTTTGGATTAATTTGATTTGTATTTTCTGGAGCTTTATTTTCAAAAAACATGGGAAATTTACAAAGCGTTGTATTGACTTATATAATATAGTTTCTTTATTGTAACAAAATGAATTTCTATTCTTTGCCTTATGAAATTACATGTTAATGGTAATTCTTTTAAGTTATAAAAAAATTTTAAATAATTAAGATTATTATTGGGGGATTTTTTATAATTTTCTAATATACAATTTATGCAATCTCTCAATTTAACACAATATAAGTTGTTTTGTCATTATATATAAGGTTTGTATGGTGGTATTTTGTACTTTGTCGTTAAAAGTGTTTAGCAAAAGTACAATTCCCAAATGTTTTTAAACGTTAGTAGTAGATAAAAGAGAATGAAGTAGTTAAAACCTTATTGTATCTGTCGTTTAGACAAATTGAAAAGTAATTTTGTTCTTGAAAAGATATAGAAAAATGTTCGTTAATGTACATTTTTTTACTGTAAAGTATAATCAACCATTTTATAAAATTTCACAACATTTATAATTTATAATCAAATAAATTTTAGAAAGTGTGATGAAATTTAAACAATTAAATCTTTCTTCCAAAAATATACTCAATGAATCGTAGACGATTCCTTTTCGGTTCACGTACAATACAGGTTAACTTTAGACATATTTATTTGCGACGGATATTTTTATCTTATTCAATTTTATAGCAAACATTATTCAAGTTTTTTATTTACCAGACTCTGAGATTATTTCAAATTAAAGGATTAATTTTTGTTTACGGTTTAAAAAATGATAAAATCTCAGATTTTCAAAATTTCTTAATGAATTTACAAAAGTTTAATGTAAGTAGATAGATTTTAAAAATTTATATTTAAAATGAGCCTAATCAAATTCACAAAAAAATGCTTTTCAATCATTATTGTCAATATTTATGTTTTAAGTCTACATTAAAAACCATTATTCATATATTAGAATGACAATTACTTCCACTTTTTATGTTCCTTCTTATTTAATAATCCTAATAAAATGACTCATCACATTTTAATTTAAAGACACTTAAATATGTAAGATGTAATCTGTCTGGTAGAATAACTATTAAAAAATATTCATTCAATTTTATTATTTAACATGTATTTTCTTACATATATAATTCTTATTATATTTATCAATAATAGTAACGCTTCTTTTCTTGATAAAATATCAGGTAAAGTAAATATTAAAAAAGAACAATCGTATGGAATTTCTGGAACTTTTTTATGCAACAATAAACCTACGGAAATGATTAAAGTTCAATTATTTGATAGAGATAGGAATAGTTTTAATGATCTTATGAATAGGCAATATACAGATATGAGAGGAAGATTTAATTTCTATGGTTCTGAATCTGAAATAGGTAAAATTACACCATTGATCGTTGTTGAACACCAATGTAATGTTAAAGGTAGAAATTTTGTAAGTTTTGTTATAATAATTATTTACTAAGTAGTATTATTATAGAAAAAAATGGAACAATTGTTACCCCTTCAATATATAACAGTTGGAAATATACCGAAGACCTTTTGCAACTTAGGTATTGTTGATTTAGCTAATACAACATCTTTAAACTGCCTCAACACCACATAATTCATTTCTTAAAACTATTTTTAAAAAATTTAAGCTATAAAATATAAATACATTTACTCGCCAATTAATGTATCACATTTAAATATTCAATAAACATGATTTTATTTTTACCTTATGACACAAAAACTTATTCTCTATTTAGTAACCTTGAAAAATTAAAAAAATCATTTATTTAGTTAAACTAATTTCTTAACATGCATTGGAAAAATTACATTTTTTTTATTTTTAAATCTTTCTACAAATATTCATTTGATTGAGTCTTTAGAATCTTTATTTACTAGATCACTTCAAACCGTTGGTGTTAAAGGTGTATTTTTATGTAAGGGGAAACCAATAGAAAATGTTGTATTGGAGCTCTATGAAAAAGATACATTTTCATTCAATGATTTATTGAATAGAGCTTCAACTGATTTAATGGGTCGTATCACATTTTACGGAAGTGAGAAAGAATTTTTAACGATAAGACCGTTGCTTAAAGTAGGACATTTTTGTAATATGAAGGTAAGAAATATGATAAGTATAATTTTAATACATATATTATATAAATTTAGAAACAAATTAGCTATAATATACCTCAAATTTATATTAATATAGGAGATGTTCCTTCGAAATATTGCGATCTAGGAGTCGTTGAATTATCAAAAGATACTACTTTAGAGTGTAAAAACAACAATTCAACTAAAAGTTAAAAAAAAGTATATTTTATATAGTTCATAATGGAGTTATTAATAAATTTATTTTTATTTACCAGTTATTTATTGCAATATTTTTCTTCTTTTGGTCGTTTTGTGGATAGTTCAATAACGCCTGCATCATATATATTATATGCTTTGAAATCATTCTCTATATACTTTTTATTAATTTTCTCACTAAACTTCCTTTTACATAACTAAAAGAATCAAATTAATTATTTTAATTATTATACCTGATTAGAATTTTCACAATTATGTATTACTACATAATATGGTTCGAAATTTCCTAAGATAATTTTTTTATTTGCCCTTATACCAAATCGACCTTTTGGATCACTAACTCCATTAGCAATCTCTTTATCTTTTCCAATAATACTTTTATCGTAGAGTTGTATTTCAACATTGTCTTTTGGCACACCATTACAAGTAAAAATACCTTTAATGCCAATAGAATAAATGTTTTTTGATGAAGTTGAACTACAACAATCTATCAAAGTCAAAACAATTGGTAAAAAGTAAAATTTTTGTAAAATAAAATATCATATTGTAGTTTTATTTATAAAAAAGTTTTATAATAGAAAATAAAAAATTTCGAAAAGTTTTCATTCTTGAATTTTCATTTAAAATACCATAAATTTGTATAATTAAAAGAATAAATTAAAAGATTTATTTTCGGTGTTATTAGTCATCAAGAATACTGGAATTATTTCCACTTGTTAAGTAGTAACGCAAATATAGTTATTTTATTTAATTGTATGCAATGCAATTGTGTGTTTTTTAAACCTTCTCTAACGCTAAATTTCCAATGTGTATATAAACTTATTTTAAAAGAAATTTTTTATATATTGAAAAATAATGACAAAGATTAAGATTATCAATAACTTTTGTTTAGTACAGTGATTAAAATTTAAACATTAAATTTTATGAATACAATCTCGTTCTTCTCCTTTCAATTTACCTGATAATTCTAAGGTACCCATATCATAGTATTTTGTTGGATGTTCCCCAGAAAAAACATAATCATCAGGAATATAAATTGTAAATTTTCTTTGACAAGGCTATAAAATATTGTGTTAAATTACTGTTTTAAACTTACCATAAAACCGTCATTACAGTCATGGTAAATATTAACTTTAGGATCAATTGTAGCTAAAAATTTGACATCATAAGTTGTTTATTCATAACCTTAATGTTAAACAATCAATCAATGGTAACTTTTACGTTTACCCAAAGTGAAACTCATAACAAATTTTTATAAATGTTAATGAGATAATCACGCTCAATTTATTATAAATCTTTAAGTACAACTTTTATTGTTGATATAACAATGTATTTCCCAAATGGGACACTCAATAATAAGCAACTTTCATCCTATATTTATTGTAAAATTAAAAAAAAAAGTAAATTTTCTTAAATTTGTCTAAATCTAGTTTTTTTTCCTACTAAAATATATTAAAAAAAACACTATTATAATTTTTTTATTCCTTTTAGTAACCTTTTGAGATCTAAAAAAGTCACCACTATTTGATTGGATATTCTGTGTCATTATTATTATATTTAATTCACATTTAAACAATTATATTGGTTAATTAATTAAACATACTCATTTCATGTGTATACCCTACAAAATATTTTACATTAGAAAAAAATATAAATAAAAGGTACCTGAGAGTTCAAAAAAACCTGAACCATCAGTTTTTCCTTTTGCCATTAAATCATCAGCATCAATTCCTCGGTCATCATCATAAAGTTTTACAAGTATTCCAGTAGCAGGTTTACCATCACAAACTAACTTTCCTTTTGCACCTGCTGTTTGTTTTCTGCCTAGTCCTAAACCATTTATAGAGATATCAAAAATAAATAATGGGACAAATATTAAAAAATTAAATTGCATTCTTCAAAACAAAATATTATTACTTTTTAGTTAATGATAAATTTGTGTTTTTAAAAATAAATCATTTATGTGAATTTTTCTACATTTTTTATATAATTAATCAATTTTATATAACATAATTCAATAAAATGATTGTTGAAAATGCCCCGTATAGTTAAGAAATATTTGGCGAATAATATTTTGAATATGTTGCAAAATATTTTAAGTGACATGATCTTTATACTCTGAAGAACAAGTTAAAAAATATTTAAAGGTTAGTGTCAGCGCGCTTCTTAATAAATACTTAATAAATAACTTCCAATTTTCTAAACTAGTATTTGTTTTATTTATATGGGTACATAGTAGCAAACGATTTGAAACACTTATATGACGACAATATTTTAAATATTTTTTACCAAATTTTAATAAATCTATTTTAATAAAAATTTTGCTTAAATTTTTTTTTAACAAACAAAATTCTGGTTAAACAGGGGATTTCATTTTCATAAAGAATCTCAGAAATTGTTTTCATTTGAATTTTTATAATCTTATTAATTCCATTTTAAATAACTGAATTTATCATTATATAAAAGTTTTTCATTTGTTATAAATTAAACTAAAAAATTATAATTAAATCGTCTGTAAAAACAATTCATATTATAAATTTTAACTCTGCATTACTCATAAATTTCAAAAGTTTTTCTGAAATTGGCTTAGATGGACATTGTTATATTTTAGAACCGTAGAAAATAATCTTTAATAATCATATATAAATTGAAAAAAATTATAATAAGTAAACATAACATAATTTATTTACATTGCTGTTTAAAATATTTTTGACTTAAATAAATTCTTTCTATTAAAAATTATAAAATCTTTAGAATTGATTCCAATCATAAAAAAAGAATATTGATACCAAAATTTTAAATAATTTACCCATCTAAACCTTTTGTTTTATTTTATTAAAAAACACAAATACAATTTTTAATACTCTTCTTGAAATTAATTGTCAAACTATAATGTATCAATAATGAATTATGTTATTGTATTAAATCTTTAATATCTTTTACTATCTTCGTCAATTTATATTTTATATCTACTTTGTAAAATTTTATTGAACTTTCATGTTATATCTTCCGAAACATATGACATGTAAAAATCATTCAAAATCTCATTTTTATGAATATTAATTAATTTCCAATATAAAATTAATAGAAAATAAAAATAAATTATCACATTACTGATGATAAGACTGTTATTGGAATCTTTGATTTTAATGTTCGCCCCAGTTCATGATTGTATTAAAAATGGGCATTTTTAGTAAACATTACATTAATTAGATTCAACTTCATTAACAGGTGAAATTCTTGAAATTTGAATCAATTATGCATTATGAAGTGAGCAAATTGTGTTTTTTTAATTAAATATAATACATTATTACTCTCAGGAGAACTTCTTATAAGTGAGCATGGAATGTGTATTTATTTAGTAAGAAATAAATAGATATGCATTAAATTCATCGCAAAATGAAGTTAGTAGAGTTATCAACATTGTTTCCTAAAAAGCAAATATTTATTTTTTATCTTTAAAAATGTAGAATAAAAAGATATATTTCATGCATTTGTAAGGATACATAAACATTGATAGTTGTCTAAAATCATTTTATGTTGAGAATATACAAAGGAAAGCACCAATTTTACTTTTACAAGTTATAAATTTTATCATACATTCGTTAAGTATTTAATATTTGTAAAACTTTAAGCACGTAAAATATAAATTTTTATGTTCTTTTTATAGAAAACTATTAAAAAAAAAGAGATTTCATAACTTTTAAGATTACTTTATAAATTTTTTTATTAAAGCATCATATTTATTACTAGTAAAAAATTATAAATATATTTTTAAATTTTAGAATATCTGGTAACAATGTTTGTTGACATAAAGTTTTGTAAAATAAATATTAATTTTCTAAGATTTCAATATTTATAAATATTCCTATTGATAAATTATCTTTTTATACATTAGATATCATTAGTTAATTTATTGTTAATTTACTCTTTATTTGAATTAAGACAATTAATGTTAAAACTTTGATACATCAAATTTTGTCAATACTATGATTAAAGTGAAACTCGTACTCACATCCTTAACAAACAATATTTGCCGATAAAATATAAAACATTATTTTCAAACATATTATAACTTCTTTAGTAAAATTTATAAATGACCCTTTCTGAATTTAAAAAACCTTTGTTAATCATGATAAATAATTATCAAATTCAATTGTTTTTCTAAAAACTCAAAAAATATTATATATTCTTTCTAATATTGTACTAAAAAAATACTCGTAAATGTTTGTTTAACTACTACAAATTTTTGTAAAATGCACAAAATATAAAATTTACAAACAAGAATAACTATAAGAAAATTATAATTTTTATTTATTATACAACTCAATTTACATTTAAATTTCCAACATAGAAATCTTTAGAAGCATTTTAAAAATAAAATTTTTTATGTTAAGCATTGTTAAAATAGAGAAATTAGTAGAAAAATAAGAATTAAAATATTTAAAATTGAAAGCACTTTGGTAGCTATCCTATAAAGAATGAAAAATAATTATATAACCATTTTTGATTGATGTTATTATTAAATGAAAGTATAAATAATAAAAAGATTCTACTCACTAGAACTATACATGTCATTTAAGTACTTTTTTGTATTAAAACATTAAATTTGATTTTTTACATAAAAACATGTTTTATAAAAGATCTTAAGGGACAAAAAATCCGAGATGTAAATATTTGCAATGCTTCCAAACACCATTTAAAATCGTTGTATCCATTGACATAACATGCAAAAGTATACCCGTCGTAATATATCCCATCTATCAAATAGTAATTTCTATAAAAATTAATTAAGAACTTAAAATCAAAAATTTTACCTTAGAGTTGTGTGAATCTTAAAACCATTTTTTTTGTAAAATTTTATGGCATCATAATTATGCGTTAGTGCATGTAAAAAAACTACACTAACGTGATTATTTTTCTCCAATATTTCTGTCATTAAATAATTCAACAAGTTTTTAGCAATACCTTTTCTGCGAAATTCACTTTTCACAGCAAGACTAAGTATGTAAAGTGCAAATCCATTGTAGTCGGAGAGAAGTTTTTGATCCTGTAAAAAATTAAAATACAATTTTATAAGAAAAATAATGTGATAACCATACTTCTGTTTCATATTCCTTTATTTGTTTAATTTCACAAATCATTAATGATGTAAGAACATTATTATAAAAGTACCCAAATGATATAAAAACTCCATCAACTACTTCTTGATACCATGTATCGGGATATTGAACTGGAAAACTTTCTTTGCATATTGCCTTTATTGCAGGCATGTCTTCATGACATAAAAAACGCAATTCCCAGTTACCATTATTAGCAAATACCTTTTTCAATGAGATCATTAGATATAGAAATTGAATTTTTCATTGGTTTAATGTTAAAATTTAAGACCTATACTTAAGATATTATTAACTTCTCCACGTACTTGATATTCCAATATTTATAACAATATTTGTTTCCCTTGGCTATTGGTGAAGTGTACTTTTAAAAAATTAATAGAATTTAATGGAATAATAATAAAATGTTGATTTACAATAGATTATTCAATTATTAAAAACAAATTTATACGGAAAATGTATGATTTTTATAGTTTTGTTTTTACTACAAAGTAATTTATTTTTTATTAATGTTACTTAAAATTAAAAATAAAAGATTTTCACAATATATAAATTTTTATGAAACATGGAAAGAAGATAAACTGCTCTCAGTTGATCCAGAACCACCTAATATAGGATAGTATTGTTGTAAAAACAAACTAGGTATCCAATATTGGTTCGTGTCTGATGGTTGTTCATCAACCCAAGCTAAACCTTCTTTAATTAAATGTTCAATTACTTGTAATGTTCTTGTTTCTTCCCATCGCAATCGATCCATAATTAATTCAATGGTCACAAATCCTGTTTCTTCAGCCAGCTGTAGAACTCTACTGTCATCCATTGATAGTTCACCAGGTATAGATTGTATAAGAAAACGTCCACCATCAAGAGGTAACAATTCAAAACCACTGCCAAGAACTTTTATTTTTTGTACAGCTCTCAAAATATCATCATTTGTAATGTTTTCTTTACGTGTTTTGCTTCTACTTTTAAGTAAACGTGTCCTAAGATCGTTGAGAGTAATTAACCCACCATTAATATGATTTGTAGAAAGACAGACTTCAATGACTTGAACTGCTAATTCATAATAAAAATCACCAACACCTAGTTTAGAAGCCCAGAATCCTTTAGATGCTTAAATATCCACGATAAATAAAAAAAGTTAAATCTTACTTACATGCTAATGGATCTACACCAACATGCGCACACATTTCTTGAAAATGTCTTCTGAATTGGCTATTTTTTTTAATTTCATTTCTATGTTTGTAAGCAAATTCCTCTAATTTTTTGGTAAAAATTCCAAGTTGCTGTGAAAAATTAGCAATTTGCTCACTTGCTAACTCTTCTCCTTTTGCATTATATTGGGCCTACAATAATCTCATAATACTAAAATTAATTTTTTTATTGTTTACTTGAACTTGTTGTTTTTGTTGGATTGCACCAACACCAACTCCACGTCTTCTGGTAGCCATCTTATTTCTAAAAAATAATAACACATAAGAACCAGGAAGTGGTGAATACTAACATAACAAATATATATTATTGATTTTTTTTAGTCTTATGAGGTTTAAAGACATCCCTAAACATGTGACGTTTTCTAATCCCTTATCAATGACATAATTTTTACTGAGTGGCAGCACACCAAAGAAACGTTATGAGATTTTAATCACAAAAAATATGAGTTTAAACTATTAAAAGAAAATTTATATAATTAGTTAAATTTTTATAATATATTATTTCTGAAAAATAATGACATCTAATCAGAACCATTAAACATAGTGTAAAATATTTACAAATTATCGATAAAGAATTCATATGGATTATTCATTGCTATTCGAAAACTCTGTCTGCTTCCCGACAAATCACTTGGCATTTGATCTATCCTCGACGGTACTCCATTTTTTAACAAAAGCCCCGTTGATGCATAATGTGCCGGGACTGAATTTAATGAAGGTGCAGGTGGAAGTATTACTTTAGACTGTTTCACACGACGATGTTCCGAACTCGAACTGCCATCATTTGAAGTACCTGAAGCTTGAGAATGAAGATCAGCTGGAACTCGTGGAGGTATAATCATATTTTGACCTGGAAATGGCGAAATTGGCATTGAGGCATAACCAGAAATCTAAAAAATTAATAAATAGTTTAATCATAATTTCTATACAAACTTCAATTTAATAAAAGTAGTTTTCTAATCAAAAAATCACTTAACGATTGTTAAATATATAATAGGAGCTAATGAAACTTACAATAGATGGGGGTCCATGATGATTATTTGTCCACTGTCCATTTTGAGATAATGTGCCCATGTTAGTAATACCAGGTGGTGGCGGAGGTAAGTATCCGCCATCATTTAGTAGATCTTGACTGTTAGCTAAAAAAAATAGTTTATAAAGACCAATTTAACAAAAAAAAAAGCTAACCAAATACATAATAACATTGCTCTGTAAAGTTGTTCTTGTTAACAACATGCGATATCAACTTTTCTTTCAATAACTCTGATGCAAATTTCTTTCCTTCCTTGCGATCACGTATACCATCAACATGTTCTACTAACCAATCAACCAAATCTGATCCTAAAAAGCACATTGGGATAGGTATCTTTAACCATGTTCTATCTTTTATATCTAAACCTGAATTTGCCATTGCCATTGCTTTTATAATTTGTCTATGATCTAATCCAACGGATAATCGTAGTGGCTGTTGAGGTATATGATGTTGATTAGCAGTCATTCCTATAACTGTACTCGGCGTTCCATCAGAATCATTTGATGTCACTAGAGATCCACTTTGTCTCCCGTTGTTCACAACCACATTGTGATAAGGACCACGTTGTCCAGGAACAGGCGTTGGAGCTCCTTCTGACCCTTCTAATATACTTGGCATACCAACTCCTTTTTTCATAAGTTCACACATAGCGTTTGTATGTTGAATCCATGCCTCTGTGTCAATGGGTCGGACAGGTTCTTCTCTGATATTTGGTTTGTTAATGCAATTTTTAGCACCTGAATCAAAACTTTTTGCTACAGTCAATTTTATGGGACCCTTCCTTGCTACAGCACCTCTCAACACATCAACAGCTTGGTCATTAGTAAAATTCTCAAACGATATATCATTGACTTGTAAAATCATATCACCAGGCTCTATTCTTCCATCTAATGCCACAGCGCCACCTTTCATTACATTAGCTACATATATCCCATTATCCCCTCTAGCTGAACTCTGGCCAACAATTGATATTCCTAAGAAATTTACAGTGTCAATATTTAAGGTGACTGTTATGACATCTAAGCACATAGACGATTCAGTTATCGAAGTGAATGATGAAGCTCTTGAAGGTTGTCGATATTTCTTACGGTTTTTTCTTCTCCTATATAGATGCTGCCTTGAGACAGAAGTAATATCTGTTGATGTTGATACCCTAGACTCATCGTCAGAAAGAGCACGAAACTCGGATTCCGTCTCATCAAAATGATTCCTCCTGACTCCTCTTCCGTAACCCATTAGTAGGCGGTTATTTTTATTGTTATAAGAATGCTTATAATCGTCAACTGGTCTTATTGAACTGATAAAAGATTCAGAATCCGTTGTCATCATGCTATTGTCAAAAGCATGTCTTGCTTGTTTGTATACATTATCTATTGAATTTATGCCAAAAATACCACCATTAGGAGCTGGAGCCGGAACATTGTGGATTGATTTCAGAGGTCTTGAGTTATGACTTGTTACCTCTGAAACAGTACTACCTTCCGATGTTAATAAATACAATATATTATTTGTCTCAGCTTTAGCAATAAGTTCATTATCATCTTTTAACTCTCTTTTGACCTCCATATTTATCTCCGGATCAACAAGCTTTATAAAAAATTTGTAATTTGATTTATTTAATACCCGTTTAAAATCAGCTAAAGTACAACGATCTGGTGGAACCGGAATTTCAGACAAGAACGGTGTTTGATCATCATCTATATGATAATAAACCTAAACAATTTATGAGCAGTAAAAAAAACAAATCTTAAAATCCTTACTTTTGTAACTAAAGAAACTTGTGATCCAGTACCAGCGTTTCGTTTTAAAGTATCAGAAACTGGTATATTACCCATGCTTATATCGCTTAAGCCATCACCGTCACTAAAGGCACCAGATGATTCTTGATTCATTGAAGCCATTCTTTCAGACAATTTCTCAATTACTGTATTAGCATCTTCTTGATCACTTGACGATGTTATAGATGAAGTTAAATTAGTTGGTTGTGTAATTTGAGATGAATCATCATGTGAAGACCCAGCTTGGGCCATCTTTATAATAGTGTGTTCAAAAATAAATAAATCTATAGAAAACAAAATGTTATTGTGCAATTAGAAAATTAATATTATGCTAGTGTTATATTGACTACAAAAATAAAATTACATATAACATAAACAACATCTTATGACATTAAATTTTTCTATAAAATTCCTACAATAATGATAACAATACCTAGAAGGAAATATAAAAAAAAAAAAAGAAATCCAATAATGTAATCGTTTTAAAAAGCAATAAGTTATAAGTTGCTAAAACACGTCATAAACCTTTTTAATAGCTTATATTGTTATCGTCTTCGTTGGCGGGTTAATTGTGGCATTTTAGTACAGTTATCTTATTGTTGTATGATATGCAGTCAAAGTAAACTGTTATGGCATAACAAAGAGTGTAGTAAAAAAGTAGGAGGAATCCTTATGATTTTATATTAAGTAATAATTATATAACTATTAATGTATTTAAATTTATTTTTTTAATTAGCGTCAAAATTACGAGGTAATATTTTAAAAATCATATAGTGAAGAAATGTTTATGTAGACGTGCATAAAGATTATGTTAAAATAAATGATTTTCCTCATCACTACAATATAATGCAGCTGGTAACTTGGCAATCGATGTAGTAGAAGATAGATAAATACTTTATATTAAGTAGAATAGAAAAATGTGGCGCGTAGAAATAAATTAACAATAAGATGATACGTAGTATTATATTATGGGCTGACTACAAATTTGGGAAATACTATATAATGATGATTAAAATCCTACTATCCTCATAATTTTAATATTTATTGATCTTAAGATTTATAAATTGGTTTGTAAAATGTTTATTTATTCGATTTGCGAGGAAAATGAGTTAAAAACCATTAAAATAAGTAAAAAGACATCATTACCTTGATCTACCCCCTGAACTATAAAAATAATCTCATTAAAAGTACTAGTAAGTAACAATAAAAAAAGTGTTTTATTGTAGTAATGCAATTTTGCAGTATAATCATACAAAACAAGTATCGTGTACCAATTCTTGCCGTGTCTGTCAATATCCTCAAATCCACTATATTTGCATTATTTTTTAGTAAGAAGCAGCGAAAGATAAAGATAGGCAGATCGCGACAGTTTAGCGTACAACATTTGGCCATCAAACTATTATATCGCTCTCAATACATATTTTTACGACTATTCTCCGCAGTAGGACATATTATTTCTAGAATGTGTATAGCACTACTGTATGATGTATATATAGAGAAGAGTAGGGATGATACAAACAACAGATGGATTGACAAGATTGGTAAATAATGAAGTTTTCTTCAAAATATATTCTTCAAGAAATGATTAATTTAAAATTAATTCCACTAAATTATTATATAGTTTAAAATATTATGCATAAAATAGCTCCTATAGCCGATATATTTATCTAATGTCATAATTTAAAATTTTTTAACTTTTTTTTTTATTTATAGTAAAAGGTTGTTAAGATTATATACTAGTACGTAAACGTCTAAATGAATATTGTTTTATAAAACTTTTTAAATAAATAAGTAGAAGATTTTGATAAAGAAAAATTTAATCAAGATAATAATTTTAATTTTCCGCTTATTTACATTACCGCATAGTGTTAATTATTATACTTCTACATATAGTTTTTATTTTATTTAAATATATAAAATATTGGCTATGTATAAAAAGTAAATTCTCTTATCTTTTTTTTTTATTTATAACAAATACGATATCTAGATTAGTTACACACAATGCCCTTAACAAATTCATAACAAAAAATGATCTCATATCTGAGAAAGATGTGGAACAAATATGGATAGTTTATCAGTAAGAAGAAATAATCCATCAAGAAAATAAAGAATGTAGCAAGGATATTTGATAAGTGGAATAAAATAAGAAAAGGACAGTGAGTGCATTATAAATAAGCTTAAAATTACTTATTTAACTGAACATTAGGATCTATCAAGCTGACGTTTTAATTTGATAAGAGAATTGTGTAAACGAACTTTTAATGTTAAAAGTCAATATATTTATTTGAAATAATTATAAATAACATAAAGCATAATAATGTCATGTTACCATATTGTATCTTTAATTTATTAAATATATAACATAATGATGCATTTATAATCTTTAAGATGATGACAGAATATTCATTAATAAATAAATGTTATAATAAGATTAGCTATGTATAATTTGTTTAAGCTTATCTTTCTGGTATCATATAAAATGTTTTAAAATTTATTGATTGATAAAAAGATAACAATGGAATTTACATGTAATAGTTTCTATAGTGTAATCAGTCAATATAAATAAGGTGTAATTTTTAACAGTTTTTGTATTATTTTAACAATTAAGTATATAAATTTTTTTGAAATAGAATGTTATTAAATCATTCTATAAAATACAAAAAAAGTAGATGGAATTTATATCGTATATTTATTTTTTTAAACATAAAATTTCACACATAGTAGACAGTTAATAAGTTTAATATTTGTATAATTTGTTAGAAAAACATTGACGACAATTTTATACATACAATTAATGCCAATTTAATATATTTAAATAATATTACAGATATACATATTTTTAATCATTTGAAAACGGAAATAAATTTATACTTTTACTTAATAGATATGTTAAAAATAAATTAAATAAAGATATTATACTATATGAACAAAAATTGAAGTATTTTTTATTAATAAATAAAAGGAATCAAAGCTTTTCTATTAGCAACTTCAATTTTATCACTAAACTTTTTTTTATACCAAATTTGATTTGTTTTAGCAGCAACCATTTGATTTACCAAGACAAATAAAAAGAAATACTGAAAAAAATTAAATAATGTATTACTACAAAACACATACCAAAAGATTCTGTGATCTTCCAATTCCATATAATGAAAGATAAATTAAAATTTCATATAAAAAATGTGGACAACACACAAATTTATGAATACCATTTAAACAAGCTTTATGGGTAAGATTAGTAATTTTATTGTTCTCATCTTTACGTAAGTTTGCAAAATCATTTACTATTCCATTTTGTAAGTAGTTTAAAAATATAAACAAGACTGTAAATATTACTTGTAAAAAACTAATGTTTTCTGATACTTTTAATGATGAGGAAGCCAAAACAGATAGTGGAAGAATAATATAGTGTATGATGCCCATCATAAAGTGTGATAGGTGTATTGTCGAAGGAGAATACACAGAAATAAAAAAGAGTTTCATATAATCGACGGCCGATATGAATTGAAAGACAAATAAAGATAAGTAATGTTGTTTCATAACTTTGAACAGATTTCGAATATCCAAATGAATACAACCAACTGGCGAATGGAATAATTAATGTTGGAGTTAAATAAATCATAGTTAAAAATGTGAGAGATAATACTTCTCCTACTACGTAGAAAATATAAAACCAACTACAAAAATTTTTATTAATTAATTCCAAGAACAACAAACCTTTTAGGAACAGAGAAATTCGACAAAACATTTTTTTCGCCTAGTGTTTTTCCATAAAATAGTAGTGGTTTAATAAACTTTAAATTTCCATTCTCCGAATCGAACAAAAGACCAATGCTCAAAAGTAACATAAATATAGAACCGAGCAATAGATATAATTGAAGATAATTTTCAGGTATCATCGTATACATCATATTTGCGCTTCTATTAGTTATATTGTACTTAAATTTTTTACTCCGTTCTGCATGTGTGTCTTGAAAAGAAAGATTGTATACTATAATATATATATTTTATAGAAATTTGGAATAAAATTAACCTCTTGTTGTAAATTACCAGATTTTTCAACTTATTAAATGATTTTTTGTAATTTTTTTACTATTTTTATGAGTGTATATGACTAGAAATTCAATGTAAAAAATTATACAAATACCTTTCTATGTATTCGTCTTTATAAGTTTCTTATCTTGGTTAATAATATCATATTTTGAAATTATTATAAAAAATAAATTGTTTTAGGTTTATTAGTTAATTATGGGCTACCTAAATTTATACTTCTCTCGTCCACGTAACTACGGACCAGGATCACGCTCATGCAGAGTATGTTTTGGACATCATGGTCTTATTCGTAAATACGGACTTGACATGTGCCGTAGATGTTTCCGTGAATACGCTCCCGACATTGGATTCAAGAAGGTATAGTTTTACTCATATTTGCTTATAACTATTATTTTTTAGCTTGATTAAACTGTGGAATAATTTAATTCAACATGTTATTGTCAGTTTTGGTAATTATTTTCTTGAAACTGCTTGTTTTGTCGGATAATGTTGTTTGTTTAAAATAAAACATTTGTTGATAAAAAATCTACTAAGCTTTCTTTGATTTTTTCGATTTTATATTTATTAAAAGGTCTCATAAAAATTATTTTTAGTTTTATTTCATATTTTTCCCTACAAAAATAACTAAAAATAAGCTTTTCTACGAATTTGTCCATATTATTTTGTAATAATTTATTTCTTCTTAGAGTACAAACAAATTATTAATTATAGTGTTAGTTATTAAAATTATTTTCAAAATTAATAATATAAAACAAGTGTAAAGTCTTATTTATAATTAATACTATACGTTCAAGTTCCGATTTATTTTCTCAATGCCATTTTACAATTTCAATAAAGTTTATTGTTTAGAAAACTAACGGGAGTAGCTTGTTTCGTAATCATACATTTTTTTCTTTGTTTATGAGAAAAACACTGTCTTTTTCTTTTCAATTGAAGTATGAATTTTTTATTTAAAAGTTTTTTAATATAGATAATACTTTTAAATTATTCAATATTAGTCTTTAGTAATTAAATTATTCCACAACTTAAATTTTATAAAACAGTACTAAAAAACAGTATTTTACTAAACAATGTTTTCTATTTTATCAATATATGGTGACTGAATTCAATTATTATTTTTAAGTTTTATATCTTAGAAATGTTATACTAATAATGATATTTTAATTTTGTGATTTTTATGTACAGTCTTCTGTTCATTTACGAGATTTTTTATGGGATTAAAATACTGTAGTTTATTAATAATTTACTTTTAAACAAAATTTTTTTTTTCTCAACGACTAGTAAAAAATAATGTATTACATTTCATTGATATTTATTAAATTACATGAAATTGTTATGAAGAAAAACTTAATGCTTCCTGTTATCCTATTAATTAAACTTCTCCAATGACAACAGAGCCGTCTATCATAACTATAATTATAAAATAGAAAACCAAATTAAGGAAATCCTAAGAAATAAATTATTTTGTAGTTTAAGAATCACTATTTCAGAAAAAATTAATACAATTCATACACATGGACCTAATCAAATGACAATGATGAGAGAAATGCATGTCATAATGATATCTTTTTTCTTCTACCTTTTTTTAAAACATTGATTATAGCATCATACAAAATAAAAAAACACAGACTATACAAATTCACATGGCATACAAAGTAATTTTAGTTCTTGCTATTTTCTATAATTAAATACATCTAACATATATAATACTACGATAAACACTTTTATTATCGTTAATTAGTTAAACATTCTACATTTTCAATAAAAATTACAACTAACCATCGTAATTCTCTTTTCATTTGACGCCTTTTATTTTAAATTTCTTAATATTATTTTTGATAATTAACAAAAATTATTTGATTTTGTTAATTTTTGTAGTAAAAACATATTATAAACTAAGCTTTAATCACTAATTAAGTTTCGTTGCGAATAATTTTGATTACCTATATGATAAATAATGATTGGTAAAATTTTTTTTACTGCTCATTCGAAAATACCCTTTTGAGTTTAAATCATATCAATAGTGTTATTTTATATCACATGCCAAAATGTTCACGCGTATAGCTGCAAAAATGATAAAGTGATTTCTTTTAAAAATTTCACGTGACGGCAAAGTAGTTTTTTACTTTTAGAAATAACTTTTTCAAGATATTTTTAAGGAGTAACATGTTTGACATAACCAATTAAAACTTTAAAGGAATTGTTAACTGATGGTAATTTAACCTTTTATTTTTTTATTATCTAAAGCTTATTCTTATAAGGCTTATTATTATATTTAATCAGTATTTGAATGTGTAGATGATTTCCATTGAGAGTTTGTATGCTATAGAAGTATAATTTAAAGATTTCTTTGTTAATGCAACATGATCAAACAGCAAATTAAATTAAATTAAATTTTGTTATATATGATTATATAGCTTTATTATAATAATTTTCTTATTTTCAAAAATGTACAATCTTTATATTTATGGAATAATTGTAAATTGTAGTAAACCAGCCGATCGTTAAAGAAAAAAATGATATTTTATTTATTTTTTCGAATTTTTAAGAATATTGTATTTAAATTTTTTTTTGCCTCGACGATAACAAAAATAAGTGGAAAGTAGTTTAAATATGTTTATTGGAAAAATTATATAACTATTTTTAATAATGTAATAAATAAATCAACTTTCTCTTTCGGTATTATTGTGTTTTCCTTTATCAGTTACTCCGTATTTTTAAATCGTAAAATTTAGAAATTTTTTAATTTTTCTATTTGATTTTAAAAAAATTATGTTTTTTTCAAGGTAAAATTGATATGCTAATAGCTTTAGGCTAAAGAAATGTGACTAGTCATTTAAAAGTACTTAATTAAAAAAGATAGAAATAGTAATCATGCAGACAATTATAAAATAAATCATAGTTTCTAACTTTTTTGTTTTAAATTTAAAAAATTCCTATATTTACCATATTTTTCGTACAACTACCAAAACTATGTTATGTATTTTTTTATTAGATATTAGTGAAAAACTTTTATTCACTATCAGAAAGTATAAACTATGTTCAATTTGTATTACCAATAACAAGTTCTCAAAAATCATAAGTGACTTTAAGATTTTTTACCGTTTATTATTTACTTCTATTACAATGGACAAGTTAAATTTTAATTAATTTGACAGGCTAACCGCAAAACAATTGTCATTTTTTGCTGGTCATTAAAGGTGTTCCAATATTTTTTCAATTACAAATTTAATTAAAACCACCCTGTATAAACAAATATTAAATAGACAATTATATTATATATGTAATTCAAAAAAGGTTTTTAACTTAAAAAATTGTGCTTCATTTTTAATACAGTTTCTGGGAAATAGACTTTTCCACAAAATTACAAAAAATGGTGTTTTATAAAAACTGTGATCGACGTTATACACAATATATATGGTGATTTTGCAAGGAAAAAAAGTTAGAATACTCCAAAGGATTCAAATAGGAATTTTGAATATTTACAACTATTAATCGGATGTAGATTCGTCATTATTTTAAATAGTGAATCTTATTTAAAAAATATATGTTAACAATTGAAAAAAACATTGAAATACAATTATTAAAGACTTCCATTTAAATAGGTTGCGTCAAATTTGATGTGATTTAAATGTGTTTATCAGTAAATAGCGTATCTCAATTATCCCAGTTTAGAAATTCAATGGATTCTCAGTTTTAACATAATTCATATTATTGGTAATATTACTTGTAAAGTTTATGATACATGCGCAACATTTTTGGCATTTGCCATCCATTATGTCACTCGACACGACTAGTGTTTGGAATAGTATTTTTAACCGTTGTTTTATCAGCTTGAAGTGTAATTTAGATGTAAATGGGAAATTTTCGTTATCGTTTTTTTTATATATTTTATATGTGAATTTTTAGATTAAATTACTAATACATTATTTTTGGGTTTATAGCAATTTTCTAAATCAAAATTCTGTCTAGATTAAAGTCTCTTTTTTTACCAACTAGAGCTTTTGCTGTATTAACAGTTATGGATTGCAAAGAACTAGATACGTCTAATACTGGAATCAAAGAACAATGTGATCAAATAGAGGGAAAAACTTGTTCTGATAAAGTTAATGAACATGAAGTTGTTCCAAGAAAAATTCCATGTCTTAATTCGGAGATAACTGAAGATATTAAATCGTCTGCGTCTGAATCACCAAGTAATTCTCCACAATTGAAATCCCAAACCGATGGGAAAGTTGTTGAGTTAACTACTAAGGAAGCATCGATCGAGGGATATGAAAAATAATTTGTCAACTTCTGATAATACATCAAAGTCTACACCAGTTATAGATGCCAAGCAGGTTAAAGAAAGTGATAGAAGTTCTGAAGCATGTGAGAAGTTAGCTAAAGACATTATTGATAAAGGAGTAGATGAAATTTTAGCAGAATTTTATACTTTAAATCATGGTATTGAAGATGCGGATTTGGAGTTGTTTTTCAATTTTGTCAATATGAGCCGAAATCGTTATAGAGATATCGTTTTAAAAGATACAACACGTATAATATTGGAAGATGAAGAGAATGATTACATTCATGCAAACTATGTTTCAACTCCAAGTAACAGTAAACGATTTATCTGTTGTCAAGCACCATTAGAACAGACAACTGAACATTTCTGGAAAATGGTCCTTCAAGAAGGATCTGAATATATTTTTATGTTATGTCATATTGTCGAAGATGGTCTTCAAAAGTGTCACCCTTACTATCCGGATGAAGTTGGAGGAAAATTATTTGTTAACAAATTAACTATTGAAAACTCAGAGCTTGAAGAACATCCAGCAGAGCACGGTTTAAAAGTTAGCGTACTTAAAATTTACGAAGATGGTGTATTAAAGAAGACTGTTAAACATTGGCAATACGTGTCATGGCCAGACAGGAAAGTACCACTTTTATCTGAAACAATATTTTATGCTTTGGATAATATGAGAGTTTCAGACAAACCAATTATTGTTCATTGTAGTGCAGGAATAGGACGAACAGGAACTGTTGTGTTTTTAGAAAACTTATTGGAAAAAATAAATAATGGTGACATAATGAAAGAAACACCTGCCAACGTTCTTGAAGGTATCAGGAAACAACGTGTAATGTCTGTTCAAACCCCAATGCAGTATCTTTATACACATCGTCTTTTGTTAAATCATCTACTTAAGGAAAGAAAAATTCGTGAGACACCAGAATTACAGAGATTTTTCAGAGAATATGATGAGGAGTATGATAAACATCACTAGCTAAATTAAGTTATTGTGAAAATAAACTTTAAATGCACATATTGTTTTCATATGTTAAAAATAAAAATTAATTAACCTTTTATTCTATATATTGTAAAGATATTACAACACCTAAGCAATACATAATTAGTGTAAATCATTTCTATTATTCAGCGGCTAGTCTAGCACGAACTTGTGGTTCGATATCCTTCCAAAATTTCCCTTTGTTGTTCTAAAAATAAATGAGGTTTAAATTTGAAAAAAATGTATCTTAGTATCTTACTTTGTTCCAGTAAGCATTTATTGCTTTATTGAAAGTCAAATCGAAAACAAAAGCCGACATTGTAACTCCAAAAAGAATTGTAGAAAATCTCTTTGTAACATTTTGGTAGAAAACTCGTGATACAGCAGACATTTCCTATAATAAAAAAACTGTCATATTTCAGATCTATAAGACTTCCTAACTGTTAAAAATACACAAAAATGGCACTGAAGTAAATTTCTAAGGGAAACAAAAACAATGGTCTAGATGGAAAAAGTTGGCTACACGAGCAGTAACAATACTCCAAATGCTAGTATCAACATTCTTGTCGCGATATTCTGCACTACGTCCTGTTGCCTGAGTATCATTTTGTTATACTATAATTCTTCTCTTTAACTTTTTAAAATTTGCAAATATTGCTTGTTGGTGATTAAATGTTTTTGTATTATTTTTTACGAGCGGCTTTTTTTTATATTGGTTATATTATTTTTATCTACACGGTCTTATGTATAATCTAAATTACTAAATTAAATTTAGCACTGTTTTAAATGGATTTTTCAATTTAATTAAAATTCAGTTTTCTTGTACTTTACTTATTTTTGTTTATCTTTAAGGTTTAAGGTAGTAAAATGACCAACACTAAAGGTCTTCGTCGTGGTACTCGTTACATGTTCGCCCGTGAGTTCCGTAAACACGGTACTGAACACTTGTCCACATACTATACTCAATATAAACGTGGGGATATCGTTACCGTAAAAGGAAACGGAGCTTTCCAAGGTGGTATGCCATACAAAGTCTACCATGGAAAAACTGGAAGAGTATTCAATGTTACCAAGCGTGCCGTTGGTATTATTATAAACAAACGTGTTCGTACAAGAATTATTCCAAAAAGAATCAATGTCAGAATTGAGCACGTTAGACAATCAAAATCTCGTCATGAATTCCTTGATCGTGTTAAGAAGAACGATGTTATTAAGCAAGCAGTTAAAGAAGGAAAACAACCATGGGTTGAACTTAAGAGACATGCAAGTTTTTGTGATTTTCTTTTTTTTGTCTAACCTTTATTTAATTTTTAGGCTCTTCAACCAAGACCTGGACATTTCGTTAAAGTTAAGCAAGCTCCAACTGTTTTGACTCCAGTTAAATTCGAAATTGATGCTTAAACTTTTTGGGAGGGATTTGTTATTGTTTGTCATTGTTAAAAGTAAAAAGTACCTTTTATTTAATGGGTGACATAAAAATTTGTTGTTCAGCAATTTATTTATATTTTATCTTTGTTTAATAACTCATAAATACTTTAAATTTTCCTTAGGTAATAATGAGTGGAGAGAATCCTCTAATTGATGACATTAGATCTATAGCGAAAACCTCCGTAGAATCTGACTTTGACTTTTATTGTTCTTTAGAAGACGATTTAAATCAGAAATGGGTTGATGATAAATTGAGAAAACAAAAAGGGCTAAATTCTGAAGAAGCCGATGAAAGCGATAATAGGAATTTCGACGATTTGAATGGTGAATATACAGATTGTGACTTTAAAACGGATGCCGTGCTTTCATGTCCTTCTTGTCTGACAGTAGTATGCTATGAATGCCAACGTCATGAAACCTATAAAAATCAATATCGTGCTGTATTTGCACAGTCAGTAAAAGTTGACTTTGATAAAAAACTTTATATACCGGTAAATAGTAAAATGCATTCTACTGAGTTAGTTTCAGTGATACCAGAAAATGCTAAAACTGATGACATTTTTTACTCCGTATATTGTGCTCATTGTAAACACCAAATTGGTGTATACGACAACGAAGAAGTATATCACTTCTTTGAAGTTGTTACAGGATATTCATAAAATATCTAAGCACCAAAAGTTCACAAATTAAACAAAGTCTCATTTGTATTGTATAGTATTCGGAAATTTTTGTAGTTGTTTTTCTGAATGTCAACTAAAAATAAAAAGTATTTGTATTATAAAAAGGATCAAAATTCCTTTATTCGTCAAACACATTCGTTGACAGTCTTCTCGTCGCGAAAGTTTCTTTAACTTCAAAATTTGTTGTCTTTGGTTAACAGTGTATATTATTGCGCATCAACAATTATTTGGTATTACTTTTGTCTTTTGAATTTTTGTAGTAAAAATATATAAAAGTATTTAAAATAAAATAATGATTTTATATAAAATTTCCTTTTCAACTGTTTTATAATAACGCTACTAATGATGAACAAATTAAGTATTATTCGAAAACACTTTATTAAAAATAACGGTAGGTAATTAGTTTTAATCAATATTTTGATATTTTTAGATGATAATAACGACATCTTAAATGTAGAGAAAGAAAATCCAAAAAATTTACTGCCTTTTTTAAATGAAAATTTTGCTGATAAAATTAATATTGCTGTAGGATCATTGGAAAATATACTAAATAATCCACATGCAATGTCTTATTTAATACAATACATGGAAAATATAAGTATGTTTAGTTGTTAATTAGTAAAATATTCTCTAGATCATTTAAATTATATGAAGTTTCTAATTCATACTAAGTCATTTTCCGAAGTATCTCCACCATCTTATAATGAGGCTGTCTTTATTTTTGATATGTACTTTACTCCAAAATCAATTCTTTCGTTATTTGACGACTCTATAATAGAAAAAATAAAGAATTCAATAAATAGCAAAACAATAACAAGTATTCTATATAAAGATGCGGTACTCAGAGTAAAAGAAATCATTAGTAAACGGTACTTGGAATCATTTTTATCATCTGTCTATTATAAATCCTATTTAGTAGAATGTTTAAATGATTCTCCATTATCATTGGCTGATGTTTTTAATATTGACCAACTATTATGTAGTTTTATTGAATTTCTGGATACAGAGAATGATAGAAAATATCTAGAATTTATTATTGCAGTCAATTCATTTTTAGAAGATTATAATACTTCCATGGAGGATAAAAATTTAATGGAAGATGCTATGATAATTTATGAGAAATATATTTCTATGCAAGCTTTTGAAGCATTAGATTTTGGTGATAGTGTTCGTGTTCAAGTTGAACAACAAATCTGTAGTTTACATGGAAAACCTTCCAAAGACTGTTTTAAAATTCCATATGATTTGGCGAAAAAATTACTTCAAATTAAAAGTATTCCTCAGTACATGGAAAGTTTGTTTTTCATTAAACTAAAAAAAGAGCTAAAATATACTATTGATATGGTGAATGATGTTGCAAATCATTCAATGATAAAGAATGAATATATTGATAGAAAAAGCATACCTTACGATGATGATAATATTTCTATATCTAATACTGCAATCTCAAGTGCTACCGAAAACAGTTGGCCTTTGACACCAAGGAAAGAAAAAATAAAGTTTGTTAATGAAAATTAGATAAAAAATAACGTTTTTAATTTTTAGGGAACACTCCTTAGGAAAAGTAGACAATTATGGGAGATACAGTCCTCTGTATGACTCGAAAATTTTAAATTCTCAACCAACTCATACTCCAAACAAGATTAAACAAAAGATTGAGAATTTGCTTAGTTTAAGTGCCAAGAAAGAATCACAGGTAGCCGACCAAGTTGCTCAACTTATAATCAATGACATACAAAATATGATAAATAACGGAGGTCCTGAAGCATAACATATAAAAGCATATAAATTTAGTATACTTCTACTAACAGTGCCTTTCTATACTAAATATTTGTAATAAAGTAAAAAAATAAAATGTTTTATAAAGTTTTAAATGTTTTACAAATTTTATAATTTGTTTATAAAAGTAATATGTAATCCAAAGTTAATAGTTAATAATGAATCATAAACTGAATTTTGTTTAATATTTGACTCACTATCCGGTCTTACTTTCTGGTCTATTACTGAGAAGTTTAGTGATGACAGATTCATCAACAAGAGTAGTGGTATCACCAAAATCGGCATTGACATCACCTTCTGCAATCTTACGAAGTATACGACGTGTAATTTTCCCTGAACGAGTTTTTGGAAGTCCAGGAGCCTCTTGAACTACATCTGGGACAGCAATAGCACCAATTTTTCTACGTACAGATAATTTAAGTTCTGTGACAACACTGGGTGTAAGCTTACTTCCTTCTTTCATTGTAACAAAGGCATATGGGAAACTTCCTTTAATACTATGAGGAGCAGCAACAACAGCAGCCTCAGAAACATATGGATGTTCTACCAATGCCGATTCAATTTCAGCAGTACTAAGTAAATGACCTGATACATTCATGAGATCATCGACTCTTCCTGTAACCCAATGATATCCATCCTCATCTCTTTTACATCCATCTCCTGTGAAATAGTATCCATTAAAAGATGAGAAATATGTTTTCTCCCATCTTTCATGATCACCCCAACACGATCTGCTGATACCTGGCCATGGACGTGAAAAACATAAATTTCCTTCGCCAGGACCTTCCATTAATGAACCATCGTTATCAAGAATACATGGAACAACACCAAAGAAAGGTAAAGTAGCAGAACCTGGTTTTGTTGAAACTGCTCCAGGGACGGGTACAATAACGTGTCCTCCTGTTTCAGTTTGCCAGTATGTATCAACAACAGCTGCCTTTTCTTCTCCAACAACAAAATAAAGCCATTCCCATGCAGATGGATTAATTGGTTCACCTACACTTCCAATAACTTTTAATGATGAACGGTCATATTTCTTCACAATTTCATTACCAAAACCCATTAAACATCTAACAGCAGTCGGTGCTGTATAAAGTTTCGTAACACTATACTTTTCTACAATATCCCACATTCTTCCTGCATCCGGGTATGTTGGAACTCCTTCAAAGATTATTGACGACATTCCGTTCATTAGAGGTCCATATACAACATATGAATGTCCTGTAATCCATCCACAGTCAGCCGTGCACCAATACATATCATCATCTTGTGCGTCGAAAGTTATTTTACATGTGTAATAAGAATATGTCATATATCCAGCTGTTGTATGAAGAATACCTTTTGGAGCACCGGTTGACCCCGAAGTGTATAGTATAAACAATGGATCTTCTGAATCCATCCATTCAATTGGACTCTCAACTCCAAAAGCTTGTTTAAGTTCTGAATCCCATGAACATTCTATATCTAGTGGACCTGCAGATGTTGATGGTTGAGGAGCACCATTAGGGATAGTAATTTTGCTAGAATGATTAACAACAATAATACTATCAAGTTGGTAGTTGTTTTTTTCACAAATTTTTACAGCACTGATTGCTAAAGCTCTAAGATCAATTAACTTGTTTGAACGATAAAAAGCATCAGCAGTAATTAAAATTTTTGCTTTACAATGAATTATTCTATTTGCAAGTGATTCACTAGAAAATCCAGCAAAGACGATTGAATGGATAGCTCCAATACGTGCACAAGCTAACATGGCAATGGGTAATTCAAAAGACATTGGAAGATAGATTGCAACAACATCTCCTTTCTTTACACCCTTACTTCTAAGAACAGCTGAAAAAGCAATTACTTTTTCAAGGAGCTCCTTATAAGTAATTGAATCTTCATCTCCGGGTTCGTTACCTTCAAATTTAAAAGCTACTTTGTCTCCTAAACCACGAGAAATATTTCTTTCCAAGCAGTTATAAGCAATATTTGTTTTAGAACCTTTCATAAAATTGACAAATACCTTTCCTTTATTTCTATTGAAATTCCATTCTAATCCATTATCTGTCATATTTTCAAAATATAGCTCAGATGCAATATCTCGCCAGAACTTGTCGCTCTCATTTAAACTTGAACGATATTTCTCATGGTATGTTTTGATGTTCTTAATATGAGCAGAAGCAGATAAGGAACTAGGTGGAGGAAATAAATTATTCCCTCTGGAACCATCGAGTTCAAATTTGACCTTACAGTCGGACATCGTTAGTAGTTACCTAAAATAAAAAATAATCTATTAGAATTACTATAAAAAAATAAACCAAATTTACAACCGTCATAAAAAAATAAATAACGACGTGATTTTTTATCTAAACTTATTAAAACATCAATATTTAGAATACTTTAGTTAAAATGATAAAATAACAACTTATAAATTATTAGAAATTCGATGACTACGACTACTAATATTCGAGTTTATCTAGTAACTTACATAATTACATTTACTTTGTACTACTTATAAAATTTCCTTAAAATTTCCATGAAAATTTTTAAAAACTAATAAATCTACTTTTAATATATATAAAAAATTTTTATCGATAATTCCATTATTTTACCTATATGGCATATATATATTATAAATATGGTTACATTACAATGACGACAATAAGACCATATTTGTGTACACGCATATATCAGTGATTTAAATAAAGGTCAATAGAGAAGAATTAAATGGTTCTTAACTGGTGATTCAGATATGTACCATCACGTATATTTCAAATTGTAATGCAGACAAAATTTATCTAGTCTACATTAACTAATTAGACACAATTGTAATCATTCACATGAAAGTACTTTGAAGTCACTCTCATCATTTATGGTACTGCCGTTAAATCAAATAAAAAAAGAAGCACAATATAAACATATTTTTACAAATTAAATTACAAACACAAAAAGTAACGAACTAGAAAATCCTATCTGTTAATTCTAGAAAAATAAAATTTTCTATAGGAATAAAAGACATCAAAAACACTTATAGACTAATATTTCATCAAAAATGGCAAACACTATGACAATATTCCCAGTAAAATGATATGAAGTTATTTTTCTCACTAACATTATGACGGAAAAATTCGTATATTTTCTTGGAAAACTAAAAATATTTATAAAAAATTTAGCTATCTAAATAAAGTAAGTGACTCAATTCCACAAAAGAGTGACGAGTAATACAACTCTAGAAAAAAATGTAGCTAATGATACTAATTGACATATTTCATCACAAACATTGTAAAGATTATTAACTATAGATGTTGAAATTGTGTGTTGTTTAAATATATTTTCGTGGGCAATTTATAAATCTTCTTTTTGAGAAATAATAAAGACTAACATTTTAGAAAAAAATAAGACAATATCATAAGACTATATGGGGCACGTAGTAGTGAGTATGGTAAATAAAGCTTATAATAAAGATATAAATACAACAGTTAGCATACTCTAATCTGCTTAGATGAATAACTAGAGGTTAGTAGAATACGAAATTAAACTTAGGTTAAAATCGGATGTCAAATAAAAATAGTTGTGTAGATGTATATTGTTATTGAAGATAACTGTAAGCATTTTTCAAAAAATATGCATATCTGAATAAATAAATTTGTTAAAATTTTATTTACCCTATTGCAAAATAATGTCAAGATTTTTAAGTTTATTGAATTTTATTACAAGTGATAAGAATGACAAAAAATCTGTGACAAATGGAATATATTTAATAGTGCAAAATATATTGGAAAATTTAAATTTATACAGAAAAAAATTTATTATTATATTAGCGAATAAAATGTTTATAATGTGAAATATGAACACAAACAAAGATTGAATTATACAATCATTGTAAAAAAATATTTACGAATGAATCAATTCTATGAAAAATAATTTAAGAAAAATATACGTAAAGTGTATCAATATATTTTATGTAAAATAATCACCTAATAAAATTTTTTTAAAATAATTTTAAATAACATCGAAAAAACAAAATATTTAAACTTTAAATGAGATTTCATTGGGAAATTATATGATCATAATTTTTTGTATTTTACCATTATTATTAAATGTACAAATTAAATTAATTTTCTTTAATTTTAAAAATAAAATTTTTAAATAGATTTAAATCTACATTAATCATACACAAACAAATTCATATACTACAAAGTTAAAAAAACTAAATTTAACTAAAATTATTTTTATTAAATAGTATAATCATATATTTTTATACTAAAATTATGTTATGATTTTGTATTATATGAAATAGCTCACCATTATATAGGGGTTTTTACATTTGTGATAAGGAATTAAAAGTGGTATGATTCTAAAATATAAATGATGAAGGTTAAATTTTGTATAAACTATAAAAATTTTTCAAAATCAAATGTAAATTAATAACAGAAAATGAAAAGTTGTTTTATTAGCAATACATACAGATTACATTTTCATTATTGTTATAGAAACATGTACTTTTAAATGTAAATTTTTTTAGTTGAACTTCAAATAATAAATACATCTTATCAAATGAATATATTTATACCTTAAATATTTTTTTTTTAAATTTTTTATTAATAAAACTACATCAACACTACGATAGTAAAGCTACGACGTTGAGATTGAGAAAGTATTCAACTATTCACAACTTATTTAAGATAATAATTTATAAATTTCCAGCAACAATAAATAATCTTATGTTCATTTGTTTCATTTCAAAGATCAGTTAAATTAAAAGATGATAACATAGTTCTTTTCAAATAATGTTCCATAACAAAGTGGAACCATTGAAAATGATTTTTTCACGTGAATACAAAAATGTGAGATTTTAAAATGGTAAGATGTTATATTTCGTCAAATATGATTGATAAGGTATAATTTATCATTAAGTAAAAATACTACATATTTTGTAAAATAAGTAATATAAAAAATATAACTTTAGTTATACAAACTCTTAACACAATAAAGAAAAGATCGGATAAATATATGGAAAAGATTGTTTAAAATTTAAATGTAATATTTTATTAGTATAAGAAAGTAAAGATATAGACAAAGATACTATCTTATTCCCATGTTAATAATTCAAACCCCATAACATTTATTCTCAATGTTTGAAAACTTTTTGTTTGTATAAAAATATTTGGTTATACCAATGTGTTGAAGGAATGAAAAATGAATATCTTAAAAAAAATGAAATTTAAAGAATTTGGAAAATAAACAAGCTATACAACTTCTTATTAAATATAGAAACAATGATACAAATTTTTAACAGTATAGAATATTAGTAATAAAAACCAAAAAATTCAATTTTACAAAAAAAAGATGGGCAATAAGAAAGTTAAATGAATTTTTATTATATATCAAAAGAAGTTAGTTACCTTAATACATATTGTTTATATTGGAGGGAATTGATATTAAAAATACTCTTAAAAAGATAGATTGGTACCTTGAAATAAATAATTTTTCTTTTGTATTATTGCAATATAAAATTTTCATATACATTATATTATATTGTATTTTTTAGTTATTACTTTAAAGAATTAAATTTAATGTTTAATCATAAAATAATCCATCTTGATAGATTGCTTTTTTTTGTTATAAATACGAACAGTTTATATGCAGAGAAGAGTATATATATTATTTTTTGAATTTAAATTTTTTTAAAATGTTATCAAATTTTTACTATTATTTACTTTACATTATCTAAATTTTCCTCATTTTAGTGTAAGATTTAAAATCAAAGTAATTATCTTTGTATGCTTGCGTTAATATAATATAAATGAAGAATTTTAATGGAATAGTTAATTGTAATGATAATAAAGAAAATGAAGGTAGGTTTTTTTTAATTTACAAATTTAATTTAGTATTTTTAAAATTGTTTTTTAATTTTATCCTTTTTTATTTCTTGATATTTCCATAAATAGCAAGCTAATAAATGTGTTTGCCGCGCATTAAAATTTTATAATTGTAATATTTGGCATCTCTTGAGACCAGTAAAAATAATTTGTAATAACTTAAAGATTGAGAAGTTTATCTAAATTTATGTAAAGAATGAAATAACTAAGTTGAGTACGAATTTAAAGAGGAAGATATATGTAATGGAAAACTATTTTTAATATTTTGTCGTTGATATTCTAACTATGTTTAATTCATCTCAATTATTTAGAAGTACTAGTTCAGCATGGAAAAAATATTCTGATATTGATAATTATGTTTTTAATATTCCATATAAGAGAATGTTAATGAAATCATCTTCCTTTCCAATTCCTAAAAAAGAGTCTTTAAATGAGGACTTGGATTACTTTTATCAAAGTGATTCAAGTAGTGAGGAAGAGGAATTTAATAAATGTAAGTTGCCCTGTGGATATTTGCATAGTAAAATTAAATTTTCCATAATAACAAAAATAATATATCTTGAATTATGACATATATTTAAACTTTCATACTATAATTTGAAGAAAATGTTAATATTTATTTATATGATATATCTTATATTTTCTATTAAAATTTATAGTGTCTTAGTAAGGTTTTTAAATCAAATATAAACCTATTTCTCGCTATCCTTTCTTTAAGTTGATATACCTTCAATTTATATCTAATTTATCAGCTGATCTTATTACATAGGAAGCTAATTTAAATATGACAATGGTACCTCTTAAGAATCATTAAAAGGTTAGTAATTCTTCTACTATTATTTTATTTAAGAGGCCAAATAATATGAAGAAAATGAGCACTTTATTTCAATTCTTTACTTCCATTTCTTTATTTTCAAAAATATATACTATTATTTTTCAATGTATATCTTTTATTCTCAATTTACTATATTTTTTACACGAATAAAAATTTTGTAGAATTGGTATATAATTAATGAAAATTTTTTAATCTCTCTATATATTTTTATTTAAATAAATAGATTCTCTTGCAACTAAATAGCAATTATTTTTAAAAATATTTATTAATATTATTCAATTACTTTTTATTGAGCTTAGTTATTTTAAAAGGCATTAAATATTAGTTTGCTTTCAAAATAATTTATGTTAAAGATCTATAAACGTTTTCCATTCATGTGATAGTTAAACTGTTTTTCAATATGTAAAAGATTAAATATCTCAATATACTAGACATATTGTTTTAACAATGCGTTTTATCAATTATCATTGTCAGATAAAAGATTTAACTTCCAAACATTTAAAATTGCATTTACTATGCTCGATTGTCGTTAACGTCCTCATCATGTTAACGATAATTGTAACATTTTACAATAAAATTTTCTTCCTATGATATCTAATAATAAGTTATTATATATAATTTTAACGAGTATCCTGTGATTTACTATTTCATTTTCATATAACTTCTCACATTTCTTTGTTGAATTGTTACCCTTTTCGTCTAGAAATGTAACAAATACAAATGAGAACATTTGAGATATTTAACCAAGATCACAAAGCGATTTAAATCACCTTTTATAGAGTATAGTTATTGATGGTATTGTCGCGTTAATAAAACAAACTTTTATTTCTTTTCTTATATATTGAAAAGATATAAATATGATAGAAATTTAAAGCTAATTGAAGAGGTATTTCCAAATGTTATTGGTAGAGTATATATTTCAATTATTATAAAATTATATTTGTTAATAGATAATATTTGTAAAAATCACTGTTATTTACAATTTTTAAACATTGTTGCCCATGATTTTTTAAAATGCCATTTTTTCATAAATTCCTTGCAAAGATCGTTTAATTTATATTTCATTACTTTTTGTCATCCTTCTAAGTAGTTATTTACAAGATTGACATGTCACTTTCATAACATCTTATTTCTAAATTTGTTATTATATAGTAAAGTTTTCATGTAATATATTTTATTATCAAATTGGAAAATAATATTAGATTAATTTATTTAATCGCTGTATTTTTCCTAAATATGTTGTCTATATGTTGGAATTTTTAACTATAGTGAACTCAAATTTACGTTTTCAATTTTGTAAAACGTTTAATGTTTTAAAAATTTTAATTATTTAGAACCTATCTGGAGTATATAAAAATTTTACTTAATGTTTTATATGTGCTCTATCCTATACTCAAGCATTTTCATATTTCTAACGTGTTTAGTTCTATCTGAAAGAAGAATATATTTTAATATTTTTGAACTATTATTTTTGATTTTACTTTCATGTTAATTTTAATAATGCTATATACATTATAAATCCATTATACGATGATTTACAATATAATACCTCAACTTATAACTAGAAAAATATGTTATAAATACTCAAAAGTTACTTTTTTCTTTTATAAAAAATTTATTAGTACAATTTTATCAGCTAGAATAAATAATCGGAAATTAGGCGTTAAAGATATTCCAATAATGTTTAGCAAATAAATTTTCCTATTTGTTTTTCATCTAAATATTATTTAGTTCACATTATTGTTTTACGTAAAATAATTATATTATCATTTTTAATTTTTTTTTATCTTCTATGTAATTTTAGTTATAAATGTTAAAACAAACTTGCTTTTAAAAGAACTTATAAGTGACCAATTAAATAAAGAAGACATTTGTTTAAAAGATAAATTTATAGAATCTGAAAATATGAAATCAGTTACTGATGATGGTCTCAATACGAAGACTCTAATTGGATCTGGTAATAAAATCCAACAATGTGATAGTGATGAATTGCTAAATACAAGTAAAAATTCAAAGTATGGCAAACAAAATCGGTCTAGTCATATAAGTGACAGCTTAAAAAATAAGAAATTTTGGTGGAGAATAATCCGCCCTTGGAAATGGAAAAAATCTAAGAAAACTAAAGTTCAAAAAAACACTCCTTCAAGGTTAGTTATACTATTTGAAACATTTCTTTAAATTTTTAATTTGTTAGTTTTCGTTCATCAAGCACAGGAGACAGACCTTTATTGACTGTTAATCAACAATCGCAACTTCTTACACAAGTTGCTTCTTCTACTTCAAATAGTGACTTCAATATGATTATTCGTGAATCTCAGAAACCCTTAACTTCTGAGTTGTTATTAAAAACAGCTCATCAATTAATGAATAATGAAAAAGGGACAACAAGTTATAAAGAATCACTAAGTCAACAAAATAAAGATGCACAGAAATTTGTCCAAGATAATTCTTCAACCACAATTACAGATAAACTTTCAAATTCAATGTCAGTAATCCAATTCCAAAATTCAGAATTAAAAGAACCAAAAAAACAGTCTCCATTAAAACCAAAATCGACTGCCTGTTATACAAATTCACAATATGAAACCGAATTCCCAGCAAATTCTAGTTCAATATGTAAGTTTATTTTAATATTTTTAAAAATAGTTGGAAAATTAACCTATACTAAATTTTATTTACCTATCAAAAGTTTTGTATACTTTAGTTAAAACAAATTTACAAGATTTTATATAATTTTCATTCCTCGTAGTGTATAATTTTTTTTATTCATAAATTGAATATCACTCCCCAAGTATTTACATTCAAATGGCTATAGAATTTTTTTAACTAAAGACAATATATAAAATAATTTCTTCTATTAAAATTTTTTACTTTAAGCTATTGATAATTTTGCTTCTATTCCATTGATACAAACAGAAAGTTCCCCAAGTAAACATATAAAAAGGTAGGTTTTTTTCTACTATAAACTTAGTTTATAATTATTAATATTTTTAGTGATATCAAAGAGGAAAAAGAAGAGGTTGGTAATAGTAACTCAACAGACACATCTTTTTCTAATTATACGCAAACGCAGTCTAATTCACTCCAATTATCAGAGGATAAAGAAAATTTAAATACTGAAACATTTTCTGAAAGTGTGTGGCAGCCTGTTTTATCAACAACAAATCCTGTACTTTCAAAAGCAAGAACATCTATAGAATCATCGGCAGCAACTGATGATGATGATATTTGTAAATCACAGTCATTGGTAGATATGAAAAAATATACAATGTTTGAAGCAATTCAAGCATCTGAACCTAATTTACATGCAAAACCAAAGAAGCCTGCTTTAAAAAAGCCTGGCCAACCAAGTAGAAAAGTTTTACCAAAACGAACTTCTTCACGTAGGAGAGAAAGTCAACGACGAGCACAAAGAGCTGCAATTATCCAACGAAGAAGAACAATAGAAAACAAAAGTTCAAAAAATTGTACTGATGGAAATGATCTCCCAACAAGATTAACTGATGATAGTGACAGTGATCCTGATATCCAATATCGCGATGATCTTAGTGAAGTATCAACAAAGCTTCGTGATATGGATAAAGTTCTTGACAACTCAACAAAATCAACAAATCCACTAATCGCATCAAAATTAGTCTCAACACAATCAATAAGACGATCTACAGGTGATAATAATGAAAGCGATGAAGATGTTTCTTTAGTTAACGGGTTAGCTATGAAAATTCAAAGAAAAGATACATTAGCAAGACAATTAGATGAATCCAAAATTGTAGATGATATTAATGGTCAATCATCTTCGGAAAGGAGAAAGTTAATGCATAAGGTTTCTTTGAAATTAGAAAGGTATGTTTTTTTTTTTTAATTAAAAAAAATAAATATAATGCTTCTTAAACAGTTAATAGTAGCTAGTTTTTGTCATAATACTTTTAACTTTATGTAAGATGTCTTTTTTATATAATCTTATTGGGTAAATTATATTTCTTCTGACATAATATTAAACCTTTACTTAATTTTTCTACTATAATTTCAAACTGACTAGGAAAAGATAATTGTAAATTAAATTATTTCGGAAATCGTTTTTAATTTTTTTATCTATATTTTTGACTTTTATTACATTGGGTTATCACAATTTTTTAAGAGATTTTTTACATCTATGTAAACTAATTTATATCTATGTCATTTTGAGAAAACATAGATAATAGTATTTATTTAGATTTAACTTAATATCTATTTTTTTGATTCGAAAATATAAAATATATAAAATATTGTTATATTACAACGTATTTAGATGTAGCTTTCTTTTCTCTTACAATTAGTATTATTAAAATTTCATAATTCATCTTTTTTTATACTATTATCAAATTTCTATTTTTTTATGATTACTGTATGCAATTATGTAGATTTTTTCGTCAAAATAAATTGTAATGAAGTCTAAATAGTTTTTTTTCCTTGTATGTTATGTGTTGTAATGTTTATATCAACAAATAATTTGTTTAATTTTTTTATTGAACTAATTTAAATATATAGTAATAACATTTGCTTTATTAGATAGAAAAAGCAAATAGAAGTATATTACAACAAGAAAAAGATAAATATCAAACACGTTAAAATTGATATTTAAAGCATTAGATATATTAAAAAAAATTTCAAAAGTATAATGTTATTTTGATTAATTATGTCATTTTTGAGAAATCATATATTATTCTTTATCTTTTATATATATCAATCTTCTTCTTAATGCCAAAATTGATAAATAGAATAGTGTAAAATTAAAATCGTTAGCATATTATTTAACTATCTCTATAAATATATTTTTAAAATAATGATTTGTTCCATTTTACAAATGCTAAAGTTAGTTTTTACTTAAGTTTTAAGAAGTATATTAAAGTTATACACTTTTATATAAGATTGTTTTTTATTCTTCATGCGTCTTTGAATATAATAGCAAAATTTTACATTAAACTTATAGTATTTCATTGCAAGATTTATTTATACGTTAGTTTAAGTTATTTATATAAGCTTTTTAAAAAATTTTATTCATATAATTTATTTGTAAAAACACCACAATTTTTACTTTCGTGTTTATTTAAATGTTTTTAACTTTAACAGTGGTTGTATTTGATTTAATTTTACAGTAGTTCATTATAATTCTTTACATTTTTTGCTGAGATATTTATACATATTTTTAAAATTTATTTGGATAAATTAAATCCTAATATGTGTTTATACATTATTTCTATGTTTTAAAGCTAATTTTTTTATTTTATAGAAAATTGTCAGAACGACCATTAGCCCAAGAACTTGAGCAAAGAAATATTCTTAAAGTTCAAGGTGCTGATTCTCTAGCAAAAAAAAACATGGATGAAACAAGAAAAGTGCTTTTGCGTAAAGTAGGGACAACTATGTTATTTTTTTTTTACTTTTATTTTTTAGTTGTCATTCCGTCCTACAGTTGAAGAGTTGAAGTATAAACAAATAATAAAATTTAATGATTACGTTGAAGTTATGGAAGCTGAAATGTATAATCGTAAAGGAGATAAACCATGGACTAGGCTCACACAATCTGAAAAAGCCTTAATAAGAAAAGAACTAAATGATTATAAGTTAACGGAGATGGCTGTTCATGTAGATAGTCGTGTATATACAAGATTCCATCGCCCATAATTGTTTTTAAAATCTAGATAGTGGAGAATTTTTGATAAATTTGACAATGGTAAATCAATTCATCATGTATTGAGTCTCACATCTAATTTTTTTATAATCTAAAAGATATTTTAATTTAATTTTCAATATTTCTTCAGATAATTGTATAAATATAAACTAATATTTTTAACTATTTTTTGTGTAAATATATTTTATATTAAAAAAACTATTAAATAAAAAGAAGAGTTGCAGTACGTGCCTCAGTTGGTTCATTAGATTTCACCATTATTTCTGTGAGAGTGGTGCATGATATCTCATCATTTGGCAACAGGTGTCGAACTTGGAGGACCTCAGATGACATTTTTTCAAAATCTGTCCTCGCAAATCAAACGACCAGAACTGTCCCATCTAATTGATTATCATACAGAATAATCATTTTCTGGCTAGTTATTCAAATCATAAGTATAAAACACTGGGTAATATATAAAAGAATATTTATAAATAATTCCATTTAAAAGTTTTTAAAAATTATTTAGTTTAATACATAACTAATTATTACAATTCAAATTTTATTTCCATGAATTAAGAGCTGTTGCAAATGACCACATATAAAAACATGTAATAATGAGATAAGAAAGACAAAATATGTTAAAGACTGTATTTTTCGTATTTAAATTTTATACACGTCATATTAAATACAAAATATATTATTGTGCAGAAAACAACTCTTTAAGCGTTTAAAAAAGACATCATCTTTTGTGTTTTCATAAATTTATTCAGCTGTTTTCTTTTTTTTTCCTTCCAAATTAAATTTTCTTTCCAAACTATCAATTTCCTTTTTCATGTGGAATGTTTTAGTTACTAAATGTACCCAATTGTTTTCAAGATATTGAATTTTTTCACCTGCTTCAAGATGACTTCTTTTTCTTGAAGCATGTATTTCCATTAATTTTGCTTTAGCGACATTTAAATCTATGTCTTCCTTATTAAAAATTTCTTGTAATAGTTTATTATAACGGAAACAAATCTCGCTACCGTATTCCTCCATTAATTCAAGATTAATTCTCCTCAATTGCAAATGTTCTAGTTTACTTTTTGTTACAGATAAAGCTTTAATTATACTTTGCTTGTCATTAAATCTTGTGTTAGAATTATAAAATTTCTCGTATTGGGACAAATCAATCTTTTCCATTGGTAAACCATTCTCCATTCTTTCCATTTCTCCTTTTAAAATATCAGTTAAGTAACAATCATAATCAGGTTCGGGATATTCAGTAAGATAATCTTTAGTTGGGCGATAGATTTTACACTCTGCTTCAATGAGTTTTATTGCAAAATCACGTTCTTCTTCTCCGAAATTTGTATCAAAATATGGTAAAGCATCGATTAAATGTTCATCGTTAGAAGACAACGTAGAAGAAGATTCAATAGATAACATATTAATTTTATTATCAAATTTTAAAAAAAATACAACATCGGTAATAAAACAAAACACCAAAACAAATTCTGTGTGAGAAAACAAATTAAAAGTAATCTATAACTGTATAACAATTAAATATCCAAATCATCATCTACATCCTCCATACATTCATCCTCTTGAAATATAATTCTTCCACCTGCACGAACTGTGTTTGATCCCATTTCAACCATTCCTCCGGATTCATTTTGTTGCGTTAAAAATGGTAGTGATTTTTCATCGTAACTTCCTTGATTTTGATCAAATCGTACATCATTTTTTGGTTTTTCTGGATTCATTCCTTTTTCATCGATTTTTGCCTTATTATCTAATCCTAAAGGATGCTCTGTGGAAAATAAGAATGACTTTATTCCATCAATATTCTTAAAAGTAATGTAGTCTTCACGGAAAAATTTCCTACTTGTACAATGAATTCGTTTAAAGTGAAAGATATCACCTTTAGCTTCACCGATAGCAACCCAATACTGATCCGTTATATATCTAAGTTTTTTTATTTCTTGGTGAAAAGATTTTGAATCTATAGTTGAAAGTTGCACACTGTTTTCATCAACAGTTGGATTTGAAAAAATTATAACAAAATTATTTTGAGTGAGCTGTTGTATTAAACGTTTCCAATTTGTTTCTTTATAAGTTAAAACAAATTCCCAAAATGAGAATATTACAAAAACATGATTTGAAACTTTTAAATTAAAAAAATTCTGGTTATTAAGATAATCATATAGACATAATTTGTGATAATTTTTATTTAGGTAAATTTCATTTGCAAACATATCTCCAAGACCTCTAAAGTGAGAATCCTTACGAACTGATGTTGGCACTGAAATGTAAATAAAATTGGAAAAGATTTTAAAAGCAACTTACTTTCTACAACTATTAATCTGTCGAAGTCCTTCCCAGATGTCCATAACTGCTTTAAATTCATTTTCTGCAATATAAGTACATTGATGATAATGATTTAGATAACAAAATGTCTTAAACATTTATAAACTAAACAATAGTAAAAATATTTATTTTTCAATAATACATAACTAATTATCTTTTAATAATTTAGTAACCAAATTTTCAATATTAAAGCTGTCCAAAAATTCACTAGTTAATTGATAGTAATTTACGCAATTATTTGCAATATTTTCCTCTTTGAAATCCTCCAATGGTAAAAGAGTTTTATTTTCAATATTTCTTAATAATTGCAACCTAATTTTATCAATTACATTTTCATCTACCTCGTCTACCAATGAAATTACTTCGTTAATTGCCGAAGCAAAAACGGCAACGTCTGGAGGAGGTAAAATATTTGATTTATTTCCTTTTAGTAAGTTTGATATTTGCTTATTAATAAGAGAGAAATTGACATTTTGATCACTTGCACATAAACCTTTAAAAATGCCTTCGTCCTCCATGTTAAAATCCTCAACATCTTCTTCAATAATTTTTTCCATAACAAATGGAAATGCTTCTGCTGTTTCACGTTTTCCCTGAATTACTTTCCCTGATATAGGAATAACAGATTGTAATTTACTAATACTATTTATATTTGAATTTAATTGCTCTTTTGCTGTAGTATTTAAAAATCCAAGCTGATTTGATTCATCCAACCATTTTTCGGGAAGAACCTCTTTACTATCCCTTATAATTTCTAATAATTCATTATATTTATTTTTAATGTCGTTAATTGTTTTAGGACGTAAAACTTGAGCTAATCTCTCGAAAGCTTTGTCACTAATACCATGATTCACTAAAGTACTTAAAAGATGTCCTAATTCGGCAAGCTCCCAATCCCCACCTTCTGTTTTACATTTCAATAAGTATTTTTTCAAAGATGTTTCAATTATTTCATGTTGATATGGAAGAAAATTAGAAATATTAAAGGAAGAATTCATTTAAAAATAAATACAAACTATTAAAAAGTTTTAATTTAGCAAAATTTCTTATAGTGAAATAAAATAAAAAAATTGGAATAACGTTGAGATTTATTATACTGAAATTGTTTTAATCAATTGACATGTTAGCAGGCCTATATTGAAGATCAATTGCTTCTCTTGTGTCATATAACGTTGGTGCTTGTAGTAAAATCCACATAGTACCTATGAAACAAGCAAATGAAAAAAGAATTAAAAATAGCCTGTCTAAAACCATTGCAACATATTTCCAGTCTTCATCAACTTTGTCATCTCTATCCTTTTTTTTTAATAACTCTGCAATAAAACAAACGTTTTCAAATGCTTTTACAACAGGTGGAGAATAATATAGTTTTTGAATCTCACTTTTTTGTTGAACGTTTGCATACATAGCTCCTATATCCCGTGATACACGGTGTTCGTGATAATTAAGAGGAACCTTCTTATTTTTTAAGTTCTTTTTTCCCATTCTTCTAAAACTATCATCACTATCATCTAGAGGTCTTCTCATAAACAGAATTGTAGGTAACCATTTGAGGAATACGATTTTTACCCATTTTGGCATTTTATGTGTTGTTGGTGTACGAAAATGGAGATTCAAAGCAATTACAGTAACAACAACACTTAAAGTTACCATTACCATAGTAAAAAGTAAATATTTGCCTATTAATGGTAATGCAATGCTTGTAGCAGGAATTATTTCCGTTAGTAGAAGGAAGAAAACAGTGAGAGCTACAAGAATAGATATACATAAAGTTACTTTTTCTCCAGAATCTGATGGAAGGTAAAAAACTAGTATTGTTAAAAATGAAATTCCAACACACGGAAAAACAAGATTAACAGTATAAAATAAAGGCTTTCTCCGTAAATTTAAAAAGTACATAATATCAACATACGCTCCACTATTTGGACAACATGAAGGGTAATTTTTTGCTCTTCTTTTTGCTATTCTTGACATAATATCCCATTCTACGGATGGATAGTAGTCAGAAAGATCAATGCCATCTTCAGCTATTGTTACATTTTCTTTTTCGCCATTTGGTGATATTTCTTCAATAGTTTTAGTTTGTACTTCCAATAATTCTAAATTTAGTAAGTCTTCTGAAAATGTCCATGATCCGAATTTTAGAAAACACGTTTGTTCGTCAAATGGAAACCATCTAACATCTATTTGACACATGGATTTAAATATTGCAGGTGGTTCCCATGTTACCTGTCCTGAATAATGAAGTGTTGCTTTAGTACTAATTGTAATATTGTAGTTAGAATCTGCATTATTATACAAAACCAAATCTGGTACCTAAATAAATTTATTAAGTTAAATAAATTAATAGTGAAACTATACCCATATAGATTCATAAGGAATATATAAAACATTAACACCGCCATAATTTTTTGGATCCCATGAAAGTTTAGGGTCAATCCATACCTGTTTTAGCCATACACTACATGTCATTATTTGATCAATTTCATGCTGTAAATTTTAAAAAATTAATATATTTCTTTTAATTTACTACTTACAACATCAATAATTTGTGATAATCTTAATTTAAGTTTTATAGTTATTGGTTCTGTAGGAGTATTAGCAGGTCGACGATGTCGATTATAACTAACCATTAAGTCATCGTATAATCTTTTGGCATCTTCATTACAATAAGAAACATAATTTAAAAAATAAAGAAATATCAAAATAAACCAAAAAAAATTGTTCATATTAAAACAATCAATTTTATTTAATTTGTATTTATTAAAATATTTACTAAGAATAATGCTAATAAAAGTTGGTAAGGAATAACATTGGCATATATCTAAAAATAAAATTTTCGTAGCGAATAATGTAGGGTAGTTGCGACATTTGGTGTCTTCATATCTCTGCTCAGAATTTAACCCTCAATAAATATATACAATGGCAAATCTCTACTAATTCCGACTATCACTCTAAATAATTCTTTTGGCTTTTGTTATAAACTATATACAATATAAAAAACTGATAAAAATTCAACTTTTCAAAATAATAATTCATAAATATTGTATATATCAACTTATTTTTATGATTCATTCGATTTAAAATTTAATAATAATGGAGTACTTTTAAATTGTTTCTTTAAAATTAACAAAGAATGTAACATTAAAACATAGAAAAAATTAAAGAATTTAAGAATAAAATTTTTTATTACATAGATAAATTAATTCTAAATAATTCCTTTATGTTTTTTTTTTTATAATAAGATATTGTTATTAATTTAGTAATAACATATTTAAAACTAAAAATTATCAAGATAGTTGTATTAATATAATTTTTAATAAGCTGAATTTTTACCATTTATTTTAAATATAAATTATGAGCCATAATGACGATTACAAAATAGTGTTTTATTGGATATTATCTTAAATTAATGACTATAGAAAGATCAATTTTCAATTATAGACTTTTTTATTTTATCTAAGAATCAAAAAATTAGCTTAAACGTAATAAGACAAATGAAACATTATGTTAAGTTGTTGCAAAACAAAATGCCAGTTTTTGTACCCTACTGTTTGAATTCTTAAAATTTTGGATAAATATATTTGTTTATCGTACAATTTTATTATGCTTTAAAGAATTATTCATCTATTAACTCAATTTACACATTATGATTTTTATCATCAAATTTGAATAGTTATTAATCTGTTACAAAATATGTTGTCAAAACAATATTTATGTTTCATTTTATTGAGAATTATAATTTGTTATAAAATTGAATAGTATTTATATATGTATAGCAAATATACAAATTGAAGCAAAAAACTAAGGAAATAAAGAACACAGATCTTCTAAAAAATTTCCACATCAAAACATTTGAATCTTAGAGTTATTGATAATTACTTCGATGTTCGTAGCTATTAATTGTTTGAATTTTTAAAAATGATAAATAACACTTAAAAATTATTATAATGAACTAATAAATAAAATATTCTCATTCAATATCGTCTATCAGAAATAAATTGGAACTGCTTTGTAGAAACTCAAGGTATTATGTTTTGAAAATTATGCTTCAAAAATTTAACAAACTAGAGTATAAAATATTGTTTCATCTTCTATATTTAGAAGACCAGTGGCACTTTATAAAAAACCATATAAAATTTTTAGAGTTTTAGAAGTAAGAAAATAGATTTTACCGAATAGTATGTGGTGTAAAAAGTTTATACAAAGTCTAAAATTTCCACAGTAATATATAGAAATACTATATGCATTGAGGATTCTCTCAATATTTAGTGATTACTAGTGAAAAAATTATGTACGTTAATAATCTAATATCATTAATGTGAACGACAAATAAATTTCTAATTGAGAAATTAATGAATTATAAAAGTAAATTAATATCTGACAAAAAATAATTATTATAATCAACAATATAAATATATTTCTGATATACTAAAATGGTTTAAACAAATTGCATTATAATTAACAATGAAATATCAAATTTTAAATAACAAAGAAAAGAAAGTTGAAGCATTTTTTTAAATTAAAATGAAGTTTAATTTATTATTTATACTTATTTTTGTGAATAAACGAAAATCAAAATTTCTTGATAATATATGTAATACATTTAGAGAGACAATTCTACATTATTTATCTACTTAAAATTATTTTTAAAAATTGGCTTATGTAGTATTGAAAAAATTTATTTTATTTAAAAATCACAACATTTGTATTTTTAACTAAAATATTTTAAAAAATTACATGTTTTACTATAAACAGGTAGGGTTTGTAAGAACTAAATTGTTATGATTTTTTAAATTCTAATCAAAATTACTTCTACAATTTTCTACCAGTTTATACAATTTCGGAAGTGTTAATGCTAATTTATCAAAATTATATATTTAATTTGCAATTTTACACTACTTATCTTAAAATAAAAAATTGAAAATTATTAAACAATTCATATATTTTATTGTTAATTTAATTAATTCACTTTATAATATTTCGATTTTTTAAAATTAGGTAATGCTTTTATTATTTAAAGATTATGCCATTAGTATGGTTGAATTTAATTATTTATAGTAAATCTATTGGTTAATTAAATTTCTCTTAAACCAGTTACATATTAATGTTTTACTTTTAAATATATAAGTTGAATACTATAATTGATAATTTAATAATAAAAATAGTTAATTTATTCCACTAAAAAGTTTTTGGTAGCTTCATCTATCTAATTTTAATCTATTTCTTTTAAAAGGATTATTATTCATATATTATTACTATTTATTTAGTTGTTTTATAATATTAAATGTTTTCTTTATGTAGTAAAGGAATTACCTTTAAATTTTACTCATTTTTTAAATACTACCAAATTATGGAGTATCCACCCCTTTATTTTTTTGTTTTGTATTATAAAATAAGGTATTTTATAACAGTGACGAAACTTTCTTTAACAAAAAAAGTTTATTTTTATCTTCTTCAAGAACTCTAAAATTAATTTTTTTAAAAATTTATAACATATACTTTTGTTGTATAAAATAAACTTTAATGGAGTTATTTCTTCCTCTGTTAATTGATTCAACTAAATTACAACTACGAATTAATTTTGGAAACACTAAACTAAACAAGCACTGATATTATAGCTTGTTAATTTGATGACGATTTAAACTATTATTATAATTATTTTTTTATTCCCTTTAAATCTCAATAATAATTCAATTCTAAAATATTCCATACAAAAATAAAAACAAAGATAATCTAACCAAATGTATAACACATCTTCTAACAAACTTTTCCTGTGTGGAAATGATAGTGAAAAACTACAAAGTGAATGAACAAACGCGTAGTGGTGTGTCTGTACAATAAATATTATATCTCAGCAAGAGGACCTGCACATCATTTGTCGATGCCTGAGTATCATTTTATTCTAGTTGTAATTTCATATTTCCAAACGATTAATGGTGGAATTTATGCTATACTTATTTCACCCGCCACATTCAGATGGATTTCTGTTTACTTATATTATTGTTTTTAATTAGTTATTGTTAATATTCTATCAAATATATTCTTAATATTTATATCTATTTATAAATTGCTTTTTTTTATCAAATTATTTTTAGTAAATGTAATATTTTCTTTTAGGGTAAAAAATGGCTCCAAAAGGAAACAATGTCATCCCAAATGCTCATTTCCGTAAGCATTGGGAACGCAGAATTAAAACATGGTTCAACCAACCTGGACGCAAACTCCGTAGAAAGCAAAATAGAGTAGCTAAAGCCAAGGCTATTGCACCACGTCCAGCTGCTGGAAATTTGAAGCCAGTTGTTAGATGTCCAACACACAAATACAATAGAAAACTTCGTCTTGGACGCGGATTCACTCTTGCTGAACTTAAACTTGCTGGTTTATCAGCTCATCAAGCTCAGACAATTGGAATTGCTGTCGATTACAGACGTCAAAATAAGTCAGTTGAGGGACTTGAACGTAATGTTGAACGTCTTAAGCTTTACAAGAGTAAACTTATTATCTTCCCTAAAAACGCTTCAAATCCAAAGAAAGGAGACGCTACTGTATGTTTTATTCTATTTTTAATTTATAATAATTTATCTTTAGGCTGAAGAAATCAAACTTGCTTCTCAACTTACTGGAACAATTCTTCCAATTGCTAAGGAAATTAAACCTGTTGAAATTCTTCCAGTTACTGAGGAACTTAAGAAATTCGAAGTTTACAGATACCTTCGTAGAGTTCGTGCTGACAAAAAATATAAAGGAAGACGTGAAAAGAAGGCTGCAGAAGCTGCCGAAGAAGGACTTGGAGGATCTGGACGCCGTTAATTTCCTTTTATATGAAACGTTATTTGTTATTACTTTCAATAAATTGTTGGTTTTAAATTTATAAAATTTATTTTTAAAGATCAATAAGAGTACAAAGAAAATTTAATTATCATTAGAATGAACTTTATCATATGTTCCTTTATTCTTGTAGCTACTTACATAACCATCATGTTGAGTTATATCTTCTCTTCCAGCTTTACCTTTTCCTTTTCCATCTTCTGTAAATCTTTCTTTGTGTGCTCCTGTATATTTTGTATGATCTGTAAGACGACTGTAAACACCATCAGCCGATGCTTTAGCTGCGTTACCGACTTTTGGTCCTTCAACTACCTTTAACTTTTCAACAATTTTATTAAGTTCTTCTTGAACATCTGTTTTTGCTTGATTAGCACGGTCTTTGGCAACATTAATAATTACTTTTTTGGCTTCTGGAAAGGTGACTTTTTTCTTTGGACCTGCTACTTTTGAAAAAGCAATTCCGGTCATAGTTAAAGTAATTGTTTTTCCATCAATAACTCCGGAATCCTTAAGCCATTTGTCAAAATTTTTTCCTGTCATTTCTGTTGCTGAAGCATTTCCAAATTTCATAAATGCATCAAATCTATGAAAATTTCATTATGTATAAATTAAAAAAACATACATTTTTTTAACTTCCTTATTATCCCAATCAAATTTTAATTCGGATGTTGTTTCTTTTGAATTTGCCATAGTGAATAATTATTCTTAATATTCTAGAAATGGATTGAAATATGTTATAAACACAAATGGTCTTTTAATTTCGAAAGATATTAAATTTTGAACACGAAAGCATATTAACATATGTTAAATTAGAAATGTTCGAAGCTAAGAATAAATCATTTTAAAATGATAAAATCTTGAAAAAATTTATATCATTCTATTTGGGAATATTCTACAAAATTAGTAACTTTTGAAAAGCTTTAAAAGGATAAAATATAAATTATAAATTGTCATTAAAGGATGAAATACAATTAGCACAGTAGGAGAACAAGAATATATTTAAATTTAGCAGTGTATATTTTTGCTTATATTATTCATCATATGATAATAAATTTTATATGAAATAATAGTTATTATGTTTCTATCAGGTAAAATTGTCATGATATACAATAACAAACATTATATAAAAGGAAAACTGAATATAAAATATTTTAAATTATATTAAAAAATTAGGTGGAAAATAATAATTGCATTGTAAATGAAGAATATATATATTACCAGTTATACATTCTAAAACAATCTATGCAAATAACAACTTAGATATTGAAATAGTTTTTGAGTACTTTATGCTTGGGAAAAATAGATGCATAAATAAGGCTTTATTTAGCTGACCATATTTTAACATCAATTGAAATAACTAGAAAAAAATAGATGCTATTCTATCAAAAATTACATTGAAAAAGAATGTTATTAGTGGAAGAAGTACAAATAAATTGAATTTGAAGTAAGTATAGAATGGCTGAATGTAACACAATATATAGTAATTTTTATCAGCTTTAAAAGAAGATTTTATCGTATATCAATATTCAAGCATTTATTATGTTTAGCAATGAGATTTCCTCCAACTTTTTTTATATCTTAAAGAAAAGTACTTTTAATTATTTTATTAGCTAGAAATATTAATTTGTTTCCATGTTACTTTTAAAATATTATTTATATATATATGTATACACATATATAGACATAAAATTGTGTAATAAATAAAACATGATTATAATGATATATAGAAGACTGTCGATATACAATATCCCTACATTCATAACCTGATATCTACATTTTCTTAACATTTTACATGTTTATATGGAGATAAAGCAAAGAGCAAGTATAATATATAAAATGTATATCTATGACAAAAATCTTCACAAAATATTTCATTATAGTTAATAATTGTTCACTAGTAGTATAACTCTCAAATATTATAAATGGTATATTTATGTAGATAATTAAGAGAAAATAACATTGTAACAATAAGCATTATACTATGCCATATTTCTTTTATAACTTCTATTTTATAATTGTATATATAATTTGAGGAATATTTCATAATGAAACAATTACTTTTCTATAACCAATAATAAAAGAATAATGTTTGATTGATTCTAAATAAAATATTGACATGAAAGTTGTATTATTTTATAGCTAAGAAATACGAGTGAGGGAAATATAGTAATTTGTATTGCCATTTCTTTCAAATTTAATTAAAATAAATAAAAACGCCATAAACGTAATATTTCATTGTTTAAAGTAATACTAATATTTGTTATTTATTTTATATGTGGAATATTATGATAAGAAAAAAAAATAATAAATTATAGACAAAACTTAGTTAAAATACCTAAATTAATTACTAAATATTTGAAAATTAATTAGGCCTCAAATGTTAAGAAAATTAAAAATTTTAAGGTAATTTGTTTTTATATTACAAAACAAAAAAATTGATAAAAATCTATTTTTTGGAATTATTTGTTAAGAAAAATCAATTTTTCCCAAAATATATTAATATATAACTAATTTTATTCGTATGGTTTCATCATAAAAAATTTACAAAATAATGGCCAACAAGAAAAATTTAAGATATTATAATTATAAACAAAAAAGTGATTATTTCAAATGTAAAGACAAAATTATATAAAATTTTCTAAAAATTTTTTAGAGATCTTTTTTATCTTTTGTTTACAAAACATATAAAAAAAATACAAAATAGTGAGAATGTTAGTAAAAATATGTGATTGCGATAAGAAATAATGTTAAAAATAATCTTTAACACATAAAATTGATTAGACAAAAAAAATTAATACAATTCTTAAAGTGACAATATTATATATATATTATTAAACAGCTGCTTTATCTTTATGTGAAAATAACATTTTTAAACTAAAAAAATTCTTCCGTGATTTTTTACTTTAAAATTTAGAAACAAAGATTTAAAATGTAAATTTAATTTTAACAATTATCTTCTAAAGTTAAATTCTATGTATAAAAATTCGACATGATATAAAATGGTTAAAGTGTGGAATAAATTCCAGTTTTAAATGTGTGCTATTTATTTAAAAATTGTGAACATTAGTATATAATATACCATTTTCCGAACCATGGAAAAGATATTAAACGCAAAGTGTATTTTAAGAATAATTATATTAAAAAAAGTAGCGATTTGAATTTTTACTACAGCAATTTTATTGTAAAAAATCTATTTAAATAAAACCAAACCATGTTATTGTAATTATAACAGTTTTACCTAATATTTTTCTGATGGTACTTCATGATCACCTAGTTGCAGCCATTGCCAAATTAAAGGACCACCTTGGAAACCACTGGTAGTTTGATGTAAAGTCATTCCTTGAATTCCTTCCTTACTCCATCTTTGATATTGCCAAAAGACACCAAGAATAGCAGAAGCAACAGCCACGGAAATCCCAATACTAAAATTATTTTTCATAGTTCCTACAACTGAACCAAGAGCAGCAGAAGCAAACAAATGATTTTGGCAATCATCTTTGTTACGAATAACTGCAGCTGTTGATAAAGCAGTTCCCCAAGCAAAAGAAGCAGTGAATGGGAGAGGAGCATTTTTAAGATATTGCTTAAAGAATGCTCTGCCAGTTAGATTTCCTGTTTCAAGAGTACGAAAGGTTTTTAATTGTGCTAAAGTAAATGGTGCCATAAAAATAGCCATGTATTTAACGCAGGCTAATCCTTTTTCTAATGTACCTTCATTAAGAGGTTTATCAAAAAAGCGGGGTCCAAAATGATACCAACTTTTTGAATAAAATGAAGAATGTCCAAGAGTATTTTTACTGATTGTACTGTAAGATTGAAGCGTTGGATTAATAGAAATGCCTGGATGTTCCTTTGATAATTCAAATTTTTCAGCAATACTCTTATATTGAACTGAATTTTTTTCAATATCATCTTGGAAACATTTTAAGTCTCCTGGGGTGTCGCCCTTGACGGTAATATTTTTATGCTTTTTTGAGTCAAGACCACATGGACCAGCAATAGAAGTTCCATCTTCAACTTTTGGATCATACCTATAATAATGTAAAATTATAAAACAACAAAAAATACCAATCAGGATTTTCTTCATTGAATCGTGGGCGGACGATTCTAAAAATACCCTTTTTTGAATCATCCGTCTTAAAATCTGCTTCTGCCCACCAGTCCGAACGTCCTTTACTAAAAAATTGAATTAAAATATAAATTATCAAAAAACATACTGCTCGGTAGAAGTCCACAATCCAATCCATGGTGGTCTTTGAGTACGATATGTGGCCTTCAAGACCTCCTCATGCATTCTAAAACTAAAATATCGGAATTACAAATCTCTTAATGATAATAGAAACACGAATGTATACTTATTTCCAATTGAGAAAACTTTTTGGTAATTTGTGTATCAAAGTACTCTATATCAAGGTTCGAAAGAATAAAACAATAACAAATCAATTTAAAATATAATTTATATGGTTCGCTTTGTGATTATATAAAAAAGTAAACTTAATATTTAATATAGCAATTATTTTAAATTTTTTTTCATTTTTTCAAGGTACATCCCTCTTCGTAATTTGTCTATATTCGACAATTTTTCGTATAGTAAAACAATTTCATCTTTATTTTCGGAAATTTTTTCAAGAATATAAATGTTTGTTGACAATAAATACTAAAAAGTAATAATTTAAAGGAAGACTGGACTTACAATGTTATTAGGCTCTAATTCAGCCAGCTCCTTTATGTGTTGGAGTACAGTATTTATTTGGTTGTTAATTTTTGGAGTCATATTCTTAACTGATGCATCAATTAACCATTTAACATAACACCAACATGCTTGGTCTTCTGAGTCTGTATAATACGCATTAGAAACTAGGTTAAACTCCTCTAGTAAAGTGTCTTCACTTATTTTGCCATTTTTTATATCTCCTGAATTATTATAATGTAGACGCTCTAGTAAAGTTACTCGATAGTGCCAAGCTGAATAGTTACTAATGTTTTTACCAATTAGATAATCGACAAATTGCAATTCTTCAGTAGGCGTTAATTTGGCGTGCTCAGCAACAGAACGTCTGTGATCCCAACAATGAAAATTTCTGCAGTCTAGTTGAAGAGCTACACGACACATTTCTAATTCTTTTTTAATATCAGGTTTTGCCATTTTCTTAAAAGCCCAAAAACGGTGGAACCAAGCCGAGTATGATTTTGGATTTTTTGTCAAAGACGTCATTGCAAGCGTTAATTCACCATCTAAAATGGCATCATTTTCAGTTGTATCCTCGTTTTCATTAATCACTTTTTCTATATACTTTTTTCTTACATTCCATAATGTATAAACGTCGGGGTTTTTTTCTAGTATCTGGGCAGATAAATTCATCAATTCTTCATCGTATACCTCTAAAAGATAACTTTAAAATAGGAAAATATCACTTTACCATTTTTTAGTTTAATATTTATTGCATTACATAAATTCCTATAACTTACTGCTTTAAGTGCTTTTTCTTTTTCTTGAACTTCACGTTGTTCTTCTGTTGTGGGTACCTTCTTAACAAAGTGCATTATTTAGAAACAAATATGGAAAGAAATTAATATTTTACAATCTGTCAAATTTGTATACATTTTTCCAATGTTTATTTTAACTTTGATTTTAAAATGTTATTTTCCATGAATGGTGCCTAAAATGAGGCATTAAATTTGTTACTTTTTAAGTTATAATGTTAATTTCCTTATTTAACTAGGTAACATTACTTTTATCATTGTTGGATGATAGTGCATTTATGTTCCGATTTTCTATTTGTCAAACAGTGCATTAATTATTTTTATAATTCTATTAACTTTGAATTTACAAATAACGAAAGTATGGAGTTTTTTCAGGATGATGGTTTTATCTTTTTACGTTTTTTTAAATAATTATTCAAAGAACCTACATTGTTTTGATAAAATAGGTTTAGCCTTTGTAATATTTTTTATTCAGGAATTTACTTCTCAAATTTTTAGGATATATTTTAATGATTTAGTGTAAATAAAACACTTTATATCAATACAATAAAATGGATATAGTAAAAATTCTATTAACATTAACTAAATTTACTTTTATGTTATTCTAACATTATTTTTATGAAATATTTTGTCTACCTGTTATCATTATTTTCTCAGTTTTGATTGTACATTTTTTATAAGATGATTAAATTGGAAATGAAACATAAAGTCTATGCGAAATCTAGAAGAAAAATACTATATTGAAGTTCAATAAAATAGATAGTGGTGATTTTTTTAAAAAAATAAGAGATTTCTCGTTATATTCCATTTGTCACTTTGAAATTTAAGTGTTGATTTGTTTAAGTATGTTTTGCCGGTATTATTTTAAAATTGATGGGTTCTTTAATAAATATGGATATTTTTCAATATATCTTCGACATTATTGTAATTTCTTAATTATTTAGAAATTTAAATATTTTTCATATCAATGGTTTCATAAGTCAAAAACATTATCGAATTCACTTGAATAATTGTTTTCATACGTCATTTTATGTCGTTTTTGTAAATATTGATGAAAATAATTATAATTGTTCACCTATTAAGAAAGAAACATTCTTCTGTTTCACTAAAGGAAGTTAATCAAAAGAATTTTTATGTTTTTCAAAACAATTTAAAAGATGTAGAATGTTCTTTTGTTATAATAATTAGATTGGCTATATATATTTAGTTCTGTTTGATATGTAAATCATCAAAATCATAAGTAATTTATATGATACCTCTTTGATTTATATGAATTTTCTAACTACTAAAAATGATTTTTACAAGTCTTTTTTTAATTTTTAAAAAACGTTAAAGGATATAACATTTCTAGAAAGAAGCCTTAATTTAATATATTATTTGTAATGTCACATAATTATGAATTTTTTTACATCTATCAAGAGGAAGGGTAAAAAGAATATATATAGACCGAAATGTAATAGAGTTTATTTAGTATAATTAATTTTTGAAAATACGTATAAAAAGAAATTCCACTGGATTACCATCTTTATCATTCCATCTGGTCCAATATTGAGAATTATTGCTATTCTCTATAACAGATTTGTTATAGAGCTCAACAGTCTTATATGGTGTTCTTTTTAAGTTAATAATTTTTTTTGACAATTCTAGTTCAACAGCTAAACCCAGTCCTTTTCTTCTATGTTCTTCAATCGTAAATTGGTGATTTAAGAATCCGGACGGGTCATTCATTTCAAAAGATATTGGTTCTCCTTTGTATTTTATACAAGCAAAGGGTAGATACTTCAATTTAGCTCTTTAAAAAAGTTCGAAATTAAAAAAAAAAAAAATATACCTTGTTTGTTCATAATCACCTTTTCTAGCATGACGCCATGTACTATTAATTATCAAAGAATCATTATCAGATATATCTTCATCAAAATAGTATCCATTCGGAAGCGGGAAAGTAAAATTTTTTGCTTTTACTTTTTGTCTTTCATTCATATAATATAGATATGTTGGATATTCTACGCATTTTTCTTTGTTAAAGTATTTACCATACCAATTGTTAAATGTACTTGTTAGAAATGCAATACCGACAGTCATAAAGCTTGACTCTTCTTTTATTTCAGGGAAAATATCGAAGAAATTTTGAAAAATTTTTTCGAGTTCATCAATAGATTTCATTGAATTTGCCGTTGAAGCTATAAACAAAAATGAGTTTACATTTATATTTTTCCTGTAAACAAAATATATAGTTTCGTTTTCCCATTTTCCTTCAAAAGCAAAATGAGTAGAACATGGGAACAATCCTCTTTTTTCAGTGTCAATGGAATGATAAATTGTTAAAAGATTTGGAAATTGATTTACCTTTTCTAAGAAACATTTAAAATTTTCACTAGAAATTTTTATCAATGACATTATATCTATAATATTTAAGTTAAATATAATTAAAGAAATCTACTAATTAAAAAAATTTTGTACTTTATTCCACAAAAAGTGAGGAAATTTTCTGTACGTTAGTAAGAAATTTTTTCAATAAAATTAATATACAATGTGGAATATATAAAAACAAGAGTATAAATTTGATAATTTATAATGTATTAATGTGTACAAGGTTAGCTAAAAGTAATAACGTTTAAAATTCATATATTTAATCACATAAATTGATAAATTTACTGTGCTTTATATGACTAATATAATAATTTTAATGACATTTACATTGATAAGTCAATTTAAGTGTATTAAAAATTGATTGATATTAAAAATTGTATTCAATACTAGCAATTATAGAGAGAAATCTTTTATAAAATATTAAATGAAACAATATATAAACTATTTAGACGTAAAAATATTACTTATTCTCTCACTATTTCCTTCACAATTGGAAAATATTAACATATAACAAATAATACAGTCAAACGTTCTAAATGGAATTAAATAAGGACAATTATTTAATTTATAAAAATCAACGGTGCAATTTGGAGCTAGTGAATTTATGAGATTTTTTTGTATAATAATATTCTCGTTATTATAATATGAGTTACTTGAAAGTTGACTATATGGATATACATCAGGACAACCATTTATGATATACTTCAACCAATTTGTAGGATATTTTGGTTCAACTGAAACAATTGGTATTTTTATATATTTTAAAAATGACTAAAAATAAAATCGTTTTAGTTACAAAGAATGCGAAAACTAACATCATGTGGATTTCCAGGATTGCCAAATTTTCTTCTTATAATTTCTCTATGATTCAAAGGTACTCGTCCAACAAAGAAACGACGATACACAAATATCGGAACACAATACCCTATTAATCTTATACCGCTTTCTTCATCGAAATAGTCAAATAAATACAAATAATTTTTCATTTTAAAAGTTATATCAGATAAAGATATCATAACAAAGTTATACGCAATTGTCCTTTCTTTACCATTTGAATTCATAGGGATATCTTGTTTAGAAATTCCTGGTATTTCGAATTGTGATAACGTTGTGTTATAATAGAAAGAAATTATTATTGTTATTCATACTCGTAAATGTGTTGTTATGATAAATAATTTATAAAACTATAAACCTTATCATAAAATCACTATATTTAAATGTTTTAATATTCATAATTGAATTAAATAAAATAAATAATTTAAACAAATATTTCCATATATTGTATTACAATAGCACATATACAGTAAACGTTTTGTTTAGTCAGTCCAAAAACAACAGCATTATTAATCACCAATTATGCAATTAAAAACATCTTCTTTTAAATAAAGTTTAACTATGTTCTTAAAAATCGTAGAAATTAACCTGTTACACGTAATTTCACTAAAAATTAGTATGGAAATTTATACGAGCGTATAAATGTCATTTTGATTTTACTTTTTTTCGTGGCGAACCATATAAAATTTTAAATTAAATACATTTCGTTTTGTATGAAAGAAGAAGTTCCTCTGTTATAAAAAAAATTTATACTTATTAACATAAAAACAGTATCAATTATAATCAAAAAAACAATAAATGTAATTTTTGTAAAATACATAAGTTTTTGATGATAGAAATTAAGACTATCTTTTAGAAACTTAATATCAAAATTCAATTTTTATACAACTATATAAATTATTTACTTTAATTTCAATTGTATTATAATTCATAAATTATATAAAGGCAATAATTTGTAAAATAATTATTATAATTTAAGAAATACATAGTATTTTAAATAACTAACTATGATATTATAGAATATAAATGATTAAATAAATTAATCAATTCTAAATTAGCTTAATATATTTATTTATCAAATATCATTCGATTTTCCAAATAATTACTTTTACATTTTGATTTCAAAACTTTTTTATGAAAAATTCAACATTACTAAATTTTTATGTACAATTCTAGCAGAAAAAAAATTTTTCACTCCAAGTTTTGCAAAAATACATCTTAATGTGTTTACGCATGGATATTTATTATTAAAACGTTATTTCACCTCTAAAAAAATAACATAAATAGCGATTTAGTAAAAGAGCTTCTTACTCTAAATACTTACTTTCCCCGCTAAAATTTCTACAATGGTCTCGCCATGAAAAAAAAAAGTGCAAAATGGCTTTTAGTGAGCTAACGTGCCTCCAATTAACCCATAGAACAATATCCCGCGACGACTTTTTGAATTGCGGGAGTATACAAAAGTGTTGGAAACGTGTATTCTAGAATTGCTCATCTAAAAATGAACCGCTTTGACGATAAAAAAAGAGTTGGTGTATCTTCTGTTTCAAACGCTAAAATTTTGGAGACTTTGGCTAAAAAAAGAGAGCAATTAAAATTGGTATAATTAAAATTGTTTTTTAAAAGTTATTGACTTTTTTGCTTTAGGTTCTTAATAATTCTAGTAAGGGAAAAAGCTCGTCAAAATGCCAACAAAAAAAATCTGTTTATCCTGAAAGTAAGGTTTAATATTATTTTATAACATATTATTTTTAGAAAAACAAAAAAGTACAAAGTTAGATGATGGAGAATTTATTGCTGAAGAAGATGATGATTATGATTGCTATATAAGTGATGAAGATCATCCTGAAGAAAAAATGGAAGATATTGTTGCCGATTCAAGTGGTGAAGAAATAGTGGAAAATTTTGTTGAGCCTGTACGCTTAAAGATTTCAAAAGATAAGAGTGGTGAAATTGAATACGAAGTGACCAGTGAATTGCCTATACATGCTATTCAAAGTAGTGAGGATGAAGATATGCAACCCGTCAAAAAAAATTTAAATAAGAGAAAATTAACTATTGATAGCTCGGATGATGATCGTGTGAAATCACCTATTAAATCAAAGAAAAAAGAAAGTTCTAGAAGGGTTAAATGCTTAAAAACTGAAGAAGTAGATGACGATGTTAATGATAAAAATTATTCTGGAATGTTTAACAATTGTTCTGATAGTGATGATGAGCAAAACGTTTATCGAACATATTCTGATTCTGAGTTAAAACAAAAGACAATTGATTTTTTTAATCATGCAAGCATTGAAGATATTCGGAGCACTCCAAGAATATCTGACAAAATGGTTAATGTTATAATGTCTATACGCCCTTTTAGTTCATTTGATGAGTTTCAAAAAACACTTAATGCTATTCCAAGAGGCAATCAGGCTATTGAGGTATATTTTGATTATCTTGAAAATAGAGGGATTATTGAGAAGGTTCTTGACGATTGTACTGGAAAGGCTAAAGAAATGTCAAAGAGACTCCAGGATATGAGTACAAAAGAAGTTATTCAGCAACCTGCTTCATTAACTAATTGTGTCCTACATGACTATCAACAAATTGGTCTTAATTGGTTAGTTCAAATGCACAAATTAGGTTACAATGCAATATTAGCTGATGAAATGGGTTTGGGAAAAACCATACAAATCATTGCATTTCTAACGTACCTTAAAGAAAGTGGTGTTAATGGACCACATTTAATTGTAGTACCATCATCAGTCATTGAAAATTGGCAAAATGAGTTTTCTAAATTTTCTCCTACATTGAAAATTTTATGTTATTATGGTGCCATGGATGAGCGTAAACGATTAAGAAGAGAAGCAGTTAAAGGAACAAAAAATATTGATGTCCTTTTAACAACATACAACATGATTACATCAAAAGAGGAAGATAGGAAATTTTTTAAAGCTTTTTCTATTCATTATGTTGTATATGATGAAGGACATATGTTGAAGAATTGCAATACAACTCGTTATCGTTCTTTAATGAAAGTTAAAGGGAAAAGAAAGATTTTGCTAACTGGGACTCCCTTACAAAATAATTTAATTGAATTGATTTCATTAACATATTTTGTTGATGAGTAAAATGTTTCTTAACTATTGTGATGATATCGATCAGTTACTCGGGCAATTTCAGATAAGAACTCAATGTGGCAAGAGAACAAATACCGTTACAAGTTTAAAAAAAGAGTTTGAGAAAGAAAACAGCGAGGAGGATAGAACACCATTGACTGTTGATGAATTATATGAGTCTCATAAAATTGAACAGGCAAAACTTATTTTGTCACCATTTATGTTAAGAAGATTAAAAACTGAAGTCCTACAGTCTTTACCAAAAAAAAATCAAGAAATTGTATATGTTGATTTGAAACCATTGCAAGTTGAAATGTATGATCATTGTCTCAGTGATATACGACGAGCACACCTCACAGGAGATGGTTCAAGTGTAGGTGGTCTTATGCAGTTAAGACAAATTGCTAATCATCCTTTGTTATATAGATGGATATACAATGATGGATTATGTCATAAAATTGCTGAGTTACTTGTTATGCATAATGATACATACAAAAAAAAGAACCCTGTTTACTTAGCTGAAGATCTAGGATTTATGAGTGATATGGCCATTCATAAACTTTGTCTTACAACTACTCAGACAACTCAATATGCTTTAGAGGATTCCAAATTTTTGGAAAGTTCAAAAATTGATGCTTTAGACAAGTTATTGCCAAAGATTAAATCTTCTAGTGAGAAAGTTTTAATTTTTAGTCAATTTACAATGTTATTAGATATACTTGAAGTGTATCTTGAAATCCGTGGCTATCATTTCAGAAGATTAGATGGATCAACACCAGTTATGGAAAGATTTCAAATGGTTGAAGAGTTTAACAAAGACGATGACATTTTTGTATTTCTCTTATCAACTAGAGCTGGGGGTCTCGGTATTAACCTAACTGCTGCAAATAATGTTATAATTCATGATATAGATTATAACATTCAAAATGACAAACAAGCTGAAGACAGAGCTCATAGGCTTGGTCAAACAAAAGAAGTAAATATTTATCGTTTGATTGCTAGAAATACTGTCGAAGAACCAATGTTAACAAATGCAGAGAACAAGCTGAAACTCCAAGAAAATGTAACGGGTGACAACAGTGAAAACACAATAGATCACAAATTGGTAGAAATCTTGCTTAAAGATGCTTTCGAGAAGAAAGATTCTTTAGACAAATCATAATGGAACACTAACCATTGATTTTTCTTTTTGTATATATAAAATATTTATTATAAAAATTCCTTTTGAATAAATAAAATTCATTGAAATATTTTTATTTATAAAATAATAATTATCATAGTAGTATAACTAAGGACAAAAGTTTACTTAAAATACAGATATATTGGTTCCTGGTGCATATTGTCTACAATTAAAATGATTTAAAAAGAGTAAATCTAAAAAATGTATTCATATATCTTAGATAGATAATTTATAGAGAAAAAAAGATGTTTAGAATCCAAACAGACATTCAGGAACCATGTTATTTTTTAACCATTATACGATTACAGAAATATTAACCCGTTCTAAAGAAATACAAATTACTATGAAAATTGTTTAACGAGGCGATTTGTGAAACTCAGATATTGGTTTCAAAATTCCATGGTCATATGCTTTTAGAATGCTATCACACACAAAAATATACTGTTCAGTTGTTTGAATTAACATAGCTCTTTGATCTCTCATTTTTCGGACAATTTCGATTGGATATATTGGCTCGTTAGCTTCAATTTTACAAGCTGCTGTTTCCATAAGAATAAGAACTCCTGTTCTACCAATTCCTGCACTACAATGAACCACCATTGGATTAACACTCCCATGTCTTGTTTTCCTAACTTCTTCAACGAAATCTAGGAAATGTTTAGAATCTTCAGGAACTCCATGATCCGGCCATGATGTATATTGCATTTGTGAAACTCTTCGTTCTTCTTTTGTTTGAATGTCTTTAATAGAAATTTCTCTATAAGCACAATGTGGTGTTTCTCTTTCTTTAATACAAGTTACTATTAATCTACCATAGTCTTGAGAATCGTGTAATCTCGGCCAATATTGATGACATTTCACTCTATCATTTTCAATGGTTGTTGTTAACATTACAATCGTACTACATGATTGTTCCCAAACCATTTGCCAAAAATCTCCACATGTTGTTGGTAAAGGCCCTTGACAAGCAATATAACGATTAATAATACCACTCGATGGAATTTCTATATTTACATGAGAAGCATTAATATAATCTCCAGAAATACTTTTCTGTAATCGAACCCTTGTTTCGTCATATGGTAAAATATCTCGATATCTTAAAAAATATTTATGAATGATAAAAAAATTATAAAGATAAAATAACATACCTATTTTTAGTAACATTACCAGATGATTTTGAATCAAACATTGTCATTTCTGGATTTTTTCTGTATAAAGTTTCAAATTGTTCAACACACATACCATTTCTTAAATTTTCTTGTAAAATACGAAGAGATTGTTTCAACATGTCTTTTTTAGGAATATTATCTGCTACATGTTTTACTTCTGGTACATTAATAGAAGTCGGTTCTTCATGTTCTCCATATCTATAAACATTTGGTTTAATATTTAAGATTAACTCTCCAGTAGGCGTATCTTTGGCGGATCTTATAAATCTTACAACTTGATCATGTGTCCAATGAGTAACATCTTCACCATTTATCATAATAACCTAAAAGAAAGATACAACAATTAATATCACTTAAAATGCAATTGTTAAAATAATATTTATTAACATATATACAATTCATTGATTAAGTTTTGTAATAAACTATATATCAAAATCATGCATTTGAACTAACTATAAAACCATGACTCATATTTATTATAAATGTAGAGATAAAAAATAAATTATATAAAATGGTTCTTTTTCATCAATATCTAATCTTTTACACAAGAGACTTTAATAATTGCATTTATTTCCCATGAATTTCTCATAAAATGGAATTATTAACATAATTTATTTTCTTACTAGAACAACAAAAAATAGTTTGCTATTAATTTATGTATAATTTTTTCTATTAAAAAATGCTATTAATTGTGTATTGGTAGGATGTTGTATATTATGAAATATTTTATAATAAATATTTATATTGAAAGTTCGTTAACTGAACATATAATATAAATTTGTTTCTAGAGTAATACAACACATTTCATCAAAAGATGGTTTATTAAAATATAATAAAATATATGAATTTATTTTGTTTATACAAACTAACCTGATCACCTTCGTTTAGCCTTGGATAACATTTATCAGCACTACTACCACTTGCAACTTTACTAACAATAACAGGATGGTCCTGATCTGATCCACCTTTAACATTGAAACCAAATTTGCCTTGAATGTCCGGCCTCATTCTTATTGTTACAAGATTGTCCTCTGGGTTAGAAAAATAATTATTAGCTAGTGAACAATTTATAGGCTTAATACCACTACTGGGTGAGCGTCGTTGTGATAATGATGAAACTTGTCTTACAGGACTGGAAGAAGATAAATTTTTTGGTATCGATTTATTACTAGTTAAAGTTCCATTTGAAATATGATTGTTGTTGTTACTGCCATTACTACTACTACCACCATACGATTGATTGTTTGTTGAAGGCAGTCCATTTGACGATGTATATGAGGAATAACTAAAAAGGAAATATCTTAGACTATTTCGATGAAAGCACTAATTTTGATGATGAATGACAGTGACAAAGTGTTGTATATTCATTTATTATATAAAAAGAGGGAAAAAGTATATTGGTAATAATCCCTATAAATTTTATAAATGCTAGTAGCTAAAGTTTTTTTTTTTAACTATTATTTTAAGTACACAGAATAAATAACATTATCAAAAGGTACATCCTATTTATAAGTGGATGTAAAGTATACTTTCATTTCTAATAATAAAGATATCAATATTATATAATTTGTCAAATGTTTTTTGGTTTGTTAAAGAGATATATTGTATAGTATCGTAAACTATCTATCTTTAAAATTTTTTAAACTTTTGTGTATATTCTAAGAACACATTTTGTAGAAGGAAAAAAAACTCAATGTTATATATATGTAAATACATATAAAATAAAAACTTACCTAGCAACAGAAGATCTTGGTGAATATCCATTCATCTGATTTAAAACAATACCACTTTGTTGCTGAATACGTGGCGAATTTTTATATGGAGAACTATTTGATGGATTAGTAGATGAATTATTGATACGTGGTGTGTTGTTACTACTTCTGGTTAATGTATGATTTGAAATAGAAGAATTAGATGGATTGGTGTACATAATATTGTTATGGTGAGAATTATTAGAAGAATAAGATCCTGCTGTGCCATAAGCCGATGATGTACTACTTGCTGTGGATGAAGAGTTAGAAGATACATTAGGCTTTTTATAATTGTTTCCCGTACTATTGTTATTTTGGTGCATTGTTGTTATACTATTGTTTTGACAATTTTTTGTGTTTATTGATGAATTATGTATTGGACTTCTTGAGGATGATGATGTTATACTATTATTTAATGTGCTTGGCAATGAAGCATCATTTCCTGTCTGTAATAAATAAATATATATTAATTTGTCTTATAATCATTTTACCAATTAGTTTTTATTAGACAGTCAGAAATATTTGTAATTATTTATCACAAAACAAAGTATGTGTAAATTTATTACATAATATATATTACTACAATAATAATATTATTATAAACTAAACAAAACTGGATGTTTGGTTGCAGTGGAAATTTTTAAAATTTATTATAGTAAAATGAAAGTAAGAATGTACACATATGAATATAAAATGTAAATATATTTCTAGTAAAATATATTTTAGCTTAAAAATATTATATTGTCATGAATTGTCACGGTACAATCAGTGTTGTTAATGTAAAATGAAAAGTAATCTAAGAAGATCATTAAAGTTATAAAAGAATAAAGACTAGCTCGAAAATTAAACACAATTTGATTGTCTTTTAGTTATAGTGATAGGGTCTACCTTTATCTAAATATATCCGCTTTCAGTTGTCCTAAAAAAATTTTAATTTTTTCTAACAACATGAAATAATTATATATTTTTTAAATGATTAAACTAGTGTTGAAGATGGGTGAATTAAAAACCGGTGTTGAAATACGACTTAAAATAATACCATTACTGACAAAATTAAAATAAATGCTTTAAAAAATATTAGATGTATACTATATTGAAGTATAAAAAAAGTATTTTTTAAATAAGTAATGTTTTATAAAAAAGACAGATAAAACTTTTCATATATATTAGATAGTATATATTAATTCAATTAAATGGTTGTTTTTTTAATAAATTCTGATTCATAACATATTAGTTACACATCAGAAATAATTTTAGATAATAATAAGTGATGGAATATTTGAGTAAATAAAGTTAACTGGTAAATATAATAAAAGAAATGATGATGTTTGATATGGAAAGAATAATATAATATATTATAACATAATATTACTACCTTTTCTTTGTCAACCTTCAAAAAGCTAGACGGTAAGGGATTTTTTTTTTTTGAATTAAAGATAATTTTTGTTGTATCATTTTTAGTTAACTCTTGTTCTCTTTTTAGTATTTCTTCTCTTACATTCACATGCTTCTCCTCACAATTTTCTTCTTTATAATTTTCATTCATAAAGTCATCTTTATTAATAATTTTTTTAACCATTTGTTTTTTCGGCCCAACTGATATTTCAGCTTTTTCTAAACGAGCTCTTGTCTTTGCTACAATACCTGGTTGGATTGCCTTTCTACTAGTATTTCTTTTACCATTTTTAGCATTTCTTTCTATTCTTTCTTTTGAAAGCATTACAAAATCATGAACTTTTTGTGGCATTGTAGCTTTTAGAAAATATGCCGCAGTAGACATTTTTTTAATAATTAATATTAATAAATTGGTATAATGTAATTTTGAAAACACTGAAACAAATACTTCCAATAATATTAAGCTAAGAAAAGAAATATAATGAAGAGAAAATAAAGATATGTAAAAGATGCATAATTTTTATATTCCTACTATGAGTCACTATATTGGATTTAAGCATTATATAAAGATGTCATAGTTTTTCTAAGTTAACTTTAAGTTAGAGAAATTGTTCAATAAATAGATGAAAAAAATGACAAGACCGAGATAAAGATAATTAATAAGTAAATAAAAATTAATTAAACGCTTACTGTAGTATAGAGGTTAATTTAAAAAAATTTTGTGTTTCTAAGAATTATAAAAACAACTATAAATATAATAAGATGTAAAAATGAAGTAATAAATTTTAAAAGTTTAAATATATAAACAACTGTTATAAACAAAATTAATTGATGATAATTTTTAGTGAAAAAAATTTAAAATAACATATCCATAAAGCGATTAAACACTTTAAACCTCCTAATTATTTAGAGAAAGGAACTTTAGCTATATGGTAAAAAAATATTGTCAACTATAAAAACATGTTTTCATAGTAAGAATATTTGATTTATTTATAAGTAAATTCTTTCTTAGTACTACTAACTAAAGATCATAGATAGGACGTACGAAATTGTAACATTTTAAAAAGAATACATAGAAAAATTATTTGTAAATCTCTGTACTATTGTATATTTAAAAATTATCGTTTAAAGTAACAAAATGTTTAGATCAAGAAATATTATTAAATTTGAAGGTTGTTCATGTTGTTCTTAAAGTTCTATATATTGCACAAAATTGTTAGACACCAGGTTAGCTTTCTTTTCATTTATTAATTATATAATTCTGACGAGATTGTATGTCTATATATCTTATTATAGATGGATATAATAATAATAAAATTTTGAAGGTTGATCAAAGAAAAGATAAGAAGAGGAATTCCATTACAATGATAAATTATTTTTAAGTCATTTAAATAATATTATTAAGTAATTATTATATAATAAATTTAAATATGTTTATATTATACATTATTTACCACAATAATGTTTAATACAAACATAAAACTTTTATTCTACAAAACTTACATTTATAGATTGTTGATAATATCCACAACTATTACCGCCATTCGAAAATCCAGAATCATAATTTTCATTATGTTGTGGAACAGCCCAATTACTACTACAGTACCTTATTCCATCTTCATCATTCCCACTAGCACTAAAAGTAGTTTCTCTTCCCTGTGAAACTCTCCTTAATCTATCATCAAGAGTATTTTTATTATATTGTTGATTGATGTTCTGTCGAAGAGATATTTTCTTATCATCGTATAATTGTTGTTTTGTCGCGGCCATATTAGAATTATTCTCAATTTGCTGAATTTTTATTGGGCTATAATGAGTTTTTACACCTGTTACTTTCCTATTTAATGTATTACTTGGTGATGGAGCAACACTTTCACTAAAATAAAAGAAATATAAATATAAAAAAATGTAAACAAGATAGTTTTTGATTTTGAAAACACCAATATATTTGTTGTAGCATTATAAATGAAGTAATTTTTTTCAATATCTATTTTGTTCATATAAAAAAAGATTATATAAGTGATTGTTACATTTTTTCAAAATGTAATTAGAAAAATATATAATAATCAACAGATTAAGCTGAGTGTGTTTGATAAACTATATAGTGTTTTATCCCTTACTCTATTAAATTTATTTATTGTTGACACAGACTATTTATTTAAAAAAGTCGTTACGTTTATATGAGGGAGAAAATTTGTTAGAAATTAGAATCAAGTTTGTATGTTTCTAAAAGTATTTTAAAGCATTCTAAAACAAAGAAGTACTAGAATTGCTTATAATATTTATAACAGAGTGTATAAATGTAAATTATATTCTAAATTTTAGAGTGCTACTTTTCTGATATATTTTTTAAATCTAAAATCATATCCGAAAATAGGTAATATTTGAAAGAGTGAAAATATAACTATATTAATAACCAACTTTATACATAAATCATCAATACAATATGTATGAAACAAGTTTTATTAATTTAGTACCTCGATTATGTGGTAAAAAGATATCGAACTGTATAAATACAAAATTGATTATTGTTAATTTCTATAAAGTGTGAATATATTATAAAAATTTAAAATTTTCAGTAGAACTTTTTTGATAATAAATTCTATAGAATTAGGGAGTGAATTTTAGATAATACTTAAAATCATAATAGAAAACAAACATGGTAAATAAAATATTACAAATTTAATAATATATAAAGTAAAGCCAAATATTACAAATAATTTCTTTTTGTTATTATGAAGAATTCAAATATATCAAAGATATTACATTTTTAAAAGGTCAAAGCCGTTCTACATACATTTATTTAAGCAAAAAATGTATTAAATATTCATAATAATATAAATAATGTTAAGGATTTTACAATTACGATAAATATAAATACTAAAAACCTAAGTTTTTGTCTATATGTCATACATATGATATATAAATTTTAATATTCTATTAAAAAATATAAAAAAAGAGAATTGAATTGAGTAATAAATACACTCAACGCCTACAATAAAAACATTTAAAATGAAAATATATTACCATCGTCTTCTACCAATTCCATTATTGGTATTCTCTGTTATTCCTTTATAGATGCTATATGAATAAGGTTTCGGAGGCTTACTAACTATTCTCGTTGTTCCGTAAATAGAACATTGTTTTAATAAATTTTCCTCGTATTTGTTTCTATCATCATTGCACTTCCCTGTTTCTGTTTTAACGCCATAAAGAGAAGAGACCCAAGGACCAACAGCGTATTTTAACATAGGAATGTATAAAATAATTTTTTAAAATTAAATCTAGTAAGAGATCTATCAAATAAATAAATGATATTTGGAACGTTAATTTTTCAAAGTAGCCTATAAATTTTGAATAGCCTCTTGAGAAAGATATATAAAAAAGCGAAAAATATTTTCTCTCTTATATCTTTTATTTTTATTGTGATTATTTTTTAAATAAACACGATAAAATTTAAAGAATCTTAGAATAAACTTAATATTTTACTTAAGAATTACTTTCTTATTTTTTATCTAATCGAAATAAAGAATAAGATTAAAATATATATTATATGTCCTGCTTTTCAAAATCAAAGATAGAATAAAGTTGAAGTATTTTGCATTCAAGAAAACGACTTTTAAATGATTGATATATTTTGGAAAATAAAAGTAAAACAAAACGCTTTTACACTATTTGATAAGATAATATGAACAGATTAAGAGTTTTCAATATTTATGCTAACTAATTAGTTTTATAAAAATTTATTAATGATGTAATATAAATAAATTTAAAAGTTATTTAATATAATATTACATTATAAAGTTGTATATACTCAGAATTTGAATCTTAAAACTTTAATTCAAAAGAACCACTTATTACTAGAAATAATTAATTAATATCAAAATTTATAATTAATTCTGTATTGGTTTATCAAAAAAACTATACGTAAAAATAATTTTTGGTCTTGCATTAGTTTGAGTGAAGAAAATAACATGGAAAATGGTAAGTTAAAAATAACATTTTTTAGTTTAAAAGCATAACCTAAGTAAATAATATTTCTATCTCTTTTTTATCACTCCTATAGATGAATTGTTTAAAAATTTTATTCCCCTAATACATTTTGAATGAATATATCTTTACTTTTAACTATGTATAAGGAAATTGTATATAGAAGTATTAAGTATTTTAAAGTAATTGTACAGAAAGAATTATAAATAGATAATGGATATGATAAGTGATTTAATAAAGCTTTTTCAAAATTCCTAACTTCAAAGAGCACACAAATGTTGCATAACTTTTTTTTAAAATCTGTTAAACATTATGTTAAGAAATAAAATGAACTTAATAAAGACAGTTAGACATGAGATTGTATCAATTTTGACAGTATTATTATCAAGAAATAATCTAAAATGTTGATATTAAACATATGTTAAACATTTTTAATTCTGACATTCTTATATGGAAATTAATCGTAATGACTATTTCATTCTTATCAATAATATCTAGGATTAAGTAACCAATATGCAAATAGAATCGAGTGTTAAAAAAATTGAATTACTCAGAAAATTACAAAGTATGTTTGCTTTTAACAACAATTTATGTAATAATATTTGAGATTAAATTCAAAATAAAAAAACAACATTACCTGGAAGGAAAGTAAACAGAATTTACCAAAGACATATTTCTTTTAACATGTTTTGGTTCGTAATCCTTTATTTTTGTACCAATCATAATATTTCTATTCATATGTGGAGTATATTCCGAATGAGCTACATAATTTCTCCTTAAATGGGTTGGAGGTTTAGATAAAGGAATTTTACAATCTTTAGAATACAGATTAGATGAGTAATTAATACTTTCATTTTTAAGTCTTGCTCGAGGTAATGTACAGTATGAAGCAGGTGATATTGGTAAATAAATATATTTTTCATCAGGTAAATTTTTTCGGTGCAACATTAAAAATGAAAATTACAATAATAAATGCTAAAAATATTTAAGTTTAAAAATAAATTCAATAAAAATAAGTAATCCTAAATTGAATTAAATATAGAAAGTGTTGATTTTTATCTATTCAATATTATTTAAAGTAATTCGTGTTTATAATAAACTATTAGATAATGAGTTTTATAAAATAAATTTAAATGATTACATCCTTTGATATATAGAAATATTACAAAGTATAATTTGTATGACCATTTTAATTAAAAACAACAAATATATATATATTTTGGAAAATATTTAACCAATTATAAAAAAAATTAACTATAAATAGTTAGGAAAGAAGATTAGAAATACATTAAAGTATGATAAATAAGTTCATGTTTGTAAAGTAATTACATATATATCATACATTTTAAGTAAATAATGAAAATAAAAAATGAATTAACCTAGAAGTATATAATTTAACTAATTTTTCTTCTTTAAAGGTTGAATTAATATAAAAGACGGTTAAAGGAAAAATTTAAACATTTTTATGATAATGATCAGCTATAAAATGTTAATGACGTAAAAGACAAAACCAAGAAAATAAAAAGAGAAATATATTTTTAATGGAATACCTTAGAAGGTTATATATTTTAAGAAGAAAATTTAATAATGTTTAATCTTAGAATTTAGATATTGAAAAAAATTATTTTTTATAAAACAAGTTTTTTTTTTTTTCAAACTATATTTTTAATTTTTCAGGTAAATTTATATCACACATAAATACAAAAAACAGATCTTTTAATAACATTCGCAAAAGCTTAAATATCTTACCTTTTTCCATTTTTTTTATAATTTAAACCGTCAAATTCATCTACCTTTCGGTGATTCAATATTTTGAGACAGTCATTTTCAACGTAATTGTCTCTTCCAGCTATGTTATTGCTATTTGATTCCAATTTTGGGAATAATTTGTTGAAAAAAGATGTTAAACTGGAACTAGAGGTAGATGAATCATTATTATTGATGCGTAAACTTTTGTTAAGCGTAAAATTTTTTCTTAATTGACATTGTTTTTTCTTCCACTGTGTTGATGGAAACATTTTTGCCACCCATGATGTATATGAAGTAATGGAATTCATATTTCTACTATTTTCTATATAATCATTGTCATATTTTTCAAAACTAAAAGGATATTAAAAGCACAAGAAGCAAAGGAAAACAAAGATAACAAAGAAAACTCCCCAGTTTCCATTTTTAATTTTTTACATAAAATTTTTTTGTATAAACCTACCTGTAGATACTATTATTTCCTTTTAAATTATACTCTCCACCGTCAGCATCATCAAATGTTGTCTCAAAATTATTAAAATCTCTTTCATTAGTCTGTTCCAAACTATTTTGTTGACATGATGATGAACAGTTACGTACACCAACTCCAGTAATAGTAGCTCTTCCAAAATTATTTCTTGAATTTGCTCTTAAAAAGGCTCTTTCAACTCTGGCTCTCCTTTTCATTTCTTCCATCGTTTGAAATTCTGTCCTACCACTTTAAAATGAATTTTTTATAAGAATTAAGTAATTATTGAAAAAATACCTGTAACGATATCTAGAACCAAGAGAAAAAATACTTTTTGGTGGAGGGATTGGTGGAGCTATTAATCGGAAAAATGTATGATGTTCAATACAACTTTTCCATAATAATTTACAAGATTGAGATGTAATAATATGAAAAAAAAGCTTTATCCTCCTCCTCATTTAATTCATTTAATATTCTTATCACAACATTAAATACTTTCTTTTTAAATGTTAATTTCATTATACTACACCAGGGATATGCATTTATTTTTTGTCCATTTTGAAATAAACAAATACCATATGAATTAACACCAACTAATATTTGAATACCTTCTTCGATATGTGCTTCATATAAATCAACACCATACATATCCATCTTTTAGCATGGTCCAAAAAATTATACTCAGCAACTGCAGGTGTTTGACCAGCATGAAGTTTATAAAGTTCTTTTATTTGTTTTGACAAATCACAAGATTGATTAGGAATTATTTTAAAATTATCAATATATTCATTATCATTAACATTATAATCACCCATCTCTGATTGAATAGCATATGAAGCAAGAAGTGCTGCTGATGATTCAGGGCATAGTAATCGTCCCTCTAATAAATCTCGTTTAACTTGTAGAAAGAAATGATATCTTGTATATTCTTCTGCCAATTTACTAGGATCAGAAACGTAAAATTTCACTCGAAAGTATAAATGAAATGGAGGACAAACCATCTGTTTTTTAATTGATTTTTGAGGATCCAGCCACCTCATTCGAGGATGTTCTGCTTGTGAATCAAGAAATGACAAAAATTGTAAACCAAAAAAATCTCTCTCTACTAGTTCTAAATGTTCAAAAACTTTATCTAAAATTTCTTGTCCTATTGATCCCTTCTAAAGTAATACATTTAATTTTTATAAAAATAAATAAAAGCTATTACCCCAATCGTAAATGATCTTTCCGTATCATCAAGAAAATATATAGTGCAGCTCAATGTTTGTTTAGTATTAGAAGTATTTCGCAATGTATCAGGATTTAATCCTTCTGAATGCCTGACATTATAAGATCCTGTTCCAAATCGCATTTTCCTGAATATATGATGATATTATGTTTTAATTAAAATATAAATAAGAATAGATTTTTGTTAAATATTAAAAAATAAGCACTGAAATCGCAATTAATTAAAATAAAACAACACTTGTTAATTAAACAAAAATTACTATTATATATACATATATTAATAAGATATAAACATTAAATATAAATTTATTTTCATCAATACTATTGTTTACCTAAAAATTAGCCAGAAGATAAAAAGCCTCTAACATCAATGCGGATATAAAATTGTCACTTTATTTGTGTAATGACCTCTTTCCATCTACTTCTACCTTTTAGTCATAGTTCGAAAGATGTAAAGTAATTGATATTTTTATGATAGAATGGATGAGGAAAAGTAAGAAAATTTGATTGAGTTTAAACTTTATAAAAATGATAATAAAGGTAGTTAGAAATTAAAATAGATAATACTTGGTTTTATTTGTAACAAATAATATAACTGAATACTATATTATTTTGTAAAAATTTTAACAAGCACATACGAACATTTTTTATTTATACAAATCTAAAGTAATTTTAACCATAAAAATAGTACATCAATAAACTTTTAAAAATAAAAATTCTTAATTATGTAAGTTAACTAAAAATTTCTATTTCACATTTATTTTAATACTATTCTTAATTTTATACGATTCAAGTTTCCAAAGTACTATATATCCACTACTTTGGCATGATAAATGATGAATTTGATAAATAAGTTTAAAGAAGATATTGTTAAGTGGAAAGTTAGAGAATGATAACTTTGAAAATTTTGCCCTATAAATGATTAGATGAAGTAAAATATAAAATTGGACATATATTATTTTTAAATATGCATGTACATGTATAGATATATATATTTCAAGTAAAAAAAGCGTAAACAATACCTCTGTATATGAAGAAAATTTATAATAACGATTAGGTTAAATTAAAATAAAATGACTATATAGAGAGAATTTTAAAGTTTGGAGATTGAAGTAGAACAATAGTTCTCCTTTAAAATCCTCTTATGCTTTATAACATCAACAATGAAAAATACATTCGCGATTGTTCTTAACTTTAGATAAAGAAAAAGAATTAAGAGAATGTTTTTAAAATGGTAAATAAAAATTCAAAATTTTAATTTTAGAAGAAATTAAATAAAAATATAAAGTAAAATTAATTATTAAATTAAGAATAAATATATTGAAATAAATTTTTTATGATATGATAACATAATTAAATAAGATATAATACAGAAATACTCTTTTATTATTATATATATTACACTCTATTAAAAATTTTTATTTTCATAAATTGAATAGAAAAAATTTTCCAAAAGTCAAATTTCTTTGTTTTGAGAATAATTAGCGGAATTAAATGGATAATATTATGCATACATGAGTTCTTCATTAACTTAACACGTAAAAGGTCATATGGAATAGGATCAAAAGAAATTTCACAGTTTGGTTGATTAATGTATCAACGAATTTAGTGCTTTCATCATATTATTCATATTGTTTTAGGTAAAAAGTTGTGACATAAGCTTAACAGATGGTGGAAAATATGTATAGTTGAATATTTTGGTAAATGTTATGTTACTTTTTAAAAATAGAAACATCTATTATTTTATATATTTAAGAATAGTATTAAACTTAAAAATCCCATGAGAGTTAAAATGTAATTTTAAATGTATCAATGGTATTGAGAATAGATTAAAAAAATCACAAAATAGTAGTATTAAAAGAAAAGACCATATAAAATGAAGTTTAAGATATATAAAAAAAGTTTGTTATGCAGATAGATATTATTGCATTAATAGGGTAATCCAAAGATATTTTTGTTCAAATAAGTCGAATGTTAATAAATAAATTCTAATTTGATATAAATGTAAAGATTAAAATATAACTAATTAGATTAGTAAATATAAAAAAAAACTGTAAATTTCACTTTAGCGTATAAATAATAAAAACAAAGAAATAATTGTTTTATGTACACACGATAAACTTTGTAATAAATATTAATAACAAACTATATTTAGATACATTAATAATGTTAATAACTCATAAATCGTATTTATAATGATAGACGGCAAATATGATTCATTGAAAATGAATAATTTTAACTAGTTAACACTGAATGAAGGAAATTGAAGAACGATTATACGATATATGAGGTTATATTTTTGCTGGTGTAAGTATGATGCTAATTGCATTGAATAAGTGATTAGATAGGTTAAATATTGTTAAAATTATATTTTTACAACCAGATTTTAAATAAATATATATTCCTTTGTAATATTATATATGGAAAAGAATAATTGTAGCGTTAATGTATGAAATTTTATTATAATAATACATAGGTAAACATCATAGTAACTTTTTAGTGATTATTATTTTTGTCTTTTACAATTTATAACCGTAATGATATATATAATTGAATAAAAGAAAATAAAAAAAATTATTTAAATTATATGCTATAATTGAAAAGAAAAATAAATTAAATATAAAATTTCTCAATTCATAAAAAGGAGATATTGAATTAGAAAATGTGTGTATGATTTATTGTTAAAGAATGATGAATTGTAAATATTAAGTATTTTGTTATATATTTTGCGGAAATAAAATGGGATATGTTATGATATTATAAAATAATAAACTTTAAATCTAAACTAAAAATATCATTTATTTTATTAAAAGTTATTTCTTATTACATTACATGTCCATAGTTAACTAAGCTATTACAAGTTAGGACATATTGAAGTAGTCAAATAATGTATCATATCATATAACTTTTCTTATATCATATATTATTTAAGTTTAAAAAGATAAAGAAATATTGTGATTAATATTGATATAATCCATAGTATGATATTATCAAAAATTAGTGTAGCAAAAAGACTTAATGTTAAGAGTTGTAATGTGATACAGTGATAATAAAATTAATAATATTTTATTTCAATAATTTGGGATTATAATAAAATAAATAAAAAATATATTATCTTTAAAATAAGAAGATATTATTATATATTAGTGTTATCTTTTATATATTATACTGTCATCAGTTTTTCTTAAATATAAATAAAGATGCATTATGAGTTTTTAATAACTAATACAATACCACACCTGTTTTATACTTAGTTTTCTACTGAAGATGCATCACAAAATGTCAGTAAAAAGTTATCCTTCTTAGATATGCTAAATTGATCTTATATAAAGAACATTCACTCCTTGTATAAGATTGGCATATATAAATATATTATATTAAGACTATCTACAAATATGGAAGATAGACGGATATGCAAAGTAAGTTATTAGTTATGTCTGTTAACTTATTTGTAAATTGTAATAACAAAAGGAGTTTGTAGTTTTTACAACAAAAGTTAGGAAATGATGATGTGAAAATAGATGAAATAAGAAAAGAGAATATTATATTTAAACTTGATGATTAAATGTTTCATAATTGGTATTTTAAAATTATTTTGATTAATAAAAAAAAATTAAAAATTATTTATATAAATGTTTTTTTACGTTAGATTCAAATTATATATTTTCGGTAAAATAAATTGTTAAATAAATGTTAAAAATAAAGTGATTTTAAATGATAAGTTATAAGAACAGATGTATTAAAGATGTAGTAAGATTAAAATAAAAGTTATATCTAGATAACTTATTATATTTAAATTCAATAAATAATCCAATTTAAAATGAAAATTCTTTCTAAAATTCAACAATACTTTTTAGTTATCTTCCAAAGAAAATGATTAGAAGTTTTAAAAAATAGATAAACGACTGTCGAAATAACTTTTGAATTTGAAAAAAATGAAGTAAAATTTTATTTACTTTAAAGTTGAAAAATTTAGTCATAGTGAAATAAAAAAGGTAGAAAAAATACAATTCAATTTAATATTCATCATTTCCAGGAATATCAAACTTTTCTGTGAAGCTTTGAACTTTTTTGCCGACGACATCAATATCTCTCTTGAAATCTTCATTGTTGAGATAAATTCTTTGAACTCTTTAATTGTCTTTCCAGCAACCGATTGATATTTTACATATACATTAATAGCCTCATCAATTAAATTAGCAACAGTAACAAAGTCTTCTTCTTTAAAACCACGGGAAGTTAATGCTGGAGCACCAAGTCTAATACCACCTGGTCTAAAGGCACTTTGATCACCTGGACAAGTATTTTTGTTACAAGCAATATGAGCCAAGTCGAGGACTGATTCAATTCGGGCACCTTCTAAATTTTTTGGTCGAAGATCTACAAGACATAAATGATTGTCAGTTCCTCCTGTTACAAGATCATAACCGAGTTCCATTAATCTATTTGCAAGAGCCTTTGAATTCTTTAAGGATTTGTCTAGAATATTCAACAAACTCTTGAGATAAACATTGTTTCAAAGCAACAGCAATACCAGCAATAGTATGATTATGTGGACCACCTTGTAAACCTGGAAAGACAGCAGAATCGATTTTTGGTCCAATATCATACATAATTTCAACTCCCTTTGCATTAACAGAACGAACACCTTTACGGTAAAATATCAATGCTCCCCTAGGTCCACGTAATGATTTATGAGTAGTTGTTGTTACAATATCAGCAAATTCAAAGGGAGATGGAACCAATCCAGCACCAACAAGTCCAGAGATATGAGACATATCTGCCATTAAATAAGCTCCAACTTTATCACATATTTTTCTAAAACGTTGATAATCAAGATGTCTTGCATAACAACTTATTCCTATAATAATGTCTATGTAATGTTGACAACATAAAATTTCTTACCTGCCACAATGATCTTTGGTCTAAAAAGTAAAGCATTCTCTTCAAGCTTATCGTAATCAATTAATCCTGTTACTTGATTAACTTTATATGGTAATGACTGGAAGAAACTTGAAGTTGCTGAAACCTTTTTTGCTGGAGTATAAAAACCATGAGAAAGATGTCCACCATCAGGTAAATCCAATCCCATTATTCTCTCATTTGGTTGTAACAGACCTGTATAAACAGCAAGATTTGCTGGTGCACCTGATAATGCCTGTACATTAACTCCCCACTTCTCTGGATCACAGCCAAAAACTTTTAAAGCACGAGTTTGGCAGAGAATTTCCATCTGATCAATGAATTCATTACCACCATAATATCTTGCTCCAGGGTATCCTTCTGAATATTTGTTGCACATAGCCGATCCCAAAGCATCAAAAACAGATCTTGTAGTAAAATTTTCAGATGCAATTAATTCAAGACCGCGACGTTGACGTTTTTTTTCCTGTCATAAAATAAATAATTAAATAAACTTTAGAAAACTTACATTTTTTATAATTTCAAAAGCTTCTTGATCAACCATTTTTATAGAATCTTTAAGCATGTTGTTTCCTTCATAGTGGTATCTTTCAACTGGAACTAATGGAGTAAGAACCTTGCCAGCATCAGTCATCTTCGAAGCAATAGTCTGAAAACAATGTAAAATTCTTATTTCGTAAAAAAAATCAACAATAAATTAGACAGAAAAATGTTTTAAATACCTTAACCAACATGGAACGGCTCTTTATATTAAATTTCCCCACTTTTATAATCGAACTTAACATTATACCATATAAATATTGTTAAAAAATATTGTAAAGTAGTCAATAATAAAGAAATTAACTTCACTTCTATCTCTAATAACTATCAGTATAAAATATCGTTTCAAGGAAATATTACTAAAATTGATCAATAGAAAAAAGAATATTTCAACTAGAGAACAAGAAACATGATAATGTTGTATTATTAATGATATATTTTTAAAGTAAAAGTTAAGCAAGACTACTAAGGTTATTACAAATTGATAAACACCATCGGTAATAGTAACATTCAATTAACTTGTATAAGAAAGATAACAACATTCACAATGTATAAATTGAATTTAAACATAATTTGGATAAAAAAAAGAACAGCATAATGCATTATCCAACAAATGAAGCTTCTGGAAAATATATCTTGATTACACTAAAATAGACTCCAACCACTTAAAAGAATTGAAAAATACTTGTAAGAATTTTCCATTTTTAATGTACACCAAAATTTATTAACACGAAAACTACGTTCTGATAGTAAAATGATAAGACATTAAATGTGTTAACTCAAAAAAATAGATGTATAGTTCAAATTAGCCATATATTACCAATCATAATACTATGGTTGGAATATACAACATCACCATTTTATTAGTCTGGGATCGTTTATTTTATAGAATTTGATATCAAAATCATTTCTTGATACTAAAAGTTTGACTAGCGTCACCTTAAATGAATTACATTCAAAATATCACCCATATTTCAGATTGTGGCACTTGTAGAGAGGGTTGTAAGAAAAAGAGCGTTTTCGATAGTTTATTCATTCGTTTGATTTATACGCTCAATGTAGTTGATTACAAAAAATAATATATTGACTATTTTTTACAATAATAACTAAGTCTCTGAATTAAATATGTTGGTGAAGACATATATGTATATAGAAAAATGCTTTTTAAACGAGGATTATTATCATAAAAAAGTTTAAAAGTATAAAGTTATTTTCGGTAACAGATAACTTTCTTAAAATGTTCGGTAAATAAGGTTACTTATAAAATGTACAATAAAACATTGAGTTTAATCACAAAATAACAATATAATAATTTTACTAATATTTCATTAACAACACAGAAAAAATATAAGGAAATTACTTTACAAACAAAAAATTAGCTATTTTTTAATAAAATATTTAAATAAAAAATTGTTTATATTGTTATAGGGAATGTTGGACGTTCCATGTGTTGAAAAGTAGCTTCCAAATATTGATGGAAAGGATAATAATTTTTCAAAAAAACAACAAACTAATCAAACGTATTTCCTTTTCGGAAATTTCTATTAAATTCTGTCTAAGCATTAACTCTCTTATTGTTAAATGGAGAGTTTTTGTAACCTAAAGTCTCGTAAGCTTTTTCATGACCATCGAGGGCGGAGAATTCGATTTCACTAGCCTTTAAAGTCATGCGCCCGCGATCAGCATATTGGTTGGCAATGTAAACAGGTGCAGGTAAACTTATTGGCAAGTTAACGATTTGGTAATCATAAGCTAAACCGTTAGTCAAATTTTGAATTTCATCCATTTTGTAGTTATTTTCATCATAGAGGATAGCATATCTTGGGGTTTTAGCAGTACCTTGGAGTCCAGAATGTGAGGTTAAGTAGAATTCACAAACTTTTGTTCTGACAATGCCATTATCGACAACAGTTCCTGGTACAACGTTTTGAGTTGGTGCTCTTGCTCTAGCATCAATGTCTTCCTTGAAGAAGCGTAAGTTGTGATTTTTCTCAACAACAATAAAAGTCAACTTGGCACTTGGTGCATGAAACTGAAGAAGGTGCTTAATGAAGGGTACCTCCCAGCGTAAATACTCATCATATTTTCCTTCAGAACCTGAGGTTCTATAAATAATGATCTCGCTTGGTTCATTATTAGATTTGAAGTAATTTCCCATTACTGTTTCTATAATTGGAGTATAAAAAGTAACTTTTCCGTCGGTTTGATAAGTGGTGAAGCAGACGTCACCTACAAATTCAGTTGGATTTTTAGTTGTATTAGCAGCGAATCCAACAGTGGACAAAGTATCAGAAGCACCACTTCTTGTGTGGTTAAAACCAATTCCGATAATGAGCTTGTTCTTATCTACTATTAACTGTCTTTCAGAGTTAATCAACTGGTAGTTCAATCCTCCAACCTTGACGTTTGTTTTCATAACTATGTTGTCCAAGGTTTTGTATTGTTTCTTGACGATAACATTTTTTACGGTACCATGTTTAATATCTTGTGTTGTAACACCATATAATCTTTCAAACAACTTAATATATTGATGCATATCCATGACAGTATCAGGTGTTAAAAATAATGCAAAATCAGTTTTTTCATTTTGAAGGTACACAAACAAATCTTTAAGATGCATTTCATCTTGTGGAATTTGTTTTATTTCATAACAATTTTCAATGTAAATACCTCTTTGTCTTGCTTGACGTGTATAAGCATCAACAAACAATTTGATATCAGCATATGTTATTTTACCCATACCAACAGGTTCAAAATAATAACATCCCCAGTTGACAATTTTTGAAGCTATAATGAATTGATCTTGATGACCAAGATCCCATGATTTATTATCCGGTTTAGCATTTACGATACGATTGTTAGCATATGATATTTTTGGTGATTCCAATAATCTTCCTGTAACTGCCTTTGGAGTGTCTTCAACTTTCAAATTAAGATAGTGAAGAAAGTCATTTCTTGAAACCTGAAGAGCACCAAATAACCGTCTAATGTCATTAATACGGTTTGCAGGATTTGTAGCACATGCTTTAATCATAGCCTTTATCTGATCTGGTGTTTGAGCTTTTTGACTAACTCTTTGGTAATCGGCTACTTCAAGAAGCTCCATTGGATAATAGTTAGAGCCTTTTACCTCCTTGCCATTCTCAAATCGTTTAGTTTTTTGGACAATCAAAGGGTATTGTGGGAATCTTAAAGCAATGTTGTATTTTTTTAAATAGTATTCTTGTACAGTCGTAATTTCATCTCCAACTGTAATTTTCTTAGTGTCAGCTCCAGTATTTTCAATAGACTCAATTTTGATCTCTTTTCTATTAAGGTGAATGCAATGACAAACAAGTCCTTTAAGGTTTTTTAGGACTTTATCTGCAGCTTGACCGTGAAATGTTACTCTTTCAGTCTTTCCACCTGGACCAATTCTCTTAAGCAATTCGTCAAACTTTTCATGCAATAACTGTGGAGCGTGAAAAGCCGTTTTAATTGAATCGACAACATAGATGAAGCCAGAATCGTTTCGCTCAATGTCATTCGACTGCCTGACGCTTGAAAAACTTCCAATTCCGAGATATTTACCATCAGGGAGTGGGGGCATATCAGCTTCTCTAAATCCATGTTTTTCTGGAGCAATAAGATAACTCTTTCCATTTTGATAGCTGGCCCACTCCTCAAAATTCATATTGCTTTTCATATCCACAATCAAGTTTATGTATTGCATGCCTTGTTTGCTGTTGACCGACTCTTCAAATAAGCAGTAAGAGAAGTCGAATTCGGTCGCAAACTTGAATTCTAATGCAACTCCTTGAACGTCTTCCAATTTCTTGGAGATCCCTTTTACATAAGGAATGAAGTCCGTAGGTACTTCAATTCTCCATACTCCCTTCTGAGATTCAACATGCTTCTTGAGCTTCTCATCAACGGTGAAGAATAGTCTGTGAAAGTCAGAGATTGAGGCTTTCTCTGGAATTCCAAGTTGTTGTTTCAAGATATGTTGCAACAACGGAAACAATTTAATCATCATGATCTTCAATGTTTGGGAGTAGTAGCTATAAAATATAGGTTAAGCATTTAAACTACCAAAACTTACTCATCGACTTTAAAACCCTCTGGGTAGGCTTTGTTAAACTCCACACTGGCAGTTTGACCATTCTTCTTCATAACAGTAAGGAAGATTCCAAGGTCAAATTGATAAACGTAGGATTTTATGTCATCATTTTTTCTAGTCACTTGGAAACAGTTGGTCATGATGTTTGTACCAACACCGGTATGACCAACATTTTTGATGTTGGCATAAGTTCCGGTACCTTCAACAATCTACAAAAATATGATTATATATAACAATTACATAGTAAACTTACGTTTAATTGCTTAAACAATTCAGAAAGCGTTTGACTACCTGAATTCTTTGGGTTCAAGTTTTCCTCAGATCCAGGAAGTTGAGGTGTGGGATACTGTGGTGTAGGAGCCATTATTTAAAACTTAAACTCTAAAAAATTATGATACGCGTTAAAAAAAACCGAGATACATTTGATAAAATAAGAAGATAGATGATAAATGTTACACAGTAACATTAATAAACGAACGAATGAAAGAATTGCATATAGCATATTGTTTATATAGCCAATATTTTAAGTTAGGGGGTCGAAGTATAAGCAATAAAAGAGAATGAGAAAATAGCTAATAATTTTTTGTCATATTCAATTTTACATGTATATGATAATAGATTTTCATACAAAAGACATTTCATTTTTTATAAATTCATTTATATGACGAAAATTTTAATTTAACAAACTGACTATCATAAACTAATAAGAATTGAATTTTTGAACATCTATTAATATAACATAAATGTCAATTCAGTGGCAGTATATTACCTTTCCCAGATATTTTGTATTTTGACCTTTTATCGATAATCCTAAAGTTGTTGAGTGGGAAATTTAGCAATAAGCAAAGTGAAACGTTATTCTAAAAAAATTTAGTGATTTTGGGTTAAAATTATACATTGTATGTCAAAATGTTTTGAGATAATACTTTCTGTAGAAAGATACCTATACTGTAATGATAGAATATTATAGAGTAATAATTTTTATAGATTATATGTATTCGAAAAAAACTTTAACCAAAAAAACATCCCATTCCCATGTAAAAGAAACAGATACTATGCAACGTTTTCAATAGAATTAATGAAATCTTGTACATTTTCTTGTAAATCTAATTCTTTAAACAACAAAACAATTTGTAAAACACTTACTTTTTTTATCAAATTACCATTTTGACTTTTAAAATTTAAGTAAATCTATCTTCTTTTTTTTAAATGTGATGAAACTAATTACAATGATAACATTCGACATTTTAAAACAAGCACATTTCTAGCAGTAATATTTTTTAAAAATGAGACAAAAATTTTTTAGTATTTTCCTTTGTAATTTATTAATTATTAGATATCTAAATTTTAAAGAAACGTGTTTTATAATATGTCAGGATATATGAAATGCAAATTATTTTTGACGTTCGGACCATTAATTTTGTGGAATGAAAGTTTTTAAGGAGGAAAGAATTAAAATTTGCTGAGGATATTATAAACGAAGTAAAGAGATAATTAGCTTTGTTTAAAATATTAACCTCAAAACAGAACATTTTTTTGGTAAGTATTATATTATTACGTATATTTTTATCAAATAAAAATTATTTTTTTTCATATTTAATAGGAAATTATTCGATAAACTCGTTACTTATAATTCTTTGTTTTACAAATGTATTTTGAATAGTAGTTTTAAAAAAATGCTATTTTTTAGGACAAACAAACTTAATCCTCAATAAAAATATACAAATTTTAACTAAAATATTTTCGTCAATTGTACTAAATAAAGAGTACATTTATTTTTTTATTTATTTCTTAAAGATAATTTATTTCGTTAAAATAACAACAATTTCTTCAATATATAAAATTATTAAATGTAGCTAATTCATCAATAGATAATTATTAAAATTATCTTCAAATACTTTTCATTAATTATTTATGACATGTTTATAAAAAAAAATAAAGAACACAATTTATTTTTAATTATCTTATTATTTAAATAAGATGTATAGTGATACTCTATTCAATATTCCTTTGACAAAATATTTAATACAGTCAAACTTTTAGTCCCTCAATTTATGATAATCTGATAGAAGTAAAAACCATTATTTTATTTATAAGAACCTATGATATCCATTAAAAATCACCTTGTTATTATTTAAGAATTAAATTATTTTTATAAATGCCATTTCAGTTAACTATATCATTCTACTAAAATTGGCCATTCAAAATTGCATGAAACATTATATCCATATCTTGAAATTCTATATTTTATTGATAAGTATATACACCTTAGAAAATAATATATTTAACTGTCTACAAAATATAATATTTAATTTCAATTAAAACATTATATCATATCTGACCTGTATAGCAAATTAAAGTATGAAATTAATTTAAAATAAATATAAATCAGAAATGTTTTAAAATATTTTATGTAGCATGTTGTATAGAATTACTGTAATATGAAGCTAATTAAGTGAAGTTTTAATTTTTAAATACTATAAAACACACCTACTTTTAATAGAAGTTATTAAAAGATACATATTTTTGTTTCACAAAATTGTAGAGATTTTATACTAACATTTCACAGTATGAAACATATTTCAATATTTCTATCCATATTTTATTTCTTATAAATTTGGTTAATTTAGAAAAAGTTGTTTAAGAAAATTCTTTAAGGTTCATATATTTTTACTACTTTCAATTTTTCGTCACATATTTACGCTTCGATTAAAGTGTAACTTTTTATATTTTAACGTAATGGAAAAATATTTCAGAGTCCTAAAATATTATCAGATTTGTTAAAGGATAGAAGATTTATATTTTGTAAATTTTCGGAAACTTTAAAAATATTAAGACAATAGTTATTGTATTTAGTAATGAAATTTTTGGCTATACTTTTATTTTCTACTTTTTTTATTTTAAAAATTTATGCACAAAATGTAGTTGGTATGTTTAATTTTCTTAATGATTAACTTTTAATAATATAGAATTTGAAAATATTTCTCAAGAAACAAAAGACGCAGCTATTTCACAAGGTAAAGTGTGGTGTTACAATTGCAATATGCCTGAACAATGTAGTTCAGGTTTATGTATAGGTGATTATTGTGTTAAAGCAATTGTTGATGGACGTTATGTTACTAAAGGCTGTGAAAACAGAACATCGTAAGTAATTTTTAATTATTTATATTTTTAACTATTTTTTAAGCGTTAAAAATTCTCCTGTTCCGAGCACTTACCCTGGCGGTATAGATACAATTACAGTTAGTGGATCATATAGAACAACTAATTATAGTAAAGATAATAATTTGCAAGATTTTTCTAAATTAGGTTGCAGAACTATGGAGATGTTTAAAGTTCCACAAACAACATGTTATTGTAACGACAAAAATTTTTGTAACTCTTCATCCAAATTACAAAGTTTAAAATATATATCATTTATACTACCTTTTATATTTATTTTTATAATTATATTCAAATGAATTAAGAAAAATTATTTTTTATACACAATTTATAAAAATAATACATGGAACAACTAATATATAAAAATCTTTTTTACTAATTTCAATTTCTTTATTTTATACATTATTTAAAATTTTGTATTGTCATTTTGATAGCTTAAATAATATTGTTTATTTAAGGAGAAAAAATTTTGTTTTTTTTAATCTATTAATATATAAAAGTTTAATTTTTTTACCTTTTCTCTTGCTAAAACTAATAAAAATTATACCTAAAATACATATATGGAAATATAGAATAATAATTGAATAAAAAATTTTATTGTATTACCAAAGTTTGATAAAATATTATATTAAAACTTGATCACTTGAAGTTCTTTAATTTAACTTATCAGTATATGCAATTATATAATCAAGTAAGTTTTATCATTAAATATATTATCAATTTTTTAAAACTATTAACATATGATTAAATTGTGAAATTTTATCAGTATATTTATCGCGATAGTACAATTTGTAACGTTACATTTCCTTGACTAAATTTTATATAAAAAAATTTACCACTTTATAAATGGTTTTTTCTAATTTACTAAGAGGTATAAATATTGTCGTATTATTCATCAAAGGCATCAAAATGCGTAGGTTTATATTAGGAAGTATAAGGAAATGTATTCTACCAATTTGGGAAAACTTTTATATTGGTTCTGACCCAAGAAAAAGTGAGTCATTTTATTGTTTAAATATTATTTTTAGAATTTTAAAAATCAAATGATTGTTTTTAAAATTTCTTTGTAATATAAATAGACATCTTTAAAAATTACTTTAAATTTATAATGTTAATTTTAATGCAATTTATTTTTTTTTATAATTTAAAAAATTTTTATAATCATATATTAAAAAAATTATTTAACAATTACTCATCTAAAGATTTAAACTTTGATTATTTAAAAACAAATAATAGCGATGTTAAGTGTATTGTTTTGGAAATGACAGTATTTAAAGCAACAGTTTTGTATAAATATATGTTTTAATTAGAATATAATTTCTTTACATAACTTTATACACATATTTATATACTATATATATTTACATGTAAATTCAATAAAGACAACGAAAAAAGTTTTTAGAATATAGATTTTAGATCTTTTTTTAATATAATTATAAATTTCATCATTAGAATTAAAATTTTTAGATATGGTTAATCTTTTAAAATATATTTACAATTTTTTTTTGTGATTTTTAGTTAACACAACTGTATTATTGAAGACTATTATATATTATAAAAAAAAGCTATGAAATGAAAAGTCAATTTTAGTTGTCATATGAATATTAATATATATGATGGTACCTTCTAACTTTAAATATTGTTTTTAAAGTACTATAAGATTATTTTATCATTGTTTACTAATATTATATTGATTATTTTACCATATGAAAATCTCTTAAAGTAGAAAAACAAAATGGCAAAATTCCTAAATGTCTATATGATTGATCAATTGTTTTTAATTCTATTTGAAGAATAAGTAGAAATAAATTACCATCATTTATGACTTTGAAAAGGCGATAAAATAGGAATTAATAGTTGATTATAATATTTTGATTCATTGAATAAAAAATATTTTGATATTTAAACAAATATCATAAAAATGTGGTTTGGTATTTTAAATAATATAATATTATGAATCGGAAGCTTCTTGACATGAAAAATAATTATACAGTTTATAAAAAACTTGTCATTTTTCTATATACACTATAGTAGTATTATTCATTTGTTTTCTGAAAAACATATTATATTTTTTTATCTTTTATTGTGATTTTCTAATTTTTCTACCCAATACAAAAGTGTAATATTTTGAAATTTATTTTAATGAATAAAGTATTATTTAGGAATATTTCTAAAAGATATTCCTGAGAAACGTCTTTGTTTTTTTTTATCTCTTTGACAATCATTGATAATTTATTAATGCCTTGATTAAAAATTATTTGATCATTATTATAATAGAAGAAAGCAATTGTTGTGGGGGCAAATTTTAACATTACAACATTTATTTATTATATGCTTTATTATTATTATTTTATATAAGTAGTCTATTATATTAAAATTTAGCTGACTTGACATCACAATTTTTAAGGTCAAAACTACCAATATATTTCTTAATTATGTTAATTTGGTTAAATGTTGGTTTTTTAAATTAGATTTTGTTATTGTTAAAAATTTTTTGCTGAAAGCTTTAATTTGCACATTGTTAAATTTTATCTAAAAAAATTAATTTTTAAAAGTTACTAATATATGTCATATATGAGTTTGAACAATTTTATATAATTTTACTAAATAATTTAATCATGATCTTTATATATTTTAAAAATAATGTAGATTATTAAATGTACAAAATAATTCAAACAAATATTACCATTTTTATTCATTTGAATGATGAATATTGATATTATTATTTGTATATATAGTGTTACAATTTTGTATAATTAAATGCTTGAAGAAAAAAAATATACAAGAAAAATATTTTTTTTATTAATTATAATATAAAGAACTTGATTATTTTTAATTACGCCCATAATAGATTTAGAAATTTAAAAAATTGAATCTTTTTTTTACTAGTAGACTTTAGTATAATATAATATTTTTAACACTAAATGTATATTTAAAGTTTCCTTAAAGTATCTAGTTAAAAAGTAAGAATATTTTTGTGTTTATTCAAATATAAATTCAATCTTAATTGTTTGATAAAATCTTTATTCAAGATACTTAATCTGGTAACCTTTTTATCAACCCAATATTTTTTACTTTACCTTCACATAATAACATACTTTTACATTTTTATCTACTTTTTTTTTATCTTTTTCTTTATAAACTATGACATTTTCTTGAATTTGATTTTTGACTCAAGGTCAACTGATACGCTTAAAATATTATTTTATATTTATAGGCATCAAAATTAGCAATGTTTATTTTTTAACTTTTAAAATCTTTCTAATATAGTGCCTTGGTAAATATAAATTCAAAATTAATATTTATTTCACAATTATAACTGTTTAATGTTTTTGAACATTAAACAAAATTGAGTATTATTATAAAATCAAAAATATATATATAAAAATATTTACTTAATATATGTAATTTTTATATATAGATTTTACTTTTAGACGGCTACGAAAAAAGAAGAATTATCACCACCATTAAACGAGACATTTTTTAACTTGGATGTTGAGTTAAATTTAGGATTGAGAAGAAAAAGTATGAATAAGAATGGAGAAAAAGTATCATTACAGCCAAAAAAAATTTTATTTGTTGTTATATTACAAGTATTAGCCGGATTTTTAAATTGGATTGCTTTAGCCTATATTCATGACCATAGTGGAAGGTAATTAGAAGATAAAGTTATTAAAAATTATCAATATTTTTTCTTCTATTTTAGAATAGCACTACCGGATATAATTTTTTCATTTATACCTGAAATAAAATGGGCATTAAAAATTGGAGATTTTATGGTTACAATATGTTCAGGTTCAATAATTTTTTTATTTATATTTCATAAACATCGAATTATTTTAATACAACGAATACTTTTTATTGTCTCTTCCTTATATATTATGAGAGCAGTTTCTTTGATTTGTACTCAACTACCTTCTGGTTATTATGATAATTATAGTAGTTGTCAATCTCAAATATCTCCAGAAAATAGAACTCTAAAAACATTCTTTCAACGTGTTATGGGACAAGCTAGCGCTATTGGTTTTCAAGATAATGATAGCAAAATGTTATGCGGGGATATGTTATTTAGTGGACATTCTTTAGTTATGATGACTGCTGTTTTATCGGTTTCTTACTACTCACCAACAAAATATAAATTTATAAAATATGTTATTGGTATATGTGCTATTATTGGAATGATTAGTATGATTATTAGTAGAGTACACTATACAATTGACGTTCTTTTTGCTTATTGGCTTACGATTGGATTATTTACGTAAGTGTTTAATCATTTTTTTTCTGATCAAATATTATTTTTTTAGATTATATCATTCATTTTGTGAAATAGAAACATATCGTGAAAGGAAAAATTCAATAATAGGAAGATTGTGGATTACCAAAATTATTGGATGGTTGGAAGAAAATATTCCAGCTGGAAAGTAAGTAAATATTTTAGATAAAATAATATAATAAAAATCATTTAGAATCACCAATGAGTTTCAAATACCATTTATAAAAAAGTACAATAAAACAGGTCATAGTAAATCATCAATAGATGTCGATACATACAACGATATACATGCAGATGATTCAACGGTAATTTTTTTTTATCATATAATAAAGTTTTTAGAGTAAAACATCACCTTCATCCGTTATAGAAGAAGTTTGATAATATAGTAACTGAAGTTTTATAAAGAATATATATACTAAATATTGTAAATTCTCAGAATTGCCTTAAAGCTTTATTAATAATCTCAAGATGAATGAAAAAAAAACATTTTTTCTTTCGTAAAACATTTATTTCAGATTTTATTCTTAATAAAAAATATGATTTTAATGTTAAAATATATGAAATGAGTAGTAATATAATTTTGTATTATATTAAGATGTATTACAAATAAAAGAATTGTTCATTATTTATAAAAAAAATATTATAACAATTATTGTAAGTATGTATGGTATTTGTTTTTGAATGGAAGAAGAATTATAACCAACATTGAATTGATCATTTGATTTTTTTTCATTAGATACACATAATTTACATGTTAAAGGACATTCAATTATCATCTTTGTTCTATAAGTTGGCAGTAAACATGCTCTTTGTAATTTTTTACAATGTGGATTAATATCCAAACAATTTGATACTAAATTTTCGATACTTGATGTATTTTCAAACAATTCAACGTTATAATCAAGAGTATCAATTGAAGTACTATATAATTCTTCATTGAATGATAAAATAATTTGATTGAATGATAGGAAAATTAGAAAAAACTTAAATATAATCATTTATTTTCATCTAAAATTATTTAGTATTTTCCTTTTTAAATACTTTTTTAAAATTGTTATAAAATGTTTTTTCTCTTATTCATCATTATTTTAATTCCATGAAGAATTACAAAAAAAATATAGATGACGTTTATATAGTTACAAAAATAGTAAATATCATATATTACAAACAAAAATGGTAAAAATAGTAATTATTAAGTTGCTAATAATATTTGTATTTTTATAAGATGAAATTTTTTTATTTTGATAGAGATTCTCTTTTTGATATTTTTTGTGATTTGTCATTAATTCTTTATTTAATATATCATTAACGGGTGTTTTACTATTTTTTATACCATTTTCAATTTTTTCAATTCTACTTTTTATCTTACTACCGATTTTTCCTGCTTCATTTTCATTATTTCTTCTTTGAGTTGTTTCTAGAGAAGTTTCATTGTTACTGTTTCTCACCTTATTATTGTTCATGGTATAATTTGTAACTACATTATTGTTATTATTGATATTCTCATGAGTATGAATGTTTTTAACATGATGTTTTTGTGTATGATAATTACTATTAAATGTACACCCTGGCATCAATGTCTTAGTGGTATATTTAAGAACGTGGTATATAACATGCCATGCGTCATTACCACATTTTTCTTTTATCGGATTCCTAACACAGGATGAAAAAAAGTTTAGTGCATTACACATCCTTTCAAGTTTTAAATGTAATGTAATTGCCGAAGTTCCACTTATTGCTTCAATCTCTTGCAATGTTTCATCATGGCACTGTTTGATATTTGGTTGTAGATCAAGTTCCATAAGACATTCTGCTGAATTTAAGAAAACTAAAAAATACGGTTCAATATTTATAAAAACTTCAATAACATACCATCGTAGGCTTCATTGCATAAATATCCATAACTTGCATCAATTAAATTTATAGTAATGTGATTTGGACATTCTTCTCTTAATTTAAAAATACATGTATCAAAATTTCTAATTAATCTACATAATTCATGGAAAACTTCTTTCCCAACTTTTGGAATACTAAAAGCTTGGTTAAACTCTTTATTAGTTGACTTTCCATTTTGTTGATGAAGAATCTTAGCATACTGGGATACAGGTAGAACACAATTCTGTATTTGTTCATTGTATATATTTGGACAAAAATCGTGTGATACCTTATCACTTACAACATTTCTAATTGGAAATAAAGTAATAATGAAATATAAAAATTTAATCCAATTATATTTATATAAAATAAATAAATTATATAATTTCATTATTTTATGTTTTATAATATTAGTCAATATTTACAAATTTTTTAAAAATCTTTCTCATCAATATTCAATTCTAAAAAATAAAGAAATAAAACTTTTTGATAAAGAAAAATTATGTAACTTATAAATTATAAAAAGAAAAAATAATTTATTTCATCAAGTCGGTGAATGAATGGGTAATTTAAAAGTACATATAATTTATTTAACTTGAAAAGTAAATACGAAAAGAGAGAAAAAATAATGTTCAAATTGTAAGTAAGATTAAAAAGTTAAGAGATATTAAAAAAGCAAGATATGATTTTAAAAAGTATGAGAAAATTTGTATAATTGTTTATATTATTATACGAGTTTAACATCTTAACTATTAAAACAATTATGCGCAATTTATAATATATACAATAATAATGAATATTTTATTAAAAGAGAAGATGAGATAACCTTGTAGCATGAATTTATTTTTAATAATACAAACAAAACTTTATTTGCTTTTTAATACTCCATGAATTGTTATAACTATAGAAATTTCCAAAATCTCTTCTTTTGGCATTCATAAACAAACAAAATGGTTAGAAATCTTATTTGTTACCACTACATGCATTTAAATAAAGTATCATTTTAAAAAATGGTAAGTAGAATAAAATGAAATATAATATTATAACAATAAAAATTTACTATTTTCTTAAAATTAATAGATTAGCATAACAATATGTTTCAAGATTTACTTTAAGGTGCCTATTTAGTAGAAACGAATGCCGGAAAGCTTTTGAAATATCAGGATGTGTTTTAGCTAATCATTGTTATATTATAGGAAAATGTTCTGTTGTAAGATTTTCTTTAAATACTTAAAAGAATTACCTCAAAAAAGTATGAATGCAATTATATGGAAAAGTATAATATCAAAATAAAATATAAATATTGAATCTTTGATATCACTTTAATACTAAATTAATTTGGTTATAAATGAGTATGCTTTTATATTTAATCTTAAAAATATAAGTTTAATTTGTAATTGATGATTGACGATTTAGTAATAAGTTGTGAATCATGGAGATGACAGTGAGGATTTATATAAGTTGTTAAGAAGTTAATAAGATATGATGAATATTAATATAAATAATTGTTTTGCACAAGGAGTCTAAAGATTTTTAAGTGGAATAGTACTCTATAATTATTTTAATGCCGTATAAATGATGGATTTGTAAATGAAAGATACCGTTGATTTAAAGTTTCTATTGTTATATTGAACGAGTATTTAATTGTTTAAAACAAAAAGACTTTTATCTTAGTAATAATTGTGGAGAATTTTAATATTTATAATTAAGATTAAACAATTTTAACTTTAAAAGGTTTTGATATAATCACACGTAGTTATCAAAAAGTTTTGTACATATATTTTAGTTATTTTTTTATATGTTAATGTATAACTGTTAGTTAACGGCAAATAAAAAGACTACCTGTCTTATTGGTTATTAAAAAATTTCTAAAAATATTTACCAATGAGTTGTATCAAGTACCAAATTTTAGTAAGAGAATTTATTTAAATTATTTTAATGTTTACAAAATTAATAGACTCATCTTTTTCAAAGATGAAATCCATGGGAATAACATCTTTAGTATTTCTAAGTATTCTTAACTAAATGGTTCCCACAATACTTGCTCAAAATCTTTTTCAAATTTCTTATCCAATTTTTTTACGGTTCTTAAATCTTTCACATTTAATCTTCGATGATTTATATATATATATTTATATTATTTTCCAATATTATCTACTCAAATTACTTGTTTTATAATTAAGCTTTACAAGATTACTTTCCTTTTTTCTATTCTTAGTGTCAATTTCATTTATTTTCTTTCTTTTACATATGAAAATCATTTAAGTTAGTTTCATTAAACTTCTCTAATTTTTTAGCAATTAATTTTTTAGTGAAAAAATTTATATTTTAATTTAAGGAATGCAAAAAAAAGATATATACATAAATTTAATAAAATACATAACTTGTATATTGTAGATAAATTATCATATACAACGATTATTTTTAAAATTGTTAACTTTTTTGGAAATTCATCCTCAAGCTTATACTTTTTTGAAAAATAAAAAAATAGATTTAATAAAAAAAGTTTATTTTATGACTGTGAAAAATAAAAAAAAATCTAAGAAATGATTCAGCATATAATTAATTAAATTTAAAAAATAAAATATATAATTTTTAGATTTATATTTTTTCATTTATAGAACACTATAACCTATTTAGTTCTGAAAATTAATATCTAAAAATGTATGACTTAGCGACGTATATTCCTTTCAAATTATCATTAACTAATCTTTATCGTCAAATATTTATATTTAATTTTGTCAAACTTAAAGTATATAATGATGCTATGACTTATATGTATATTTGAATATCAATATTAGTTTTCTAAATGCTTATTTAGTCAAAGTGGACTTGAAATCTTCAATTTTCTGACAAACTAGATATCTTATCTGAAAAGAAATAAATTATGTAATGGAATGATAATAGTCTAAATATATATAAATTTATATTTATAGTAGACTAAGTAATGAATTTAAAAAGGATAATGAATAAATTACTACTAAAGTTTAGTAATTTGATTGTACCACGCAACAGTTGAAAAATATATATATATATAGAGATATATTTTTTGTGCTAATGTACTACTGCTTTGTTTATTTAAAAGAATGATTTTATTATAAATAATAAATACACACTTTTAAGTGGATGTTGTTTGACTATAACTTTTATCATAAATTTATTCCATAAGAACAATGCTTACTTTACAATAACATCAAAAATTCAATCATTAATTCTTCTATACTTCAAATAACAAAAAATATAGAAATCAAAATATCACTTTTTTTTCAAATAATTTTTATTTTAGTCTTATACACTACACGTATTCATCAAGCATATTCTTCCTTTTTTTCACTTTTAAAAGATTTCAATAAAGTATATTATTATATAAATTTTCATTATTATTTATCAATATACATTTGTTTCTCTTTAATTGTGACAAAAATTATTCATTTTATATAGATTAGAAATATATAATAAAAATCTTGATAAGATTTAATTCTAAATTTCAATATCTATTTTATTCATAAGATGTATAAGCATAAAATTTTTAAAAATTTTCAAATACACAATTATATTATAATAACATATTTGATCTACTAGACTATTTAATTGAAAAAATTTTATATTTCTTATTATAAACTCATAAAATGGTAATACTATATGTTTATCTACCAAATTTAATAGCTTTTTAAAACCTATATTTTCAATTGTTTAAAATTTCCTTCAAATGATGTACTTTTTAAATATAAATTCTAATTTTATTGGTATTCTAATATAATTGTTATACCAAATTAAGGATGGACTTTTTTTAAAACATCCCTGGTTTATAAAATTTTTACTTATTGAAAAATTTCCGGTCGGCATTTGTAAAGCTGTCGAACTTTTTAGATAGCCATCTTGTAAAAATATTATGCTTTTATACTTTCTTAATATAACATTATAAAATAATTTAACGTAAATTTATGATAATTACTGATAATTAAATCTTATAAAATATAATTTTAGATAATAACATTACCTATAAATATTTAATAAGATAATTAAACTTCTCTATTAAAAATTTTTATGCAAAAGATAAATAAAAATAAAATTTGTAAAAGGATTTTTTTTTATCAATTTTACTAACTGTTTTTTAGTCAAAAGTTTTTGGCCCTTTTATTTACTTAATTTTAATGTAAAACTAGCTAAACGAAACTTGTAATTTATATAAAAAAAATTTCTATGAAAGTGTTAAATTTTGAAAACAAATATATTCTTAAGAAAAATTCTCATTTATAGCGATGTCTACTCCTATTTATGTCATATTACACTTGCTCTTTATTTAAAAAAATAAATAAAAACAAAAATTTTAACTGTACCCAAGTGACAATGACATTATTTAAAAATAAAGTAATTTACAATTAAAGAAAAAGCATGCGTGAATTATTACATTCTAGGGAATCTTTCTGTCATTCTTTATTTAATGTACACATTAAACAAATTAAAATAAAACTTTTGAAATTCAATAATGAATTTTAAATAGAAATATATCCTATAGTTACAAATCATATTCTTGTAATAATGATATCTTGCTTTATATTTATTATTTAAAAGCCATCTTTAAATAGTTAACAAAATTTTTCCTCATATAAAAAATAAATTTTGCTTTTGTTGGGTATTTTATATAACTATTGCCATTTGTTTTAAATTAATACTCTGATGTTTTATTAATTTTAGAGATGAACTTATTAGCTAAACATTTTTATGATTATCAGTCATTCGTTAATTTACCTTACAAAGCAGTAAATCTTCATAAGACTGTATGTTTTAATTTTATTTAATATTATTCATCGTATTAAAAATACATTTTTATTAAAATTTTCCAAAACATATACATGTAAATTAATTTTTGTAAATTATTTTAAGCCTCCCAGTCAGGCTGGATGTGACCCTTCTGCTTCATGGGGACCAAAAAATATACATGTTGCGGGAAAAAATCAACCTGCACCAGCAGCTAGAGCAAGCAGAAATAGTAATGATTTGAACAATTCTCAATCATCTCATGGAAAAGCTGCCAAATACAAGCACAAAAAATGGGGAAACAGGCACGGTGAATATTTAGAAGAAAAAATTATCCCACACAAGGATAGTTGGATGAAATTTCTGCCCGGTGATACAGAACATGATTGTAGTATGGCATTCATTGATAAAAAAGTAAAAATTAGACGTAATTTTATAGTGGAGGCTAATAACATTATTAAAAGTAGTAAAGATAGCATATCATCTACCCCAGAAAATAATAAAAAAAATCCACTATTAATTATAGAATGCAAAGAGTATCTGCCAAGTGAGATATTAACTATTTTAACTTATGCGCCTCAAATACAATTTATAACAGTTTCAATGAGTAAGATTAGAGCTCCAACATTTCATCAAGGTAATAAAACATAGGAATATTTTTTTATTTATTATTTTAGCACCATATATACGTGTAACCTTATATGATGGAATCAAAATGATAGAAGAAAAAGTAGCAGATACAGAATTATTAAAAAAAACAGGAAATAGAAAGTTATCGCATATGTTACGTTGTAATTCGTCGAAATGGGATGAAACCTCTACAAAAACTCAGCAATTAGTAGAAGAAAGAGTACAAAAAAGTTCCCCTATTCATTCCACGGTTGGTATGGTTTTTTCACGAAGCGATGATAGCATTAGATATATAGATGAATCATCAAGTTTGTCCGAAAAAATCGAAGAATTGGAAATTAAAGAGACAATAATCAAAGGAAGATGTTACACCAACTCCATTACCATCATATAAAACATCAGAAACAAAAATTATTAGGTACATTCAGGAAGACAAAAATCATAATACATTAAGCTATGAAGAGATTGAAGCAATAAAAGCATTTGAATCAAATACTTATCATAATACAAAATTCAGTAATAGAAAAAGAATGAATGTAAAATTAGATGAAAATTCAAATCATAAAACCATTGAAACACCAATTTCTGCGAGTTTTTTATTTAAAATAAATGCACGAGCACTTCATAGATATCACTTAGTAATCGAAGTATATGATACTATTAATGAAAGACGCGAACTAACTGGAACTACTGTTTTAGGTGCTCTATCACTTCCTTTAGGTAGTATTCATTGGAGGCAAATGATACGTAGAAAAGGACAACCAGTATGTCTCTGGCACCAACTTAAAAAGACATTTCAAAATGAAGATGATTAATAATATGTGGAATATTAAATAACACATCATATGTACATGATAAATAGTGAATCGTCAAAAAAAATTCATTTATAATAAATAATAATGTATATTAAATTTGTTTTGTGAGAGTTAAATAAATAAATTAATGCTCAAGAAATGATTGTGAACTCGTAACATTTGTATGACAATTTAATGTTACCATATTAGATTTAGAATATGCACGGAACGCCTCCTGAAATGCAATCATATGATATCTCATAACTTTGAGCCTATTTTCTTTAAGAAGAGACATTTTCGTCTTGACATCACTAATCATTCCATCATATTTATTTTTATATTCCTTAACTTTTTCTTCCGCTTCTTCAATAGATGCGCTTGTAGATTTATTACTATCCTTTAATTCAGCTAATTCACATCTAACAACATCATATTCAAGGCGAGTTGTAGCATACATTTGTATTGTAATAAATGTGTCTTGAATTGTTTTGTCACACAGTGTTTCCATGGCATCAATAAATTTATTTATTTCTTTCTCAAATAATTCACCATTATGACTAATAGTTTTTAAAACTTCATGACTGTCATTACACTCATTAGTTAAATCAGTTTCCTTAAGTCCAACTTGGTAAAATCCCTCTGCAAAATCTTTTTTTGCTTTATTTAAGGCAGTAAAATGATTTTGAAATGTAGTTGCTATTGACAAAAGTGAACTATAGCGTCTATGAAGTTCTTTTAATGCCTCAATCTGCCCTTCTGTTTCAACATCTATTGTTTTATCTACTTTGCCTAAATGTTCCAAAACGTTTTGTTTTGTATTTTTAAATGTGTTTACAGTCCATTTTTTGATAGTTTTTAATTTTTCTTGAACTTTATCTAAATCAGTACGTTGAATGTTTAGTGATCCAATTTTTGCTAAATTGCTAGTTGGTGATTGTGGTGAGTTATTTACTTCATGATTACTTTGAGGATTCTCAGAGTAATTTTTATTGAATCCACCTATACCTTAAAAAAAATATCACAAGATATAATATAAATGTAATATATTATAGTATTTAAACTAACTTGTTGTTGTTGATTTTTCCGGAGCAAATATATCTTTTGCTTCTATCGCTTCAATGTCGCTTTGTAACATTCTTAGTTGATTTCCACTTATCTCAAAAGGATAAACAGTTTTAAATTGAGTTCTAATCATAATTAAAAAATTAAAAAGGATTGTTAAACCTTTAATTTCTTAAAAATATTTAAACAAAACAATAAAATTTATTAAATTCAAAAGGATATAACAAAAATTAAAATAAAATAAACATTTTACATTAACGTATAATGTATCTAGGCCAATATGGGATAACAAGACATAACCCTCTGGTACTTTTTAGGATTACCTGTTAGTAATATCAAATGTTTCACTACAAATATAAATAACATTCTTCGTCATAATTTTCAATATTCCTATTAACTTGTAATCAAAATTTTGTGCAAATTTTTCATTTATTAAAACAATATTATAAATAATTTTATGGAACAAACTTTTAATTAATCTACAACTGACCTCGACAATTAAATTCTTCCTAACTAAAGTTTATAGCTTATTATCTTTATCTGTAGTAATACTTTATCAAACTTCACATAGTGAAGTTGTGATTAATAGGCCATAACAATTTCTCATATTTTGTAATCTTCAAAATAAATAAGCAAAAAAACTATTCAATAAATGATGTGTACACGTAACACTAACATATATTACATTTATTTACCGCTTCCAACATATGATTGAAAAACTAACATAACTCTCCTACATACGATAGTTTTAAAGATATATTTACACTTAAATTATCTGAACATTTTTGTAAATAATATTTAAATTTTATATCATCGTTAAATAATGAAATAAACTGGAAATTGATATTACATTACACAGTCATACGATGATCTGAAGCATCTATAAATCAATCCATTTCTGAAAGTTTCATTATCGCAAAAGCTTTTCGTAACAGTATTCAGTATATTCAATAACATTGACTCCTGGTTAAAAATCTTCGCAACACAAATTCAACCAAAATAAAATACATGTCGAAAAAGACAATTTCTCATTACGTAAAGATATTCAATCATACTCCTAACATATTTATAAGAAAAATCGTTGTAGGATCGATATTTGTGTACTTATCACTCCAAAATGCAAGTGGCCTTAGTAGTTTATTGAGTAAACTTACATTATTTGTTAACATATTATATTAAATGTGAATGAGTGAATCACCATTGTAGTATTTTTTATCTCCAGTAGTTTTTATCCAATAATACTTCATATCTTAAACAATGAATTATTAAGGATAAAAAACCATCTTTTTTATGTCACTATTTCAATTTTCCCTTCTATAATAACTATAAAAACTAGATATTTTGCATTACAATTTTTTTTAGATACCTTAAATGCAAATTCTTATTTAACACGTGTTACAAAACAATCCTTGCTAATAAGAATATGCATGCATTAAATTGTTAATCGATAAAGAGTTTTTTTAGTTATTTATTTGTATAACATATGCCATTTTATTAGTCATGAACCTTTTATATTAATATGTCGTCGGAAATATCTTTTATTTCTTTATCATTTGTCTTTAAAGAAGTTTTGAACGGCATAATTTTAAATGTATTATTTTTCTACTAAATATCAATTGTTTACTTTCTTTTAAATTTTATAGTAAACTTCCTTACCTCATTGGATTATTATTCTTTGTTAATAATCGAAATCGTAAAATTTACAAGAGTTGGTTTATGCACTTATAATTTCATAGAAGAAATTTCAATTATCTTCATGAAGTAATTTGTCCGTAGTCTTATTCTATTTAGTAGCACACCACATTAGTTTTACAGTAGTAATTATGAAGAATAATAAACATAGTTCAAATCGATCTTTTTGGAATTTAAAAAAATATATGTATACATATGTACATATTTATAAATAACTACTGTCTATTTCAAAATATTTCCATTAATAGATGTGAATTTATGCTTGTGTTCTCGTACAGTGTATAACTTATGTCACTTTTCTTATTTATTGTATTCCCTTTGTTTTTATTTTGATGCTATATATGTAAGATTTTTTAAGATAACCAAACCCATAGAATTAGTAGGTTTACTTGCTTTAAAACAAGTTCCAGCAAATTATAACAAGTTTTGTATTTTCCGATTATGATTCTTACTGCTATTTATTTCATTTCAATATTCTATATATATTACTTAATATTGTTTTACGCATAAAATATTACTTATTTGATTTTTATGTGTTTTCAGCGTTAATTTGTGGTTTCTGAACAACTGGATTGCCTTGTTATTTTAGGCAAGTGTTGTAATATTTAAATTAATATTAGCCTATAGTGATTTACCGCTGTATGTTGAAATCATTTGTGTGGAGAAAAAGGGCTGCTGAAGATAACAGTGAAAACCAGACAAAAAGATATTTGGTTAATTCATTTGATAGAGAACAAGTGGAAAGAAATTGTGACAGTGATAGTAATTATCTGAAGGAAACGTTTTCTGACGATTTGTTAAAATTTTACTACTATTTGCCAAATTTATCTCCATCGAAAGATACATATTCTTCTTCCATTGGCGCTTCTTATTTATCTAAAGATAATTCCCGTAGAGATATGAACAATCCTGCTACACAACCTGATATTTCTAAGAACTCGAAAAAGAGAAAAAAGAATAAGAATAAAAAAAAAGTTAGTTTTTCTCATCCGTTAATATTGATTTTTTTTTAAGAAAAATGTTGTTGAAGGAAATTCCCAAGATAATGAACAGATTTTTTTGGATAGGTAAGTGAAAAAAGTAAAGGTTATATTTTTAGTAATGTAATGCTTTTTTTACTTTGAAAATATCTAAAAACTAATCTTTACCTATTTTATTTATGATCAGTTGTTGTGATATGTAATATTTCTTTGATTTTATGCATCTAAATCAATCTTGTGTAATATTTGTTGTTATCGGATATGATGTAGTGAGTCAGATTTTAAATTATACTGAATAGATTTGCCATTGATTATGTTATACATAATGTAAATTCTAAAGGCTCTTTGAGTTACTGAAACCTATATACAACAACTACTTAGTGCTCCATTGATTACTAATGACAACTTTTACTCTTTGTAATATATAAATTTAATATATCTTTGTAATATTTAGATTATACTTAATATTTATTAGTAGTATTAAAATTTATTTATAATATCAAATGGAGTACTCTATTAGTTTTTTTTTATGCTAAATACATATTTTCTATAGATTAAGTAAAAATGTTCCTATTATTATATCGACTTTTTTCTAAAGCGTGGTATTATGATGATGAAGACATAGTAGAAATCGATACTACTGAAACAGTTGTGGGAACAAATTATTCTATTAACGATAAAGATGTCGAGGAAAATACATCATCTAGTGCTCTAGATTTTGTAAAGAATAATTATGAAAAATACAAAGCTGAAAAAACTTCTAATCTAAATGAATCCACGTACATTGATGCAGTGGAGTATACAATTTCTAATGAGTTTGTAGAAGAAACTCTTCCAGATTCTTTACTTTCTTCACCTCCTCGTAATAATAATATTGGCTTACCTCTAAATGTTTATTTACCACAAGTTAATAATAATAGTATTTGGGATAATGACTCTTTATCCTCTGATATTAGTGTATCCGATACAAATTTATCTTTTATAGATGATTTTATAAGTGATTATGAGAGAGAAGAAAAAATATTTTTGTAAATAAATCGTTTCTTTAAGATTTTTATTATTTTTTTCTAATTTTAGAGCAAATCATCCTGAATTAGCAAACGATTTCATGGAACCAGAGCAATTTCCTTCTCTTAATTCTCCAGAAAATTATCTTCCAAGTCCTTCTCAGCAACAAGAATATTTTTATGAAAATGGAGATGTTCCCAATGAACAATTACAGTATGAGTCGTTTTACCAACAACATCATCGAAGTCCATCAGCAAGAGCCTTTGTTGATTCTGATGGCGCAAAAGATCCAAAATACCAACCACCATTAGGGAGTGACGATGAGGAACAAGAAGATCCAAACGACTACAGAAAAGGTGGATATTATTTTGTCAATATTGGCGATGTATTCAATGGTAGATATCATGTTATCAGAAAACTTGGTTGGGGTCACTTTTCGACTGTTTGGCTTTGTTGGGATACTGAGGAGAAGAGATTTGTTGCGTTGAAAATTTTAAAAAGTGCTTCGCAATATCGGGATGCAGCTTTAGATGAAATAAAACTTTTACTACGTTGTAAAACAATGGGACAATATGATAATCGTGGTGATAAGGTTGTACAGATGTTGGATCAATTTGTCATACCAGGGAAGGATGGTGAAGAACACGTTGTTATGGTTTTTGAAGTTCTAGGATGTAGTCTTCTAAAACTCATTATTAAAAGTAACTACAACGGATTACCTTTAGAACAAGTAAAGGAAATAACAAAACAGCTCTTAGAAGCTCTCGTGTTTCTTCATGAGAAGGCTGGTATTATTCATACCGATATTAAACCTGAAAATGTATTAGTCACTATGTCACATTCAGATATTAAAAAAATGGCCACTGAGGCTATTATTTGTAGAAAAAAGGGTATCGATATGGGAGGAAGTGCTGTTGCTTCGGTTCCTAAAAGTGTAATTAATGGAAGACTTGGACCATTGAATAAAAATCAGAAGAAGAAACTTAGAAAAAAAAAGAAAAAGCATTTGAAAAAACTCACAGAACAATTAGAAGATGTCGCTGGTATTAAAGTGGATGAATATATGGAGCTAGAAAAAGATCCAGATATGAGAAATGTAAGTTTTTATAAGTAAAAATCTTTCTAATATTGGATATTATGCATTTGATTTGTAATAATGGTTAATAATTCTATTTTATAGTCATTTTATGCTTCTAATAGTACTAGAGATAATGAAAGTACATTTAATTTCCCTAAAAAAACATTTTTGCCTGAATCTTTGCTTAGTACAAACATACCATCCATACCTAGAATTGGGTTAAAAACTTTTTCTAAGTCTTCTATTACATCAAATCAAATAGAAAGTAGTAATCCTAGAACAACTCAATTTTCTTATATGACTAAGGTTTGAAAGTTTTTATTATAACATACTTTATATGTCCAGTTGCCTAATCATTATGCTTTATGTTGTTAAATGTTTATTTATATGTTATTTATTTTTTATATTTCTAATATTTTAACGTATGTTTATTTTTAGACATTAGATGAAATAAACATGCCAAATGGGGATGTATCTGCATCAGAAGTATTAAGCCCTTCTGCATTTGCAAGTCCAAGGAATGAACAACCTCCAAGTGAATTTCCATTAAACTCGGAGGAAAAGATATTAAATATAGATCAAGAAGAAGATCTTAAAATTAATGTTAAATTGGCTGATCTTGGAAATGCATGTTGGGTTGATCATCATTTCACAGAAGATATTCAAACTCGTCAATATAGAAGTTTGGAAGTTCTTATTGGTGCTGGATATGGCCCTCCTGCCGACATTTGGTCACTTGCTTGTATGATTTTCGAGCTTGCTACTGGTGATTACCTTTTCGAACCTCATTCTTCGGAAACATATTCTCGTGATGAGGATCATTTAGCTCATATCATCGAGTTATTAGGTAAAATACCTGGTAATGTATTTAGACAGGGAAAGCATTGGAGAGAATTTTTCAATAGAAACGGACAGTTAAAACATATTCATCATCTTAGACCATGGAGTTTGCTTGAAGTTTTAACTCAAAAATATGAATGGCCTTTTGAGAAAGCCCGGTCTTTCACGTCATTTTTGTTACCTATGTTAGAATATGATCAAAATGAAAGAGCTACAGCAAGTCAGTGTCTTCAACATAAGTGGATAACTGGTATTATTAATAATTCAACTCAAATTCCCCAATCAACAAATTTTTCAAAGTTACCTTTACCTAATCGTTACCCTAATTATGATGACGTCATAAACAGCCCTTCATCGTACAATTTTGGAACTGCTATTGCATCAATTAACAGTCAAAATAACACCCCGGTAAGGGATGATTCACCAGATTATGATAACTCCAGTGATGATGAGATTAAAGAATATGCAAAGAATTTAAATCGTCCAGATTTGAAAAATTTGGAATTCAATGATATGATGCCCAGTGAAAGTAGTTCTAATGGTTTTTAAAGAAAAATATATATATATGTGTATAACAAGGGTGGAGTTTTAATTATTTTACTACAACTACCAGCTTTAAATTGAAAAATGAAATAATATTTAAATGTGCATTTTGGAGATAATCAGTTGGTTTTGTTCGCCATCTAATAATTATGATATTTTTTGAAGATTAAATACTAAACATTTGATCTATGTTTAACTACTTATATTGTTAAAATATAATCATCTTATACCATACTAGGCTGTCTGCTTTTTCCAAATACATTACTGAAAATACTTGATAAAGAATCTAGTGATGCCATTGCCCCATAGTCAATGTATCGTATCAAAGGTAAATCTTTTGGAGCGTATGCTCCTTTTATATCTTCATTATTATTCTTTTTTTGTCCATATTTTTGTTGTAATACACTTGCGTATCTCATTAAATCTGGAACATGAACCATTTTTCCTCCAACATTTACTAGTGCAAATCTAGCATCTTTAATCGCTCTTCCAAAATAATGGATTTTTCTTATATATTGAACACCAAATAAGTCTATACACATTGTTGTGATAGCTAAACCAACAATAATATATGCTAAATCAAAGAAAAAGAAACGATGATTGAGAGGAACGATATCTCCAAATCCTAAAAATTGATAATATTATTAATAAATAGAATAAGTTGTAAAAATAAATTTTTTTATCATATACATACCTACAGTTGTCATTGTAATGAAACTAAAGTAGAAACCCTCGAAAAAATGCCATCCCTCCAAATTTGCTATTATCAAAGCTCCAATTGTCATGTAACTTAAGAGAATTGTAACAATTAGTAAAATTGGAATTGCTACATAATTTCCTAAGCCAAATTGCATTAGTTGGTCTTTCTCTTTTGCGTTATCATCATCTTCTTCTTCAAATTGACAGTCGATAGAAGTATATTATTATTATTATTGTTTGTCTTCTCATTATATTTCTTATTAATCTTCTTTTTTGCTCTTGTGTACGCTCCATATAAACGAATTATATTTTCGGAAAGAAATTTTCCTATATCCGCCACAGTTATTAATATCAGTGGTACACCAAATAAAGCATAAACAATACAAAAAAGTCTTCCATAAAATGATGTAGGGAACAAGATTGCCATATCCAATAGTTGTTAAAAGAGTTGTTGTAAAAAATATCGCAGTCGTAATTGTCCATGAGTATTCATCTTCACTAGAATCTATTCCTTGATTTAAATGTGTAGCAGTAATATAATGTGTATCAAATGCTTCAAATAATAGTCTTGTTACATTATCAATATGTTCCATAGCTTGTGCTTCAATATATTCTAAAAAATATTATAAATGCTACTATAAAAGTGCTTTTTATATTACCTTTTGATAATGAATCATCATTAAGCATTTCCCAAACATGGCTTAACATCTTTGCTTTCTCTTCATTTATTTTGTTCACATTTTCAGATCGAATTGCTAATTCATTAGGCCGTTCAAAATGGAAAAAAATAAATGCTCCACCAATTATATATAATAAGCTTAAAAAGCATAATCCTATATGAAATAGAATTAGCTTGCCATATTTTTTCCACAATGGCATTGGATTTATAAATTCCTTAAAATTACATCATTAAATATAAATAACAAATGTAGAAATAGAAATTTTATCATAAAATCTAACCTCTCCATCTTCTTTTTCTCCTAATTTCCTGTTTAATTTTCTAGCTTCACTTTGGAGTCTTAATCTATGCATAGTATTTATCGCTTTCATAATAAAATATTTATTAAAAAGTATTTTTTATAATAAAAAGTTAATAGTAATTGTAAAATTATGTAAAAATATAAAAATATTTTTGGTAATTTGTTATAGTAAATTATATAATATCAAATATCTAATATTATGACAATATTATATTCTTTGTTTTAGATATAAAAATATGCTAACGCCTTTTTGTTACATTATAACTCTAATCACAAATAATCCCATAGGATATGTGTTTAACTTTTTTGGTGTTGTTTCAAAACGAGATAAATGTATTAAAATTTTAGAAGCCTAATTTATCTTAACAATAAAATTTGAATTGAAAAAATAAAAGAATTGTCTATATGATAGAGTATGATTTATGACATTTTAATAGATAAAAAAAATAAACTTACTTGTTCTTCTGGCAATAAATCATCTATATTCCAAGAATCAGGTGGTGCAGGTGGTATGCTATCAGGAGGAATATCATTATTATCAAAATCTGATAATAAACCTTTTTTCTCAGGTAATTCGTTATTTACAGACCGTCGTTGAAGCATTTTAATAAAGTATTGTGTAAAAAAATTGAAAATAGTCAAGAAATTCTACTCGACTGAATAAAGACTAATATTGAAGTAAATTTTTCAAACAAACACTTTATTACATAATATTACTATACGCAATTCTCATAAGGATTATACTAAAAGTAACAATTTAAATTTTATTTTATTTTCTTCCTAGGTTCTAAGAGTAATAAATACTCTAGAAACTCTCAATTACAATTCTATATTATTTTACCACTATTTAAAACGAATTAAATTAATCAAATAGAAGTATAATCTTTAAAATACATGCCTTATACTTTATCACTTATTTATTAAAAAAAAGTACATTATTTTTATAAACTTCTTAACTAATGAATTACAAAATATTTCCTTAAAAATTTAATACATACATTGCAAAAATAAATTTCACATTAATGATTTTATTTCAATTTACTCCCCTTAACTTATATTAAATTTATTCCTAATTTCATATAAACAAAATATAGTATACAAATAAAATAATCAAAAAAAATGGCTAAACTAATTTGTTTAAAACGTAGCTAACTTTTTAAATTCAACTTTTGAAAATTTTTTTTATAGGTTATATTAGCATCTTTCCATAATAAATAAAGAATTATAAAGATTAAATACAATTATAATAAAAAAATAAATTATTTATATAAAAAATCGTGATAAAAAAATATAATTTATATGCAATGATTAATTAAAAAATGGTGCTTATGTTTAAAGAAAAAAATTAAAAGTTAACACCTGGACGAATAAGGGATTTTTCAAGAAACCTTTTCTTACTAAAGCACAACCACCACTTTAAAGCTGCTCCATTGTTAGCATAAACTCTTTCTACAAGTCTTTGACCAATTTCTTGGCGAAGTTGTTGAAGGTATATTCTCATATTTTCAGATTCCTGTTTTGTAGTTGGTCCTTTATACATTCCATTGAGAGGGAAATCTGTATCGCCTGGAATTGGAATTTTTTGATTCAAAGCCAACATATTCAAATCTTTTTGGGCTTGTACTCTATCACCACATTTTAGTATTTTTCTAAGGCATTCGGAAATATAAAGAATTAAATATATGAGAGTTCTATCACCAGAACCCTTGATTTCAAATTCTCTAAAAAATATATTTGGCTTAAAATATAATAATGCCTCATCAATAATATCGACTTCATCAGAATTAATATCTAAAATAGCAAAACGATAAAACAGTATTAAAAATATAATAAATTTAACAACCTAATTTCATTGCTGGTCCTTTAAATGTAGTTTTTACTGGCAATAAAGCCATATTCCCAATCATTTCTTGGCAGTCATTGAAACGAGAATGATATACAGGCATATCTAGAAAGATATTATATTATATATAATAATTTAATAGAAAAAGTTATATTAAAAAAGTAGATGAATAATTACAATGGATAAACATATCCACAAACTTAATACTTCACTACACGGATATTGTAAATTTAGCATAAAAATATATGCTAATTTGTTTACTTTAAACAGTACATTTTTCCACTAAGTTTTCTTTAGAAGAAGTTACAGTCTATCAAGTCTCCTTTTATTTTTAAAAAGTAGGTATGTCAACATTAAATAAAATTTTTAAATAATTTATCAATTCTTCGCTCATTTTTTAAAAAATTGTAATTACATTAGAAAAAATAGTATTGGAAATTCTCCATTAATTTCTTTTAATGAAAAAATTAAAATATTTAACGTCTTTCATTAAATTTAAGAAACTGTTTTTTTTTCAACTAAGATTAAACTATAATATTCTAAATTAAACTATGTAACATCTAATTATTATAACCAATATTTTTTTGCCTAAAGATTTGTTTTTTGATTAAAAGGCATCTGTAGACTTTAATTTGTTGTAGAAGTGGATTTTTTTTTATTTTTTTAGTTGTTTGTATGGATATCTTTAGCATTATAAATTAAAATATACATTCATTTATTTATTGGAAAAATGGTATGGCAAAAAATTTTTTGTATAAAAAGTATTACAAATTTAATTATATGAAGGATAAACTGGCTGATTATTTGAAGGATATCCACCTTGGTTTGATGGATAAGATGGGTAATGTTGTTGAGTTCCATGTGGATATGACGAATATTGTTGTTGATTTCCTTGAGGATAATTTTGCATTGGATATGATGGTTCTTTAAAAAAATAACTAAATTACGATAAACAAATATCTTCAACTTACGTTCTTGTGAATAATTATTCTCATACTTTTGATTGTTGTACTGATCATTACTCTCATCCTGTCCCATACATTTATTTAATAAACTTTTACAAAAACAATATATTAAAGCACATGTACAGCATCCTATCAGCAATAAAGTAAAAAGAATACTAAAAATAAATATTTTGAAAAATTGATATTAAGTTATTTAAATTTCTTTTTAAAAAATTGCTAATAAAAAATTTAAAAAAAATATATATATATATATTATTCACATTTAAACTATGAAAAAGACAAAATTATTGATGTGTATAAAAAGTGAAAAATGTAAAAACTGACAATAGAATGATTGAAAAGATTGATGGTCCGGAAGATCCATGTGAAGCACTACTACGATTATCCATTTGAGGATTTGGACAACAATTCATACCACAACAAACTTCAACACCTTGTTTACAACTCCAAACAACATTCTTTGGTCTATCGCCATTGGCAAATTGTACATTTTGTAAGACATTATTAGGTGATGAAGTAGTTCCAATAGCAGGAGAAGTAGAAGAAGAACTAGTGCTTGTTGATGTAGTTGTTGATAAAGTTGTTGTTTCAACATCTCTTTTTGTTCTTTGGTTTAATTGTTCCAATGGAATACTACACATAAACATTCCATTTTGTTGTTTGTAATTTTCATTTCCCCAAAAATAATCTTTTCCACCTACATTAAATGGAGCTGCAGCATTCTTAATTATAGCTTTAGTTCCCTCATAAAGTAACATTCCACCGATTGCTCCGGCAGCACCAGCAGCAAGAGCTGTTTTCCATTGACCAGTACTTTTTTGTGGTGGTACACTATCAAGAAAATTAAGAAAATAAAAATAAAAGCTTACTTAACATGTGAATTAAATCCATTGTTATGACCAAATCCTTGATTAGGTTGATGGAAATTGTTTGGTTGATTATTAAAATTATTGGGTTGTTGGAAATTTCTATTTTGATTATTCATTCCCCTAGGATTTCCTGCAGGTTGGAAACCACTGTTTGTATTCCAACCACTATTGGAATGTGAATTAGATGATTGTCCTGATGGTCTACTATTACTTTGTGGTACATTTCCACGTGAAAATGAACCGCCAGAAGAACGTTTGCCTATTACTTCAGACGGAAATAATGTTAAGAAAATTAAAAAAATAGAATAATATATTCTATTATGAGATTTCATCTTAAACCTACAAAAATAATAAAATTGTTTTAGTAAAAATAATGCGTAATTTTTCCATAATGGAATAGTTATTTGAAATAAAGGTCAAATATCAATTATTTTCTACAGAAATTTTCAAAATTTTTATATAGATATAAATAAATGATTATTCTGTATAATACAAAAATCATTTTTACATCGCAGAGAAATAATATCACAAGAATAGATGATACAATTAGTTGTATATAAATCGATTAAACTTAACCTAATATCCTTTAATAATAATAAAACTATGAATACAATCAATTTCCACCTTTATACTTATATAAACTCATTTTATCAAAATATATACCTCATTTAAAATAGTAAATATTATTAAAATTTAAATATAAACAATCTAACTACTTAATAAAAACATTAATAAAGTTATGCTATAATGAACATTATTTTTACCAATATTATATGAAAAAATTACTTCCGTATTGTCATAACAACTATCATCAAGAGGTGACTTTTATATAGTAGGTATTAAAATACATGTTAACTTATTAAATATTTTTTTTTATAATTAAGATATATTTTAACAAACTGTCAAATTAATCTTATTAATGATAAGTAAAAAAATAAAATAATTTAATATGCAAATAAAAAAGGGATATAATTGATTTAAATAAATATATTTTAAGTATTAAAAAATACAGTGAAATTTTCAAAGATATTGCAATCTCACTTTATTTTTATAATATTGTACAATCATAAATAATTTATAAAATTATAAAAAATATATTTATTTTTACAAAAATATAAAACAACAATCAACGTTATAATATAATTTTGAAATATATAATGTTATTACAATAATAAAAATGTCTTAAAAAATTAGTTATTTTTTAACTAAAAAAATAAGTAAACAATATAATAGAAAATAAACCATTCTTACACAAAAAAATCTTGTTTTTTATTGATGTAAAATAATTATATAAATGGTGAAGGATGATAAATTTAACTATTGATCAAAAATAAAACCGATTGATATAAAAATTCATGAATATAGAGTAATATTAAATGTAACTAGTTATAAGAATAAGCAATTAATTTTATTTATTAAATGTAAATAAATAAAGTTGGATATTGACGTTTAAATATAGTGTTTATAATGACGTGAAGTTAAAATTGAAGTATATATAAATGTGGTAGTTGACATCATTCGTTTTTCTTAGTTATAATAAGGTATGCAATTTTAACAAAAAGTTAGGTTGAATAACTTTTTATGTCATCCACTACCTTTATTTATAAAATTTATAACTTTTATTTGGTATCACGTTTGGTTTTTAATAAAAATAATTTTTTGTTCAAACAATTTATATAATGTCTTAAAAATTATATAATTTAAAACCTTGATAAATTTTAATTAATATATTTTTAAAATTAATTCAAATTGCTATCTAAGAAACTTATGTGTTTTGTAAAATAATCTTAAGTAATTATGTTTAAATAAATATATGAATAACATTTATCAACAAATAAATTTTATCTATTGTGACTTAATAGTAGTTATTTTTTTATTATTATAAACTGTTAAAAAAAGAACGCTAAGAAATTATTTTGTAAATTGTAGAATAACAATATTCGTTACAGTTTTAATGAAAGGTATTAAAGTTTTAAGCGATTAACACTAATCACTATATTACTATAGAAACTATTTGGTATATAATTCAAACAAAATTTTTCCTTCATTTCAAACAAACCAAAATGGATCCCAATTTTTAAAATAATTACAATTTATTTTATCTAAAAAGAATGTTGCTTGTGTTAAAAAAAATTAACAATAAGAAGTATGAAAAAAATCTATGAAAAGTTAAATTAATTGAGTAAAACATTACACAAAATTAATTATTATTTCTACAAAAGTAAATAAAAAAATAACCAGGTTTAATTTACAACATTAAAACAAAGTAAATTAGGAAAATATCAGAAATTAAACATTTGGAAATAAACATTTAACTTAATATAGTTTTAAAAAATAAAGATAATTGTTTTAATATATTCCATCAATTACAAAATAGATTAATCTTTAGTTGTTTGAATTAAAAATATTTTTTCTTTATATTTATTTTTTATAAAATTCAATTAACAAAACCCTTGATTCATAATTACATATCATAGTAAGATTTTGTTTTTTTCGATATCGTTGGATTTATTCAAGGAGTACGAACTTCTCCTGTAATAAATGTTAAAAGTTTTTTGTTTTACGATACAAAAATGTATACAAAATTTTGTGAGGCTACTAAAGTGTTGGTGAGTACTATGTTTACCATTGCTAAGAAAAAGCAAAAAGATTCTTTATAAAATTGTGTTAATATATTCTATATATTACTAAATATAAAAAAATTCAAACTTGCTATTTTTTTATAAATTCATAGGAATGTACTTTGCAAGAGATTCTTTGTGAAACATTCTGTAATTTTATAACATAATAAAACAGAAACTGATTAAACCTTCGTCAAGAATACTTTATGACATATTCTGAATTAATCGAATTTTAGTACTTTATCGTTTAAACAGTAAATAATGTAAAAAATAAAGAAATTTTTCTCTTTCTACCATTTTAGAAATAATTTTTGTTCAAAAAATGATCTAATGTCAAAAAATATTATTTCCTACATTTCATATAAAAGTTTACTAAGATTAAGTTAATATATTCTACAATCAAAGATGCTTTTATAAGCGTACAATAATTCTGTTCATATTTTTTATACTATATGAAACTTTTAAAATACTAACAGTCTAAAGAAAATTTTTAAATAAAAAACAATATCTTATTTATTTCCTTTTATATTAAATACTTTTATTCTGATTTTTACAAGGTATTACAGAATGTATCCATATATGAGCAAAATCAATTTTTCGTATTTATCATTGATTTTAAAAACAATCATGATGATAATATCTGTGATATAAAATTGACTAATACTATATTAAAAAAACCTTTGATAGATTTTCAGTATTAACCTTTATTACTAATCAAAATACTGTTAATTTTTGTATTTCTGATAAAAATATTATAAATATTTTACCACTGATCAAAATGATATAAACATTTTATGACTGATCAAAAAGATATAAATATTTGACATCGTGGTGATTCAAAAAAATAGATTTCTAACAACAATTTAAAAATATCGAAAAAATACAGTAAGAAAAAGCAAAATTTATTATTCACAATTGTTAATGATATTTCAGTTTTTTTTTTACAATATTGAAAAAAATAATTATTTTTAAGAATTATAGAAGATATAAAATATCAATTATACTAGTATTTTTAACCTTTTTAATAAATCATTGTATTTATTACAAGTATCACTGTCATTCCGTATTTCTACATTATTACTTTTCTTTATTGCCATTCATTAATATTTAATTTAATTTTACGAAGACTTAATATAACGGATGTAGGGTAATATTAGATTTTTTATTTTTATAAACATAGTTTACTAAATAAAAAAAGTATTTCATATATTTTTAATAATTAAAGGGTTTGTAGTTCCTAAAAATAAATATTTTGGAAGTTCGGATTATTAATATGAACATAAAGTTCTTTAAGTTATATCAGCAAAATAAATTATAATACACCGGGTGGCTGGCGAACTTCTTCCTTTTTTATGACAATTTGTTTACCAATTTTCTTTTTGGGAATAATTAGCGATTTTAAAAGAAATTTATTTTTGAACACAATGATAAGTTTTTTGTTTACCGATATATTCATTTTATTTATTTACTACTTATAGTTCAATTATTAATTACCCTGTAGTTATTATAATTATTAGTATAAATATATTATCTTTTATAAATTATAATTATGGAATAATATGTACGATTTTTATGTCATCAAAAAGGAAGAAATTAGCCGGTCACCCGGTATAATATCTACAAAAGGAATTTCATTTATCAATGAATCAAAACATGTTAATTGTTATTTAATTGAAAATAAAAATTTATTTTAAAAATCACTGAAAAATACCCTTTAAATATTAATACAAAAATATCAAAATTTAAAATAACTCTTAATTTTTTACTCGCTATAGTAAAATATAAGATTTTTTTATTTTCGTTCACTGTTGAAAGAACGACATTATTACTAATAAATGATTACTGAAACATGCTATAATTGATAACCGATAAATATCCATGTCCAAATATATCAAAATTAAAAAATAGTAACTGTCTATTTATTGAAACTCTTATTCTGAAAAAAGACTCGGAAATGCAGTTGATATGTAGGTATTCAGAAATTCGTTTTATAATAAAATTTACAAACATTAAGTTAAATTGCTCTAAATAAATATTCGAAATGTAAATAATTCAAAACATTTTATTAGAGTAAGTCTATTTTAGCAATAAAATCAAAACAATAATCTTTCCAACATCACTAAAATTCTCCTATGTACCAAAAAAACTATATTCCCAAAAATAATAATTTACTGTTGTCTCATTATTTTGCACACATACATGGGCCCAAAATTGCTAGGCAAGAATGGAACGACTAAAATTCCTCTTTTACATTGATCATTAAATTTGTATAAGCCAGTTGATGTCAAATGACCCTTCAACCTATTCAAACTTTTCTCAATACAAACAATGCCATAATTGCGTTTTACAATAGCACAAGCATTCTCTACAACAGACTCATTCTGAAGTGGTGACAATGTACAGGTAGAATATACGACTGTTCCGCCAACTTTTACAGACCGTAAGGCATTTCTAAAATAATTATAATTAAAATAAATATAATTAATGTGTAAATCTATCAAGTAATTTATTGAACTTAACGTCATATATTTAATTGTAAGTAATATTTCCATGTTTGTTTATTTAGTAATAAATTAATCAGTAACACAATTACAAATAGCTGTATGTGTTATATCGATAGAAATTTTCTTCAAAAATATTTTAAGTAGTAATTACGGAAAAAAAATTTATCTTATTCTCCAACTTACATCAATATTTTTGTTTGTAATTCAGGTAGACCTAGCCTTTCATTTGTCATTTGTTTACTGTACATATTTCCTTCATCTTGTTTTGCTGCTAACCTATCTGTTGAACACGGCGCATCAACTAAAACTTTATCATACAAGTTCAATTCATCCCATTTTTCAATATCCGAAGCATTTTTTCTTTTTAAAATAATTTTTTCCGCATGTATCGAATCTTCAGGTACATAACTAGTCAAAGCTTTTCTCAACTGACCGATGCGACTCATTTTTTGATCATTACACACAATTTTTTCTGGAAGACCTGTTTGTAACATTAATAAACTTTTACCTCCAGGAGCTGCACACATATCAAGTATATGGTCTTTATCTGCAATATCTAAAGCTAAAACAGGGACAACAGAGCCACCATCTAGAAGCCACCATCCACTTATTTGTTTTTTATCTATCCAAGGTGCGGGGTAATCCATTAAAGCTCCTCTTGGAAAAGAATAAATTTTCAAATTTCTTGGATAATATATAAAATCTTCTTTTGTTGGAAGAGAGTCATATTGGCCTTCTAGTCCCGTGATTCTATAGTAAAAAATAATATAAATATGTTTTTATTTAATTGATTTTAGTTGTATGAATTTACTAGAAACGGTAATAATTTAAATTACTGTTTTTTTAAAATTCACATTAAAATTAAATATTTATATTGGATTTTGCTTAGACTGAAAAACTATCATTTTACATTTATCAGCTCTGTAAAAATCCGAACAATTTTTCCAATTCCTCTTATATATTTAAAGATAAAGTTAATAATTGTATAATTTTACTACAGCATATTGATAAATCGGGGAAATTATATATTTAACTATATACTCATGTAATCAAAAGTTATAATCAATTTAAAGTAAAACTTCTTTATGACGGTATATGAAAAAAGATTTGACAATTTATGAGAAGCCGAAATATGATTAATAGATATTGTTAAATAATTAATCTTTCAATTAGTGCCCTTCAACCATAATCATAATTTGTAAAGATGTGAAAGACACTAATCGTATCTTTTAATGTCAATAATATTAAATTCATCTAAGCTTAAAGTTATAACACACACATAAGTATAATTGCTAAAAATTACTTAAAGCAGATAAAAAAAATTATGTGAAATTGCCTTTGGATTTTTTAAGATACGCTTCAATTTTCAACCTACTTCATGGTGTGCTACATGAAAGATATATAAGATAAAGTTTTTTATATTCACATTATTTTTTCAATTAAACTATTTTTTTCTAAATATGCATCTTATTTATTAGTTTATCTTCGTCTTAGAACCCATATTATCTTCTTAAAATCTTTTCTATATCAGTTAAATACTATAATATAAAAATATCCTCTTTAATATTTAATTCAGATATCTATCTTTATGGAAACCATAAAAAAATTAATTAACATTATAGCAAAGTCGTATGTAAGGATAAAGCTTTAACCATAAATAGTCATTAGGAGATATAAATATATAACAATATAAAAATATAGAAAACTATTTACAAAACATTTCATTTCTAAAGGTATCACTTCAAAGTATGGTAGCTAAAAACATTTTATTTATCCAGAAACAACATTACCTTATAGTTTGTTTGACTGAACTGGAGCCCAGGTTGACAATGCATACCTATATAGCTTTGGCACCATGGGACTCTAATTTAGTTTAACAAAAATAAATTATTGTTAATGTATAATTAAGTGGTAAACTGGAATTCCGAGTTGCGAAACAAGATATCATTAGTTTTGGCACTTAGGAATTCCACTTTGCTATAAAATAATAATATCATATTAAAAATATATCAACTTCCAATATTATGAAATATAAAAGTAATTTTTAACATAGTTATTTTTTAGTAAAATTAAAAAATTATATTTTACTAACTTACTTAATATCTATGTTTTTATGTTCCTCTTTTCCAGTTTGCAAGTCTCCAACAATAAAAGTATCAGAAGACTGCGTAAATTCGTGTAATCCAGCTTCAGATCTTATATCAATGTTATTTGACACATCCTAAAATCAAAATTTTGATCAATACTTGATGAAAACTTAAATCAAACATAATATTGTGTAATTTTCCATCTGTTTGTGTAATAAATTCTATTATCAAAAGATACGTTTCGATATCTTATCTCAAATTCATTTTTATGATTGTAGCCATAAAACATTCTCGTTCGTTTTAAAACAAGCTAAGTTAGAATAACCCTCTAATTATAGTTAATAAAACAATCATTACTCATGTAAATATAAAAAAAGTATCCTCCTACAGCAATCATATGTGCCATCGTTGTTTACGCCTAATTTGACCTTGCTTATGTATATAAGTATAGAATGTCTCGAAAAATTCATCAGTTTTTGTTTTATTTAGTTAAAGGAGAATTACATCACGGAGGCTGTATTTCTCATATGAACAGACTTTTAATTTCCACAAAGTTTTGTTACTTTGTTATTCGGTGGAAACTAAAAAGATTTTATATTATTGGAAAGTCTGGTGATTTCACTTTTTTAATGAACAATTTAAAGTGGTTTTTTTTCCTATTTTTAATGCATTCTCACATTCCATTAGCGTTTGAATCACCGATGACTAATTTGCAGTATTACTCACCGGGATATCAGATGCTCATGGGATGTTGCGGTAAATTCAGTAGTTGTTATTGTCACTCGAGTTTGCTACTTGCTGAATTTAGTTAATAACAAATTCACCGGGTAGACAAACGCGCGTGATACCGACTTAAGTACATTGTTTTATAAAAGGGAAATATATATCTTTAGAATTCGTCAGCATGGTGGCTTATTGTTATTAGTTATTAATTCACCGGGTGAACGAATTCTCAAAAGATTTATATATACTTACATTTATTTGATTTTCTTGATGGTCTAAATTTCCATAAATACTTTCGTTAATATCGGTGGGAAGTTTTTTCTCTGCCAGTTCTTTTTTCTTTTTCAACCTTTCTGATGCAGTATTCATTCCTTTTGTTACTTGATCAATAAGATTAAATGTTCCTAAGTTTCTAATAATTGCCTCATTTATGCTACATTCGTCGCTAAAATTGTTAATAACTGCAACGAAGCTATTTGGAGTTGTAAGACCAAGTCTGACAGAAGGCCAACTTTTGTCAAACATAGGACCATAGTAAAAATCAAAGTGATCTAATGCCATCATTGTCGGTGTTTTGAGTTGACTAGTTTTAGCTATTTTAGTTTTAAACTTTCCACTTTTATCGCGCAATATAATACTTAAATAATTATGGCTTTTTAAAAGCCTAAATCTTGAAGATATTAAAAAAGACATCTACGATTTATATATATATTAGAGTGAACTATATAATTCATAAAATAAAAGTAAAAGGAACTTTGACCTGTAACAAAACATTAAATTCCGGGGAAATTTTATTAGAAATAAATAAATACAAAATTAAATCACTTAATTACGGTTTTGGAAATTCCCTCTACCACCTCTGCTATTTCTTTGATTTCCGCTACTTTTTTGAATTCCTCCTCTTTGGTTATGACCTCCTCCTCTGTTATTCCATTGTTTTTTAAACTTTTTATTATCTTTTTGTTGTTTTCTTGCTTCTTCTGCTTCCTTTTTGACAAGATCAACAACTTCTTCAGGAATTCGTATGTACTTCACAGTTGAGCCTCTTATTAGAACTTCAGGATACTTGACGAATTTATCACCATCCTTTGATGTACAAATTGCATCTTTTAAGTGAATGTTCATCCAAGAATCACAAGTTGCTAAGTGGCCGTTATATGTTTCTCCATTTTTTAATTCAATAAGCATAGGATGATTTTGAGCAGATCGGAGAAGAGATTGTGGTAGCTAAAAAAACATCACGTGACATTTCAAATAATAGAACTTACAACCATGGTTCAAATTAGTAATTTTAAAATAAAATTAAAAACTTTAAAAATACAAGGACACTTCTCCAAAATTTTGCAGATGTCTGCTTGAAAGTATAATTTGATATATATTTGGTTTATCAAAAATGTTAAAACCTTTATTCAAATGCGGTTTAAATTATTGTAAGTCATCTGGAAGTGTTTAACTATTGTTTGCGAGTTGTATCTTCAAAACAAACATTAAAAGGACTATGTTTTCCCATATTTTTCTGCAGAAGATTGTGATATGGTAAATTTCCATTTTTTGTATTTTCCTTGAAGTTTTATAGAAATTTATATCAGGTTGGGGCCCAGGAGGTCAAAAAGTTAATACATCTCAAAATGCCGTATACTTAAAGCATAGGAGTACAGGTGTAAGCGTTAAAGTACATGAATCGAGATTACTGTCAAAAAATATTGATATTGCATTTGAAAGATTAAAACATGAATTAGATAGACACTTCAACGGTGACAATTGTTACTCTGAACAATTAAAAAGGTTGGAGAAAGAAAGGGAAGAGAGGAATAAAAAACAAAGAAAAAAGAATAGAGAAAATAAAATGTTGCAAAAATTGACAGAAAATTCTGAAGACAAATAAAGTTTATTATTACGTAACTATGAAAATTTAGCTTTAGAAAAATCCATTTCCGGATGTTGCTTCATAAAGGTTTTCAGAATGTCTTGTTTCTTTTTTTCATCTGATGTTGGTAAACCCATCTCTTTCTGTCTTTGATCATACATCATTTTCTCGACCATTGCTCTAGTCTCACCGTCAAGATCTGAAAGTTTTGAATTTTCGGGAACAATCTTCTTAGTATTGATTTCAGGATCAGTTACCAATAATTGTGACCACCACTCCATGTTATGTACTTTTGACAATGTAACAATAACTGTTTTTTTATCTTCAAGAAGCCATGTACAATCATCTAGTTTTACCTCAGCTTTAAGATCCCCGTTAATTACTAATTCATGTCCTTTTAGACCAACTTTCAAACTTTTCTTCCCAAACTCAACAACAACATCTTTGGATTTTAATGGGAATGGCATTTTGAAAGGAATTCTTATCTCGACTTCAGCCAAGGTCTGTGTCCATTGGTATTTCTCCAAATCACATCCATTTCCACTATTTGGTCTTAATTTATTTTTATCTTCTTCATTGTCATCATCGTCCTTATTATCATCTTTGTCATTTACAGGTTGACTTTGTTTTTCCTTCAATTTTCTTTGTTCCTCTTCAAAAGCTATTGCCTCTTCTTCAGTAATTTCTTGAACTTTTGAAAATTCTTCATTATCTTTTGCTTTTTGTGCTGCTTTTCTTTCAGCAAGTTTCCTTTCTTTTTCAGCTTTTTCTCTTTTATTTTTTTCCTCAATCTGTAAATATAATATATAAAGAACTTAACACCTAAAGATACCATTTTAGCCTCCGCTGCATTTTTTTCAAACGCCTTCAAAACAATATCTTTTGCGTTTTCAATAGACGACCCAGTAAAAAAGTCTGTTTTACGTGACAAAAAGTTAAATAATACATCAAATAACTCTGGGATACCATTTTCCATTTGTTGAGCAAGCGATAGAAATATCCCATCAAATTTTTCATTAGCCATTATCGTAAATCTAAAGTAAAATTAGGAATAAATAAGAATTAAAATATTATAAATATACTTGTCCACTTAAGTACTTGTTACTATAGAAACAAAATCATGAAATCAAGAATAAATTGTTTAAAAATAATGATGACCGCGTCTTTTTTTATAAATTGTTTATGATAAATTAGATTTTAGTGTGAACAAAAAAACTATATATTTAAACAAGTGTACTTAAACTATTAATGTCTATTTTATCACATCCTTTTGATATCGATGAATATGTTGTGAATTTATATTTCTCATCATAAGAATGTTCCTCATCTTCCTTTATTATTTTACACCATTTAAAAAGTGTATGAAAGGCCACAAATAAAATAAAAAGACAAAGAAATATCCCTGTTGCTAAAATAGTTCCTTTTGAATATATACCAATATTTGTTGGTATTACAAAAATAAAACATGTGTTAGTTATAATTGAAAACATTAATGAAACAAGATAAAAATATACCATTATATTCCTCCAAACAGCTGTTGAATTGAGATATAATAGAACTCTAATAAATAAATGAAAATTATAATTCATAAAAAAATACTTACTCTTCCTCAGGAAATGTTATGTTTTTTGTGATTGAGTAAGCACAATAAAGATGTATCAAACAAATAATTAGCAATGTCACGGAAATCATAAGGTGAAATAAAGTTGTTACAAAAGCCATTGTCCAAAAACCATATTCAAATTGGTGTCTTTGATTATTAGCAACTCTTTCTGGTGATTTTGGTAGATTTGAAATAAAACTGTCAATTCTTAACGTTGAAACTGTAATAGATATACAAGAGACAAAGATAACTAACAATAAAATATTGTATGTTGCTTTGATTTTTTTATGCACATTTATTTTACGCCTAAACATTTTTTTTATTCTAGGTGATTGGCAATTTTTGGTTAAATGATTATTAGATTTAATAGGTTCAGTATCGGGTTCAAATGAATTATTATTACTTATTACATCGGAAGTAGTTGATAATGGTTGCTTTATTGAATTAACAGTATTTATGTTAGAATTATCACAATGTGTTTCAGGGAGAATATTATTTGATATGGTTGATTGTCTTAGCGATGCTGGCACTGATAACTGATTATTCTGGTAAAAGTAGAGAATTAATTGGTAAAGTCGTATAATGACTAACTGGCCTTCTTATTATTGGTGTATTACTCTAAAACATGATAAATTAATTTTACTGATTTTGTTTTAATAAAAAAATTAATTATATTTTGTCTTATAAAATCTTACCTGAGATGATTGGGAAAATTCATTTAATGATGGTGTATGAATAGATTGTTTTTGATTAACATGAAAAGATTTTAATGCCGAAGAAATTGGTGTTGATTGTAATAATAAATTAATATTTTGAGATGGTGTTTCATCAAAGAGTAGGGTAGATGGAGTAGTAGACATATTGAGGTTAGGATGAATGATTCAATTGTACATTAACGGGTCAGAAAATGAATAATTGAGTGATGTATGTAGTGAAATATGACGACTATAAAGTATTTTAAATGCTTGTTGTAAATGCAGCTGATGATGCCGAAAAATGTCTAATCTGTAATAAATATATATAAGTACATGTGGAATGTTCAATAAATGAGTATAAAAAGAAATTTATAATAGCAGATGTGTGATTGTATAAAAAGTAACACGGTTTAAAGTTGCTATTTTTAGAATATTCTTAATCTCATGCAGAGTTTAATTAATCCATTTTGAGTTTATATTATCTGTAGGTGGGCAAGATAATAATTCGGTTACCTTTAAATATTTGATTATTAAATTAATACAATACTTCAATTGAAAAGTGTGTGAAAGTTTGTAAACAATGTAATAAAACGACAAGATTATGCAATTTTTTTAAAGCATAATCAAGAATGATACTTAAAAAAGTAAAGCTTAATTTGTTTGATTAATAAATAAATTAAACTTTGTAAATACTAATAAAATTTGTTGTATTAAGACTATCACAAAATTATTTTACTACCTTCATTTGTACAATTTATAACTAGATAATTAATTTTTAAAAGATTATCCAACTAATTAAAACATTTATAAAGTAAATTCTTAAATTATAAGACAATATTCTTAATATCATATTTGGATTTATTATTACATATAGGTATATAAAAATAACATAATGAGTTTAAAAAAATTTATTATATTTATTATTAAGAAAAAAATCTATTATTTACAAAATAATAATTTGACATTTATGTAAAAAGTATATAATTTCCCGCTTGTATTGACATTTTGTTAGATACTAATTGTTTAATTGAAAAAATGTTGTTGAGAAAATTATAAAAAGTGTATAAAAGGATAATATAGAGGCATTATTAGTAATTATTTTGAATGATGATGCTGATGAACTTCCTCTTGTTCCTCTAATTAATTCTGAAATTAATAATATTTAGACAAGATAATTAATGCTTAATATGGCAAGCAATAATTTTTTATTTACGCAACAATACAAAAGCATAATTACTAAGAATATTTCATGCCTTTTATTATTTCATATAATGTTCTTTTTTGGTCGGATTTTAAAATATTTGAAACAGATGATGTTGGTGGAGGATATGAAACAAATTTATATAGTGGAATGGCAGAATAAACAGAATTATCATTATCTGTTGGTTTAACAATATCATAACGACCATCTTTTTTTTTATCTAAATCAATTAGACTATGATTATTTTTTGAAGGAAATATTAATCTTAAATTGTGGTAAGAATCTTCATCATCTTCTGAAGAAAATGCTGAACCTTAAATTTTTATATGGAGAAGATTTAGTTACATAGTAATTTTATTAATAAGCATTTGTTAATTTTTGTTAATAGGCGTTATCGTTAATCAAATGTAAAACATACCTTCTGTAATAAAATTGTCCTCAGGTCTTACTGGAACTTCTATTAGTTGAATTTCTCCCGATCCTCTACCATAATCATTTGTTACAATACATTTATATACTCCAAAATCAGCATAATTGAGTTCTCGTATTTCAAGAATGTAAACACTACGATAACGTTCTTCAACAGATTGATCCTAAAATAGTATATAATTTATTATTAATTTGACAATTCTCTTTCAAAGTAATTATAATGGTTAAAAATAAAGTAAAAAAAATCATTATAAAAAAATAAAGTAAAAACTTTTGTTTAGCTAAATATAATAATATTAGAATTTTAAATTTTACCATAATAATTTTATCATTTTCAAACAACTCCTGCCCATTAAATTCCCACTTTAATTCCCCTTTGGGCCAGGCTTCAACATTACAAACAAGTCTAATAAAAGAACCGCTAATGGCTTCAACAACTGGCGATTGTGGTAATACAATCGGAGGAACTAAAATAAAGAAAAGATTTTTTAAAAATTGTCAAAGTATACTTACACGTAACATGTAATTTGACCGTCCAAGACTCATCTGGTGGCACACCATTGGAAGCTAAACAGATATATTCACTCATATGTTTGCGAGATACTCTAATTAATTCTAATGATGAACCATTAAAAACAGAAGCTTAAAAGAAACAAAATATTTAAAAATAATAAAACCACTTACATCCATAACCAGTAGCACCATTAAATCTGATCAATTGCTTATCAGCTCTTCTCCATATAATTGTAGGTGGAGGATTACCATGGGCTTCACAAACAAGTGTTACGTTATGACCTTCTCGAATTTCAACAGCTGCAGGTGTGGATGATCTTGATACAACAGGGGGAACTAAAAGAAAAATCATAAATAATTATTATAAGTACTATTAGAATAACATGTAAATAAAAATGACTTTATTTTAATACTTATGTATATTGAAATAATATATTTGAAATGATATTTGGTTTCTTTGCAAATAATGAATAATAGAAAGGTTTAACCAAAAAATACTTACCTCTAAGGTTAACGTACGAAGTTTTAGTAATAACGGGATCGGTATTGACTTGACAAATGTAACCACCTGAATCATCCGCCTAAAACATTTTTTATATTAGAGAAAATATTATTTAACATACTTGAGCATTTTTAATTTTCAATATCCATTCTTTATTATTCACACGGGGTATAATTTCATATTTTTCTCTTTGTTTAAATACCTAAAAATTTTACATTTTTAAATTAAGCATATTAAAAAATTACTCTATCATCAAAAGCAATTAATCTTGGAGGTGTTTCATCTTTAATGAATGCTACCATATGTTTTCCTATATCCCCAATTAAACATGAAATTGTAATATCAGATCCTTGAACAGAAGTAACATTTTTCATTGTTCCATGATAAAAATATGGTGTTGGAGATTTAACACAAACTATAAAGATCGAATGGTAAGAGTTACATGTAAAAATATGATATTTATTAATTTTAACAAACCATTGAAAATTTGACACACTAACGTTGGAAACATTAGTAAACTACTTTCAGAAGCATTGAATCTCATTTCCATAAAGATAATAATTGTTTTTAAAAAAGTATTTAACAGATATGCTAGTAATGTTAGAAAAATGTACAAAAATATAAAAATCAGAATATCAAATATGGAAAGGACATACAATTGTAACTATTTTAAATATCCTTATTCTTAACAACTACAATTCACTTATCTTTCTCTTTCTCTATTATTATTCCATTTATTTAATATATCTCTTTTATAAACATCCCATATTTTATCTTTATAAGCTTTAACAAAATATAAATTGACTTCTTTTACATTTTGTTATTAAACTAATCAAACTTAAAGGCAATAATAATTACAAATAAATTTTTTTTACTATTTCTATGGCATTTGATGATTCTAACCAGAGATGGATAACATATAAAAATAAATATAACATAATGAATAGCTTCTATATGTATATAGAAAATTTTGATTAGTAATATGACAAACATTTTATTTTTATTCATATAATAATTGGTTGGGATTTTAGCAAATTATGTAGAATCTTTTCAATCTCCTGAGAATCAAGTTTTCAATGATAAAATTATTAATTTTATATAAATAGATGATTTCATTATTCAAGCAAAATTTGATATCATAATTTAAGTATCATAATAATAAATTTTAAAAAGTTTTAAATTATTTTAAACTTACCAGTAGATAAAACAAAAGTCAACAGAATAAGTATAAATAACATTTCTTATACTTTTAATAATAATAATCATTAAAAAGGTGTTTTTATAAAAAAACGATGTTTAGAATAACACTTTAAATAAAAAAGATGATAACCTAGAAAAAATTAAAATACTTTATTTGAAATATAATAGCACTAGTATTATATTAATGATCTGTTGATTATAAATTTCATGTCAAAGTGATATATAAATATTTAGCATCCTTGTATAATGCTTTTAAAATAATCTTTTTATTAAAAAAATATAATTTAAATGATTAATAACCTTTATAATTTCCAATTCGTTTTATTTAAATACATATGATTAAATAATTATACTTAATCTTTTTATTTCTAAAATAGATATATAGTTTTAATAAAACAATTATAATAAATGCCAATAGATAAAAATTAATTTAGTTTAACACTTAGTTGTCAGCTATAAAATATTAACAAAAGCTCTTATTATTATGAGAATATCTCAATTTTATATAATAAATGAAGAGTTATGATTAACTTTAGAGGGTAAAAATTATAAATTTCTAAGATTAAATAGAGGCTGGATTAATGAAATTGTTTGCACTCATCCTATCAAAAGATTTAAATAAAAAGTTTAGTAATAATAAATCAAGTCAACAGTCAGGATACAGTTTTTACTTATCAATTTTATAGCTTACAATCAAAAGACAATAGCCGACATGTCGATTTCTTTAACAAGAACCTGTTAACACGATTAATAATTTTATATTCACCTTATTTTACAGAAACATAATATATTTTTAAAATGCAATTGCGGACGTTTTTATGAATTAAGAATAACACTCTATGCTAAGAATATCACTATTGTAGTTTATAAGAAGTCAAGATAATTACTTTATAATTTATATAGCACTTTAATTTCTTTCAAAATCTCTTATACGGTGATTTAAAAAGATTATACAAATTTATTACATTAATTCTTATCAATTTTAATGCATTTTATTTTACTAAAATAAATTAATTCAGACATTTAACCAAAATATTCACATTAATGTTTTATGACAACCATTTAAATAGTTAGAAAACATTAAATGATAGTCAATGAAGAACGATAAATTCATTGTTAAAAGTTTCCTAACGACATATCAAAAATAACTACATTAAGTAGTATTGAAAGATTATCTTAAGAAAACAGTTACCATAAATAAGTAAGTAAATTATCCAAAAGAATTGAATAAGAAACAAAAAGCCTATTTATTTTATAAACAATAGTTTTATTAACAATAGTCAAAATGAAACAAAATACCTTTCCGACATATCATAATTGCGTGGGTAAAAATAAATTATTTCTTATATATAGTAATAATAAAAACACTTAAAAATATGAAATTGTAAGAAAACTTGAGTTTAGTATGTCTTAACAAGCCAATTATAAAAATATTATAAAAGTTAATTGACTAAAAATGTACAATACAAAAATGTAGTTAAAAGTATAAATAAGTGTATGACAGAAAAAATAGAATAAATACTTTCTTTGAATTTCTAGCTCTTTTAATATAGTAACAATAAATTTATTTCCACTATTTTATTCAAATGGCGCCGCCAAATGAAGATGATCTCAATTTCCTTATGAACATATTAAAAACTATTAACATACTATAATAGCTTCCATATATATCTATATATCACCATTAAATATGATAAAATAATAAAGAAAATACTAGAAAACAATATAATTTTAAGAAAAATATAGAATATAACTATATTATTTATAAGGAGAAAATAAAGAGCACGAAGAAAATTTAAAATGTCAAATAACGTGAGAAAAAACCGTCAACATCTTCTTACTCCGAGATCCTTAAAACAACACATGTTAAGGACAATTGAGGTAATAATAAAAGTTTTTATTAAAAATTTTAAAAGTAATATTTTATTCTGAACAACGTAATCAAGTCTTTATTTAGACTCACGCAAATAATGACAAAAAATTACATTTCCTATTATAAAAAGTATTAAGAGTTTTTTAGCTGTTCATTTTACATGTAATTAAACAAAGAAACAACAATTTTTCTGTTCTATTTGTTTGCCTTACGTAAGTGGTATTCAACTACTGCAAATGGAGCCCAGAATCCAGTAGCAACGAAAAGTGTAGCCTTTACAGCAAATGACCATTTTTTGTGGACAAGGAAAGGAAGACGCTAAAATTAATAACCTTCTAATTATTTAAAATTTTAAAACATACAGAAACAGCGTATCCATCATGAATGAAAGAGGTTGGTCCTTGTCCTCCAGTCTTGGTAACGGTACCAGAGTGGTGACATTTACGCATTGAACTAATTATTGGTCTAACTAATTTTGAAGCAACCATTTCTGAAAATGTATGTATTATTTTAATTACAATAGTGACTTCCACTATACTGATTTAAAGTAGGAAAATGAACAAGTATAGATGTGTGCAATCTTCCAATAACAAATTATTCGTCTTAAGAGAAACATTATTCTCAATATAACGTAAGAGAGTTAACTTTATTCAGTAAATTTAAATATTTTCTTAAGATCAACTTTATTATATAAAATTACATAAAACGTTATACTTATTACAGTACTTTAGAAATCTTTCTTAAAACAATTAAATAAAGCATCCTGTTTTATTTGTTATTCAAAAAAAAATAAGAAAAAAATTTCTATCCTCGCCATAACTGTTTTCAAATTTAAATAGATTTTTAAGAGTAAATAATCAACGACGTGTCTCTTCAATTTAGAGAAGCTGGATAAGTTCCAGTGTTTTGTGACCAAAATTGACCATGTTATACTTAAAAAACAACTTTTTTTGTCCATTTTCTTAGTATACATTGGTGCAAAGGAAACTTTTCTTTCACATTCTTAAGATGAAAGAGTTTGTATAACATTAAAAAATCTAATTCCAGACTAGGAGGAAACACGATATCAAAGATACTAATTATAAACATTTTAAGTTATGAATCATAGAGTAGTGATAGTTTTTATAAAAACATTACAAGTTAGATGCATTGAATGGTTTAAAAAGCATGGCCTTCAACTGGTAAAAAATATAAATAAAGAGAATATTATTGAATTATATAACAATTATAATCAAAACTAAACAATTTGTATTGTATATCACAGATCATATATATCAGCAAACCATCTAAACAAGTATCTTAAAAATGATGTTTTATCAATTAAAAGAATAGAAAAGCAAATCCCTTCTACCATTTGTTATTATATCTCTTTGGGTTTGCCAATTATGGACCACTTATATTATCCTACTACCAGGTCCCTGGTAGGTCAAATCATTTTGTACCTTAATCGGCATACTTAAGTTACAATATAACTCTAAATATATATATGTATAATATATTCTTTCTATGTAAATTATAACATCGCGTTCGTCATACTTTGTTTCATTTACCTGTCAAATTGTGGCCAAATATTTTCCATTGATTCACTTATCATTAATGTAAATAAAGTAATATGTTTTATGAGTCAAAGAAATAATTCTAATATATAATTTTTATCGTCCCTATACAAGATAAATAAAAAACAACTTATTTTATCATATTAACATTTAACATATCATATTTTAACAAAACTTTTTATTTTTATTTTAATCTAATTTAAATTAATTTAACAAATTTCTTTAGAATTTATTGATAGAACTATTCAAGTAGTATCTTTTTCTCTTTGCGTATTATATAAACATCTATTTTTTTATTGTATTAAATATATTTAACTTTTCAAAGTTGAAATTGTAATTATTGTAGGAATAATATTTTTTAAAAATATATTTTTTAATAAATTAAATATTATTTATATAATAAATTTCAAAATATTTTATATTATTTAAGGTTTTCTAATTTTACGAATTTCGTATATTATAGAAGATAATTTTGTAATGATAATAAGGATACATACATTTTATTTATCAATTATTTTTATTTTTTATTTGTTGATATTAGAATGTAACGGAAATTTATGGAGTGAAACGGAACGCATGGAAGATATGCAACAATTTAGAGATCTTTGTTCATATTATACAGTGGCAAAGGCTTATATGGAAGATAGTAATGCGCGAATTACAGTATTTGCACCTGTAAACGATGTATTTTTATATAATCCTGTTCTAAGGGGTATGAGGCAAAAAGAGGTTTTAAGTCATTTCGTTGATAATCAAGTAATTGAAATTTCCGAAGGGAAAAAATGGGATAAACAAACATTAGTTAGGTCAACAATAAACAGTGGATATATCTATATAACTCAGTTTGAAAATAATCCAGGAAATTTTTCATATTTTGCGAATGCAGGTAGAATTTGTAATCACGAAGCTGGTCAATGGGGGATTATCAGTGGTGAACAATATCTTTATAAGGTTTGTACACCAATGGGGGAAAGACCATATCCTGGAACAGCTCTCTCATTTGTAAGAGATGTTGATGATACCTTATTTAATGATAGAGAATATAATAATAGGGATTTAACTGAATTACGTGATATTCTTAATAGAGTTCCTGATATTGCATTAGTTATTTATGGTGGAAGCGCTTGGAATGCTTTCCATACATATTTTTTACCATCAAATGCAGCTTTTGCAAAAGTCGTTGATAGAAATCGCATTGATAGAGAAGTTTTACTTGCTCATGTTACTGGTACAAATAGAGTTTTATTTTCTTATTCCTGGTTATATGATGGTGGTATACATTATTATCCATCTGTGCATTTTTCTTCTAATATTATTGAAGATAATTTTAAGTTAAAATTAACAATGAGAAATATTACTGATAGAAGAACTGGAAAATGGGATTGTAAGTTTTAATAATATATGTAATTTTTATATTATGTATTTTAGTATATGCCGTCTCAGAAGTTTATGAACGTTATAGTCAGTTTCGAAGAGGTGCTGTATGGGCAAAAGTACTTGTTCCTAATATTCCTCTTCAAAATGGTGTTGCACATATCATTGATTCAGTTTTGGCAGTTGTAACAAATACAATAGATCAACATCTTGGTGATAATTATCGATGCACTACATTAATGCGTTACATTAACACAATAGGAATGATTATAAGAAATTATTTTTCTGCTTCCGGTGGATTGGTAACATTTTTTGCGCCATATAATGAAGCATTTGAAAGAATCCCTGAATCTATTGAAAGGCGTTTACTTAGAGATAGAATATGGTTAGAACAAGTTCTTAAACTTCATATAGTACCTGCAAAAGAATTAACGACAGATGAAATGACAAATGATACTATTGTTAATTCAGTTGATAACATGCGACAACTTTATTTTATTAAAGGAGAATGGCCAAAAAATAACATCAGTAAGTTTAAGAAATAAATATATTTATAAATATAAATTTTAGCATATTATGTAATTGGTGGTGGAATTAAAGCAGCTATACTTATGGAAAATGTAGCTTCAACAAATGGAATTATACACTATATTGATACAGTACTTGGTGTGCCATCACAAAGTTTATATGAAATTTTAAGAAATGAAACGAGATTGCAGACAAGTTATTCACATTTAGAAAATTTGCAATTACGATTTTCTCTTGATCCTTGGCAAGTACTAACACCTGAACAAAATGTCACATTTTTCATACCTTCAGATGAAGCATGGGAGAAAGTTTCACCTGCATTACGAGCACATATGTTAGATGGGAGGCATTGGCTTGCACTCCAATATGTTTATAAGCGACACATAATTCAAGGTATCGCATTAATGTATACTGATTTAAGAGAAAGAACATATGTTATGATGAATGATGAAAAAGTTGTTATTCGAAGACGTGGTAGATTTTTTGAACTTTATTGGCCTCGAGGAAATCGTGTTGCTAGAATAATTGAAGGTTCTGAAATATGTGGAATCAACGGTTATATTCATGTTATCTCGGATGTTTTAATTTATGAACAAGATCTAAGAGCCGGAGTAAATACTTTTTTAAGTTCCCATGTTGAATTTTATGTGTTAGCATCTTTATTTTTATCTTTAATTTTACCCAGAACAAGGTTATGGATTTATATATTAACGAATATCACAATTATCATAACTTCGCTGGTAGTCTCATAAAATATACTTAATATGAATCAAACCAACTTTATTTTTATATATATAACATAATTGTAATATTCCTTAGTAAACAAACAATATTTATAATGGGAATTAAATTTTTAAAATATAATACAATTTTTCTACTTTTCATACATAGCTTTTGTTATACCATTAAATCAAACATAATAAAATAATTGTATAAAACCTATAATAAGATGAAAAGTAATAACCTAAAAATTTTTAATAATTATAACAAAACATGTAACTACAATTAAAAAATATAAACATTCATTGAAATATCAACATAATTATAAATATTTAACTAGTAAAAAACATTTAGTATGAATATGAACAAAAATACAATAAGTAAATTTTTTTAAAAGTATTCAAACAGACAAAAATAGTCGAAGAAAAGTTTTAATAAATACGATAGTAAGTATGAATTAGAATTTAATATTTGTTTAAAGTTATTTCTCCTTTTCTTTTTGTTCTTTCATTCTTTCTTCATACATTGGACGATATGTCTCAAAATACTCCACCTTACATTTATCAATATACTCCAAAACTTTTTCCATTCCTTCACCAGTTTTCGAAGATACACACACAGCATTAATATTTTCATAGAAAGAATCTAAAACTAGTGACAATGATCTAGTTAAGTCAGTCATATAAGAACCTTTTCCTTCTTCTAAAGAACTATGAAATGATTCAAAATCTTTCATCCATTCTAAAGCATAAGTTGGTTTTACAATATCTGCTTTGTTAAAAACAATAAAAAACGGTAATTTTGTGCGATAAAGAATAGAACAAGCATACAACATGTTAGACATGAATGTTGTTGGATTCGTTGCTCTTCCAGAATCAACAATATAAGCAATCATAGTTGGATGTGATGAAGCGAGAGAGTCTGTAATAATTGAACCAGAAGCAGACCAAGTAAAAGCTTCAATTTGGCCCGGTGTGTCGATAATTATATGATCAACTATATTGGAACGTTCCTTTAGAATATTCATTATTTTATCAAATTGAGTACAAATTAAATTTAAAGATGTCATTATAGCACCATTAGGACCAAGGTTGAACTGCTTCATTACTTCCTTATACTTTACTGTATCTCTTATATCAATGTTAGCTGGAAATGGAACGTTAACAGTAGCTGGATCTAAATTTATAAGATATGGAGGAGTTTTCCTCTCGTGAAGATATGATGTTAATCTTTTTACAAAAGTTGTCTTCCCAGAACCTGCCATTCCCAATGTTATTATAACAGGAGCACTATTTTCTGATGGGCTTTCTGGTACAAAAGTAGTAGACTCTTCCTTTTCTGATTCACCACTCATTATATTAGAAATACTGAATTGTACAAACAAAGAAGAAACTAAATTTAGAAAAATTAAAAGTGTCTTTTCTCCACAAATTATCCTGTAGCAATTTTGTTCAACTTATATTTTACAGTAGAGTAGAAATTAATCTGACTTTTTTATATATTTTTTATTAAATTATTAGAAATTCTTTTTGATGGTTGTCGGCAACTGTTTAAGTTTGAAAATTAATTCAAGGAAAAAACTTTCAGATATTTAAAATGTACTTTTTGTAGAATAAAAAGCGACTTTGAGTACGACTACTTACCACAAATATAATGGAAAGAGTACCACCTCATTCACCCGAAATTTTACAATTCGGGTGAATGTAAGCATATAAAGTCTAAATATACCTATTTGGGTGAATTTAGATACTTATATTCACCCAATAAAGTGAATTTACATACTTTAAATTTAATTAGAGTTTTATAATATTTGTATAATTATAAATATAAAATAGAAGGATATTTTTTTAATAACAAATTTTATTTTAAATAATTAATAAATAAAATGAAAGAATTAAATAACTATGAGGAATAAAAAAAACTACTTAATCAAAAACAATTTTATCATCTTCTTCAAGAACTACTACAGCATTTTCATTTTCTTTACCATTTTCATTATCTCCAACAGTTATTTCATCATTTTGATTTCTATCAACAACTTTATTTGGATCTTCAATTTCAAAAATAACGCACAACGAGTTAACTACTCTATCAATTTCTTTATTAAAATCTCTCAATGAAGTCATTTTTTGGGAATTCTTATGAACTTTATTACTTAACATAAAAACATCTGCTTCCATCTGTTCTATTTTTCTTTCAAAGCATTTTTTCTAACGATGAGAAGTTCCAATTTTTGAATTATTTTACCTAATGAATTATTTGACATACTTATAAAGGATATTTGAACCAGTCTAAAAAAACTATTAAATATTAGTAGAAAAAATATTTTAATAGTAATAAGAAATTATTTTAAATAGTAATAAAAGATTATTCTATCCAAACAGTTTTCATGATAGTTCTTTGAAACTATTGGATACAAGTTAATAGTAGTTAAAAAAAGCCTTTTCTCTTGATGACTTTTGTATTTCTTTTTTCAATTAGTTGATACAAGTTTAAAAACATCACCGTATTAACACAATTTTTTTATAATATGTAAATCTTTTACAGCATGTTAATCAAATAATGTCTAATGTCTAAAAAACATCTTTGTTTTACCTAACTTTTTATAACATTTAAAATAACGTAAAAATTTACAAATTGAATAGTAACTTTAAAAGAAAGAAGAGTTATTATCTGTGAAATTTCTTTCAACATCGTATAAAATCATTGTTTTTTTTAAATATTTTTGTTTCAGGGAACTTTTGTGGAGATAACTAAAGGCAAAAAATAAGAACAGAAAATCACATTATTAATAATGATGTTAAAAGAATGACGAAAATTTTTTATTTACACAAAAGAAATTTAAAAGCTTGACGAAGAAATAGTTTAAAGTCTTTGAAATCTCCAAAAAAAGATGAAGGAAAAAAATATGGTTGACAGATATTTTGGTGGTAAGTAATGTTTTTATAAAATTCTAACTATAATAAAACAATTATAGGTATAGTTGAAACAAAAAATGAGAAAAGAAGGGTCGGCAAAATTGATTCAAAAACTAAGAGCGTTATAATAAAATTAGATCCGGTACAAGCAAACTTTTTGCGATAGTTTATGGTGGAAAGTTGTTAATAACAAATTGTAATATTTAAAATGTTGTCTTTTAAATAAAATTTATTCTTAACAACTGTGCTTCTTTATTTCAAGAAAATTAAATATAAACATAAAAAAACCAAAGTATTTAATTTATGGTTGTATTCCATGGCAATACATAGATAAATACAACTGTTTTATTAAATTTTTAACAGGTTTCAACAATTAAGCATCGTTGTTATCAAAATGTTCAAGGTCGATTTCTAATATTCTGGTAACTGCCTTTTTAAGTTTTCTTAAAATATCGTCTTGTTTGTCCAACATATTTGTGCAATATTTCATGTTGGTATTAATTTTATCGAGATGGGTGAAATTCACCTATTCGGGTGAATTTAGACATTTGTCTATATATATGCCTAAATTCACCTGTGGGTAAAAATTTATAACCACGATTAATCTATTTTAGAAACTCCAACATCATCTTAATTCGATCTAAATAACACTCTGTTTAATAATTAAAAATCTGGAGGAATTAGTCTAAGTGATTAATAAAAAAAAATGAATAACAGCATAGAAAAAGAATCGGTAGTAATCATACCAACAAATATTACGTACCAAGAAATCTGTTTGATAAAAATTCAAGTTTTATGTAATAATAAGAAAAAAATATGATATAATAATAATATTTAGAAAAAATTATTTTATACTAAAATCTTTAAAAATGAGTAAGTTTTCGCTTCTCTTCATCATTAATAAGATAGAAGTTAATAAAATTAAATGTAAAAATGGTCTCAAAAATCCTTGATACTTTATTTTATACAAATTTTTTTTATTATCAACCTCAACATCGTTTACTTAAGTCATTTGTTGAGTTATTTCGAGATGAAATATTTTATTTTTTAAATCCATTTTTGCAATTTTATAATTTTCTAAACATCTTTAAAATTAATTTTTTTCTAGAAATCACATTATGTTATGAAAGATTTACACGATATAGAAATTAAACAATTTCTAGAATATTTATTATTATTAAACGGAAATAGTGTTTTTAAATTAAACATTAGTATTTGCTTATTCTAAAATAATTTCGTTACATTTGAAATTTTCATTTTTTATATTCAAAATATTGATACTTATATAGATTGTCACTGATGCATTTGGTCAATTTTGTTAATTATAATGGTGTCTGAAAAGGATAATAATAAAGACCAAGATAAAAAATTATTACTTTACAAGGAACTTCCACATGATATCAAACCAATTTCGGAAGGGAAAAATGTGAGTGTTCAAACTACAAATGTTCCAGTTACAACTTCTACAAAAATGAGTGTAAGTTTTTTTACTAGATGATTTATATAATTTATTTTAGACATCGAAAGCATTTGAAACCGTTGAGGGAATTATTTTGAAACTTGCAGATAAAATAGTCGCTGATAAATCAACTAAAAAAGATAAGCAATCAACTGAAAACGTTAAAAAAACTGAAATAGCTGATATAATAAAAAAATCTAATGTTAGCGTTAAATCAACGAGGAAACCCGTATCTGTTTATCTTGCCCCAATAGATAATTTTAAAAATGAAAGCATCAAAGAAACACAAGACGAAAATATTCAAAATTTCGATATTAATTTATCAAATGATATTCTTCAAGTTCCTGTAAATAAGACACAATCATATGAAAATTTGAATCTTGGAACCCCTAAAGGGAAAAAGAAGACAGTAATAATACCAATATCCAATACAGATTTGACGAACTCTTCTACAATAAAATCAGTTAATACAAATAAGAAAAGTAATAAATTTAATTCTGATGGATATAAAGATATTTCAATTTCTAAATTATCAATAAAGAAAAAGTCGAAGAAGGAAAATTCTCAATGTGCTACTCCAAATTGCAAAAAAATGCTGGTGTCTTCAACTAATCAATGTTTAAGTTCTGGATCTACTCAAACTGCTTTAGAAATTTTAACGAATAAACATGAAAAATCTGTTCTTATGATAGGTAATAAGGATAATGTTAAGTCATTTGTAGATGCATGTAAAGGAAAATGTAAAAAATGTACCGAATGTTCATCATCTAAAGGGTCGAATAAAAGTAAAAATCGAAAAAAAAATATTATTATTGACAAAAGCACTACTGGAACCAAAGAAGCAAATCAATACATTTCTGTTGTTAAAATGGACACAAAATTTGAAATTCCAAAAACACCAAAGTCTTCAAAAGCTAATCAATTTATAAACATTCAAAGTGTGTCTCCATTAAATGAAAATAATAATCATCTATATGGAAATATTTATACCGTAGCACCAACTAGAAATCGCAATAGAAACATTGATAATGATAGTGGTATTGATAATCCACAATTTAATGACGATCTTTCAATGGTCCCATATACATGTAAAGTAACTACAGATAAAAATAATTTTAATTTGCTTACAAAAAATTCATTCCATAAGGCAAATACAATGTTGATACCTTTGAAAAATCATACGGTTAAAAATGATTCTTTAAATATTAATGAAGATAACAAAAAAGATATTGTACAAATAAAATCACCCAAAATTGCAAGATTTTATGATATGCAACAAAACATCAATACTATCAAGCAAAACAAAAATTGTGGAAAAAATAATTCAACTAATGATTTAATTGTTAAGACAGCTCAATCTCTTTCTCCATTTGACAATAAAACAATTTCATCAACAAACTCAAAATTACTCAATAGAAAATCTATTCAAAGCACTTTTTCGACAGCTTCCAATGGTGGAATAGACGATTTATCATATTTAACAGATAAAACTTCAAATATGGCATTTGATACTGCTGTTGCTAATGAATCTGATGACATTATTACTGACAGCTTTGTTCTATGTAGTTCAAAAAGTTCTTTAGAAAAACAACCCAAAATTTATAAACACAATACAGAAAGTAAATCAAATGAATTAAAATGTACCACGGAAAACTTTTCCAGTGAAATGAAAGTTGTACTTAACGATAATAAAGGAAATAGGATAACAGTCAACATGACAAATATTATAAAGAGTTTTAGTAATAACAATGAGAGTCTATCTCCAGATGAAATTTATATAGATGGTAACCAAATTTGGAAAAAACAGTAATTCTCTTATTAAATAATGGATATACACTTTAGTTAAAAAAGAAAGCTTAAAATGATAACTTGCTTAAATTAAATGTTAATTAATTTAATGACAAAATAAAACTTTTAATAATCCATATAATCATTTATAATAAAAAATATTTCAAACAACTATGAATAAATAACAACTAAAATTGTGTAGCAAATTTATCATCGAAAAAATTAACTCCTGTAATTTTCCATTTGCCTAATGGATAAACCCTTCTAGATACACCAATATTACAATAATAATTATTTTTTGGATCATCTGAATTTTTTATATATGATACAAATGCTGCATGAAAATCTATTTTTGATTTTTCTTTCATGGTAAAAATTTTATCGCCTGTGAATAATGTTGAAAAGATGATCGTTTTCCTAATATTTTCTTCAAAACTTGCAATATCTAGAAGTTTTTCTAGCATTTGCCTTTCTTCATTGCATTTTTTATTCATTTCTTCAGTTAAATTAACAACTAATTCTTTTGTAGCCACATTTGAATAAGCATCCCACTTCTGATTTTTAATACAATACGCTGATGAAATAATTGCCTATAATTTCAAAATTTTACATTAGTCCACCATTTAATTACCTTATTTGCACCATTAATTAAACCTTCTTTCGAAAAATTCTTTTCAACGTTTATTTGGTAAAGACATTGAGAAAAAACATTTCCAACAAATCGTTGAAGTTCAAATGAAGGTGCAACTACAAATGGTTTATTTACAAGAAATGTTCCAACAATTTTTGGCACATTTTTAGAAACCTCCTGGATTGTCATATAAGTAATTATTACTATATAAAATTAACTATTATAAATATTATCTACGAGTGACAATTCTCCACAACTATCAAAACAGAAGTATTAATTTAAGATTTTTATCTCGTAAATTTATATTCTAGATGATGAAAAGAAAACTACTAAAAATTTAATTTTGGTACCAGAATAAAAATAAAAAGTCAAGAAACTATGGAAGACAAAATTACTTTTATAACGTATTTATTACTTAAAGGTAACAATTTACCTTTCATCATAGATCTTCAAGAAGACATTTTCCTGTAGTATAGTTTATGGTCAATTTTTTATTTGGTTTTTTCCATTCACGAAGTTTGACTTTACACATGTTAAACATTAATCTCGAAGCTTTCATGGAATCTTTTTCAGGACGATCTTTGAAGTAAACAATTTCTTTAATACCGTGCTGTATTATCATTTGTGCACAATTATTACATGGAAATAGTGTAGTGTACATTGTAAATCCTTCAATAGATTCACAATTCTTGTTTGCAATTGCATTCATCTCTGCATGGACAACATACATTGTCTTATTCTTTAAAGGATCAGAATTTTCTTTTCCCCAAGGCATTTTATCATCATCACACCCTCTTGGCATTCCATTATATCCTATTCCAACTATTTTAAAATTTTTCCCAACAATTACAGCTCCAACTTGTGTTTCTGGATCCTTACTACGTTTCGCCGCAATAAAAGCAGTTGTCATAAAGTATTCCTCCCATGAAATATAATCATTAGACATTGTAATAAGTCACTATTATTTTATAAAATAAATTGAAAAGTATCTCTGAAATAAATTTGCATAATACTTTAATAAAAATGAAGCTATGACTTTCTGAGTGATCTAATCATAAATTATATGCATGATAATTTAACTTGTCATCATAAGAAAATAAATTAGATTATAGATTAACATAAATATCAATATTTAGTTGACCTGTATTTAAAAAAAGATTGATAAAATAAATGAAAAAAGACTTATTATATATGGAAACACCATTAATAGTATCCTACATAGATAATTTCAAATCTTTCATCGGTAGTTTTTGAAAATAAATAAATGCATTTACGTACTATTATGGATTACGTTACTATGTTTTTTTAATTTACTGATAAATCTTAGTCATAAAAAATTGTGCAATTACATTATTGTCATACCTAAAAAAACGTAAAAGATCGAAATAATTTTCGCGCTTTTTTAGATAGTAGCTTATTGTTGTTATAATCATTAGTACTTTTATAGTAATCAAAAGAAATAAGTATTCTTCATTTGTACTAGAAATTTTTTTAAAAGATAGTAAATAATATATCAGATAAACTAATTTTATTTTGAAGAAACAATAAAAAAAGACTTAATACATGTAGCATATTATTTATAATAAGGTATATGTTACTTATAAATTAAAAACTTTTGAAAAATGTTCTATGTACAAGTCACCGGCAAACATTCTGTCTTTTAAATTTTTTTTTGATTTTACAACCAATAATGATTTATGTACATAATCCTTTTATTTTGAATCCCAAAATGTGAAATAGTTTAATGATCTGAATATTTAATTTATATATAAATTTTTAGTTTTTCACCAAAAAAGAGAAATAGGTATCTGAAATATTAAAAATAAACTCTTATATATTTGAACCTAAATAACTATAAAGATTGTACAAAATAAAGAAATATATAAATTGGAAAAGTTTTTAAAAGTGCACTATCAAAGTATGAAAAATAAACAGTAAATTTTGCTTACATACGTGATGTTGTAAGTGTGAAAGAAACTAAATAAAGGAATAGACTTAAACATTGTAATTTTATGTAGAAGTTTAATTTTCTTTATAAATTTTAGATTTAAATAAAAGCAAAATTTTATTGCAAAATAATCTATTATAACCATATAATAGTCATTTAATAGTACAAAAAAGTGTGCTATATTATTTATTATGATGTGATTAATATCATATTTTATTTTAAAAATGAATACATAAACTATCATATTAATAATATTATACCTTTATTTAAAGATACTATTCAAATAGTAATGGTCTTTTTGACTATACTATATTTTATAAAAATAATAATAATATTTATCATCATTTATACATTTTTAAAATTTTTAACAAATCAATATTTATTATTATCATACTCTATTATCTTATCTTTTTTAGTAAGAACTTAAAATATTTAAAAATAATAATTTTTCGTTCGATTAAATGATCCAAATTTAAATTAGGTTGCTTCTTATATAAAAAACAAAATAATTGTCTCATATCAATGGGTGTTTAAAAATTATGATGTAAAATTTTTTTATTGATTTTTAAATGATTTAAATTTATTTAAAATATTTGTTAAATCAAAAAGTTAGTAAAACATTATTCTTTGTATTAGTTCAATGACTATAATGGCATAAATAATATTCCATCAACATAACCATATGGATAAAATATTTTTTGTTTTTAGAAAGTAAAGTCAATTTATCAACTCAAATCATCAATCATCTAGTAAAAGAAAAAATTTTACACAATATAATACTATTGTTTAAATGTTAACCGTATGTGTTTTAAACTAAGAATTATATTTCTATTTTTTATTATAATAATATACAATAATTTCTTCTAAAATTTTTTAAAAATAGTATATACTAAAATGTTAAAATTAATAAGAAGTTTAATAACATAAACTTTCATAATTTTAATTAAATATTATATTGACAGGAGCTTTATCGTTATATTCTTAATGTTTGCACTTAAAGTAGAGTAATATCTAAATGTTTAACAAAAGTTTGCCATCAACAAAACGATAAAATATATAGTTCTTGTTTATCAATAAAGTGGCAATATTGATGTATTTTTATCTTTCTGTATCTCATTTATGATACACTGCAATTTTATGTTATTTAATTAATGCGTAGTAAAAAAACGATTCATCAATTCTCTAGGTAATAATCATTATTTGATTTAGTTAAAACTTATTATAAAATAGGCATAATTCATTTTTTTGTTTAATTATTATAAGTTTATTCAATTTGATATATAAGTTACAATACCACTTTTTAAAATAATAATATATTTGATAAATAATTAGTGTGAATAAATAACAGCAACATAAAAATTATATACTGAAACTTTAAAGCTTTATATAAAATTGCAATAGAAAGCTCCTGTTTCAGTAAAATTTTTTCTTTTACTCAAAAATGTCCTTGATATAAGGTTATATTTTCTATTGAATGCTGTAGGAAAATCTTTTATTGTAATAATTAAGAACAATTAGTTAATTTAATTTAAAAATATAATTTTATCAGGTATCAAAAATTTTTTATTAGCATAATAAAATAGTTTTCAATACTTTTGATTCTTTGATCTTACCGCCTTATTCAATATTTTTGATCAATTAACCAAATGTATAACTTATATAATAATTCTTAATTTTAAACTTCAAAATAATTTTTGAAGATATAAACAGTAATTTCATAGTAAAAATTTTCATAATGACTTCTAAAATAGCTTATCGTTTAACATTATAGCTGCGGCTACTCTTTTGATCTTTTGAAAGATGAAATATTTGATGAAGAGATAGCTAAAGTATAGACGATATTCTACTCTTCTTATACATTTTATGCTTATTTATTATTTTTGAAGTTGTATTATTTTGTTCAATATAAATTTTCTTTGTTAAACCGATAAAAATACCATATTTGGTGTTTAAAGATAATTTATTTTATTCTAATAGTAATATTTTACCGACATCTTCTTTGTAATTTCTATGATATAAATCACTCATTTATCAAAATGTAACTTCTTACCTTTTATGTTGGAGTTTAATTAAATGTTTTAAATTATATATTGACTATTTATTGGATTTTTATTCTATTATTCTATAAATTTAACATTTTTTATATTGGTTCTTTTATTAATATATTGCTTAAAAAATCTTATCAGTTTTCTTTTATAATTTTACTACCCTTTATTATTTTATAAAATTTTAGGTTCATTTACTTTCATCATTAATATAATTTTATATTGTCACTGATAATATAGTGTTATTATTTGATTAATTTATACATAGTTCCATATTTTTAAAATGTTTCTTCAAGATGCAAGAATTAAGTGGTCAGAATGTTTAGAAAACGTACTTAATGATGGAAATGCTGTAAATGTAAGGTGATACATAATATTACATTCTTTTATTTTATAGATATTTACAAGTTGGATGAAAAATGATCCCCAAAATAGTATTCATCCTATTTATCTTCATTTTGCAATCGTTGCTTACAAGGATATGGTAACAAAAGGAGATATACGATCAGTGGAATTAGCTCGCCAAATTTACAGGAGATATCTACGACCCGATGAAGGCCTTTGTCAATTTATTCCGAAACATCAACGTGAACAAATTGGATCAATTATAAGAAATTTGGTTTTCCCTACGGATATTAATTTATTTGATAATTGTTATCGTTATGTAGATTGGTATCTTCGTCAACAACATGCTAATTTTGTTGTCTCTGATGAATTCATAAATTACTTCAACCAACTAGCTCTAAAAAACGTTGATTCAGATAGTTATACGCTAACACGATACTCTAATCCGACGTCAACACTATCAAGAAAAAATAAACGTAATATATCTTCAAGCAATAACAGTCATTTATCTTTACAAAACACAAATAATTCAGCAATTCTTTCTCAGTATCCATCAACATCAGTTCTGTCAAATGCAGCAGCAGAATTATTACTACGTAAAAATGATAAACCTCTTGGTGAAGAAACTGTTAATAAATTGTTTCCTCCTGTTCACAAAGTTCCTTATGTATGTCAAGTTACAACATCACAAAAAGATTCAACATACAGTTCATCATTTAGTTCTGATGCAAATGGATTCAAAAACAATGAAAAACTTGAGAAAAAAAGATTAGTAGCTATACAAGAGGAACATATTAAGGTGAATCCTAGTACATTTATTTTTCCACAAACTCAAGTTATGAGAAATTATAAAGAGACATATAAACATGATACAGTTGAGGGTAGGAAAATTTTTGCAATGGTTTTAATTGAAAAATTGAATGCTTTAAAAAAGAAAAAAGCTACTTGTTTTGAAGATTCTTTCAAAGATAGTGAAGCTTTTAATAAGGATAATTTCTATCTTCATGACTCTTCTAATCAATTTGATGAAGATGAAGATATTGATAAATATTTAAAAGAAAAACTAGAAAATGATGCTTCTAAACCTTCCTCATCTCAAGATAGTCCATTGAATCGTTCTATAAAAGGAAAAATAAATACTAGAATGTCGAGTAGTGTTTCACCAGAACATTCTTCAGAGGCACACTTACAAACAAAAATTTTACCTCACATAAGTCAAAATGTATCATCTCCATATGGTCATAATGGATTTGCACCACCACCACAGTCAAATATTTCATTGTCATATCTTCGACATTCTGGCACATTAACACATGGCCATTCAAAAGCAAAACACTACAATCTATTCAATGTTAACCAAACATTAGATAGATCATACAAATATAAAGACCATGAGATTGATAATGTTTTTGCAGATGATACAAGTGGTTTTTGTTCAATGACAACGGGTTCCAATTTTAGTAGCAATAAAGGATTTAATAATTTACCCAAATCTGCTATATTTAAGAAAGCCAGGGAAATGTTTACTGAAAATAAATGTGATGAATATGAAAAACCAAATGGAAGAAAAACAATTAGAGAATTTTTTTCACTACCAAGACAGTTGAAAGATAAAGAAAAATGTATAGCAATTGGTTATAAATCAAAAGACAGTTCTATTCCATATGTGTGTTATGCTCCTAAAAAAACAATAACTTTTCGCGATTTTCGTAAATTTTTATCTATTTCATCAAAATCAAAACAACAATTTTATTTTAAAACACCTTGTGAAGAAGATTCTATACCTTATCAATATGTACTTATTTCTGATGACTCAACAATCTTACCAATTTATGAAGGTAAAATAATGGCTGAATGTAGAACTGGTAGTGAATCTGATTAAATATATAAATGGGTTGTAGATTTATTATATTTATAACTTTTTAAAACGAATAATTACAATAATTTAAGCATTTTTTCTAATAAAGCAGCTTTTGTTGCATCTGATATGTTTTTGTATTCCTCAGTATATTTTAAAAGTTTTAAATCTGAAATTCTTTTAAAAGAAGACATACACGCATGTTGTAAACTTGATAAACAATATGCGTCAGACCATGCAAGTTTTGAAATAAATGGAACTTCATCTGTTGTAATCAAAAAATTTTCACATTGATCAAGAACATATGATATTTCAAATCGATCTCCTAATTCTAACAAAAATTCAACATTGACAGCTGAAATAGGTTTGTGAGATGGATATATAACTTCCAATAATTCAATAAACTCATCAACATCAACGTCTTTAATGGTAATTTCTTTCATATTTGATTCTGCGAAGTTTGAAAAAAACATTGCTTTAAAGACAGGACTATATAAAGATAAATAATCCTTATTTACCATAATATTAATTCCATCTATGTTCATGGCTATATCACTTGCCAAATTTTGAGATTCCTTAAAATTGTACGTTTCAACTTGTCTTATTCCTTTAATACTTTCAATTTTTATTGTAGCCTCAAGAACTAACTTTCCATCAGTAACATAACCTTTGTTACAATCAACTAATGTATCCCATTCAACAAATCCTGGAAACCCCCAGTTGTTTGAGGTATAATTAAAATTATTATCAAAACATTTTACAATATCAGATTCACTAGGAATGGTTGAACGAATTCTAATGGTAACGTTTGCTGAACATGACCATAAACAAGATTCACTTTCTGGATTACAATCAACATAAACAGAGAAAAACTTCTTTTCATTCGTTCTCTTTGAGCACTCTGTCTTTGCTGATAGTCGCCATGGAATATTACATATTGTAGTAAATGGTGTAAATACTTTCTTTGAAAAATGTTGTACATTACAAATATTAAGTCTAATAGTTTTTTCTGTTGTTTGATCTAAAAATATATTTACTAAATAAAACTATGGTAAAATTACTTTTTTGTATATAATTTGTGTAATTACTAAGCCATTTATGTTTATTAATCTTCGTTTTATCTGTCATTTTCGACCATACATTAGGTATAATGTTGATATCACGTGAAAATTCATTATTCTCTTCACTATTATCACGGCATGCTTCGTTTAAAGTTGATTGTGAAATATTTGGAGGACTTGATCGTAAACGATTTGGAAGTTGCAATAACAATTGACGTTGATAATATTCTCCTGTATTATCTTTATTACGTCTTTCATTCTCATTTTGAGAACTTTCAATATTTAATCTCTTAAAAAATATTTTAGAATGATAAATTAAAATATATGCATTATAACTTACATTTAAGCTAGGAAGATCAGAATCCCTACGTGAAACATTTAATATATCTTCTTCTTCCGGCGATGCACTACCTTCTTGTATATTAACAGCACTCATTTGTATTTATAAAATTTTTTTCCTAAAATCAAATGTAGAATAATTTTAATGAAATTACAGCTTTATAATATTGGATTTTTGTTTGTATAAAAAAATGCTATTCACATAAACGGTAATTACTTTATAACACAAACACACCATACTGTTAAATAATTTTGTAAACAAGATGTACACGACTTACCACTGCTAGTTTATATATTTTTTTATAGCTAAACTCTACTATCTAATTTTATTCTTATAACAATCTATTAATGAAAAAGAAATTTACATTAACTATGGAAAGAATATTATTTATTGTACGAACAAAGTATTAAATAAAATGTAACATAGAACTTATTTTGTTCCTACTTATTATATTAGCTATAAAAAAGTGCAATTAATAATCAGTTGTATATTATATTGATGAAAACATGACTTCCGTAAAATTATATCACAATTGTGTACATTTTTTTTAACAATGTTATATTATTTATTTTTTAGTCTAGTAGAAAAAAATGTAGTTGATTTTATTTTACACCATTGTTAAAAAATTTTTACTACTAAAATAAGTTTCACCGTAGTATTTATTAATTGTTGGAATATATAATTTTAGTAATTATATGTTGTACAATTTGAAATTCATCATATGAATAAAAAAATCTAGCGATATGATAAAGAATTTTAATGCTAACATTCTATGTTTATAATTATTTATTTTATTAAACATACAAAAAAAGCTTCTTTTAATTACATGGAAGAATTTTAAAATATTTTGTTAAATTTGCTACTTAAAAGATAAATATTTATCGTGCCTTTCTTAGTAAAAGGAGTAATTGGATTATTATTAAAATATTTGGTTATTCAAACAAACGTATAGTGTTACTTTTAAATATATTATTCATCTAATAGTATTAAAATTTTATTATTTCCATATAGAGTTATTTTACGCACAAAATATTTTGTCTGCATTTAGTAAGTCTTAAGATAAACGGATAGTAGTATATATGAAATTTGATAGACTGTTTTTTTTAACATGACTATAACTTTAATTGAAAGTGCTATAACAACAACATTTTTTCTAAGAATGAATCATCATTTTTGATAAAATTATTTTTTTTTGTGTATATACGTATTATTAATATATAGGAAACATTTGTTAAAAAAATCTTTATAAACTATAAACAACTAATTTCATCATAAAAGATAAATTTTTAAAAGCTTATTATTGTAAAACAAACATTTTACCCTTTATATTATTAAAGTTTGTTAGAGATAACTTTTAACACTTGTTCATTTGTTAATACCAATTGAATATTTTTCACCAAATAGAACTATTGTAATATCACTAATATAAATTAGTAGATTTTTCATTACGAAATTGATTAACTTTTTAGTTTTATTCTTATTCTGTTTTTTATAACTACTGAGTTATATCTTTTAGCTAAACAACTATATATATCTAGATATTATCAGACATTATCACTACACAATTTTAGATATAAAAAGTATTAATTTTTTTACTATTAATTTATTATATTTAGTGTTAATCTTTATATGTATGAAGCTATGGTACACGTGTCAAAATATGCCTTTTCTGTTGTGTATCGACTGGCCATTTCTGTTTTTATGTATATTTAATAGCTTTCTCTTATACATAACCTCATATGCTAGAGGCACATGAAAATGAGTTACAGAATATGTGCTCGTTTATGTTTATATTAGGCTTTTCCAATATGCAAGCTTATTTGGTGTATCTTTCAATAAAATTTGTTATTTCTTTCTTCATCATCTTTAATAGTAGACGTATATTAGATATTTGGATGTTATTTTAAATAAAACTTTTATTTTGGTAATATATATAATACTATAGATTTTATTTTTGCTTTTCTAGAGAAATCAAAATTGATTTTACACCCAAAAACTTTAATCAATTGAAAATACTCACGTGTTGGTACATTTCAATGTTCATATATAATAACATATCGCGTGACATGTTGAAAATTGTATACTTTCAAATTTTTATATTGATATAGCAATTTTTAGATTATTTTTGTAGCCCACTATGTCTTATTCTTATCTTTTTAAATATATTATTATTGGAGATACAGGTGTAGGGAAATCATGCCTACTTCTCCAATTCACTGATAAACGTTTTCAACCAGTTCACGATTTAACAATTGGTGTCGAATTCGGTGCACGTATGATAACAATTGATGGAAAACAAATAAAACTTCAAATATGGGATACAGCAGGTCAAGAATCTTTTCGTTCTATTACAAGATCTTATTATCGTGGAGCTGCCGGTGCTCTTCTTGTTTACGACATTACAAGAAGAGATACATTTAATCACTTAACTTCATGGCTCGAAGATGCACGTCAACATTCAAATTCTAACATGGTTATTATGCTTATTGGAAATAAAAGTGATCTTGAAGCACGTAGAGAAGTTAAGAAAGAAGAGGGTGAGGCTTTTGCCCGTGAACATGGTTTAATATTTATGGAAACATCTGCAAAAACTGCTGTTAGTGTAGAAGATTCCTTTATTGATACTGCTAAAGAAATTTATCGTAAAATCCAAGAAGGTATCTTTGATATAAATAATGAGGCAAATGGTATTAAATTAGGTCCTCAACATTCTCCATCATCTCCTAATGCTCCAAACAGTGGAAACAATGGTTCTTCAGGATCAAATTGTTGTTAAATTGTATAAATAAAAATATCTGGTCGTGGCAAGTACATAATCATTTTATTTGAAAAATATTTTGAAAGTATCCGCGACCATTTTATTGATGGATAAAAATTTACATTTATGGTGTTTTTGTACAATCCAGCTTTTATCTAATTAACTCATATATTTTTAACAAACTTACTTCTCTATGTATAATAACAATTTTGAAATCAAAATATATAATCGTCGTTTAAAAATATGTTAGAAATATATTTTGTGGTTTCAAAAATATACTTTACGAAAGTTTTCATTATTCAGACTAACTTTATATTATTACATTAAAATTTATATAAAAATTTATCTTTATTTTTGCATCATAATTTAGAAGATATTTTTATCTATCATATTTTTTCTTAAAAAATTGTCGCTAGTAGCAGCAAGGTTTTTTAGATGTTTAAGAAATTTTAACCGTTATCTTGAAACGATTATTAATTCTCATAATTGGAGCACGGACGTTAATTTGTATAGTTTACTAAAACAAAATTTCTGTTAATAGTTCATTTGTACGTACTGTTCCGACATTTTTGTTTTTAATATCATGGCGTCACGCGTATATCAATCAATATGTCATTTGGGAGATAAACTTATTTACCCTTTATTACCTAATTTTGCAAAACCAATTTGGAACAATAAAGAACTAGGACCAAAAAGTGTTTTTTTTTGGGCTCCAACCATTAAGGTTAGTGGTAAATGTAAATTTTTCTATTTGTATTTATACAATAGTGATTAATTTTAACGTTATTTTAAGTGAATTAACTGATTTTATTAGGAATATGTATAAATGATAAAAAATATATTTTTATTATAATTATTTTTAGTGGTGTTTGGTTATTGCCTCCTTAGGAGATTTGCGTAGACCAGCCGATAAACTTTCAATCTCACAGGTACAATATATATAATGTCTTCTTATTTATGAATTCTAGAATACAGCCTTGTTTGCTACTGGAGGTATTTGGACAAGATATTGCTTTGTTATAACACCGGTAAACTATTACTTAGCGTCTGTCAATTTCTTGGTTATGTGTACAGCTGCAATTCAATTAGGTAGAATAGGAAATCACAATTACAAAAAATAATTTAATAATTAAAGTTTTGCTACTTATGTCATAAAAAAAAATTAATACATTCTATGTGTGAACTGTTCAAATGTTTCTATTTTAACTATTAACGGTTGAATAATTGAATAATTAAAAATGTTAATACTAAACACTAAATTTTTTGATTTCTTCAATTGGTAGTGAAAGTAATCCAATCGATTTTTAGCATCTTCTATTTGCTTAGTAAAATTTGACATTTTTAAGCGTAATCCTTCTTCAGCGGTTAAACCTATAAATTCTTCTATTACCTTGTTATCTATTAAACATTCTAAAGTTGTTTCATCAATATCTTTAATCAGAATTTTCATCGTCCATAAATTGTCTCTAACAGTTAGTCCAGAAACTATTGCTATAACTTCCCCTTTTATTTTTGCACGATAAGGTCCAAAAGAAATTGAAGTTAATTCTTTAGCTTTTTGAATTGACACAATTCTTTTAGATTCTAACATATTTTCATCATCTTTATTTTTTATTTTTTTTAAACTTGTGATGGAAGTGTCGAAAAAATTAGAATCTCTATCAGGCTGCCTTTTTAATGTACTTTTTTTGTTTTGACAGTTACTATTTGTTTCCTGATCTTTATCCAATGTTAAACTTTTATTAATATTTTTAGAAGGCATAAACAACGCTAAACTTCTATCTTTCTCGTTTTCACAAACATAAGCATGAGTAGAAGATAAATTTCTACTTGGACTCCGTTGATTTCCCGAATAATTGTTTTCAGAACTGTGTTTTACTCCATTTTTTAAATCTTTCGTAAGACTTATTCGATGACAATCTTTAAGTGGAAGTTGTCTTTTTTGACAATCCTCTAAAACCGATCCTTGAATATTATCATTTTTAGGAGTTAAAACATTTAATAACTTGTCTTTTTTATTTACTATTTCATAACGAACTGAGTGCTTATCTAAATTATTTCCACTAGGCAATTCTAAACGATCAAAAGAGGAACAACTACTTTTTGTTATATCATTTGCAATATTTTCAGTTGATTTGTCTCTCCTAATACCTATATTTTCAGTATGATGACTTTTTACTTCACCAAAATTATTTTTATCCACTCCATTGTTTAATGGTATATTATTATGAATTATAGATCCACCTATTTTGTCATTTGAAAATTTTATTAGTACCTTATTTTCAAGACAGTCTTGTGACTTTGAATCTATTAATTTTAACTCTCTTTTTAACATGTTCATAGTATTATTATATTCACATAAACTTTCCACTTTCCCTCCGAGCAAAACAATTGATGCCTTATTTAAATAAAATATATTGTTTTGAAAGGCAACTGGCTCTTTAATACGTATCTTAATACCAGGTGGTGTTGATAGTGAGAGAAAATCTATGACTTCATTTTCTATTGCAAAATATGTATTTTCCCCATCACACAATTCAAACATTAAACATCGTTTTTTAGAAGCAATATTAATAATTTCTAAGTCTGATTCTTTTTTAGTATCCAAATTTTCTGAGTTACCTGCATAAAAAAATGATAAATCTACTTTCTTTTCTGTTAAACTTATGTACTGTGAATAATATGATACATCAATACGCCTTATGGAATTTATTTGAAAAATATGATTAGCCGAAGAATCACAATTTTTATTTTCAAATATTGGCAGAGATTTTGGCATACTAGATTCTCCAATATCACACATTAACCAATTTTGTACTAGAAAGTCATTTATATCTCCAGTTAACTTTAAAAATTTTAAATATTTATTTTTTGTTAAGTGCTAAGACTCACCTTGAATGTGTTGTAGAATTTAATTGCTTGAGAAAGCCATTGCATTCTTAAGTTTATATTTTTATTGTTAAAATATCTTTTTGCTTTCTCTAAATTGCACATAATTCAAAATTACAATCATGAGAAGGAAAGAAAAAATATAACTAATTTTAAAATTTGAATATACAAATAAAAAAATACTGAATGTAATATTAACTTAAGTATATGAGAAAATACCTATAAAGCAAATTCACATACAACTAGTTTGATTGGTAACAAGACATTTAAAATGTTTATTGTTCATGAGTAGGCTATTGTTAGTTTATATCAGTTGTATAGAAAATTATAAAAATTAAATGTTACTTTTAATCTATACGGTAGATCTCCTTTTTTTCTTTAGTTTTTAATTCAATGTGCTTTAGAGTGATGTTTTTTTGTTGATACAAATATGGTTTGTTTCTGTTAAAATAATTGATTGTTGTTGGAAGTGTTGCAAATTGAACTTTAACTTTGGCATCGGAATTGATATTACTTTGTTTTGTTACAATGTTATCACAGCATTCCATATTTGATATACCTAATTTTCTTGTTTTTAAATGAACAACACTCCGAAAAGTGTTAGCTGTTACCTGTTGCCATTGAAAATATACATCTTTTTGAAAAAGTATTTTCATATCACAAGTTAATGGATCAAATTTCAGATTTTTCCGTAGTATATATTTCTCTATTTTTACGCTTCCGCCAACTACATCGATAATAAATGATCCGTCAACTCTCATATCTTCATCCAATGTAGACGAATTTCTTTGATTTATTCTTTTCCCAATACAATTATTTTTTAGTCTTTCATCAAAATATTCTGATTTTGTTAAAGATGTCGAATCTGAATCGTCATCTTCATCCATTTCTACTTTTGGTTCTTTTTCTATTGCTTCTTCCGCCAGCATTTTCAATGTTGTTATGTCGGGTTCATCAAAATTTAAATCAAAATTAGATGGTGGTATTTCCTCTTTGTTAACGTATTTCCAACAAGACGGCCATTTTGAATTTTTTTCAAATGAAGGTGGTTCTTGTATTTTAGGAGACTTTTTTTGTTCCTCTTGTTTTAGAAGATCTGGTATTTTAAAAACTGGAGAAAACATAAATTTATTTAATTTAGATCTTAAGCTTTAATGCCTGATATGTAATAATTATTCAAACATATAAATGGAAAATATGAATAAAAGATTTATTTAAAAAATCGCGAATGAATTATAATCTATAGTATGTAAAATTATTAATCTAAATTAGTTACTATTGGATCTGCATAATAGCAATCTTTTTCAATTCCTAAATTGAAGTCATTTCCACTTAAAGTACCATTTTTGTAATTTGAGGTGATAATTCTGAACCATCCACGTTCTCCCCAAGCTTCACCTAAATTGGAAAATAAAAATTTATTTAGTATAAATGACCTTTACATACCCCAACTATTTCTTACAATCCAATATTCAGTATTAGTTGCTTCGTCTATTCCCCAACCTGATACAGAAACAATATGATTTGGTTCGGTTGTATTTGTTCTTTCCATGTAAATTCCACTTTGGTAACCAAAATCAAATTTTGGTGTACATGACATACTACATGCAATTGGTCCTTTTGATAAAATTTCTGACATCATATTTAACCTTCCACTAACTCTGCCATAATCACCTATAAAATATTTTGTGTAATTAGCAACAGGTTCACATTTATCTGGCCAACAAGTACCGCAACGAGTATAAGGATCACATTTATCATTTACAGCTTTGTAATTTGAACAACCCTATGTAATTATAAATATTATATAATTATGAAAGAAATACCTCTTCTACTAGTCCTTTACTTTTAGCATGCTCAAAAACATCAAAAACTTCACCACCTTGGCAACTTCCTTTACCGTTACAATTTATAATTTCTTGTGGTGATAACATAGTCATTGGCCATTTATTTTTTCGTGCAATATTAAATCTATCATTTAATGCACCAGTTGTTCCAAATACCTATTACATTTTAAAAAGTATAATAAAATCAAAGAATTAAAACTTACCCAACAACTTCCACAATAAACTAAAATTAAAATTCATAAGGTATTGTTAAAATGTTTTAGTAAAAATATATATTATTATTGCTTTAAAACTTACCTGGTATATGTTGATTACGATTTGGGGAACAATAATTTGTTCCATTTACATTGCGCCAATCAAAAGTCTTTGGAATTTCTTTTTCAAAACCCTCAATTTCCCATGATCTTGGAGAAGTTTTTGTACCCATTTTTTCCATATTTTTACGATAACATGGTTCACGATGATTACGTGCATATTCACGTGTCTCATAATTATCATGTAATTTGTAAAGACCATCATTTTCATCCATAAATTTCTAAAATAAAAATTATTATACATTATGTATTTAAATACCTTAATTTCTTCTTTAGTATCACCACTTTCGTATTCAACATTATCATCATTAATATAATTGTTGTTTTCCATTTTTTTGTTGGTATCGTAATGAACATCATTTGATACTTTTGAATTGCCTTTGTACCCATTTTTATTTTTCTCCATGCTTAATAATTCGTCATTGGTAAAATAAGGCTCTGGAATCATATCCATAAATTCAAATCCAATATGATTGGAATCTTCTTCAAGTTTTAATACAAAATCGAATCCATGATTTAATTGATTTTTTTGTTGTAAGATAACATTTTTCTCTTCAAACCAAGACTTTGATTGTCCACAAATGACAAATGAGAAGATAGTTTCAAGTAAAAATATGAAAGCTCTCATGTTTGAGAATAAAAATGATTTTATCTATTTGAAGCATTAATTTATATCTTAATTTTAATGATTATATTTAAAATAGATGTTTGATAACAATTTTAGAAATATTATACAGTGAAATTTTATGTTGATAAAATTAAAATATTTGATAAAAAGATATATTTATAACTTTCTATTAAAGTAATATCATGTAACAAATTGTTTTCGTTGGTAAAGAATGAAAATCAGCATATTACATTCTTAATAATAAAATATTATGAAACAATTTATTTATAAGAAAAATCGTTTGTGAATAATGATTTTTAAAATTCTCTTTTATTTATAATTAAAAAATGACGGGAAAAATCGACAATGTTCTCTTGAAAAAAAAAGAACATTTACAATATCTTTCAATACTTAAAGATAATACCAGAGAAAATATAATAACTTTAAAAATTAATGAAACTGTTGTATGTTTAATATTTTGAATAAAATAATCTAAATATTTAGGAATCAAATGTTGTTTTTTTAAATAGTGATTTGATTATTGAACATATTGAAGAAAATTCATGCCTCTTTGATTATTTGGTTTTAGGTGATAAAATTATTGAAGATTCCGGGAAAAAATTACCTAATGAAAATATTACATTACCAGCTCAAAGAGTGAATCAATGGAATATTAAAATAGTTAGAATTGGTTCATATACACCTATATCAAGACAAAGGTTTAAAAATATTGGGCTTGAAGGTAGAGAGGCCAGGAGCAGCCTACTTTTGTATAAATGTTCAAAAACCAATAAACGATGGAAATGAACTTGGAGTTACCTGTTATGGTAGTCAAAATTCTTTTTATATTTTAACCGTATGTAAAAATAAACTGAATGTTAACAAATTAATTTATACTATTTTAGACAGAACCTGACACAGTTGGTGAAGCAACATTTTTAGAGGGTGATAGAGTTCTGGATATTGATGGAGAAAAATTTGGGCAGTCTGCTCAATTGAATGATTTACTAGAAAAAGGATTTCAAAAGAATTCTTTCATAAACTGTGCAATCGAAAGAGCAATTGGAAAAACACCGTTAAACCGTTTAAGAGATTTATTAATGACTTGGCATTCATTTAAATCAACTCCACTTCCTGATGTCGTTGAAGTTGTTGATAAAGAAATTAAACTTGTCAAGAAAGGTAAACCTCTACCAAAATCAACCCTTAAGAAAGATGGTTCACGTTGCACTACTAAATCAAAACTTAAAATTGCAAATGACTTCAAAAAATTCGAGTTACAATCTCTAGTTCCCAATAACTTATTACTAGAAAGATTAATAAAAAGACCTTCTTAATTCAGAATATAACCTTCGCAGTATGTGCAGTATATAACACAACAACAAAACTATGTCGATCAATTGTAAATTAAAAATTTTCATTATGTAAATCATGAATCATAACAAATAAATAATACATTAATAAAATAACACTTTAAATCTTTCCCGTATTGTATTCAAGGTTGCTTTGTCATTTTTTTAAGATCACATACCATTTCAACAGTAACCATTATTTTATAGAAATATCTTGAAAAAAATAAAATGACAATCATTCCATATGTACATAATAAAAAAAAGTTGAATCAAACAATAAAAATTGATGAATAAATAACTTCTTGTAACAATCAACTAATTAATAGAGATATCAAAAACCTTTGAAATTCAAACACTTCCTTCAAAAAATGAAAAATTAACATAAATTTGAAAGCACCACTAACGTATAACGACAACATGGTTACATCTTCAATCTTCTAGCATCTAAAACAATAAAAATGTTTTAAATGATTTGTTTCAAAAAGTATAAAAAAATTCAATTGTCATTTTCAGTAATTTTACCTGAATAAGTTATACTTTCATCGCCTTTTCTTTTACGTGAAGGAACACTACTAGCACAGGTATTCTCTTCTGAAAAATGCGCCTTTTCATAATTACCATAAGGAGTTAAATACTTGATCCCATTTCCCATCGAGTACTTCTCCTGAACAATTTTCAGAAATATTAGTGTCCACTTCAACCTTTTTCTCAAGAAAAATAATGTCAGGTAACTTATTAAAAGACATCATTCTTAAAGCATGTTGAGCACAGTTCGTAATATCTTCTCTCACTTGTTGACTAAGATTTTTTAATATATTTGTTTCATCTCTTTCACATGGATCAATAATGGTAAATGATTTAGGAACAACCAAACCTGAAGCAAGCATTTCAAAAAATCTTCTAAGTAATCCAGATGGGTATAACTTTTCTACTAACGAAGATATTGATGTATGAAATAGAAGAAGCATAAGATATATATCCTCATTAAATATTTTCCATGATGGTATTTTATAAGATATCTGACGTAATATTTGAATTGTTAATTTAACGTCCCTATCTGAACCATAGTAATGTTCAAACCAATTAAAATGTCTTACTTTTCTGAGAATGTTATTCGTAGAATCAAACGTGAGGACCTCAGGAGCTTGTGATGGTGATATGTTTGAATCACGACAGACAGGAGAAGTTATACATAAATTAATGGAGTAAACTGAATCCGTACTATTTATTAAAATTGAAGACTCACTCATTTTGGGAATAATTTTCCACTTACTACATGATACTTTATCTAATTCATCTGACAAGTTACTAGCAATGTAATCAAAATCATTGCACGTTGGATATTCCGTTAGAACAAGATTTAAATCAAATTCTTTGTCAATATTTATTGCAATACCACAAGGAAGGATACCGACCCTTTCAATACACTTAATTTTGAAAACATTTCCAACACAGCGGTCATTTTCAACAGAAGATAAATTTACCAGAGCTTTTTCTACCTCTGTAAACATTTCATCTATCTTAGTCATTTCATTTTGAGAAAAAGATAACTGTTTACATCTTTCATAAATTTTTTCATCTTCTAATGTTAAAGAATAAAGAACAGGTAAACTAAATGACATAACATAAAGTGGATCATGATTCAAAATATCTTTAGGTAAAAAACTACTCCGCGAATCATTTTGTTTGTTCCTTTTTGCATTCTTTACTCTTACTTTTTTACCACTACTCTTCTTTTCATCTTTTTTGATCACCTCGGAATTAAATGATGGATTAACTTTCTGTCTGAACGAAGAATGATGCCTCTTGCCAGAAAGATGAATATTTTTTGCATTAACATCGCTAAATCGACATTCACATAACTTACAACTATACTCAATGAATTTTCCGGTAATGTTGCAATTTATCTCTTCTATGTATTCTTCACCAACCACTTGCTTAGTTGCGATTTCTTCTGAATCATCTAACTTCTCTTCATTTACTCCAGGATCGTAACACGGTCCTTTGGTTGAGGTAACAGAATTATAATTTACCTGTGGTATTGGCAATTTCAATCTTTTTAGATTTGTTATCTGCTTTTCATGAGCTTTTCCCTTAACATGACTAATTAAAGCATCTTTACTACTGCATAAAACCTCACAAACTTCACATTTATAGACACTACCCTGCTTAATTGAGTCATCATTATTCTTATTCACCAATGCTTCACGTCTTCTATGATTCTTACCCTTAATGTGGTCGTCCAAAGCTTTTTGATCTGAACATGGTACTTTGCAAAGATCACAATGAAATTGTGCCCCTTTTACTTTATTTGTGTTGGTCTGGAAAAACCTAGACTTTTTATTACCACCAGTTATATGTAAATGCCTCTGTGTATTCATAACAGACTTACTCTTTCCACTACTAGGTTGAATTATAGTGGAAAGATATTTCGATTTTGAATCTGGCGTTATACCAGACATTGAGGTAATTGGAGTTTGAAAATATCCATTATTAAATTCAGGTGTACAATTATTAAAGGCATATGGTGTATAAACATTGGGTTGTTGATAGACAATAGGACTATAATTATTAGAGCTCATACAACTTGGATTATTAAGTGAATTATCAGCTAAAACAAAGCATTAACTCAAAACTTATACAACACTACTTACGATAATTGCTTGGAAAATGTGATGATGACACAACAGTATTGTTTAATTGATAATTATTACTTCTTCGATTAGGAAAATGATTCATATTAGGTCATAGAGAAATGAACAAAAGTTGAAGTAGCAAAATCCGTATGAAATAACGTGGCCTCAAGCTACGCTTTTGAATATAATATAACCGTATAGAAAATATGAGATACGTATTAAAGATATTGGAGAAATGTCTCAAAGCAGAATTCGCTTTAGGACACTTTGTGTAATATTACCCGCCATTCTAGTTTTTCTAGTAGAAAATTAAATATTCCTTCTTATTGTTCAATGAAATTTCTTTGTAATTTAATAAATTGTAAATAAAAAAAGGACATTCAGTGTAAGATTTATTTCAACTTATGGAAAGTTTACATTGATATCTAGGGAGTATTGCAGCTTGTGACACATTTTTGAGAAGTAACTAGAGAATCATAATGATAGGAACGGTAAGATTTTAAACTATGATCTTGTTTCATTAAAATCAAGAAGGGAGATTTTGAGATTAGTTGGGGCTAAATTTTTATATCTGATATATACATAGAGGTTTGAATATGGTTACCCAATATTACTACATGAAAAAGTTATCTTGAAACATCATTTTAAATCAAATGTACTTAAGCAATATTTGGATGCGATAGATAATTTAACTGATTGATACCTCACTTTTATTTGAAATTTATTAATAACACGTAAAGGAAGTATGATGGTTTCTCAAACGATTTTAAGTAGTATTGTTCTGTAATTTTTTGTGATCACTTTCTAAGATAAGTGCTACGAAGTATGTAGACACCAAAAAATATCACTTTTGGTCATTTGTTCTTTATGATGTATACTAGAGATTTTTTACACATTTGAGGACATCTAAAAACAGAAATAAACTTTCTTTTAAAGTATACCAATTGTTTTACTGAAATAAAATTGCTTCAGGCGTCAGAAATAATTGTTTTTTCTTGTAGTTATAAAATAAACGTAAGATTATCTACTGATTTTATCATATAATTTTAGTTCTAGGAATTTTTTTTGAGATAAATGAAGTGTTGATGTTCTTTTTTTGTTTTACAAACGTCGTCTACAAAACAAAGTAAACGGTGTATTATCCTTTGAGTTTCACACGTACTTATTTTTATGCGTGTTGGCGCCAACGTTTTAAATTATTGTTTAAGGATATTTTGGAATAGTGACGTATTATTTGTGCAAAAGCTTGACTTTTTCTTTTACAATTATTGGAATGTTTGCTGTTCACGGTGGAGCAGGATATCATATTAAAGGTGTCGAACAACATTGTAAAAAGGCCGTTAAGATAGCTTTGGAAAATTCTGATGTCGTCGAAGGTGTAGCATATCTGGAGGACATCGAAAGTTTCAATTGTGGGTACGGTTCTAATCTTACGAAAAGTGGAAAAGTTGAATGTGAGGCTGCGGTTATGATTTCTGATAGGTACATATTTGGTGGTGTTAGTGTTGCGGATTGTTTAAAGAATCCGATTAAAGCTGCACATACCATTGTAAACTGTATAAAAGAAAATGAAAATTGGGAATTAACACCTCCAATGGTAATTTCTGGTGAGGGGATTAGAAAATGGGCTAGTGAGAACAATTTCAATACAGTTCCAAATGATGATCTTATTAGTGAAGGCGCAAGGAAGGGATATAATTCTATAAATAAAATGTTGTCACTGGACACTTGTGGAGGTTGCTCTATAACAAACGACACTAAATTAACTTCAATGAGTTGTGTTTCTTCAGGTGGTATTGCTTTTAAACAGGATGGGAGAGTTGGCCACTCTGTTATGTTTGGAGCAGCAATTTGGTCTGAATGTACAAAAACTGGACAGAGCGTTTCAATATCTGTTTCTGGATTTGGTGAAGCGATTTATAGGACCCATTTAGCCCAGAGATTGTCAAATGCGTTATTCGAGGCCGATGATAACAATGAAGTATTTTGCTATGTTGTTGAAAATTTCTTGAGGAAAGAATTCCTGGACTCTCCTCATAATTCTTTATTTCCTAGTGAAAGGCTGTTATGTGGGGGAATTGTTTTATTTTTAAATTCAAATACTTGTCATAGTGAAATTATTGCTTTTCATAATACACATAATTTTGTTTTTGCATTTTTTGATGGTTTCAGAGTGAGGTCTTGTTTCTCTGAACTCAAAGATGAAGGTGATTTTATGGTTTCATCTCACTTTATTAAATATCCTTTTTAATGTTTTTTTTGTTTATTATTAATGTTTTTACCATTGAAATATCTAGATATTAAGTTTTGAAAAATAACCTTCCTAAATTATTTGTTATTTTAGAATCATGGATAATTTTAACTTCCTTATGGGGATTAACGATCTTCATGAAAGAAATGATGATGATTTTTATAAAGTGCATGAGATTTTTTCTGACAAAGCATGTGAAAATGTATTTAACAGCACTGGTGTCTATGTTAATTCAGATACTTATAGTTTACAGGACCTTTGTATGGTCTTTGATGCATGCTACTCAACTATTAGAGGTACAAACATCCTCCTCAGAATTAAAGCACTGGATCGTATTTTAGATTGTAAGTACTTTTTTATAATAGTTTGTGAAACTCTTTCTTACAGTTGGCCACAAACAGTTTGATGCAATTGGTTATTATCTAACTGACTTACAAAACTCTACTAATTATCCCGTATTGGAACAACAACAAAAGTATATAGTAAATGACTTTCTTGATGATAATCTACGCAGCTAATAATATAATGTCTCGTCTCGAGGATTCTCACAAGGAGTTGTATTCGAATGCATCCGTTAATAAAATTGGTGGAGGTGAAAAAAAGATTATTGTTGACAAACTTATTCCAGAAATTAATGGACTAAGGAGTAGATTTGTTGAATATATTACTCATCTGTTTAAAAATATATCTGAAAGATCTCGTCTTCTAAGTATTGTTGAAGGATCAGGTTACTTGAATGAAGTATGTGAATTGACAGTTAATACTCTTATAAACTGTATGGATCATAGGCGTTTTGCCTACAAGGATGAAAAGGATGATCTTGTTAAAATATTTAGATCAGTTATATTTATTAGTAAATGTTTAACATCGTCGCAAATTGTCGGCGTCGGGTTATCAAAAATGCTTGAAGATTCTCAGATTCTCAGTTCCTTTACAAATTTTCATTTTGTTGATGCAATGTGTGATGCAGAAATGGACTTTCCAGATGTTGCAAACTGTTTCGAGGATGCACATGTCAAGCTGATTGAATTTTTTTCTGAAAAAGCTCCAATGGACTTGTTGAAAGAGGGATCCAGCAAAGTCTTCATTTCATCACTAAAATCTCTAACCGAAAGAAGACCAAAACTTATATTAAAAAATATATCGAAATTGGCATTAGTGTTGTTCTCAGAATGCAATTACATGTACAAAAATTGCGTTTTGTCAATTTTGGGTCAGTTAGTCATAAAGTGGGATGAAATTAATGACCACGAAGATACAAAGACCAAGAGGTTTTTTATTGAGAAAATCTTGTCATTCGTAGAGGATAAGTCATCATTGGTTCGGGCAAAATGCATTTCTATACTCAAAAGCATCATTGAGGAACGTGCTCTTGGTGATAGTCTTTCTGGTAGTGGTGTTATTAAAGTGTTGAATAAATCTTTAATGGATGAACAAACAAGTGTTAGAAAGGTAGCTTTACAAGCACTCAAGGAAGTACTTCAGAAAAACTCATATTCAGAAACATTATCGTATAATTTTGTTTATGAAAAATACTTAAAGGCTTTAACAAAATTTGAAACTGTAACTAGTACTTCTTTCTCATTTAATGAAAATGAAATATTGGACGGTGTTACAACAATATACAACACCTATAAAGAGACTACGGACTTGTCAAAGTACAGTGATGTATCCCTTGACTATTTACCGTCGCTGCTTGATGGTGAAGAAAGAATTAACTACTGTGCCACCTATATTAAAAAAAATATTGACCTTACAGTTCCATTGGATATTAATAAGGTATCTAACGATATTTTTAATTTTGTCGAAGAATACATGGAAAATGATGGGACAGATTTAGAAACTAATCTTATAACTAGACAATGCTTTGGTGAGGTTGTGCATTTTTACAATAAATTAAGTTTTATACGACAAATGGAAGACAGTTTGGAAAAAGTATTAAGTATAGCGTTTACGGGGAGCGTTTACGAAGTTAAGGAAGCTTTATCATTGTTATGCATTTTCAAGCAATTTGGAATTGATAATAGTATTTCTAGCTTTAGAAAAATTTGCCGTCTCGCTTTCAGAAAGGATGAAGATCTTCAGCATGAAGTATTTAAATGTCTAATCAGTGTTTGCATCTCGGAACATGGAAATATTGACACGAGATATAAATCAACATTACAAAATGTTATGGAGTTATTAATCGGTGATGAAGAACTTCAACCAGGGGTTGAAGAGGCGATTACAAAATTAATCATTTGTATTGAAACAACAAACTACTTCAAGCAGAAAGAGTTTATGAACAAAAAAATGTTTGAGCTTCTATACAGCAAGTATATCAATTCTGAAGAATACGACTCTACCAACCGGTTAGCTGCTATGAGACTTATCAAAATTTTATCTCGTTCAAAACCTACTATGGTTAAAGAACGACTTAATAATTTAAAAAATTTATTTATGAATGAAAGCAATCCTTCACAATTTCACGTTGAAATACTGGAAATTATATATCGATGTGCAAAAAATAACCACGACCTAACAGATGACAAATGCTTTTTGTTACATTTTAATGATGATTTGTTAAAATTTTTATTCTCGGAACTCCAAAAAAATTTTGATAACCAAAACTATGCTTTATGGATTTCTATAATGCAAAAGTTTGTAGCAATTGTGTTTGATATTTGTTACGAAACCACTTTTATCATATCTGAGTTTTTCCAAGTATGTTTAAAGAAATTAGAATTTCATCTTAGAGACCAAGTATGTTTAGAACAACTTCACGATGATACAGTCGAACTTCTGGGAAAAGGTGATGACCTTACAATGACAACTGCTTTGAAACATAAAATTGAGAGCACAAAAAAATTTATCTGTTATAGAAATAAGAAAGTTGATCTAGTTGCAATACGACTTTTGGAATTTGTTGCAGAAGTTGGTCTGCGTTTTACTGTTTACAATGATAAAGTATTTGTTCAAACATGCAGTAGTATTTTAGATACCTTAAAGAAGTTAAAAAATAATGCTAAAAATTCGGCTAGGAAATTTGAAGAATTTAGGGGAGAGATTGGAAATCTTACAACATTTGAACAAGAAATCTTAAACAATGAAGGTTTGTTCCATATCAGCGAAAATGTGGAGATGCAAGATGAAGCTTTTGACCAAGGCTTACCATCAGATGAATACTTTAAAGGCATTGCTATAAATAATGCTAATAATGAAGCTTTTTTGGAGGGAAGATTATTAGAAAGGATGATGCATGTTGCTATTTTTATTTGTCTTTCTGAAAAATTCAAGAAAGACGAGGATGATTCTATTAATTGTTTTTCAAAAGAATCTGTCAACTCAGCATTTATGGCTTTAGCCAGGCTTGCTCTTATTAATGACACTATTTGTTCAAGAATTATGGTAATATTATTTGATAAACTTTCCAAAACTGAATCCCATACTAAAATTAATCTTTTAATAACAATTACGGATCTTCTAATTCGTTTCCCAAATAACGTTGATCCATTTTCTGGTCATATTATTAAAACGTATGTTTTTAATTTTAACTATTTTAAACTTTTATTTTTTAGTGTTTTGGATGAGGATATTCGTGTTAGGTATACATCTCTTTCAATCGTTATATTTCTAATTCTTAAGAATCTTTTAAATTTCCAAAAATCTATTACTGATGTGGCTAGACGATTGTTAGATAAAGATGATGTAATTTCAAGTATTGCTCAGTACTTTTTCCAAGAGCTTATGAAGGAAGATAAAGAAACAATGAAAATTATCCCTGAATTAATTTCTGAATTGATTTTCCGTCGCCATGAAATTCCATTTGAGGAATACCAAAGTATTGTATATTTTGTTTTATCATTGGTAGAAAAAGATTCAATATCGGACTACCTTATAAATATATTTTGTGATCGTCTTAAATCTAATACATCTGGTGATGAAGTACAAAGAGTAGAGACCGCTAAACGTTTAATCTACTCAATAAGTTTATTAGATATTACTGAAAAATCATTCAAATACATCTCAATGGCTTTACCAAATTTTTCTTCTCTTATATTAATTGAACAAGAAATATGTGAATTTTTTAAAGTCATTGTTGATGATGTCGAGAAGCTTCATGCAAAAACAAATCTTGAGGACATTAAAGATATGTGTTCGAAATTCCTTCATTTTGCTAACCGTCTAATTGATGGTGATAGTGATAATGTTGCTGAAAATGAAGAACAACAACAGGAATATTATAAAGAAATTGTAGAGAGGAATAAAAAATCAAGTCGCCGAAGAAGAGCTCTACCTTTAAATTCTCAGTAAATATATTATTTCTTTTATGAACATATTTTTGTAGTACTACTATAGTGATTTATTTTATTATGTAATTTTTTTCTATGATTATTGGTTAATTATCCATTTTGTATTAGTCTTGTTATTATTTTTAAATTAAAGTTTTAGTTTTAATGGAAAATTTTGATTTTCCAGATTTTGCAAAATATGAAGTAATTTTAGGAGAAGAATTTAATAAATTCGCTTCTTGTGGACCATGTATTCTTGGTGTAGATGAAGCAGGAAGAGGTCCAGTTCTTGGTCCAATGGTCTATGGTTTAGCAGTAATAAAAGAAAACAAGCAAAAACTACTTAAAAAACTCGAAGTTGATGATTCTAAAGCTCTAACTGAAAAAAAGAGAGAAAAAATATTTTGTGAAATGAATAATGATGGTGAAATTAAGAAAAATCTAACTTATCGTTTACATGTAATTTCGCCTAGAATGATAAGTTGTAGAATGTTGATGGATAAAAAAGGTGTTTTAAATGATATTTCACATACCAGCTGTATAGATCTCATTCAAGCAGCTCTTGATGTTGGCATAAATGTTAAAGCAGTTTATGTAGATACAGTGGGACCAAAAGATAAGTATCAAAAAAAACTCCAAGATATTTTCAAAGATATTTCAATTGTTGTCTCAGAAAAAGCAGATTCAAAGTATCCTATTGTATCTGCAGCATCTATAGCTGCTAAAGTAACACGTGATAATTTAATTTCTAATTGGAATTATATTGAAGGTGACGAGTATTCCACTAAAATAATAGGTTCAGGTTATCCTGGAGGTAAGTTAAATTTTTAAATGTTAATAGAAAAATATTGTAGATATGAAAACAAGACAATATCTTGATGACAGTTGTGATAAAGTTTTTGGTTTTACATCATTAGTAAGATTTAGTTGGGATACTGCTGAAACGATTCTTCAAAAAAAATGTTGCAAAGTAAATTGGGATCCATATAATGTGAATAAGGCTAAAGAAAAGCCTGGTTCTAAAAAAAGACCTGCAGTCACAATTTTAAATTACTTCAATAAAGTTCCAAAAATGGAGTAAACTTGAAAAGAAACTTTGTAATTTAAAGAGTCTAATATTTTTGCAACATTTACCTTTAACAAAAAACTAACAAGCAGATGTATTAAATGCAAGGATTATTCACACGTTCATAAACCACAACATCGAATGTAATTAAATTAAACATGAAAATCTTAACTTAGCATTTTTATGCAAACGTTTTTACATTTATATAATTTTTAAGAAAGTTATAAACCAACCTAACTTTTTTCTTCTTGGTATATGTATGTACAGACCAAAATTTGTTTTTTATTTACTTTTTTTCATTATTGTCGTATTTTACTACGTTTTAACAAGCAATAGCCTCGCTTCGCTCGTCACTGCTTGCCCGTGGGGCTAGCGTTTTTTCCATGGATTGAAACTCGCTGCACTCGTCGCTACATGCATGAATTTTTTAAAATATTTAAAATTTAAAAACTTCAACATCTTTTGTTTTGTAGTAACACACATTCAAAATATTATACTTGTTTTTAAAACGTTTAAAATTATTATTAAAATTTTATAGATTTTTGAGTTTTAAAAGTTTATAAAAAGATTAAAAACATATTTTATCAAAATTGTTTTATTACATGTCTTTATGATTGTAGATCCATTTGGGGTTCTAAGTTTGAAAAATTTGTTACAATTCTTCAATGTAGAAATAAAAATTAAAAATATTGTTTACATTAAATTTTTAATTAGTTTAAAAATGCAAGTTGTAAGTTATTAAATATTATATAAATTCAAAATACAGATTAGTCTTAAGTTTGGTTAATTTTTTTAAATATTAATAATGTTTAACGCTGGTCATGAGTATTTCATAATTATTTAACTGAAAATATTTAATTTTAGCGATTGTTATTTTGTAATTTCACATTTTGGTTACATAAAATACAATTCTACCAATTTAATGCATACTTTTTATTTTGTTTTTTTCTTGAAAAAAAAACTTTAAAAAATGTATTATATAAATAAAAATACAAATTTCTAATATATTTAAAATGATACAAATTTTTCTCTGTTTTTCTAGGTTGATATGATTAAAAATAAATCAAAATAATTACTCGGAAACTTTTCGTATAAAAAAATTTATCTAGGCTTTAAAAAAATAAAAATATATTCAAATCAAAGTATTGATGATTTTTTTTAATAAAATACTAAAAAATTTACTTTTAAAATGAGTTTCTCAAATGTTTCGACTTAGAAATTTAGGTTAATTTTTTTTTCTGATTTTTACAAAGCATAGCAAAGCATTTAGTTATTTTTACATTTTTTAAAAAATAAGTATGGTCTCGTTATATCATAAATTTGTAAACAATTTTTAGTAATTTTAACTAAACGTAGCTAGATTGCGGCATTTTTAAACATTTTAGTTTAGATCATTTTAACATCAGAAAATTTGAAGAAAAAAAATCTATTCTATTCTAGGATGTATGGTATTCAAAAAAAATTTTATTAAATCTCAAGTAGCTAAATATAATTTGATTTTAATATTTTTTATCATTTCTTAACAATTATCATATCTTGTACTGATTAAAAAAACTTTTAATTAACTTAAAAGTTACATATAATTAAATAATAATTAATTTTTTCACCTATCCTATATACTATATTTTTAGGAATATAAATTGATATTTAAAATTGTTTAAAACAATTAATCCAATGATTTTTATAAACATTTGTTTTTTGATTTTCTTTAAAAGAACAAGTTGTTCTTGTAAATTTTTATTTTGGGGGATTACAAATTTCAATATTATTCTCACTTAAATATATGTATCTCAAAAGCAAAAATTCAAATAAAGTTAATATTTATTTTTTTATCAGAATCTTAAAATATAATTTTTATTCTAATTTCAAAAAAGAGAATACAAATAAACTCCTTAAAAGAGATAAACTTCTCTTTTAAAGTAAAGGGGAATTTTCGATCACTTAATAATTCTCAATAATTAAACCTTTTTTGATTAATTTTATTGTTATAGGTAATAAACATTTAAAATTACATCTATGTGTATAATATCAACTATTAAAACAATGAATAATATATGTTTTATATTTAGTACCTTTACATCCATATATGTTAAAAATACAACTTTGTACTGTGATGATTTCTACATGTTTTTAATTTCATTTTTTTTTAAAAATACTTTGAAAGAAATCTAAAGCTTTTTTTGTCTTAATTTCTCCACTCTACGATTATATTTATAGAGGATAAAATGTGTTGATTAATATTAAAATTTTTTGTATAAGCATTGTTTTCTTATTTCTTACTTACAAATAAATCTTTATTTTTGAAAGTGATTTAAGATTTAGTTACAAAGTCTTTTTTGATTATTACATTACTATTTTTATTCCTCTAAAAGTTACGTTTTTTGGTTATCTTTGTTACTTATCTCAATAATTAATTTGGAATTTAAGAATTTTCCTATTATGCACGTTAAGAAAACGTCACTGAGCAAAAAATCTTGAAAATTTTCATAGGTTATTTCAGATTATCTCAAGAATGGATTTGAATAGATTTATCGTTAATATCTCATAATGTGCGCAGGAAGGTTTCCACGGACAATTTTGAGATTGTGCTAATACATGTTCATTTTCTAAAGTTTTTTTTAAAAAAGAATGAAGAAAAATTTTTTTCAAAAAAAAACAGTTCAAATATAATTAAAAATATCTTGATAATAAATGATCGGATGAAGCTCATATTTATACCATTTGATAGAGAATGTTCTACTGCAAAAACGTTGTAAATAAAGCTATATGAAATTAAGAAGTTTTTAAACATTTATTTTTGAATAAATACTCGAATTTCATTTTTTCAATATTTTTGTAATCACTTTGCAACACAAAACTCATGCTTAAACTTTATCAATTTTTTGGAATTATACTTTAAATGTAGAGAAAATAAATTCGCAGATGGATTTTTTTTTGTTTTTCGAAAACTTTATTCTGTACCGAGATAATCCGTTTTGAAATTCCAGAATTTTTTTGAAAAAAGGCATTCTTGAGAAATCTCGATATCTCAAGAACAAAATAATAGAATCGAAAACTTTTTTAAAGACATGTTCTACATCTAAAATTACATGTTTCTGCAAAGTTTTAGATCAAAATAACTATTTTAAATACCAAAGATAGGTGGCTATATTTATCTTTTGTCCAAGTTTGAAAGAGTATATATTAAGAAAAAGACTTAAGAATGATATGATATTCTACAGTTTGTTAAGATTTTTAAAGTACTATATATATTAATTATCAAAACTTCCAAAATCGAAAATAATTTTCAAACAAAATTTTCTCCTCTAATATATGTTGATATTTTCCATAGTAGCAATTTTTGAAGATTTGTAAAGATGCAACTTCACAAACTATTTTTTTGGTAAAAATATGCCATTTTGCGAACCTTATATATATTATTTTTTTCATTTAAATACGCCTAGTCAATTACCTATTAAATTTTGATAATGTCTAGTAAGATTATTTCATACATTGAGTTGATAGTATCATTAGACATCTCAGCTTACAAAAATATAATAAATTATGTGGACTTTATTTTACGCGATATAATGATTTATTGTTTTTAGGCATTTGTATAAGTCGCGTGTAGTATACAAAACCATTTAAAGTAAAGTAATTTAAATTTTATATCAAATAAAAAACGATGATGTATCTTTTGCTATATGATAAATTTTTAAGCATTTTTTTAAGTTTAATTGTAAAAATATTTCTTATATAACTCCATTAATTTGTTGATTTCTTACTTTGATTCAAAAATAAATTTTTATAATATTTTAAATTCCAAGTATCTAAAAATCATATAAACTCTCTACTTTATTTATATATTTTACATAGAAAATGTTATGTTATTGTGTTAAAAAAATTTTAAAATTGCTTTTTATTTTCAATTGAGTATTTCAAGAACGAAAATTCAGATGAAACTAATACTTATTTTTTCTAATCAGCATATTGGAATGAATTATTTATTTTAGTAAAAAGAAGTACATAAAACGAAAACCATTTTAAAAGGTAAACTTTTCCTCCAATATATAGGGGAATTTTCGATAACTTATATATTTCTACGAATCAAATCTTTTTTGGTAATTTTTATTGTTTTAATGTAATAAGCATTAAAAATTAGATATATATGTGAAATTTTGAATAGAAAAATCATTATTGAGAGAAAAATAGAAGTAGCAATTTTTGAAGTTTGATACTTAATGGATGTATCTCAAGAACGGATAGTGGTATTAAGACGATCTACATGTCATTCGATAAAGAATTAAATTTCACATAGTTTCTGTAAACATTTTATATTGAAAAGTTTCATCTTTGCATACTTTTTTATCAAAATTTAAAAATTACAAAAAAAATTGACAAATTTGTTTTTTGACTAACTCAAGAATGAAAAGAGATAATTTAACGGTTAATATCTTAAAATGTTCGTAACAAATTTCTCCAGAGAGGAAAATCAAGACATTTGAAAAAAATTGACGTATTGAAACTCTTTCTCTTTCTTGAAACTAAAAAATAGCACTTTTTCAAAAAATTAAAAAATCACTTTTTTCTTTATATCTTAAGAACGAATAAAGGAATCAAGATGATATACATATCATTTGATAGAGAATTTAATTCTACATAAAAGTTGTGAAAACACTTTATTTAAAAAGTTTTATCTTGACATACTTTTTTTAAAAAAACACAAACAATTTTAGTCAGAAATTTATGGTAGTTAAAGTTACCCGATTTTCTTGAGATTATAATTAAAATTTAAGTTAAAGGAAAACTTAGATTAACTTTTTTTCTTTTTATCAATTTCCTTTTCAGAATCCTGATATATCATTTTAAAATGTGGGAATTTAGTTTTTTTTTGGTAATTTTCAAAAATTTTTAAAAAAGTTCAAAACCTCAAGAATGGACTTGAAATCCTAACTTTTTTTTATTTTTATAATATTAGTATTTAAAACTTTATATACCTGTAAAATTTCAGATAAAACGAATAACTCTAAGGGGGTTAAGAATAATACACCAAAACACCTTTAAATAGCTGTATCTCAAGAACATGACTTCAGATTAAAAAATATTGCGCTTTTCGTAATCACCGCATAAAGTTACATATATTAAGATATAAAAAAGTTTCAATATCGAAAATAATTTACACTCACTCGTTACTCCTATATAATATATAAAGATTTATTTATGAATGTGTATATGAAGATTGTTCTTATAAAATAAAAGCTACGTATTTGGTTAGGCTACTTTACATTTTATACTTTTCTACATATGATTAAATTTCTACGACTTTTATTTATAGCCAGATTTTATAGAGTTTGAGTTATTTTTATCTATTATATATAACATTATGAGTTATATTAAAAAAATATACAAAATTATAACTTTAAGACCATTGATCATCAGAATTAAGGACTTATAAATGTAGTTATAATCATTTGTGTTTAAAAAACCTCCATGACAATTATTACATTAATCGAAAATGTTCGTATAACAATGTATTTTTTTTTGATTAAGTAGTCATAAAACATTACAAGACATCAAAAATAAAAATCAATAAATTTCATTTTACATAATGTATTTATTCATTATTTGACGATATCTTTGTGTGTAATAATCATAGTCCAGAAAATACTACTATAAAAATAATAAGTATTTTGTGATTAGAATTTTTTTTCAACCTTTAAAACTTATTCTGCATACTATCTTTATGACAGATTGTAATTTTTCGTTTTTTCATGTGATTAGAACTTGACAATAAAATAATTGAGTCTACATCAAAAAGAAAAAGGTTTTTTGATACTCATGTTACTAAATATTTTAAGGAAAATTTACGAAATGATCGCTTTTAAACTACCAAACTAGAATTTGATGATACAGATTGTAATAATAATTTAAAATATAGTTTTATGTAAAGTCTAAATATGGATTATTTTAAAAAATAGTTTTAAAATGTATATAAAAATATTAGTCACCTTTATGAATTTTTTTACACCAATTTTCTACGGATTATTATACAAAATAAACACAATAATTTTTATTATTGAATTATAATACATGAAAATGATGATATTATTTTTGTAAATGAATGCATTATATAAAAAATGTATATATACATTATTTTAAATACCATGATAAAACGATTTTGACAGAATTTAAAATATATAACTATTTTGTTAATCAAAAGCTTTAAAATATATCTCATAATTTGATAAATATATGCATTAAAAAAGACTAATCATTATCAAAAAACAATAATATCGTGTAGAAAATAGTGGGAAATTTTATTATCAATATTGCAATTATACAACTAAAATATTTTTTTAAATCTAATATCCTGGAGCAGTTCTTGGTGCTGAAAAAAATGATTAAATGCTTATTATTTGGCACAACTTACCAGGACAATGATCACATTGACCTTTTTGACCTGGTTCTCCAGCGTTTCCTGGGGATCCATCAGATCCTGGATTTCCTGGTGCTCCAGGTGGACCGCCATCTCCTGGTGGACCTGGTGGTCCAGCCATTGATGATCCTGGTGCTCCCTAAAAATAAAAAATTAATAAAAGAAAAAAAAATTATTACATATAAATACTATTCTAAGTAAACTTACTGGTTCTCCATCATTTCCTGGTGCACCAGGTGGACCTGGTGGTCCTGGTGGTCCAGCCGCACCAGGAGCTTCATTGACAGGTCCGGGTTGTCCGTCAGTTCCTGGATTTCCTGGTGTTCCATCAATTCCTGGTGGGCCTGGAGGACCTGGTGGTCCTGGTTGACCTGGCATGCTTTGTCCATCATTACCACGTGGACCTGGATTTCCTGGTGGTCCTTTAGGTCCTGCATTTCCTGCTGGCCCTGGTGGACCAGCTGGACATGCTTGTTGGCAACCACCACCTCCTTGTAAATCTGCTGCTCCGTCAGATCCTGCTGCTCCTGCTTTACCTATAAGTTTTTTTAAAATTACAATGTTCTTAAATGTATTTTTTTACCTGGTTGACCATCAATACCATCTTTACCATCAAGTCCGTCTTTTCCGGGTGGTCCAGCAGGTCCTGTTGAGCATTGCCCACCTGAAGACCCACTTGATGCTGCGTTTATAGATCCTCCGCCAGAATAACCACCAGCACCACCACGTCCAGCTCCAAAGCCTCCGCCATTTCCACCAGCGCCTCCGCCAAAACCGTGGCCTGCAGCTGCAACACCACCACCGTTTGAGCCATAACCTCCATTTCCACCGTTGCCGGTTGCATATGATGCAGCACCTCTTACAACATTTCTTCTTCCATAGAATTGATTATTTTGATTATAGTAAGCTTCTCTTTTGTGTCTTGTACCAACAACAGATTCTATTTTTTGTAATTCTTCCCATAATCCTAAAAATATAGTTTCAAGAACCGATAATATTTATATACCTTGACTACGATGTGAACAAAAGTTTACTTCTGTATTCAATGATCCTTGAACATATTGAATATAGCTATAAAGCATTGGTACAAAAATAACAGCAGTGAGAAGAGAAAATGTAGTTGTTGTTATTCCAACAAATGCAAGTCTCTTCATAGATTCTGCTTCACGAATTTGACATTTTGTATCATATTCCTTAAATAATTTTACATAGTATATAGAACAATATAACTTACCATTTTTATAAAAAAAGAACTGAATGTTAGATATAAAACATCTGAATTATGACCTAACCTTTTATAGTGATAAAAATATAGTTTAATGAAAATAAATAACCTGAAATTATTTTACACATTTTTTATCATGTTCTAATATCTTTTCAGATAGTCGTTTAACGATAGGAAACTAGAATAAGACAACTTTTAGCAAAAAATTATAGTTTATTTGTAAATTATATCTTTTTAAAGGATACCTCTGTGGATATTTTAATTAAACTAGTTGCATAAAGTTACATTAAAATTATACAATTAATACATATTGTTAATATTTTTTATTTTAAAATGCATACTCTTGAAAGCCAGAAAAAATAAATATTTTAGCTAACAATTCAAATAAAAATGGAAATTATAATCAAAAGAATAAAAAAAAAGTTAAGAAATTAAAAGTATGGTAATAATGTAGCATGAGTTAGGTATCCAGTGTGTGTTGGTTGAGAATGAGGAAATGAAATAACTGTCTTTGTTGTTGATGAAAAATTAACATTACTACAATGACTCGATTCTTTTTCTTCACTGTCCATTATAACAGATCCATCGAAATTTCTTTTTTTACCTTTGTCATTTAAATGGTTGTTTGCTTTTATGCATGGAATGATTCTTTCAACAGAATCAGTAAAAATATTGATTCTTTTATCAAATGCTTCTAAATTATCGTTAAATAATTCCACACTTTTCATTGTTTTTGGAATTATTTCAATTGTTTCAACTTGTACAAAACCTTCTTTACGTAACGTCTCGCAACTTTTAATAACTTGTTCAATACATGGAGAAAATGAAACAATTCTACCGCCTCTTTCTTTAGATAAAGCCTTTTTAGCCCATGGAATGGCTTCCCATGGAGCAGGTAAATCAAGAAAAACAGCATCAGCATTATTTTCAATAACAAAACCAACTTCGCAGACGTTTCTCGCTACAGCTGTAGTAATATTTTTAAAACCATGAGTTTCGAATTCATCTATGACTTTTGTTATTCTTACATTATCAATATCGTGAGTGTATAAATGACCTGTTGGAGCTATAGCATTTGCTAACTGATGAGATAATGAACCTGATCCTGTTCCACTTTCACAGACAATAGAACCCGGTTTTAAATCAAGGTACATTAATATAGCGCCAATATCAGGAGTATATAAAATTTGTGTTCTTCTAGGTAAACATCGGGTCCATAATGCAGGGATAGGCCGTAAGATATAAACAAATCCTGCAGTTGCTTGAACTCTACTTCCAAAAGGTATCCCTATCAAATCACTATGACGAATATGACCAAAACGCATATTAAAACTTTCCCCACTTTTTATTTTTAAACTTTTAAGTTCACCATAACTCATATAAACTACTACTTCATCACCATCTTGAATTAGTTCTTCGTTATACATAAAATTGCTATTTCTTTTTTCTACAATCTCCATTTTATCACTATTTTGACTAACCATTGAATTAAAAAATTAAATTTAAGGTAAAAATTTAACACCTTCAGAATCTGTACCAATATTCATAAGTACTGCTTTACGTTTATTTTCTAACGTTTGTAAAGATTTGATAAGAATATCTTTACTAAGACCATAAAAACTTTCTTTTACAGTATCTTCTCCTTGTGTTAACTCAAAAAGTGTACAAGGTGAATTAATCAAACCGTTTTGTGAAGCCCACTCATATATTTGATCTCCCCACTCAGAAGGAGTTCTCCAATATACGTGACAACGTGTTTTTTTAGAATCCAACCACTCAATGTGCTCTAAAAAATATATAAATAATCATAACAAATAATACCTTTTTGTTCCAGGTATTCAAAAACAGTTTTGATTCCGTCTAAATTTAATCTCCTGTTTAACTTTTGATTACAAAATAATTCACTACAAGAAAGTTCGTTTAAATCTACAGTATAAAGAGATAAATGATGGCAAAAATCAATAACTAGTCTTCCCCAAGCTTCTAATTGTTTCTCTTTAGTTGTTGTGTTTGGTTGTATACTAAAAGAATTATGTAAAAAAAATTTTAAATAAGTCACAAAACAATAATTTCAATCTTACGTGTAAAACGGAGGAAAATCATAATGCCAAGGAAAATTGAAAGTTGTCGAATTAGCCATATTATTCCGGGAATGCAAATCAGTTAAATATCTGAAGATATTAAAAATTATTATGTATGTCATTTTTGCATTAGTTACGGAACAGATAAAATAATGGCAGATGTTATTATAGCATTACACGAATGAGTTATTTTTCCAAACAATAGAAAAAATCATAAAAAAAAAATAAACTAAATATTTATGTATGTTTGGGAATGTATTTTGAATGAAAATAAAAAAATACTCAATTCTATAATTCTTTGTTTGTTCTAAAATACAAAACTTTCCACTCATAATAATACAATTAATCTAGTATTCATATACATAGAAATATTTGTGGATTAACTTTTTAAATTTTATAGGTAAAGGCAAAAATATCACTTACAAGTAAACAAATTTTTAACAATGAAGTAGAAAAATGGAATTAAAATCTAGAGAAAAATAGTTAAAATTATAAGCAGTAAAGTACTTTTAATCACAATATTCTATTCTAACATTTTACACAAAATTAAGAATAATTTTATAACAATAAATGGGTATTATTTATCATTGTTGGTGAATCGTTCCTTCATGTTTTAATATACAACTGGTCTTGTAGAGAAGTCCTGTCAACTTTTTGGATATCCATTTTATATGATTGTACTAATTTTTTTTTGAAAATTGAATGTATATTCGCTTCTATTTGGAGATTACAATTATCTAAATTCTTAAAAATTTAACTTTTTCGCAATGTCCATTTTTTATTATACTGTGATTTTTTTGTCATTTACAATGGCTCGTTTTGAGGGTCTGAAATTATAATTATCAATAAATAGATGTCGCTTGTTAATTCAGTCTATATTTTTTCTCTCGTTTTAATAATGTCACTTAAATATTTTTTTTGTTATAGGGGTAATTCAATATGAAGTTAAACATCGCTTATCCAGCTAACGGAACACAGAAACTCATTGAAATTGAAGACGAAAAGAAGATTCGTCCATTCTATGAGAAACGCATGGCTCAGGAAGTCGAGGCTGATTCTCTTGGTGAGGAATGGAAAGGATACATTCTTCGCCTTACTGGAGGTAACGATAAACAAGGATTTCCAATGAAACAAGGTGTACTTACCAACGAACGTGTCCGTCTTCTTCTTTCAAAAGGGCAATCTTGCTACAGACCACGTCGTGCAGGTGAACGTAAACGTAAATCTGTTCGTGGATGTATCTATGATGCCAATCTTTCCGTTATTGCTGCTATTATTGTTAAGAAAGGTGATGCTGAAATTCCAGGACTTACTGACGTATCTGTGCCAAAAAAACTTGGACCAAAAAGAGCTTCAAAAATCCGCAAGCTTTTCAATTTGACAAAGGAGGACGATGTTTTGAAATATGTACTTCCAAGAACAGTTAGCAATGGTAAACGTGTTGTTAAACCACGCGTTCAACGTTTAATTACATCTGACAGACTTAAACGTCAAGCTAAAAGATTAGCTGAGAAAAAAGCTAGATCTGTCAAACGCAAGGAAGAAGCTCTTGCTTACCAAAAGGTTCTTGCTAAATTTGCTAAGGTATGATTATTTTTGTTGTGAACATTAATTTTATGATTAATTTAGGAGAAACAAGCTGAAAAAGCTGCAAGAAGACTTTCTTCACATAAATCTGAAAGCAAGTAAATATTTTTTTCTTGGATATGGAGTTCCTTTTATCGTTGTTAAATTTTTTGTTTAACGTTGTTTTAATATAAACATTCGTGTAATACAGTTTGTTGAGACATTTATATTTTTAATATGACAGTTAGTAGAAAAATTACAAAATTCTGTTGCTTTATCACAAACGTACATCAAGACTTACACAGTAAAGTTATGTTGTGATTTTACTAATTAAAATGTATACTTGTAGTTCTAAATTACCATTGTAAATATGGTTAGATTGTAGTGATACCGCAACTTATTGATATTTGAATGCATTCTAAAATAGTTAAAGAGGATATAGTAGACTGTTGATTTTTTTTCTATGAATAATTTAGTTCTTTACAAATTTCAGGTTACTTTTGTAATATACAAGAATTTTTTTTTCGGAAATTTCACTAGAGTCATTAAAAGAATACAAAAAAGATTGATCATTTTCTAAAGTATTTTCCTTTTTCTTCCCAATGCACGTAACTTTCGAAATTTCACACTGATATCTTCTCTGTTGATCAATTAAAATTATTATTTTCTAAAAGTAACGATAAAGTAAATTTAATAACAGATAGCCATGTCAAAAATACGGTTTGTTAGTATTTATAATTTTCACATCAATAAAAATTTTTATATTCAAATAAATAATGTATGAATGAAAACAATAATGTTATGAAAAACTTTTTTATTAACAATCAAATAATGTGATATCATTTTTCTATTAATAGAGCATTTAAATTTTGATCATAGCTTCAAATGTTGTAGATTTAGGTAATTTGTCCAATCCTTTTAATTCAGTTAATTCAATTAAACAAAATGCATTAACAGGATTTGCACCTGCTTTTTCAATAACATTTATTGCAGCACTCATAGAACCACCGGTAGCCAATAAATCATCTAATATTAGAACACGATCACCACTCTTAAATGACCCTTTTTGTACCTCAAAAATGTCTTCACCATATTCTTTGATAAATGTAGCGCTGATGCATTCTCCAGGTAGTTTGCCCTTCTTTCTTATTGCGACAAATGGTATGTTCATATGAATTGATACAATAACTCCAAAGAGAAATCCACGAGCTTCACAAGCAGCAATTGCATCTATCTTACAATTCTTAAAATGAGTTGCAATTGCTAGGGCTAAATCATTTATCAAACCAGGATCTTTAAAAAGAGGCATTATATCTCTTAAAATATATATTTGTTACAATTATATTACAAAACAAAGGACATACTTAAAAAGAATTCCTTTTTTAGGAAAATCAGGATAATCAACCAACTTATTTCTTATTTTTTCTCTAACATTATCAAAAACATCCAACTTATTCTCCATTACTTTATCAATAATAACTAAAATATAACAATACTATAATAAAGGAAAAAATAAATAAGCACATTTTTCAACACATATATATACAATATATACAAATACGAAGTTAAACACAATTGATATATTAAAGCACAAACATTAATCATATATAACTAAGTAAACATTTGAAAATATTTAAACATGGAAAAAAAGTTTGTCGTTAGAAGAAATAAAATTTCTTGGTACTGATATAAACCTGCAGCATACCGTAGATTAAAATCAAGCTATAATAATCATTTGATGAAATGACTCTATATTTAAATTTTATATATATATATATATATTCTATCTTATCTTGTATACACATTTTGATTCAATGACCTATTTAAAAGGAACTACTAACTGATAACAAGTTAAAATCTATTTATTAATTTTTTATAACCTTTTATTTTTTGAAAAATCAAATTAAGATAATTAATAAACACCGAAAACAAAAAATTAATATTAATGTTTTACACTGATAAAAAGCAAAAAAGTTTCAGAAAAATAAGCGTGGTTCCAATTAATTCAGGATAAAGATGTCCTATGACGATGTATTTATTCCTCTTTTATAATAACTTATCTTAATCATCGTTATTTTATCATTTAATATTAAACATCTTATGTAAATGCAAATCGAACATGACAAAGGCACTTTTTTTTAAACTAAAACATTCTTGTTTTATTTTTTTTAAACTTACTTACATAATATATATGACATATTCTGCTTTCATTTATTAATTATGATAAAAAAAGATTTATCTAACTGATAGTAACAAATTTTACAGCTGTTGGGATTTACTTTTCTTTTTTTTTTAAATAAACTTTGTTAGGTGTTAATGAAAATGTTTCTGTATTCTTGAAGAAACAAATGAGTTTGCTTTAGTTAAATTTAACTATGTTTTGCGAAGAAAAGTTTATACTTATCCGCCAATACGTATTTTGTTTCTTAAGCACAAGCAAGTTATTTTATATAGCATATTACATCTTAATAACATCGTTTATTTATTTTTTTAAAACATAGTGACTTTTTACGCATAAAATATACTAGAAAAATTTTTTTGTAGAATTCTGGTAAAGTATTTTAATGATATTCTTGTAAAAATTTGTTTTAAAATAATGCTAGAAAATTTAGATACTAATAACTACATACAATATCATATATTTATTTAATAGATAGAATATTTTATAAATTAACCAGAATGGAACACGATCATCATGTGGATGATAATTTATTAGTGTGGAGAATCATTTTTCTTACTATTATGGTTGTTATGACCTTCTCTATTGGAGTATTGCCTGTTAAGGTAAGTTTTATTAAATATATTAATATTATATTTAATAGATATTGAAATTTCTTCGTAAACGAGCTGCAGAAAATAGAGGAAGACAACAAGGGAGTTCAAGATTTTCTTCTTTATCATTGTGTATGTTAACATGTTTCTCTGGTGGTGTTTTTTTAGCCACATGTTTTTTGCATTTACTACCTGAGTTAAATGATCATATTAAACACGCAATTTATGAGCATCATCTTCACGTTGATTACCCATTGGCCGAACTTTTAGCATGTGTTGGATTCTTTTTTCTATTTTTTATTGAAGAATTAGTTCTAAAATTTATACCTGGGGCTGGTCACGGACACTCACATTCTCAACCCCTGGAAAAACCATTTTTAAAAGTTTCTGAAAATGAACTTGAAACTTCTTCATTTATGAATACAAAACCACAGCATTTTTTAGAAGAAGAGCATGGGAATGGAAAGAAACATCTTTTGAAAACCATTGATGAAACAGAAAAAGACTTAGAAAAAAATCAAACACCGATTCAGAAAGGAAAAGCAAATGATGATAATGATAATTTTAGCTGTAAATCATTAGCTTTCGCTGAACCTGAACGTTGCGAAACAGATTGTCATAAAATTGATGAGCATCCACCTATTCGTATGAAATCACATCCACATAGACATTCGCATGGGGTGAGATCAATAACTTTCTTACTAGCTATTTCTTCACATTCTGTCATTGAAGGATTAGCATTTGGAGCAATGAATACTAAAAAAGGACTTCGGGCTCTTTTTATTAGTCTTATGATACATAAATTAATTGTTGCATTTTCTATGGGTTTACAGTTAGCCAGAACTCATGCACATAATATCAAATGGGTGATAGTATCAATGTTTATTTTTTCTATAACTTCTCCAATTGGTGCTATTGTTGGAAGTTTTGTACATAATATTGAGAACGAATATTTAAAAGACATTCTACTTATGATAATGCAGGGATTAGCAGTTGGTACATTTTTATATGTCACATTTTTTGAAGTTTTAATCAACGAAAGAAATAATGAGCATAATAATTTTTTAAAGTTGACATTAATAGTATTTGGTTTTTCTGTTATTGGATTTTTAAGATATTTTGATCAACATGAACACAATCATTCTCATGATAATGAAATGAGTATGCATTCTCATGATCACTAATGATTATTATATTTCTACATTGTCTATCTATATTTTACTTTTTAATCATTTGTATATTTACATAATGTAATATGAATGAAATAAATTATTTTATCTGTAATAATTGTATAGTTATACAATAATAGTTTTATAAAAAAATATATAAAAATATAGATAAATATCATTATCAATTATATGCTCAAATTGTATTTGAACGTCATTAAAGAAAATATTTTAGTTTCTATGACAACATTATTACATGAAGAATTTTTATTACTTTGAAGCTCTATAAAAGTAATTAATGTAATTTAAATACGTAAAAATTATTTGTAATAACATTTAACAAATTTTGAAATGTGCTAGTTATACAATATTGATAAATCATTGAAAGAATTCGTGTAGAAATTTTAGCTAAAAGTAATAAATAATGATGTTTAAAACACTTACAAAATTATCTGTTTTTTATATTAACTTATGTTTAATTTTGTTCTTTTTTCTAAAATTTTTTCATATATGGTCAAATATTGTAAATTAAATAAAAAAACTATATTTAAATAACTTTTATTTGCAATGCAATTCATTCGATACTGAGAAATATTAATAAAAAGTACTACTTAATAATTTATTATTAATATAAATTATAATGGCATTTAAACTTAACAAATCTAATTTTGGTATTTTTAAATAGTTCGTCTTTGATTCTAATAATCTATTTTTCTTGTACCCATTAAAATTTAATTTTTATTAACTTTTTTACTTTTTTTATATAATAATTTGAAACAGTAATATTTAACAAAAAGAATAATGGTCTCTTAAAAGTATTTTATTATATTGCTTACTATCTATAAAAAATAATTATCAAATATTATTCATTAAATAAAAATTTTGTTTAGCATTAGTTAAAAATACTTCTATGCAGTCCTATTTCTCGAGTTTATCGTTTTAATTTTTTTTTGTCGAAAAACTTTTTTATCTTGTGTTTCTCAAAAAGTGTAATTTCAAGTGTCAAGTTATATAAATGCAACTATTTAAGTACAATTTACAGCTCTTCAAATTATTTGATGTTTAAAAATTTTCATTATTATTTAATAAATACAATATTTAAATATTACTTGGTCATTTTAATCAAAACTTTTAGAATAAAAATGACAATTTTTACTACAAACATTTTTAGGTAACATTTATAAAAACTTTGAGACTATTATAGCAGCAAGTTTATATATTAAAGTAATGGTTTAAAAGATTTGTTTTTTTGTTAACTAGTTTATTATACTAAAGAATATAAATAAATTGGAATTGAATAATCGGTATTAATAGTAAAATTCTTACATATTTAACTTTGTTTACAATTGAAAACCGTATCTAAAAATTATTATTTTTTTAAAATTGTTACTCATAATTCTCATCAATTATACTTTTTAATGAATGTTTAAAAATAAATATAATTCTTTTCTTATCTATATTCTTAAAGTATACATTATAACCTTCAATAATTTATATTTCTATTATTTTTTTAATAAAAATTCCATAATCCCTTTAAATTTTGTAAATTTGTAGATGTTATCAACAATAATGTAATACAATATATTATCTAATACTTAACAAACGAGTATATTTAAACATTTTTGATATATGAATATATTTGATTTTTATTTATAATTAGCTTCATATTTTATTTAACTTATTGTATATAAATTATTTTATTACTTAAAAGTAGGTTAAAATTTTAGCTTTAATATCAAAAAATTGTCCCAATGATATCTACTTAATATTTGGATCTCTTTTTTATTTACTTTTCTTAAAACCAACTATACTTTAATGTTGAGATCTTTGTAAATGCTAATACAGATGCTTGAATAATTAATGTATTTTAGATGAAGCAAATTATGAAATTGTTAAAGTGTACTTTATATAATTATTAAATGAGAAACTAAAAAATAACAGATGTTGTATAATTATTACGGAATTTATTTTATATATTTCCATAAAAATTATAGATTTTAACATTAATTGTAAATTTTAGTAATCATAGTCTTTACAATTATCATATAAGCTTATTATTATATTTTTAAAAAAGTTATGACACGCTCAATTTGTGCTTGTTGTCAGTTCCTTCGTAAAGATAAACCTATTCCTAATAGTGAGGATTTAGAAGCCGGTGTAAAAAGTGAACTTAAAAACAATATTCCTATTATGTTAGACATAGAAAGTTTAGAGCTTAAAAATAAAGAATTATAATACTAAAGACAATTTTGTTACTATCAATGAAAATTCTAAGTACAATAATGATATTTTTCACACAGCAAGAACAGCTCGTGAAGACATTGTTAAAGACTACAAAACTATGGAGCAGTTAGTAAGAGAAATAAGAATAGATCACGGTTTGTTAAAATAAATTTTATATAACTATTAATATTTAAAGGCATAGTAGACACACCACGAATATCAACAATAGATATTACACCAGTAGAATCATTGAAAATAGATACAGGTATGTTTGAAATAACATCTGTAGAAACTGTAATGATATCTTTTTCTTTAATAAATTATTACTAACCATTCTCTTTAGTTTCAAAGAATCAAAATAAAATTAATTATAAAAAATGCTATTTTCAAGTTTAATAATCAGAAAATTCTTTCCTACTTTTAGCTGAGAAAATGTTATCAAGATCAGTCTCAAGTATCAGTTTTGAATTTGAAAAAATTAACTCAAAATCACCTATATCAGGTTTAGGATGTAAGACCAATATGATATCAGAAATATCACCTGTTCGACAAGAATCTGGTTATGAGAGTTGTACTTTTGAAGATGTCTCTCTTGACGAGGTTAAAATTAATAATACTGAATCATACAATGATGATGTATTGAGGAAAAAATGCTACATTTTATGGGTATATGTCTACAATACCACAAAATATTTATTTACTTTTTTCATACATATATTTTATATTTGTATCGACAATTTTTAAAGTTGTGAGAAAAATAACAAGATAATATTTTTAAAATTCATATTTTGATATATTTAAATAATGTAATTATATAAATGAAATTGCAGTAAAAATATATATTTATAGAATAAATTTTATTAAGTAATTATAAATATAAAAAATTTCAAAAGTATTAATGAAGTTTATATATTCACAAAACATTAGCAAATATATTGATGTCGATTAATAAATGACCCGAATTATAAAATATTAAATCGCATAATATTGATACAAACTACAATTATGAACATGTACTTGTTCCTGTACTTGAGCCAGATATTAATCTTTTACTACTATTATTGTCTTCATCATTTATAATCTTTCCTACATTTACTATATTAATGTTTGATGTACTATTTTGAGAAATTTGTCCAATACTCTTGATTTTTGAACTTTTTTTTGAACTCTTTAAGCTTCTTAAAAGAGGATTACTATTTTCTTCATATACTTCTGTATTTTCAGTAATTTTTATTTTATCACAATACATAGAATATTTTTGAGTGTTAAATCCTTCGATAGAACTGCTTCTAGGTTCTTCTACTGATAAGCATGATAAAAATGAAGTTGAAGAAAATAGACGTCTAAAGGCATCTCTAAATTTTTTACTCATATGATTATATAAAATTGGATTTATAGCACAATTAATAAATATCATAGTTTTTGAAAAAAATATATACCAATCTGGTGCCCATTTTATTTTAGAAAATGAATTATACATTACCATTGCACGATAAGGTAACCAACAAACAGCAAAAACTACAACGACTAATGCTAACATTTTTATAACCTAAAATAATTATATTAATATATTATTATTGAAAAACATACTTGATTATTTGCTTTTAATCCATTTATCCTATTACTAGAAACAAAATCAACTGACTCTGTCTCATTAAATAATTTTGAAATACCTAAACATTGTCGTTTCTTATTATTGTTGTTTGTTTGACAAGTATGTTTCATTCTATTTTTACTTAATGTATAGGCAATTTTTCCATAAATCAGAAAATATAAAATCATTGGAGATACATAAAAACCAAAAAAATCTCCTAAAAACATAACCTTATATGTCCAATTGTCTCTAGCTAGTGAAAAATTGCACTCAATTCCATATTCATCTCTTCTTAATGATGCTAGGTATAACCAAGGCGAATTATATAGCACACAAAATATCCAAATTCCTAAAATAATATGTTTCGCTCTTTTAACAGTGCAAATATAACGAGCTCTAATAGGATGACATATGCCAATATATCTTTCGATGGTAAAAGCAGCAATTGATAAAGAGGAAGTATTAATTGACAAGAATGGAAGATACGATGATAAAGCACATCCAATGGAACCAAAAACAAAGTTTGAATTATGCAAATATGACAACTCAGTTGGAGCTGTACATAAAAAAAATAAGCAGTCAGATGTTGCTAAAGAGCATAAATAACAGTTCGTTGGTGTTATCTAAAATTTTCATATTAAAAAAATTTTTTTAATATATAACTTACCATTCCTGGAACTTTAAATACTACAGTAATAACTAGGATATTACCAATAATTCCGGCAATGCTTAGTATTGAAAATATAAATGTCATTATCAATCTTGTATGAATAGGCCAAAATTCATCATCCAATTCATCGATAACGGTATAATTAGTATTCATGGTTTTAAGGTATGTTTGAAAAAATTTTAGTGCATTAGTCGTTGGGTTTGCATTTAGATTTGAAATCATTTCAATCAAAATATCTTTGTGATCATAACATTCTTCAAAGCTTAATAATTCCTGAAGTGTTGTATTAGGTGAAATATTAGTAATTGTTGGGCATAATTGATTTATTGAGGAAATTGGTGAAACATTTGCCATAACTAAAATTGTAAAATATAATAATAAAATAAAGACAACAAATTTACAGTGTAGTAAAGAATAGAATTAGTGAGTGAAAGATAATTTGCTTTAGATGAATACAAAGATGTAAATGATAGGAATAATATTAGTACTAAATGAAAAGTCTTAAATTTTTAACTATAAAATTGCTAAGGAATCAAGTTCTTATTTTTTTTAAAATAAATAATTTTATTACTTATAACCTTATATAATAATAAACTTATTTTTTTATTTCTATAAACTAGAAATATTTTTGTTTGTTTTTGAGTTTAATATGATCATACTACGAAATTTTTAACTTGACTAAGACATATTTTAATTAAATAGTTATAAAACAACTGGTTTAATTACAAACTTTAAATATTATTATTCCACAATTATAAAGTTTAAGCAAGAATAAACTTTTATTTATATTTTTTAACAATAATAAATTAAGTAACATTGTCGTATAGCACAAAAAATATATAAATAAAAATAAAAAAAATTTATATAAATTATTTGTATATCATTTTTGGTAGAATAAATAATTTTTCATTATAGAAGCATTATTTAATAAGATTACTAAGTGTTGTTAATACCTCTAAAATTATATAACAATATTTACGTATTTTGTACAAAAGTAAAATATATCATTCATTAGTGACTAATAAAAAACATTTTATAACAGAATTTTTTACTAGATAAAACATAAAATGTAATAGATATTTAATTAGCTTCATTTTTCAGTATAATGATCTATTTGTATGAATATTATCCTTACTTTTGTAAGTACCATGATAATTAATAGGCATCACGAGAAAATTATATTATAATTATGGGACAAAGTAATATCATTTGATCATTTTCTTTTAATCGCATTTAAATCAACTCTGTTATATATATATATTTCCTGTTTACTCATCTTTTGTAATTCTTTTAACAATGAAGTAATATTATAGATTTACTTTCTTACTCTTGTAATTTAATTTAACTAATATGTAAAATTTATAAACTTAATGAAAAAATGTTATATTTTAGAAAAAATTTTAAAATATTTATAAATAAAAAAATTAATTTGTCTAACGTCAAAAAACAATAGAAATGTTTTGATTAAAGGTATTTATTTTATTATTCTAAGACAAATACAATCTTTGATGTATGTTGTATTAATGTACTAAAAACTTCAGATATTAATAAATATATAATTGTAATGATTTGTTATTAAAAGTTTCGTAGAAAAATTCACTTTGGCAAAAATTATTCTTTGCCTTTTTATATGCTAACATTAATAAAATTGAACAAAATTAAAATATTCTGTACAGCACAAATTATAGAAAGTGTAAAATTAAAGAAAAAATTTTTTTTACCAAAACAGAATATAAATTATGTTTTGAAAGATTATGAAATAATATATAAATATAATTGATAATATCATATACATTATATTTTAGTAAATAACATTTTTCGCATTAAAAATTTGTGATTTTATAATTCTTTACAATTTAAATGTCCTTTATTTCATACATAAATACGGTAGGTTAGAAATGATATTATATGAATAAAGACAAAACGAAAAATGATAAGTCATATTTTTAACCTTTTCCTGATTACTCTTGTTCACTATATTATATTATAAAAAAACAAAACAAAGTATTTTAGAGGCAGTGAACGTTTACCTGAAGTATGACTACACAAGGAATATAAGTAAACTAACTTTGTAATTAATGTTAAGACTAAATTTTTTTTCATATTAAACATTATATTAAATAAAGGAAGAAATCACATAGATAAACAAAAATAAGAAATTATATATTATGAGGGATAATTTTTTGTTCTATTTTAAAAGACCAATGTCATTCATTAATATAAAAATTATAAAAAATAAATTGATAATAATTTATTTGTATAGGAATACACATAACTTTATGATAATTATGGTAAAATTTTACAATAAAATATTTAATTATTAATAAGTGGAGTAGAAAATTTCCTATTGAATTAAAAAAATTAGAAAATGATTATTTTTTTAATTGTTCAAAATTTAATATATTTATTTGTATTAAACAAATACGTTACAAATGTGTAAAAAAATATGATTACCTCTAAATTAATGGAAACTATTTCGTATATTTAAAAAAGGAAATGTTATATGTCCTTTTATTTCTTATAAAAATTTTTTCTCTTTCATCATTGGCAAAAACAAAGATTTGGATAATATATTCATGATGATGACATATTGTGAAACAAGATACATTTGTGCACTGTATAATATTTTAAGTATTTGAAGTAATAAGAAATAGAAGATGATTATATTAAAGATAGATTTTAAGAAAATTATTCTTTATAAAAAAAATCCTCATTTATAAGAATAATGATAAAAAATTCTTACAGAATATTTTCATACTACTATAATGTTTCTATTAAAATTGTTGCATTATCTGTAATAAAATAAATACTGAATAAACTAAAAACACTAACTTTAAAATTTTAATTAATAAAAGTACTTAAAAAACGAAAATTAATGGAGGCATTTTTTAAATACGTTAATGCATTCAAATAAAAAAAGTAATAATTTTTCTTTAGTATTAATATAAAATTAAATAATGATGATGTTAGATATAAACAGTTTATCAATATATCAATTTTTCTTATTTATTTAGATATAATCGTATTAAATACTTCTCAATATATATTACTGATAAAATTATTATGATTAGTTTATGATTGCTGGAAATTACATGATATTCTAATAGACAATTAATTCAATTTGTAAGAACTTAAATTAATAGATAACAACAACAAATGTTTGTTTTATAGTAATGAAATTCAATATTTTTATTTTTTCAAAAATAAAAAATGCATAAGAATTATAAATAAATTGAAAATTTATTATCAAGAACATTTGTTTACATTTTTCTGATTTTATTATTGTTTATACTTTTGATAATATAAAAAAATATCATTACTACCTATTATTTTGAAGTTTAAAAATTTATTTGATGTGAAAATGTTAGAAAAGTTAAAATCTTTATATCAATATGTAACGTTAAACCAATTAAGTGAAAAACTTTATAGCAATTTTAAAACATAAAGATTATTAAAAACAATTTTATAATAAAGTTAATAAACTAAGTCTCATCAAAAGTTTTAGGTAAACATGCAGAATTTGATTAAAATATGACATATGTTAGTAAAGTAAAACATTTAGAAAATATGTTAAACAAAAATTAGCATGAATAAATATGATTGATTTTTATAAAAGTAACAATAACTTACTATGGTTCAGAACATTAAATATTGAAAAAATCATTCCACTTTAATTTTATGAATTTTTACCAAAAACCATTTAACCATTGATAATTTAGCATGCAAATGATAAATTTTAAAGTTCTATTATGAGAAGCTTAAAAATTTAGAAATAGCCTGAATAAAAAAAAATCATATATATGTATATTATATTAATATAAGTAAGATTATTTTTTTAGCATATGTATATTTGTAGAATGTCGGTATAATAATACTTTATTAAATATTGTCAAAGAATAAATAGCATAAAAAAGTACACATTTAACGAAGAAAATTTTTAAATATCTTATATTTAAAATAGCAAATTTTAGTAAAAAAGAACGCTTTTAAAACTTAATGCTTTTATTAGGGAAGTAATAGTCAATATTATTATTTTGAAATCTTCTGTTATTTCACAAAAAAACACAATCATTTTATAAGTTTAAAGTTATTTTATTAAAAAAAACAAAAAAGTATAAATTATGTCGTTTATATTTTTTTTTCATTAATAGCCGATTTATTAATACTAAAATAATGTCATTGTAATTCAAAATTAGCAACTATAGATAGTCCTTTGATTGCAAATATCAACCTGCATAAATAAATAACGTATTAATTTGCGGAGATATAGTACTGTTAGTAATCATTTTAGAGATGTTAAACAAACTTTAAATAACTAATAAAATAACTACAAAGATAAATTTTCAAACTTTATGAAATTTGATACAGTCAAATGGTTAAAAATTTAAAGCTAATTACTATAAGTAAAAAACAATAAGAAAAATTAATATATCTTTCAATTTCCTCAAAAATGCAGTTAGCTAAATTTCTAATGAAGAGTTATTAAAACATCTGTATACATTTTTGTTATAAATGAAAAATACTAATTATCCAATTTTGTTTTTAGCTAAATTTTGTTTTTCATTTCAATCTATCTCTATTTAAAAAGTTTACAGTAATAATTTTTAAAACCTAATATCGATAAACGTATTTTACTATACTTTTCTCCGTAATAAAAATAATCTCAAAAAATAAATTTATATTAAAAACCATAAATTTAAAAATAATTTATTGTTACAAAAAACACATAAAAATAACGTAACATATAACTTCATTTTCGACTAATCTTGAGTACTATTATCTGTAAATATATTTATTTTATTTTATAAAATAATTGAATTGGAAAAAAACAAAATAGATAATATATTACTCCCCTAAAATTATATCTAGAATATCCCTATAACTATAGTCTTTAATATGAATTCAATTTAAAATCACTTGAAATGTTGTTTTTTCTGGTTTCCCAATTAATCAAAAATTGCTCTATTATTTTAATATTGTCTACCCACAACCATTTTAAATCATCGCAAACTTTTTTCTGCTTTTGATAAAAATAATTTTATTAAAAGTTTAAAGAGCTGTTTTAAGATATCATCTTCTTTGTCAGTATATTTTTCAGCTGCGTTGTCATCAATATTATTAAGACTCTTCCTCCAATTAATTAATAAGTTAGGTTCTAATAAGCATAAACGAATATTTGCTCTTATAGAATAAGTTGGCTCAATGTCAGAAGCAAATAATGTACTGCAAACAATATTACATAAATGTGTAATCTTTAAATATTAAACTTACAAAGGAAAATTAGCATCAAGAATTGCTTTTTTCTGTCCACTACTAACTTTGACTTTTAATTTATCTAATAAAATAAATAATAAGTCATGATTTATCTTCAGTTTATTGTGAATATTGCTCGGTAAGGTAAATCCATACTCAATCCATAGTCTTCCATTATCATGTCCTCCATAACAAACATATACTTGTTGTCCTTCAGGTATGCTACGAGTAGCAGAGATACAATATCTAGAAATCCTTGGAAAATGACTAGCAATGGTATTAGCATTACATGAATGATTTAACATATCAATAAGAGGAATTACTGCTATAGTATCACCATCACTATTATCTAACAATTCGTGTTCTTTATTTTCAACATAAATGCAACGTGTATTCACTATTTGCCATGCCCATATCAAATGGGACCTATCAAAATGTTGGCATTCATAGATATTTGAAAAAATTTCTTTTATTTCCTTTAATTCTTTCTGCTGGCTAAACCAAAATTCTCTTGTTTGAATAGGTAAGAAATCAGGATTTAAATCAGGCATTGAGATTATTGGTGTATTAAATGTTTTTGGCAAAATATCAATATAAGGTTTAAACTTAGAATTGGAATCTTTAGATTCTAACGCAAAAAATAAAACAAGCAAATGTAGTGGTTTTAGTTTATAACTAAAAGTATTATTTTGGGAAAAATTCAACTTACTCCATACATATATCTCTATATTTTTTTATACCGATTATTTTTCCAGCAGTTATTAATATTGAATCTGGAATATTAATTACATTTTCATTTTCTCTAAAACATCTATTCGTATATATACTATATCCTATATTTTCTCCATCATATCGTAATTCATAGTCCCCAAATTGAACACCATTATCTACTAGCCATTTTTTAAAATTTTCAACCAAAATTTGATGAGAATATTCCATTAATAATATCAATCAATTAATAAATTATAGTAAAGACTAACGATTCTAATCTCTCTACGATTACCTTTAACATATAGCTTCAAGTAGTTTACATATACCACATCTTCTTTTAATCAAGCCTTTTGAGTATATATTTTACCAACAATAAATATAGGCTGTCTCCTGTTACAACATTTTTGGAATAATAATGTTCTGTCCCTATAATAATAATTATTTTTTAGATAGTTTTATATATTTTTCTTAATTTAGTTTTATTTTTATTGTTATAAAATTTATCTTCAATGTGGATTTAAAATATTAAAATATTATTTTGTTTGCGTATTTGTTAAATAGTTATTCATTTAAATTTTTATTTGTGAATTAATACATTTTTGTAGGATGCCACCAAAAACCTCAAAGAAGGCAGATGCTAAAGCCACAAAGGCTCCAGCTAAGAAGAAGGAAGGATCTGGGGGTAAGGCTAAGAAGAAGAAGTGGTCTAAGGGAAAAGTCCGTGATAAACTTAACAATATGGTTCTTTTTGATAAACCAACATACGATAAACTTTACAAGGAAGTAAGTTTAGAGAAATAATTAAGTATATTCATCAAAAATTTTTTCTAGGTCGTTACATGTAAACTTATTACTCCATCGGTTGTTTCTGAACGTTTGAAGTGTCGTGCTTCTCTTGCTAAAGCTGCTTTGAGAGAACTTCATGCTAAAGGACTTATTAAACTTGTTGTTAAATCAAGTTCTCAATTGGTCTATACTCGTTCCACCATGGTTGACGATGCCGAATAATTTGTTAATTTTTTTCAGTCCTTCTTGTTCTTAAATAAATTGTTGATATATATATTTTTTATTATTTTAAATTTCTTGATCTTTCTGTAGTAATTTTATTTTCTAAACGCGTACAAGTTACATGAGATTTTCCGAGATAAATCGAGGATTTATAGTTAAAAAATATAACTGTTCAATTATATATGAATATTATTATACATATAAATTCTAAATTTCTATTAAAAATATTTTATTAAATTTCAATAGGATTCAATATTGTTTTTACTATTCAAATATCATGTTCAATGCAGATAAAATTTCACTAATAGGTGTATATTTAGTGTTAATTTATTTGCTTGTATTTTAAATAATGATTCACCATTATAGGAATAATTTGATATTTTTGCATGATATAAAATGCCAACAAAATAATGATGTTAGTTTGAAAGATTAATATATCAATTTTTTATATTTAGAAATGCTTTGAATGTCATGCAGAAAATCCAACTTGGGTCTCTGTTTCTTATGGAATTTGGATTTGTCTATATTGTGCTGGAAAACACCGTTCATTAGGTGTACATATATCATTTGTGAGATCAATTGAAATGGATGCTCTAACTGATATTGAAATTAAAAAATTATTAGTCGGTGGGAATGAAAGAGCAAAATTATTTTTTTTACAATTTTATAAAAATTATTCAGAAAAGCATAAAGAATTAACGAAAGATAATTTTCAAAAGATATATCATTCATTGACAGCTGAATTGTTAAGAGAAAAAATAAAAGTTGAATCTGAAGGATTTATTTGGCCTATTGAAAATGCTTTAATAAGGTTGAAGGAAGCAGAAAAATGTGAATACTTAGAAGATGAAGAAAAAAACAAAACTTTAGGTATTGATGTATGGAAATTTCAAATTTTGGATAACAGTCAAAAAAACAAAAAAGAAAATAAAAATTTTAAAAAGTTGTTGTTTAAGAATTTTAATGCAATGTCTTACATCTATCGTTTAATTAAACGTAATTAACTGCATTTATGAAAATAATGTAATCTGACTTTTATATTTAATAATGTAATATACTAAAATGTATACATAACGAGTAACATTAATAAAATATGATTAAAGTTGCATGTGTACTTTTTATTATTCAGCATAAAGAAGTATTTTTAAATCATTTAGAAATTTTTATCATAACTATAAAACTTTAGGTATATACGAAGTTAAAAAATAAAGTTAACAGTTACTACAAGACGTTTTTAACAAATAAACTACAACCAATTGCAACAATATTAACTTTCTCAAATAATTTGAATGAAAACTCAGAGTTTTAGAAAATTGTCTTTAATTTTATATTTGTGTAAAAAAACTTTTTAATATAATATAAAATAAGTAGTATCAAGCATTATAAGTATTAGAAGTAACACGACCTCCTTTTCCTGTCCAATTGGTATGAATCCATTTACCTGGCTCACTCAACAACTCATATGTATGAGCGCCAAAATAGTCCCTTTGAGCTTGAAGCAAATTTGCAGGTAATACTTCACTACGATACCCATCGTAAAATGCTAAAGCTGTTGAAAAGGCTGGTGTTGGAATCCCTAATTGAACAGCTGTAGAAATTACAGTACGCCAAGATTCTTGAGCTGTATTAATAGCCTCTTTAAAGAAATTATTTAAAAGAAGATTATCTAGCTGTGGGTTTTCATCAAATGCTTCTTTAATTTTTCCTAAAAAAACAGATCTTATAATACAACCACCTCTCCACATAAGAGCAATAGCTCCGAAATTTAATTTCCAATTAAATTGACGTGAGGCTTCAGCAAGTAACATAAAACCTTGAGCATATGATATAATTTTCGATGCATACAAAGCTTTACGAATATGTTCAATAAATGTTTTTTTACAAGAAATTAATGATTCTGGTTTCTGATTTGGTCCTATCAAAACTTTTGAAGCTTTAATACGCTCATCTTTTATAGATGACAAACAACGTGAAAAAACAGCTTCACCGATAAGAGTAACTGGAATACCATATTCTAATGAAGCAATTGCTGTCCATTTACCAGTTCCCTTTTGTCCAGCAGTATCCTTAATCTTTGGTAAAATATGCTCACCTTTTTCATCTTTGTATCTTAAAATGTTAGCTGTTATTTCAATTAAAAATGAATCTAATTCTCCTTTATTCCAATCATCAAAAATATCAGCCATTTCATCATAACTAATATTTAATGCGCTAGATAATAAGTGATAAGCTTCTCCAATAAGTTGCATATCTCCATATTCAATTCCATTATGCACCATCTTTACAAAATGTCCAGATCCAGCTTCTCCTACCCAATCGCAACAACTTTCTCCACCTACTTTAGCAGATACACTTTGGAAAATATCTTTAATATGAGGCCAAGCTTCATGTGCTCCTCCAGGCATTAATGATGGTCCAAAACGTGCACCTTCCTCACCTCCACTAACACCAGATCCAACAAAATAAATTCCTTTTTCTTTTAATTCTTTATATCTTCTATTAGAATCTGTATATTCACTATTTCCTCCATCAATAATAATATCTCCGGCATCTAAAAGTGGAAGAATACTTTGAATTGTTTGTTCTGTTGGACTTCCAGCTTTAACCAAAATCATAATTTTTCTTGGTTTTTTTAATTTTTTAACCATATCTTCTAGACTGGTAGCTCCAATAATTTTTGTTCCTTTGGCTTCATTCTTCAAAAAATCTTCAACTTTTGAAACAGTTCTATTAAATGCTACAACAGTAAATCCATGATCATTCATATTTAGAATTAAATTTTGACCCATAACAGCCAATCCAATAACAGCAATATCTCCAACAGCTTCAGTCATTGTGTATCTGAAATATGATATATTGTTGCAAAAAATCAATTATTAAAAATGAAAACTAAATCTTAACATTTTAATGATTCATAAATAATATAAATTAGGTCAAGGTCAAATCGATTTAACAATTTTATACAAATAGATTAGCTTATAATATCTAATGACTTAATATAGAAGAGATAACAATTTTATCAAAAAAATTGTCTTTTGACTAAATAAATATAATGTGTGAATATAATTCTGATGAGGTGACTTGTTAAATACAACATGTTAATTCTTATCAATGATATACATTTTTGAATTGTAAAAAATAAATTAAAAAGAATAATTGTCTTTGCAGAAATTATGTAGATAATTCTATTTTAAATTAGAAACTGTAAAAAAGTAGCCTGTATACTTAGTCAGTGAAAATAAAATAATGTTTATGATTTTTCTAAATGTTATTAATAATGCTTTAAATAAACAAAATTGAATTGAAATATAACAAATTCTTTCGATATACCATTACTGAAATGATCCCTTGATATTATATATTAAAACAATAAACTAACTATTGACAAAACGTATATCATAAATTAATATAAAGCATATTTTTCAATACCGCCCCTTAGTACATCTCACCACATTACTTTGTTTTATGAAGAAAATCTGAAAGCAATTACGATACAGTACGCTATTCCAAGAAGGAAAATTCTTTTAGTGAAGTTTACAAATTCAATATGTTTCTTCTCACCACTCTTTCCCGTTCTTTACAAGCATCTTCTAGTAAGTAAATCAGTTACATCTTCAAATACTTTTATTTTAGAAGCAAGTACGTGTGTATCACGTTTTGCCACACCAAATTTAATTACTTTCGAAGCAACTAGATGTTTAGCCGTTCCAGGTGGAAAATCTACATTTAAAAGAAATAAACCTCATTTAAATGTTGGAACTATTGGTCATGTTGATCATGGAAAGACAACATTAACAGCTGCAATTACAAAAGTGTTATCAGTACAAAAAGGTGCTAAATATAGGAAATATGAGGAAATTGATAATGCACCTGAAGAGAAAGCTCGTGGTATTACAATAAATTCTTGTCATTTAGAATATGAAACTGACAAACGCCATTATGCTCATATTGATTGTCCAGGACACGCTGATTATATTAAAAACATGATTACAGGTGCTTCTCAAATGGAAGGTGCAATTGTTGTTGTTGCTGCTACTGATGGTCCCATGCCACAAACACGTGAACATTTACTTCTTGCATCTCAAGTAGGTATTCCGAAAGAGAATATAACTGTTTTCTTGAATAAAATTGATGAAGTTAGTGATAATGAAACTAAGGAACTTGTGGAAATGGAAATTAGAGAATTACTCAACGAATTTGGATATCAAGGTGATAGTCTTCCCATTATTTGTGGGTCTGCTCTTTCTGCTTTAGAAGATAAAAATCCTGAAATTGGTGTAGAATCAATCAAAAAATTACTAGATGTTTTAGATACACAATTTGTTATTCCAAAAAGAGAAAGTAATACCGAACCATTGTTTGCAGCTGAACATATTTATACTATCCAAGGAAGAGGTACTGTTATTACAGGTAAACTTGAAAGAGGTACCTTAAAAAGAAATGATAAAGTCGAAATTGTTGGTTATGATCGCGAGGGTATCAAAACAGTTATATCTGGTCTTGAATCATTTAGAAAAACAGTTGAAGTTGCAGAACCAGGAGATCAACTTGGAATTCTTTTAAGAGGTATTTCTACAAAAGATGTTAGAAGAGGATGTGTTCTTCTACCACAAGGCCATAAGCATATAGTTACTGATAGAGCCAAAGCTCAATTGTATATTCTTAAACCTGAGGAAGGTGGTTCAAAGATGCCTATTGCTAATTACTTTACAGAACATGTATTTTCTCTTACTTGGGATAACTCAGCAATTTTAAAGATCATTGGAAAAGATTTTATTATGCCAGGAGAACATGGTGAAGTTGAACTTTTGCTTAGTAGTAAAATGTTCATAGAACCCCAACAAAGATTTACAATTCGTAAAGGAAATACGACAATTGGTACAGGAGTATTTTTAGATTTATTAGAACCACAAACTGAAGAACAAAAAAGTTCAAAAGAAAGAAGAAAATTAATCAAAGCAGAAATGGAAAGACTTGGATTCAATCCATACGGTGAAATGATGGAACGTAGAGTTAAACCTGATTACACAAATTCACCAAAAGATAATCCCATGGCTAAAGCTTTTGAAACAACTCAACAATAGAATGTTACTAAGGATCTTGTTTTTTAGGTTATTTAATTTTAATTAGTAATATATCTTATTATTTGGATATAAATTGTTATATTTTATAATATAAATGTTACCATTTTATTTTTAATATAATTAAAATAAATATTTGTTTGTTTTTTTTAATTTCGATAAATGTCGGATTGGTATTGAAAAAATATTCATAATTTAATTTTTTCAAATTGTAGATATATGTCAAACAAGGAACATTCTGAAACTTTAAGATGGCTTGTTTGTGGAGCATTTGCAGGTTTGGCAGTTGATTTAGCTTTATATCCAATTGATACAATTAAAACAAGGCTTCAATCAGAAAAAGGTTTTCTAAAATCAGGTGGCTTTAAAAACATATATAAAGGAATAGGAGCTGTTGCTTTAGGTGCAGCACCTGGTTCGGCTGCTTTTTTTGTAACTTACAAAAAATTACAAGATATGTCATATTGTAACAATAAATCATCACTGACAAATGCCTTTTGTGCAAGCATTGGTGAAATATCGGCTTGTATAATTAGAGTTCCAACGGAACATATAAAACAATTAGCACAGACATCAAGATATAAAGCGGCAAAAGATAATTTAATTGAAATTTTAAAATCTGAATTAAAATTAAATGGATTTATGGGATTATATAGAGGTTACTTTTCAACAATTTCCAGAGAAATTCCTTTTTCATTTATACAATTTCCAATTTGGGAAAAAATGAAAATAGAATTAGCAAAACAAAGAAATAAAGACAAATGTAGTCCGTTCGAAAGCGCAATTTGTGGTAGTATTGCAGGTTCATTTTCAGCTTTCATTACAACACCATTTGATGTTGCTAAAACTAGGATAATGTTAGATATTAATAATAATTATAAAAAAAGTATATTAAACGTTTGGAAAAATATTATTAATAATGAAAAAATTAAGCAATTGTATGCTGGTGCAAGCGTAAGAACCATGTGGATTGGAGTAGGAGGTTTTGTATATTTTTTTGGTTATGAATTTAGTATGAAAATGTGGGAAAATGTGGTTTATTAAACACTAATTTATCTTTTTTTTAAACTAACTTTAGGAAATATATATGAACATTTATAATTGCTACTTTTTTTAAATTAAACAATCGTAAATGAAGTAGATATTACTATGGAAAATATTGTATTTAGTTCATGAGTACAAAAAAAACATCCATTATTACTACGTAATCAACTTTATGAATTTTTAACATTCTAAAGATTATCATTTTCTATAAATCAGTAAAGCAACGATTAAAATAGTATTTGAAATATTTATAGACCTAAAAATATCTTTATACCATATATCGTTGCTGCAACATATAAATAATATATTTTTTTACACCAAAACACACAAAAATAAATCATGTCACCATTTTTAGTGCAGTTTAAGTAAACCAACATCAGCAGTTTGGTATAAACATTTTGCATTTTAGTAGAAACTGCATTATGTCATTTATATTAAAAAAATTGATGTGTGATTTAGGTAAAATGAGATTGGCTGTTTTACATATAATGTATCATGCATTCTTTACAAACTATTATGATAAAACTGCACGATGTCATTTTATATAATTTTGTAATAACTATTAATTTTAATAAAAAAGTTTATTTATAAACATAAATATTACAAGTTTTGTCATTTTTACTTTTCTGACATAACAATGTAATATTTCCACTAAAGATTATTAATATAATTTGAGGCAGTTTGTGACACTACAGCTATACTTTATATTTATTATAATTAGTGATAGTTAATCTGTAAAAATTGTAAAAACCTATCTTAGAATATAAATGTTACAGGTGATAACAGTTTAGTAATTTTGTTTCGGTCGAATTTTTTGTAAGACAGAGTCCAGATAGTAAAAATATCATGTAAATTTCTACTACAACAATAAAAATGAACTAATTGTTTAATGTTAAATTTTACTTATTTTAAAATAAAACAAAAATATAATATAATATAATTTAAAGATTAAAAAAAATAAAATAATATTTTAGTTAATCATCAATTTCTACTTCATTTTCTCATTAATAGTTTTTTTCTAATCTAGATAAAGCTTCTTTTGCATTGGAAAGTGCTATGTCAAAAGGAATTAAGTAGTTCTCGGTCACGATTTGACTAGATTTTGCACATTTACCGGCAAACTCTTGCATATTTGAAAGATCTTTTCCAATTGGAATCCTCTTTGTTTTAAGTTTCCAAGTAAATTATTAATATTTTTTTTCTCATCTGTCTAATCTTCATTTTTTTGACGAAATCCATGTTCTCCTTAGAATTCAGAATTACTTTGAAAATAGAAATGTTAGAATAACCAATAAAATTATAATATACTATAGAAATATAACACGATTCTAAAATAACGCTTTAAAAAATGCCGCAATTTGCAATGCTTTAATAAAAATTTATAGAATAATTCACTATCTGCTGAATATTATTATAAGAACTTTTGTTCAACCTGTTTAGTAATATATTTAGCCAGTGGAGATACAAGTGATTCATTGTTTCTGTTATTGAAACTCCAGAATTTTGAATTTGTTTCATTTTCAACCGATAGTACAAAATAAAGGAATGGTTTCAAAATGTTGCATAATTTCATCTACATAAGTTTCATATATTTTGAAAATTTTACCAGTTATTTCCATTACTTTAATTCCACTTATATAATCTTCAAATGCTTGTGTTTCAATCGTTCACCGACATTAAAATTATTTTTATTTTGCATCCATTTAATATTTAATTATGTATTATTTTAATTTTTATTTTTCAGTCAAAAATTTTGTTATAACCGGAACAAAAAACTTTTATTTTCAAATTAGACCCTAGACAAGCTGAGCTAATAAATAAAATCAAAAGAAAAATATTTCTTAAACTAAAAGCTAACCAAGAACTGGAGTTGTAAAAGTATCATACGAAAGTAGCTGTTATAGGATTCTAAGAGAAAACTTTGAAAGAGCTACAATGAATCTTGACAGGATAACTAACAGGATGAATGAAGTTTAAAAAAAGTAAAAAATATGAAAGATAACACTGAATGAGTTTATTATTTGTAACCGGTTGTTTAATTATTTAAAAAGATGTTTACTGATTGTTTACATTATTTTTTATGTATTTTTATCTTATAATAAATAAAAATTTTATTTATTATTTTTGTAAATGATTTTATTATTAATTTTATTTATAAAGTTTCAATTTATAATTGAGTGAAAATAATACGTTTTCCTATAAATCAACATAGGGCATTCTTTTAAAAAACCACACCAAAAATTATATATCAAACCGACACATGATTTTTTTATAAAACCTACATGTTTAGTAAGGTACAAATTGCATAGTGTCAGTTTATGCAAAAATGCTTATGTAGTTTATGAAAATTGCATACATTTGTTTATATCAAACCGCTCTATGCATTTTTATTAATTTAATTATGAGAGGGTGGTCAAACAAAATGAAATGATTTGGTTTTGTGTGTAGTCATTAGTATAAGTCCAACAAATATCACATTTTTTAATTCCTTTTTCATCACTATATTAAATAATAAAAAACTATCATAATTAAACGTACTTTACCTTATTAAATTTAAACTCTTATATTTTTTGAGCATCTTATTTTTTAAGAAAATTGGTGCTTAAAATAAATAACATAAATCAGATTATAGTTAATTCTTGATGTGTGTAATGTAGCTTCATTTTCTATAAATAACATATAAATTAAATCTTTTAATATTTTCACACATTAATATTATCTTTATCATTATATATAATGTGACGTTTTCATGAATAAAATTTAATATTTTAGTACATAGATTGTTAACACTAATTTCGTATATTAACTTTGCATTTATTTTCTATATTTCATTGCATGTTATATCAATGAGTCTATTTTTGTAAAATGTTTTTTCCTTATTATTTTCCCTTAGTTATTTTTATTCAATTACTATAAAGTATTGACGAAATTTTTTTTAAAAATTTCATTGTCAATATTATTTTTAATGAATATCTTTGATGAATAATATAGGAATATATCATTATTATGGAACGAAAACAATATTTTTTTATAATAACAATTTATAAATAAATGTTGGTTTTGTAATAAATTTTATAATTAAATAAATAAGAATTTTTAAATGGTCGTTTTTATAATATTATGATAACTATAAATAAATTAATAGGAATTGTATTTATTTTCCGTTGATGTCGTAAAAAATATATTTTAAAGTAACAAAATTTAATATTTATTTTCCTAAAAAAAGTTGTCCATTATTAATTGCTCTCTTCCTTTTATTATATGTGGCTTAATATATTTTTCATATGTATCTTGACCCAATTCAGTAACTGGATCAATACCTCCAGCTAAGAGACATTCCCATATCCCATTTTGAGCTCCTTGAAAAGATAGAAGTATAACAGCCTCAAATAAATTTAATTTAATGGCATTTTTTATTTTATCCAACCAAGGTGTTTTTTCATCCATCGCCAAATGAATTGTCAATTTATGGAGAACGGAGGGAAAATTGAATTGAGTCGCAGCTTTAGCAACATTTGAAAAGTTTATCGAAGGGCAACGATTAGGCATATAAATTTGATTCAATAATTCTCTAAATGTATCACTTGATACATTAGGAATATTAATAACTATTGGTTGTGGATTTTTTAATTCATTCTTTAAGAGTTTAGAAAAATATGGAGATTCTTGATATATAATATGTTTATTGGTACGAAGAATAACCCCATTGTCGAATGCTAAATGTAAATCACCATCAAGGTATGTTGGTAAATTATTGTTTGTTTTATGAATAATATCGATATTCAGATGAATAAATTTTTTTTGTAATTCAGTCCCAAAAAATAACGGTTGAGGATTCATACGCGTTCCTAAGTCAAATATACATGTATATTCTTTTGAAAGCGAATCATCATAATTAAATGACTTTATATTTATTTGAACTTTGTATAATAATTCAATGTTATGTGATTCCGAATAAGCGTTAATTTCTAAATATTCAAAATTGTTTATATTTTTTTTTAGCATTAAAATTATATTTGCTGAACACAACTTAAATACAACTTCATTGTCAGACGTATGAAACGGTTCTATAGAATAGATATCCTCACCATCAGTTAATTTTATACCTAATTTTGAAAATAAACCCATACTTTTGGTAACGATTGTCTTAGTTTCATTATTTTTCTCAAGTGAGTTATAAGTAACCGTTTTAGAAATTACTTCAATATCCATAAGTATATTCATTGCACTGATTTTTTGAGACATATAAAAAAGAAATGGAACCATATTTTCATCAGTATCTCCAACTTCAAATTGACATTCAAACATTTTTTCTGTAGCAGAAGTGTCACCAAAAGCTCTTAACTTTGCTTTAAGTTTAAAATAAACTTTTGCATTATCAAAACGAGAAGATACGTCAACTTTTATGGCTTTGCGATTATTTTCATCAAACACCTCTTCTAGTACTAAAACAGCTTCATCTAACAAAAATATTACTTTCTTTTCGCCTTTATTTAGTAACTTCCTAACAGTAATTTCGGAACCATTTTTTAAAGTAATTGTCATTTTTCTAAATAAGTCTTTAGTTACGGACGAATACAGGACTGATGATTTGAATTCTGTATCCCATTCTGGAGCAGTGCTAACAGAGAGTGAAGAAATGTTATTGCTCTTGGACATTTTGAAAAAATAATAAATTTATAAAAAAAGGGGTTTTAATTAAAAAGAAATTTTAATTTTATAAATCTCATATTATACAATATTATTCATAAAAGTGATTTAATTTCTTTTAATATCTTAATTTTCTATAATTTTTCGTAAGATTCTTTTGTAAAAAATGATAAATGTCTAATTTAAAAAATCTTGAAAAAATTCTATTACAATATTTATAAATAGTGTTATATAATACTCCAATTAATATTTCATATTAGTAATATTTATGATGATTATAGTTTGAAAAATATTCTAAGAGTTTAAGATTAAATAACTTAAAAAATCACAGTTATTTAAAGGTACAAATATCTAACAGAAAATTTTTTATTTTATAAACTCTGTTTTTAACTACATTTCACGTTACAACAGAATAGCTTTTACTAAAATAATTAATCGAAAAAATACATCAAGAAAATTAATCACTGCAATATATACTAATATTAAAATTGCTTTATATAATAATATATGTTATTTCACAAAATTAACACCCAGATTACTTTAAAAAAATCAAAATTTATTATGTTTGCATCCAAAAAAAGTTGCAATTACAATGAACAAAAATTTAAAAAAAAAATTTAGTTTTTAATATTAAAATTATCTAAAAAAATTTATTAAAAATACATAATGATGTGATTAATGAATAAACAATGATTGTGATTATCCGAAAACAAATTTAATTTCCGAGATCAAGTAAAATAAAAGTGGTCATAAATTATTGAGGCATTGGTGGAGCTCCCGGAACTTGTGGCTGTTGTGGATTCTTATTCATTAAGTATCTATGAATATGAGGAATAACACCACCACCAGCTAATGTTGCCTTAATAAGTGTATCCAATTCTTCATCTCCACGAATAGCCAAATGCAAATGTCTTGGTGTAATACGCTTTACTTTTAAATCTTTAGATGCATTTCCTGCCAACTCTAGAACTTCAGCAGTCAAGTACTCTAAAATTGCAGCACTATAAACAGCTGCTGTAGCACCTACACGTCCACCAGCCATTGTTCTTTGTTTTAAAAAACGATGAATACGTCCAACAGGAAACTGAAGACCTGCACGAGCACTACGAGAGATAACTTTATTTTTCGCTTTGCCAGAATCTTTACCAGCTTTCCCTTTACCACCAGCCATCTTTATTAGTTAAAATTGATGAATATTAATTCTAAAAAATTCAAATTATTTAGTTCGGTAATAACTATTCATTTAGAAAATTTACTATTAAAACGGATCTCGAATAAAAGATTATTACAGATGTTACAAAAATAGACACTTTCACAATATTTCTTACATACATACGATGGTTAACTAAATACTTATCGCGCCAAAAATGACCCAACAGCATTAATTATAATTGTACCCTCGACAAGAAACAACGTAAATCCACATTGCCAAATGCAACAACTTTTTTGAGCTAGCCTGTTTACAAAAAGTATGTGAACAGCCTATAAATACGTTATTTTGTAATAAGTGACAATATTCCAATAGTTAACAAGAGCATATTACAAGACCAGTAAGTGTTTCATACTTGTGAAAGATGGAAATGAAAATTGAATTACATTCATTGGATGAATTTTTTCCACAGTAAAACTAATGTTTTATTCTTCACAAACAAGTCTTGCCTTATACGAATAAAAGCGACTTACGGTTTGTAAGTGTTTTAATTTCTTTTTGATGTGTTAAACATCATTTAATGATAATACTTAACATTGATTGAAAATATCTGAAATTAGATATGCGTTGTTTTTTAGTTTATTAGTCTGTATGAAATTAGCTTTTCAATTTATTTTCTTTAAAACACAGTAAATTATTAGCGTCGTCTGGTGTTACTACATTGTTGACGTTAGTGAAAATAAAATTCTCTGGAAAATTAAATTGACGTTGTTTTAAAGTCTTGTTATGATATGTTTGAAGTATATTTTATATTATTTATTTGACATCTTCCGATGGTAGAGTCAAATGATATAGTTAGAAATAGTGTAGGAAATTTAAACACATGTTTTAAACAAAATTTCGTTTTGTAATTGTACTATTTAGAAATTGTTATAATCTAAAAATAATTCTTGTCAAACAGGTAGAATGAATTATTTACAAAATAATTTTTGTAAACGATATAGATCCAGGATTTGAACCAAAAAACATCAACATAGGAATTTCACACAAGAAAAGCTAGAGTGTCCTCCTTTATAGACTTCAAGATGAAATAACAAGTTAATCTGGAAAAGAAATATATACTAATAAAAATACCGGCAAAAACTAATTAATTGTTACCAGCAAATAAAAAGAAGAGATATATCTAGTTGTAATACATTATTATTGTGAACACAATTTGTGGTAATTAGTCACTAGTTAAAATAACTACTATAAGGGCCACAATAAATTTTTCTCCTTGGTAAGGTAGAAAAATATGTGATCCTACAGAAACCGTTAAAGCTATGTCATATTATATATCATCCCTATATTATTTAGAGGAATAACGAGGGAGTGTAAATTATTTTCGATACTAAAACTTTTTGATATTTTATTATATGTAACTTTATGTAGTGATTTCAAAAAACGAAATATTATTTCAATCTGAAGTCCCGTTCTTGAGATACAGCTACCTAAAGGTGTTTTGGTGTATTATTCTTGACCCCCTTAGAGTTATTCGCTTTGATCTGAAAATTTTACAGGTATATATAGTTTTAGATATTAATACTATAAAAATAAAAAAGTTAAAATTTCAAGTTTGTTCTTGAGATTTTGAATTTTTTGAAAATTCTTGAAAATGACCAAAACAAACCTAAATTATTACACGTAAAAATGATATATTAGAATTCTGAAAAGGAAGTTGATAAAAAGAAAAAAAGATACACTAAGTTTCCCTTTAACTTACATTATAAGTATAATATCAAGAAAATCGGATAACTTTAAGCATTATAAATTTCTCACTAAAAGTTTTTGTGTTTTTCTAAAAAAAGTATGTCAAGATAAAACTTTTGAAATAAAGTGTTTTCACAACTTTTATGTAGAATTAAATTCTCTATCAAATGATATATATATCATCTTGATTCCTATATCCGTTCTCGAGATATAATGAAAAAGTGATTTTTTAATTTTTTGAAAAAATGCTATTTTTTGTTTCAAGAAAAAGAAAAAGTTTCAATACGTTCATTTTTTCCAAAAGTCTCGAATTCCCCCTTTAGAAAAATTTGTTGCAAACATTTTAAGATATTAACCGTTAATTTATCTCTTTTCATTATTGAGTTAGTCAAAAAACAAATTAGTCAATTTTTTTTTGTAATTTTTAAATTTTAATAAAAAAGTATACAAAGATGAAACTTTTTCAATATGAAATGTTTACAAAATCTATGTGAAATTTAATTCTCTATCGAATGACATATAGATCATCTTAATCCTATTATCCCTTCTTGAGATACATCTCATTAAGTATCAAACTTCAAAAATTGCTACTTCCATTTTTTCCTCAATAATGATTTTTCTATTTGAAATTTCACATACAAATGTATTTTTTAATGCTTATTACATAAAAAGAATAAAAATTACCAAAAAAGGTTTGATTCGTGGAAATATATAAGTTATCGAAAATTCCCCTATATATTAGGGGGAAAGTTTACCTCTTAAAATGGTTTTCGTTTTATGTACTCCTTTTTACTAAAATAAAAAATTCATTCTAATATACTGATTAGAAAAAAAAAGTAATAGTTTCATCTGAATTTTTGGTTTTAGGATAATTTCAATATAAATGAAGTAATTTTTTTTAAATTTATGTAATTTTATAAAAAGAGTATGCAATGATGATACTTTTTAACATGAAATGTTCACAATTTATATATTGGATTAAATCATCTATCAAATAATATATAGATCGTTCTAATCCACTATTTGTTTTTGAGATACATCACATTAAGTACTAAACATCAAAATTTGGTTCTTTTATTCTTCTTTCGAAAAATGATTTTTTTTATTAAAAATTTTACATATAGATGTAATTTATAATGTTTTTTACATCTAAATAATAAAAATTACCAAAAAAAGTCCGATCCTGAAAAATAATAAGTCATCGAAAATTCTCATATATATTAAAACAATGGTTTACCTCTCAAAAAAGTTTTCATTTTATGTACTTTCTTTTACTAAAATAAAAAATGCATTTTAATATGCCGGATAAAAAAATAAATAGTAGCTTTATTTTAATTTAATTCTTGAGTTGCATCTATTAAATTGAGAACGATCTTAAAATTTGTGAGCTTATAAAATAAAAAATTACAAGAACAATTAATTTTCTTAAGAATGTTAAAAAACAATAATTCATAAAACTCACTAGACCAATTGTTTTAAACAATTTAAAATATTAATTTATATTCCTAAAAATATAGAAGGTTGAATAGTGAAAAAATCGGTTTTAAACTGATATATGCAGTTTTCTGCCAACTAAATATATTTAAAACCATTGCAGTATACTACAATTACTAAGAAACAATGAAAAGTGTTGAAAGAAATTATACTTGACTTTTAAAAATTTAACAAAATTGATACTTAATATCAATATATTCTGTAATAAATTAGATTTTTCACTACAAATCTTTTTATCTTAAAATAATCTATACTAAATTGTTTTAAACTATTGCAATTTAGTTATGGATATTATAAATTTAATAAATTTACGATATGGCAATGCAAACTCTTATTTTAAAAAAAAATTCTAGAAATATCTAAAAGTTTTACTATGCTTCATAAAAATTGCAAAAAAAATTACCAAAATTTCTAAGTCGAAACTATTCACCAGAAAATTTTAAAAGTAAATTTTTTAATATTTTTTTAAAAAAGACACTAATACTTTGTTTTAATTATATTTGTAGCCTTTTAAAATTTACGCAAACTTCTTCAATATGAAAAGTGTTCAATTAATTGTTTTGATTTATTTTAAATGTTGTCAACTTGGAAAAATATTTTTATCATTTTAAATACATAAAAAACTGTATTTTATTTTTCATAATATATTTTAACAAGTATACATTAAATTTGTAAAACTATTCACTATTATGTTACCAAAATGCGAAATGATAAAATAATAATTACCCAAATTGATTTATTTTAGATTAAGTAATCATAAAATATTTATAATCAACCTCTAATATTATTAATATTTAAAAAAATAGTCAAATTTAAAACTAAATCTGTATTTTAAATTTCTATCTTTCTTAATCACATAAAATTTTAATTTTTCATTAATTAGGAATTTGTTGAAAATTATTCAAACTTAGAGCATTAAATGAGCTTAAGATAAGACAATATATAATAAAACAATTTCGATACAATGTATTTTATAAATTTCTAACATTAAAAAAGCTACAAAATTTTAATAATAATTATAAATTCTATAAAATACGGAACTATTTATTCGAATATTACTTTATGTGTTTTTTATAAAACGAAAGTTTTAGAAGATTTGTTAAATTTCAAAATTTTAAAATATTAAAAAAACAGACCCTGCAGGTAAGTAGCGACGAGCGAAGCGAGTTTGCTGCTTGTATTTGTATTAAAATTTTTATGGTAATTTTTAGTAAAAAACTGGTGATATAAATTAATATTCTTTCAATTATGAAATTAAATATTTGTTATATCTTATTTATTGGTAAAAAAGTGTAGTTAAGTTATCAAAGAATAATAAATCTCAAAAAATGTTTTGGATATTTTAATAATACTTTGACGTAAAATTACCATCTACAATTAAGGAGTTGGTTGGCTAATACAATTAAATATATTAATAAAGTATGAATCCAAATATAATAATCTATACGATTCTATTTAAGTCTAAAATTTGACATCTGGAGTTAATTCTCATAAAGTTGCTTTAGATTTATAGTAATAAGTAGTAACTGATAAGAACTTTAAATATTTTTAAAATTAGTAAAAAGATATACTACATTGAAAAAATATAAATTTTGATGCATTGTAAATATTATATGATTAAATTTAAAAAATTAAATCGTTAGTAAAGATTCTTTCTGGATCTTGCAATAAGACCTATGATATGATAAATATTTAAAAAATATTAGAGTTTTCCTTCAAGTATATTTATGCTTTTTTAATTTAATATTTAACAATATTAAGATCTGTTTATATAAGTTGTTTAATTTTTTTTTACAATTTCGAGTTTCATAATCTTACGGAATTTCTATTTTAGGATAGCTAATTAATAATATAAATAAAAAATTTAATAAAAACTTTAAAAAGGATAAAAAATGGTATCATCGTTACCATGATAGATGATTATAAATATAGACATCAAAAATTCAGAGTATCTTTTGGCCACTATTATAGAAAAACTAATTTAAAGAATAGTAACAAAACTGGAAATTCTGATAATATAAAAAAATTGTTCGCAAAAATTAACTACAATTGTGATGCTGATACAATGTAAATTATAAATAAAGTGAATAATTGAAAAAGATTTATGTAGTTACTATAAACTAGAAATAATTTTTTTATAAATGATTGTGCTAAAGATACACAATGAACTTTAAAATACTCAAATAGAATACAAGCAATAAGTGAATTTTCATTTTATAATATGTTTAACTATATTATGAAATTTCAAATAGCCATTGTTAGGTTGGATAAATTCATCATAGTTTATAACGTGTATTTTTTACATATTTTTAGAATAGTAATTGCTCGTCATTACTCTCAAGTATATTTTTTGCTTCATTAGAATTCGTTTCTTTTGAATTATTAGCAGCATTTTCATCCGCTTCAGCGCGATCTCTTTTCTTTTTGGCTTGAATTTTTTTCATTCTAAAGAATTCTTCCCTTTCCATTTCGTCCAATTCAGTTACAATATATGATAATGTATTTTCGTATCTTGGAATAATTACATGTTCAATAGCATTGACACGCCTATTTGTAACTTTAATAGCTTCGTCAAGAGTGATGAAACATGTTTGAAGAGTAGCTAATTCAACCAACAACTCAACAGCTTTTTGATAATTTTTTTTTAATTTGGCAATGTTGGCACCACCTTTTCCTAATCCAGTTAAATCGTAGGTATCAGGCCCATCATTGTAAGCTTCAAATACAGGTAAAATAACACCTACAACGTTATCTTTTTTTGTGCGTACACGATATTGTGGAGTTTTTACATTTTGTGTAACTGTATGTGAAAAATCTCCCGCTGTGAATTTAGCTTCAGCAAGAGAAAAAGCAGCTTCTTTCATAACTTCTCCCATGAGAACTTTGTTACGAACAATTTTTTTAAGTATGTCACGGAATCTAAGATTAAGGGCATCAGCTTTCTTTTTTAAAAGTGAATGACCTTTTTGAGCTCCTTTGAGACGGGTTTTCATTAGAGTTTGGGCCCTTATATATCATATTAATAAAATAAACATTAAAAACCTACATTCGAGATGGAAAAATAGCGATTCTATCCTTACCTCCACCAGACATTTTCAAAAGATAGTTTAACTTTCTAGAATTATATTAATTAATGAATATCCCAATATAAAAAAATTGTTAATAAATCATATAAATATTCTATTGATGATTAAAAATATTACTATATAAAATTTTTAACGCACTCTTATGATATGATCAAATAATAATATAGATCGAAAGAACGAAATACCAAAATTGAAGACCAAGTTTTGATCAGAAGTCGCAGTTTAGAGTATCAGGAAAAATTTACATATCTGTGTGTGTAAACATATTTAGTCTAGTAAAGTATTAATAGTAACATTTATACTCAATTATACAAATAAAATTAAAATTCGCAGTGCTATATTAATTTTTATTTTAAAAATCATTTTTTTATATATTGAAAAAATAAAGGAAAATTCATACTAGTCATATATTATAATAAAATAAAAGAAAACAGTTCATATTGTTTAATTTTAGTAAATAAATATTTCTTTCTGTCATAAAAAAAATATTATATGTAGATAAACATGAGTGTTAGAACACAGCTACTAGAGCTATATCGTTATTATATCACCAGATATGTACAATCTTTAAAATGGATACCAAACATTTTACTAATTTCTCGAATAGATACTTTCAAATCGTTCATATAAAGTTCAAAAAACATTTTAAATATATAAGACTTGCTGTAAAAAAATTCAAGTCAAAGTAAAATAATCCAACACAACCTTATTAAAATAATATTGTAATTATCGATTATCTTTGACTCTAAAAATTTTTAGTATAAAAGAGAAATAAAATTTCTTCTGAAGAGAGAAAGCAAATTATGCCTTCCATAGTAATAAAAATACATGAATATCTATATTATAAAGATATGAAATATAAAATTCTAAAGATCCATAGTTACAATCCCTTATTAATTATTTTATATCAAAATTTTCATAGGAACTTCTATGTGTGAGATATTAATTCGCACTTCATTTAATAAAAGTATTTGCCTAGATAAAGTACAACGAATTTATCCCCTAACTGACTTAGTATTTTTAATATTGAGAAAGTTTTTAAAATTGTGGTCTTAACACGAAAAAAAAACTTGGTATTCAGTTTATTTTACTATGTTATTGCCACAATGTCTCTTTTTTTCTAGATTTTAATAGGTAAACAGACAATAATTTTATTTTTTATATTTCTTATCGATAATTAATATGTGTTTCTTATCGTATTTATTATCGTTTTAAAAATTCATACAAAATTGAAGTAGTTTTTTGGGATTCTATTATATTTACATTTTATTTAAGATGTTCTTACCGAACAAAGGACGTAAAAAACATAGTCAAGTTTTTGATTATTTTTGTAATTGGAGCGATGAAGGAATTGATAAGATGTTGAATATGCTAATGCAAGATATAACATCAACTGATGTTCATGAAAAATTAGGATATTTTTCTGTACCAGATGTATGTTATTATGTTAATTAATTTTTTTTTAAATCCTAAATTTAGGATAATATAGATCAATTTTTTGATAATATTCGCCATTCTCAAAGAAAGGAAGATTCATATTCTAATATTGATCCTTCCACTGTGCAACAAATAGAATTTTTTAAAAGAGTTGCTGTTTCGGAATACATCGGTAATTTCTTGGAAAACTTTGATGCTGTAATGAACGATCCTACGTTAGATACAAAACAACTGCAAAAATTACCTAGGCCTGACGAGTTTTTTCAGTTAACAGAAGAAGACTTTGTCAAAAGAATTGATGCGACAAAAGATTCAATAGATAAAATTCCTTTCCCGGAGAAATATATAAGTAATTTGAAAGATGCTTGCTGTAAAGCTTGTGGAAGTTTCACAAATGATAGTGAAAAAGAGACTAAACTCCTGGATAATATGATAGATTTATCTAGAAAACAACAAGATTTAAACACCCATGATACAATTATTCAACACCTTGATAAACATCAGTTACAGAGAGGTTTTAAATATTATAATACACCCGGAGTTAAAAAACAATATCAATTTTATAAAAGTAAGGAAGAAATTGACTTAGAAGCAATCGAGTTTTTTATAAGACTTGACTTTGATAAAATCATGACAAAAATGGAAATTTCCAAAGTTCGTGATTCAATAACACCTATAAATTCATGCAATACAAATGGAATTGATATACATAGATTGAGTTTTGATAAATTTTATGAATTGGCTAAAGATCCAAAAAACACTGTAGAAAGTCTTAAAAAAGAGGGGAAAATCATAGATGACGCGTTTTTAACCTATTTAAATAGTCAATATATATTATGTAGGAAACATGGATATGATTTTTCCGTCGATCCTTCAAAAGCATTAACAAAATATTTTAGAGATAATATTGTACCAGCAGTTTACGATAATGTTAATGACTGGTTTATTGAAACAGTTCTATTAATTAAAGGCATCATTTTGTTGAATGAAGAAGTTGAATTGGAGCATAAATTATCATGGTATGAGTATATTTTTATTGGACAAAGAAGTTATCAGTTAGCATCTATTAAATATAAGTTACTTTGTGATGGAAAGGATGAAGCTCCACCATCATTTACTGACGCTATTGATGCAATTATCGATAGATATGTTAAAGAGAACAGCAGTGATGATAGTATGGTTAAATGTAAGCCTGTAAAAGGAGATCCCCTAGTTCATCAATTTATTAGAGAGGTAGATCGAGATATACTGAAACTTGGCGCAACCGCTATAGCTTACCCTTTCAATGAAGAAAATCTCAGATTACGTCAATTCCCAAAAGAAATATTATTTTTGAGAAAAATTAAAGGATTAGAACAATTTAGAATTGCAAAATTAAAAGGAAGCAAATGTAATATTAGCAAGCCAAATATTCGTAAGAAAGTAAATCGTGAAATGAAAAGTTCTTATGCTTCAGTAAGAGATTCGTTTAATGCCTTAAGTAATAAAGAATTTGAAGCCCCACAACATTATTTAGATGCTGTCGATATGTTAGCTGATCAATTTAAAAATATTTTTTCTAAAATACATCATAGTAGACTACAGATTTATTTAGCACATTTGATTACAAATCTTGAAATGATATCTATTAAATTTGTTCTAGAAGATAAAAGTAGCAAATTTTATTTATTAGAAGAAATTTTAAGAGACACGGAGTATACTGATGGCAGGCTAACAAGAAATTCAATAGTTCATCCAGTTTGGCTCACTGAACTATCTAAAAATATTGGAATTTTAGATAGAAGTGGCAATAAAATTCAATTCCCAGAGTTTGAAAGAGAAGTAAATATTCAACGAATTGCATTTAATTTACGTGAAGTTCTTAGTTCTTTTGAGATGTTTCCTCGAGAGTTAAATTCTCTAAGTGACTCTGAACACGATGAAAGCGATACAGAATCCGAAGATACAGATATTTTCGAGGATGCTTTACCAGAAAATTTTCAACTATCCGAAGAACGTTTAAAACAACTTGGTTTGCTGAATGAAGTCATTTCAAAGAATTCTGTTGAAGAGAAATGTAGTATAGAAGAAAAAACTTCTGAAGGGAGTCAGCAAGAGAGTAGTGATGCTCTTCAAAAGCCTACTACTTCTAAGGACAATGAAGATGAAATTTGTATGTCAAATAGTAAAGTTATGTCCACGCATGAATCAATAAAACAAATTTCTGTAAATGAAATAGCGCCTGTTTTTGACTGTCAATTACAGAAAGCATGTTGTAGTGTTGATAAAAGTTCATTAAAAGACTTACTACAAATTTGTAAAAAAGGTAATGAAATAAGAGAATTATCAATGCAAGATGTTTCTTGTATCGATAAAATAATGGGTCAAATTGTAATGAATTTTATAAGTCAAACAGAAGAGTGTGACAATATTTCAGATGAAGTTCTAAAACAAAAAATCGCACATCTTGCAAATTTATTTGAAAAAGATCCCACTGAATTGCATAATATAAGTGAATTGGCTTTTAGAAAAGCAAAACAAGTAAAAGATGAACACGAATTTAAAACAAAAATGAAAGTTAATAATAAAAGAAATCTTCATATAAATAATAGAGTAACTAACATTGAAAATTATATAAAGGGACAACTTGGTTTTCATGCTTCTATCAAATATGATAAGTTATCAACATCTCATGACGTGCAACCTAAGATTTTTGAATCTTGTAATTTAATGAAACAAAAAAAACAATCATCTAACACATCGAGTTTTGAAGAATTATCTTCTTCTATACAACTAACGGCCTCTAATAATTTAACAGAAGACTGTAAAGGTGATGAAAAAAAATCAAATAATATACAAATTTTACCTCCATTAACCAATTGTAAACCTTCGACGTCTAAAGAATCACCACCTTCTACATTTATTGATGATGTTGTATATAAGAATGATAATCTTAATTATCTTTTACAACAATGTGTTAAAAATAGAAGGCAGCCAAATAATGAAGAACGTGAATTTTATTGTCTACCATCATCTTGTAGAATGCCTCCACTTATTAATCAAGCTTTAGGACAATGCTCCGAAATATCAAGATATACATCTGCTGCAATATTATTTACCGAAAAAATAACATCTAAAGAGAAACAAATAATTTATAAGAACGATAAATCATTAATTAACAAGTTAGAAGAAATTTACAAACCAAGAAATAAAGGAATACCAGACAAATATCGAGAAGAAGTTGAAAGAATTTTTGCATTAACAGAACAGAAAAAAGTTTTTGATCATCTTAATTCTTTTAACTAATTTGTATTATACTTAATAATTGTTTGTGTAGAATGTTTTTAATTTTATTAAATTATGTAATTATACATGTGTTTTTAAAAATAAATATATTATATATTTTTTATTAAAAAGTTAATTATTACTGTCAATAAAAGCAAATTCTTTCTGTAATACATCATCTTTATCATATCTATTTATCGGAGGAACATAATTAAGCTGTGACTCAGTTATGCTTTTCCATTTAGGCTGGTTAATTAGCATTTTTCCAACATTAAAGAAATCAAATAATTGATACATAAGATCAGGCAAAATTAGCTTTGTATATCCAAATCCATCTCTGTTAACTGTTTTTGCTACAATAAATGGCAAAACATCACTATCAATTTTTGATGAGATATTTTTTCCTTCATTTACAAGATTAATATATTCTGATAATTTAATATCTAAATAATTTAATTTTTCCCCACTATCATCAGTTAATTCATTTAATTTTCCAAAAAGATGCATATGAATATAAACATTGTTGTTGTTTCTTACGTCTGGAAAACATGAAAAAGGAAAGTCAAATTCGACATGATCTTTTTGATGATTTTTAACTTTTAATTTTAATTCTACCGACCAATCTAACCATAGATGTAAATGATTATGTGAAGATTGTTGTTTTATTGTTTTCTGACAAAATTTTTTACGGTTATATGACATTATATGTATAATTTCATCCTCAACATAAAATTCACTCTTTGATAATGCACATTTTATCATATCGTAATATATGGAATTCTTTAATTTAATTGATGTATAAATAAAAACTTTTGATGTAGCAACACCAAATGCAATTTTTTCACTATAACATGGATTTCCAGGGTGATTTATATAATCATGTTTTAGAAGACTTGGAGGAAAATGTATAAATGAAGAGACATTAAATTCTTCTTCATATAATTTTTTTGATTCAAACAAAAAATTATTTACAATGATGATAACAACCATGATAATATAATTTCCAAATTTTGAATTCATTTTGGTAGTAATATTATGTAGTAATATTAAGATATTTATTAGAACAAAGCATGAGATAATTAGCATAGTGTTTTTATTCATTATTTTATCAAATAAAATAATATAGTAGACAAAATGGAAATAAAATTTTACTTATCGTTAATAAACGGTTTTATATTTAGAAGTAATTATTAACTTTTATATTTATACAAATTATTTAAAGAATTCTTTTATGCTTTTCAACTAGTTAAATATTTAGAAATTATAAATGTTACTAAAAATGAACCAATTTCTTTGAGATTTTTATAAAGTTTTATTTTTATAATACTAATAGTACAATTATAGCAATTTTATTGTTTCTGCTTATAGACTACTATGTATACAAATTACATAATATAAAATTAACTTTTTGATAATATTAAGCTAAATTTTTTAAAATAATTGTCTATTTCTTCATTATAATTATATTTAACTACCCAGAAACCTAAAAATGTCGGTTTGATAGACCATCCTCAGAATATTACAAAATGTAGGTGATAATAAAATAACCGATCATGCGAAATGGGTAAAATCGAAAGTTACAAAATGCTATCAATTGTATCAGTTTTTTTATATAAAATATATTAGTCAAATCGACATGTTTAGGTTTTCTGAGTGATAATAGCTCGAACAGATATTTATGCTGAAGAAAATAGTTTTGATGCAACAAGTGTAATATTTGCAGTTATTATTCTTATCATCATAGTTGTTCTTGTTGAGATTGAATTTTTTTATATAAAGATAAATTAAGGAGAAGCATGTTGTTGAAGACAGCAACTTTAACTAGAACAAAAACCGATTTGGATGATATTAAAATTACAGAAACTCAAGAACTTAGTCTTGTTGAGTGAAGAGGATCTCAGAAAACAGAAAAACCTATTAATAATTAAACTTAATATGTTTAATACCAAAAGAGCAGCTTTTTTAACCTTAAACACATATCCTTATTATAATGCATTTATTAATGCTATTATTATGAGTACTTTATCATTTTTTATCGTACATAGATATTTCGAATCATAGTTTTATAAGATAAAGTGAATATTTATTAATTACAATAGAAAGATCGAATATTTAAAATATCATAATTGTTCATTATCTGTATTTAAGGTATTCTTGAATATTTTGAGCAAATGCTTTTGAAGCCCCATTTAAAGTGTTCTTTTTGGGTATTCAATATCTTTAATTAACTCAAATACTATTGTGAATAACTTGTTATATAATGAAAATTTGTAAAACACTTTTATTATTCTAAAAACATGATAGTTAATCATTTTTTGATCATAAATACATTTTTTTAGTTTGTTTAGTCTAAAGATTCTTCATAGTATATTTTGTTTGAACAACTTTGGTGACCATTTCTTTGAAATTTTAGGATTTTCCTATCTTATTTGTATTTTGGTATAGAGGAATTGGAGGCAGAAAAAAGGTATACTTTAATTGGACTCAAGTTGCATGTTTTTAATTAGCTTAAAGATATATAATGTTAAAAGCCATAAAAAGAAAGTTTCTCTTCGTATATTCTTGTAAAAAATATGCATATAATAATGAGGTATTAATATTTATCTTATTTTTGATAGTAAGACTTTAGTTATACAGATATAGTAATTAAAGCAATCCCAAGATTATCAATATTTCTCTTCTTATTTACTATAACAATGTTTATAAATTAAGAAAATGTAATGGGTTGTTTCATGTTTTTTATTTTGTCATCAAACGATATAACATCAAAAATTGGATTAGTATTCTTTTCACGATTCAATATTTATACATTATAAAATGACTTTATTGGAACAATTAGAAATTAATGTCCTTCTATTTGTTAGATGTTACAAATTTGATCATAAAAACATGAATACCTATTGCTAAAAAATTCATGAACCCTTCTTCTGATGATTTATTTTGTATTCTTAAAACCAATGTTGAACAAAATATTGTTAACTGAAAAAGAGAAGACAACTATTAACGAAAATTATATTTCTATGCTATTAAGAATTAATATAAGACCAATGTTAACAAGTTCAGTAAAAATTTATTTGAATTTTAACAAATATATAAAAGGTTATAATATATTGTTATAATAATATGCAAAATTCGTAAATTTATATTTAATAGGAATATTTGAATTAAGTTAATATTCAAATTCCACTAGATTTTTAATTTTATATATAACAATTTAAGGAGAAAAATCTACAATTAGCCACACGATGGACGTCTCAAACCTTTATGACAATTTAGTATATAACAATAAATTATCACAACTCCAGCCATGAACTTTTAATCTATTCTCAACTACTTGTCTACTTTTTTTAGTTCTTCAATGTCTATCATGGATTCAAGTAACGATATGGAGTATGACAGCAACGATTCACCTATTCCTAACTCAAGGGTTAGTGATGAAAAATTAAGAAGAAGAAATTGTAAGTTATGACTACTACAAATTATTATTATATAATCTGTTTACTTATGGTGCACTTCCGTTCTAAAACGAGAGAAAGTAAAGTAATATCGCTAAGCGATGCATCTAAAGTAAGAGAACTCGTGGATCATGACCCCCAGTTAATGGCCATTGTAATAGGTAACATATCAATGGTTAGTGAGAGGAAAAAAGTTAACACTCATCTCTAAATCATTTGATTTCTTGTGTAATGATGAGGATAATCTAAAATCAACATACGACCGCATTTACAGAAGCACCAGTCATCATCATCTTTTTCTTGTTGGTGGAAAACCCAGCCGTAGAAATACAATAAAATTTCAAGGCTCAACACTAATTATCAATCTTCCGAAGGCTATTTCTGAAACGGTAAACTACTTGAAAATGCACACAACAAATATTGCGTCTAACAACCGTAGAATCAGGACAATCGATCTGAAAGGCCTTAATTAGAGTTATTTATCTTCTTTTAAAAGCTTGGATTGCTTTGGAGATGTCAGGATGGTAACTGTAATGGAATTTGAATATTATGAAAGAAGAAATTTTAATTTAATGTAGAAATTAATTAAATTTATATAAGTTAAATAAGATTGATTTTTTCTAATAATTCAGTAGTATTGTTGTTTTTTACAATAATAAAGGTTTCTTATTAAAGGTTTCGTCGAATACACTTCAGTAACCTATAATCCTATTAATCAGATGAAAATAAATTTTAAAATTTTTCATTTTTGCTAAAGCCTAAAACCAACAAATATAAGATTTCTTTGCCATCCTGGAACTTCAATAGAACCATCTAACGTAGAGATTGAGGAAATATTTGAAGTTCTGCCACCAAGTGTCAAGAAAATTGAGTTATGTTGCCTCCCTAGTAAAATAGAATGGATTTTTGAAGCGGCATACTTTATTCAGGAGAAACGCCTTGAAACTTTAGTGTTTTCACAGTATTTTATGGCACATTTATCGGAATTAAAAAACTAAGAAATGAAGATGTCAATACTAGGCAGATGTTTTAAGAATATTAGAGTCTCTTTCAGCCAAATACTATCGTTCAATGTAATGGAATTCGTTAATAAATACAGTTGGTTACCAGTTTTTTCTGTTGAAACAAGTGTCGAGTACGTAGTCGATAAAGTTTTAACAAAAAATGATTATATGAAGTACAACTTTTTAGAAGATGGAAGGATGCCCATACAATTCATGGCTATGTCAAAAGTGGGAAAGTTCGAGATCTTAAAGCTTACCTACGATAATAGTTGGGAAAGGCTGCCGGACTTATACATTTCTTCATTTCCACGCCTATTAAATTTGATGAGGTTATTGGTCACATTGGAGCTGTTCATGAACATATTCTCAACAACAGTTGACGTTGAGTATTTTATTGGCAAATTAAAACCTACTTTGGAGGATTTCAAGTTTACAGATTGCAAAATTTTAAAAGAGAGTAGTATTAAATTGTTGGCCACCAGATGCAGCAGGATAAAAAATTTTTCACTTGAAAGTTCATCCTCTCCAAATATATCGATCCAAAAAATTACATCACACTTCAAAAGCCTTAAGAGCTTGTCGATGTATTTCTTAAGCCATACAAAGAATATCGAATCATTTGTCAAATTTGTTGGATCGAATATTAGGAATACATTACGGATAAATAGTTGGCAAAATATAGACTTCTTATATTTGGCTTTTGAATCATCAAATGAGAAAGGTCTTACAATATTGAGAAATATCGAAAAAGGAACTCTAAGGAAGTGCGGAATGTTCATCATCACGGGCCTTGATGAGAACTAATATCATTCACATAGAGTCGTGGAAATTATTATCCAAAAATCAGTTATCTTTTATCAAAAATTCATGACGATATTTAGTCTATCGTGTTGGCTGGAGAATTAACTTAATAATTATTAATCTAATTTTGCATAATATAAATAATTAATTGTAATATATTTTAATGTGTAGTATAAAATAAAGATGTTCATTAAGTGTTTATGTTACAATACTGTTTTAGGTTATTAGAGAAATAACCGTATTATTTTCCATTGAAACCAGTTGTAAATGTATGTAGTGGTAAATTTTTTGTAATTAGATATTCCATTAAAAGGCAAAGTCGCGAATATACGAAATATATATGGAAATTAATTAGTAATCGTTTAACAGAGCCATCATATATAAATTATATATCAATAAATGCTTGATTACAATAGTGATATTAACAAGAATACCATATAAAGGTGGATACATCTTTTTTACATAATAATTATTGATGACACCTAAAAAATGATAAGAGCTAAATTGATAAAGCTATTATAAGCTATTATATCTTCTAAGCTTTAATATATTAATGACCACATAAAAAAGTATCCTTTTAAGAGTAATGTCTCATAAAAACTTTGGTTTTAAATAATGATACCACGATTTTTTTGTCATCAAAAGCCGTAAGTCAAACACTCTACTCTACTATCAAACAATTGAAAATAGTACAAAAAGAAGAGAAAGTAAAAATATTTACCTTTTTTTATCTTTCTAATAATTTACTTACTTTTATTGTTGGTTCTAAAGTATGGATGCCGCAAAAAAAGTCTTTGAAGAGCTAAAATCGAAAATTGATAGTGTTGTAAAACATATTTTGAAATATGTTATAAAATTTACTGATATTAAAAATTTACAAAAACATGTAAATGTCTATGCTCGTTAATTGGAGGAGATTCAATTCAGAGAGATATTATGTGGTTTCGTGATTATAAGTTTCTAACTGCTAAATGTGAACAGCTTTTTAAAGAAGTTCGAGAAATCCCAATATTGAGAAAAGTTAATATTGTTAAGGATTACTGTTCTTATGAAATACATGAAGAAGGGAGTCGATTTAATGGAGAGCCAATTATCTACCACAATGGAATAATTTTTTATGTCAACCTGGATATTGGGACATATTATTATGGGGAACACATATCGCTAGTTCAAAAAATTACTGAGACGTTCATGTTAAATCACCAATTAAGGGGTGACGTGGAGACTTTTCACTTTGAAAATAAATGTAACAGACAACAACGTTCATTGTTGATTGAATGCCTAATTTATATGAACCATGATAATGTGAAGCGTACTAAACTTCCCATGGATATCTTATAAAATTGTTAGTGTTTGCGTAGTACTAATGTATAGTTCTAGATGATATATTTGCTGGTTTTACTAACCTCAGTGAAGTTTATTTCTATGTTCTATTTGATAAATCTCTATACGAAAGATCTATTAGAAACGGAAGCACCATAATATATATCATCAAGAGTTTGGCAAAAAAAAAAGAAATGGTACAATAATTTTCAGTAAGGTATTCCCTGACAACGATGATTTCATAAGAAATGTTAGAAAAATTTATGGTCTCTGTAATCGTCATGGTGTCAAAGTTAAGTTAGAATTATACTCAGAACATTCAGATACTGTAGAAGATTTTGTACATATTACAAATCCTGGTAATGTACCATTCTCAATAAATAAATTGATAACACCATATAAATTAACTATTCGTCACTCAAAAGCTTTCTTGGAGTGTATAAAAGGCTTTCAAATTTATAAAAACCCAGAAGTATTAGACATATGCCTTTATTGATTTAACACCAGTAGTGATACCAAAGATACTTGTATGTCTGATTTAAAAAGGTATTCTTTTAGAAATCGCAGAAAATTAAAAAAAGTTACGTTACACTATTTGACAAGCTTTATTACACATGGTAAATTTATTGAAGAAATACTATAAAACAATTTAATATTTATAGGATCGCTAATGCCTGACACAGTTAAGAAATTAGAGACAGTTGATGCAAATAATCTTTTATCACTGTCAAGTAGAATGACACAAAAATTAAATGAATATATGCCGAATATTAAAATGCTAACGTTCTGTGATAGGAAATTTAAGGATAGTGATTGTCTTAGTGCTTTTAAAAAACTTGAAGTTATAGCTAAAGCTGCACTAGCCCATTAGGGTCAGTGTGGTTTTACCCTTTTTTTAACGATATAACTCAATGGAGTAAATACAGACGTGTAGTTCAGAGATGCTTTTGATTATTTGTTCACACAAAAAAAAGTGTATCGTTTTTTTAACAAAAACGTAATAATTGTAAAAATTGGAATAATATTCGATATCTTTTTACATTTTTAGAAAAAATGTTAAATAGAGAGATAATTTCATCAATTTCTTCCCCGAAAACATCGTTCAAGTTTTACAATTCATATAATTTTTTCCCTATCTAATCATTTTCTTCCCTATTAAATTATTTTTTTCTCTAAAAACAATAATTTTGATTATAATTAATTTAAAAATTTTTTTTGTTAATATTATATTTTTAGAGTTAATAGTTTAACATAAATAAACAATTAAACTATAAATGATTTCAGACTAACATATTATTGAGCATTACTATTATATTTTTCGAAATATTTGATTAAAAATCAAAGGAGAATATCAGGAAATTTTTTGTTAATAATTTTTTTATAGTTAAACAGATTATATAGAATACAATGATTCTCTAAACAATTATTTTATTTTATTAAATTATCACATAAAAACTTATAAATATGTAATCAAAATATCTAAATAATAACTACATAATTATATTATTTTAAAATAATATTAATTCATATTGTAAATTTATTAATTTATAAAAAAAACTATTTTTTAATTATTGTAAGTTACATTATTATCAAAGCATTTTATTATCAAATTAACTTATAATTTTAAAAATAACAAAATATGCATTCAAGAAAAAAAATGATTTTTTAGGAAAAAAAATTATTTTTAGGAAGAAAAATGATATTTAGAGAAATTCACTCAGATCTATTGATTTCTTTGTAGTCCATCATTTCGAAAGGGCGTTTTTTAGTTTGCTTATACTAGGTAACACAATAAAATAATAAATAATGTTTAAAAAATAATAAATTATTTTTATAAATATCTTAATCATGAACACATAAACATAATTTATGTTTCCGTTTCCGTTTTTTATAAAAAGAAGCTTGTAGATAATTAAATTTATATCTTTGAAGAAATTTTTTTTTTTTATACATTCTTACTTTTTTCTAAGTAATTACATTAATTATTAGCCAAAGAATTCTTCTACACGTTCAAAAATGAGAAGGTGTTTGACAAAAATTATACATAATTTTTTTAAAAATCTCGTAATAGTGTAATTTACACCTTATTGAAATTGATAGTGATAAGTAAAATCTCTATTATCTTACAAAATCTAGGATTTAATCAAACGAAATTTCTTTAATCATTTAAATGAAATCGTTATATCATAAATGGCATAAATATAAAGAGAAAAATGCCGTTTCTATATCCAATTCTTACATAATTCTTTTCAGTAAATTATATTTAAATATAATTCTTTAATATAACATTTTTTTAAGCATAATATCCTAATAATTTAATTAAAAAGGGTTTTATTGAATGGTAGTTTATGCATTTAACAATAGAAGGTTATCATTTTTTAAAAAATTATTTTTATAGTCAGATTCTTTATATATTCTTTTGTCAAATTTAAGCAAATTTTTAAAAATATGGAATTGTAACAAAAAAATTCAACATTTTGTTAACAATTAAGCAAGCGTATCAATATAACTTTTTATGATTATACCATAATTTCTAAATAAAACAAAAGTACATTCCATGTTCTCTGTATATAATTTTACAACTTTGTATATCATATTTTAAAATGCATAAATTAATCTTTATGATTTAAAATACTTAAGGTTTATATACGTTAAGGATTATATTTAAAAAATGACAATTATAACTTATTTCCTACTATATTTAAAATAACTAAATTACATCTTTTTTTAAGAAATTTTCATCAATTTAATTAAAAAGCTATTTTGTTTTGTACCACAATAAAATTTATACAAATTATTTTAAAATTTTCTTACTCTTCTTCTACTTCAATATCCTCATATGGCGAATTGGTAATCAAAAATCTTTATTAATTTTATTGCATTTGTTATAACATTCGATTTTAAAAAATTTTTTAAAGTAAGTTGATTGAACATTACTAATGCTTATTTTTGCAAAATATTGAGGTTGTTCGATTACACTCGAAAGCTAGCTTTTTAAAATCATTATCAAATTCTTCATTTTCAAATTTTTCTATCGATGAAAGAAATTCTTCAGCTGATTTAAGGAAGATCAATTATGCAAATATTTTGAAGTAAATTTTTTCTACTACCAGGATAATTTATAATTATATTTAATGATTTAATTAAATATTAAATGTTTAAAAATTATAAACGTGTTTAATCGTAAAAAAAATTCACCCTTAATATTATTTTTTTAGTAGATTGTTTTGTTATATCATCTTAAAATATGTTATTAATACAATAATTTAACATACTATTATATAATACTTCACGTTTGAAACCACTTCAAATTTTTTTAGTTTCAAATATGATGAAGTTTCTAATATTATCATTATCATATAAAAACTTGCATATGTTTGCACTCATAATAAATAAAAATTGCACAAAAATGAGTAAATTATACTGTTGTAAATTTGTTATAGTGTAATTATTGTTCTTACATGACTTATTCGTTTTGTATTACCATCATCACATTTTTTTGTTTTCTATTAATAAACATTAAAATTCTTCCAAAATGAAATTTGAATTTTTTTTCTGTCTGTATGAGATTAAAATAACTATCAATATTATTTAAAATTTCTTGATTCATCATACCTGAATTTGTTTTACGAATATCAACCTCAATCTTTATCCATTGTCTTTCCTTTGTACGTTGTAAATAATAATTCTGAAAATCATCAACGATTTTATCAAGAACTTTATTATACTCTTGTAATTACTATAAGTAAGTTGCCAACTCATTGAATAATTCTTATTTGGTCATTTATATTTTTTGTATTTACATTTTCATACTGATAAATTTCTTTACTTTCACAATTAAGTTTTGTTATCAAAGATTCCTTCCATTGACTTTTTAAATCAGATTCAATTATAATATTTTGTTTACTATCAATTTTTTTGGAAATAATGCTCTTCAAATCGTCTATTAAACCATTATATTACTCCATACCTTCATCTTCAAGGAAACGATTCATTTTGACAATATAAATTTAAAATTAATTAATTAATTAATCAAAAAGCGAAAACAAAGAAAACATTTAACAATTTTTTTTTGAGAAAGTTTAAATAAAAATGTTTTTATTAATATTATGAAATAAAACTTTTAGGAAAATATTAATATTTTAATATTTTCTAAATGGTATTATTAAATACTTTTTTAAAAATTTATATATGTAACATTTTTATTTTTATATATTAAATAATATTTCCTTCTATAGAAAACAAATTATTTGATTCTTCAATTCATTTTAGTCATTTAATTTCAATAGAAAAATATTTTTCATACATTCAACCAATTAATTTCAATATAAATTACTATTAAAATATTACATATATTTTTGAATGTTAGAAATTTTTAGTAACAAAATAGTAAAATGAACAGAATACTTAAGTTTAACTTCTAATTAGTATAAAATGCTGTGTTTAAGTTATTAAATATTATAGAAATTCAAAATACAGATTCGTTTTAATTTTCGTTATTTTTTTAAAACATTAATAATATTTGAAAATCGGTATAAAAAGTTACATATATTCATATATTAAGATAGATAAAAGTTTTAATCGAAAATATTTTCCCAATCTCTCTTTCTGATATATTATTTTAGGGATTATTTAGAATATGGTAACTTAAATGTATAGAATTGAATTTTGGACAATGTTTATCTAAATAATTTGGATATTTTATTTTATATGTTATAGAAATACATTATTTTATAAAAGTATTGATGGACATTAATAAAATTAATATTTTTAAATTGAAACATTTGAACGATTTTTTAGTAAATTACACATATTAGAACTATGTATTAATTTTTGAAAATATTGTATCTAACATTCTTGTAAAATAAAATTTTAATTCATATGATTGTAGAAAAATTCTACAGTACTAAAACAATAAAAGGAGAGCTTTTAAATGATAAATATTTTTTAAAGCTACTTTAAAAAAAAAACTAGACAAATTTTTTAATAAAAATAATACTTCGAATAAAAAAAGCATTTATAGACATCAAAAATAAATTCTTTTTTTATTTCAAGATTGATGATTAATAAACGATGCATATATTTTAAGAAAAAACAGATATTAATGATAAAATTAAAGAAAGCAATTCTAAATTTGATATAATGTGCCATTTAAACAATATATATTGCGAAGAAAGAAAATTAATGAAATTTTATTAAATTTTCATGATAATATTTTAACATACATTTTGATATAAGTATATTGTGTTATTTTTTTTAGTTATTTTAAATTATTGACAATAAACTTTATTATTTGATAATGAATAATCAATTTTATAAATTATTTATTTTTTGAAGATAAAAAAGTTTAATTCAATCGGTTATTACTATTTATGAAGATAATAAAAATTAATTATTAAAATACAGTGAAAATACTAAGAAAAATGTTATAATAAATCATTTTGTTAGATATAAATAACTTTGATGTCTTATTTTTAACTAATTAATGTTATAACTAAAAAGATAAATTAAGTCTATTAGACAGTTTATCTGTTGATGATAAAATATTTAAATCAAAAAATTGTTTATTGGTAATTGTTTATTTTAAAATTAATTTCACTGGTAAGAACGATAGACATCCTTTCTTTTATTTTGTTTGAATATTAATTATTTTTTAGGAAACAAAATGAAGAGGTTTTATAAAAAATGAAAAAATGGAATATTATTTTGAGTAATTAAACAATGGAAATATTTGTTTGTGTTGAATTTAAAAAATTTGTACATTGTTAAAAATTTGTATAAATGATCAATATATTTTTTTTCCTTTTGTGATATCTTTTTTTTGTGTTATATTGTATTTATTTACATATGACTCTGATGAATATAAAAAAAACATTATATGAATTGCATTGTTTTAATTTGTAATTATTTAAAATGATGTTTCCATTATTTATTTAAAGGTGAATGGTTCCTAAGAATAAATGATAACTATAAGACCATTTTTAAATAATGACTTATTCATTCTCTCTGTTTTTGATTTAATAAAAATTATTAATTAGTTCCAAATGGAATTTACAATTTAATTAACATGGAATTGAAACTGCTAATTCTAAGATTCCATTGATTTCAACTCAGATAACAAATCAATTTATTTTACCAAATTGGCATGTCTTAACATTCTTAAAGTTAGTTAACAAAAAATGTGATGAGATTGTTGTAAATTCACGTAAAGTAACTTTATATACTAACAGAAACTTTTGTCTAAAAAAATTTTTAATTTAATTTTTTACTTTGAAGTAAATATAATTTTGAAGTAAATCAATCTTTGACACTAAAAACCTATACTCTCATCTAAATATGATATCTGATTAAAATTACTAAGTTTAAATTGATTTGACTAATTAAAATATCTACAATGTAAACAAAAAACATTAACACATAGGTTTGACCAATCGTGAAAAATAAGCTAGCATGTATATGCAAAATGGGTAACACTTAGACCATAAAATTCTCTCAAAATTACCAATTTTTTATATAAGACGTTGCACCTAACCAACATGTTTAAATTTTCTATATACATTATTTAAAATGAAAAAAAAACTACCAAAATGTCTTGCTTTACTAGAAATTTATATTTTTGTAAGATTTTATCATAGCAATTCAAATAAAAAGAACATTGAAACATGACCAAATAATATTAGATAAATAGTTTCATTTATTTTTTTAAATATATAGTAATATCATTATCAAGAAAAGCGTATATCTAAATTAAAAGGAATTACTCTAGACATAATTTATTTTGGTTTTTTAAATTCTTTGAGCAAGAGGGTCTAATTTATTTTCATTACAAAAATATTCTATGTATTTTGTATCTTAAAACGTTAACTTTGTTTTTATATTTGGAAAAAAGACAATATATTGTTTCTCGTTATTTGTTTATAGTTTTAAAATTTTTATTTACAATACCAAATTGAAGTCATTTATTTATTATTGAACGCAGCAGGTATAACTATGACAACACACAATCAATTTGATGAATTATATCAGTCAATAACTTTGAACATTCAAAAAATTGAGCATAATGGTAAGGGGAAGTTTTTTACACATCAATTAACTTATTTTAGTTCATCTTTTAAATCAAGTCGTTGAAAAAATTGGTACACCAGCAGATACAACTATAAATGAATCTGAATTAAATGAACTTATTCAAAGATCTAATGCATTATCAAAATCTACAAACAATATGATGAAAAACTTAGTAAGTCTAAGTAATGGTAATCATATTTTGAAACAAAAAAGGGAAATTTTAATGGACAGTTTGATGTCAACATTAAATCTTCTCCAAGATGCTCAGCGAAAAGCTGCAGTTAAGGAAAAAGGCAAAATTAACGAATATGAATTGGGAAATGTTAACCAAATTACTACCGATTCCTCTGATTTCAATCCATTCTCACCACAACAAATGTCACATGAGCAAATGCAACAAAAACAACAACAAATCGAAGAAATTAGGCAAAGGCAATTGGCATTACAGCAACTTGAAGAAGATATAAGTGATGTGAATCAAATCTTTAAAGATTTAGCCAAACTTGTCCATGAACAAGGGGATATGGTTGATTCTATCGAAGACAATATTGATTCCGCACAAATATATGTTGAACAGGGAAGTGCAAATGTTCAACAAGCCTTACATTACCAACAAAAAGCGAGACAAAAACAATTACTTCTATTTATCTTTTTTGCTGTGTTAATATTTATTATTTTACTAACAGTTTGGTTTAGTAAGTAATTACATCCATAATTTATAGAGAAGTAATACTTGATTATTATTAAAATAAGTATATTAACTATTCTAAGTATAAAAAATATATATGTGAAATAACTTTTTCTTTAGTGAAATAAAGTAGCTCTAAAAGGAAATTTCTTTAAAAGTGAAATTGAAATGATTGTAAAAAGAATTACAGTCCTTTGTTGTAGTAAACAACTTTAGGAGGATTTGGTAGATTTTCAATTTTCTTTCTGACTTCAGGTTCTAATGCTGAGACTTCGATACTTGATAATTGTGGGAATATGGCACAACACAAAGGAGTAGAAAATAGGAGTATAGCTCCACATATAGCAATTTGTATAGGTAAAGATGACCATTTATTTCTTTGGAACCATGAAGTTTTTTCAATTTTTTGCATACATAATGGTGTTGCTAACATATATGGTGTGGCCATTGCTACCCTTGAAAATATTACCATTGGAATAGCATATCTAGCAACTTTTGTAGATGTGCCTACTTCAGTACCATTTTCATCAACTAATTTGATTCCATCTGTAAATTCTTTTTGCCTCATCATTGGGATATTGATTGAGTTTGCTAGTGCTACAGCAGCAAATGGTACTAATCGTCCGACTAAAGGTGGGAAATTCTAAAATATAATAATTTATATTACAAAAAATACTACGAAAATATTTACCGATCTTTTGACTATGGCATTTAATCCTAAGGCAGCTGATAAAGCACCACCTGTAGCAGCACAGTAACTTGAAAGAATTGTATTAACTCCGTTATCTTCTATTCCATTTTCATCAGTATTACCACCACTTCTGTTACAATAATTAACAACGGCATTGTAACTTTGATTTGCCCATTGCCAAAAAATGACACTAGGTGTTGTTTTATAAAATGCTAATAATCCTCCAGTTATAACCATATTCATTGGCATTTGACTAGACATTCTACCTAAGATAAAAGTTTTTTCTCCAGTCTCTGCGTGAAAAGCAGAGTCATATATTGTTTTTGCTTTCCATAATTCATCTACTGTTAATTTGTCCGAAACAATACCTTTTTTGTAATTGTCAACAACAACTTTGCATTCATCTAACTTTTTATCAGAAACCAAAAGATTTAGTGGGTTTGTTATTGCAAAAAAATGACGAACACGGTTAATATATGTTGATTGATCATATCTTGGTTTTGTAATATCTGGACGATTTACTAAAGTGTAGACAAGTTCGGACATTTTTACTAAAATTAAAAAAAAATATGATATTTTATTTGAGAAAAATATTCATTGAGAGAATTTAAAACATTTTTACACTAAAGTATGTATAACAAAATTTCACATTAATATTATTATCATAGAACGCCACGTGCTTTTAAATTTGTTTAATATTCTAAGTAGTTTATTGTAAAAAGAAAATGTGAGTATTTAACTAGACAATTAAATAAGAAACAATTGTTTAAAAATAAAATATTTTAAAGAACGAAAGTATGACCGATTTAAAGTTATATATAAAATATTGTATAATATAAATTAAAATGTCTGATAATTAATAAGTGTACAATTTATCAATAGATATCAACTCTAAAGTAAATATAAAAAAGAAATAAATATATGTTATCTTTAAATATGGGTATATAACACTAAAATGACAATTTCTTTTGATTTTCTTAAAATGGTAATCATTGTTTTAATGTAATACAAAAGTATTTTTGTTTCAAATTTAATGCCTAAAAATTTTACAATTTTTTGATAAACATCATTTTAAATCATCTCTGGAGAATTATACACAATATTAATAGATTAAAATTTTCTTTCTTTAATTAAATGGAAAGTATTTAGGGGGCTTTATATATTTTGCACAAAAATTTAAAAGTTATATAAAAAAATAGTAAAAAAATTGCGAATTCAAAGAATATTTATTTAGGTTATAAGAAAATTTATATTTGTTCCTATTTTTAACCATTTTAAATTTACAAAAGATGTATACATTTCTCCAGGCGATTTTTCTTGGGACAATACAAGTTATTGTAGAATTCTTTTTAAATGTTGATAATTTATAATTCTTTATGTTTCTATTTTATAATTTATGAGAAAAGAAATAAAAAAATAAAGATTCTAAAAAATAAAAAATTAATTTAAAAATGCAGCATTTGCTTATTAATATCGGAATATTTATTACGTATCAAATTGTTAATGAATGTATTTTAATACTTGTAAAGTCATAAATATTAAATTTTGTAATATGAAAATTTTCATAAGAAAGAAATTCGTATCTGTTTAAATTTGTTTTCTATTTTGAGAAGAAGTATTAAAATAACATAGTTAATATTTTTAATATATCATCATGAAAAACTATGAATTTTTTGTCTTGTATTTTAAAATTTAGTTTTTAATGTAACATTATTCTTCTTATTTATGAATATAGTAAGTATATTATATATAAAAATCCGACTCTTATCTATTAAGGAATTTCTGGTAATTCTATATTCTTTAAAAACACTATTAAGATATTTAATGGGATAGTAAACAAAAAAGTTATACATATGATTCAAAATGCAAAATTTTTAATTTTAATATTTGATAAGTTGTCATTTTTTAATGTATCTTCAAATCACACCTAAAATGTTTATCATAATTCTAACTTAATTCAATTTTTTACAACATCTTTAACAATTTTCATGAGCCACATGTTTAAAATGGAATATACACGACTGTTTTCGCACTTTCTATAAAGTAATGAAAGCCTAATTAATTTCATTACTTCAACGTCAGATAAAAATAATTCATATAGGATATAAATATAAAGAATTGTATATTTAAATATTTTTACAATTTTTATAAATAATTGCTTAAGTTTCCAAAACATTATTTTATATGTAATTTAAGAATTACAGCAAATATTTCAAAATTATTATTTTAGAAATTATTTGCTATAACATATTCATAACTGTTTACATAATGGCTAAACTTCTTAAAATATCTCCCCATAATTGTATATAGATAAAATCTGTGTAATGTTTATCAAATGATTTAAAATTAATTTTGCATTCTATTATCATTTAGTTTCTATTTTTTACATTATAGTTTATATCTAAAAGGGGAATTACTAATTGACGGAAACTTTTGGTATCTAAAATAATTTTGGGTGCTTTTAATTTATTATAAGAAACAGATACTTGGAATTATTAAATATTTTTCTTTTTAATTCGTCTATACATTTATATTGTTTTATATTTATCTTACTTAAAAATAGTCGCTTTTATTTAATGATAAATGAAATTATTTTAATTAATACAAAATAAATAATTAATAAATAACACCATATCCATCGTTGCCATGACATTACTTTGAAAATTTTCCTTTACATCTTGATGTTATTATTATTTACAAGTTTATATATGATAATTTAATCATTATATCATATTTTTACTATATTGTGCTGTTTATCATTTATTTCTTTTAAAATAACTAAATAATGTTATTTATTTATATTAGTTTTTTCTTGAAAGTTTCTACTGTAATTACATAAAAAAGTTAGAACTAAAATAAACAATTAATAGAATTCATATATATATATATCATATAAATATATACAAGTTAGAAAAAGTAATTAATTTCCATTCAAAAAAATACTTAGATTTATGTGTTAATACAATAAATTGAAAAATTGTTATTTTGATTTAGATTCTATATAATTAAATTTGTATATCTAAAAGTAAAGGTATTTTTATTACATTTCTAGATTTAACTTTCAAGTATATCAATCGTACAATGTCTTTTAAAACTAATATTCCTAATTTACCATCCCTTAGTTCATGCAATAATGAACCAATGCCTGAAAAAAATAAAAGTTTATTGAATGATACAGCAATTTTTGAATCATCAGTTAGACTTTCGATAAATTCTAATGAAATTTTAAACACTCCAAAAAACAAAACTTCTATATCTGTTTCAAAGGAGGTAAATTCTCGTGCTTCCAGTTATTATGAAGAATCAGAAAGTCATATACCGATTAGTTATTTTATGTCAATTTGGTACAAGTTAATAAACCAAGATTTAAAGGATGATAAATTAAAAGCAAAAGAAATAATAAAACAATACACTGATAATGAAATAACTCCAAGTAAATATAAAATATTTTTAAGTGCAATATCGCTTAAATGGGTCTTAAGATGCTGTTGGAATCCTCCTTCAAATGATAGAAGTAGTATGGAGAAGAATGAAAAAAACTATCAATTAGAGGAAGAAAAAATTTTGATTTTAGCTTTATCCTTTTCTCAATATTCAGATGAAAATCCTATACATTGGGAAATATTAAGTTCTGTTTACAAATGTTGTAATTTAAATGAAAAGCATAATAACAGAAAAGGTGTGCCGAGATATGGAAAACATTGGGAGGATATTGGATTTCAATCTCTTGATCCATCAACAGATTTCCGTGGATGTGGTATTTTCGGTTTATGTCAGATATTATTTTTAGTAAGTAGTGGATTATCAGAAAGTATAAAAGAAGATATTATAAAACTGAGCCAGGACAAAATACATAATTTTCCATTTGCAATTGTTGGGTTAAATTTTACAAAAATTATTATTGATAGACTTTATAGAGGAAAATTAAAAAAACTTGCAGAAAAAGAGAAAACATACATTTCTGTTGTAAATGGCATATATCGTGGTACATGGATTATGTTTTTTAGAATATGGAAAAGTAGAAAATGTCAGATAAATGATTTTCCCAATATTCTAAATGGTAAGTATTTTTTATTTCTTTAATTTTATTTTAAGAGCTTAAAAAAATTGTTAAAACACGTCCCAAGTATCTGCTCAATATGGCGATTCTTTAAATAATTAATAAATATTTAGTAATATTTAATTGCCTTATATTTTTCTTAAATAGCTTTTATTATTTATAAATATTTACATATTATAATATGAATTTATCAACATAATTCTATAACACCATTACCCATCATGCTGTTTTCCGAATTTTTTGATTCATAGTTCTTAATTTCTCCATCATTTACTATATCTATACACTTTGATTGTGCTTTCAATTCCTGGTTAAAATTATATTGTTTAATTTTTCGAATAATGTATCTGGTAAAAGATTTTATTGTTATTAATAAAAAAAAAGCAATCAAAATTGCTGCTGTACCAATACCAATCATAGGGTCATATTTTTTATAAAAATCATCAGCCGTCTTTTCGGGATGGATATCCATGAAATCACGTTTATCCGGACCTCGACAGAATGGTGCACATTGTCGTGGCATTTGAGCATATTAAATTTTAACTAAAAAAGTAAGAATTATTGTCACAAGTAAAATAAGAAAAAATTAAAAATTATACACATCATAAAAGATTATTGTTAATTTTATTTAATAATGTTGAGTATATTATTATATTTTTCATTTAACAATCATAATAATTGGAAGAAAAAATTCAATTTAAAGTATATTCTTTGCTTTATTATAGTTATTATGTTTTACTAAAGTATTCTTTTTATTAAAAAGACTTAAAAAAGCTTATTAAAATTACCTTTATTTACATATTAAAATATTATATCAACATTTTAAAGTCTAATATATTATTTAAAAGTGTAAATTGATTCTTTATATAAAATTTTTCTCAACTTAAAACACTTCCTTTTTATTCTTTTTTTGTAAAAAAGAAAATTTTAAAGAAGAAACATGATGGATAATGTAGTCGAAAAAATATATAATAATTTATAATATAAAGATATTAAATTTCAATGATATAAGTAAAACTAGGATTTATTTTTTTATGTTAAAAATATAATGATAAACATTCCTTTTAAAAATATTATCATTATTTATATATTATTAAGAAGAAAAGATCTAAAAAAATCTGTAAAAACCTTATTCGAGATAAAATTCTAAATTTTTTAGAAAAATAACGATAATAATTCAATGCTAATTAGCTGATAAGGAATTAAAGTATTAAAAGTTTTGTTATCAATTTATTAGTCATAATGTAGTAATAAAATAGGTAATGCTAAATTACGACCAAACAATAAAAGCATTTTAATATAATAATAATGATAAATTTTCATTTAAAAGTATTATAAAGCAAAATTTTACTTGACAAATAATATTATTTTTTCTGAATTTTACTAATGTAAATTTTAGTTTTTAGGAAAATAATGGGATCTGGAAGTTCTCATCAATTATCGCCAACTGAACTCAGTGATCTTGAGGGGGCTAGTGGTTGTAAGTTTTAATAATCAAATTAAAAGTTATTATTTATCTTTAAAGTATCGAAGGATTCAATAAAACTTCTACATTACCGATTCGTAGAGCTTGCCAGAGCTAGAAATCGTGAGACTAATGAATTATTCATTCGCCGTGAAGATTTTAAAAGAGTTGAAAAATTAAAAAGTAACCCATTAGGAGTAAGAATTATTGAAGCATTTTTTGCAGATGCCTGGTAAGTGCATATAAAATATTCTTTTTTTATAAAATTTATGCTGAGAAATATAGAAACACTATGATGAAATACATTTAAACACATTTTTAAATTTTTTACTATAAAAATATTATTTAGCTAACATATTACTTTAGAATTAATAATAGTAATATTTTATATAAAATATATTAAACTTATACAGATTAAAGTAAGCTAAATTAATACTAGTACTTGAACTAATATTTAAATATAACTATAAAGTGATAATTGCAATATTTAAAGAATGTATCAAGACAAATTAAGTATAATGATAATAAGAATGTCAAATATTCAATAAACACCAGCTTATCATTCACCTTAGATATAATTCCATACACATTTTGATAAATAAGTTATAGAATTATATTGAAGTAACCTCAAATTATTTAGTAAAATATAGGTTTTCTTTAAAATAACATTATCTATATATGTGAAATTTATTAATTTCACATGAAAATTTTCTACTTACTCTGTAAAACCATCAAAAATTAAAAAATCTATTGGAATAAATTATATTTAAATAATCTTTGGACAAGGCAAATTAAAATGTCAATAAATAATATATAAAGATTTAGTAATAATTATATAAAAATACAAAGTATTCAATCATCGTCAAACTATAATATAAATTTTTTTATTACTTTTTCAGTTGCACAGATAGGCTTTACTTTAAAGACTTTGTTAGAGTATTAGCTCATTTTCGTCCCATCAACAAAAATAAACCACATCCATGGAATGACAGAGAAGCAAAATTGAGGTGTAAGTTTGTTATATTACTTATTACAAATTTTCAAAAAAGAAAATTGTTTAACTCAATTAATAATGTATTAGTTTTATAGTTGCTTTTACCATGTATGATCTTGATAAATCAAATTCAATAGCGGTTGAGGAATTTGCTGAAATTCTCAAAATGATCATTGGGCAAAATGTTGAAGAAGATCAGGTTGAAAGAATAGCTGAACAAACTATGAGAGAGGCTGATAAAAATGGAGATGGAAGTATAACATTTGAAGAATTTTGCCATGCAATGGAAAAGACAGATATCGAACAAAAAATGAGTTTTAGATTTTTAACATAATAATTTGTAAAATCTATTTACAAACTAAATGTTAATTAAATATGTTAAAAAATTACACTATATATTTGTGAAATTTTAAATAATTAAAAATAAATGGAATATTTAATAACAATTGAATCCTTTTAAATTAAATATACTTAAATGGAGTAAATAAAAACGAGGAAAAATTATGTCGTAATAAAAATGTATAAATTAAAAACATTAAATAAATTAAAATGCCCACCAAAAAGAAAAATATTTAATTGAGACAATTACCTTTTTAATTATCTTAAAACAAAATTACTCTCAAATATTTACCCAAATTGAATCCATAATAATTATATATATTTATCTTCCTTTTTTTATGTATAATTGAAAAAATTAATAAAGTAAACTAAAGTTTTTTAACAGAAACACTTCCTATAACATTAAAATTTTTTTAGTATTCACCTTGGTTTAATTACCCTATAATTAAGATAAGAATTCCATAAAAATTATAATTTTTAATTGCGTTTATAAATTATAGTACATCAAATTTTTTAAAAATAAATAAATCATGGATGGTGAATAATCATAAAATTACATAATTCATAAAATATTTACCCAAATATTTTTAAATATCCATAGTATTATAAGACACAATGAATAAAACAAGAGTTTAAAATAAATTTGTCCCAGTTGAGCGATTTTCTTTTTTAAATCTTTAAAAATACTACTTTTTTCAAAATATGGTAGTATAACATAGAAAGAATTTTATTACAATAATGTTGCTTATATTACAGAAAATGTATTATTATGGATTTCTTTTTACTTAATAAATAAAAAAACAGTAACATATTATATTGTAATGAATGATGAAATTAAAAATAATATCAAAAAATATAGTATAAATATGATATTATTTTATGATTTTATATAATATTATGTCTTATGATTATGTAAGTATGAGAGATAAAAATATCTTTTGAAAATTTAAGAAATGCTTGCGTTTGGTTTTTACACACTAATAAATATATATAATAAATTTATATGACTATCGAAAATAAAAGATAATACTTTTAACATTTATGTTGCCTGAATATTAATAATCGTCAATTTGTTGTTAATTCCTACTTTATTAAAATGAGAAAAATGAATACATTAAAAAAAATATTTTTTATTTTTAAAGTTGGTAAAAAGTATATAACCCGAAAGAGAAGTAAAGATTTTTCTTCTTTTTTTTAAATTTATAATTGAAATTTTAAAAATAAAAATTAATTAAGAGGTGGTTTAATTTAATTAAAGCTCTTTATATTGAACAAATGGCCTTTTCGGAAAGGTCTCTAATTTGAGAATTTCATCAGCAAATTGTATTGCTTTTGTTAACTTTTTATATAGTGGACGCACATGAGTATATAAAAATTCATCAATTGTCTCGGATGAATATATCTTTTCCATCTCTAAACGAAGTCTTTTTGATAAATCTGTTATGTAATAAATTTCTTGACCAAGAATCTCTCGGCTTTTTTCTTCTCTCATTGGTTGTGAAATTTTATACTCCATGTTATATTCATTCATCCAACCACCATATTCATGATCTAAAGTAAAATAATCTGTTAAACGTTTTTCAAGTTTTCCTAAATCATTTATCGCTTCATAAATTGTATGACCTGGAAATTTACAACCATAGGCAAAATCTGTTAATGTTGTTGGTGCATTACAACCTAGAATGTCTACACTTTTAGGAAATTTATTATTTAATGGTTCGCCTTTTGTTATTGTTTCCATACTATAAGCTAAGGTGGGTAAGGCTATAGGCATTAATTCAGATAGTAATGCCATATGATCATATCGACTCCATCCGCAAAAAATTAGTCCTTGAAAAGAATCAAAATGTTTATAAACATTTGTCATTTGTTTTATCCAACTTTCATGGTTTTTTATATAATGTTCTGCGTTTGTTGTGTAACGTTGTGGGCCATCAGCTCCTTTATAAGCACTGGCTCCCCATACTTTCTTGAATGGTTTTAATGCTAACCATGTTTGGAAAGGCAAATAGTAGTCTAAATTTTCAGCGTAACTCCATAGAACAGGTTCTACTAATTCAGTTAGTTTAAATTGTTTTAAAAATTCTTCAGGGACTTGAATTAACATGTCATGCCATATGAGAACGGATACATCAAATTTAGATTTTACATACTCAGCCACACGTTTAATATGCCATAACATTACTTTGTCAGTATCATAACTCTTTTCATTCATAACTTTTGGTAGTTTCAGGACAAATTCCCATTTGAAATACTTCATCAGCTCCAATATGAAAATACCTCATTCCATATTTATTGTGAATTTCTCCCACTTGGTCAATCATACTTTTTACTATATCAAATGCCTCTTCTTTACCAATACACAGAGTTTGTGGGTGTCTTGATGATTCCTTTAAATGAGAATATTTCTTTAATTTTAATATCCATTCAAGGTGGCCTAAAGTTTGAACTAATGGTATAACCTCAAAATTAAATTCATCTACAGCCATTTTTATAATTCTCTCAACATCCTCTAGTTTGTATGCTTCTCCACTAACTGCATCAGCTACATTACCTTTGTAAGGGAATACATCTTCCCATTCTAGTATAATACCATTTGAACCAATTTTTTTAAAAAATTCAAAAAGATTTCTATAAAAATTGATTTTATATACACCACCTTTTAAATCTAAATGAATATATCGTTTTATGGGAATGAATGTGTTAGTTGATGATAACAAGGGATACTCGAGCGTTTCTTGTTTTTCTCTATCCAATAATTTATTTTTACGTATATTATTTAATTCATCTTTGCTACCTTTACCATTAAAACTTTTCCCCAAGTTATTTTCTTTAATATTTTGTGTCATATTGTTTTTATAACTTAATTTTGATCGATTTCCAGTTTCACTTTCTTTCTCTCCATTTAATTTTGAATTTTCAAGTAAATTAAAATATTTCTTTTTCTCTTCTTTTAAACCTATATTAACAAACATATTTTCTTTGTTACCATTATTATTAATATTATTAATGTTATCTCTCTCTGATTTTATTTGATCCAATGAACTTGCTCTGCTTGAAGTTCCACTAAAAATAACTGCGAATATACCAAATATACACAGATAAAAAAGTAGTGCGAAGCATGAATGATTGCCAAATGTTAAAATTCGCATTATTTTTTTCGTTAGTCGAACCATTTGTTGCATAATATTAGTTTACATTTAACCTTTGGCAATTTGTGAATATAAGATATTATAAATATAAAGTTCTATAAAAAATTATATATAATTTCTGTTAAAATTATAAAAATGTTTTACAAATAATAGTTCATAGAATATACTACACATTTTAAAGAATTATTATATTTTAGAAATTTTATTATAAAATAAAATAACCATTTCTATATATTCCGTAATCTTTATATACTTAAGAAATTGAATACTTTTTTCTGTTAAAAAAATGTTGACAAATGTGATGAATTTGTGAACGGTTGTAAAGATATGACAAATTGTATTATCTAAGTAGAATATTATGAATTATTTATATTTATTAATTATTCATAAGCTAATTGTACATAAATCATAGTAAATTAAGTTATTATTAAATACAAATTATCACTTAAAACACTGGTAAATATAAATGTAGATTTTGTTAATCGATTAAGTGTTAAGAGAAGGAAATAGTCTAATATTTTTCAATAATTATGTCTCAAACTCATAAAATGTTTATATATAATGTTAGCTATACAAAGTTTATTCTTTTTGATTTGATGAATAACACAATATATATATATATATATATATATAAATGTTGAAGTATTAAATCAAAATAATTATTAGATACGAACTCATTTTTTAATATTCGTTTGTCCGGAAAATGAGTTATTTAAAGCAAAATTTTGTTATCTATACATCATTGGACTAAAAAGTAAAACAATCGGAATATAAGCACAATAATAAATATTCTATGAAAAGTACTTTATTTTTCCGAATTTTTACTTACAAAAAAATACTTTCATAAAAAATTTATATTTAAAGTTAATGAGATAAATTCACGCAAATTACCTACATTTATTTGTTCAATTCATTGCTAGTAAATTTTATCTTAAAGTATTATTTAATTAACATTAGGCTAAAACTGGATATATTAGAAATAATAAATGACCATATTTTTTGAAATTAATGCCAAAAGTTACATTTTCTATAGTAAAAATAATCAATTTTATAATAAATATAACAAATTGTTTACTGTAGAAACGTAGTATTTTTTTATCGAAAATTTATGTTACTTGATAAAAGAGAAATGGAATTTTAAAGGGAAGTTTTTGGAAATTTTTAAATACTAAAAATTGTTTTTGTTTTACTCACAAGTGAAAAAATATAAATATGATTGTGTAAAGCATTTGACTAACATTTTTTCTGATAGAATAATTTTAAAAAGTTTATTTTATAAGTATTTACATTGCAAAAGCTCCCATAAAAATTATTATTTTAAACATTCTTTAAACAAATAAATTTTTAAACGTTATATTAATATCTTAATTAAATTAGATTATAATAAAAATTACAATTATTTGAATGTAAATTATTTTATTGTAAAAACCTTAATTTAGGTAAAAGTAAATTTCAAAGTATTAGGTATATATTTACAAAGTTTTTAATTAAACATTTTAAAAAAAAAAATTAATAGTTTAAAATGTTTCATGTACATATATTTTAAAATAATGCTTAGATAATACATTTTATAATATAAATATTAGTAAATATTTAATTATTTAACATTCAATATAAACGCATTCATGCATGTATTAAAAGATTATTTCAATTTGAAATATAAGAAAATCATTTCTTTCTCTAAATAAATAATTAATTTAAAAAAATAGAAAATTTGAATATAAAAACAATTGTTTATTTCTAACTGATGATTTATAGATAAATAAATCAGTTTCCTAAATAAATCGAGAATGCATAAGTGGAAAAAAGAGTACGACTGTAAAAGGCATATAATTATTTACTCTTGTTTAAGTGAACCTATTATTCTATAATGAGGAATTTTTATACAATCTCTTGAATAAAATTATTAATATATATAAAAATTTTATATTCCGACGTAACTATTAAAATATTGTATCCTATTATTACTGATAAAAAGTTATTCATTTGATAGAAAGATTCTTAGTGCGTATATTTTTTTAAAGAAAAGGCATTATCTATCTACTATTGAGGTTGTAATAATGGAATAAATATTAATATATATGTTACATAGTTAAAGGTTATAAATATGACACACAACTTTTCCCAATTTTTTTTACAATAAATGAAGTCGTTAGTTATGAATAATTTCCAGGAAGTAATATAACTTTGAGATTTTTATCGAAAATATCTTTATTTTTGAGTTTACTTTAATCATATGAAAGTATAATAGTCTTTTGTAGTTTGAATCAATATCAGTAATATTTTTAAATTAAAGAGTAAGAAATTCAAAAAGTAATGGTTAATATATAATATGTCTTTTATAATGAAATTAAAAATGTAATTTAGAAAAGAATTTTATTATTTGTTATATTATGTCAATATTGTTAATTTTTTGCTGAGTATGATACATTTTTCTAAGTATCCTTTATAAATGGGCCATAAAAATTAAATAATAAAAAAACGTCATTTTATTTAAAATTTAAGTGTCTTTTCTAATGGCATTATATGAATATATATTATATTGAATGCTATATTATTCAATTTTTAGGCTTTTAATACTTATAACTTTGTCAAAACTTATTCGATTTTGATTGTCAATATCTCAAAAAAATTTGTTTTTTAATTCTTAGTAATTATTTACACTCTTATAAAATGCATATTTTCTTCTGTTTACGCTATTTCTCTGTCGAAAATTGATTTTTGACATAGATAAAATATAATATAATATAATATATAAAATACAATCTTTAAAACCATGTAATTTTTAGAAATCGTATACCTAAAATATGTAAACACAAAAAAACATTTGTACTCTTTTTTAAAAATAGATTTTTTCATAAAAACTGATTTAATTTTAATGATATTTCTATCATTTATAACCAACGAGTTTTAGATTATGATAGGATAAGTCATAATCAAAAGAGTACCAAAATCTATTGAAATTGTTATTGGAAAAATGTTAAACGTTAATTTAATTAATGCGTCATAAGACCAAAATTTCCTTTTATAGTTGTATAATTATTAAATTATAATATTATCTATGTATTGAAAAAGGTACTATTTTTTCATATTTAATAATACTTAATTAAAATATAATTTTATATACTTTTAAAATACTTAAAACGATGATATATTTTTTGCAACAGCATCTATTCTATATTATACTTTTCTTTATTATAGAAATTAAAGCTCAAAAGTAAATTCAATTTTCTATAATCAATTGTAAGCTTTTTCAGAACAAAAATATATTTTCTACATAAATATAACAAAGAAATATTTTCAATTTTCTAAATCATATAAACGATTAATTTAGTTTTAAAAACATAAACAAAAAAAGTTGAATATATATTTATCATGCTAACTAATAGATATAGAAATGTTAATAAGAAAGTATTTAATATAATACCAAGAAATAATCTTCAACCAATAGGTTCCTCAATAGCAGCACTATATAGTGATCATTCAAAAAGCAACTCTAATACTTTACAAACTATTGAAGTGTATGATAGAAAATATTATCATTACAAAGATAAGAAAAGAAGAAGTAATGGTTTTTCTAATCTTTTTTGGTTTCTATCATCAACATCATTTACATTATCAGCATCAATATTTGTTTCAAATTCTAACAAATCAAACTTCTTTGGTTTCCCATTAAATGATAATGAAGAATTAAAAAAGAAACTACATGTTAATTCTAAAAATTTAAAACTCTCAAAAAAAGATATTCGATTTTTATTGTTTGCTTCTGTGGAGTATGATGAAGTGATTTATATGACACCATCAGACTTTTTAGATTCTCTAACGCAAGAATATCCAAAAGAAAGAGTATATAGGAGGGTTTTAGATGAAAAAACTGTCAATGAAATGTTAAAAAGGACACCGTCCTTTTCGGACAGAAATGATAAATTATTTAGAAAAATTGATGCCAATGGATTAATAAGTTATTCCGAATATTTATTCCTTATTATGCTCCTTACCAAAAGTATGGCTTCTTTCAAGATAGTATTTTCTTTATTCGATGATGACAACAATGATATTATAGATAAAAATGAATTTCTACTAGTCAGAAGTTTAGTAACACCACTACGTTCAAGATCCAAAAAACAAGAGATAGATGAACAATGTTCTACAAATTGTTCAATCGATGGAGAAAATATTGTCCAAATTATTCAATATATTGGCCAAAGCGTAGATAAAAATTTTGAATGTGAAGGAGAAGAGTATACAAAAAGTACAAGTGAAATTACTATCCAAGAAACAACCCTTTCAAGGTATCTTTTTGGTCAAAAAGGAAATCAAAAAAGGTCATTTGGTGATTTCCAGACATTTTTTGAACAGTTACAAAGAGAATTGACAGAAATTGAATTTAATGAATTTAGTAGAGGAAAAAACGAAATAAGTCCAGTTGATTTCGCTAGATTAGTTTTACGGTATTCTATATTAAATAAAGGAAGTTATGAAGATTATTTGAAAAGGATTCAATCAAAAACATGTCCAGGCGACCCGGGTATAACATTGTCCGAATTCGAACAATTTAGTAAGTTTCTTAATCATTTAGAAGATTTCACTAAGGCTGTTAAATTATACACATCTGCACAAATTCCTGTTTCTGAGGAGGAATTTATAAGAGCTGTAAAAGTAACAACAAATTTAGAGTTATCAAAAAAATTAGTTCATATTTTATTTCTTATATTTGATGAAAACGGTGATGGTCATCTAACATATACAGAATTTATTGCTGTAATGAATGATAGATTGAATCGTGGTTTCAAGAAAAAAAGAAGTAAAGGAACAGGAGGATTTGGTTGGGAATATCTAAAAGATTGCATTTCTAATGAAATGAGAAATTAAACAAAGTAAACTATAAACAATCTGAAGACATTATTTTTTTAGTAAACTTTTAATTATAGTATTTCATCTAATTTTTCTTGTCTTGTATGATATTGTTTGTAATTTACCCAAGTCCTATTTCTGTCTACAATAGAAGGTTCTACTTCTCCGTAGTCCTTTATTTTAATTCCATTTTCTGTTAAGGCTCTAAGAAAAGCTTGCTTCTATAAAAGATATTTGGTAAAAAAAAAAGTTAAAACAAACCTTTTGACTTCTTTCCACTTCTTCTTTCTCAAAACAAGGTACAATCATCTCAATTCCACATTTTTTTAATCTATCAGCTAAAATTCTTCCAATATTAAAAGCTGCAAAACGGTCAGTATTACTAAACAATTGGCTAGATATGTCGTGTTCCTTTGTTGAAGCAGTTAATATAAGCCCACTTTTGTGATGATATACTGAAGCTTCGGTATGTGATTTGCTTCCACTAAATATTGCATTGTATGTTGAATTCATTATTTCACGTTTCTTTTCAAAACAATTTCCAGATGGTCTATGTTGAATACCCATAAGTTCCAAATTTCTGGGATTTTGATTTATAAATCGCGTCATATAACGGGATGTCATTTTTAGAAATAAATACAACAATTAAAGTCTCTAAATTAGAAATTATTTTTAAAATTATCTCATAAAGAATTTATTTACAGAACTCCACTTTTTTCTGTTGGGAGATCGTTTCTTTTTGTTATATATTTATTTAAAATTTAATATATTTTATTAAACATATTTCTATAATAAAATGGACTTAGATTTCAAAGTAAGCTGTTTTTTAGAATTTTGATGTTTAAACTTTTTTATTATAGCCTTTTGATTTGCTAGGAAATGTTTATAAAAATGGAAACATTATTTTTCATCCAATAACTGATCAACTTTACTCAACAATTAATAATAAAATCAAAGTTTTTGATTTAAAAGAGTAAGTAAAACGTTGTTTAGTAGTAATTTATGTTTCAGTAATATATCTTCAATTATGCCATTTACATCAAATTTCAATATTGTGAAATTTACCCTTTCGCCTTCGGGAAAACTCGCCTTTATAATTGATTGTTTAGGACGTGGGTTTTTGGTAAATACAGCTAAGGGTGTAGCATTAGCCCAATTAAAATTGACGAAGTATATTGGTGACGTAAAATTTTCACCTTGTTCAAAATATATTGCTATCGCTTTTGATGGAAAAATTGAAGTATTTCTATTAAATAAGGTTACATTTGACAGTTTTAACGCATGGATAAAAACAACATCTTTAACAGTCTCAACAAATAAAATGACGACATTAAATTGGTCTGATGATGGAGAACTAATAATAGCAGGTGGAGAAGATAAAAAATTTGTAGTTTTTAAACCAGGAAAACAAATTTGTACAGATTTCAAAAAGAAAATTGCTTTTCGATTAATCGATGCTCACAAAGGTAGCATTGTAAATTGTTTTTTTCTCAAAAATTCTTATGATTGTCTAACTATTGATGAAAGAGGATTAGCTTCATTATGGAGAAGTAATAAAACATATGGAAAATTAGACGAAAAGGTTAACAATGAGGACAAATTAACTTTTGTTGTTTATGAAAGAGAAAACAAGATAAACATTAATGATTCCGCATCTGTTGCAAGAAATGTTGAATGTACTAGTGCAACATTCCATGCTAAAAACAACATACTTGTTACATCATTTTCAAATGGTGCAATTGTTTTCCATGAAATTCCTACTTTTTCATTAATTCAATCATTAAAAGTTGGAGATGTTGCTGTAAAATGTGTTGCTTTTAATAAAGATGGTGATTTTGTAGGCATTGCTTCAGGTGGCAATTCTCTTGGACAAATTGCCGTATGGGAATGGCAATCAGAATGTTATATTATGAATCAACAATCGCATACACATATTATTTCATATGTCAAATATTCACCATGTGGATCATTAATAGCAACAGGAGGTATGGATGGAAAAGTCAAAGTGTGGGATGGTAAAAGTGGGAATTGCCTTGTAACTTTTATCGAACATAAATCATCAATTACTGGTATTTGCTGGAGCGAAGGAGGAAATGTTGTTTTATCCTCCTCGTTAGATGGTTCTGTTAGAGCTCATGATATGAAAAGATACAGAAATTTTAGAACTTTTATTTGTCCAGAACAAACACAATTACACGGTGTTATAGTAGATGCTACAGGGGATTTAGTAATTTCAATGGCTAAAGATGAGTATAAAATTTACATTTGGTCAATGGATACCGGAAATTTAGTTGATGTTGTTTCAGGTCATTCATCAAGAATTTCTGGAATTTCATTTTTTGGTAACAATCTAGCATCCGTGTCTTGGGATAAAACACTACGAATTACAAACATCGTTGATAATGTGAGTGAAGTCATCTCACTAAGTGATGAGGCATTAGATATTTCTTATTCACCTTGTGGTAAAATTCTTGCTGTATTAACCTTTAATTCATCAATAACTTTATATGATACCTCCAACAGTTCAATAATAGGTATAATTGAAACAAAATACGATGTTGATTCTGGAAGGGGAGCATTTGAAACAATTAAGAAAGAAACATCACAAAGAAATAAAACTTTTGAATTTATTGAATTTTCTCCGGACTCAAATCTTCTAATTGCTGGTGGTAACACCAACCACGTTTGTATTTACTCGGTTAAAGATAGAATGCTCCTTAAAAAAATAAAAATGACAATTAATTTTAGTTTTGATGGCGTCATGTCAAATATAAACTATAGACAATTGTCTGAATTTGGAAATCTTGATTTTGTTGAAATGTCATCAGATGATGATGATGATGATTACTGTAGAAAAAAGAGTATGGCTTTAGCAGGAAGTAAAATATCTGACAAATCTGAAAGATCATATAAACCAACAATGCGTGTGAATGCCATATCATTTTCTCCTACAGCTAGGTGTTTTGCTATAGCAAATACAGAAGGTGTTCTCATTTATTCTTTGGATCGATATGAAAAATTTGATCCATTTTTGTTAGAGACAACAGTTACTCCTCAAATAATTAGACAATTACTAAATACTAAAGATTTTTGCAAAGCATTGATAATGTCATTGAAATTAAATGATAACCATTTGATAATTCGTTCACTTCTTGAAATACCATTAGAAGATGTTAAATTTGTTACACAAAAGATGCCTTATTTGTATGCTGAAAAAGTGCTTAATTGGATTTCTGCAAATTGGAAAAAAGTTACAAAAAGTCATATTGAATATGTTTATAATTTTATGGATAATTTAATTTTATCTCATTTTCAAAATTTTAAAAACAACGCTAGAAACATTTTACCATCAATAAATGGTTTAATTCAGGAAATCTCCCACCAACGGAAATTATATATTGATATTGGTAAAAAGAACAAGTGTACCATTGAATATTTGTTAACAGTTAGAAAAAAGAACAAATTTCGAAATCTACCAAAAGAATCTAATATATAATATTTTACTTTTTCAATTAGTTATTATGTTTTGTTATGTTATGTTATTTACTTATATATTTTTGTTGTTGTTAATTGATAATTCAAAAATTAAATTTTTTTTGGTGTTTCCATATTTTACCTAATATCATTTTTATATAAATTAATATATATTAAACAATATTTTTAAATTTCAGATATGTCTAGATCATTTGGTAATATTGTTAGAACTTATCAGGAGGAATTAAATTTTATTGAAAAAATAGGACCATGTGAATATAAAATTAAAAAAGGATTTGTTCCAAACATGAATGTTGAAGGAAGATTTTATCTTAATGATAAAATTAAGCAACATATGTTGGGTGAAATAGAAATGTGTTGTAAGAGAGGTAATATTGGAGGTTATATTCCTGCTGTTAAACAAATTGCTAATGTTGCTGGATTACCTGGAATAATTGGCAATTCCATAGGTTTACCTGATATGCATTCAGGATATGGTTTTGCTATTGGCAATGTTGCTGCTTTTGATGCTGAGTCAGGGGACGGAGTTATATCACCAGGTGGTGTTGGTTTTGATATAAATTGTGGTGTTCGTCTTATTAGGACAAATTTATTTGAAAAAGATGTTAAACCGGTAAAAGAAGAGTTAACTCAAGCATTGTTTGACCATATTCCTGTTGGTGTTGGATCCAAAGGAATTATTCCAATTGGTATATCTGATTTTGAGGAATGTCTTGAAATAGGAATGGATTGGACATTAAGAGAAGGCTATTCATGGGCAGAAGATAAAGAACATTGTGAAGAGTTTGGTAGAATGATTCAGGCAGATGCAACTAAAGTTTCAACAAGAGCTAAAAAAAGAGGACTACCTCAATTGGGAACATTAGGTGCTGGAAATCATTATGGTGAAGTGCAAGTTGTAGAAGAAATTTATGATAAATATGCTGCTAAAAAAATGGGAATAGAAGATGTTGGTCAAGTCGTTATTATGATTCATTGTGGTTCCAGAGGTTTAGGTCATGAAGTTGCATCTAATTGTCTTACATCAATGGTAAAAGCAATGAACCGTGATGGTATTCATATAAATGATATGCAGTTAGCTTGTGCTAAAATAAACTCACCTGAAGGCCAAGAATATCTTAAAGGCATGGCAGCCGCTGCAAATTTTGCATGGGTTAATCGATCATGTATTACTTTTTGTGTAAGACAAGCTTTTGCAAAAACATTTAATTGTACACCGGATGATTTGGACATGAATGTTATTTATGATGTGTGTCATAATATTGCTAAATTTGAAGAACATATAGTAAATGGAAGACCAAAAATGTTATGTGTACATAGAAAAGGTGCCACAAGAGCATTACCACCACATCATCCATTAGTTCCAGTTGACTATCAATTGACAGGACAACCAGTTATGATTGGTGGTTCTATGGGTACATGCAGTTATGTAGCTTGTGGCACAGAAAAAGGTATGGAAGCAACATTTGGTACTACTTGTCACGGTGCAGGAAGAGCTATGGGAAGAAGTAAAAGTCGTAAAACAATTAGCTTTGAAGATGTATTGGAAGGATTAAAAGCTAAAGGAATAAGTATAAGAGTTGCTAGTCCAAAACTCGTTATGGAAGAAGCTCCAGAAAGTTATAAAAATGTTACTGATGTTGTTGACACATGTCATGAAGCGGGTTTATCAAAGAAAACCTTCAAACTCAGGCCAATTGCTGTTATTAAAGGCTAGTCAATTTTTGTCTTTAAGTTAACTTTATTGTTTTATTATAAATTAAAAATAATGACAAAGAGTACAAATAAATATCATCGAAAAAAAATTTACTACCTATTACTAATATTGTCTAAATAACTTCATTTTTCCAATTTTTAATGCTGCCAAAGGATCGGTTGACTGTAATTCAGCATAGTCGAACCTATACATATTTTTTTTAAGACTTTTAATATGATAATCACAAGTTAATGAACTCCCTGAAAGTGCTATTCTATATTGTCTTTCTACGTTCTTCTTCAAATTCCTTGCTTCCGATAAATGAAATTCAGATGTATTAACTAAATCCTTTATAATATTTCCGGCTGCATCAGAATTTTTTCCTGTGTATAATTGATCAGAAGTTAAACCATGTAAAACCATTAAATCCTGAGGCAATAGTACAATATTTCTTTTCAACATTGGTATTATACTGCGTATATGATTGATAATAACAACTGCTTTTCCTAAACTTTCAGCGCTTTTTATAATATTATCATCTAATTTTGTATCTTTAGTTTTTATACCTTCACATAAAAGTTTTATTAAACTTCCAGTCGTATTTTTACCATATTCTTCTAACTCTTTGACTGATTTAAAACCCTTGTCTCCTAAAGTGCTTTGTCTAGATGAAATTAAACTATACAAATAATTAATATCAGTTTGTGAATGTAATACAAATTGTTTCAATGCTTCAGCAGTTGGTTGCCTTGGAATAGGACCTTTTTTAATACCATATATTGTATCAATAGTATCTTTCCAAAATTGTAATCTATAAATTCCTGCTGTACCACTATTTCTTTCGATAGAATTTCTTAGAGTAGCTAACTCAACATTTAAAGCCAATATAGCAAAGGCATGTGGTTTTGCATAATTTGGTAAAAGTAAACCTGAAAGGTAATTAATGTAATCCGATTTTTTAACGAGATTAAGGCAATGTTTAAAATTATCTATTTTGTTATTATCCATACTGTATTTAGGTCTGTAAGCTTTATTTTTCGTCTGATTTTCATTTGATATCTCTTTTGAATTGTCTATTATTTTTAACTTATTACGAGTAGTTGAACCAATCATTCTTCGGGTTGTGTAAACCCAACAAAACTCGCTGACATTGGTTTTCCTCTGTGTTCGAAAATGTAAAATGAAGGGCAATTGCCGAAAATGTCCCATGTCTCGGGTTCGTCTTCACAATCTGAACGGATTTTCTGAAAATCTCCTGAAAATGCTGTTGCGCTATATAATCCAACAGCTAACGAAAGAAATAATTGAATATATACGTCAGCCGATAAATATGTATATTCCTGATCAATCAATCTCAAATAAGATCTATGCTAAAAATTTTAATACTTTATAGTTAGTTAAATGTTATAACAAAAATTTACCTGAGCTACTGAAAAAGCACAATGTAAAAGAGATAAAAATGAAATAAATAATAAATATTTTGGAGCAGGATGATAGCTCACTGGGAAATACATTATAAAAACTTCATGTAAAATGATTAAATTCGTCATAATTATAAAGGTACACTCAAATAGAGCTTGATTAAAACAAGTAAAAGATAAGAAAATTTCTCAACAATATTTCTTTTGCTGTAACATCTCTTTAATATAAAAAATTTAAATTATCAAAAAACTAAACTATCCATAACAAAGTTTTTATTTACTGTTCTTACTTAATAATTTATATATTTTCTAGCGTTCGATTTTTGAACTAAAACTGTATTTAAAATCCTTTCCGAGGCCATATTAGTTTTTTCTGATAAAACTTGAATAAGTCCTGAATCCGTACCTTTTAATCTTCTTTTATAATGCATTAACAGAATTTTTTGAACGACGTTTGAAAATTTCACAAAATTAACGTGTATTAAAACTAAACGCTTGAGATCTGTAGACGTTTGATATTTATCTACACATGGGGAATAAACACACCTTTCTTCCATCATAAATTTATCGTTATGTGTAACATTTCTTGTATATGTTTTTAACGTTTTACTATCCCTATCATATATGCTCTCTTCAATACACGGAATTATTTCATATGATTTCAAAGAATTCTTTTGAAAAGGTACCATTTTTAAAAATTCTGTTCCTTAAAAAAAATTACATTTTTCAATTAATTATATCGTACCTTTTTTAATCATAAGCTTTTTTACAAAAATTTTGTTACCTTCAACTCTGCATTCTAGTATATCTTCACTTAATATATGGGTAGAATAATCATTTGGATAGCGATTCCAAACAGCTGAGACAACATCATCAAATGCATATTTAAATATTTGCAAAGGTGAATGCCAAATTTTCATCTATAAAATTATAAAACTAATTTGATTAATTATAAAGAAAAAATGGATATAAAATCAAACGATGACTTCAACTATAGTTGTGTTTATGGTATAATAAGGAAAACGTAAATAATCTTATTAACATAAATAATAAAATACCAGTAGTAAAAATAAACTATAAAAAACCCCTTCATTATAAAAATGATTAGGAGATTTTTAGAACTAGGTCCAAAAATTAGACATAAAATTTTTATAAATAATACAAAACCGTTAGATGGATAAAAGCGATAAAATGTATTTTACAGATGGACCTAATATTTTATTTATCTCAATTATGCAACTACAATCTGTTTTTTGAAATACATACAGATTCTATGTGAAAAAATTGGCCATTCTAACACTATAAAATACAAAACACTCCTAAAGAGGAAAAATTTGGAATAACATATATCCTAGAATGGGTAATTTTAAACACGCTAGACATACATACATGTTTTCGATGATCAAAAATTTATGTTGATTTCGTTAAAAAAATTGTACTCACTGTGAATTAATAAATTATTTCAAATTATCAGTGGCAACGGAGAAATTTTTCTTTATAGATATTGTAGAATTCTATAAAATATAATTATTTAGAGTAAACATTTTTTATAAAGATTTATAATTGGTCAAGACGTGTCACAAATTTTCCATAGGATCACTAACACTCGTCAAGATGTCTGTCCAATAGAAACTGATTAAAAATTGTATTACTTATAAAATGAACTCTATTAGAAGTGATATTTGTTAAATAAATCGTGCTGGAGAAATTTGTATCAATTTAATTATTTAAAGATATTGTTTAATTAATATTTTTAATTTTACTGTAAACTATAATGAACATTTATTGGATCTGAATAGCTTGACAAATTTATCTTAATGATTTACATATAAAAAATACAACCAAATAATAGATTGGCATGCGCAAAAATACTGTACCTTTATATTTAAAAATATCAGATATTCCATCTCTGGATATAATCACTTGCTTTGAGTTTCAAACTACTCATAGGTCTAATTTTTCCTATTATCTTTCTTTCTTTAAACCCTTGGTCCATTGCACCACAAATACACCACATTATAGCAGTATATCCGTTTGGATCATTACCATCAATGGAATATTTATCATTTAATTCAATGGTAATTTTCAATGCATCTTCAGGATCATCCTTCCATTTTAGTAATTGTTTTGCCCAGTACATTCTTACGTAACCATGAATTTTTCCTTTTATCAATAGCTCTTTTTGAGCTGCATTCCAAAGTGTATCATTTGTTTTGCCAGCTTCTAAATCCTCAGATGAATATACTTCATCTCTTTTATCATTCTTATGTTTGAGTAAAGTTTCTCTTGCCCAAGGCAAAGCTCCATCTAAATTATCGTAATTTTTCTCATGATAACAGTAATGTTCTGCAATCTCTTTCCAAGCGAATATTTCATTTAAAAATGATGATAAGTTTTCATCGTTTTTTTTAAATCGTTTACAAGCCATAAATATTATTTTTTGAGAACTTATTTGACCAGTATGAATCCAAGGTGACAAATTGCTTTGTGCATTTTCATTTGGGTTATTGCGCATTGATGAAAATTTAGAAAATCTTTTTTCAAAAAATTCTTCTACCTCTTTCATACCAGCAGTATAACCACCTTTGAAATTTAAACACTTGTCCTTACTCTTGTTTTTCAAATTATTTTTAACTTTCATAACTTCATCTTTATTGTTATATTTATATGCTTTGATTGCTGGCATATCTTCAAAATAATCATCCCAATATTTAAACAATTGAGTTTTAACAGCTTTTCCTGTTTTTTTATATACTTTTAGCAATTTACATGGTACCATATTATGGGTATCGCAAATTCCAAAAGTTATTTTTTTGTTTTTGCATATTTTTTCCAATTCTTCATTATACTTCGTATTTTCCCTTAATGGGCTAAAATCTGTTATTATACATGATATTTCCTTTGATTTAATAAATTTATCGATATTATTTATTAAATAGAAAAATATATTGTGTGTTTTACATGTTTCTTCCAATTCTTGAAGACCCTCCATTAAAAATACTTTTTGGCGTTCATTCATTTTAATTTTGTTTAGTTCTGTTCCCACATATAAACTTCCTTTTGATTTTTCAGCAAGCTCAACTGCAAGATTAAAAGCATAATTATCAAATATACGATTATCTCTTTGTATAAGATACAATGTGTTTTTGTAGTCTCCAAATTGAGTTATAAAATTTGTTCTATTATCCATAACTAAAATAGAGCTAAAGATTTGTCTTTTCAAAATTGAAAGTTGTTTACAAAAAATCATAATATAAATTATTAAAATAATTAATAGAAAATAAACAAAAATTACCAGGTAGTTTGATAAAAACAAACAGATATTTTAGTAAATTTAATTTATGAAACAAATACTAACGAATACTTGTAAGACATTTTTATAATATTATGGGACTTATATATTAAAAATGTTATGGATCGATTCTCCAAAACAATTTATAGACATTAATTATATAAATTTCTCCTACCAATTTCTTTTCGATAGAGGACCTTGTTCATGGAGGAATACGTTGGTGTAGTCGAATAGTATGCTTCTACCTATATTACTTCCTCAATAATTGATAAATTTAGCAAACAATTTAATTTTACGAAATGCTCATATATTCAGAAATTTTCTTTTCACCAAAAAATATCTTAACTTTTTAAGAATAGTTGTCAATAATTTGTGGAAAACAATATAACGTTAATTTCTTTGATTTGACAAATTTACTACAAGATACGAACAAAATAAATCATAAATTTTAGTAGTCAAATTTATTTTAAGAGTTAATATTAGATCAATTGAATACAAAAAGAAACAAGTAGTGATAAAAATTAAAAATATTGTTTGAAAAAATAAAACTTGTACTAAAATTGTTAAAAATAAACTGTTCACTGTGCGTTTTTTTGCCATTCTTAAAGGAACGGTTCCAAAATAATTTTTAAATATTTTTGTATATCACGCTATTAATTTATTCTTTGGATTTTTTTATCATTTTTTTACAACAACAAAAATAGTTAATAAATTCAATGTTACAACAAAAATATAAAAAATAACCTTAAAAATCACTCCTTAATAAAAGTATGTACTTCTATATTAATATTCAAATTTAGCTCACGAGAAGGAAAAAATAATTTTTTACTATTGTATTGCTTTTTTATTTATTTTAAAAGTAGCATTGTATTTTCCATTAAAATATTGATATAGAAATAGGAAATGATAAGAGTACAATTAAAATAACTTTCTTCACTAAAGGATATAATTTTATGTTGTCTATGAAAAATTGCATGTTAGTATATCACAAAAAAAATCGTAAAGTATTGTTATTTGGTCGATTTAAATAAAAGCAATAACTAAGTTTTTAGAGTTATGTTACTATTGTAACAAATGTAGTAATAATACTGCATAAAAAATTATTTCTTCCTTTTTCGTGCACCAAACTTCAAAGTACGTGCATTTTTTTATTAAAATTTTTACCTTTTCTTTAAATTTTTTAAAAAGAAGTATTGCAGCGAAATATAATTAATTTATTAAATGAATCGAGCTTTTAAATATTCAACAATTGAAAATGACGCTTATTACCTGATTCATGAGTAAAAAAATTTCTTTTAGATTTATTCGCATTATTTTCCTTTAGTTAAAAATATTTTTAAAGCATATATTCAAAAGTGCATTTAATTGAAAATATATCTAGTTTATGAAAACACAGTTGTTGCAATTTCGACTAAATAAACATTTAGACAAAAAAGATACATTTTAGATTACTATTTCATAAAAAGTTACAATTAAGTACAGAAATTCTTTTCTAGACAGTATTAAAAAGTTGATTTTTCTTGTAAACCATCTTTTTAACAGAGATTTTGGGAATGTCTCTTTAAACGAATACCTTATGAACACATTACCAAACGTTTAATATGATTATATTTAAATATTTTTCTAGTGTTATTATATAGAAAATATGGCGAAAACACGCTCTTCATTAAAATTAAATCGTCCACAAAAAGATGGCTCAAAACCTGTGAAAAGTAAACTTAAGCATGACATGGGCCCAAAAAGCAGAGGACAAACATTTTCAACAGGAAACCATTCATTGAATCCAGGTTTGTATATTATTTTTGATAAAATTTAATGATATAATTTAAGATAGAAAAAGAGAAGGACCTCACCAACGTTCTCGGGCAACCATTAAACGTTTGTTAATGTATAAAAACTCAAAACCGGTTCGGTATGTTATTATTTTATTTTCAAAAAAATCAATTTTTTAGCGACAAAAATGGAAAAATCATAAAAGCAGCACCATTTCAAAGTAGGTTACCTTCTGGAACTGTTGCAAGAGTCGAACCCCACAGAAAGTGGTTTGGAAATACAAGAGTTATCGGACAGGAACAATTGCAAACTTTTCAGGCTAATATGGGTAAAGTTTTGAATGATCCCTTCCAAGTTGTTATGAAACAAACGAAACTTCCAGTTACATTATTAGAAGAGAAATCCAAGCAGCAACGAGTTCATATTTTAGATACAGAATCTTTTGAATATACATTTGGCAAGAAATCTTTGCGAAAAAAACCAACACTTGCTGTTAATGATCTTGAAGGTATGGTTACAAATATCTCTGAAAGGACATCAAAATATACTCAAGAGAAGGATAAGGATCTCTACGACAGAGACGCTGATCTTACTAGATTTGAGAATACTAATCCACTTTTTAGAGCTGGTCAATCAAATAGAGTTTGGGGTGAATTGTATAAAGTTATTGATTCATCAGATGTTATTGTTGAAGTTGTCGATGCCAGAAATCCAGAAGGAACAAGATGTAAACATGTTGAAGAATTTTTACGTAGAGAGAAGCCTCACAAACATCTTATTCTTGTTATTAATAAAGTTGATTTAGTACCAACATGGGTTACAAAATTGTGGTTAAGTAGATTTTCTAAAGAATTACCAACTGTTGCATTTCATGCTTCTATACAACATTCTTTTGGTAAAGGTTCCCTTATTAATCTCTTAAGGCAATTTCAAATGTTACATAAAGATAAACCACAAATTTCGGTTGGATTTATAGGGTATCCAAATGCTGGTAAATCTTCTATTGTAAATACATTAAGATCAAAAAAAGTCTGTAAAGCTGCCCCTATTGCTGGAGAGACTAAAGTCTGGCAGTATGTCATGTTAATGAGAAGAATTTACCTTATTGATTGTCCCGGAGTTGTATATCCACAAGGCGATTCAGAAACAGAAATTATTTTAAAAGGTGTTGTTAGAGTTGAGAATGTCAAAGATCCAGAAAATCATATTCAAAGCGTTTTAGATAAGGTCAAAAAAGAACATTTGTGTAAGCATTATGGTATAACAGATTTTGATAATGTTGATGAATTTTTGGAAAAAATTGCTAAGAAAACAGGAAGATTATTGAAGGGAGGAGAACCTGATTATGGAACTGTTAGTAGAATGATATTAAATGATTTCCAAAGAGGAAAATTGCCTTATTTTGTATTACCTTCTGACTATGTACGTAGCGAAAAGGTCGTTAGAAATGAGGAAGATGAAAAACCTATAAATGAAGTTGAAGAAGAAATCAACGAAGAGATGGGTGAAGAGGACAACGTCTCTGAAGATGAAGAAATGAACGAGGATAACGATGACGCACTTTCCACTTGTTCAGGTCTTTCTGATGTTTCTGGAGTCTCGGATTTAGGCTGAATGTTCTTAGGGAAATGGCGAAGCTATACTTTTCCCTTTTTTTATGTATGAATTGAAATTAATTGTTTTCTATTAATAATTTTATAAAAAATTTTATTAATTGTTCATTTTTTTGTAAAAAATTCTGTTCAATGTATTTTATTGTAATTTTAAAAAAACCATTGAGGGTCAATAAATAAAAGTGTTGGTAATTTTAGTAAGGAAAAAAAGAGCAATTGACGAAGAAGTTTTTTAATTTAAATAAAAGTTTAAATAAATGCAAAACAATAAAATGTTTAAAAATAAATTATAATTTTTTGTATCTTTTACACCACCATCTGTTATCTTTAGTATCTTATTTAAATTGAAAACTTTTAAAAATATATAAAGTTTTAAAAAAATTGTTTTGTCAAATTTAAGTAGAAAGAAATTTCCAGACATAATTTTATATTTCAAAAGCGGTATTAACAGTAGTTGTACTATAGGAGTTCGTTTATAGCATTCTTCGCTTGTGTTGATAACGTGTCTGGAAATTTAATATCAAACTTTATTATTATAGAGCCTTTTTGTCCTGTTTTTGCTGAAGGAAGTCCCTGATTTTCAATCCTACAGATTATTACAAAACAAGTAATAAAAAAAACAACTTACTTTTTATGGAAATTTGGTTTAATAATATGATCTATAGTAATAGGAATTTTTTCGCCATCCAAAGAAGTTATTTCAAAGTGTGTTCCGAGAAGAGCTTGTTTTAGAGAAAGCTTATGCACATGTATTAGATCAGTACCTTCTCTTTTAAAATATTGATGAGGTTTGTCTCTTATAACAAAAACAACATCAGCAGGAATTCTTCCTGGATACTGATCACCCTCTTTCGGAAAAGTTATCTTCGTTCCCGACTTCCATCCAGGCTTAATGTCAATCGTCAATACTTTATCAACAGTTCTACATTTACCATCATGTCCATAGACTTTTTTAGTAATTTTCATTCTTTTAACTGTCCCTTTAGCAATATCTTCAAGAGAAACAAGTAATTCATGTTGCACAGTTGGATCTTGTTTATGCTTGTAATGACCACCCATACCATTTCCCGGCATACCCCCATTAAAGAATGAATTCCCAGCTCCATTAAATGAAAAACCACTACTACCAAACAGGTCTTTAAACATATCATCTGAAGGACAATTCTGAGTAAACATACGAAATGGATCACCATTGAATGTATAGTGAAAACCAGACCCTCCACCTCCATTTGGAAATCCACCAGCCTCACCTTTTAATCCTTCTTCACCATGTTGATCATAAATATCTTTCTTTGTCTTATCACTCAAAACATCATAAGCTTCTGCAATTTCTTTGAATTTCCCATCTGAATTGGGATCTTTATTTTTATCAGGATGGTATTTTAGAGCCATTTTCCTGTAGGCTTTTTTAATTTCATCTTCTGATGCGCTTCGTGTAATACCAAGAGTCTTATAGTAATCCTTCCCCATTATAAATAAATTAGCTATTTTGTTGAAATATCTGATTTACTGTTGTATTCTAATATAAAAATACACTATAAAATTCATTAACAAATTTACCTAAATTATATATTTAAAAATATATCCACTTATCAACATTAAATATCAGAGGCTTTCTACTACAATCAATGTAACCCTAAAATGGATAATAGTTAGTAATTACAGAATTATTAAAAAAATTTCATTCATTAAATTTCGTCAATTTGTGTAGTTTTGTTACAGATATAATATAATACTAAACCAAAACTCAACTATATTGATAACATTAAATACGACAAAATAAATACCTTCAGACATCTGATCCGACTATAAAATTATTTTTAAATATATATACATTAATTTCTTAGAAATTCGCGTTAAGAAAAGCTTTGGAATAAAACATTTACGAAGACAAAAAATGTGAGAAAATATAATATACAACAATTGAAAATAATTTTTATTCTAAATTTGTTTATATAAAAAAATTTATAAAGTAATAGAAGGTAAGTATTTTAACTAGTTAAAAATAAAATGTTGTCTTCTTATACTTACTAGTAATCATTCAATTATTTAACAAAATATAAAGTAATTTGCGTAACAGTAAAATTCTACTATTTAAAATAACGTCAAATGTTAGATTCATCAAATATTAAATAAGTTTACTTATTTTGATTTCGATAGACAAATTAAATTTGTTTTAATTAAAATTATAATAAAAATAGATAAATTATTTTATATTTTCCAATGTAGTATAGCACGATTGTCGTAGATGCTTACTTAAATAAAAATAAATTAGTTATATTATGTAGGTGACAATATTAAATTCGATTACAAAGTGGTATCAAGTTAAGTCTGAAAGAGATTCTTGCAACATTACCACATGTCGGCCTTGAAAACATTTCTTACATTCATGTTCTTTATATTACATATTAATATAAAAGTTTTTATAAGTATTTTTGTTGCGAAATTATTCACTTACCATAAATGGCAGTAGACATGGGTACACTTTATTGATGATATTAATGTACCTAATAATGTAGGTCATTTTACACTTGAAAGAAAAATAATTACTGTTTATTAAGAAAAAAGTTATATTAGAAGAAGGTTGGCATATATAATTTTTCCTTCTCTTTGAAATAGATTTAAAAAATTATTTATGTATGGGTTCTTTTTAGCTAGATTGAATATGAAAAATGCAGTTTCGAAATTATAGAAACTTTGAATACAATAAAGGCGCTCCTTTATTGATGCTTTTGACTGGTGATCAAGATTTAATTGATTCAACAATCATTGAAGAAAGTCTTAGGTTGTCAAAATATAGGAAAAAAACATTGTGGATAAGAAATAACATACTTGAGATGATTCCAAACTATGATATTTCAAATATTTCTGCAAAAGAATTATCACAAGTGAAAATAAAATACGTTCAATCTGGGATGACAATAACTAAGCTGATTTTAGATTTCTGCTCGACAATTCAAAATCAATTAGAATTCGAGTTTTATCAACTATTAATTGATCTTAATGAATGGTCTTCTTCTGCAGAAGAATGTGAATTAACCGGTATGCTTGCAATTTTAAGTGATACAGCATTGTATATTTTATCAAAAAGAGATGAAAGTTTAGATTTAATTTCAACAGAAAATTTAGATGCTCAAAGTTCTTTCCCTATTACAGTATTTTTATCTCCAGAAATGAAAAAAAGCAATATTTATATGGCGACTCAATTCTCTAGTAATATCAAAACAATCGACAATAATAAAAATATCGTAGATTCTGACATTGACAACTACCTTTTAACACATGTATTCATATTTCCAATTGTTGTTTGCCGCCGGATTCTCATAAAGAAATTATTTATAAGTATATTTTCGTATTATATTCTCTACTGTTGTATTTTTATAACTGTCTAAATAAATTGTGGATTCCTAGCACAGAGTATTTAATTATGGGTATTAAAAATTTATCTAAAGCTATACAAGAATTTGCTCCAGCTAGTGTCAAAACATTCGAATTTAAAAATTACTTCGGTCGCGTTGTTGCTGTTGACGCTTCAATGTGTTTGTACCAATTTTTAATTGCTATAAGACAGGAAGGGGTAACGCTTCAATCTGAAGATGGCCAAACTACAAGGTAAAAATTCATTAATATACTATAATATTTTATTTAATAAAATTTAGTCATTTAAATGGTTTTTTCTACCGTACGATTCGAATGATGGAAGCTGGTATAAAACCAGTATACGTTTTTGACGGTAAGCCCCCCGAGTTAAAATCACATGAATTAGATAAAAGAACTGAGAGAAGAGCTGAAGCTGAGGCATCTTTAAAAGAAGCTAAAGATAAAGGTGATACAGCCGGTGTTGAAAAATACGAGAAAAGACTTGTTAGAGTTACAAAGGAACAAAATGATGAGTGCAAAAGGTTATTATCACTTATGGGTGTTCCATATGTTGATGCACCATGTGAAGCTGAAGCGCAATGTGCAGAATTATGTAAGAAAGGAAAAGTTTTTGCTACAGCAACAGAAGATATGGATGCATTAACTTTTGGAAGTAATATACTTCTCCGTCATTTATTGGCACCGGAAAGTAAAAAAATTCCTATCCAAGAATTTAATTTAAACAATGCATTAAAAGAAATGGGCTTTACGATGGAACAATTCATTGACTATTGTATAATTCTTGGGTGTGATTATACTGAATCGATTCTTGGAATTGGTCCGAAAAAAGCATTTGATTTAATCAAAATTCATAAAAATATTGATACTATTATTGAGAACATTAATACAGAAAAATATAAAGTACCTGTTAACTGGAATTTCAAGCTCGCACGGGAGCTTTTTGTTTCTCCGGAGGTAACAGATGGAAATAGTTTTAATTTTAAGTGGTCTTCACCAGACATAGAAGGAATTATTGCGTTTATGAGTGGAGAGAAAAATTTTAACGAGCAAAGACTTCGTTCAAGTTTGGAAAGATTAAAAAAAGCCAAGCAGAATAGCAGTCAAGTTAGAATCGACAGCTTTTTTAAAGTTACTAATATTGTCACATCTGAACCCTCTGCAAAAAAAAGAAAACTGGAAGAAGAAAAAGCTTTGAAAGCATCTAATAAAAAGACTAAAGCGAATAAAAAAAGTAAAAAAAGATAATAAAGTTGCCCATTGTGTAAATTTTTTCTAATTGTTGAGAATTTTTTAAAACTTTATGGTCGTAGTTTTGAATAAAAGTTATATGTTTAACATATTGGTAGTTTCTTATATTCTTTTATTTAAAATATGCATCATCGCTATTGAATCAACTGTTCTATTAATAGAAAGTTGTTGTTTGATTTTTTTTTGTAAATAAAAGAAAACGTAAAATATAATTTTTGGAAGTAATTAATTTTTGATTATGTAATTGAATTAACTAACACCTTTCAATATTAAATTCATAAATTTTTCATTAACAATTTTTTATTAATTTCATTATTCTTTAATTTATTTTAACTACCCTATGAATTCGTGATATAGGTTTTATATATGTTGTGTATAAGAGTACATTTAAAGATCAATCTACTTATAAACATAAAAAATATTTTCTAACTAATATGTATATATAATGTCTGAGGAAAGGTCTACTAATATACTAAAATTTCCTTAAAAAGAACATTGGTTTCATTTGTTTTTTGATGAGACTAGTATACATCAAAGTAAGATTTCAATCATATGCTCCAATTTAAAACAAAAAAATTATAAATATTTTATAAATACAATATTGTTATAGATGAAGTATCCAGATATAATATTTTATTGAGGAACTATTTGCAAGATGCTCAGTGTAATAATTCTATACAGTCTCTAAGTACTTTTAATGAGCACCTTTAGTATTTAAAATTATTATTATAAAGAATAAAATACTATGCATGATATTTAAACTCCTTAATAAAAAAATCCTACTTACAAAACACTACTTACCACAGAATATGTAAACAGTATTACAATTTGTGATATCTTGTAACGAATCTATGCAACAATATTTTAATTTGTACTACACTTTTCTCAAATAAATTTTTTAAAACTCTAACATTATTTACAGTTGAACTGGTTATTTTTTTGTCTAAATGGATAACAACAAGTCAAATCTAAAAAGTGATGAGGAGCCTATAGAATATATTGAAAAGAAGATGAAGCTGAAATATAGTTATTCAAATTCTAGCATAAATAAAAGCAATAATCTTTGGATGTCAGACAAAATTGATGAACTTGCTGTTGATTTTAACAGGGAAATTAGTACTGCATATAATATCTTTAGAAATGATAACCAATTAAAAAATAACAAAGATTTAGAAAAACTTGCTACAACAATGAATAGCGTTTTTTTTGGTCCACCAGCTGAATACCTTCGACCATATTAGTTAAATTTGATTATTATATTTCTTTTTTTTTGTAAATTTGAATTATACATTGATACTTAAATTTTAAACAATTTTTAAAGAAATTTTGTCTTATTCTTTTATTATTGTATAATATGGCTAGAAAAAAATTATAAAAAGAAAAATCTTCTAAAAACGACAGAAAGTATGATAACAACTAACAGGTATTTAAATTTAATTTGTAAAGAAGATTTTATATTGTCTACCAATTGCACTTTCTATCCAAATGTTTTTTGCTTTGAAGAAAAGCTGTTATTTAAATTTACAGAAGAGTTAGAAGAAATATATGAACAACGGTGTATAAATGTTGGAGGTAAGATTTATTCAATGTTACTGGAACAAAGGGATAGACTTAAATGTTTTGCAAAGCAGCATAATACTTCAATAAAGGTTTGTTTTAAATAAAACGATTAATAATTGTCTTTAAGATTCCTCCAACTCCATTAAGAGGGAGAAATATTTCTCAAATTGGTATAATAAAACAAAGAATTACGGAGAGGTTGGAGTGTCTACAAAAACGAAATAGTTTTTTAAAGGATAAAGTTAATCCCACTGGTGTAACAAATACTCATTCATTGCAAAGTCTCAATGAAATAAACAGTTGTAAAAATGATAATAATATTAATAGTCCCATTAGCCAAAGAGACATACATTTTTCTAATTGCCCTGGTCAAAAACGAAAAAATCAACCAGAAATGGTGATGAATATTGAAGAGCAAACGAAAACGCTTGTTGATGCAGAATTAAGACGAAAGTTTTTGTTAGCTGAAAAAGTTAAAAGGATAAAATCGTAAGTAAATTTTCTATTGCTAATATTTAATTTATAGAGAAAGAGAAGAAAAGGTAAAGCAAGTGCAAGAAAAACTACTTAAGCAAAGAATGAATCTTAAAAAAATGTCAAATAATTTACCAATAAATGAGAAAAAATATATACTTATAAATAGAGGTGTAATTGAGACATCAAAACAAAATAAACTGCCATTATTAGCATATAAAAATACCAAATGTTTTAATAATAAGCAACTTAATAATGAAAAAGTTCCTAGTCTTTCTAGCAACAAGCTAACCAATTTTGTTGATTTTAAGAAGCCAAATGTTTTTTATAAAGATAGAAACACAACAAGGAAGCGTAAAAGTAATATGATTGAAGATGCAAAAATTTCTTTTCCGCCTATGAAAAGTAGGCGCTGTTTAGAAATGAAGAGTAACGTAATGCTTGTAAATAAAAGCAATATGACAGAAAATAATCCTACTAATAATATAAAATTTAACAGAAACTCTACTAAATTTACTAATGTTATAGATAATGAATCATACAAAGTTGAAAATATGTCAAATTTTGATACAACGGATGATGAAAATGATCCGCTAGGCATTGTTCCTAATTGGGCTCATCCTAAAAATCTTAAAACGTCTCTTATATATCAATCTGGAAAGTTTAAATCTTTAAAAAATATTGAGGAACTCTTTGCTAAATTTCGTTTTCTGAAAATGGTATTTTCTTCAAATGAAAGTAATATATGAAGTTATAAAACAATCTATTTGACTTTGGTTACAATAACTTGATTATAAATGTCAATTTTGGCAGAAATGTCTACAAATTTTTTTAATTTATCGTATATCTTTATCCTAGTAAAATTCTACTAAATTACTTTTGAAATTTAAATTTTTATTTTCATAATTGAAGGCAGAATTCTTATTCATTTTAAATAATTTTACTTGAAAAATATTACAACAAGAGAAGTTATTAATTTAGACAAACACTAAATCTGTTTGCATTAATGTATAAAGTATCTTTCATATTAAGTTTTAGAAACTTGTTGTGATTAATTATACTGTTCTATATATTTGGGACATATTGAAAAATATTTGCTTTTTTTTAAATTTTTAGAATATTATTTAAAAAATTAATGTACTTATTCTACTGGTTTTTAAAATGATAAAGTACAATGTGTATTTTTAAAAGAACATTTACTACGGAAGCAAAATATTAAAAGTAGTTTATGTGCAAATAGATGTTAAAATTAGAAAAAAACGACTGGTGTTTATGGTATCTTAAAATATGATAATTGAAAAAAAATAATGCTAATATTATCATGTTGTAGATTTAAGAAGAAATTTTGTGAGTACAATATTCTTTTTTTTACTAATTTAGGTATAATATTAACAGTAACTTTAACCATAACTGATTAGTTGCAAGAAGTAATTAATTTAAAGCACAAAGTATTTTTGTAAAAGGAATAAATTTTCCCTACCAGGTTTTTGAAATTTAAAAACTTTATACCTAGAAATGTTGTTTTCTATTAGTTCTTATTGCTACTTCAAAATTTATTATTTTATTGATATTTTAATTTTACCTTACGATAGAATGTTATTACTCAATTGTTTCTTTTTTAATTATAACAATTAGTATAATTCTATTAGAAATGTTATATTTTTACAATTTAAATCTACTATTATATAAAGAAATTTCTGTCTAGATTAATGAAATTGTCCTAAAAAAGACTTTATAATTGCAATTCAATGAACATTTTCAAAATATTATAATTTTTCCTACTCTTGATATAAATGCTTACTTTAGTTTTTTATATAACAAATGTAAAATTGTAGATTTATTCTATTTTTTACTCTACTTTTTTGATGATTTTTCAAAGTATAATGTTTCTATGATTTTTATTTACGAATATACTACAAAATTAAAACTTCCCCTTTTCAAAAATAATTCAGATTTTTATGATTTAATTACGTGTTAGATCCTTTAAATTTTTTATTATACACACTTTTGTAAATAATTTTTTTTTGATTTAAAAACGCAAAATCTAAATATTATGACAATATTATTAACAATGAAATAGGAATTTTATATTTCATAAATATCACAAAGTTTGATTAAACGTATGTGTAATAATTTACAAATATTCTTAAATTAACTACAATGAATCTAAAATTACATATTAAAATTAACATTAATCTGTATTTTGTTTTGTAATTGCATAAATTTTCCATATAAAAACAAGGTACTTTATTATCCAAAGAAATTTAATTATTATGGATATTTAAAAATATTAAAAAAATTGAAATATATAATTTTTAATTACTTTAATTATTCTTTCAAAAATTTTTTGAAAACAATTTAGACAATGATATTCACAGATAATTTACAATCTAATACATCATTGTCAGTTTTACTTGCCGAACTTTGTACTGATTCATTCAATACGATTAATACTAATACTAAGAAAGTAAGAAAAGAAGATGAATATATTGAAGTTGATTTTGTTTTAAATATTCATAATATTGAAAATATTGTTTCTAATTTAAAAAAATACGATATTTTTGATAGTGATACATTACATGAATATATTACAATATTTATTGACCTAATGAAGTCATTAAAAAGTCAGAAAAAAATAGAAACTAAAAGTATTAGTGATACAAATTTTGAAACGAAATCAAAAAAAGTGGGAACATTTTTGTATATTAAAGATGAACTGATTCACTGTGTCACAAATAATAACACCTTAAGTGATAACAAAAAAAAACTTTTATCCTGGAGTATATTTAAAAAGAAACTTTTAAAAAATGAAATGAATGAGAATGGTAATCAATTACCATTCAACAAATTAGGAAGTTTTAGAGAAGTTTTTAAAAATTATTCCGATTTATCGATATCATCTCTTGATACACTTAAGAAAGAAAAATTACTAAAATGTTGGCCTTCCGATTATCATTGTTTATTACTTTATGTTAAAGGAGAAATGAAAATTTTATTTGACATCAATAAAGATTATAACGAACTTCTCAGAATTATTAAAATTTTTAAAAGTAAAAAAGAATCACATAAAAAAAATGCCAATGCCTATAAAATATTAATTCCACTTTCAATAAAAAATCAGTATTTTGGAACTTCATATAAAAAAGTACAGTTATCACTTGTTTATGACAAATTAGGCTTTTCTCAACAAACGACTGAAAATATAAAAAACTTCATAAAATATGATGAATTAACGGAAAATACAAGATATCATTTATCAAAACTTGAATTATTATTTCATCAATATGAATTGAGAATTATTCGTTTATTTATAAAATTAAATGTTATGCAGAAGGAGTTACTTGAATCTAGAAATAAAATATATATTATTTAATAAATGTTTATCAACAACTATTATCTAAAATGTCACTCATAACTAACCAAATTTTTGTAGTGAAGTTTAATTATAATTAACAATTTTACTTTTAATAAACTATATAATATCTTAATTTTATATATAAAAATTTACTATGATTTTTCTTTACTTTTATTAAATATTATTGCTGTATAACATTTAAGATTTATAGTACTATAACCATTTATCATATAAATTATTTTTTAAGTTTTCTTTTTTATAAATTAATTTAAAGTTTCTACTGTTTATTTTAATAAATAGTTGATAAGTAAGAGAATGTATAGTTGGAAAATTAGTATATTTGGTTTATTTAATAACAAAAAAAAAAGAAAAATATGGATAAAGTTATAAAGTCATAAGTTAAAATGATTAATTGTTAGTTTTTTGATTAATAATTATCTTAAAAATTGTCACGTATCTAGAGGTAAAGCAAAATAGCTTTCATCAATATTTCAATTAAATTTTTATTATATTATCTTTATCACTCATGACATTACTGTGTATTTTATATTTATTTTGGATGACGTAATATCTAATAGGAATAAAATTTTCAACCCATGAAATATATAAATATATTTTTATGCTGTTGATCAAAAGAAGTGATATATAAAAGAAATTATAGAATGAAGTAAGAGAATAAAAGAAATTATAGTTTGTGTTAAGCTTTAATCGGGTGAATATAGTATAAAGAAGTTAAAGAAATTTCAATAACTATGTAATTTCTTTTCATATCTACTATGAGTAACGGATAAAATCACAGTATACGTTGATAATGAAAATTTGTTTAAGCATTTTCTAGCGTGTGATTCTAATGTTGATTTGTAATATATTGAGGGATATAGTGCTGTTAAAATTATTACTTACTATTCCATTTTATTTTCCTCTATGCTTTTTTTAAGTGATTTAATTATATTATAGAAAATTTTTTCATTACTGTGAATAAAGAAAATATAATGTAAAGAAAATTATTATTTTGTTCTTCTTTTTTACTTTTACTCTAGATAAATTTTATTTCTGCTAATGTCAAGATTAATTGATATTAGAAATATAATTGATCATATTATAAAACTTTTTATTTAGTCATACTCAAAGATATGATAAGATGAGTTTAACAAAAAATTAGAAAAATTTATTAATCATTGAGTAAAGATGTTAATTTTTATTACGGCATATTTTACTTACAAACTATTTTCTGTTTAAAATAATAAGAAATATATTTCATTGATTTGAAAAAATTATTTGAAATTTGCTAATTGAATTATTATTATAGATTAAAAGATAAATAGTTTTTATACTAATTAATTTTAATATTATTTTTAGAACATTTTATGTAATTATACAAATTTATAAGAACTATAATATAGTATCAATATTTTATATTCACTAATATTATTGAATTATTTAATTTTTGATTTAAATTTAAAAAAATGAGTTTTGATTCGATCTCCTCAACTACTGGTTATTCATCAAGCGGTATACCACTACTGTCTGTTTTTCCTAGAAGGGCACTAACTATTGCAGCACCAGATGATACAATAACACATACAAGAGTAACTGTTTATTTACATTCATTTAATCCTGAAAATAGTAATCATAAAATTTCATTTGATTTTCATAAAAGAAATACAACAGAAGAATTAATTGAAAAAATTATTGAATCTAATCAAGGTAAAAAACTATTTTATAATTTATTTATAATGAATATTTTTTAGATCTTAACGGAACAAATTCAGAAGATTATGAAATTTATGAAACTATGGGAACCTTAGATGGTAGAACGTTTAAAGAACGACGACTTGATAGAGGAGAATACCCAATTGCTGTACAAACGTTATGGAGCTGTAACAATAATAGTTCAAATAATGAGAATGACTCAACTATTCCTAGAAATCGTTTTGTGTTTCGTTCCAAAAGTTCTCGACCAAAACGGAACGTAGTTAATTTTGTATCTGCAGAAAATTGTTCAACAATTGATTCGTTCTTGGCAAAATTTCTTGCACAACCACAAGATAGAGAATATGCTGATTTATGTATGCTTCCAGAATTAACTGAGCAAACATTATTAGATAATTTAAAGGATAGATTTAATTCAGGTCATATATATACATATATTGGACCGATTTTAGTTGCTGTAAATCCTTTTAGCTTCTTTCCAATATATAATCCTAAATATGCACGATTATATTGTCAATCACGACGTTTAGGAGCATTACCACCCCATATATTTGCTATTGCTGATATAACTTATCATAATATGTTACGTGTTAAAGAATCACAATGTGTTGTTATAAGTGGTGAAAGTGGATCGGGAAAAACAGAATCTACAAATTTTTTATTACACCATCTTACAACACTTAGTCAAAAAGGAAGTACAACTGGTACTAGTATTGAACAAACTTTGTTATCAGCTGGACCTGTATTAGAAGCTTTTGGAAATGCTGTTACTGTACAAAATAATAATAGCTCACGTTTTGGTAAATTTATTAAAGTTAATTATAGAGAAAATGGCATGATTCAGTGGCGCTAATGTTGAAATTTATTTGTTGGAAAAATCAAGAATTATATCACAAGCTATAGGTGAAAGAAATTATCATGTATTTTACTATTTATTAGAAGGTAGTAGTGAAGAAGAAAAAATTAATTACAATCTTTTACCACCAACAAATTATTATTATCTTAATCAAAATAATTTTTTTGAATGTGATACAATGAATGAAAAAAATGAATACTACAGATTAAAAAAATCAATGGAAGCAGTTGGTTTTAGTTTGGCACAACAACAAAAAATATGGAGTGTTTTATCTAGTGTATTACTGTTAGGAAATATTAAATTTATTAAAAGAAGTAGTTATCATTCTGATGAAAATGCTTATATTGAAAATGAAGAAGTTCTTTCAATAATTACAAAATTACTAGATTTAAAAGATAAACAACTGCTAGAGGCATTGACAATAAGAAGAACAATGTTAAGAAATGAAACTGTTATTACACGATATAATATTGACGAAGCAATTAATACTAGAGACGCAATGGCAAAATGTTTATATAATGCATTGTTTCATTGGATTGTTTTACGTATGAATCAGGCTTTATTAAAAAAAGAATCTACTCTAGGAAAGAAGGGATTTTATATAGGTATTTTAGATATTTTTGGTTTTGAAGATATTGGGGGTAAATTAAACTCTTTCGAACAATTGTGTATTAATTATGCTAATGAGCATCTTCAAGCATATTTTAATCAACACATTTTTCAATTCGAACAAGAAGAATATCTAAAAGAAGGTATTACTTGGACAAATATTGAATATACTGATAATACAGAGTGTGTACATCTTTTCCAATCTAAACCATATGGAATTTTAAGATTAATTGATGAAGAAAGTAACATAAATAATGGTACAAACATTTCAATGTTAGAAAAATTAAATACATTTTTAAAAAATAATGAGTATTATGAAATTCCACATAAAAAAGAAGATGCTTTTATTGTAGCACATTATGCTGGAAAGGTAAAATATCAAATAACGGGTTTTAGAGAAAAAAATAAGGATCTCATGCGTCTTTATGTAGTTATGGTATTTAAAAATTCTAAAAGCTCATTTGTCAGAGAGTTGTTAGGAGACGATCCTGTAGCCATTTATAGATGGAGTCTCGTTAAAAATACTTTTAGAGCTATGAATGCATTTAAACAATCATTAAAAATACCAAAACGTGCTGAATCTGTTGATCATTTAGTATTACCTGAAAATGAACAAAAGAGAGAACATTTACGAAGAAGTAGTGATTCTACGTTAAATCAGTTTTTAAGGGGTGATTTACCCTCTGGAATTGTTCCTGATTTTTGTGATACATCTGTTTTTAAAACAATTGTTAATAAAGCTAGAAAACAATGTGCCAAACCAAAAGTAGAAAGACTATCAAATTTAAAAAGTTTACAAGCTGTAAAAGAAATATATGGAAGAAAACCTATTTCAAATAAACCAAGCAGTGTTAGTAAACAATTTGAATATTCTTTAAATAGATTAATGAAAACTTTAGCCAAAGCGACACCATATTTTATAAGGTGTATAAAAAGTAATAATGAAAAGGTATGTAATAAAATTGAAATTAATTTTAGTTTTAGATTCCTAATTATTTTGATGATAATATTATATTGAGACAATTAAGATACACAGGAATGTTGGAAACTGTTAGAATACGAAGAGCTGGATATTCTGTTAGAATTGAATATGAAGCATTTGTAAATCAATACAGAATACTTCTACCTAATGGTTTAAATACTAATAACAAAGAGATAATTGAATTTTTATCAAATCATTCTTCAATTGATGGAAATATGATACAATTTGGTCATACTAAAATATTTATGAGAGACGCAGAAAAATTACTTCTTGATGATCATCTTCATAGAACTATAATGTCTCATATTGTTACTCTTCAACGTTGGTTTAGAGCTTGCAGTGAAAGAAAACGTTTTCTAAAAATGCGAAATGAAATAATTATATTTCAAGCAGTTTGTCGAACAGCATTAGCTAAAAAAAGATTAAATGAAATGATTAATGCTGCTGTAGTTATACAAAGTCATTGGAAAGGATATATTGAACATAAAAAGTATCTTCAAATTAGAAAAACTGTAATTGAATTACAAAATATAGCTAGAAAAAAAGCTGCTGATAAAAATAAACCAAAAATTACTAACAAAGATGGGAAAAGAAGAAAAACTAAAGGTAGTAAAAGTATAGCAAATAAATTTGAAATTGGCACTATAATTAAAAAAATTGATTTACCAACATTTAATTTAAATGATCCTTCAAGTTTATCGCAATTCGTTGATCAAAGTACTACATCAGAAAGTATAACTAATGACTCAGACGTTTTTAGTAGTACAGAAGAATATATATCTGAAGTTGAAATAGATGATGATGAAGCTGTATCAGCAACATTTTCAATTTGCAATGATGGAGATGAAATAATACTAGAAGAAAAACTCGATAAAGATGGCCTCGATTTAGAATGTACATTTGTTTTAGAAGATACAAAATTAAAATTGATTGAAGAAGATCCAAATGAAACGGCTCATTTTATAAGAAGACAAAGTATTGCTACAACAAGTAGTACGGCAAAATTAAAAACATTAAGAAGAGCTGCCAGTACTGAAAGTGACCAAATACCAAGAATAGAAAGTATAAAGTCAAAAAACGACGCCCCAATAAAAGATAAAGTAAAATCAAGGAAAATGAATTTTATTAAAGCAAAAAAACATTTAAAAGCATTGTTAACAAGAAAAACAACTGATTTACCAATGACATTAAGTGATGATGAAAGTTGTGAAGCAGATTCATCTTCAAATATTATTGTTGAAAAGAACAAAAATATTAAAATATACCCAAAACATAGTTTTAAATTGTCAAGACTCCACATATCAGAAAATTGTTCATATTGTCATAAAACAATGTCAGGTTTATTAGTTCAAGCATGTAAATGTTCAAATTGTAAATTATCATTTCATAAAGATTGTGTACAATATGCTCACAACATGATATGTTTTTCAAATAAATTAAATGAACAGTTAATGGCAAAAGGTGGTAAACATGATGATCAGCATAAAATTCCTAGAGGATCTTTATCACCTATCGTTGTATCTCCTACAAATAATCAAGGAACATTTAATTTGACTAAAACTAAACAACAAACAGATCCTAGTCATTTAGTGATCCAATCTCTTGAAGATTTAAGACTTTTTTCTGTATTTATTTTTAAAAAACAATATCGTTTGGATCAACATAAAAAACGCGACACAATTATTGATGCTATATTTAAACAAAGTTTAAGGGAATTTCATATGGAACTAATTGGATATGAAGCAGTTCTTCAAGAAGATGGAAATGTTTTAAAATATCATAATATGATAACAACATTTGATGGATTATTAACAAAAGTTTCAAATAGAGAAGGTGTTTTTTTTCCTACAACTTTAGGTGTTAATGCTTTTAGAGGATTTTTAAATGAATTTATTCAAGAGCAGGATAAAAGGAAAAATGTTAGTAAAAAATCAGGAATTATTAAAAGTGTAAGAAAAAAGCGAAGGAAAAGTGATATTACAATTCACAATGGTCACCGCTTCAGATTGGAACTTGTTCATGTTCCAACGTATTGTGAGATATGTAATCAATTTATGTGGCATTCAGAGAAAATATTTATATGTGATCTTTGTCGATTGTCATGCCATAAGAAATGTCACGTCAAAGTTACAAATATATGCTCAAAATTCAATAAAAATGGAATTTTAGGCCATCGTTTCTTCGGAACATCATTAAGTTATTTAATGGATGATAGTGAAACCATACCTACTGTTTTGAATTCATTATTAATGAATGTTGAAGTTAGAGCATTATTTGTAGAAGGATTATATAGGAAAACGGGAAGTTTGACGATTGTAAGAACAACAAGAAAACAAATTGAAAACTGTGAAGGTAATTATTGTTATATTAATTCTTTTCTATATATCAATACTTTTAGACTATGACAAACTGAATTTTGATGAAGTTCCAGTTCATGTTGTCACAACACTTATAAAAGCTTTCTTTAGAGAACTTGTCGAGCCACTTATAACATTTGAACTTTATGAGAATTTCATAAATGTTTCTGAGGTTGAAGATAATATGGAACGTGTTCGATGTCTAAGTGTGATGACTGATTTGTTACCAAAATGTAATAAATGTGTTCTTGATCGTCTAATGTACCATCTCGCAAGAGTTGCATATCAAGAAACTGTGAACAAAATGTCAGCGTCAAATCTTGCTTTAATATTTGCTCCATGTATTTTAAGAAGACAGCAAATTGTGCATGCACAAGAGCAATTACAAGATGTTCATAAACAAGCTATTTGTGTTCAAACATTAATCGAAGAAAAATTAAGACAATATAAGGCAACATTAACACAAATTGTAGAAATTGAGCAAGCAACAGAAAAAGTTTCTGAAAATTTGAGAAAAATAGATGAACATCGTCGACTTTCAGAGTGTATTGGAAGGTAGTACAATGACAACAATAAAAGAAGAATCAAATAATGACCTTACTAAATCTGAACCAGTTCTAAAAACATCAAGCTCAACAAATATTGAGGCAGCTCGACAACTATTTGTGGAACAATTATCATTTTTAGATAAAGAAAAAGAAAAATTAATATCTGAATTACCACCAATGGCACCTGTGGCTAGTAGTGAAGATCTCAGCTCAGCTGAAGAATATTCATTAAGTCCACAAGAATTATCAAGAGAAGAATATGCAATTGATTTTGACAATCCGCCAGTATATTCCATATTAAAAAGTGTTAATAAAAATAGACCTAAAAGAGTGGGAATTAGGTTGCCAAAAAAATACAAAGATATGGTTGAGGAGTATCGTAAAGAAAAATTAGAAAATTATAAGAGAAATGAAAAATTTGTAGATGAAGTAAATAGAAGCTCGGTGATATTTTTTTAAATCTACTATATTGTTCAAACTAATTTAACAATACATAAATTTTCTTATTTTAAATTTAAAAGTCAATAATACGTAATTTTATAATGTTTCATTTTAAATTTTTCTAACTACACTTTTTATTACTCATTACAAACTCTTAAAAGTTTTATTTTTCCAATTATATGATCTTTAATAGCAATATGAACTAATATATCTTATTATTTTATATTCAGATGTAAGATTATTAGCAATTTTACTATATAAATTACATTTTTTTATGTACATTATTATGTTGTTACTTTTAAATGAAAAAGTTAATAACCTACGTTTTCTGACACAGTTTATATCAAATAAATAATATATTATTATTTCTGGAACATAATTTATACTTTCTATTAATTAAGTTATAAATTTTTGTATTATTTTATTTTAGTAAAATATATTTAACATGGTATAAAGTAATTTTTTAGACTTTAACTTAGTATTTGATTTGTTAAAAGAAACTTTTAATCTTCAATCTTTTGTTTGACATGAAATTTTATATATTTCTCTATTTCGAATTCTCTAATTCCTATTTATGTCATTCAGTCTTGAGTATATACATTAATGAGTTAAAATTATTTAAAATCATGATGAAATATCAGAATTTCATTATTTTTTTAAAATTTTTCTTTGATTGCATCATTATATTGGATCATATATAAAGCATATTTTATTATAAATCATATGTTACTGAAATTTTGTAATTTTAATAATAAATCTATTTCTTTAGTTCAATAAAATATAATTTTTAAATGTGATTAATGGCTTTAAAACTGCTCTAATAAAATCGTATGATATCTTTTTCTAATTATTTCAATAGATTTTTTATATATACAAATGTGAAATAAAATTTTCTTTCACTCTAATTTAAATAAAATAAAATTTTGATACTTGTTACTTTAAGTTTATAAAAATAAAAGTGTTACTATTATCCATTTTATAACTTTTTTTCATATTTTTTGTTTTTGGTCAAAAAAAAGTATTTTATTACTTTATTTTATTATTCAATTTTGTACGCTTTGTCTTCCTGAATTTAAATATTTATAAATATAAATATTATTTTAACTCCACATTTGTCCATTACATTTACTTAAAGTATATAGTAATAATCTTTGATTATATCTCTCACTTATTTTTATCTGCCGTTCTACTTTTTTTCTTTAAATTTGGCAGACGATTTTTTCTTTGTTGATATTAATTTAATCATTTTACCTAAAAGTAAATTTTAACATTTATTCAACTTTTTATATTCTATAAGAATAATTAATACTTTTTGGTCACTCATAATTACCTAAATAGTCTATTAAATTAAGCCGATTATACATTATAATAAAAAAATTTTAAAATTATTTAAAAAAATTTATTTATTCATTACAATTTAATTTAATTTTGATGAAAAACTTGTTAACACGCATAGCTTCATCTTTAGCGTGGTAAATTAATTATTTTTCAAACTATAAAATGTACATAGATAAATAAGTAATTCAGAAGTTGATAATTATTTTATTAAATATATTGATATTTTCATATTCTCTCTTTTTAATAAATTTCTGAAATATTTATTTCATATCATTGTTATTATAGTTTTAAAATTGAACATAAAACAAAGTGCTTTATTTTTGTTAATAGTAAACTACTCTTTCATTTCCAACCATATAAAATATATCTTCAATAAATCAAACCTTATGTCCATTTTGGGAAGGCAATCGTCCTATACCATCACCAAATGTATCATTGTGCCTACTTGTGCCATAACAAAACACCAATAACAGCTTGCAATTTTATATAATTTCCCCTTAAATAAAAGATGCCACTTGATAGGAAACCCTCCCCTATAATGCTAGTTGGTAAAATTAAAAATGAGTTGCCATTCTATATAAACAATTCTCATGCTTAAAATTTCATATTTATATAGTTTTTACATACAGATGCGAATTGTTCCTTTATGGAATCTTAATCACATAAGGCACAATATTGGCATCTCTATGTTAAACTGTTCTTACTTATTACGCCAAATATATTTTTTAAATATGTAAAACAATTAGAAGAAAATTTTAATTTTTCATTAATTGGTATGTTTTCAAAGAAATTTCAAAATGTTGTATGTTAATTTTAGAAATAAAATCTTTCTTATTCATTCATCAATTTAAATCATATTATGGAAAAATTTTCATACGTTCTACTTTAATGTAGGAAATATTTTAGAATAGTATTGTTTTGAAAAATATTAGAAGAACATATTGTCTATAATAAAAAAATGAGAAAATTATTTTCATTATAACTCTTCTAAAACTTAACTAATTTTAATGACTAAATAGTCAAAAGACGTGTTTTTTTTTAACTTAGGGAGGAAAAACGGTCTCAAAAGTCTTGGTCCATAATAAACCATGTTATTTGCAAAACACCACATTTTGGTCACTTTTTTGTGTAGATCTGCTTTATAATAACATTTGTAAAAGAAAATAGAATTTTTTGGTTTATGACTTATATGAAAAGTACAAATAAGAAATTAGGGGAAAACTTGATACTAAAAAGATTGACCAAAAATTAGTCAAGTTATGGGCCAAAAGGTGACGATCATTTTATTAGTAAAACAATGACATTTCTTCTAATACAAATATTTTGATTGATGATTTAATATATTAAATTTTTCTATAAAATATGTTCTACGGATTAGCCGAACATCTCAAAGGTAGGTCTACGGTTGGTATTATAAAATTTATGAAATTGCTTTTACTTTTTATTGATTTACTTAATAATGGATAAAAAATAATTAATTATTAGTATCTCAAAATGTGTTCGAGTAAAAGTGTTATTTTCAAAATAGGCTTTGTAAATGTAGTTTTAACTATTTATTTTTTTTAGTGTATATATATAAAAAAACTTGACTTTGTTAAAAGATAAATAAAAATTAAGTATCTTCATTTCTTGAGAACGGACAATCTGATTAAGATGGTATATATTGTCATTCGAAAGAAAATTTAACTCTAGTCATAATTTACAAAAATTTAATGTTACAACACCTTTAATGTAAAATATATCATTCCTAGAAAAAAAGTGTAATAACAGATAATCATTTGAAAACATTTATTATTATTGAAACATTAATAAATTGTACAAGACATATATATATATATATATATGCTAATGTTCAAATTTGGTGAAATAGAAGGAAATATATAATAATGTTCTCCATTGTAAGTGCGATTTTGATAATAGACAATTATCAAAGTTATCCATTGAAATAATATTGGATCAGATTTTGTAGAAATATTAAATTCATTAGTAATATCATTTTTATCACCAGAATCTATTGCTTCTTCTGATTGATCAAATTATTCGCTAAACAGCTCTTCAAGCTCTGCTGTTATTAAATATTTATCCAGAATTTATTCTTTTGTTAATTTATCATAAATTTTCAAATCATACAATTGATCTCTAAATCATGATTTCTTATTTCCATCTCTTTGTTTGAAGGAGCTTTATAAATACGATTCGTTGAATTCTTTCTATTGTCATGAGATTTCTATAAAAAATTAGAATTAGATTTTATATGTTCAACAATCCACGTTCATGATCAGAAAAATTATCTTCAACAAAATTCATACTACCACTGTATATGTTCCCCACCATAACTTTTACCATCTGAAGAATAGTTTCCGCTACACATGCAATATGTTTTATTATCAATGATGAAACTTAATATAATTAAAATGTTCAAAATTTATATCTAATCAATATACTTTATATATACATGGAGATATTTATACCAAAAATTGTTATCTTATGTGCTAGATCTTGAACATTTTTATATTACACTGTTTGTAACAAAGTAATTGAAAGAGGATAGATTAATGTACTACTTTACAATCTATATTAAAAAAAGTGGTTTATTTGAAAATATGAATATACTACACAAAGCTTTTCCAAATAGCATTTTATTTTTAGTTCTAAATATAAAAAAATTAATTATTTTGGGCTATTTTCTAAATTAAAAACTATATTACAAACTAAAAAGAAAAAAGTGATATAATTAATAGATATTTAAATATACAGTATTTTTAAAAACTATAAAAAGAAATTATTTCCCAACCGATAGTTGCGTTTTTACAAGAGGAAAACATTCAACAAATTTCCTTACATATTTTTCAATCTTTAAAGCAGAATCCTTTATTTACTTCAATTGAATAGTTGTCTGGATATTTTATGGAAATAGAGGGACATCGCCAAACCAAATTGTTAGAGAACGATATTCCAGTTGAATAATGAACAGCATCCCAGTGGCAAATAAGTCCAGTTATGTCGTTAGCTTCTAGATTACAAAGACGGCATTTTAATAGAAATCCACTCAAAGAAAGGTGTTTCTCAATAACATGTTTCATCATTCCACGACCACTTCTGTCGAACTCCTTGGAACATAATTGGACAAAACACTGGTATATTAGTTGACTCCAACATACTATTTATGTGGATTGAGCTTAAAAGATACCAAAAAGGAGTTCTAAAATCCAAATACCACGGTTTGTTTTCGCAACAAACAACTTTCGCAGATTTTCGCATAACCGGCTTGTCACACCTTTCACATTTGCTACCACATTGTTGGATACAAAATACATATCCATTATACGCTGTGCTTTTCCTTCTTAAGAAAGGACTTCTTTGGCTAATTACTTCTGCCTTTGCCAATTTTATTTGACGTCGATTTCACTGGAATTTTCTTGCCTTTACAATTATTTAGTTCATCAATAAAAGGTTTTTTCTTTGAACAATTATCCGCTGCCAAATGATTTCGTAAATTTTCTCTTTTAGATAAAAGTCCATCTTCCTTTACTATAGCATCTGTAGCACTTTTTTTTTGGTGAACATATCCTTTACCAGATGAAGTAGTCTTTGATTTACCGCCCAAGTTTGACGGTTTATCAATATTATCCACTGGAACATCTATATCATTCTTATCAGGGCTGTACTCAATAACTTCAATGAAATCCACTGATTTGTTCTTCTTTTGCTTACTAATATTATTACTAACCTTAGGAGTTTCAACCTTATCATGACATGGAGTTTTTCTTATATCTAAAATTTTTTATTTAAATAAGTAACTAGTAACTTGGAATATAATCCTACCTCCTAAAATATCGCCTAAAAGATCAGCCGAATCAGCGTCATTTGCTTGAGAAGTACCTTCATTTCCTTCATCTGTTACTATAATTTTGGATTTCTTACAATCAGATATCCCATAAGCAGGACATTTCCTTTTACTGTTTTGTCTAAAGCACTTTAAGAACATGTTATTGTACTTGTTGGCAAAGTCGTGGTGTTTATCATCCACAATAATTAATTTCTCAAGTGAGTAACTCGAATCTTTTTGAGTAGATTCGTAATGTTTATATTCATTTGGATGTTGGGTGCGGAGATGTCTTCCAAATAAGTCAACAGAAGCAAACAAAGCATTATTGCCACGATCATTACAAAGCTGGCACAAAAACGGTTGGAAACCCCTCAAACGCATATGTTTCTCGATAATATGTTGTATCTTTAGGTTTCCGTTAGAATAACTCTCATCACACATGTAACAGTTGTCCTTGATGTGTTCCAAAGCTTTGAACTCTAAGTCATCAAGGCGACTAGCGTCAGCAAAACGAAATAGCACTTCCTTGGCAGCATTTTTAGCTGTATTGTCTTCTTCCACATCCTTATTCTTAGATACACTCCTTTTGGTGACTTTTGACTTACTCCTCTCATATTTTTTGAGAATTGAGGTCCAAATAGCGATCAAGTTTTCCATAGCTTGTCGGAAAAGTGAACTGTCTGCGCCGCCTGTAGCCAAAAATCCACTAAAAATATTTACAACGACGTCATCTTCTACTGGTCTCCCTGCCAAAATGTCACATAAATATCCTCCAATCTCATCTACCATGAAGACTCTAGGATTTTTCGCCATTCTTTTCCTGATAATACCCCGGCCGATATTTTGTGAATAACTAGTCATTATGTCTACCATACCTTCAATCCAAACATTTTCTGATTTACTGTAACTTTGTGCACAAGGAGACCTTCTCTCTTTCAACGCCTTTCTACAATGCGATTCAAAAAGTCTTTGCGACTCGAAAGTACTTTTGCATGTTTTACATTTAATAGGCTTATATTTCATGTGCCAAGATATATGCTCTTTCAACGTTTCCTTAATATTAGGTACTTTATTGCAGAAAAAGCAGAACTTCTTTGAATCGTCACTGTTAAGCTCATCTGATATCTGATGACTTATATCAATAAAAGTACACATCTTAAAACAAAAAAAAAGTTAATATCAGTAACATGACAATGAAATTAATTCATCACGTCAGATTAAATGAAATTAAAGGATAAAAACAGCAACTATTCATAAAAAAACAGTGGTTGAGAGATGGGTCAAAATTTTTTAAATATTTCATGGCTAAGGTATGTAAAGGGATGTCATTAGCCGAAATCATTGGAACAATTAATACTTTATAACAAAAACTATCGTACAGACGTTGTACCAGAGATAAATTACTCATGAAGAACGTCTTCTATATCTGTTAAGGTACAATATATCATCAAAAAAAATTTTGCAAGCATTGTAATTCTCTTCATTGTAATATATATATAGATGGTATTTATCTCATTTACATTACAAATTAGTCTATATATAACTGTTAAAAAGATAAAATTTATGGTAAAAGTAGAAATACGATTAACAAAAGAGAATAAACACTAACAATAAAAACATACTACTCGCAATTGTACGATGTCCAGAAGTACGATGAGATGTAAAACAAGACAATAATGTTAAAATGGTATCTCAAATCTGATAACTTATATACATGTAGAAAAAATTTTCTAGAAGCAATTAACAAAGGGTAAAATTTTGGAATAATGTTTTGTCTAGATTCTAGACAATTCTATTTTTATAACAAATTGCCTTAAGGAATAAATGTTAAAGTTCAAATGTAAAATTCGATAAGAATAAATGTTTTTATTTGTAATATATAACCTTTTTGGAGAAGTGAACTTTTTCTGTAAAATTAAAGGAATCACTTTGAGGTTATGATTTAATGTATACGTATGAAAGTATAGTCCTCACTTCAATTACGAAATTTAAAGGTTCTATACAAGTCCTGGTTTTATTAGTAGTCTTTAACGACGATGGTAATTAATGCAATCAGTTTTATCTAAATTGTATTAATAAAAAGGCAAATTTTGCTTGGAATCTAACACTCTTTTAAGTTTTTACATTATTTAAATTTTATAAAAATAATTGTGTAATACTTATATGTCGATAAAAATGTGAAGTTTTTTATTTAAGCAATCATTAAATAAATTTAAAAATGTTAATTATAACATTATGTAGAGATTCCACACCGTTTTACAAATTCAATATATGAGTCCTTATATTCCTGCTTAATTTTATAAATTGCAATTATTTAGTGAGATTCAAAGAATAGTTCCAATACAATTTTCATTCTTTTTAAAATATAAAACATGGAATAAACAATATTGCCAATACCATAATGAAAATTCGCAAGGATTTTTTAGATACTTTTATATTGACTCGTTAACGTATGCAAGAAACGACAAATGCAACGTTAGCATTTTTGACCCCCTAGATTTCAGATTTAGACTCTGAAATTTTGGATGTAGGTAGATTCCAACATGCTCTATCACAATTTAAAAAGAAAATTTCAAAAAAGTTCCTCTGAAGTGGAGAAAATTGAAGCCATAGTGCCAAAAAATAGTAATTTTTGCCATTTATGGCCAGACCGCAATTTAACAATAAATTTAACACATAAATATATAAGGATTTAATATGTATGTGTGTCATTATTATATATTAAATAAATCTGTTACAGCACAGATAACAAATCGTGTTTTTTTTGGCATTTTCAGAAGGTTTTTCGTAACAATAATAATAAGAACAAGTTAAACTTTAAAAAGAATTCAAAGTTTTGAAATTTAAAATCGTCAGACACTAACTTTTAACGTTTTTAATCTATTTTTTAGAAACTTAAACCTTTTTAAGAGTATATTTTTGTAAATTATCGTTTTTTCATTAATGTAAATTTACAATTTTTAAATTTTTACTATTTTTTTAAATATTTAATAATGAGTTTTAGTAATTTCCAAACCATTAAATGGCATAATTGAAAAGATGGATCTATAAACTGTTTAATTAGAAATTTACAATAGAAATATTTTTCATTATGAAATTTCTAGATAATTTTTTGTCATGAAAAACTATGAAAATGAATAACAGTACCAAAAAAGAAGTTTTTGGTTAAAAATACTTTTGTTATGACTTAATTTTGTTCACTCAAAAGTATGAAAATAAATTATGATTATCATATTATCAGTTTACCTGACAAAATAAAAGTATCGCCGTCCCAGGCATTTAAATATTTATCGAAAGCTACAAAGATATCACTGTATATCCCTACTTAATTTAGAAGAGTAACAAAGGAGTGCAAATTATTTTTGATATTAAAACTTTTTCATATGTTAATATATGTAACTTTATGTGGTGATTTCAAAAAACGCAATCTTTATATATTATAGAGGAGTAACGAGTGAGTGTAAATTATTTTCGATATTGAAACTTTTTGATATCTTAATATATGTAACTTTATGCGGTGATTACGAAAAACGCAATATGTTTTTAATCTAAAGTCTCGTTCTTGAGATACAGCTACCTAAATGTGTTTTGGTGTACTATTCTTGACAACCTTAGGGTTATTCGTTTTACCTGAAATTTTACAGGTTCATATAAAGTTTTAGATACTTATAATAATATAGAAATAAAGAAAAGTTTAAATTTCAAGTCCATTCTTGAGATTTTGAACTTTTTTGAAAATTTTTTATAATTACCTAAAAAAACCTAAATTCTCACATTTTAAAATGTTATATCAAGATTCTGAAAAGGAAATTAGGAAAAAAGAAAAAAAGATACACTAAGTTTCCCTTTAACTTACATTTTAAGTATAATATCAAGAAAATCGGATAACTTTAAGTGCCATAAATTTTGACTAAAATTTTTTGTGTTTTTTTAAAAAAAATATGTCAAGATAAAACTTTTTAAATAAAATGTTTTCGCAACTTTTATGTAAAATTTTTATTCTCTATCAAATAATATATATATATTAATTTGATTCCTTTATTTATTCTCGAGAAATAAAGAAAAAAGTGATTTTTTAATTTTTTGAAAAAGTGCTATTTTTTTGTTTCAAGAAAGAGAAAAGTTTTAATACGTTAATTTTTTTCAATTGTCTTGAATTTCCCCGTAGAGAAATTTGTTGCGAACATTTTAAGATATTAATAGCTAATTTATCTCTTTTCATTATTGAGTTAATGAAAAAACAAATTAGTCAATTTTTTTCCTTAATTTTTAAGTTTATAAAAAAAAAGTATGCAAAGATGAAACTTTTTTAATATGAAATGATTACAAAATCTATGTTGAATATAATTCTCTATCAAATGACATATAGATCATCTTAATACTATTATCCGTTCTTGAGATACATTGCATTAAGTACTAAAATCTAAGATTTTGCAGTTCCATTTTCCCTCAAATGATGATTTTTTTATTCAAAATTTTACATATAATTGTAATTTCTATTGTATATTACATGTACATAATAAGAAATCACCAAAAAGTACGATCCCGAAAATTAGTAATTTATCAAAAATTTTCCTATATGTTGAGGAAAAGTTTACCTCTTAAAATGGTTTTTATTTTATGTCCTTCTTTTTACTAAAATAAGATAAGAAATGCATAGTTTAATATGCTGGATAGAAAAAACAATTATTAGTTTTATTTGAATTTTCGTTTTTAAGGTTGTCAATTAATAACATAAGGCAATTTTATAAATTTCTTAACACATTAACATGTTTATATGTATATAATAGAAAAATTTGTATTATTTTTAGATTCTATGAATTAAAAATAAACTGAAGAATTTATTTTTCCAATCGAAGTCAAAAATTCAACGATTTATAAAAGTTATAGAAGAAATACTTTTAACATCTAAACTTAAAAAGATACTCAAATTTACCATATAGTGAAGAAGAGATCATTGTTCTTTTATTTTGATATAAAATTTAAATAGTTTTATAATAAGCATTTACTAACATGTAGTATTTTTTACTATGTTTTAACAATCTTAATTACTATAATTTATATTTTTAATGATATTATACTAATGTTACAGCTAAACCTTTTTTATCATCTGTTACGATAATATGTAAAAATTAAAGTTATGAAAATTTTTAATCATTTGTTCATTTTAAAATTAACTTTGGAATATTTTATTTTTCAAAACCTTTAATGCTAAAATATTTTTCTAATGATTAAAAATTTTGTGTAGATAAATAAATATTAATTTTTGTATTTATTGTTATGATATTTAAAATGTTTCTAAACATATCTCGATGTATTTATCAAAATATATTTTTTTCTTTGAGTTGTTTATTAGTTATTTTTTAAAACATACACTAAAAATAGTACTTTCTTACCTATATTTAAAAAATTAGAACTTTTAATTTACTAACATAAAATGGTATTTTTTGATTTAAGTTGTAAACGTTTAAGAAAAAAGTCCGACCCTGCGGGCAAGTAGTAACAAGCGAAGCGAGTTTGCTGCTTGTTAAATAATAACAACTTTTCTCATTAAAATAAAACAATAAAAAAAGATATATTGAATTTAAATACTACATTTACTAACAAGGATTCATAAAAGAAAGCATTTTAATTTCTAACAAATAAAAGGACAAAAATATTAATATTTAAAAGAAATGTTTGCTACAACAGTACTTCAATCAACAAGCGATAAGGTATTCAAATGTCTGGGACGGCGATACTTTTATTATATCAGGTAAACTGATAATATGATAATCAAATTTTATTTTCATACTTTTGAGTGCGCAAAATTAAGTCATAATAAAAGTATCATTAACCAAAATCGAAGTTTTTGGTGCTGTTATTTTACAATTACAATCGTTTGATTTTCATTTTTAACTTTTACTTGTAGAAGAGTAAGATAAGTTAATATTGGAAAATATCTTATTTGTACTTTTGAAATCTCTTTAATTTTGATCTTTAATCTCTCGCGCGAAAATTAGGTACCTTAGATAATAAACTACATTTTACCAATCAAAAGATTTGGTATATAAGCTTAGATATTTTGAAATCATTTCATTTTACATTTCTGTTGTAATTGCAGGAAGTATTTCCGTGATCTAATGTATTTACCTGTTTTAGGGGTTCAAGTTAAGTGAACAGTTTGAAAATTTTGGAACATCTTAAGACGAATTGTTTGATTTTCTTATATATATACATAGTATAAAAAATGAAATATTATTCGTAAAGACTTTCTCATGTCACGATTGTAATTATTTCATTGTAACTATATTTGTTACTTTAGAAATTACTAACCATAACCGTGACTTGAGAAGGGAATCTGAATACCATTCTCAATTAGCTTTAAAAGTAATTAGGTAAATTATTTAATTATCATTATTATTTATTGTTTATTTTATATAGAGTGTTCACCGATAAAATATTTTAACTGTTAGAACTTGTGCGCTGATAAACTCACAGGGCTACAAGTTAAAAATTTGTGGTAAATATAAATTATCTCATTTAGTTATCTCTCTCATAAGATTTTAGTGGGACAAATTTTTATAAGGATCTATTTTAAATTGTCTACATATCTGAAATTGTTCAATTGTGTTGTACTTTGTGTTTGTATTAAATAAATTAATAAGTTTACGTATTCGAAATATATTCTGACTCCCAAAGGAACCTATAAACACGCTAGTACAAATCTATAAAATTTATCTGAAGAAAAATTAACATGACTAATACATCGAAAATAGAGTATAAACATGAATAATATACATTTTTTTTGTTGAAAAGTCTTAAAGTTACCTCTTTAAAACTCTTTCTATCGATTTTTTAAAATACCATTTCAAGTCGCGATGAATTTACTAGTTTAAATGAAAGTAATTTATCTATGACCTAAAGTAATTTCCATTTACGTTTTTTTACTTTTAGATCAACATTTTGTGTTTAAAAATCTAAAATTTATTCATAAAATACCATTTATTTTATGTACTTCAATGAATATATAAAAATCAACAATAAAAATTTGTTTAAGCAAACAATCCAAATTCAAAATGAAAACTAATTTTCAAACGCTAGGAAATTATTCAAGATAAGGGAAAATAAAATTTTTTTTATTCTGTTTGTAGTGAACTCAAACATCTCCTTAATGAATATAAATCTAAATTAACATCTATTGTGCTTCACCAAATTTTATTGTTGGTATTCCTCTAGAAGTTAAAAGTTCGTCGGTTGTGGTGAAATCCTGAACTTTCGATGATTCCTAAAGTTGTTCCTCGAATGTAAACATTTGGGGTATTATAGTAAACATCAGTGTATAAAGCTTCATCTGGGACTATTTGTCCATTTGTTGCTACTTTAACAGCTTCATCTACTAATTGCCTAACTTCCTTGTCAATGGCCTTTAAATCTTCCTCCGTTGCGAGATCTGAAGTAATTAAACGATCTTTGAAGCCTGTAATGGCATCTCTTGTTTTTCTTACATTTTGGATTTCATCACGAGTTCTATAACTTGTGCCTGGATCAGACATGGAATGACCAGTGTATCTATAAGTAGCCATTTCAAGCATCAATGGTCCATTACCAGAACCACAATATTCCTTACAAAATTTAATTGCTTCACGAACAGCAAGAATATCCATACCATCAACATAAATGCCTGGTATATAATCTCCACGTGTATAATATTCTGTTGAAGCAGAAGAACGTTGAACTGAAGTTCCCATACCATAACCATTGTTTTCACATATAAATACAACTGGAAGATTCATCAATGCTGCCATATTAACAGATTCAAAAAGTTGTCCTTGATTAGCAGCTCCATCTCCATAGAGAGTTAAGCAAATATTTGGTTTATTGTTATATTTCATAGCAAATGCAACTCCTGTTCCTAAAGCCTGTTGAGCACCAACAATTCCATTGCCGCCATAGAAATTTTTTTCATACATGTGCATAGAACCACCTTTTCCGTAGACATTACCATTAACATTTCCTGTTAATTCAGCTAAAACACTAGCAACAGAAGCTCCCATTAAATGAACCCATCCGTGACAACGATAAGCTGTGATAACAGCATCATCAGGTTCAAGAACTGATTTCATGCCAACAGCGCATGCTTCTTGACCAGTATAAAGATGGCAAAATCCTCTGATTTTTTTCTCTTTATATAAGTTACCAGCAGCTGTTTCAAGACGTCTAATTGTCTGCATTTCTTTGTAGTATTTTAAACCATCTTCTCTAGTTAATTCTGATTCAGTACTTGGTCCTTTATCAAGTTTGTGAAGTTTGAATGGCTTAACATTAAAAGTAGAACTATTTGCAAGTGAACGGGTATGTATTAATGAAATTCCAGTTGTAGAGCGATTTAAAAAATTCATGTTAGCTAAAATAGTAACTTTAGTAAAAAAAAACTAGATTTATTATTTCATTTAACTCATTTAAAAATTGATTAATTTTAATGTTTTATAATAAACAATGCGAACATTGAGTATAGGTAAAATAATATATCACTAAGTAAATAATAAGTTAACTATTACTTTTCTTAAAACAATTTTAAAAAACGTGTAATTTCCTAATAGTGAACAATAGTCGAAGACAAAACACTTTGAAATAGTACTACGCATTGTAAAAAAGCTTGTGATACTTCGTAGTAAATATCTTATTATCAAAAAACTATATTTTACATTGTACCTAGTTATAAAATAACTTCAGAAAAATTGGACTAATATTTACAACAGTAGAAACATTTTTCTTGGTGGGAAAAATTTGAAGTTTGAAAAATTTCTACTTCCATAGACTATAAAAATTATTTATATCTCATAAGATTAATATAAAAAAATAAATTTTCTATGTGAACAAGTTGACTATTTTAATCATATCTATACTATATTTTAATATAATGCCTTTACACAATTTAATGTTGGGGTAACTGTTTTATAGAATTAAAATATTTGCCTATTTATTTTTCTGTGTGGTAATTAAATTTAAAAATAGATTAGAAAAAAGAGGATTTTTTCGCTCTTCTATCTTTCTTCTTACTTTATTTGTATTTTATTGAAAAATTATTTTAACTTGAATTTTGAAATCAAAAGAAATTATTGCTTGTTAATTTAACTAACAAAATAGGAAAAGCGTTTGAAATATAATGATACAGAAATGTTAATTATCAATAAGTAAAATAATCACTAATAAAACAATGTACTATGAGATAAGGTGTAATATAAAAAACACATTACAAGAATATAAAACATTGATTTAATATAATTATGTGAAATGAAAAAATATTATGACCAATTAGTTAAGATAATTATTTAAAATTATGAAAATATTATGTTATTTTGGTAACAATAATATTCTAACTAATAAATTCCGGTAGAAATGTTGTTAATTATCTCACTTTGTTACATTTACATATCAAATATCTTAATTATAATTAGTAAATATATTATGTAAAAAAATATTTATTTACTAAGACATTATCATTTTTCATACAATCATGTTATACTTTAAAAAAAAAAATTTAAAGAAATTTTTTATTTGTAGTGAATTGAATTTATAACTTTGATTGTTAAAAAAAGTATAATACTAATGGTTAGAATCTATAAGGATATTTATATATTGCACATTGATAAATTCATTCTCTACTATAAATTCACCTAATATTATATTATACTTTGCTGCAATTGCCACTTATTTAATGGTTTAAATAGAAAGGAAAATTCAAAGATCACTTAAGTGTTTAAACAAGGCAATTATTTATTAAGCTTTCAGGGATGGGTTTTGTGAAATGATTTCCACATTTTACTAGTTAAAATAATGTCTAAACTATCATTTTAGTCAATGCATTTTAAAAATTAAAACGAATAATGAATTTAAATTGTAAATTTTTATTCCGAAATAATTAAAATGTAGAAAAAATGCTAATTCAATAATAAACGCAACTTCTAGTCCAATGTAAAAAAATTATATATTAAAAGTGAACGTGAACAAAAACAATATCAACTCCTAAGGTTTTATAAACTATCATTGTTATCATTGAAATACCTTAATTTAAAAAAGAATTTAATGATGTACCTCTTAGTAATGTTAAATTTCATCGGAAAATTTTCTTCTATCAGGCCATTTTATGGGTAGATTATATTTTGCTTCACACAATATGAATAACAATAAAATAATTCAACGAAATTAATATTCAATGTTATGCAAAACCCTTGTTGTAATGTTTTTTGGAGTTCCTCATAATTACACTACTCAAATACTTAGAAACACTAAAAAGAAAATCTAGTAGTAAGTTAATTCGGAAAGTTGAAACAAATATTTTTGACTTAAAAACAATCGCACAAAATCATAAAATTAAAAAAGTTTATTTGTTTGAAATCAATTTCAGTAAATTTAGTTTGTTGTTCATTAAACGAAATTGTAAAATCACTAATGGTTAATCAATTTTAAAAATATCGACAATTAAAAATAAAATTAGTAGAAAACACCCAAAAATTATACAATTTTGATTCAATAATAGATTTCCTATAAAAAGATCACATTTTCTCAATTTTATTTAGCAGTTCTGTTATTTCATCTTCAATTATTTGTCTTCTTTTGATTTTTTCAATTTGATTCGGCTGAGGTTTTATTTCGCCTTTGTCAATTTTTTCCTAGAAATATAAACTCAAGTTATTATAATAAAAAACCTACAACTAATGTATTGATGTCATTAATTTTCTTCCGCAAGTTAAATACTTTTCTTTGATACTGATCTTTAACAGTAATACAAGCATTTGGTTTTTCAACCGCAGCAACAGGTATATCGTAATTTCCAGAAGTAAAACTTTGACCAGCAACTTTGTTACTATAAACAGTTTTTGCTGTAGTCCTATTTTTCATCATACTACTAGGTGAAAATATTGAAGATATGGTAGAGTTGTCATTTTCACGAATAGGTCTATTTAAACGTAATTTAGGATCATAACGAGGTTGTTCATCCTACAAAAATTATGAATTTCCTTAAACATAAAGAAAATATTTACCTGAGGAATATAGCCATCTTTTACCTTTCTTTCTTTTCTCCACGTACCATCAGGTCTTCTTGAAGCTGCAATATAAGTTTGCCCATCTTTAGCTTTAATCCTTACATCACCCATAATTTAAAAAAAATTAAAAACATAAAAAATTAATATAAAAAATCTATGCGGTTACTAGATAGAAGTGCTAGTAAATGTAAACAAAATTACAGACAAACAAACTTAGTTAATCATCAATTCACCAATGATATGTTTGGGATTTTTTCATATATTTGTGGAAAATAAATTTGCTTAATAACTTTCCGATTACATGTTTCCAAAGACAATAATTTTAAAGATGTATTTTAGAAAAACAAACGTTTCGTTTTTGTGTTCTAATTAAAAATGATGTTGTGGAACAAAAAAAACTTTTTTCAACAAATTTGATTGAAACAAACGTCGTTGTTATTTTCAAACATTTAAAAAATAATGTTTTCAGAAGATAAATAATCTTTACTTAATCAAAATATACTTTGTTTACTTAGATATACTCTAAATTGTTATAGCAGAACAAATCAAATAATTTCTTGAATCATGAAATAATATAATTTAACCAAAATATACAACTAATATATTTATAACACATAAAGTCTCATTTCTTGTCGGATTTTGAAAAAGGCTACTTACAATAACTATATAATATGAATCAAAAAAGAAATATCTTTTCATTATTTTTGCTACAATAATATTTGATAATGTAATTTTACTTTTTGTATGACAAAAGCAAAACTTTTCCTTGTTGTTTTCATTCATTTTGATTACCATAGATATAAACAATATATTTACATTTAAAATATGGTTAAAAAATTTATTTTTTAAAAGTATTTAGTACTATTTATTATAAATAATGATAAATTTTTAAAAATGAGTGTAAGTACTTGTATAGTCAAAAAAATTTACTTTCAAACTAATTTACGTGGAACAAGTTATTGGTGAGTTTATAAACAAAAATAATTACCATGTTTTGGTTCTTACAACGATAAGTAAATGGAAAGTTGTAATAATGTAAATGTAGTCTATGTGCATTTTACTTTCAGTGTTCTTCTAAAAATTATTAACATGGAATCATTATTAGAGCAACAACGTCATCATCTTGAAGAAAGAGAACGTCTTGAGAAGGCTTACTGTGATGAAGGATTAGCAGATCATAAAACGGTAAAGGATTGTTTTTATTTATTTCGTAATTTGTTTTAGCATAAAGCAAAGTTAAATTCAGAACATAAATGTAGAAAATACATTGAAAGGTATATAAATTTGTCAAAACAAATTCATGATATTTTGGATGATCCTGAAGGAAGATTGGATTGTGAAAAAAATAGGATGAGGAGTACTCATCCATTTGTTGAATTTTATAAAGATTACAAAGATTTAAAAGACTACTACAAAGTTAATACAGATGAAGTAGGGCCTTCTTTAACAGTGGAATTTCAAAAGGCATACGAAGAAATTGGGAACGAGGGAGATATGATAGATTTTACAGATGAAGAAGGATATGGAAAATTCTTAGATTTGACAAATTTATTATTATTATATTTAAATCTAAAAGACATTAAGGTAAGAAAAATTATTTAATGATTTTATTTTTTTAGAAAATTGAATATCTTGAATATGTTTCAAATTTCGACAATTTCGAAAAAATTTCTGATCTCACCAAGAAAAGTGGTTCATACAGAAAGTATCTGATTGAGTTGCATGATTATTTATACAATTTTATTAAAAAAGCAAAACCTTTAATTAATATCGACGCTAGATTAGAAGAATCGGATAAAAAAGTTGTTAATGAAATAAAAAAAAATTCCTCATCTATTTGTCAACAATCTGGGTTATTAAACTTGGATGAATTTAGTAGTTTGGAGGAACTTGAGGCTTTAGGTTTAAACAGACTAAAAGAAGCACTTTTAAGTTTGAGCCTTAAATGCGGAGGTACATTGAGAGAAAGGGCTGAAAGATTGTGGATTGTAAAAGGAAAAACAAAAGATGAAATTGCATCTGATAAAAAATTATTAAAGCATAGTGATACTAATAATGAGAAAAAAGAAATTTTCTTAAAACAAATGGAAAGAAAAATAAAATTAATGTCCTCTATTTTGAAGGAACCAATTGAAGCGACAAAAGAAAATATTCAAAGAAAGCAAGCAAGAGGATTTGTTGAGGAAGAAGAAGATATGGTCGATGATGCTGCAGTCGAGGAAGCTTTAGAAGAGGCAGAAAATGACGATGGTGTTCCTTATAATCCCAAAAATCTTCCATTAGGATGGGATGGAAAACCTATTCCTTACTGGCTATATAAGCTTCATGGGCTCAATATACCATATAGTTGTGAAATTTGTGGAAATCAAGTATACAAGGGACCTAAAAATTTCCAGAAACATTTTACCGAATGGAGACACTCACACGGACTTCGTTGTTTAGGAATACAAAACTCAGCACATTTCGTAAATATAACTAAAGCAGAAGATGCAAAGTTACTATGGGAAAAACTACAGATTCAACAAGATTCCTCAAAATGGAATGCTGAAATTGAGGAAGAATATGAAGATAATTTGGGTAATGTTATAAATAAAAAGACATATGAAGATTTGAAGCGTCAACGTTTATTATAATTTTGTTTAATTTTATGATAAAAATTTTAATCCAAATTCAATATATCTATTTATTGTACTTCCTAATATGTGACTACATGATCTCCTTTGTATTGGATGATTTGTATTTAATTCAATAGTTCCTAAGTTATAAGCAGTTGGTGTATACGACTCTTCACTATCTTTTTTTTGGTTGAAAAAAATTGTTGGAATTAGAATTTCTACTACATTATAACATATGGTGGCATCTTTAACATTACATTGATGAAATATTTTAACAACTAACTCCAAATCATCAGTAAAATAATCCTTGACTGTCGTGTCCATGTAGAAATTTCCGTCCAAATCGGTAGTCGTTTTAAATTCAACATCATTTAATAATGTTTTCTCTATTTCCCACAATTGAATATCTATATCTCGCGATGACTCAAAGTTACATGAAACTCTACCTGCAATAATCACTCTTTTTTCTACCTCAATACTTATCGAATCTGTAGTGTGTATTATCATGATTAAATATATTAATAAAAAGAAATGGCCAATCATTGTTTAAAAAAAGATTCATAAATAATTTAATATTTAAAAAATTTAATAGACTAATCATATTTAACGTTTGAAAAATTTGGATTAACAAAATTCCTTTTGTAATATACATAAAATAAATAAATTACAATTAATAAGACACTAATTATATATGTAAAAATTATTATATTTTCATGAGGTATAAAGCATATATTTACTTTTACATTATCGTTATCATATACAACTAAGAGAAAAGATGGCATAGGATTATTTCTCCATGAAAATGATGCTACTGTATATTCCGTAAAAGTATCATATTTTATTTTACAGCCGTAATGAGTGTGGCCACTAAAGACAACTTTGGGATTTAATCTATCAATAATAAATTGTGTTGCATTTTTACTTAAACAATCCCATTTTTCTCTAAACATTTCTGACTTACGAGTATCGAAATCATTTAATTCATTGCCTCCTTCACAATTCATATCATTATTTCTGTACAATGGAAAATGCATTAAAACAGTTGGCTGCTTTTGTTTTTTTATAAATTCTTTACCATTACTAACTCTTGGCTGTTTTATACCACTTTTTAACTTATTACTAATTTTTTTAATCTCCATTTCTGCCATATGACATAAACGACAGTAATCTCCATGCATAGCCATTGAATTTACAAGGACAAATGTCTCGTTTTTTAATTCTATTACACCAACAGGCGTACTATTTGGATAAGTTTTACCAAACCATGATTCACGTTGAGGATGAATATAGTCATGAAAACCGATATCATGATTACCTACTACGACATATCTCTCAGTATTTTTACTCACTCTAAATAATTCATCAAACCTAGAAATATATCTCTCAAATCCTTTCTCATTACTCCACTGACCTTCATCAAAAATATCACCCAAAAAAAAAGTTACATCTGGAGATAGAAGTGTAAGAGATGTTTGAAATGACCTCCACATTTGCCATTCTCTTTAGAAAAATTATTTCAAAATTTTTGCATTAACTCACCTTCTCAACTTATCAAACCAATGGCCTCTAAAAGGGCCTAATAAATGAGTATCTGATATCATAAAAGCTTTTAAAGAATCTTTTCCGTGTTCTGGCCATTTGCACTTTAAAAAAAATATATAGTATATTAGAAATTCATTCCAAATAAATAAAGATATAGGGAAAAGAAATAACAATTTCCTTAATTTTAGCATAACTTTTTTGTCTTTTATTTTTAATATATTTATTCTCTTTATTATATATGGTAACTATAATATATTGTTTTTTTTTAGAAAAAATTAAAATATCAAAATAATTATATGAAACATTGTCGATAGAAAAAAATTTTAATTATTCGATTTCAAAGTCAATTTTATATACTTATATAATTTTCAATTGATTCTGGAAATTTTTTTTATAAAAATATTTTTAAAAGAATGACATCTGATACTTTTAATTAAAATTATAACACCTCTCTTAAGAAACTATGCATCATAAATATGGTAAAAAAATGTTTTTAACGCAAACTTTTGATTATTGATTAGTTAATAAACAAAAAAAAGTATTTTTTGATGTTTATCAAACTTTATAATTTATATTCTACAGATTTTAATTAGTATAGGTAAAAGACTATAGTGATCTATTTAAAAGAACATTTTAAAATTAAATTTTAATGTATTGGAATATTTTCATAATATTAACACATAATTTTTTGTTAAAAAATACTTCATTGACGTTTATAAGTGGAAGAACATGTAAAAATATAATTGAATACAATAGAAAGAATTTTGTAAAATGTTTGCTTAAGTTTAGAAAACGTCGATACTTTTTTTTATACTTTACAAACAATGTATTCATATAATTTATTTATTACTTTTTCAAAAGTTTTTCTTTTTATGATTTAAAGGAACTAATTATTTTGACACATTTAAACAAATTATAGACATACACGAGTAAATGAAATTGTAGATATAATAATTTAAGATATCTTTGGTTTCTCGTCATCTTTATAAAATGATGTCCAAAGTAAATGAGAACAGAACAATGACATTATCCAGTTACTCATATTCATTTATTAGGAAGCGGTATTATAATCTAATGTCTGCCTTCTAAGTTATAGATTATAAATTTTTGTTAATATTTGAGGTTATAATAATTGTAAATAGCGATCGTATTTTAAATATATATATTAGGTAGAGGTATTCTGTAGTATTCTATTAACAATTCGCAGCTTAATTTCAAGTTTAAACTCGTCATCGTGTACTATATAATAATCAATATTTTATTGCAGCTGCTCATATATAGTGACCCCCTCCTACTGCGTCAAAGTTAAGTGTATTAACAATTTATTTCTTCGAACACAGATTATTAATAAATTATTTTAATTTTTATTATTATTATTATTTTAAATTTAATAGTAATTTTAGAAATTAATATTTATATTCTCTTCATGTTATTATAGTAGTTTTATAAACGTTGCGAAACATTTTATTTATTTTTTATTTTAACGTATTCCTATGTTTTTGTACAAACTTTTTATTTATTTAGAAGAAAAACATTTTAGATTAACAAGTTCTCAAAAATGGGAAGTTGTTTTTCTAAACCAAAAGGTCAACAGATCGATAAAAATGAGTCTCAAGAAATGATGGGACCATGCCAAAATTGGATTAAGAATAATGGCGATAACAATCAACATCATCATCCCATTCCTGAACGTTATGGTACTCCAAAGATATCAGGCCAAGTGGGAACACCTACAATGTTTCATTTGAATCATTCTAATTCAATTGATCATAATCCTTCAATGATTCATGAAGTTGTAGTTGGAGGGAACAATAAAATGACAATGGACATTAGTAATCGTCAAGGAAATAACATTCATAATGGAACGCCAATTCAAGGTAAGAAAAGAGCAAAAGTGAAAAAAATGTATTTTAAAGTATTTTTAAATACTTTTAAACTTAATAACACTTGTTAAAAAATTCAAAGTATACGGAACATAATGATTTTTTAGTGTAAAAGCGCATTTTACTATTCATTAGGTATTATTATTTTATATTTTTTGAACTAAAAGACGATTTTATCTTAAATCTGACTTGTATTAAACAACATATTTTATATATAGTTATCTGTTTAGAACATTTCTTCTTTTATTTTATAACTAAAAAATATATAGAGGAATTAATATAGTTTAAAAATTAATGATGAAATTTAAACTATAAATATTTATAGGTTATAAATATTTTTACTTTATATTTTAGATCATACTAAAGATAAACTTGTTGCTTTGTATCCATATGACTCAAGAGCTGAAGGAGATTTATCTTTTAAAAAAGGAGATATTATGTACCTGCTAGATAATTCGTATGTCAAATTTGTTTCACCAATATATTAAAAAATTATTTTTAGAAATTCTGATTGGTGGTATGTAAAACACTCAAAGGGAGGGACTGGATATGTTCCGAGAAATTTTGTTGCTAGACAACAAACATTGGAAAGTGAAGAATGGTTCGCCGGAAGAATTCCTCGAAATCGAGCTGAAAAACTCGTACTCTCAAATAATTTACCTAAAGGAACATTTCTGATAAGAGAGCGTGAAACAGATATCAAGGAATATGCTTTAACGATAAGAGATTCCGATGATGGTAGAGTCGGATCTGTTAAGCATTATAAAATTAAAAAATTAGATGGCGATAAAGGTTACTTTATAACAACTAAACGTACTTTCCAAACACTACAAGATTTAGTTTCATACTATTCAGAATTGTCGGATGGATTATGTTGTCAGTTAACATTTCCTGCTCCAAGAATTGCACCAATCAGACCTGATCTCAGTCATGATACACAACAAAATTGGGAGATTCCAAGAAATCAATTACAATTAAAAAGAAAATTAGGAGATGGAAACTTTGGTGAAGTATGGTATGGTAAATGGAGAGGAATTGTTGAGGTAGCAATTAAAACAATGAAACCGGGTACGATGTCACCAGAAGCTTTTCTTCAAGAAGCTCAAATCATGAAACAATGTGATCATCCAAATCTTGTTAAATTATATGCTGTTTGTACAAAAGAAGAGCCATTTTATATAATCACTGAATTTATGGTAAATGGAAGTTTATTAGCTTATCTTCGTGATCAGGCAAATCAAATAAGTTTACAAGCCAGTGTTGATATGTGTGCACAAATAGCAAATGGTATGATGTACTTAGAAGAGAGAAAACTTGTTCACAGAGATTTAGCAGCTAGAAATGTACTAGTTGGAGAAAAAATATCTGGAGTACCTGTTGTCAAGGTAGCTGATTTTGGATTGGCAAGAAAATTAATGGATGAAGATATTTATGAAGCAAGAACAGGTGCCAAATTTCCCGTCAAATGGAGCTGCATATTAGCAGCAACATGTGGTAACTTTACAACAAAATCAGATGTTTGGTCCTATGGTATTTTGTTATATGAAATCTTCACAAGAGGACAAGTACCCTATCCTGGAATGCATAATAGAGAAGTCATTGAACAAGTTGAATTAGGTTATAGGATGCCCTGTCCTAGAGGTTGTCCTGAACAAATTTACCACGAAGTAATGCTTAAATGTTGGGATAAAAATCCGGACCGAAGGCCAACTTTTGATCATTTGTACCACTTCTTTGATGATTACTTTGTTAGTACTCAACCAAATTATGTACCACCATCTCAAAACTAAATCTTTAACATATCATTATTTTTATCTTAAAGACTGCCTGGAAGAAAGTATTTAACGACTAAAGCATGCTATCGATATGCTTTTAAATTAATTTTTGTTTATAATTGTAAATTTAAATTTATATGGATTTCCATAACTTATAAATTATTGATATTTTTTATATTTAATAAATGTTAAATTTATCATTAACAATAACAATATCTTAATAAATTTCATTATCCTGGACTTCACGTTCTAGTTGTATTTTCTCAAGATTCATAACCATCGAATGGATCCGTGTGTAGATGCGTTTGGTACTCTCCATTACTTGCTCATGGAGCGATTGAACATTTGGGGTCATTACAACTTCTCTGTTCTGGGAATCAATCTTGGCACCTTCAATTTTATATTTCCTAATTAAATCAACAATCCATTTTTCAGCTTCTTCCGTATCCATGTTAAGTCGCTCTGCTAACATATCGAGTTTCACACAATTATGGATACGACAAAAACTTTCAAAAACAAGTAAACGACAAGCTTCATTAAACTCATCGGCATATGCTGTAAGGAAAAAGTCATTAGCTAAAACTCCTTGACATTGCTTAAGATACTTTTGTGCCTCATTGAAATCATATTTAATATACAAGCATGTTAAGAATTCAGTTATAGGATCTTTATAATGTTCACCGTAGGATTCAAGAAGCTTAACGAGTTCCTTAAGACTGTTTGTTTGTTTATGCTTACTTGTAACAATGGCTACGGCAAGATATCTCAAAAGATGGGGTGAAACAATCTAAAAAAGATAGTTAGTTTTGTGGGAACAAAAATTCTACTTGTTTGATGGAGTACTGACGTGAGATTATTTATAAAATCTAACGCCTAAGTTGCCACAGTTTTGATATTGCGTCAGTTAAACTTCAATGAAATTTATATCAAATTTGAAACACATAACTCTTTGAGTGACAAATAAGACAACGACGCGTATTGAACTAGCAACGTCCATTTTGAAGAATAAATTAAAACTTTTTAAACTATTAAAACACACCTGAATAGCATTAGCATATTGTTGAACGTGTAAAAACATGTCAATAATTTCATCTCTTCCTTCTGGATTATTAAAACAAACAAAGAGTGCCCAATGCATCACCCATGCACGATGTTTAATAAGCTCAATCTCATCATTGAAAGGATTACTTTCAATAAATAATCTTATTCTCATTAAGTCACTCTTAGCATGGATCCATTCTTGAAGCAAAATTTCAGAAGCCAATTTCCCGTATAATGCATTTAGAAAATTCTTATCAGAAGGTGATACCAATGTCCTGTAGTACATTAACATGTTGGCAGAAGTATTATAATTCCCACATTCATATAGAAATTTTGCATAGTTAAAAAGTGTATCAAGCATTTCAGGTTTAAAACCATGCTTTGCTGACAGTAATTCAGTCAACTTAGCACCGCTTTCACGTTCACTTTTATTTTCAATCATCTCTTTAACTTCGGGTTTTTCTAGAATTGTTAAAATTTCATCAGCCTCCTCCTTGAGTCTTTTTCTCTGAGCTAATATTTCATCCTTTCTTGTAATGAGCTCTTCGGGAACTTTATCCTTAGGGTAAGTCTCAATGAGACTATCAATCATGTTGGTTTTCAATAGAACATTTCGTTGTACCTCAACTAAACTATCTTCCGAATAAATCTATAGTGATCATTGAGAAATAAATTATAATTGCAAAATAGACAAATCTTACTTTTCGAGCCTCGATAAATTCCAACAATGGTATGACAAGATGTACGTCAAAAAAAGGTGTCATACGGTGAGTTAAATCAAAATCAGCCATCCTAAAAAAATCCACTTAATAACATACAATTATTAATCAAAAATAACTGAAAATTATAAAGAAATGTAGCAACGGCCAAAATAATTTTTATTGTGTGGAGAAAAGTTGACATAAACCCAAATTTATCCATGTAGGAAGTATTTTGATTCAAATTGGAGGAATGCCTCTAGAAGATGTGCGCGATTGTGCTTAAATCATATGTTATGCTTGGACTTTCTAGGATAGTTTATTTCTTTTTGTTAGTGCAAATCAAAGAAATATTGATAGAAAATCTATATTTTAAACTATTTTTTAAAATTATCTAGTATAGATGTTTTTGTTTGCCCATTTAAAAAATGTTAGAATTTATATAATTTGATACATAATTACGGATTATGTGTATGTTTTGTATTATACATTGTAGGATTTTGTTTATTTTGGCATTCTACTTTACTATGGTTTCTTTTTTTCACTTTTTTGATCACAAATGAACTATACAAATAGAATATAAACTACATTTTTCAGCACCTATTTGAAAGATGTTTTCTGTAACAATTGGAAAATTTTAAAGTAAAATACGTATATGCGCATTAGTGTTAAATATCATAAGATTAAGTATACATTTACACATAATTTCTATGTACAAAATATTTATTAGTACTCATTGTTTACGGTCAATGTAATTGGCATTTAAATTGGAAAAAGGCAAGCAGGCGAATTATGGCGCACATGCGGATAAACTACTCTTTGTAGTTTTAGGTTAATTATAGTTTGTATATTAATGTTTGTTCTATAACGTTGGTGTCTATTCGAAGTTGGCGCTCTTTTCTAGACATCCATAATTATTTTAATTTTTATTTCATTTTTTATTGAAAGATTTCTATATAGTTAACAAATTTTTAGGAATGGGCAATGAAGACAGTAGTAGTATATCTTCAACGGTAACAAATGGAAAAAGTGAAGTGGTCGTTAAGGATAGTAACACTTCTAGTAATAAAATTGTTGAAAGCAGTCAGACATTGAATAGTAGCGTAGAAAAATTAAACACTTGTACATCTGAAGTTTGTGATGGAGAAATAGACGTCGGAGTAAAAGTATTTAACAATAAAAAGAATTTTAAGCAAACTTCTCCTAATAATAGTGGAAATAAAGAATGTTTAGATGATCAAGAAATAAAAAATGAAACAACTGAAAGTGCTACAAATCTAATTTTAAATAGTGAGGAAGTGACACATGTTAGCAGTCAAAATAATGTCGCAGAAAGTATCTCTATTTTACCAGGAAATCAAATGAATGAAGCGAACCTACCAATTGATGAGAGTTTATCAAAGGAGTACGGTGTTGATAATATCATGGACTCATATAATAAGATTTGCAGTAGAAATTTAGATGAATATTGTTCTCAAATTTCTACGGACATTTTAGCAGAAGGTGAAATTTCATCAGAAAAACTAACGACTAACAGTGGAAATAAAGTAAAATCTCCAAGTACTACTTACACAAAGGATCCAAATAATGATAAAAATTTACCTCGAGATTTGGTGTCTAAAATTTACCAAGACAACAATAGAGATGAACCGGATTTTAAAACCAAAGAACTGGATATTCAAACTATTGTTTCATGTGAATTGCCTTGTGGTTTAAAAGTAACCTTACCTAGCAATCTTGTACCAAAGGATAGTATTATTATTTCAACCATTTCATCAACTGAAACTACAGCGACGTTTTCTAATGAAGAATCATCGTTACTAACAAATGGCTCAGTAAATTATGTTTCAGAAGACAGTAAAAGTGATAACCCTGAAGATTTTAACAGTGTAGCTAGTAGTGAGGATAAAATAAAAGAAAATAGTGAGGTGATATCATCTCTGTCAAGAGAAATATCTAAAGCTATTTATAGTGGTGCTCCGTCTTTTTATAATCAAGAACTTAATTCACCTGTCAAGTCACCGAATGATCTCGCTGGGACTTCTCTTACTAACTATTCATCAGCATATTCAAGCGGCATTGATAATACAACGTCTCTCTTGAATGCATCTTCACCTGATCTCATCGGATCTCAAAACACTGATATACCAGGATCTCTTTCTTGTAGTTTTTTAGGAAACCAGTTTAACAATTTGTTGGGATCGTTAACAAATGAGTTTTTAGTAAATCAACTTAGTGGCCTCACTTCAGGACAATTAAATTCACTAGCTGGAGCTTTTAATAATACAATTAATGAATTTTCTAATTCTGTAGGAAATAACTATCCTTCGAACTTTCTATCTACATCTATTCCAAATACATTACTTAGTGAACAAGAATCTCAGAGAACAAATAATGATTCTTTAGCGAACTCAATTAATACATATATGGTACCAAATTTTATAAGAGAGTCATCATTAACAAATGATCTATCCAGTTTTCACAATGATATAAATGATAAGGAGGGAAACGATTCACCGTCGTCTTCTGTAGATGGTCCTGAAAGTAAAAATTCTAAAAAATTACAAGTCCATGATGCCTTATTGTATTTAGATGATGTTAGAAAGAAATTTCAAGGAACTGATGTCTACAATCATTTTCTAACTGTTATGCGTTTATTCAAAGGACAAATGTAAGTATTTAATAATAAATTACAATTATTTTATTTTTCTAGAATTGATACTCCTGAAGTAATAAAAAAAGTGGCCGATTTATTTAAAGGTTATCCATATTTAGTCGTTGGTTTTAATGCCTTTCTTCCAACAGGATATATGGTTAAACTTATTGATGATGTTTTGTATGCTGAAGAACCAAGTGGAAAAACATGGCCTGTTTATAACAATGAACTTCCCGTAGGAACAGCATTAAGAACTGCAACAGAAATTGTGAAACAAAATGCTCTAAATAGTCAAGTTTTATCATTATTAGCGAAAGACCCTAGCATTTTAAGGTCAATAAATAATCCTAGTTTAGTATTATCTAATAACTATGACTCTTTATCACAATTACCTTTACTAAATGATACTCCACAATTACCTTTACCTTCTGACATTTCTTTACCTCAAGGAATAACAGAATCTGATACACTTAATGAACAAATGTCTAAACCTATGGCAAAAGCTTTGTTATATATCTCAAAAATAAGAGCTTTTTATTTAGATGAAGATGTAACATACAATAAATTTTTAAATATTCTCCAGACATACCAAGAAATACAAGATTCTGGAGATAATGATTCTATTGAAGAAATATTTAGATCAATTGCACAATTATTTGCATCTAACAAAGATTTACTAAAAGAATTCTCAGATTTTATTCCAGATACTTATGTTTCTCAAAGATATTTATACTTGGATATTGCTAAAGAGATTATTGAAGCTAACAGAGAGTGTACAAATAAATTTCCTACTTTAGTACCTAACGATGATTTTCTTTACAATAGTAAATTAAGGATAAAGAAAGAAAGGTAAAGGGAGTAGATCGTATACAGGTTTATGCGTTGATCCACTTTCACCTTCCTCTGATGATGGGACCTTAAGTGATGAAAATGTGCTTTTATATAATTTAAATCATGATGAAGAATATCAAAGTGGGAATGAAGTAATTAATGATGGAGAAAATAAAAAAGAAATTGAGAGTGACAGTGAATTAATTGATAGAGATGAATTGAGATCACAAAACACAATTGAAAAAGAAGATATACAAGAGATAACTGCTGAAAATTGTACTGTATATAAAGACTTAGATCCAAGCGAAATATTGTGCTTCTTGCAAAATAATGAAAATATGAGTAAACAGGAATCTGAAGAATGCTTATTTTTTGGTAATTTAGCACGACAAGTTCGTCTTCCCTCTGAAGCAGTAACAATACATAATCAGTTAAAATTACTAGATACAGTTTCTGGGACTATAACATATGCTGATGATGTGCCTTACTATAAAAAAGTTGAACATATTTTTAGAAATTATCCAAAATTTAAAAGTACATGGTTAGAGATGAGAAATAAAGCTGATCCATACAGAATGATTCCAGAAAGAGTTCGAGGTCCGAAAAAAGCATTTTTTCAATCACTTAAAAATATTGGTAGATCATATAGATTATTACCTGCTGACTATCCTAGGCCTCTTTGTTCGGGAAGAACTGCTTTTGAACAACAATTTTTAAATGATGATTACGTTGCATTTCCACTTTGGTTGTCTGATGAAAAAAGGGGTGAAGGAATTTGTCATAAAAAAAGTCCAACTGAAGAATTATACATAAAATTAGAAGAAGAGAGATTTGAATATGATATGGCAATTCTAGTTACTCAAGCAGGATTAGATGTTCTGGAAACATTTTGGGATAAATTACAAAATACTAGTAGTAGAAATAGAAATAAACTTGTTATTGATAAACGTTTTGGTGGTACAAGTGACACATTAATTGAGAGATCTATGCATAGAATATATAATCATCACACCAAATTTATGATTGGTTGTATGATCGAAAAACCTCATTTGTTTTTAAGAAATGTAATAGAGAGAATGAAACAATTCGTAGAAGATTTAACTAAGCAAAAGCATGCATGTAATATATTATGGAGAGAAAAATCAGATAAATTATTTTACAAAGCTCAAGATTATCAGGGAAATGTTCAAAGGCAATTTGATTCTAAATTATTGAAAGGTAAAACACTTGTCAATCAAGTGATAGAGAAAAATAAAGCACTTATAAAAAGACAACAACATGGTGATATCACTATCAAAAGAAGTGAATTTTGTCAAATGCTACCTTATTCTACAAAAACATTTAAAGAAGCTAGTCAATTAATTCTTCATTATGTACGAAAGCATTTATATATTCCTAGAAAAGATAAAATAATTGTTGTTAAAATTTTATGTGAACTTCTTCCAGAATTATTATGTTATGATACTTTACCGTATGATATTGATGATTACGACGGCCCAATACTAGAACCTACAGATGATAATAATGAAAATGTAGAAAATATAGAAATAGATAGAAAGGATATGTTTGTTTATTTATGGGATAAAAATAAAAAAGGATGTGAGGATAGTGAATATAATAAACAAAATGAATTAGGAAAAAGAAAAAGAGATAATACAGTTAATGATTGTGAACCTCCAACTAAAGTTAGTAAAAATGAACAAGTATCTGAATTATTAGAAGAAATAAAGCAAAAATATCCTTTACGATCTCCAGAAAATTATGTTCCTAATTTGTCATCAATTGAATATAAAAGTATTTTCTGTAATGATGCATGGGTAATGTTTATTAGACATTTTGCAATTATATGTGATAGACTTGATACTTTGAAACGTAAGCAAGATCATTTAATTGAGATGTGGAATGATGAAGAAAAAGAGAAAAAGAATAGAATCAGTAAAAATAATGTTAATAGTAAAGTAGAAGAGCATTTAAAAACGTTTAATAACGAATATCATGAATCAGAACTTCATCCAGACAAAGGCCATCCTTCAACATTTTACGACAAAGTGTATGAGAAATTGTTACTTTTTGTATCAGGGAATTTAAAGCAAGAACCATTTGAAGATTTTGCCAGAAATATTTTTACAACAACATCTCATGTATTATATTCACTTGATAAATTTGTGCAGGTTGCAACTAAGAATTGTATCAATGCTATTGGTGATATGGATGAAGAAAATATTGTTTCTTTGTATTATAGAATGAGTAAAATTATTGATACTAAATCACAATTTTTAGATGATATAGAATTAAATGAACAATCAGAATATCAAATGATTGCAGAAGAATTAATACAAAGATCGAAAATATTTAAACTAGATTTTGTCAAAGATACATTTAATCCTGGCGTTTCAATTTACTTTAAATTTATTAAACAAGCATCTCTTTCCGATAGCGATGATGAAGATGATGATGAAAATGCAATGGATATTGTTTGGAGAGAATTTATGGATAGCTTAGAGACGGAGAAATTAACTAAGCATATGAAACATATAATAAGGGAAAGACAAAGAATATTACCAAGGAATTTGAAGAAAAAAGCTGCTAAAGCTAATTTGACAAGAGAAGAAATGAATAGATTACCATTTACACATAAAGAACCGGATGATAGTGATATTTGGTATGAAGGCAATATTCGTGCATTAGAAAAACCTTCAGATAAATTTTATATTTCATTTGTTCCTGGTACTAGTGATTTAATAATGAGAAAGGGATATCTGGAAAATGGCAGGAAAGTTACATGTGAAACAGATCCTAACAAAAAGAGAAAATTCGAGAATTGGCTTGTTACTAGAAAGACAGAACTTGGTATAGATGAAAGAATAAATGATTTTGAAATATTTACTGAAAATACTGATTTAGTTGAAATTATACATCCAAAATATCATCAAGTACGATTAAATCGTTACGTCACTGAGCTATTTTCATCTGTTAATGATTTAGCGCTACCTGAATTTGAAATGGTAGATGAAAATGACATTGAAGACGAAGCTTTAGATGAAGAACAAGAAAGTGAAGAAACCGATGATGAAGATAGTGATGATGAGTTACTTGAGGATGAACAATGTCATAACGAAAATGGTCAAGAGGATGACGAAGAAAATGATAATGAAGATGAGGAGGATGGAGGTGATGATGATGGAAATGATGATAGTGACGGCAATAATGACCTCGATGGTGGTGTGGAGTATGATGAAAATGATCTTGAAGAAGTAGAAATCAAACAAGAAGGTACTATTTATGAATATGAGGGTACTCGATACATTTTACAACATGGAACAGACGAAAACGGTGATAGAACTTTATACTATGCCTATGAAGGGCAGGCAGAGAATGTATATGATAGCAATGAGTATTTAGATAATTACAATTATATTAGCGAAGAACAACAAATCGTAAATAATATTGAATACAATGAAGAAATTCACCATGAAAAGAAAATTCATTTGAATGTTGAACAGTCATGTGAACCCAGAGATTTTGTTGACGAGGAAATGGAAAATACAGAAATACAAAATGAAGTTGAAGGAGGGAATACTAATAATTTAAAAGATTTTGAAGTTGTAGATAATGTCAATACTTCTATTGATCAATATAATGATATAACAATTGATGAAAGTACAACAAAAATATCTGATGATAATACTACTACTTCACAATTTACCACCGATACTAACGTTGAAAATAACGACTTAGAGTGTACCGAAAATTTAGAACAATCTTCTACAGTATCTTCAGTAATTCAAAAAAACTATAGTAAACAATAAATTTTACATTTCATAAACAGAAAACATTTAGAAACCGATGAAAATGTTTACAGATTTTGGGAATTTTTTGAAACATAAGCATTTAATAGAAAACGTTTTTTTAATTGTATTTATGATTATTTATGTCTTATTTTTATATATTTTGTGATTACACCATTTAAACAATGAAGAATATAGTTAAAATAAACACATGTAGTAATATTCAATCTTACAATTTACACAATAAAAGATATATTCTAATAAAATGTTTTAAATTTAAATCATAGTTTTTTTTTCGAAGCGCTGTTTATTGATCTCTCATTTTTATTGTCAATATTTTAAAAGTAACGTACTTAATATTGGTGTTTTTGCCTAGTAAATTTAATTAATATTATATTAAATTATCATTATGTCATATTTATTTAAATATGCCAAAGAAAGTAGTGATTTTTACAGATTATATTATTAATTCTACTAACTTTTTGAATACAATCAAACCAAAAAGCATGATATATATGTTTCTATTTTAAGTTAATATAGATATTATCATTAAATATATATCTGTTTTACAATATGGAATGCACGTACTTTAACTTTTTAAAATTTTGTAAATGTATTGTTATTTCATATATTTTGCATCCGATTTTAAACAATTGTACATTTAATTAAACGATTCCTTGTAAATGGTAAAATTAATTTTATTTAAAAATCAAAAAAGTTATTATCAATTTTCAAATCTTTTTTGTTTTTCTTAAGAACTAAAATATATTATGTTATGAATAATTAAGGTAAAATTGAAAAAGTATTCAGACTTTATATTAACTAACTTAATAGATAATATGTTTTCAAAATTCAAAGAATATTATCTATGAAGTTCTTAACAAAATTACTTTAATTATATATATTAATTATTAAATTTTTGTTAGAAATTTGATAAAGATAAATAAATAATTTTTGGTCAAGGCACTTTTAATTATTTTCATAATTTAACTTCTACTAATATATGGTTTTTTATTTACATGAAGATATCTTATTCTTTAAGATATTTCATTGATTAAATCAAATTTTGTAAATTTATTTTAAGTTATGATTAAAAAACTTTTCAATTTTTATTCTTGTTTTTTATGATATTTTCTATATTTCTTCAAATTCATCAAAAAAGTATTCTACCAAGACTATATTAATTTTATTTTTATTTATTTGTTAGTAAAACAACTGTTTTCGCAAATCGCCACGTGTTATTATTATTTTTATCTATAATTGAAAATGTACATTTTCCTGCTATTCTTCTGTTACAATATCTAAAGTTTGTAATATTACACATATTATAGATGATTGGAACTAACTATTTTATCAAGTATAATAATTATGTTTCCAGTTTCCTAGTTAAAATGGCTGACTTTTAAATTTTATACTTTTTCTCTTAACGCGGCTATTCAACAGTCTATTGGAGAACCATACTCTGACTTTTTGTTCATTCTTCTACTTTTCACGCATCTCTTTCAAATGGTATGATCTTCGTAGTCAATAAAAATAAATACTATTCGGTAGTTTTATGGTAGAAATGTTTTCTTTTAATTTATTGCTGATTTCGAAACTTTTTATTTTCTTTGATTACCCGATTTTTAATTTTATTTTTGGACTATTGGAGAACACAAATATACATTCTCCTTTTTTAAATTTCTGATATTTTATGTCATTAACACCAACTTAAATCATCTTAACATGTATAATCTGATTTCTTTTTTGTTTTAAGGAAAAGAATGGTTTCCACTTTTAGATTTATTTAATATAAATTGTTTAAAACTATATTTTACTTATTATTATAAAGTATAATTTGCACTCTTCAGTTTATTTTTAATAAATTAAAGATTTTTTTACTGATGTTTACTATATTTTACCTTTTTTGCAAAGTACTTTGGATTATTAGCGCCTTTGAATAAAATAGTCGTAAAAATATATTCAATACACAGTATTGTTTAAAATAGCTATTAAAAATTAATATATATATAAATTATTTTTTCTTAATTTGTTAAAATATTGATAATTATTTTGTATAAAAATTTTATTTGATCACTAGAAATTTTTTTCAACGAGAAACTGAATTTTGTAACATATGAATGTAGAATCTTATATAGTTATTTAAGATGTATTGTGAAAGAGACAGTAGCAGCGGAAGCAGTACATTGGATGATGATAATTATTATGATAGGAAATTTAGTAATTTTTCAAAATTAAATGATGATGTTTCTGTTGATTCTTTTATAAATGAAGATAAAAGCTCCAGTAAATCATCAAGTAGAGGTATGGATGATATCAATTTTTTAATTGTTAATTATAATATGTTCAGATACAGATGATGATTCAGAAGAAGTCATGTCAATACCAAAAAAGCGTTCCAGAAAATTGTCAGATGAAACGTTGCAACTTTTAAAACAAGAGAATCTTCTTCGTCGAAGTAGTAGGGCGCGGAATAATAAGAAACCTAATATGTATGCTGAAATGGATAGTGGCGAGGAAATGAAATCAAAGAGATCTTTAAAAAAAAATAAGAAAAATAACTATGATAGTGATGAGTCTTTAAATGAAAGTGATGGAAGTTCTGTTAGCAGTATTTCCAGTGATTATGGGAAAATTTCTAGGAGAGAATCGTTTAAAAAACATGATGAAAGTAGAAATTCTCATTTAACAAGACAAGCAGTTTCATCAAATAGAAAACCAACTGTTAATTATAAAGATGATTCTGAATCAGATCTTCATGATAGCGATGTTTTAGAATGGGAATATGAAGATGAAGATAATGTAAGAGATATCTCTACAACGGTTCCTATAGATCCTAATGCTGAAACTGTAGAAAAGGTTATGAATCATCGTTACGGTATAAAGGGTGCTACAGGTTCAGGAACTACATGTTATAATGTTGAAGAAAAAGGTGATCCTAATTTAAATGCTGATAAAGTGAAAAAGTCAGAGTTAGAATTGCAATTTTTAATAAAATGGGTTTCATGGAGTCATTTACATAACACATGGGAGTCTGAGTATTCATTAAAAGCATATGGTGCTAAGGGTCTAAAAAAGGTTGAGAATTATATTAAAAGACAAAGAGAGATAGATGAATGGTTAGAAAAAGCTGATAAAGAATACATTGAATACTATGATTGTGAACAAGAAATGAATCGTGAATTATATGATCAATATAGACATGTTGAACGAGTTATTGCTCATCAGGTTTCAAGAGAGAAGCAAGAGCAAGGAATAAAAGCTTATGAGTATCTTGTTAAATGGTGTTCTTTATCGTATGGTGAATGTTCTTGGGAATCAGAGGAATTAATTAAAAAATATGCCATGAAAGAGGTCGAGGAATACCATAAAAGGATGGAATCAACAAAAATACCAAGTAAAAGTTCGAATGTTTTAAAAAAACGACCAAAATTTGTTAAACAGGAAGGGATGCTTGAATTTTTAAGAGAACCAGGGAATACTGACCAAGAACTTCGTGATTATCAAATAGAAGGTGTTAATTGGATGCTTAATGCTTGGTGTAAAGGGAATTCTTGTATTCTTGCAGATGAAATGGGTTTAGGAAAGACAATTCAAACAATAAGTTTTACATCAACACTTTTTCACATTTACCAGTTATATGGACCATTTTTGTTTGTTGTTCCTCTTTCTACTATGGGAGCTTGGTATGATTCGTTTATTCATTGGGGCCATGACATGAATGTCGTTACATACATGGGTGATGTTAGTTCAAGGGAAGTTATTAGACAATATGAATTATTTATACCAGGAACAAAAAAGCTTCGTGTAAATGGTATTCTTACTACATATGAAATATTATTGAAAGATAAAAGTTTTCTTTCAACATTTCAATGGGCACTACTCGCTGTTGATGAGGCACACCGTCTAAAAAATGATGAAAGTTTGTTATACACATGCTTAAATAGTTTTTCAACAAACCATAGATTATTAATAACAGGAACACCTTTACAAAATTCATTAAAAGAACTATGGGCCTTACTTCATTTTATATCTCCACATGATTTTTATTCTTGGTCTGATTTTGAAACAGCACATAAAAATGTTGATCATCAAGGTATATCAAGTTTGCACAAAAAATTGGAACCATATTTATTAAGAAGGGTTAAGAAAGATGTAGAAAAATCGATTCCTTTAAAAGTAGAGCAAATTTTACGTGTTGAAATGACGAGAAGGCAAAAACAATTTTATAAATGGATATTAACTAAAAATTATAAAGAATTAAGTAAAGGAGTAAAGGGAAGCTTTAGTGGATTTGTAAATTTGATGATGGAACTTAAGAAATGCTGTAATCATTCTAGTTTGGTGAAAGACTACGATTATATTGAAGTTGATCCTAAGTCGAGACTTCAACAATTATTGAAGAGTTCTGGGAAATTAATTTTACTTGATAAACTTCTTTGTAGATTAAAAGAAACTGGAAGCAGAGTATTAATATTTTCTCAAATGGTTATGATGTTGGATATATTACAGGAGTATTTAAAACTTCGTAGATTTCAATGCCAGCGTCTGGATGGTTCAATGAGATCTGACCTTCGGAAACAAGCATTAGATCATTTTAATGCTCCAGGTTCAACAGATTTTTGTTTTCTTTTGTCAACAAGAGCCGGTGGTTTAGGAATAAATCTCGCTACAGCTAATACTGTTATTATATTTGATAGTGATTGGAATCCACAAAACGATTTACAAGCCATGTGCAGAGCACATCGAATCGGTCAAAAAAAACAAGTCAACATTTATAGATTAGTTTCAAAGGGTACTGTAGAAGAGGAAATTGTCGAAAGAGCTAAGCAAAAATTGGTTTTAGATCATTTAGTTATTCAAAGAATGGATACCACGGGTAAGACAATTTTGTCAAAAAATGCTGTATCAGGTTCAAATAAAAGTATTCCTTTTGATAAGAATGAACTTAATGCTATTTTAAAATTTGGTGCTGCAGAATTATTTAAGGAAGATAATGAAGATGGTGAAGAACCAGAAGTAGATATTGACACAATTTTACAAGGTGCAGAAACAAGAGAATGTGAACAGGAGACAAAAGAGAATGACTTACTAAGTGCTTTTAAATACGCTAATTTCGCTATTGATGAAGAAAAAGATTTAGCTTTTGTTAACGAGGATAATTTTAATTCAAAAGATTGGAGTGAAATTATTCCTGAAGCTGATAGGAAAGCAATTGAAACTGAAGAGCACAAAGAAAACGTTGTCTCAGGCGTTAGACAAAGAATAAAGATTCATGACACGAAATTTTTCCTTGACGATAGTAAACGAAAAAAAAGGTCTTCCGATTCTGAAAGTGATGATGATAGAAAAAGAAAAAATCTAAAGAAACCTAAAGTTTTATTAGGATTTACAGAAGTAGAAGTTAAAAAATTTATAAAAAGTTTAAAAAAGTTTGGAAGACCAATAGAAAGGATATCAGGTATTGCTGAGGATGCTGAATTAGAAGACCACAGTCAAAACGAGATAACAGAACTTGCTAATGAAATTTTACGTATGTGCGATGAAATAACTATGAACCATTCAAAATCTTCTTCTGATAATGGAACAATTTCCAAAAAGAAAAACGACAAAGAAGTTTTAAAAATTGCAAATCTTGAGATTCCAGTTAGACCCTTACTTAAATCATTAGCTGATCTTGAAATTCTCCATGTTGCCGTTGAACATCATCTATCATCTGGTGGATCATTGGAAGAATTTAAAATTTCTGGGAAATTAAAATCACAGGTTAGTTGGGATGTTCCATGGAATTGTTCTGACGATAATGCTTTAATACGGGGTGTATATAAACATGGAATGGGTAACTGGGATGCTATAAAAATGGATCCTGATCTAGGACTAACTGAAAAAATTTATTTAAAAGATAAAATAAAAAAACCTCAGCCCAAACATCTCCTCGCGCGCGCTGAAGCAATTTTAAAACATATAAATAAAGTAAACAATGAAAAGACAAATCATAAAAGACTTGTAACTTCAACAACAACTAGTACAAATTCAAATCAAAAAGATAAAAAACATGGAAATATTGATGAAAGTAAGAGTTCTAGACATAATAAACACGAAAAACACCGTGATCAAAAAAGCATATTTAAAACCACCAAAAAGTATATCCATTAAATACGAGTTAAAAAGTGAAAAGTATTCGCAAGACTTAATTGATAAAAAAGGAAAAGCTTTCACAAAGTGTGTTGAAATCCTGAAACCTGTTAGTAAGTATATAACAAAATTGTTAAAATCAAAAGATGATGAAGAAGATAAAAGTTTAAAATATCTTTTGAAATTAGGTGATCACATAACGGATGCTATAAAAAGTTTTGAAGAGTCTAAAAAAAGTGAAGAATACATTGAAAAGTGGTTTAATTACTTATGGATTTTCCTATCTTCATTTATACCGGGGTCTGATTCTTCATCACTTTATTTTAAATATTTATCATTTTCTTCAAATTCAGTAATCTCAAGTCACCACAAAACATCTCATCATCATTATTATAGTCATGATAAAGATAAGAAAAATCTTAGTCATTCATTCGGAAGTAAGCGGCCATATTCTAAAAGTATTGATTACAAAACAAGAAGTGATGTTAACTCAAAAAAAGAAAAGTATAATGAAAAATGATAAAATTTATACTTCTAAATGGTGATAGATTTTTGTGTTTTAATAAATCTTTCTTTTCCATCAAAGATTTTAATATTTATTATTGATATCTTATCAATTTTTTCCAATATAATTGTAAAATAAAAAGGTATTTTTAATTTTTTTTACTTTTAATACTTATTTTATTCTTTTGCGCATGTTACATGATTTCATAATATTGTTAATAAATTTTTTATTTTATATGAAGCATTTTAGAAATACCTTGAACTTTTGATGATTTATGATAGAAGAAAGCATTTTTAATTTTTATTTTTAAACAAACATTTTTTTGATATGTGAATTACATGAAATAACTATTTATATTATAATGAAAATAACTGAAGATTATTGTCTTCAACTTTCACATGCATTACCACAGTTTTGTTATATATATAAATTGGAAGATTTTCATATTTTTAATTTTTTGGATTGTATAATTATCAACAATATCTGTATCATTAAGAGTTTTTAATTAAACTTTTTATGAAGATAATATATGTTTATTTTTTCAATGTTCAAAATTCTGTTCACAGTTTTAAAATGTCTCCTCATTTTGTGGAATTTAATTTATTAAAAATAACTTTCAAATATAATTCTTTAAAAATATAGTTATAAGTTTATTACAACATAAAATATAATGCGAAAATAATCGCATACATATTCTCCGCAATTATTAAGAAATTTTTTACTTAGACATTAACTTCATTATCCTAATTTACTAAATGAATCTTGAACTAAGATTCCATGAAAGTGTCAAATTTTAGAATCTTAACAATAGTGCAAATAATATACAATAATTTACATTATTACAATTATGCTAACAATACGTAATGACTATTTAAGATAATATAAAACAATTTAAAACAAGTGTTATTTAAGTAGACTTTAATTAAAATGATAACAGTGAACATCATTAGACTTTACAGTAATGTTAAACATGATCAATCTATTAAAAAAAAAGCATATTTTATTAGGTAATTTTTATTTTACGATTTTCTTATTGAATCATTAGATTCAAATAAAAAGTTTTCAAATTTAAGATTAGTGGATACAGTCTCTTTCTTCACCTTTAAGCTCCCCAGCGAGTTCTATATTTCCAGCGTCATAATATACTTCTGGTGTTTCACCGCTTGATACATATTTTTTTGGAACAAATATTGTTATCTTTCTTTGACATGGCTACAAAAAAATAATTTTTGAAGTATTTGGACTTACCATAATCTCATCATTGCAATCATGATAAATGTTTATTTTGGGATCTATTGAACCTGTAAAAAATAAGCTTAAAGCTATAAATGCATACTACATTTATAAAATAATAAATTGTTTTGTTCTAATTTTGAATACAAAGTATACATTATTAAGTGTTACATATGGTTATTTAAATTATTTTTTATTATTACCAAATTCATATGCATATCCTAAAAATAATGAATAACATTTTTAAATATAAAAAAAGAAATACCTGCAACAGCAAATCTTCCTATTGAATCACTTTTCCCTTCTGACATAAGATCATCTGTATCGATACCCATATCATCATCATATAGTTTTATTTTTGCATCTCTATATGGTTTTCCATTACATACTAAGATTCCTTTAACACCTGCTGATTGTTGTACACCTATTCCAAAACCACATACATGGAAAAATAGAAGTGGAAATATAAAAAAATAGCAAACTTTCATAATTTGATAAAAACAAAATAACAAAAATTTATGGTATTTCAATATAATTACGTAAAAATATTAATGATATTTTCAATCATTATTTAAAGGTAGAAATATAATCATTTTATAAACCAAACTTGTCTTAATAATTTATTAAAATTGTGTAAATATGTTTGTCCTTTAAAATTAAAGTCAAATAAAACTTCTAATGTCATATTTATTTATAGACGATAATTCAGTATTCATCAAATATATTTTCTAATATATTTTTGATAGCAGTTTATATTTTTTAAATGATTAATATACACTTTTTTCATTAATTTACTATATTTTTTTTGTTTTTCAAAATAGAAAGATTTTTAGCACTTAACAATAAATTAATATAAAATTCACATAATTATAAGAGTTAAAAAACACCAGTAAATCTGACAATAATGTCATATATCAATTACCTGAAGGAAAAAAAGTTTCATTGAAGTAAACTAAATTTTGTCTTGACTATATTTTTATTTTTCAATGAATAAAAATGATAAAATTTTATGTTGAAAGGAAATTTTAATTACATTTCTTGTTACTATTTTGTTAATCATTTAATTAAAAGTATTTCCTATGTTTCAATAAGTATATTTTTAAAATAAATTATTTAATAGAATTTTAAAATTTTTTATTAAAAATTATGATGAAAAATTGAGTCCAAAGAGTTTAATAAAATGATAATGATAAAAGTAATTTTTATTATTTTGAATTTGGTTCTTTTGTAAAATAAACTTTTCCAAGATTAAATTTTGTATATTTTAAAAATGTGGTAAAATATAGTATCTCTATTGTATTAATGCACATAGAAAACATCATTTCTCGTCGTGTTAATAATTAATTTCTTAATTAAATCATTTTCTGCCGTCTAGTTTCGTAATTTTTATTTTTTTCAGTTAAAAAGTATAACAAAAAATATTTGTTAATATTGTAAATAATGATTCTTCATATTCATTTTTTGGAAAATTATAATTAAGATTTTTAAATGACGATTGTTGATGAGATAAATTTTTTTAATAAAGGTAAAATTTGAACCTTTATTTTTTCATTTCTAAAATATGTTTTTTTGAATATTATCATCAACACGACTAAAAATAATAATTTTTTATGTGTGTTGAATTTTTTTATTTAATATATTTTTGTTTTTATAAATTAAACAAATTTTATAAAATTGTAATTCGTATATGCCAGTAGTTTATTTGTTCTTTACTTTCGCCATATTGTAATATATACCGATTTGAAAAATTGTGCAAAAAAAAGAATACAAATAACTTATTTTTATACTGAAAATATTGTGATTAATTGATATTTTATTTTTTTTACCAAATATCGGAAAACGAAAATAAACGAATAAATATATATAGCATATTTAAAGTTAAAAGTTAACCAATGATTGATATTATATTAAAGTAATTGCTCTAAATCATATTTTAAATTTTAAAAAAATAATTGAAAAATAGAAAATTTCAATAAATCATACATTCAGTGTCCTAATACTAATTTAATTATCTTTAGAATTTCCAAAATTATTTTATAAAATATATTTTGGTTACAGTCTCATTTTTATAAATTAATTGTTTCAAAGTAAATCTTAAAAAGTGTACGAATATTTATTCGGATAATGAACAAAATTTTTCATAAAGTCAAAATTATTTTAATAAAATTATAATTAATGTAAGATTGACCATTTTAGTAGTAGTAGGAATTATAATGAATTACATAGAACTATGCTATAACAAAATAAAGGTAAAATAATTAATTGTTAAGATTTTTTTATTTTAATTTCCCATATCTCAGTAAAAATGTTCATTTACATTTAACAACATATTCGTCATAATTTAATACCAAGAGCATTTCTATACCATAATAATTTATTTGATAATATTATTTTATTTAACACAAAGTTATTTGTATGATTATTTTTTGTGAATTTTTTATTAGAATTCTTATATATTTTGTTGAGGGAAAAATAATGGCCGCATTTTTATTCTCAAGGTTTAAATTGTTAAAACGTTTAATAAATATATTTACATGAAGATATCACTTATGTGGTAATGTAGAGGTAATTGGTTTGATAATATTTCGTATATTAACTAATTTAAAACGTTGTCATAATTTTCCATGAACTCAAACTTAATCAAAATGTAAGTAAAGAACATATAAAGATATTGAAAATATACGACGAAGAAAATACTTTTCAAAGTATTGTAGATAAGTGATTTGAAAAATGTTATAGTATTAATTTGAATCTTGAAATTTTGGCCATTTTTAAGACTGTTTTCTCTTGCAATTATTCATTAAACCTTTTTGTCATCTTGTAAAACTATTCAAATTGAAAATTTTTAGTTAACAATTATTAAAATAAATTTAAAAAAAATCATTTTTCGACTAGTGTTTGATGAAATTGTTAATTACTTTGTAACGGTGTTAGAAACAATATTTTAAAAATAGTATTTTAAAAACTGAACAGATTACAATATAAAATTTTGCTTCGTCTTTCGATTCACAAGATATTATATCTAATTTGACGCTATTTATAAAATTATTTAAAAAAATTTTTTAAAGCAAATTTCTAATAGATTACACGTTATTCAACTAAAAATATGTAGATCTCTTTAAAAGAGAGAAACGTTAACTAGAGTTCTGTTGGTAAGAGGTTATCAAATAAAATGAATGTTATTTTGAATCATAAATTTATTTCAACTTTAGAAAACAGTAGTTTAATGTCATTTATTCTATGACTGCCATTATTCTTGTTCAACCTAATATAAAATATATTAGCTAATAAAAATTAAAATATTTAAAAGTTCTTCTCTTTAAAATTTAATTTTTGCCGAGTTTTATTTTAATGTGGATTTAGTAATTTTTTTAGTTCAAACTAAATAAAAATTAATAAGAATTTGATTCTATTCATATCATGCTATTTCGAAACTTCATAATAGTTTGCTATGATATAAAAGTATATGGCACATTTTGAGTATTTATTTGATATTAAATTTTATTTATAGATATCATGAAGTAAAATTTTTTGAAATTTTATTTTTATTTTTATTTTCAGAGTTGTGCTTGAAAAAAAAGTAATATCAAATGTTTTATTTTTGGTTTGCATCATTTTTGTTTATAAAAAAATAGTGTAACTTATTTAATAATTTTAAAAATAGTGGTTTATGATTCTTTAAAGTTTCTAAGTTTATTAATTGTGAACGACGCAAAATAATTTTTAATTTTACCTTTTAAAATTAAGAAATATTACCATTCATTTGAACAATAATTAGAGTATGCTTATATCCACAAATAATTAGTTTTATCACTTTTCACATGAATATTTTTTTAAATAAATTACTACACAAAATTTAAAAATTTCGATTAAAATTTCCTACTTTTTTGTTTGTCGTTTTGCATCAAGTATACATTTATTAAAAATTAATTGTATATCTTTTGCTCTAAACATGAAAAAAAATTGTATTTTCTCATTGAATAATATAGATAAGTAAATATACTTTTAATAAATAATTCAAATTACATGTTATCTATCTATATTTAATATAAAAAATACTTTGATGTGTCCTATAAACGATAACTTTAGTAAAGACTATTTTATCTTTGACTGTTCGACGATATTTATAAATAAAAAGTATAATTAATACATATTTTGCACCTTAATTATTTCAATTTTGAAAATAAATATGAAATTAAAAATATTTACTTTGAAATGATGAATTTTTAATAAAATATTATGTCAAAATTTATTTTATTTATAGCATAAATTGATATTACTTACAATTTTTATTAACAGTAACATAATGTCGAGTACTAATTCTTCAATTCCAACTACTCGTTTGGTTTCAAATTTTATGATCTATGGAACCCTTACAGTAAGCGTATTTGGATTTGTTGGAAATTTGTTAATTCTTCTTATAACAATTAAAACGAAAAGTTTAAGAAATCGTTGCAATTATTTAATTGGAAGTCTTGCTTTTAGTGATTGCATTGTTTGTATATACCTTGTAAGGTGTAAAATTTTAATTCAATTATATTTTTTTCTTTAGATTCAACTCCGTGTCTTTATGATATATAATATGTATTTAGTGAAAAATTCTTTTTGTTTTTATACATCCTCGTATGGTTTAATATTTCTAAACATTCAAGCCGGTTTAGGTTTAATTATTGGCTTAGATAGACTTATTGCAGTTAAATATCCTTTTTATTACAATCGAATTGATGATAAACCATATTTCGCAACAATTTTTTTATTACTAACTGTTTACACATTAGTTATAACTGGTATAGGATTTTATTACTCAAGTAATTTAGTGATAACACCTGTTTGTATGCCACCAACTGCTTATAATAATCAAAGTAGAATGATATGGATTGTTTCAAATGTAGTAATTGTAATTATCGTCATAACAATATTCTTTTTCACTTGGAATGCTTTACGCAAATGTATAAAAAGTAAGAACGGAGAATATATTTTATAATTAAATTGAAAATTTAAAGATTTTTTTTAATATTAAATATAATTATTTTAGATATGGCATCAAGTGCAGAAAAAAGTAATTTAAAACAAATTCAACGAGTACTATCATCATTAATTATAATAATTGGAGTTTACTCTTGTACATGGGTAATAACTGTTTTGTCATTACTTATAACACAAGTGTTTCTACCTAACACATCATTAGCTAAAATAATTGAGCAACAACTAGCATGGTTAGTTATTATCAATGCTAGTACGTCATTTCCGATTTATATGTGGAGAACGAAAGATTATAGAGATGCTTTCATAGTGATGATCTTTTCTAAAAATCAAGATAACATAAATGGTACTGTAATTGTTGGAATTAAAAATCGTATTGCTTCAACGTAAATATAAATATTATTAAATATACAATTTTAAAGAAAAAATCAAATTTAGAAGATTGACATTAATTTATCTTATTGATATCGTTTTATTATATATAATATATTTAAAATATTTATTACGATATGAATAAAATTAACATTTTTATCTATTAATTGAAAAATGAAGTAAATAAAAAAGTAAATAATTTTATACATTTAGTAGTTAGATTATCTAAATTACGGTAACGATAAATTAATCATAATTAACCTGGATTTCAATTACTTATATTTAAAAAAATAATTACAATCAATTTTTCATGTTTGCAATAATTGTTAAATAAATTTTAAGAGATATTTTCCAAATTATAGTAATAATATATTTAATTTTTATTATTATTATATAAATTAAGATTGCTTTAGATAAAAACTCATTGTAATTTTACACAAAGCATTTCAAATAATACTATCATATTTTAAAAGTCCATAGCTTTTTTCTTTTTGATCAACCATTAAACCTTTTTTTAATTTTGAAAAAATTACCTTTAATTTTGTCCTGTTAAACAATTTATATTTAATAACAGTATAGTAATAATGATCTTATAAGCATCGTACCTTTACGGTTTACAGTTTTGGTGATTCCAAAGTTTAATAATATCAAAATAAAGTGTAAATATTTAATATATATGCACAATTATTAGTTGATAAAATTATATTCATAAATATAATCACAAAAATTTTAATCTTTAGTGTGAAGGATAAATTTAAAGTTTTTTAAAATTCTTTAATCTTATGAGGAAAGATAGAGAATTCTTAGAAAAAGTTATTTTTAATAATAATAATAAAACACTTAGTTTTTTGTGTTTAAAACAACATAAGCATTACTTTGGAACTCATTTATGAAAAAGATAATAATAAAATGTATCCTATATTTCAGCAAGCATTTTAAAACAAAAAAATGAAAATTCAAAAAGACTTTATTTACAATAAAATTTTTAAGTTAGATGTTTAATGAAAAAAAGTTTGAATAATTTATTAAGAAAAAAAAAAATTATAAATAACAAGGTGCAATGAGAATTTTTTTAAAAAACATTATTCCACCAAAAAAATTTTGTTGGGAAATGTACCCCTACTATGAATGTCCATAACTTTTGATAAACAAATGTAATAGTAAACAGATATCATATTCTTAATCAACATAAAAATTACAATCCAATGATATAAAAAAATTTTTGACATTTCATTAATTAATTGATATTTTTCTTAAAAAAATAGATATCAAAAATCGTCTTGATCAGATATAAGATTTAAGTCTTGGCTACAAAAATGAGCCATAAACCATGCTTACTGGTAATTTGGTGGTTTCAAAAAATATTATTTATGTTAAAAATTAAGCATGCTAAAGCTCTTAAAAAAATATTTAGTAAATAATATCTCGGTGTTGAGGTAGGGTATCGAAAATCGGTTTAGTCATATTAATTATTCAAGTATGGTTTACAAAATGAGCTATTAACCATCTTTATAAGTAGTCTAGGGACTTAAAAAAATTTATTTTGTGTCGATTTTTAAATTTGCCGAAAATTAAAAAAAATGTTCAATAATTAATAACTCCATTTTGAAACACAATATCAAAAATCCGGTAGATCGGATTTAAGATTTAAGTCTTGGCTACAAAATGAGCCATAAACCATCTTCATAGGTGATCTGGGAGCTTCAATAAATATTATTTTCTGCCGTAAGTCAAATTTGATAATTTTTTAGAAATTTGTACAATTTTTGTTAACTTTTTGTTGTAATGCATTATTTGAGAATTTTTCATTAAAATATGCAATTAATAAGGCTATTATTAATTAGAAATTTATACTATTTTTACAAGAAATTTTTTTAAAAACATTATTTTTGAAATTTTTTTTGAAATAAACAATTAATAAGTCTATTATTAACTAAAAATTCATAACTAATAATTTAACATTTGTGTAAATCCTTATTTATTAAGATATACCAAGGGTAAACAAAATTAACTTTTGGTCCTTATACAAAAATTTGTTTACTCCCTTTTAAGGGTACTTGAACTTAACGTTTTAGGGTTATTATTTCAAAAATAGAATCAACATGTTTGATTCTATATATGTACAAATTTTTAGGTCAATGGGGGCAGTTTGAAATTTTAGCCAATTTTTATTTCACCTTGCTAATTATAAATATTAAAATTGTAAGAATATTATTTGAAATATTCTGTATTTTAAAGTCATTATTCGAATTGTCTAGTTTTTTTATTAAAATTTTTATCAAATATATTCAAATGATTTATTTTAAAAAATTTTTATTATACTGTATCTAGAAAATAATCAAATGCAATAACAAAAAGAAAGATAATTATATAAATTATATTATTCAATTATCTCAACAACATTAGAAATTACTATATAAAAAAGCTTAGAATACCTAACATGTTAAGCTTAAAATTACGCAAGAAAATACATTATTATTAAAATTAACTTAATTAAATTACTTTTGAAAAAAATGAAATATAATTAATTTATTTTGAAATAATCAATGTAACTTGCTTGTGAAGAAACATTTTATCATAATATTAAAATCACTTTTTCACATCAAAAAAACCCATTATACAGTCTGTAGAATCTTGTTACTTGGAGAATAGATGTTTATATAATTATGAACAAATTAAGAAATTACTGTATATTTAACTTCTAAAAAAATTTTTTTAATAAAAATTGTCTAATACTCCTTAAATGTCCTTCAACGTTTATATTTCTTTAACATATATGTGTTTTTATTTTAGTCTATAACAGTCAATTTTCGTACTTTCTATAGATTATTAAACCTTTTATAAAGTAATATTTTAATTTTAATGAGCTTTTTTTAATAAATAATGATATCAATGCTAAATGATGAATACATAAATTACTAATCCCAATGATAGAAGCTGTAGAATCAAAGAATAGTCATTATAATTAAAAAAGGATTTCCATCAATTGCCATTAAAGGTATTTATTAAATCTTATTTGACACATTTTTTAGCTATTCAAATGTTAGTTAATTTAATTTCACAATATTTTTTTTAAGTAAAATATATAACATAATACATAACAATTTTTAGTCTATTATCAGAACATGAAATAAATAACTACATTTGTTAATATATTATTTTTTTATAACATTACTTAATCTCTTTTAAAACACGGTAAAAAAGTTTTTCACTTTTTTTAAATATGAATAGAAAAAATCATCATTAAAAAATTAATTATTTATTTTATGTTTATTAAATGTTAAGTTGTTGAATATACGTATATACTTAATATAAAATTCTTAATATCTTCATAATTCATACATTTTCATCCACTGTTTAACCGTTACTATATTTATCTAGTTAATTAAAATCGTATTATCATAAGTATTGTGGAAATAGAAATCCTAGAAAAAAAGAAATCCTTGAATTTCATAATATTTGCAAAAATATTTTTATTAATTCTCCGATATATATATATATATATGTATAAGATTTTTAAAATTTTTTTAACTATAATAAAATTTTAGAAGAATGTTTTTAAGATATTTTATCCTATTTTTTGTTGTTTGGTATTCTTTAATTTCTGCTAATTTTCATGGTAATCAGGAAGTTACAATTAGAAAAGAAAAACTACCTAAACGTAGTAAAATTTTATCAAGATATGGAAGAGCTGTTTTGTCAAGATACGGCAAAAGGTCAAAGCATCATATGTATGAATACTATAAAAAAAGACAAAATTTTTATCCAATTTATGGTAATATAAAGAATACAAATTTTTAATGTGCTAATTATTTTTAGAAAATTATGAAAAAATCAATATGGAATAGATGACATATTTTCAAAAATTCAGAAGATAGTTTTGCGAATTTGCTAAAACATATTTTATGTAGTTAAATTTTCCTTAAACATCATATAGTAGTCATGTATTTTGCAATAGCACTTTTTATAAATCTAAATGACAACAAGTTTGTAATATAAGCAATAAAAATTTAATTGGAATTATAAAAAAAATATATATGATTATTAATTTTTTTATTTTAGTTTCTTAAACTTCATTAACAAATCTAAAAACAGATTTGAAAACCTTTATACTTTTAAGTATTTATATTAAAGTTGATAAATAAGTAAAATATATAATATTAAAATAAAAATCTAATGTGTTATGATTAATTGCTATGAATAATAGAAATATAAATAGCAGATAATGAATATATAATATATTAATTTATAGTAATATAGAAGTGACTGCAGTTATATCTTTCTAAGAAACAAAAAAATATAATTTTATAAAAATATTTTTAATATTAAAAACTGATTTATGATTCATGCTATTTGTTTTTTTTTTTGCTAAACGTTTTCGTATTTATCAGATAAATTAATTAGTTAATAGTTTACAAAAATGTAATTTATAATAACCTTATATGTTATATTATTAACTTATAAAAAAGTTATTAATTTTTTAATAAACATGTAGAATACTACTTGAAATAGGTTCTAATTATCATTATATTTTATTTAAAAAAATTTACAGCCTAATGTCTTAGTTTACTTTAATTTATAGAAATAATCATAAATTTCAGAAATCGTATTGTGGAATTTGATTGTAATTTGAAAAAAATTTCGTTATTCTTCAAAATTGATACTTTGTTTAATTTTTACTTTGACACTTTATCATTTTATAACGTCTATTTTATTGTGTTTTTATGTAATAACCTTAATTTTATACTTTTTTTATATAATATAATGCAATTTGATGATTAATTTATACATATTTCTCATTTTCAACAGGTAACTCTTTATTTCTACAGCAATTTATACGTCATAATTAAATGAAAAGATAAGAGATGCTATGATTTAAATCAAAAGTATATGAAAATTAGCATTATTGTATAGAAATTAATGTATTAACAATAAAAAATATAATAGATATGTTATTATGTGTTAAAAATATTAGTATAAACAGTATTCTTATTATGCTTTTTTCACCTAAAATATATACAATAAAAGTACTTTATCATGTCTAATTATTTATTAAATATTAAGTATTTATTTCATCTGATTATTTGTGGAACTTATTTTGAAGTAATCATAAAATTAAATAGTACGAAGCTTTAAAAACTTAAAATTTTATGTGTATAGATTTATACACAAAAACGTTTTCATTAAATTTATATAATACTCTTGTTATTCTTCATTTTTTTACCAGCAACAATATAAAATTATCATTTGTTTCTGTTTTTCAAAATCAAAATCAAAATCAAATAGAAAGTTATGTCATCAACATTTTGTCTAAAATATATTTGGATGGTGATTAATCACCATAAAATTATAATCAAGCTTTAGTATTTAAATATTTTTCTTAAACAGCTATTAACTATAAAATAGAATTCAATTATATTTATTTACTTTTATAATACCTTTCTTTATATAAAATAGCAAACAGTTAATTTTGTTGTTATATAAAAGGTAAATTATTTAACATTAGTTTATTTTCTACAAATGAAAAAATTTGTTAAAAAAAATATTTTCTCATATATTTATTTATTCTTAATAACTGTTATATTACTTGTTATAAATTTTGTAAATTGTAACGATGGAAATAATACAGAACATAATATTTTTATTATTACTGGGAAAGAAGCATCTTGTATTAAAGTAAATTATATATTACTCTATTATAGTAAAAAATCTTTAAGGATTACATTATTTCACCATGGAGCAGTTTTGAAGTTGATGTAAATTGTATAAAATTTTGTATGAACCGTGGATGTACACACTGTTGCAGGAGCAAAGATTCCCCAAGAGATATTAATTGCTTAGAAAAAGCGGGATTTTTCTTACAAGGTACTGGAGAATATACACGATTATGATATCACAATCATTTATAACAAATCTAGTTATTAAAACACTTTAATTAATTTGTTCATATATGTAGTTTTGTTGTACATTTTGTCAATAATAAAAATGAAACTAAATTATTTGTAGTTACTTTCACTCAACTATATTGTTTCTTCATATAATATAAAGTAATTGTATTATCTTACAAATTATTTTAAAAAGGAAGAAATTAAAAATCTAATTATATAAAGTTACATTAAAAAAATTAATAATTAAAAACAAAATTAATTATCAGTAATTTAAAAATTTCATTTACATATTATATAAACAAAAATCAACGGCAGTAAATTTCTTATATAAAATTAGAAACAATATTGGCAATGTTAAATAGATAAATTATTATCAAATAAGTCGTTTTTATAAAAATATTAAAGAAATAATTTATATATTAAAATAATAAAGTATTATCCTATTTTGAAGTATTTATAGATTATATTCTGTATTATCATATTGGCAGCAGTTGTCTAATATTTGATAAACTATAATTTGTAAAATGGTTACTTGAAATCTATATCTTATTATTCTCTGTCAGATGAAAACAAAATTTCATAAAATATTGAAAAATTTTACATCAAGCAAATGATATTCTTAACAGATATTAAGAGATTCATTTAAATGTTAGATTATAATGAAGTAGAATTATATATTAAAACCAAAGAATGAAACAAAAAATTGTTAGTACTGCAAAATACGCTTACATGACAACAATAACGTAAAAATTTAACAAATTAATTTAATTTTTTAACAGTTTGTAGACGAGACCTAACATTAACCTATAAAATCATATTAACGAACCAACACATCAGATTTTGAGGAATTTTGAGTTGATGATGATGAAGAGACTGACATTTTATTTTTTTCAATTTGTCTAATAGCTTCTAATATAGCATATAAATTTTGGTGTGATCCTGCATGAGAAGTTTCTCTACTTGAGGTAACAGATGTTCCATTTTGAAGTGATAATGATTGAGTTCCTGGAATTGCTGTAAGTTGATTTTGAGATATCATGTTAACGTCCGATAAAGACAATTTTAATCCTATTTGAGAAAGAGAATTTGATGGTGAATTGTGGATAGGATTGTTATTATTCGTTTGCAAATTAATTTGATTTAATTGATGTATATCAATGTTATTAAAAATTGCATTTCTAAAGTTTCCATTTTGTGGAGGATAATTAATAAGATTATTGTGTTGTGGAATATGATTTTGAATTGATGGATTTATATCCATAGGAGTTGAATTGGCACATGATGTTACAGTCAATTGTGAAATTAGTTGTTGTCCATTTTGAATACGATTATTTTCTAAAATTCCAGGAATTTTTTCTTGCAGTAATTGTATTCTTGCAAGTTGGGAATCTTGTAATTTTCTATTAGCAAGATATTCTTGTTCGAAAAATTGTCTCAATTTTTGTTCATCTCGATACATTGTTAAAATCTCTTGAAGTCTTTGTTCATATTCTACAACTTTTTGATGATGACTTTTTTTTATCAACTCAAGCTCTTTATATAATTGTGCTTCATGACTTATCTCATCTTGTTCTTTCTTTTTACAAATATTAGCATTTGTCTGAATTAATGTTTCATTTTCTTGTGCTAATCTATCTTTTTCTGCTTGTAAATTATGAATTAATTCAGCAGTTTGTTGAAGAATTGAGGCTTTTGACATTTTTTCCCCATATTTTCGAGGTAGTAATGCTCGTAGAGATTGAAATCCATCATTAATAGACTGCATTCTTCTACGTTCATTGCAATTGGCAATTTCACGTCGCATTCTACGATCGCTCAATGTTACTTCGTTACTTTCATTGGAACCATTGCCTGAAGGAGTATTTGGAGTACTTGATCCATTTCCACCAGATCCAGAACGAACAGAATGACTGGAAAAGTATTTAATTTATAATTATCAAGTATTATCAAGTAATTAAATTACAAACTTTCAGTAAAAATTTTAATTTATAGGAATAAATTTTATGCCTGGTTTTTTAAAATTATTTTACTTAATGTTATTTTCTAATACATATTTATCATTCATTTTATTGCTTAATAATAAGTATATGTCAAAAGATATTAAATTTTAAGATTAATTTTACTATTCTTTAATGAAAAATATAAATATTAAAAAAGTAACACTTTTTTATTACAACTCTTATTAATACATATTGCGTTTTATCTCTATACAACTATGAAAAAAGAATAAAGTGAAATAGACAACTACGTACAATATGTTTAATGGTAATGGCAGAAATAGCACAAGTAACGAGATAAAAAATTCAAATATGATAAAAATGATGTGGTAGCGATAAACTGACATTTTTAAATGTTCGAGAAAATTCTATGAATGAGCGTTATATAATTTTACTACTGTTAAACAGCTGCTTTTGATAACATATAAAATTTTTAAAATATAAAAATTACCGGAAAAATTAAAATATCATACATTATATTATATACATATTATTATTAACATGTATTAAAATAAAAAGATATATATACATATAAATTATTAATTAATAACCTACCTACGACTATTACCTTGTGAAGAATTTTCATCATCTTCAAAATCATTTATTTGATTTATACAGTCAGAAATTTTTGAAGATTCCTTCTCTTCATTATAACACTTTTCATTAGAAGGCAATGGTTCGTGGATGTTTAATACTTGCATATGAATTGAATTAAAGCAGGGAATTTTTTTTTCTTATCTTATAAATTATGAAATAATTGTCACTATTAATGAATTTTATAATAGAACAATTATAATAATATGTTAGTTAATCAAAAAAAGAGGATTGTTTTAAGAAAATGAGATTACAATACAAGGATATTAGCAGTCGTCCTTTGTTCTGAAAAACTCCACGAGCATACAGCTCACCTAAAAAAATTTTATTAAATATATAATAATAAAAGTATGTTGTATAAAAAAAAGAAATAAACGCCATTTATATGAAGTTAACCTTTAATATATGGAAATATCATTTTTATTATCAACGCTAACAAATAATATAGTCATGGTCTTTTTTTTAATATTCCATTTCTTTCATCGAAGACATACACATTCCAAAGTGGAATCGCAGTAATAATTCGCGATTAAAAGAAAAGATGCGAAAGAAGACGTATATCGGTCTGACATTTTCTACACTGGCAAAAATTGCTTTACCCGAGAACAAACTATCAAATGGGGGTTAAAAATTAAAAAAAAATTGCTATCATATATTTAAAAAATATTAAGTGTTATTATTTTTTTAATACTTTAATGTTTAAATTAGTACAATAAAATATAATATATTTAAAATTATAAATTAATTTTGTGCAATAATAACTTTTTAAGTAAATAATTTATTATAAAGTTTATATCTATGGTAAAATATTGTTTAAATATTATTGCATGTTTAATTTTTATTACACATGATAATAATTAAAAAATTTAAATGCATAAAATATATTTTATTATCATTTATCTTTAGTTCATGATAATTTTTTAAAAACAAAATGTTTGTTAACTTTTTCTAAAGAATGGATAAAATAATAGTATCGCATTTAAACACGCTATTTCCAACATATCCTCAGCTGATGAGCAGTGTAGTCGCGTCCCAACATATTACAACACTTTAACTAAAACATCTCAATGCATTTTTCACTACACGTGGTACATTGCTATCATTTTGAGGCGGAGGATTATTTTATAAAAATGGTACTGAAGTTACCTAATTTTACTGTATAATCCATTACAACATTTTTCCATCAATAATTATTAAACAGAAAAATAATCTTTCTTCTGTAGTATAAAAAATAAGGCAACAGATTAAAAGACATGTGTTAGATATATGTGATATTGTAAAAAAAGTAGATTTAAAATTAGAGGAAATATATATTTTTATTTTACTTTAATATTTTTATATGCAATATTAATTTAGAAAATCAAGCAATACGAATCGGCCTTTGTAATACTGATAATGATTAAGATAATTCCGGGTGTGTGTAACTTAATGCGGTAAAACAAATTATATACAATTGACATAAAATTATTCGCTTTTTTTATATTTACTATGAAAATTATAATTTCAAATAATTTTTTACACTTAAAAAACTGCAACTATACTTTTTTGTAAAATAAAAAAACTAATTTTAATGTTAGTCGTTTATTTAAATTCAATATAATATAACGGTAAAAAATTAAAACATATAATTGAGAATGCACGGGTTTACATGTAAAAGTTAACAAACCAAATATACAAATATGAAAAGGAATCACTTAAGCATACATTGATTCTGCAAGAGAAGACATTTTCATTTCAACTCCTACAAAATGATTAAAATAATCACTTAATTCATCCATCTCTCCTATAAAATCTGCATCCTCTGAATACTTTGGTTTCTTACACATCTCAAATGAACATGAATTATTGGCTATATTGTTAACACCATTCTTGAGTGAATTTGTGTTACTATTATTATCAAATATCGTCTCATTTGGGTTAATAGAGATCAAATTTGTGTTATTAGTATCAGGAGACTTTTCTTCATCAGAGCACAATGAATCTAATGAACCTAATGTATGTCGTCGATTTCTAAAACAATTCTTATTTGAAATAAATTTCGCATCGTCATATTTACAGTGGAAACTATTTGACCGCTCACGATTTAAAGAATCATCTATATCCTCATTCAAACAATAATTTCTAGGACTTTGATATGGTGAAAATCTTTTTAAAGACCTAGCACGATCTGAATTCTTCTTATCTTCAGATGACCCTTTTGATTTTACTGTTGAAGGTTGAACAGAAAGTGAATTTAATGAAATTATTGTTTCATTAACTTTTATTAGCATTTCTTCTTTTTCATATTTTTCATCCCTTATTTGTTTTAAATTCTAGTTTTTTTTTATATTTATCATTCATTATTATATAATAATTATAACATTCTAAAAATAATAATATAATATAAAAAATGATAAAAAAGTTATATAAATACTAACGTTTAACTAAAATTATGTATAGTAAAAATGTTATATTATTCGAATATAGGCTATTATAATTTCAAAAAATAAAAAATCAGATCACCTGACTAGTAATTTGTTATAAAGTACATTTAATATATGTTTTTCATATATTTTCCTTCTTACTCTAAATATAATGGCACAAAACAAAACTTTAATTTATTTAAATTTAGTATTACAATAAATTATATAAAAAAATTTAATTTAAAAAATTTATTATTTCTATACAATATTTAGTATAATTATGATAAAAAATATTAAAAACCACTAAATTAAAATTCTATGATATATTTTATGAGTATAAAAAAAGATAGTGTGTAAAGAATCTCCTGCACGTACATACATATAAAAGTGATAAATAAAAATTTAAAGTGGAAACAATCAATAAAACAGCTGACAAAAGTGACATATGGATATGGGCGCATCTACTATATATCATTGACGTGTTATTTGAAAAAGAAAAATTTCGCTTCAAGATAAGGAATTCCTTACTTTATCAGTTGTAAAATGAGGATTTATAATAAAGAAATTAAGTTATCAACGAAAAATAGACATTAGAACTACACAATTATATATAAATAATAAAAGATTATCATATTTATCCTAATACTATAATAAAGTGTTTAAATTTATCTTCTAAAAATTATAGAAACAGAGGTTATTAGTAAATTGTTAGGAATTTAATAAAAATCTAGTTTAGAGCACTTAATAAAAAATAATAATATATATAAAAGTAAAAATTATAATTTTTATGTGTTATAAAGACATTTTTATGCAAACATAAAAGTATTATTAAATTGAAATTGTTTACATAAATGGAATCTCTAACACATTTATTATAAAGGAACAGTAAATATTAAACGAACAACATCAATTCTAACTTTAAACTAAAATTGTTGGATTAATGAGTGTTTTAATAAATCTGTCATACTACCACGGCATTCTATATTCATACTGTTTATAATGTATAAAAGCTTTTAACGAAATGAACTTGTACTTTATGTTTGCATTTTAAAAACATTGGCTAAAGTATTTTTTTATATCTTCGTATCTTAATATGTATTATAATCTAGAATACTTAGAAGAATTGTATACTTATATAATTTAATGAACATTAGTGTTTTTATCAGTGCACTTTTTCTATATTATGCTTATTAATTTTGTAGATCAAAATTTATGGAAATTAAAATTATATACTAATTTAATGATGTGTATTTTGACTACTTCTGATTATAAATTAAACAAACATAATAATATTAAAAAAAACATTTTTTGTATTGCTTATATTTTCAGTATATTAACATATGCATTATAATAAAGAGTTAATTGTACTAGTAAAAGTGGTAGTATTATTTCTCCGCGCAAACACTTACATAATATTTTAATAACATATTGAAGAAATTATTTTTGATAGATACATATAGTAGAAAAAAAAATGCAATATATTTGTGAAATTTAATATTCAATCATGAATTTAAAATTTACACATCTATATGGTTTTTTTTTATTTTAAAGTTTATTTCAACTTAAAATATAAAGTATCAAAAAGTGTATTGTAATAATAAAATATGTGTCATGAATGGTTACAATATTTTGTGTATATAAATATAAAAAACGCGATTACCTTGATGGTAATGATTTAAAAATTTTTTATCGATTGCAATAAATTTCACTAATGAAATTTATTATGAAATATGTTTTAAGTAATAACTAGTAAACGGTGAATAGTTTATTATATTATTTTTTTACACTTTTATATCTAGTTTCAAAAATTGATTAGAAATGCAATTGTTAATTTTTACTTTCTTTGAATACTTGACTCTCGCATACTTTCTTTTAACTATTTTTTTTTTTAATTTCGTTAATATTTAAGCAATGGATAATCAATTAGGATCTTCAGATCGTACACCATTGACTACTGCCATTGGAATGGATAATCATTTTCCAGAAGTCAATCAAGTTTTGAGTGTTGAAACATTAATCGAACCAACTCCAAGAACACCAATTACATCTCCTTTACCAAAAATTGAGACAATGAAGACAACCATAAAAAGCACTGATGGTCAAAGTCATGAGATGGAATTAGATACAACAAATAATATAATTGTTTTTAGACTTTTAAGGTTTGTTTTTAAATTTTTTGGAATTTTTTTTTATTATTACAAATTGTTAAATTATAGTAAGAAAAATGAATATACAGATATTTCAATGACATTAAAGTTAAGCGAAGTTTTATGTGTTAGAAATAAACGAATACCTATGAAAAAAAAGAAAGGACTTCCATTTAATGTTACTGATGATCAACCATCTTCTCCCGAAACTCCAAATTCATTATTTTTATATTATGCACATAAAATAAATGTTTATAAATGGAGAGTAAGAGAGATAATTGCCCTTTTTCCTACAGCTGGAGAAAAAAAAGCCTGGGTTAAACTATTATCACATAATTTAAAACAACTACCAGAAAGGCCAAAAAAACTTGTTATATTTGTTAATCCTTTTGGAGGAAAAGGAAAAGCAAAAAAAATTTATGATAGTAAAGTTGAACCATTCTTTAAAATGGTTGGTATTGATTGTAATGTTATATTAACAGAAAGAGCAAATCATGCATTTGATCTTTTACAACAATTTGGAGATGATCCATGGAATACAATGGATGGAGTAGTATCAGTTGGAGGTGATGGTTTATTTAATGAAGTATTATGTTCAACAGTAATGAGAGCTCAAAAAGAAAGTGGAAAAAATATTGCCGATATTAACGTTGATAATTTAACGACTCCCAGAATGAGGTTTGGCATCATTGGTGCTGGATCTGCCAATTCAATCGTCTCAACAGTTCATGGTGTTGATGATGTCCCAACAGCTGCAATACATATTGCAATCGGAAGTCAATGTACTGTTGATGTTTGTACTGTTCATGAAGATGATAAACTGTTACGTATATCTGCTAATGCTATCTCATATGGTTGGTTAGGTGATGTCTTAAGTGATTCTGAAAATTATCGATGGATGGGACCTATAAGATATCAATGGTCAGCTTTACGTACAACAGTCAGGAATCCATCTTATAGAGGATTAATTAAATTTAAACTTAATGAAAATAATTATGCTTCAAATGATGAACAAACATCTCCTTCACAACAACATGTTGAAAAAAACAATTCAAATCATGAGAAAACAAGACTTACAACAACATTAAGTGTGAGAGAAAATCTAGCTCGGTTGCCTAAATGTAGTGAGCCATGTCAATTGTGTGAAACCAGTCAATGTGATCCTAACTATCCACATCACCTTACAACTGATTTTTCACATATAATTTGCGCTGTAATTCCTTGTGTCTCACCATTTACACCTTATGGAATTGCTCCATATGCAGGAATAAATGATGGTTCAATGGATTTGGCAATGATACCAAAAGTTTCAAGAATAAATAATTTAGATATAATGCGTAAAGTAGCTATGTATGGAGGACGTGAATTGGTACCATCAGTTCATGATCTCCATGCATTTCGTGTTTCTAGATTTTCTTTTACACCAGGAAAATTACTTACGGAAGATGGTAATGAAAATAAGAATGAATATAAACAAGGATCATGGAATTTGGATGGAGAAATCATGGTTCAACCGGATGATAAAACGCTTCACTTTCGTCTACATCCAAGACTAATTAATTACTTTGGACGTTGTACCGATTTAACTGATCCTCGTTATAAAATATGTTTTTGTTGTCATAAAGTAGAGAAAAAATCAAATATAATTCTCTTGGAAAATGATACTTAATCGAAAATTCTTTTAAGAAAATCTATTGCTCTTAATTATGCTTCTTGATAATTTTCAGCTTTTTAATTTTTTCAAACATTTGCTACATTATATAAAACAAGACAATTCTCTTCCATTCTATTAATTTTTACACTTTTGTTTAAAATAAATAAATATTTTTATCGCTAAACAATTGTAAATTTACATTGTATGAAACTTTAACAGAATGATTTTTTTATTTATGAATATAACATTTATATTTAAATTTTTTGGAATAGTGTATTGAACATAATTTTATTCAAAATGTTTCTCATGAACATCTAATGAAATCAAAAGTAGAATCTCAAAAAAAAAAGGTTACTTAAGGTAAATACAATCTAAATTAAGTGTTAATATTAAATGTAATTTTTCATTTAGATTAATTATTTTTATGAAACTATTAGAAAATAAAATAATATACTTGTGTTATGATAGGACGAGTTACAATATTTTTTAAATTTTTTAAAAAATCTGTATTATGCGGGTTGTCTCTATCTCTTTTTATATTCTTACTTTATTATTTTTTTGTTTACATTCCTAAAATGAAAGAATATAAACTGTTATTACATTGTAAAGAAATCTTAAGAAATTTCGACATATCAAATGTTCCAATATTAGAAGGTAATATCAAATGTTTGCTTTTTCATCAATTTAATACATTCTTTAGATGATAAAGAAATAAAAGAAGTAAATAAAACCTTTTATCACCCTAATTTGCAACTATCAAACTGTTCATTTAAGGAAGATAATCAATTAATTGGTAGAGTACCTGTCTTTCTTGAAGCTCCTTCTTTTCAATTTTTAAATAATTTATATCCTGATATCAAATATGGTGGACATTTTTATCCAAATAACTGTATAGCAAATCAGAAGGTAGCCATTATAGTTCCATATAAAAATAGACAAGCGCAATTACGTGTTTTCCTTCATAATATTTATAATACACTACAAAAGCATTATATTGATTATGTTATCATACTCGTTGAACCGACCACCAATGGAACATTTAATAGAGGCAAATTACTTAATATTGGATTTAAGGAAGCCTTAAAATTATATCATTTTGATTGTATTATATTACATGATGTAGACTTAATACCTGAAGATGATAGAAACATTTATCAATGTTCTAAATATCCACGTCATATGTCTTCTCATATAAATAAATTTAGTTACGAATTACCTTATGAATATATATTCGGTGGAGTATCTGCCTTATCAACAGAACAATTTCAATTGATAAATGGATATAATAATATGTATTGGGGATGGGGAATGGAAGATGATGATTTGTATGAAAGAATAAAATATAAAAATCTCAAAGTATCAAGATATCCTTCCGAAATAAGTAGATACTACATGTTAATTCATGAACACGAAAATGAGAATTCGATTAATGATTGTAGATATTCTATATATCACTATTATAAGTATAAAGTGGATACAGAAGGGTTAAATAGCTTAAATTATGTATTAGAGAAAGTAGAATTTTATCAATTATACACTAAGATTCTTGTTGATCCATTAGAAGAAATTTCTAAGAAACAATTGCATGATCTTGGTTTATGTATAAATTAAAGAATAATTTTATCAAAAATTGCCTATTTTTATATTTATTTTGTTCATTTTATAGATAAGATTACGGAATATAATCCAATCATAAATAATATTTAATAATTTTAGTTCTATCATTAAAAATAAACAATTTATGAGTAATTTCAAAATTTGAGCTATCTTTTTCATTTATTAGTTAAATTATTGAATAACTCTAAAAAATATAACTTAGATAAACTAAACGATAAAAACATAGATGAATATATGTACTTTTGTAAACAATGTTTTTAGTGAACATCTGGTTAGTTTAGATAAAAAACGAATTAACTTCGAAAAACAGTACTAGAAGAAAAATGTGTCAAGAAAATTAGGTCTCAAGAATTTTACATTTATATCTATAGTAAAATGTGACTAACCACTTAAAAAAATCAAAGTTAATTTATAAGGGAAAAAAAGAACCACTACTATAATATTTATTAATAAAACTTAATCAAAAAAATTTTAATAACTTAAAGATTACGTTCAAAATAACTGTTCAGAGTTCAGACTTCTTTTTCTTTCCAGTTCTGTCATATCCCTTGAGGCCATTAGTAGATTTTGAGGCAATAAAGTTAATAAAATCTTTAACTTCACGACCACTGTTATATGGAACCGGGATTTTGGTATCTTTTGGAAGCCAATAAATAGTTGGGAATCCTTTAACATCGAACATTGGAGGTACATCATTAGCAGTAGCATCCATCTTAGCAATAACAACATCTTCATCGGCAAGGGTATCGGCTAATTCTTCATATTTAGGTGCCAAACTCTTACAATGTCCACACCATGGAGCATAAAATTCAATAAGAACATCCTTATCGGAATCAGTAATAAGTTCTTTGAAGTTCTTTCCAACAGCAACTTTAAGATTGCCTTGGGTTTCTGGAACTGGTTCTGATTTCATATAAGGTTCAACTTTACCATCAAGAACAGATTGAACGAAGTTCTTAAGATTTTCAACAGAAAATTCTGTCTCCATAGGGAATTTACCATCCTTAGTCAATGCACCAACAATCGGTTTGTCGGATTCCTTTCTTTCACCTAATCCTACTGATTCGATTTCATCTCCAAATTCTTCTTTTGCTGAAACAGCAAAGTAAGCCTTTCGTTTGAATTCACCAGCTACTTTCAAAACGCGATTTCTCCAGTATTGAGATCCTTTTGGATCCTTAACATAGTCAATATTGTAGTAAACAATAAATAGAGGACGTCTTGTGAATTGGAACAAGTTTCCTTGGGTACGAATTCCAGCGAGACCAGTGGACTCGTGGATAAGGAAATTCTTTATCTTATCAGTGTCATAATTTCCGTCATATTTGTGTTCGTTAGATTCAAATTTATTTTGAAGTTTCTTAGGTGTAAATACAACAATATCATCATTGTATCCAAGTTTCTCCAAAAGGGCCTTGTTAGAAGTATGTCCGAAACGGAAACGGTCTCTCTCTGTATCAGCAACTTTGAGGAATGAATCCTTTAATTTGGTCTCCGATTCAAAGAAACCAATGACAGAGTGATCTTCGTCGGCGATGAATTTCTCGTACTCGGCTACAGACTTTAATTCCTTTGAAGATGGACCTGACTGTCCGCGCATGTATTTAATGATTCCATCGGCATCTCTTGGTCCCTCATATTCACTAGAAAGAACACCTTTTCTAAATATTTTAAGTGTTGGGAATCCTTGAACCTTATAGTCTTCACAAACTTTTTTCTCAACGGTACAATCAACCTTAACAAGTGTAACTGGTGGATCATTGGTCTTCAATTTTATTGCAGCTTTATCAAACTCTGGGGCCATGCGTTTACAATGTCCACACCATGGTGCATAAAATTTAACAAGTGCAACCTCGAAATCCTCAATTCTGTTATAGAAATTTGAATCAGTCAATTCAACTACGGATCCATATGTTAAAACAAAACAAGAAAAGGCAAAAAAAGAAAATAGAAACCTCATTTCACTAGGTATAAAGTTCTAACCAATCAAAGACTTTAGAATCTAAAAAAAAAATCATTAGTTATCTAGTAAAGGTATTGAAAGATATAAAAATAATAGATAAGACAACAAAGAATAAATACACAATAAAAATAAAATATATTCGCAAAAAAATAAAACACGTGTACCAACTAACTAGATACTACTTAACTCCTTAAAGAAATCACTCTCTTAGCATGTTAAATAAAAAAGAACTATAAAACCAAATTGCAACTATAATATATAACATCTTGGACATGCTGTCTTTTTTAGAGGCATATTCCAAAAAAAATAGTGACTATTTAAAGAATAAGCATACTATTTTATGCAAGAAATAAAAATGAAGAGCGCAATAATATATTCGCATATAGTTATATAGGCGTGATCTTTTTTTTTTGCCATATCATTAGTGTACAACCATACGGCTGTATACACGTGTTCCGCATTCATATTATTAGACATTTTTATTGTAGTAAGAAAAGTTGGATCAATGTTAATTTGTTACTTTGGTAGGATACTTATCTTTTAGTAAATAAACAGAAAAAACTTCTTCCAATAGTAATAGTTAAATTTTGTAGTCTGCAATATACGTGTAGAGATATAAAAACAATAATGGTATAATGGAAATAGAAAGACCTTTGTCTTCACAGTAGCTAATTAATTCATTAAATACGAGCGAAATGGTGTCTCTAATATTATCACTAAAATTGTCATGGTTTTTTTCATTTTTTATATATCTTTATAAAGTATATAGAGTTATTATTTGCACCACAGTGTTGACACCAGAATTTGAAAGTATCGCCACGTAGCTATTATTCGTGGTGGTGGCTGGATATGATTGGTTAACAAGGTATGTAGAGTTTAAAAGAACCACCCAATATTTTGATTAAATGTAATATGTTTAACTGACATTTAATAACTTTATATTTCATCTCGTTAGATATAATTTTTAAAGTATTTGATAAAAATTACTTAGAAAAATTTTAAGACAATGATTCAACCTACATTGTTACTCTTAAAAAATAAATCATAACAACGATAAACAATTGATAAAGTCAAGTCACTACATATGGTGATGCAAACTTTTTCTTTAAAGAAAATACATCTACTAAATTTCATTGGAAAAAAAATTAAAAAAACAAAGTAAAAAGTGCTTATCATCTAAAGGGAAGTATGTGATAAACACTCTCCCAACTATTTTCTTCAACTACTAAACAAATTGTTTATTTACGCTATATTTTGTCATATGTGTTTTATTGAATCATATAATTACTATTTATAATAATGAAAAGAATATTGATTATTTTAACATTGTTTTTAAGATATTCTGTGCTTCTAAGTGCTTATGAAGTATTCTGTAACCATCCCAATTTGCCATACAATAGTAATGTTACAGATAAATTAATACTACCGGTCAATTATACAGTCGTAACACGTATTACGAATTTTAAAAACAATGAAACTTTTAAAGTTATTGAAAGGAATTATACAAATGTTGGAACATGGACATTACATAGTACAAATGGTTTAAGAAAATGGATATTAGGTGAATATAGCGACTTTTCTATAAATAATTATACAATGGAGAATGAAAATTGCGAAAAATTACAAAGTTATCAAAATATAGAAGTATATGGCCTCTCGGAATCTATAAAAAAAACATTTAATATTACTATTGATTCAATGAATGAAATAATTCAAAAGCTCACTCATTATTCATATGACACTTCAAGCTTCTTAGGAAATAGTAGAGTAATAAATGGTGTCGATTCGGTAACGTGGATGGGATGTAAAAATATTACAAACAATGGTTACAAAGTCCAAGTGCTGATAGCACATTCTGGAGAGAGAACTCAACAAAAACCATATGATTTGTATTTTTCAAATCCTGTACCCAATGAAATCTCTATAATAGAATATATGGGTGTGTTAAAAAGTTTAAAGTATTAATAATATTTTTTAGATATTAATAAAGATAATAAGAGTGAGGTCGAAATAAAATCAAATGTTGTATTATCAATTGTGGAACTAGAAAAATCTTCAGAAAAAATAAAATATGATGATATTCTCCCACCAAAGATGTCATTTTGTAAAGGTTTTCCAAACGTTACTATTCCTTCAAATATTCCTAGTGATTTTGAGGCTAGATATAAAATTTACAATAATATGGATAATAGAGTTAGTAACATTGCTATATTTTACAGTAAGAAATATCAAATAAGTTCATATATATTAGAAGATAATTTTGATTTTTTTGTTCCATTTGTTGGAAAATTTAAGGGAAAAGATAAGTATAAGAAAGTTAAAATTATTCAAGATTTTACTTATGGATACGAATATATACTTTCAACGGAGTATGAAACATGTTTAGACGTCAGAGGACTGTCAACTGATTTTGTGAATACAGGAATATTAAATAATTTAATATATTTGAAAGAACCCAAAGATTTTATGCTCACTCCTTTAGGAAATAATTTCTACTATTACGGTTTAATTAGAACAAATATGAACCAAACTTTTGCATCATATGTATCTAATAATTTGAATAATGGCACAATTGAAGTTCTATATTTAAACAATGATTGGGAGATACCAGAATTTTCTGGCCAAGTATTGCACACAATTAATTATAAATCATTAGATTTAAATTTCAAATTGGAATTAATTTCATTTAAGAATACAACAAAAGAGTCGTTTTCTTCAATCAATTATGATGTTTCTCCATGTTTAGAAATAGCAGATAATTCGTATTACTATATTAAAATTAAAAATACCACCACAAAAGTAATTCAAAATCTTGGACTTCAGAACGTTTACGATGGTTTATCATATGTACTATCAAATACTTCACAAATAACTTCACCTTTACGTTTCACAAATCATTTTGTAAGAGAATCAGGTAGAGATGTAATGATTTTCTTCTCTATTTCCAAGAAACTGGGTATTTCACCATCAAGAACAATACATTTTAGAAATCAAACATCCATTGATGAAATTATAACAACTTTTAACAAAACACTAACATTAAATGAAATCTCATTTAAAATCCATAACACTATATTAACTATTTGTCAAAATTCCTTGATGAAAGTTCCGAAAATAATACCTAAACCTGATCCAAGTCAATTTGTAGGATACACTGCTGCCTCATTATTTGTATCAGCATTCTTTTCATTTGCATTTGGTGTCCTTCTTGGTATTGGAGGAATTGTATTTCAGTGGAAAAAACACAGATTGTCAAATTTGTCCTACCAAATATTTGAGTAATAATTATTAATTATAATGTTTTACAAAACGTGTAATCTAAGACAATCGTTAAGTTTTGTACTAATTTTCTTCTTTTTCTTTTTACCGATACATACTATACCAACCATTTCAATGCAAGAGTATAATTTTAATTTACTTTTATTAAATAAATTTTGCTTCTATTTTTTTAACTATTATGACTTCATCATCTATAAAGAATGCTACTGAACGTGCACTGAAGTATGTATCATCTGCATCACGAATTAAATTACAAGATCTTCGAGATAATCCTGGTGCAAGAGTTACAGGACGTCAATTGAAGAAAGCTCATAATCAACTTGGACATACAATTGGTGAATTACAACACGCTGCAAAACCACCTTTAGGTTGGGTCTGGGGTGACTTTTTCCGTCCATGGCATCGTATGTTTCCTGGGGAAAGACATTTCAATGGTGATATAAATTTAAGAAGAGAATACCCCCCTATATCTTTAATTGAATTGCAAAGATTAATTGATTTAAATTGGATTGATACCAATAAATTGATAGATATAACAGCTTTGTGCAATACAAGACGTATAAGTATAGATCCAAATCAAAGGCAATTTGGAGTACAATTAAATAATGAAGGAGGAGAAATTTTTGCTGCAAAAGTTAACCTTGAAGTTCAATGGGCAAGTGAATACACTATTGCTATGATTGAAAAAAATGGTGGAACTATTAGAACTGCATATTATGATTTAAACTCGTTGGAATGTGCTGTTGATCCCAAGAAATGGTTTTTGTCAGGTAAACCTATACCTCCCAGAAAAGCTCCACCTCAAAGTTTGATGCTTTATTATACTAATCCAAGAAATAGAGGATATTTAGCCGATCCTACAGAAATCGAAAAGGATAGAATTGAACTAGCAAAGAAGTATGGATATACATTACCTGAAACTACAGGGAAAGCAAGCGAAGTGAAAAAGCCAACAGAAGTTTTTTTAGGAATTGAATCTGGTTCAATTGTTAGTTTAAAAGATAAGAAAGTATTTGTTCCAACAGACTCAACATTGAAAAAATACTATACAGATGAATATCTCGCTGATTGGCAATACTAATTCTTTTATGTTGTTCTGTAAAAAATTATTAAATTTGTTAATTTAGGTAGAAAATTTATTATGGAAATGTTATAAAAATAGTAAAATAAAATTAGAGTATTGTACTTTTTATTCTTTGAATTCTATCACTGTAGTATGCAGCATCCTTCCAATGCTGACTCTGTTTTTCTGATTCTTCTTTGTCTAATTCAAAATACCCTTTTCCTAGTAAAGAAAATTTATTTATCGTTCCTATCCATTTAACGGCGATCCCATTAAAAATCATTTTGCTTTCAAATGAAACATTGCAATCATCATTGCTAATTGTATATTGTGAAAGTTTTAAACTTAAATTTATCCCTAATGAAGGAACGGTCTAAAATATTAAAATGTAGTTTAAATTCTAGATCTTACAATCGGAATAGATTTTTTTTCACAATTCTGCAGAAATGTTTCTTGTCTTTCTGATTCTCGTGCATGTAAACAACCAACATAACTAATTGCAGTTTCACTACTTAATTGATTCAAAATTTGATCTTTTAAAAAAGCTTCTTCTTGTTTTTCATGTATTCTACTCATTTTTATGGATTATAAATAATTATAAATTATAGGTAATGAATAGTACAAAAGAATAAACAAAATGCATCGAAATCTCAACAAAACATTAAAAAGAAAATATTTAGAAGGTATTACAATATTAACCAACAGACTTTATTATTCTCTTAACTTATCTTAAAAACTTTAATGTTTAACATCTTAGATGACATTGATACTTTTCAAACAGAAATAGACTATTCTTAATGTGTTTGTAGGTTCAATTTATGTTTGTTAAGTAAGGTTAACTTAAAAACAATTATCTAAAGAAAGTTAAAAAAACTGTAATTGTATTAATTTGTTAACATGCGTGTTAAATTTCCTTAATTATTTTATAAAACCATAAAATAAAGTATTTTCCTTAATTGAATTTATTTAAAATTAAATCAGTATATAACTAAGTACTTTTTTTTACAACTTCAGCACTATTAACAAATAATTTCTTAAACAATATTAATTAATTAACAAATAATATAAAATAATATATATTTCTTTATACATGTAAAATAATGAAAAAATGTTTAATATATGTTTTTTTAATTACTTTTTTATATTATATTTTAATTTGTTCTTCTATTTCTATATTATACCTCTCCAAAATCCAAATTGTTCTTTCATTAATTATATAATTTTAAATTTTATTTCCATAGAAATAATGTATCACAAATACAACAAAAAAAACTATAATTAAGTTTGATACAACTTTTTCAAACATATTATACCACTGAACAGTTGTTCGAATAAAAATATATGATTCATAATTCTATTTCACAATAGCTTTAATATTTTTTATAAAGAGTAACAATTATTAAATGATGATTATTTTGTGCGTAAAGTTAGAAAAAAAATGTTTTATACTAAAATTCATATAGATGAAAATACTAAGATTAAATAGTTAGAGCATAAAGTTATCAGCAATGGTAAAAACATCGCATAGTAGAGTATTATGTGCCAAAAGCCAGAAAGCAATAAAAAGGCTGTTGGAATATACAGAGAGAGTTATAAATAGATATTTACAAATTTTGATGTTTTGACAATAAAATAACTTTTAAAAAAGTATATCAATTTAATAATAAAGCTATAAAGTTAAAACAAATCTACAATTAAAAAGACTAAGAGAAGATTAGTGAAAATATTTATAAATTCAGAACAGTATATAATTGTAATATTGTGGAAAGACAAAATTCCATATAAAAACAAGAAATGAATATTCAACTAAGGAGTCCTTCAATGACGTAATGATGAACGGTAAAACTTTTATAATGTCAAGTTTTGATTATGGAGAACAAAAGTTATTCTTAATAATATTCAATAATAAAAATTATCAATTAAATAAAATAATAATCAAATCAAAAGACTTGGGGGAATTTTTATGTATGTGTGTTGATTATGGAGCAAAAGCAGTGATTTTTAATTGAATGTGTTCTATGGATCTCTTTTTCAGTCGGTATTTAAATCAAACAATAAAAATATTTTTTTTTCTATGTGTACATAATTGGAAAATTTATACATATTGTTTGATTGCTTTTTACAATTCGACGATTCAAATCTTTTTTGCTAGAGATTGATAATAGGCTAGCTAATTTAGCTGATTGAATTGATGTTAAGTTAAAAATTTATAATAATTAAAAAATTTTTCAAAAGACATTTTGGACTAACTGTTTAAATATGTCCATCTTTTCTGATCAATCACACCAAGTTGTATTCTTTTAAATTGTGTTGTAATATTGTATCTTTTACTGCTGCGAATACAAACCGGATGTTCTCTGTGTCTGTAATTAAAAAAATGTATTATTAATAATTATTATTAAAAAACATACCAGTAGCACAAGTGAAATGTGAATAGATAATTTTATCAGCGTCAGGATTTAAATCAACAAACATTTTCAATATAAATTCTCGAGCAGCAATTGCATCTTTAGGAGGTCCGTCATATTCTGGAAAGTAATCAGCCAAGTGAGAATACATTATTTTTTCTTCCAGAAGATCTTTTTTATTTAAAAATAATATAACAGAAGAATTAGTAAACCAAGGATACGTAATAATGGTTCTAAATAAAGCTTTTGATTCTTCCATTCTGTTCTCGTTGTCAGATTCTACAAGTACCTGGTCGTATTCAGAAAGTGCAACGAGAAACATAATCGATGTAACATTTTCAAAACAATGAATCCATTTACGCCTTTCAGATCGTTGTCCTCCAACATCCACCATCCTAAAAATAATTTGCTCCAAATCAAAAGGATATTCGATAATACCAGTCGTGGGAACACGAACTCGTAAGATGTCCTGTTCTGTAGGCAGATAATCAGGCACAGCTAACCGTCGCACATCACTCAAATAATATTTTGTGGAATCAGTAAGTTGATATTCCCGCCTTCTATCGTAGGCTTCCTGAATTCCACTGTCTTCCCAAAGATCTTTAATATAGGACACGTAAGGCTCTTCAAATGACGTTACATTTTCATAGTCTATCGCTCTTACTACATTCGCTTTATCTTCTGAATCTTCATTACCATAAGGAATTCCTAATGTGTCCATGGCACGAATCATGGATTGCATCGCCATAAAGACATTTTGAAAGACCAATCGAATGTGCTGCCGTTTGTCGTCTTCTGAGTATCCCTGACCATGAATGATGCGCATTTGTTTAATAAAGGTTGATTTGCCGGACTCTCCCGTACCTAAAAAAATTAAAGTATTAGTAGAATAAATAGATAATCATCTTAAATTTTAGTAAAAAAATATTTATTTCATGATTAAAGTTGACTATTTTTTTTAATAAATAGTTATTGTTCATTTGTCAAAAATAATTAGTCTCTCATAAATAAATTTTAATCGAAATTAAATATTTCAAATTAAAAAAAACTATTAGGAATAAAATTTTAACTAAATAAAAGTATTTTTTAAATTGATACATTATAATAATCTTTAATGTTTTATTATTTTATCTTTCTTATTTTTGTATTATATAAAAGATAAAGAGACTTTTCATAATGTTATATATTAATGGTTTTCTTTTGATACTATTTTACTTATATGGAAGTATAATATAAGAAAAAATTTTCTGGATATATTTAAGTAACCGTAATTTTAAAAAATACAAGACTAAGATATATATTATAGTTAAATATAATTTTTTAAAAATTAAACTACTTAAATAATGTAAAACAAATGTTTGTCTTAGCATTTTTAAATCTCAGTAGATAATTATTTAAATATATTATTTAAGTATAAATTTTTAGAATCAAGTAATTGTATTAATTAACTTACCCAGTAATAAAAGTTTAAGCTCACGTCTGGCATTTCGTTTATCTCTCTGTAATTGTTTTTCAATTTCTTGATTTATACGCTTTTGTTCGCGAGCTTCCTCGCTTAAACAACAGGCCATGGGGCCGTCTTTGACGACCTGTAACAAAGAGGTTAAATGTTTTGAAATAGAGATTAAAAAATTTAACAGGGTTTCAATCATGTAGTTATACTTATAATCAACGAAATATGACTGCTAAAATTTATTTTTCCCCAAATCCAGCTTCTAGATATTTTCAGATTGAATATATCTATATATTATATATATATAAATATATATATATTGGTATCAAAATTTTTTGAATAATATTTCTCTTCTTCTTAACTTTTCAAATTATAGATAATGCGTTGTAAACATGAAGAAAGTAGAATAAATTGATTAATATTATTAAGTATATTGTGAAGAGTTCTTTTAAATACAAAATTAGTAAGATAGAAATTATTAATAAATACACTATATTATGTTAAACAAAATCTATGATATCCAAATAAATATATGTTAAAAGATTTATACTAGTGATTGTATTATTTTGTTGATATTTGCGTCGTCGTCATCATAAAGAAGTAATACTTGGTGTATTATTATATTCATCTATCATATGTATAAGATAGAACGTAATGAAGAAAAGAAAATTACGGGGCAAAATATAAATATATGTAGTTTTGGTGATATACAACTGCTGCCTGATAGTGAAGATCAACAAATGTTAATAATATTTAAAAGGAAGGAACAGGCTAGAGAATTTGTTTGTATATACAAGATGAGCTGTCATTCATAAGATGATCCATCCAAAATTGTATAATAACATAAAAATGTAAATATTCTATCACTTCTTCTGGATAAGTAAAATAAAAATAAAATATTAAAAAAGAAACAAAAGATGTTGTATTGAAGTACTATAAATAAAACTAAGTATATGTTTAATATTTTTAAAAAAAAATATGTCCGTAAAAAAGTAATCTAAAACTTAGAATCAACTTATAAACCTCTTATATAATATTTTCATAAAATAAATCTATTGAAAATGACCTATAATATATTAAAAGCAGTTGTATGAAAATAAAATACTCAAATTTATGTTTAATACTTTTTAATAAAAATATTGGTAAATCGAACAAAAATGTATCTCTTGTATAGAAATTTATTAAATATCGAATAATGATATAAATATATATATATAACGTTATATAAAAATATTAACGTCATAGAAATGAATATACCTTTAAGTACGTTAAACATCTACTTAACTTTATAGTATACTATCATTAATTTATAAACAAAATTGTTAAAATAAATTACAAATATTTATGATAAAATTGGATATAAATTGTAAAATGAAAATAAATAATACATGAAAATAATTTGATGAAAGCCATTTTTATGTTTCAACGTTATTATCATTAATTTAAAAACTTATGTATATCAATAAATAAAAAAGAGAAATTAAACTATACTAATAAAAAATTGTACGTATAAAATAAAATTTGAAAGTGAAAATATTAATAACAGAACGCATTAGTAAAACTTGCAATATATGTATGTAACAATCGAATTTAAAAGATAATTCCAATACCCCTAACAGAAGTTCATATTTCGTTTTTAATGCATTTTTAAAACTACATTATATTAGAAAAATAATTTTTTTAATATTCAATTGAAGCATGATTGAAAATAATATTACTTTTAGTACATTAAATACAATGTACATTTACTCATTTTTACAATATTATGAATAAGATTCGCTTTTAAAAAAATTGTTAAAATTGAATCTCATTAAAATAAAATTTCTATATAAACTGACTTTTATCAAGTACGCCAAGCAATTGATTCTAAAAAAGAATAATACTAATTGTAACTTTTAGAGATTAAGGAAAAAAATTACCATAAAAATAGTTACCAGCTAATTTCTTAGTCGTCGGCCGGCCGGTCTTCGCGATCGATCCTTAAAGAAGATACTGGTGATTCTTCCGGGCCGTGACGAAAGAGGTCTCTCGTAAGCGAGATTTGTGACAAGGCAGTGGTTAGGGCTTGTATATTGAAGATCCGGAAGAAGCCTAAAATAACAAAGTATAAATATATATTATTGACTTGTATATATATTAATAAGAAACAACATCATTAAAGTAAGCAAAATTACAAAAAAAATATCATACAAGATATGTGAATTGGCAATATATATAAAGTTTGCGGCAGAATTTCCTAAAATTACTTTTCAATGATATTAACTCGCTTTATTTTAAAATAGATAAAAAATAATAATTAGAGAAAATTCTAATATTAAGAAACTTATTTATCTAGAAAATTACTTTTGTTTAAAGTTTGTTTTGAATTGTATTTTTTTTATTGTAATTCATACAGTTATAAACATTTTTTTAAACTATTAATAAAGTGGCTTCTGGTTGCGTTCATCAATGCAATTCTTAATACGCCGTTTGCGTGTCACTAAATAAGATGGCATAATGATGAGGTTTAACTATATCTAAGATATGCCATGAGTGATGTTGTACAACTAATCTAATATCTTTTAGGGGGTCAATTAACATTAAGCATCTCCCTACATAGTACATATAGGTTGATGTACTATTATCATTATAAATAATTTTTAATGTCTTAATAATAGATCAATTTAAAATAGTTACTTTATAAAAATATATCTGGAAACAGTTCTCAAATAACAATTGTCTTTATAAAATCTAATAATAATATTAAAATTTAAAAAATCTCTTCTTGTTATTTTAATAAATAGTGTAATATTTTATAACGTTATTTCTTGATACAAATGAATAATTTACTTTAAATTATTTAAAAATATTATAGCTGCATAAAAAGGTTAAATAAGAGAGTATATAACAAAAATAATAAAAAAGTATTGATTATTAGATATGTAGTAAAAACTAAATGGAGTTATAGAAAATTAAAAGCTTTACAATATTAATTTTTTTCTACTTTTATTTTTAAAATATTAATAAAAAAAATTTAAAATATCTATTAAAGATATTAAGAGTAAATATAAAACAAAATTTAAAAAGTATTTTGATGTTTAAAAACATTTATCAGATAAAAAAATTGTAATCGAAGATGTAAAAATAAGTAAAATTGTTTTTAAGGAGAAATAATTATATGACATTATTAAGTTGCAACAAATTATTTTTTTAGGGTATTCTTAAAAAGGTATATATATAGCTATATATATTTATAATATATCTATATATATATTATATCTATGTATGTGCAATAATAACAATAATAATAATATACATATATATAAATATATTGAAGGCAAAATAAAGCTGGTGCTATAATGAAAGATAAAAGGTTACGGCGAGACGAAAGCCTCTCGTTTGATGGTACAACAGCCATACCCATAGAAGCAGCAACGCTGACAACATAATATAGTGTATAGATGATGTGGTCGATTGAAGATGCATCATTATAAAAAAAAGAATGCGGCGGTCGCTAAGGACGAAACATCTGCTATTCTGTTACCCATTAGCTGACTAATAGACGCTATGATTCTCATCTACAATCCTTATATTAAAGAACAAACTAATATAGTAGCAGGAAGAGATGGAGAACAAGTGGATATAGAATGTTTATTGTTGGACGATGAATTATAGTTCGATTCGTTAACATATACAAATTACAACTTTCTCTTCCCTCAATGTTAATAGGACCTCGCTACTAGTTACATTTATTTTTAGTCTATATTTGTAGGCTATTTTAATCTGCCGCCTATAATTGTTTGCGATAATAAATAGTACCACAACGTATAAGTAAAAAGCGTTAGTGAAACGCACATCAAAGTAGCTGGTTGAGAATGCTAAGCTACTTCTCACTGGTAAAACGTTGTGTTATAGTCCTCCTTGGTATAATGCGTTAAAAATAGAACTAGGAGAGTTCAATCAGAGTTTGCTAACAATTGTTTAGGTTCTTAGCTCTCGCTACACTCTATAATGCGTACTTTTGATAGTCTTTTTCTGCCAGTGCTTGTTTTATTTTCATTGCCGACTTAGCTTTATATTTAAGTATAGTTCTCCTCTTAGCTACTAAATTGTGAGGGAGAATTTGTATGATGACCGCTGTAAGGCTTATTTTTGCTTAATGAAAGCGCACATAAGAAAAATATATGTGCTCTAGAAAATAAACTGTTTTGGGATCTGGAATTTTTTTTCTGAAAAAATAGTGTAATTATAAATCACCTTGTAGAAATACATTTATACATATTAATATGAAAAATTAAACATTTTTTAAAGTGAATAACATTTGTTTGCATTACCAATATAAAATTTTAAATTTGAAGATTGAAAATGAATTTACTAATAAATATAATAGATTTGTTAATTTTTTTCAATTAAATATGTGTAAAATTTTAATATATATTTTATGAAGAAATTGAATATATTTATCTTACAAAAATCATCTTTGCAATCAGTAAATCTTTTTTTTATTCATATTTTTTTACTTGTGATAATTTGATATGGCGATTAGACATAAACATTGGAACATAACGTAGTTTGTACACATAACATCATAAAAAGAAGTACTATCTAGTAACATAACACTCGTTACTGGCATGGTGGAGTTTATTGAGAAAGTAAGGATAACCTCAAATTGGCATATATAAGACAGCTATTAACACAATAAATTCTTTACTCTATATTATTCTGGGACCGTTATATAGTCTTTCTTTGTCAGTAATACAACAAGAACTTGTAGATTTTATCGTTTTATCTAATTTATATATATGTCTAAATTTTTTCAAAAACTATATGTAAGTAGTTGTTATATTTGAGACTTTTTTCTTAAGATACAATCATTAATATTAATGATATGTTCTAAATTTGTAATAAAAGTTTAGCTGTAAAATAAAATTAAATAAAAAAAGTTTTAAAAAGATCGAATTGTCATTAAATAAGAAGATAAATATCTAAATTATAAAAGAAGAAATAATGAATTAAAATTAATAGTGGAATAATCCTTATAAGAAATAAAATATCTTTTTATTGTATTACTTTTACTTTCTTCCAAACTAACAGCATTTTCTATGTATCCTATTTGCAAAATTGCCTCTTTCTATACTTGAATAATCTTAGAATGAAAACCTCTAATAGTGTACTAAAAATTTAATGCCAATAATATTGTGCTTGACATAAAAGAAAACAAAAATGTTTCTATGGTAAATAATGTTCCTATAAATTTTTACAACCTGTATAAATAATTTCTGACATAAATCAACTACTAGTATACTAAATTAATTTCAAAATTGATGAATTATCAAATTTAACATATTATTACTTCATCTTAATATTTTGGTAGATTAAAAATGAAATTAGAATAAATAATTATATAATTCAACAATAAAAGTTATTTAAATAAGTACTCAAAAACATTTAACAATGTTGCAATTATTAAATGACATATTATAAAAATGATAACTGATCATCATATTTTAAAAAAGACAATTTCCACTTAATCAATTACAAGTTAAGTGTTTCTTTCAAATTGATCTTCATATCTTTCAACAATGATTAAAGTCGGCATTTGTGCTAAATCTTTAAAAACAGAAGATACATTTTTAAAGAGTAGTTAAATAAAATTGACATAAAGGAGTTACCCTTATTTTATACTTCTGGTATTATCATCAATTCAAAAATCTTTTTTATTGTTATATTTTTACTATAATTAAATAATACAATCTTAATTTTGTAATTATCTCAAATTCTATTTTTAATTTCTTTCAAGTGAATATTATTTTAAATAAGTGTCATAAAAAATTTTTTTGAGTTAAAGTATTTAAATACTATTGTCTTTGCAAATCATTTATACTGAAAATATATTTTTACCATAAATACTTTTCTTTTCATTTATTTATTTACAAGTAACATTATAATAAATGTTTATGTTACTTTAATATAAATAAGATTTTGCTAAAAATGGTTTTTAATATTTCATTATTACCATTATATTTGTTTCCATTGTACATTCAATGGTGTGTTGATCATAAAAATCTACATCTAGATAATCAAAAACTTAATTCAGTTAATATTAATTCCAATAATAAACATTTAAAAATATCTTACAATAATAGTGGTATTTTTACCAATAACAACTTTTTGTCCTATGGATTTAGTCAGCCAATCAATGAGCTAACTTTAAAATGTAAAACTAATTATCAATTGGAACTTTTGTTTAATAATAACACATCATATACCATTATTTCACCATATTTGTGTGATTCTAATTCACTAAAAAACAGTAAGTTTTATTATTTTATGCTAAATTTTTACTAATTATTATTAAAGCACTATTTTATTTGGATTATCGAATACTTGATTTTACAGAAATTCTAGTACAAAATGGTAGAATTTTGAAAGAAAATGACTGTTCGTAAGTGATTTATAATATTTCAAAAGTTCTTTCTAATGATTTATGAAAATACTTTGAAATTTGTACCATATGTACAATGACTAATTAAATAATTAGAGGTTCAATAAATTGTATTAATTTATTAGAATAATGACTAAGAAATTATTGAGATTTATTTAATTTTATTAATTACAGAAATAAAAATAGTAAAAAAAGATTAATGAGGTATTTATTCAACGATGACAAAAAAATCCCACTTGTATTTGTTGGAGATTCAATAAAAGTTTCCGAAGGTGACAAAGTATCTATTACATGGAAAAATTTTTATGTATTTCCTGAACATCAAAGATTTGGTTTAAAAAATTCAGAGATACATTTTACAGTTATTGATCATCCATCTCATGGTTCATTGCAATATTCAAACGGCATATTAGCGAATAATTTTAGTTATAAAGATTTACTAGAAAACGAAATTTTTTACAAACATGATGGAAGCCAAATATCAAGAGACTCTTTTGATATCCAAGTCCATTTATTAAAAAAAAGAGATGATTTACTTAATTATATAGATTTTAATCAAAATACATTAACTATACATATAGAAATAATAAACATTAATGATCCACCAATATTAGAGTTAGCTAATAATGAATACTCAATCATTATTCCTGAAGGTTCAAGTCGATTATTGTCAACAGATCAATTAATTGTTTTTGATGTAGATGATCTAAACAATGATATATATATTACTTTATTAGAAGCGCAAGGTGTTCTTATTCAAACGGCTTCATCATCAATCATTACGAATTTCACACTAAATCAACTAATAAATCACCAGGTATATTTCTTTTATACATTTTACTTAGACATTAAATATAAATTATTTTTTCATTTTTAGATTTTTATAAGTGACGATAAAAGTGATTTAAGTTATCGTTATATAAAATTACAAGCACATGATAGATTTTCAAGCTCAAATGTTTTAACTATAAATTGTTTGATTAAAAAGTTAATTTTTAATGTTATTCATAATACTGGAGTTTCTGTTTCACATAAGTCATATCAGACGATTACTCCAAAAAATTTGACTTATAACCCAAGTATAAAAGATGTTTGTGATGTAGAGTATCAAATTATTGATGAACCTTTGTTTGGAATAATTGAATGTCTTGACGACAATGGAACATTTAAAAAGTGTCTAAAATTTGAACAAAAAAACATCGATCAAGGAAAAGTTAGATACAAGCATATAACTGATGGTAGACCTCTAAATGATACTTTTAATTTTGTTGTAAGTTTTTTTATAACTTTTTTTTCACAAAGTAGATTTTTGGTGGTTAATATGTAACCCTCCTCCCAAAACTTCCAATTAAATACTTAACACATTCTTTAAATGACATATACCGCTATATTCATTTTGTAGTAATGAAAATATTGTTCAAAATTTATAAATATCATAAAAATATCTTAAATCACAAAGGAACTAGAGGTTTTCAAGTTTGAAGTTATAATTTTTCATGCAAGTTAAATTTTAATATATTTACCGTATTCAAAAACATAGATAAAGTAGTATATTAATTTTTCTATAAGAGTATAATCAGTGATATTTTTATGATTAGATTTTTCTTTTAATTATTTTTAATTAAGGTTATCATACTTATTACATAAAGCTTTTTTAAATTTACCAGTATAGGATTGAAAACTTTTTGAAATATTTTAATTATGTTTTAATAATTAAAATGCAACGGAAGTGTGGAAAAAAATTCTTTTCCAATTTGTAATTTAGAGAAATTAGTAACCTATATAATTAATATAGTAATTTAGGTATAACTAGAAAAGAAGTTATCGTTTAATTAATGGAAATAATCATATGTATGACTCTTTTTATGAATAATAAACATATTTACTAGAAATAAATTACATAATACTTTAAAATTTTTAACTCCATTTAAGACATGATTATTCTGTTTAAACATATATTATACCTTATATTTTTTTGGCCATAAATGGTCTATAATTTTATTTTTTTTGCCAAGAATTATAAAAGCTTTTGGACTAGATTTGTGATCGCTACCAATAGTACCCTCTGTAAATAAATTGCATTCATTAGTATATGAAAACGGTAAATTGTTTTAATTTTTTTGAGGCATATTAATGCTAAAATTTAGAAACCATTTTAAGCAAACGATTTTTTATAAAACTATTATCAAATATAAAAATTCAACATCTATTCACCAGATTTTAGTATAATTTTTAAAATTTTATAATACAACATGTATTACAAACAACTTAATCAATAGATAATAATTTTAAGAATGTAACACGTTTAGTGAATTTTTTTATCAAAGATTCAATGTTTAAAATCATTTTACATAAATTTACTTTATAGATATTATATAATGAAAACAATATTGTACATATAAAAATTTAATAAATTATGCTATCAATATTATAATTAGATTTTTTTCAATTGTATAAAAGAAATTATAGAGTTTTAAATACTATAGTTATGGGAATAATTATGTTATAGATATTTTTTAGTAGTAAGGAAAATTGTTACATTAATTTAATGTACAGTTAAGTATTTGTTAGATAATTATGTAGGAATTAAAATTTTCCTCATATTTAATAAAAAAAGCCGCACCTTACCGATTTCGTGGTGTAGTCGGTTATCACATCTGTCTAACACACAGAAGGTCGGCGGTTCGAATCCGCCCGAAGTCATCGTTTTTCAATCTTTTCATTTCAGATATCTTGTGACAACATAACTAGTCAAACCAAAGTTTTTCCCATTGAGTTTGTTCCCTTGGAAATAAATATTTTTAATTTTAAACCACTTATATTAAACAATACGGAACAAAGTTATCTCGAAAGATCTAATTTAGTAGTAACAACAAGTCCACAAGTTTTTCAACCTCATGAATTGGTTTATTACATCGTGGAACCTCCTAAATTTGGTATTTTATCTCGTAAAATTAATGATAAAAAGAATAGAAGAATTGGAGTATCATCAAATTTTACTCAAGAACATATTAATAAAGAGTTAATTAATTATAAGCTCCATTTTGTCCAGTATTCTGTTGTTAATGATTATTTTATTTTTAAAGTTTTGACTCCAACGAAAACTTCTGAGATCAAAAGATTTGATATTTCTTATATTCCAGGTGGAAATTCAATACAGCTTGTTAATAGGATAATCTCTGTAGAAAAATTTGGTAAACAGCAAATTCCGAAAACTTCTTTATGGTTAGAAACATCCGACGATAATGATTTTGTTTTTCACTGTTGTCGTATCCCCAAAATTTGGCAAATTAAAAATAAATGATAATACGAAGGGGTTAATAACATTGAAAATGAACAATTCATTTAGTTCAGATGATATTATAAGTGGAAAATTATATTATGAACATGGCGAATTTAGTAACTCAAAGGATGATATATATTTAATTGCTAATAGTATTTATAAAGGAAATTCAAAAATTCCTTTTTGGCTAACTTTTCATATAATTGAAACAGTCAAATCATTGGAATTGTTAAAAAATGAAATATTTGAAATTGCTTTACAAATAAATAAAGAAAGGACTCTTTATCCATGGATGTTCATAAAAAAGAATACAAAGAAATTAACCTACAAAATACTGTCAAAAATGGAAAATTTCAAAATAATATCTAAATCTAACAATAAAAAGATAATTTCAAGTTTTAGCAATAAAGATCTGGAAAATGGTCATTTGTTAATAAAACACAGTGGTGCTAAATTTGTTGAAATGATAAAAATATCTGTAAATAATGATTTTTTAAATGAAATAATAAGTGTTAAAATTTCTGCTAAACCTCCATCACTTGAAATTGTTAAAAATATTATAAAGTATAAGTTAGATACAAGAAATTATTTTAACTTAGTTTCAAATGAGAATTTATTATCCATTTGCAATTTGGATACAGATTTGGAAGAAATACAGTATAGTACATTAGAAAAAAACGGATTTTATTGTTTAGAAGACGGTCAATTTAATGAAGTCCTTAAATTTTCACAAAAAGAAATTAACAGTAATAAAATTTATTACAAATCATCGAAATGGCCAAATAAAATACCAATAGAAATAGTATGTAGAAATATTAAAAAATTAAGTAATGTCTATTTTGAACAAACTAAAAATGTAACGAACTTCTCACTTAGTAAAATATCATCATTAAATGTTTTTTTTGCATCAATTGAAAAAATAACTATGGATGTCATTTCAACTAATAATAAGGATAACATTGTTTATGAAATTGTAGATTTTCCTAAATATGGAAATATTGCTTTAGATATAGGAAATTATTCAAAAACACATGAATATAATAAGGAATCTACAAATCAGATTTCGTCATCAATCCACTCAAAGATTGAAATTTACAAATTTTCACCAGAAGATTTAGAATCTAAAAATATTTTTTATATTCATAAAGGAGATAACAACGAAATAGTAAGAGATAATTTTTCTGTAAAAGTTCATGAAAAAACGTCCACTTTTGGCCCTTTTAAAATTATAATTAATATAAAATATCCAGATATTCAAAAAATACCGGTTGAACTGTTTGTAGAGTCGAATTTTAAGAAAAGTATGCAAGAAATTCTACAATCATATTATCATTATTCAGATGATAATAATATAGTTTTTAAAATAATCAAACAACCTACAAAAGGAAAAATAATAAAAGAAAAATATCTTATTGAACAAAATGAATTTATAAATGAATTTTTTGATGATGAATTGAGAAGAAATGAAGTATTTTATAGTACAGAAAATAGTCATAAAGTTAAAGGAAGAGATAAATTCATCATAAGGATATGTTCTACGAGCAATAAAAAATGTGAATTGGACTTAGAATTTGCTATTTTCATAAGTTCTTTAGATGTAAAAATTCCAGAAGTTTTAAAGAATGAGAGATTAATTGTTTGGAGTAATAATGAACCTTTTACAATAACGAATAAACATTTGTTTGTACATGATGAAGATACACCACCGAAAGACATTATATTTTCAATAGCTAAAGTCATTAATGGTTTTGTATCACTATCCACTGACATCTTGAAACCAATAAAGTATTTTACGCAAGATGATATTAATTCAAATTTGATTCAATTTACACTAACACAAGATTCGACAGGTGGATTTTCATTTACAGTATCAGATGATGTGGATAGAATTGAAGCAGAATGGTTTACGGTTGAAAAAGTGATTAAAAATAGTATTGTATTTGAAAATAATGCAAGACTATTCACCTATCCATCTGGGAGAGAATATATAACAGTAAATTTGTTAAAAGTAGCTTATTTAAATGCATCTAATAATGATATAATTTATTATATTTCCAAACAACCAAAACATGGAAATATTTTATTAAACGGTCAAAAAACAAACTTATTTACGCAGCTTGATTTAATCAACAAAAATGTAATTTTTGAGTCAACTAACAAATACCAAAAGCACTGGATTGTTAAAGATTATTTTCTTTTTAATATGTCTGTAAATGGTAAGATTTTTTCTGAAGTAGAAAAATTTAGAATTGCCATTACATATGCTTTGATTCAACAAGATAAACAAAATATGTTTATACCAACATCGAAGATGTACGTTAGTACTAGTGGTTCGTCAATATTAACACAATCATTTTTAAACATAACACAAATAGTAAAATATTTATCAAAAGAAAAATTGATATTAGAAATATGGAAACCTCCCAGGTTTGGAAGGATAAAATTTTTTAAAGGATCCCTTAAAAGTGATAAGATTATTGGTGATGAGATATTCTTTTTGGATAAATATATTTACTATGAAAACGATCAGAAAAATCAAAAAGTTGACGATACATGGTTTTCTCTTTGCCCTGAAAAAGAATGTCATAAAAGAGGAAGTAAAATGAAAATTCATCTTCCAATTGAAATAATACTTCCAAAGATAAAAGAAATTAAATTTGAAAATTTTGAAGATCTTATATATATTAACGAAACAGGCATTAAAATTTTAAACAGTCAAAATATAAAAGTGACACATACTTTTTTGTCATCTTCAAATTTATATTTCACAGTTAATAAATCATCAAAAAATACAACAAATATATTTGTAGATGACAAAAGAAGTACTACATTTTCACAGAAAGATATTGAAAATGGCATTGTTACATTGAGAAAATCGAGAAAATTCACTGAATCATTTGATTTATTACAAATAAATATAGGAGGACACAATAGAGTACTGAAAGTTCTTTATCAATCTACAGAGATAAAATTTCTTAATCAATCAAATATTGAGTATTATCAAGGTAAAACATATGTGTTACTCAATCAAACACATTTTAATGTTAAAAATCTTGCAAATAGGGAAAACATTATCTACAACGTAACAAAAACTCCAAAAAATGGAACTTTTTATAGAGTTGACGGTGATAAGGAAGCACTAACCTTTTCCCAAAAAAATATTGACAATGGAGAAATTTTATATGCACAAGTTAATATGAATGCTTTTCAAGATTATTTTGAATTTTCAATAATTTATGATGGTAATGAAATTTTGAAATCAAATTCTAGGATAACAATTATACCTACTATTGATTACAAACCATTTACTTTGGAGGGAGGAACAATGTCTAACATTGATATAAATTATATTAATGCTTCAATGTTATCAGAACTATCACCTAAATTTTATGTTGTATCAAATCCACTCTATGGGAAATTAATTCTCAACGGAATTACTCCTATGAATGAATCTGTGAGATTTTTTACCTTCAATGACATACTAGAGCACAGGTTATTCTACGATGCTTACGATTCGAAAAAGAACATTGTTGACAACATTCAAATTGAATTGAAAGGTGACTCAATACAACCAGCCAGATTCAATTTTACAGTAAATATAACACCTACACTGATAAACTCATATCGAAAAAATTTGAATACAACAAAGAAACCTCACGTGACAGAAACAACCAACAACAAACCATTAATTCCAAAAATCCAATCTGATACAGATACAAGCAACTTTTCCGTTATGATTGCAGCGTGTGTCATAGTTGTAATATTTTGTATAATATTCTGCAGAAAATCTCCACTCAAAAAAGATGAATCACAACCACAAACATATCAATTAAATGTTGACCAGAATCCAAATTTTTATAGAAGTTTAGAGGCCTTGCAACTCAGTAAACAAATTTGCTAATAAAAACATGGCTCCCAATAAAGTACCATCAACAAATTTGCTAGAAAATACAGTATATGCAAAAATAGTGGAGCAAAGGTTAGACAGTACAACTTTGTCACCCAAAGTTGTTAGAAAAGGCACAACACAATTTGAACTACCTAAACGAACCTAAAAAAGTAAAAATCTTACAAACATTTGATCCAACTAAAGAGACGAGCAAGAATGATGTGTCAAATAGTCCCTATGTTTCGTTTTTACCAAAAGAAGCTGTCAAAATACACAAGACCAATTCCGAAAACAACTCAAACTCGAGAAAACTATCAGGAAACACTACTTTAAAAAAAGATCAATACTGGGTCTAGTTTGAAACTATAATTCTTATTTTTTTATGTTTAATTTTATTAACAACAATAAAATCTGTTTACTAATTTCGCCTTAGTATGTTAATACCATCGTTTGATAGAAATCTAATATTCCTAACACGACAACAACCACATGAATAGAGTTAAATTTTTTTATTTATTTTCCGTATGGGACTACACATTGGTATCTCAGATATCGTAAGTTTTGAGTATACTATCTCCAATATTGAATATACTTACGCTTTAGGTATAAACAATTTCTTACTTTTTGAATGATTGCTTTAATTTTTTTTCATCTATGATCTTCTAAGATAATTTTGTATATAACATCTAATTTTTTAGAGACATGTTTTTTAATAATGTCAACCTATAGATTTTCATCGTTTTTTTTTTGATGCGATGACATATGTTATATATGTAGGTGGATAATCATCCATCTTCATAATTATTTCAACGGATACTGTTGGAAGTTTCGATAATTACAGCTTTATTATATTTTTCACAATCTTCTAATTTTGTATTTTAGCGTTTTTTTGAAACAAAAAATTTATTTCATTATCGCTCTATTGGCTGTGATTTATTTTACACCTCCTACGTTATAATCGTTACTGGAATTGCTTTGTAGTCATGTCTGGAGCTCCAACACCATATATTGGAAGTAAAATAAGCTTAGTGTCAAAATTAGACATTCGTTATGAAGGTATATTGTACACCGTTGACACTAATGAAAGTACAATCGCTTTATCCAAAGGTACTAGTTTATCGATTTTCAAATAATTTATTTTTTTAGTAAGATCCTTTGGTACTGAAGATAGACCAACATCGAATCCTGTACCAGCTAAGGATGAAGTTTATGAGTACATTATTTTTAAGGCTTCTGATATTAAAGATTTAATTGTCTGTGAAACTCCAAAGCCTGTTCAAACTGTCGGAGGACTTTATGATCCGGCTATTCTTCATGTTTCTAAGGAGGCTGCCCCTGCTCAGGCAAATCAATCTCCCAAGACTTCCAACAATGAATCTTCTGGAGAGAAAACCAAAAAGTCTACCTAAGGAAGCCGATGTTACTAAGAGTGAAAGAGTTAAATCAGTCAAAAAGGAGACCTCTAAACCAGTTCATCGTGAGAGCGGTGGGAAAGCAAAGTCACGGGAACAATCGAAACTTTGGATCTAGAGGAAATTACCGTGGTGGATCACGTGGGGGCAGGTTTAATCAACGTGAAAAATTGAAGTTTGACTCAGACTACGATTTTGAAAAGGCGAATGAACAGTTTAAAGAAACTCTTAGCCACCTTCACTAGTGATCTCGGTAAGACATCAATTCATGATGGTGACAAACAAGAGGAGTCAGAAAATGGATCGAATATTGCTTTATCAGATAGTAAATCTGGATCTGAGGAGAATGCCAATAAGGAACCATGTTACGACAAGCAAAGTTCTTTCTTTGATTCAATTTCTTGCGATGCGTTAGAGAAACTCAAAGGGCAAAATTGTCGCCCTGATTGGAGGAAAGAACGCATGACAAACCAAGAAACATTTGGCCATACGGCTGTTCGTGCCCTTAATTACAGACGTGGACGTGGTGGATTCCGTGGCTCTAACAGAGGAGGGTCGAATTTTCGTAAAAATGAAGGCAAAGGAGGTAGTGGCCGTTTCAACAGTGGTGGAAAACACTACTACAGCCAAAAACGCTTCAATAGTAACAAGGCTCAGGCTGTTGAAACAAAGTAAACACTGTGTAGAAAGATGGTAGATAAGGGTTTTTTTTTTCTTCAGAAGTCGACCTGTAACTTTTATACTTATTATTTTTATCACTTTGTTAACCCACATCATCTTTGGTTGCAGCACAGTTCTTCAAACCACCTTTTCCGGTTTGTATCATCTGCACAGTATTGTTGTAATATTTTCTACGTATTTTTTTTACCCTCGTGACGTATAATTTATTATTACTTTATAATTATTTTAAAGATGATTACATTAATTTTTATCAAGTTAACAATCGGAAAAGATCTAAATTAACACATAATAGTCTATTTGATTTTTATTTATGATAATAAACTGTTAATAATAATATACACACTGTTTACTAAAATTTTTATTCACTTAAATCTGCAGATATTTTCGTTCCAAATAAATTTCCTGGCTTTGGTGGTAACTGGGGTGGTTGGTGTTGGGCCAATAGTTGTTTTTGAATATCTTGGAAGTAATGGTGGTGGTGTTGATGAATTTTTAACTGAATTGTTTACATTTGTTGTGAGGGAATTTGAATTGTTTGACGAGTATGATACTGAAGAATTTCGTCATTCCGTCTTCCGCCAATGATGATTGTGAGTCGACAGGAGAAGAAGTTGTATTTGTCGATGATAAAGGAGGCAAAACTGGAGTTTTTTGGGCGTTAAAATTGTAGTTTTTCATAATAGGTGATTTTTCATATTCGTGTTCATTTGAAGTTGGAGCAGAAGGTAAAAAAGCATGTCTCTCCGGTGATGGTGATACTATATTTGGACTATTTACGTTCTGGGATGATAGTGGCGCAGTTTCGTTATTTGTTCTACTTTTCAAATTTCTAGGTGCTTTAGGTCTTCCATGATTCAAATTAGGTAATGGAGTAGACACAGGAAGAAATATTAAAGATTTAGAATTATTTGAATTTTCACTTGGTGATTCAATTGATCGTATATTTTTGCCTATTGAATCTAAAATTATTTTATTAATTTCAAATTTAAATATTCAAAACTTACTATTTCTTAGATTAGACATTATTAATGGTGTAGAACAATTATTTCTTCTAAGCATTTCATAATCTGGATTAGGCCGCGAATTTTCAAGCATTTCCATAAATTCCTCACACATATCTCCAACATTATGCCATTTAAATTCTCTAAAACAATCAAAAACGGCGTCACGTAATTGTTGCTTAAGCAAATATTTAACAGGATTATTTTTAACCATTCTATTAAACCCATATTCATAATGCGTAACTTCTTTCAATTTATCAATTGAGCATAAGGATTCTTTTTCATATAAAGGAATTATTGTTTCTATAAAGTGTTCTATGTTATTATTGATAGCAGAATTAGAATTTTCTAAGTTAAAGTCTTTAACAGATGGAATAATATCAGATAAATGATAAAGTATATCTTTTTTTTCCTCACTCAATTCTCCGACAAGATAAGACATTTTATGTTGAAATCTTCTAAATGTTATATGACATTTTAACATTTCTTTTTCTTTGTTCATACGATTTCGAGTCAAATGATCTTCTATTTGATAAAGAATAGATATAACTTTTGTTTTTTCTGGTCTATTCATAGCCTCTGTAACATCGTGAATAGGGTATGGAATTGATAATAACTGATGGTTTAATTTTAAACCATACAGAATATCAATAAATCCTTCCAATGAAATTTGATTCCTATCCAATGATAAAGTTTTTAATGATGTATTAACTTGAATAGCTTTTGATAATAATCTAACTGTGTATTGACCTAACTCATTATTAGATATATCAAGAGTGTGTAGTGATTTTGACCATCCCAAATTATTTATTAAAACATTAATTGCACTTCCGAGTTTACAATCACTCATTACAAGTTCTTCTAAACTAGATAAATCATCAGATATAATTCTTGTTAATTCTAGTAGTGTATCTGATAACACATTTAACCCTTGTTTTGATCCTTTTTTTAAGTGTAGAAAAGTTGAACCACCGATGTCTAATTTTCTTAGAATTGGCATTCTACCCGTAGCAGCAATTATCTGAATCCAGTCACTTTCTAAATTATTATCTCTTAAATTGAGTTCAGTTACAAATTTTAATTGATCCATATGACATTTTAAAATTGAAGAACCTTTTTCTATAGCTCCAGCTAAATTTAAAGAGAGACCAGTTAAAAATTGGTTGCACCCTAAGCCTGTTATTATTGCTGCCCAAACTTCAGAAGGGATTGTAGCATAAGCAAAAGAAAGAGTTTTTAAAGATGAAAATTTTGAAAATAGTTCTTTGATGTCAGAAGTATTTTCTTTACTCTTTTTACTTATTGTTGTGTTTGAAAGAATAAGACTTTCTAATGAATTGATTAAGTTAGTGGATCTTATCACGGAAAATAGTTTTTCAAGTGGGAACTGCGTTTCAGATAGATCTAATACTTTTAATTTAGGACAATATGTTAAAAAACTACAGAGTTCCTTTACATCGTCTTTTAGATAGTTATTTGATAGAATTAATTCATTTATTGATAAATATATTCCCTCAGGTAAGTTTTTAATTACATTACTGCAGAAATGTTCTAGTGACTTTTCATGAATTAAATTACCAAAATTTAAATATTTCATTGTATCAGATATTGTTGCTATACTTGCACCAAATAAAGAAAAAATCTTTTTGTCATCAATTATATTTCCAGACAAATCCAAAGTTTCTATTTGGCAGTAATTATTTTGCCTTATATAAGCTGATAATGTGCTAACAAAATCTTTTGTCAAACCACATGATTTTAATATTAATGTTTTTAAGTATGGTGAACGTCTAACAACATTAAGAATAGCATCAATAATTTCACTTGTAAGTTTTACAGAATCAACAGATATACCATTAAAAAAAGAAGAAAATTGAGCCACAGAAATTATTGCAGCAATATCTTTAGATGATAAATGTGTAAAATCCTCTAATTTTAAAACATTGATAGATGAAGCGGCGTAGATTTTTTCTATATCCCAAATAACTTCTTCTTTAACTTGTTGGTCATACAAATCACAAACAGCAGCATAAGATCTTCTAAAATCATTACATGGCAAATAAGGATAACAATTGGGTAGTATTTCAAAGTCTGTAATCCAACCTTTTTCTAATTCAATAAAATTATCAATACATGGTCCAATGGTAGGAAAATAATGCTTCAAGGAACCTAAAATATGTAATTGAATATCTTTATCTGTTAAGCCATTATCAGATTTAATATAATACTTCTTAATAGAACATCCTTCTTCAAAGGAAATCGACAATTGATTGTTTAACAGTAAATTTATAGCTCTAATGGATAAGATATTAAAAGATTTTTCAATTTTTAAAGATGTTGAAGTTTTCCCATGAAGTATGAATAAACGAAATTTTGAGATAACAAAAAATTTATTTTCCAACTTCTCCGGTTTTAATGAAAAGCTCAAATAATAACACACTCTGACATTCCAAAATTTATGACCAAATAATTGGACACTATGTTCTAAAATGTGGTATTATATAATAGAAAATTGTTTTTAATACCTTTTATATAGTTACAGATTTCATTTGTTGTGTTTCTTGGTAAAGACATTATTTATCATATCTTTTCTGAAAATTTATTTTAATTAATTAAATTACAACAACAATATATTTTAATGCTTAAAAAATTATCTGATTGTAAAAATAAAAATTAAAAGAAACTTTAAAAATAATTAGGTATGCTAGAAAAAATCAAATTTAATAAAACAATAAAGTATCAAAATAAAGAAGACGTAAATAAACATAAATTGTTGCCTTTAAAAGATAACCGATAACTATTCCAATTACATTTAGATGATGGTGTTGAGGCTGGTAGTAGAGGGTACGGATTTCATACTCTCAAGCTGTCTATCTACCCAATATATATATTTTTGTAATGAATATAAATTGCCCTGTTATTTATTCTTGGCCACATGCACTTAATAATAATTCAACTATATCCCTATCCGTGTTTACTGGGATACATGATAATAAAGAAAAAGTTATATCCGAAATATTAATGAAATAGGACGTGAAAGTTGAACGTAAAAATAATACTAACACTAGATATAAACAAAAGATTACTGTTACAAAAGCAAATATTAATCTCCTTAAAAGATTTATATTTTGTTAAATGAATATAAGTATCTAAATTGAAAGTAAAATGTTGGTGATCACTAAATATAGTAGTAATTTTTAATATATAATATAAAATCAAATCAATGATATTATTCATGTGTAATGTAGACACTTTAAAATTTTTGTATAAAAGTTTATTCATTATTTGCAACTATTTTTGACAAAGCAAAAACCATTTAACTTTTATAAATCCCAAAATTAATATAATATTCAGCATAAACATTTGTACTCTATTAATATAAAAATTTTTTATTTGAATTGACTAAGTAAAAAAATTACTAAAAATAACAATGAATATATTTACATTTTTCAAACAAAAATAATATAATGTTTAATATAAAATTATGAAATAATGTTTAGAATGATAAAAAATTATAATCTATAAATACAATGGAAATAAAATATTTGAAAACTATTTTAATATACTTCATAAATAATTGTACATATATTCATATTTATGATTGTTGATACAACAATTTTAAATAGTATAAAAATTATAAATTCGCATGTTATGTTGCCTAAACGTTTTAGTAAATAAACGAAGAAAACCAGAATTTTGCAGTGCAATAAAAGTAAATAAGGGATGAAACTGACATATTTTGTAAATATCATATCGAGTTGAAATGAAGATCATTCACTTTAATATAAAAATTTAACACATTTAGTACTAAATCAAAACAAAGGTAGCTTTACGATTTGCTTATTTTACTCAATAAAGATTTTAGTAATGGTTAAAAAAAAGCAAAGAAATAAGTATGACAATTTAGACACGACTTCTACTAACAATAATAAATGTTATTACAGTGTCTCACAAACTTTTATATGCATTCAAGTCAGATGTCATTTAATAGAATTATATTGAATTGATAATTATAATAATTATTACAATCAATCATATTAATCCGATCTTTCTTTTTTCTCTTTCTACAGATGAATAGTTGGGAAATTTAACTAATCAGATGCAAAAGTTCAAACTTATTTTAAATAAACTCATTTAATTAAATGATATTAAAATATTTGACAATTCTCTGACTATTAAAACTTATTTTCTTGTACAGAACAAATCACATCTTTTAAAAATAAAAGAAACAATATAAACTTTTAGAGAAAAATTTTAGAAATGTATGTGTTATGTTTTCTATTTATTTATTCAGATTATAAAAAATAAAATTAAAAATTCTCTCTTCAGTCATATTCTAAATTAAATTATGTAATACATAAATTGATTGATTGGAAATAATTACATTTTCAAAAGCACAAAAATATAAAAACTACTAAGGTATATGTTTAAACTAATAATTTCCGAAATTATTCATTATAAAGATATAAGAAAATTTCCGATTATTAAATAAAAAACATCCTAATAATAGGAAAATAGTAAGATAAACTGTAAAAAAAATTATTTTTAAAAATTATGGACATTAAAATACACAAACAATTCATACTCTTAAAACGATTTAGGTTTTGGTAAAGTGTCTCATAAATGATTGGCAAAAAGTGTTTTTCATTACTTTGAAAATTGCTAAGTCATTGTCAACGAATATATTTTTTTTGTTATAGAAATGCTCAGAAACGTTCTTAAAATTATATCTGGGAATAAACAATTCCGTTATTGTACTCTTATTAGAAGTACCACATCTAATACACCAAATACAGAGAAACCATTACGTATGTTTTATATTGTAATTTTAAAAGTCACTTTCCTTGCAGCACCATCTTTTTATAAAATTGATGAAACTAAACGTGATAAATTGGCTAATTTTGGAAGATATATTGCACAATGTTTACCAAAATTTGTAGAACAAGTACAATTTGCTGCAGGTGACGAATTGGAGATATTAATTCATCCATCAGGTGTAGTTCCTGTAATGACTTTTCTTAAGGGTCACCACTCTGCACAGTTTACAAATTTAAGTTTCGTAACTGCTGTTGATGTTCCAACAAGAAAGAATCGTTTTGAAATTGTTTATCAATTTATTTCAATTAGATTTAATGCTAGAATCAGAGTTCGCACTTATACGGATGAAATTGCTCCTGTAGAGTCAATTACACCTGTTTTCAAAGGTGCTGAATGGTATGAACGAGAAATTTATGATATGTTTGGTGTATGGTTTAATAATCATCCAGACCTAAGAAGACTTTTGACTGATTACGGATTTGAAGGTCATCCATTCAGAAAAGGATTTCCCACTTTCAGGTTACAATGAAGTTAGGTACGATCCAGAACTAAAAAGAATTGTATATGAGCCAACTGAACTATCACAAGAATTTCAGGAAATTCGATTTAGATACCCCATGGGAGACTTTCCCAAAGTTTAAGAATGAATCGATTACTGCTGGATATCAAATTGTTGAAATTGGAGGAACAGCAGCTAAAAATAAACAATAAATTTATGAATAGGTGTTTATAGCAGTTTTTCTAAATAAAAAGTAAAAAATTTTGTTTCTCAAAATATTTTATTTCATTATACAATATAGTTCATAATTAGAAGTTGTCAAACTACATATAACTATCATTTCAAAAAAAAATAAATATAAATCCCATCTTATCCGATGGTTCGTATTTTAAGTTTTAATAGTCTTATCAAGAAAGCGCTTTCTATGAAAGGCTCGGAGCAGGAGATGCGGTACCACTGTTTGTAGCTGATGTAATAACGCTACCGATAGCCATCGATGTTTGAGGTTCCTTTGGTTTAATAAGATTATTAAAGAAAGAAGCTAAAACACTGTTAGATTGCATTCCTGGCTCTGGATCAACAATGTTAATTGGTCTTTTATTATTCTGTATTGGTTCAATATTATGGATTTTCTTCAAGAAAACTTGTTCATCCTCAACCTCGACTAGTGCTGGCTCTTTAGACTTCAATTTTGGTGTAAAGTCAATAATCTCATGGAAAAATTCTTCAAGATTTGTAATTGTTTCTTTTAAAATATCAAGTTTATTTTCATCATCCCAACCAGCAGGAATTAAAACACAGTCTCGTTCAGTTACGTTTGGCGCTCTAAAAAAGGGTAAATTATAAGCCCTATGACACAAATATTTCCCAAGATATTGAATTTGTTTATCATCTTTAGTTGAAGTATAAAACAATGAAGCACCTATTGCCATACAAAATTTTCTAATATGGTATTGAATTTTATCCATCTTTTCATTACTCATTTCCAATTGAGTATCAACTTTTGTTAATACAACAATAACAGATGCGCCACAATTATCGCTAAGAATATTTTTTCCTAATGGATAAACGACGTGATTGTCTATACCAGAAGTTTTTTCTGAGTCGGACCCTTCTTCTTTTGGCTCTTCATATTCTTGCCATAGTTTAATTTCTAAAAAAATATATAATAAAAAAATTTAAACATACGACAGTTTTGAGCTTCCTTGATTTCTTCTTCAGTATACTTAGCTTTCAATGCAGTATTGACAATATTATACCATTTTTGTAAACTACTTAACATAATCTCAGGGCGCTCCCAACTAGCACATAAAATAATTATAGTTTTAGATAATTGAGGAATAAGAGCAGTTTGAAGCAGCTCTGAATATGACTCATCACCATCCAAAATATACATAGGCATATTTAATGAGTCTGGTAAACTTAATGCTGTAACTGCGCTCATTGTTCTATAACTATAGCTGCTTTCTTTAAAATCTTGCTGAACCGTCATGAAATTATACTCCAGTGCTGCACCATATCCAGAAGTTTTATCATGTCTAGTTAAACCTTTTACTAAGGATGATTTACCACTTCTTGAATTTCCTTAAAATTTAATAAATTAATAACATAAGCATTTTACCTACCTAGAACGATAACAACACTTTCAGGAGCTACTGTAGCTTTGGTTTGAAACAGAAAAGTTTTTTCCTCTTCAGATTTTACGATTTCAGCATTTGGAGACATTTTAAAATGTTTGTTATTTACTTATTAAAATTTCGAATATAGTAGTCCAATAAAATGCTGACGAAATTCGTGATGAGATGAAATTAAGAAAATATTATTATTTACAATTCCAAAAAAATAAACATTCAAAAACTATTATATTATTATTCTCACAAGGGTAATTGTTTACACAGGTACTTTTCTATACAAATTTCTTGTAGGAAAATTAAAAATATTGTTAATTTTATTTTCATCAAAAATCATCATAAAATCAAAGAATGAATAATAATAAAATTTATTGATATGCAAAAAATTTAAACTAATGAATTAGGAGGAGGAAAAATTTATTAAACATCATAAAAAAAGTTATTATTATCTAGTATGCTAGAATATAATAAAAATCGAACAAAAACAAAAAATAGGTTAAAGATTAGTAAACTATCAATAAATTAAAGTAGAAAAAACAAGATTCTTAATGTAAAAATAAAGTGATTTTTAGTTTTTATTTCTTACAGCATTGCAAGATTAATTTTAAAAGAATCTTATACTTTAATAATCCTTGTAAACGTTTTTTTCAAGAACATTTATATAAAATAAAATTCTTGAACTCTATTTAACAATTTATTCTATATGATTATTTCATATGAATTAACAAAAACTTTATAACAATTCTTTTAAAATTATTATCTATCAAATTTGAAATCTGCACACACGATTTTACAATAAAATATTTTTTACTTTTTTGTTTTCTAAAATTCACAAATAAAATGTTATTTAAACAAATATCAAACTAATATTAAATATAGTTTTAGTAAAAATACTACTGTATTATTCGATATTGCCTCAAACAAACTATAATTTTTGTTTGTCTTTGCAAAGTTCATTTGGCAATAGTAATTGTCCGTGACGTATTTGATTCTTATTTGTTTATTAAATTGACACATATTATCCTTTAAAAATATTATACCTTATCAAGAAAATAGATAATATCCTCTTCACGTGATGGATATTTTGAAATAATCATAAATATATAGAAATAAACGTTATCATATTATTATGTGTTTTAATTAAAATGGTTATGATTCACAAGTTTTTCATGAGTAAAAATTACTTTGATATCCAGATTTTCTATCATTATCACCAAAAAACAATTGCTTTTTATATATAAATAAATCTATCTATGATATTGATTCTTTGAACATTAAATATAAATCAAGTATGAATCAAGACTTATAAGGAACAGTACCAATATCTTGAATAATAATAAAGCAGACTATAAATGAATTTAAAAAATGTTTAAATTAAATATTTTATTCTTGTAATCCATGTTTTCAACATTAAAACAAATACATATTAAAAAACTTTAACTATCAAGTTCACGAACATTATTATCTATTTAAAAGGTATACTAGCAGTGGCAAACCAATTATTATCATTATGGAGGACGAAGATAAATTTTGAATTTTTTCATAGAATTTTTCTACAGTACCATCTTGATTATCATTTGTCAATTGATAATTTATATTTGCTTTACCAATATTCTCCTTAAGAAGTTGTAAAGTTGATTGTTTAATTTGAATAAAGTCATTTTTTAGAAACTCTATTTTCTTATTTATCTCATCATTTGAATTCGCTAGTAAAAGTAATTTCTCTTCAAATTTTTTAATTTCATTATTTTTAGAAATATAATTATTTCGAAATTCATGTACTTGACCTGAAATTTCACTTATTAAAGGTAATAATTCGTTAACATCTCTATACATGTTCCTTAATCTTCTATTTTTTATATAATCACTAATAATGGTACCACAAATTCCAACACTAGCTCCTACAACCGTACAAAGAAGTGAAAAAAATCTTGTTTTTTCAACTCTTTCCCTTTCTTTTTCATGTGCGTGGCGTACTCTTTTTGATAACTCTTCAAAGGTAACTCTTTCATTTTCAACAGCAATATTGAATTCACTTTGTAAAGGTGTCTCTATCTTTAACAAAGAATGCTCTTCTGTTACCAATTTCAAATAAGCATCGTGGCTGCGAGGTGTTTTTTCCATTTCCATTGTTATACTTTTCAATTTACTACGTAATTCATCTAGTTTATTTTGAAGATTTTGACGTTTTAACTGAGCAGAGTTTAATGCTTTTTCCATTTCAATTACATCATTTTGGATTTTTTTAATAGTTGTCATTCCCATAACGTCTTCATATCGTGATTGAATTGTTTCTATAAGTTCCTGTATTTTGTCTAAATGTTTGTATGGCCTTGGGACTTGTGAAGAAGTAAAAGCAGAACAATTGATGATATACTTTGGTTTTAAAAAAAGTTTGCCTACTTTTTTATTCATATTATTTCCTTATGTTTATAAAAAAATTATTAAACACCTCTGGTTATAAAATCCGATAAAAATATATACTATTGATAAAACAAAAATTTTTTTAAAACAACTTAAAACAATCCCGCAATCATTATACAAAATCTAGAATTAAATTAAAATATTTTTATATTATATCTAGTAAATCCTCTTTAGAAGAAATATCTTCATCATCGTAAACGTCTTTACCATTTCTGTATATACTTTTTCTAACTCTAATTTGTTTTTTGGGTTTATTTACATGATTGTTTAAAATATGTCTATCCAAATTTCTTTTTGTTAAAGCAGCATAATCACAAATCATACAACGATATGGTTTTTCACCTGTATGTGCTCTAACATGCACTTTTTGAGCAGATGTCGTTCTAAACTTCTTATCACAATAAGGACACGAGTGAGGCTGATCTCCGGTGTGAGTACGGAAATGTGTAGAGAAATTATGACGATAAAGCCAAAGACCACATGTTGGACATTCCATTTTGGGTTTCTTTAGATGTTTTATTGTTCCATCCATATTAAGTTCCGTTGTTGTAACAGCTGAGGAAGACTCTTGTTGAGTTGATTTCCCCTCATTATCACAATTATTTGCCAGTGTTAAACTTTTGTATCCAACGGGTATTTCATTTAAATCACTGCTAACTTGTTTTTGTGATAAATTATTGCTTTGATAACTTTTTTCTTTTGAACTGGAATAAAGTATTATTTTGAATGTTAGAACTATTGAAAATAGATTTTTTTTCCTCACTTTCATTGTATCTTACATCATCTATAATGTTTACTTCCAATGTATCTGCGATATTTTCAAAAGTATTTATCGGTGTTGCTTTGATACCTTGGAAAAATTTTTCATTTTCATAGTCATCATTATTTGAAGAAAAGTCGCTTGGTAACTGATATACTGGTAAATTAGAATGATTACCAATATTCTTTTCATTACAATTTTGCGTAAACAATGTCATAGTTTCTTTATTGAAATTATAATTTTCCTCATATCCATGAGCTGTTATTGAGGCTCGAGTCTCTCTTAAATACATATCATAAATTGTTGATACTTCTTTTTCAAAGGCTTCGAGCATACAATTTTCAACATGAAGCATTAATTGATCTGTTGTATAGAAAACTCTCGAACATTCAGGACACTGAATAACTACATTTACATTCAATTGTCGATAGTATTCATTAAACGTTGGTTCATTAACTTCAATATAATTTTGTTGGTCGTATGATTCTTCTTCAATATAATAATAATCATCCTCCAACTGATTTTCAGCATCGTTTTCAATATTATGTTGCTTTTTTCCTGGTATAGAGTTCAAAAGTTTCCTGGTAGTTGGAGAATTATAATAATGCTGGTGTCTTATACGATTCATTTTTTATGCATATCCTGCAAATATTAAGTTTAGCATGAAAAAACAAAAATTATGTATATATATTGAGAAAACAAATAAGATATTAATATTCAATGTGTAATAATTGTAATAATTTTAAAAAAATATACAACTCAAAAAAATATCTAAGCTATTAAAAATATTTGCAAGTTGTTCATCTCGATTAAAGATAAGAGATGATTCTTTTCCATGATGTTCACTTGTATTTACATTACCAACTCCACTAGAAATAGAAAAAATCATATCGTTATCACAAGTTTCATTTGTATTAACTTCATTATTTAAATATCCCACTTCATCAATATTTTCAATATTATTAATGTCAGTAGAAGGATAATTTATTTCACCAACCATTTTTTGCTGTTTTTGTTCTAGCTTTTTTCCCTTTATCAATGATTTCTTCTTTTTATAATATCTATCTTTTTTATCTTTTAATGCTTTAACATATTTTTTGAAAAGATCATATGTGTCTGATTTACCAAGTTTAACAATTTGTCTTAAACTTTCTGCAACTCTCTGAAAACCTAGTTTGTAAACGTAGAAAAAAACAACATACCACAATATCAATAACTTGATCTTCACAAATAGCAACCAAATTATCACGAGCTTGTATTGGTCTCAATTGATTACATAAATGATGGAAATTAATGAATAGTAAACGTAACTGTTCAATTCGTTGAATTCTTTCAGGATCCGATGGACAATGTATTAAAACATCAAGTAAATCTAGATAGGCAGCTATCATACTCATATTTAATTTTTTAAGTTCCTTTTTAATATCTTCTTTAGAATTGTATAATTGAGGAATTTTTAAATCCAGTAAAGATGGTTCTTTATCGTTGTCTCTATCATAATCAATACCAAATAGTTTATATTTTTTAGGAATTCGGCGGTGGATAACGAAACCGCCCCTGATTTTATATTCTCAGTTGTGTATTCATGTGCATATTCTGGTGGAAAAGGAAAAGGTGAAACACTTATTGTTCCTTGATTTTGATCCATTTTATTCTACCTAAATATAGTAATGTATTAATCATTAAAGAAATAAATAAAAAATATATTTAACAAATGTTTAAAAACCGTATGTTAGCAATTATGTGCATACTATTCCAATAATGTTGCAAGATATAAACATTTTAGCTGCACTTTCGGTGTTTAGTTTAAATAACAAAAACTACAAATGTATATTATTGTTTTATTGGTGTTTAATATACCATGGTGATTTTATTTTTTAATTTTAGATGACTTTGAATTTGGCAAAAAAGATTGTAGGAACCAAAGTATTTAATCTTCACCATTGCCGAATGGCTTCTAATATGACGGTTCGTGAGGCACTTAATATGGCAATGGATGAAGAAATTGCCAGAGATAGCAGAGTTTTTCTACTAGGTGAAGAAGTGGCTCAATACGATGGAGCATACAAAGTATGTTAATCTTTTTTATATAAGTAAAATTTTTGCAGGTTTCCAAAGGTTTATGGAAAAAGTATGGTGATAAAAGGATAGTTGATACACCAATCACTGAAATGGGTTTTGCTGGCCTTGCTGTAGGGGCTGCATTTCACGGTCTTAGACCGATATGTGAATTCATGACGTGGAATTTCTCTTTACAAGCTGTTGACCATGTACTAAACAGTGCAGCAAAAACTTTCTACATGTCATCTGGTAGATGTAATGTTCCTATTGTGTTTAGAGGGCCAAATGGTGCTGCGGCTGGAGTTGCTGCTCAACATTCACAAGACTTTAGTTCTTGGTTTGCACACTGCCCAGGTTTAAAAGTTTTAACACCTTATGATTCTGAGGATGCCAAAGGATTACTAAAAGCAGCTATTAGAGATGATAATCCTGTAGTATTTTTAGAAAATGAAATCTTGTATGGTCAATCTTTTACAATGTCAGATGAAGCATTATCACCTGATTTTGTTTTACCTATTGGAAGAGCACATATTGCCAGGGAAGGATCTCATGTTACAATTGTTTCATTTTCAAAAGGAGTGCAACATTCTTTGCAAGCAGCTGAAGAGTTATCCGCACAGGGAATTAGTGCCGAAGTTATTAATCTTCGTTCTTTAAGACCACTTGACTCAGATACTATTAAACAATCTGTAATGAAAACGAATCACCTAGTAACTGTTGAGACAGGTTGGCCTATTTGTGGATTAGGAGCTGAAATTGCTGCACAGATCTGCGAGTCAGAAGCATTTGATTATTTAGACGCTCCAATTGCTAGAGTTACTGGTGTTGATGTACCAATGCCATATACTCTCTCTCTAGAACAAAATGCATTACCACAAAATCACGATATTGTTGCAGCTGTTAAGAAAGTACTCAACATTCAATAACTTTGAAATTCTGATTTTCTTACTATATTCTAGGTTTTTACAGACTAGTATTTGTTATCAAAAAAGAACAGAAATTATGTCATATATAGAGTACTCCACGAAATATAAGACTATAGCTAATTAAAATTTAAAGTTTGAAAGATAGAAAATACTCTTCTAGGGTTGTTAATGGTTTAAAAAAATATTTTTTTTGCTATAAATGTGATAAAAGTTTTAACAATTTGAATATAACACAAATGCTATAGTTATGCAATAGTCTTGTTTTTTGTGGTATCCCTTATATAAATTTTTTTTGATTTTTTAATAATAAATATATTAAACACGTCTTCGATATTGAACTTCTACATACTTGTGTTGATTAATGGTACATTTATTTTATTAAAGAGTAGTTAGTATATTCATGTGGAAAAATAGTGATTTTAACGGAAAAATTAAATAATGAAATGACAAATTAATTCTCATTTCCTTCAATTTTAAACTATATGCTTAATTAAGTAACACTCAACAGTAAAAAATAATACTGCTTTTTTGTTCATTAGATGTTTTATAAATTTCTTGAACATTTCAAAAAAATTTCTATATTGTTTTATAGAATTCAAAGATTCAGTATTTTTCTAAAAACAAAATTTATATTTTTTAAAGTTATAGTAATCAAAATTATTAATTTTTACTTTGGTGGTATTATTATTTAAATTTTATTTTATATTAAAAAATAATTTAAATTATGATTATGAATAGAAATTTGTCATTTAATAAAAAAATTTATTTGACAATGGTTGATTTCTCCTTTCAAAACTTGTATTATTTCACTATTCATGTTTCATCTTTTTGGTTTCTAAATACTATAATCATTTATTTACTTCATTGTACTAACAGAGGCAAGGTGTCTTCTCAGAATTCAACAAATGAGAATGGAGTGCAGTTAAAAAATATAAATAAAATGACCAGTGTAAAGGTACTAAATGCAAAAGATACATATAGAACATTTAAAAATAAGCAATACAATGAAAAAAAGAAAATGGAGTTGTAGAACAAAAGGAATTATGAATGATCTAAAATAATATTTATGTGATACAAATCTAAAGAATAGGGAGTTTTAAATAACAATTAACTAATACATTTTAATTGTATCGTAAAGTATAATTGAAGTAATAAAATATATGGACTTTTTTTAAAAAACTTCTATATATATAGAGAATTGATTTTCATAGAAATAATGCTTTAAAGATTGTTAATTTTAAATAGATAACAGTAGACATATATAAACGATAATATTGAAATAAAAAATTAAGGAAAATAAAAAGCTTTTTGTAAGTATAAGTAATTTAAGTTTATTTAAAAACTTATCAAATAAAGTAATAATACTTACAAAAAAAGAATTTACATCCACTAGTTATTATCGAAAACAATGTACTATATTACGAATTGATTAATAATATTTGGTTTATATGTGAAACATAAATTTGAATCTATACAATATATGATTGATATTGTAAAAATAACTATTAAATTGAAAACATTATCATTTAAAAGCTATTCCCTTTAAGTGCCAAACATTTAGATAATTTTTAAATTAAGGTTTAACTACTAAATTTTTTTGTATTAAAAGCAAAAATGATAAATAGAACTTAATTAAAACAATTATCTCCAGTGTTTTGCCAAAAATTCCATTATTGAATCATAGATAACAAAAGTAATACCAACATCTAGGCACACTCTACTTAATCTTGGTACAGTTCCTTTATAAAAAGCGAAAAATCCTTCATTTTTCCAAATTTTAATAGCACAATCTAGTGTAGACTTATATTTGTGCCTTTCAAGACTCTGCATTCTTGTTTTAACAACATCTATTGGGGTATTTCCATAAACAGAAGCAGCTCCTGCTAATACACCCATCATTCCAACAATTGGTTTTGAAATACTTTTAGTATTATCACCATCTCTATACCAATCTTTTAATGTTTCCATAACAAAAAATCTTATTGCTTGATTAGAACCTTGTTTAGCCATTGTAGCAGTTAAACCTTGATATAAACCTTTCATTCCTTCTTGTCTTACAATACACCGTACACCGTGAAAAAATCCTTTAAACTTTGGTTCTTTTAATGTTTGGTCATTAATAAATTTTACTTTTACTGTTTCCATTGGAGTTACAACAAAAAATGCTTCAGAAAAACCTGCACCCAAACCACAATAAAGACGTTGAATTGGGGTTAGATTTCCTTTATCATCCATAACTTTACCTTTTAAATATTCAAAAGTTCCAAAACGAAAAGATGACTTTGGAATAGATCCATAAAGGAGAACAGAGAGCCCTCTATAAAGACCAAAAAAGCCATGATTATGAACTGTTTGTTTAACACAATCTATTGGTCCCTAAATGTTATTAACTAATTATATAAAAAAATTTTTAATAATAATACCTTATACTTAGGTAAAACAGATCTTTCATCTAACTGAAGTTGTGTTTTGACATATTCAGTAGGATATGTTATACAAATCTCAATTGCTCCAGTTAATCCTCCAATTACAATTCCTTTTATCGTTTTTTCAGAAGGTAGAAAATAACGGTAACCAGTTAAAGTTTCTGGTTGGTTTAGAGTTTCTTTTTTATCAGAAACTCCAGATATTGTCATTATACATTAATGAACAGAATAAAGAAGACTAAAAATTTAAATTTTTTAGAAACAATGTTTATAATATTTATTTAGAAACAAATCTATATTACATAATTCAAAATAACCATAAAAGAAATATGTGACATTACATCATACTTATAATGACCTAAAATTTGTATAACACATCTTGAGAAATTTAAAAAAGAAACATGTCATCAAATATTAAATACAATCAGTAATGTCGTTAACCTGCACTAAATAAGTAAATGACAAGAGAAACTTCCTAAAAATTTGGTTTTCTAATAATATTTATGAAGAGAGTTGGCTGTCCTTATCAATAAAAGTGGTGAATAGAAATTTACAATAATGATACAAATGCGTTTTAAAAAAAAGTATTTAATTGTGAAGAGCAATGAAAGAAAGATGGTTGACTAAATTTAGTTATCTTGATCCTAAATTAATATATCAATAGTTGAAGAAATATATATATATATGTATATATATAAGGTGATATTTGTAATGATTTAAATATTTTTAGAAGGAGAAATATAAAACTTTAGTGTTAGTAACGCTCATATAATTTTTATTTACAATTCTAATATTTAAGAATTTAAAGAAATATTTGTTAAAAATATAATTTAGAAAAAAGGTAAAAAAAATTTCTATTGTTGAATTGTGTATTAATAATATATATACATTATATCTAGATGAGTTTCAATAAATAAAATAAAAATGTCAAAACAATCAAAATGTTATATAGACATTTCATAAAGTTATAACATTTATTGGTAATAAATTTGAATCTGATAATCTAAATAAATCATTTTGTACTGTATTTATGGAAAATTGATACATTGCTTGATCATTATACAATAATTAAAAATTTAAAAGTAAAAGCTGTCTTTATACTTATTTTTTTAATTTGTAAAACGTAAGTAAATAACTAAGAATAAAATAAGACTAATATGAAATTTAAATATACCTTACAATGTTAAAGAAATAAATTTGTAAACAAATATACAATTAAAGATGATCATTTTCATTTGACAATGATAGGAATAACGATCAAACTATGGTCAAGAAAAAGATAAATAAATAAACTTCTTAAATTTAAAAAAATATTAATGTACAGTTGTATATTATTAACAATATTTCTACATCTAAACTTTTGTTTCCATGTCTCTTTTGAAAGTTTTTTGTTATATGTTCAATCTTATATTAATGATTTATTGATTGAATAGAAAGAACCTTTTGTCGAGATATTGGTAGAGATTATAAAAATATTTGTTTATCATTATATTTTGTCAGATATTATTTTATTTAAAATCATACAAACAATAGTTTAATTTATTTATATGGGAAATGGTTTTATGATGTTTTGATCTTTAATAAAATAATCATTTAGTTTTAATAAAAATCTTCTTAATTGTATGTATTCTCTATCATATATAACATTATTTCAAAACGAGTTACTCAAAGTTATTTGATAATAAGGTTTAGATAATTTATTATATATACGTTTTAAAAAACTCTTTTTAGGTTATTATTATAATCTCTTAAAACATAACATAAGTTAACAATCAATGAAATGTAATAGCTATTTTTTATATTATTGTTACATTAAATTATCATACTATTAAATAAAATAGATATCATATTATCATATATTTAATAAATATTTAATTATATTTTTTGTTTGAAAAAAATATTTTTAATACACATGTATATTTTTATACCAACTAATATGTTATATTATTTTATGTTTACTAAAATTTTATTCTTCATCATTACACATGCCTCCAATAAGTATCGTTGTTGTCCCCTTTCACTTATTTCTATATACAATATATAAAGTTGTTTTAAATAAACACAAAAAGACACATCGATATTTTGATAGATATTTATTAGTTATTATTAAAAATCAATCATATTTTAATTATTTCATTTTATCGTAACAAAATAAAAATTGTTGACTTAAGAAAACATTTCAATGACTATAACATTAAATATGTTTTTCAGTTGAATATGACTTCACCGTTGGCAGAAAATGACGAATTAGCACAGAGACATAATGATATGTTTTCCAATCAGACAAGGGATTCATTAAATCCTATATCAGAAGACAATGAAAGTTTAAGAGAACGGACAATGACTTCGAATTCCATTAGTCCTGAACAAGCATTTGCCCATATGGTAAAAGCAATGCTTGGTACAGGGTTGTTGTCGCTTCCATTAGCTTTTAAACATTCAGGTCTTTATGTAAGCTTTTATTTTATATTGTATAAATTTTTGCTTATTTTAATAGTTAGGATTAATATTAATAGTATTAATTTGTTTTGTATGCCTTTATTGTATGAGACTAGTTGTTTATGCAGCTCACTATATTTGTGCTAGAGATGGTAAAGAAATGATTGATTTTGCTAATGTTATGAGAAGTGCTGTTGAATCAGGACCAGAATGGATAAGGCATAAAGGCTATTTTGCCAAACAACTTGTTAATGTTTCAATGTTTATAGCACAACTTGGATTTTGTTGTGTTTATTTTGTATTTATGGCAGATAACATAAAAGATTTTTTTGATTTAAACTCTTCAATAAAACTGTCTAAAGGTATATGGATGCTTTTTTGTGCTATTCCTATATTAGGAATTTGTTCAATTAGAAATTTAAAATTGCTTGCTCCATTAGCGTTGGCAGCTAATTTTATATATTTATGTGCTGTAGGAATAGTAATATATTATTTCTTTTGGAATCTTAAGCCAACTTCAACAATTAATAAATGGGGTAATATTAATGATTTACCACTTTTCTTCGGAACAGTTATGTTTGCATTTGAAGGAGTATGTGTTATATTACCAATTGAAAATAGAATGGCTAAACCTAAACAATTTATAGCATGGAATGGAGTCCTGAATACTTCATCATTTGTTGTTCTCGTCATATTTTCAATCACAGGTTTTTATGGTTATTTAGCTGTTGGTGATGATATTAAAGATACTGTTACATTAAATCTTCCTAATACTCCATTTTACCAGCTTATCAAATTAATGTTTGTCTGTTGTATTATGGTGTCATATCCTTTACAATTTTATGTTCCTATGGAACGTGTAGAAAAATGGATAACCAGAAAAATTGCAGAAGAAAAGCAAGTTATGTTTATATATATTGTACGTTATTCTGGTGTATTAACAACATTATTAGTGGCTGAATTAATACCTCATTTGGCTTTATTTATTTCTCTTATCGGTGCATTTGCTGGATCATTCTTAGCATTATTTTTTCCACCAATTATTGATCTTTTAATAGCATATTCAAGATGCACTTTAGATGAAATAACATGGATAAAAAATATATTACTTATTTGTTTCGCAGTTTTAGGATTCACAACTGGAACATATTCTGCAATAGCTGATATTGTAAAAGCTTTTAATAATTAGAATTTATATTGTAAATTATTTTATTATTTGTAAATTTTTGTAATAAGTTATGTTAATATTAAGGGTTTTTTTTAAGAGTGCATAATTTATTATATAATCAAAATTTTTATTGTTTAAATATTATTTAAAAGAAAAGATCATGTAATATTCTAAATTTTTAAAGATTATAAATTAATTGGAATATAAATTTTTCTTTACGCATAATAAATGCATAAATTATAATTTTTATGATAAAAAATTAAACTATTTATCACAATAAAATAAATTAACCTCATGTTTTTTTAAATAGATGAAATAATCGTTTTTAACAAATTAATTATAATTACAAATTAAATAAATGTAAATAATTGTGTATGTAGGAAATACTTTCATATTAATAGATATCATATTCTTAAAATTATTATATACAACTATAAGGATAATAAAAAAGTATTGGTTAATAAATGGAAGACAGTAGAGTATCTTCATCTTTTTATGTACCAGATATTTTGTCTCCTAAAATATTGGTAACTGTTAAAACAGTAACAATATTAGTTGGTGGTGTTATGTTATTATTAGGTGACTTTCTACTACTTTTGGCTCATTCTCTTAATAGCAAGTTCCTAGGAAGTGATTTAGATTATGAAGCTATATCATATTATATAAATTTTGGTGGCCGACAAATATTTTATTGCATCAATTTTGGCATGATTATTATTTTTATGTTAGCCGTTTGTTGTAAAAGTAAAAATTTATCAATTGTCTACAATTGTTTCTCTGTAAGTTTGAAATAAAATTTTCTAATACAAATGCTAATATATTTAGATAATTCAAATTTTTGGAATAATTATTTGGTACATAACTTTAGTAATAGCTATTTTTGCGAGAACTATACTTGACGTTAAAGATGAACCAAGAAAAGAAAATAGAGGTCTTATTTTAATTACAATTGTATTCTCATATGAAATTATTTACCATTTTTTTTCATTTATTTTTGTAAAAGAATTCATAAAGTATTTAAGAAGATATAATCCTAAAGTTGGTTATGGTTTTAATTCTACCATTGAAATTGAGAATGAAAATATTTCTAATAATCATTTAAACTGTAAATCCTTCTTTCCAACATGTAATGATTCAATAGAATTACAAAATGTATCGTGGTTGAAATCAAATGATTATCTTATAAGAAACAATGATTTTCAATATAATAATAATGGCGTACAAAATAACACTTTGAACTACACTCAATTACTTAAGCATGATCAAAGTTTTAACTTTATTTCAGATAAAAGTGCCAACTTTCCAGTTAATACGAATATTTTTAACCTAAATAATTCAAATAGATCTTACTATAAGAGTTATGATGTTTCTTGGCAATCAGATTGTTAAATTATTTAATACAAAAATACGTTATTATTAAAGCTGACCATTTTTTTTATGTTGTCTATAAATAACTAATAATTTAATATTAATATTTACATTATCAAACATTTATATATTTTGCAGTAATTATATCACAATAAATGTTAATATATATATTCATTATATTCTTTGTAAATTATTAAATCTAAAATATTATATCTAAATTTTTTTAAGTAGGTTAGAATTTCATACAAGTCCTGACGTTTTTTCAAAACATTGTACTCTTTAATATTTTCAATTGTATTTTTTAAACACGATATTTTTTATCATATTATGTTTATATTAATGTCAACTTGTTTTCCATCAAGTACATGGAAATAATACTTGGAAGTCAGTTTTAAACAATGTTATTAAAGTATCTATAACAAGCATTTTTAAAAACAAATTAATGAAGTATAAAATTTTAATATAGTTGTAAAATATCTTGATATTGGTACTTAATTAAATTCTTTATTGCGCACAAAATATAATTCTAAAAAAATTATATTGTTGATTATTACTTAAAGTATAATAATTACTTACTCAAGATTAATTATCTTGGTTTTATAAAATACTAGATATTTACAGTATTTCCATTAATTGTCTCCTAAGATAAAAAATTTAAATGATTAAATATGTCAGAAATTGAAATAACGATTTAATCAGTTTCTCAACTATATATAACCGTAACATGAATTCTCATTAATTTTTGATATTTAACACTAATAAGTTTAGAAACTCAAAATTTTAACAAAGAAAATAATGAAGAACAGAAAGCATTTGAGAAATGCTATTAATTGATGGTATTGTTTATAAATTTTCCTTTTTATTATCCGTTAAAATATTAAGAACCTATTTTTTACAATGAATGAAAATGTTTAAAATTTAATTTTTTAACTTTAATTAAAATTGAATTCAAATTATGATCTTAGAATACATTATATAAAAAAGTGTTCGGCTATCATATGAGTATAATATTACAAGAGGTATTAATTACAAAAAATTCCAGTAAAAAAAGTAACATTCAGAAGCACAATAAAATATGTTTAAACAAAATTGCTCTTCACATAAATATCCATAAATTTGCATGAAATTGATTTTTAATAGTAAATCTTAAAATATACTGTATAAAACGAGTTTGGTTTGAAATTATCATAATGAGATAAAAATAATATAAAAATTAAAAAGTAGCATATCTCAAAATCTTTTATCATATTCCAAAAATTATATTAAAAAACAATGGAACTGGTACAAAAACTTAGTACAATGATGGAAAATTAATTATAAATCTCCAAAACATAAAATATCATTATGAATTTTGAAATATGTAGGTATTTTGGACATATCAATTTCAATTTAAGTATTAAAAATATATTAATAGCTATTAAAATTACCATTTATAAAAACAGATATAAATATTTAACAATTGAAAACAAATATATTTCTGTTAATAAAGTCAATATGTTATTTAAGTGATATATAATAAATATCTTCATATTTATTTTACATAATAATATTTGGTGTTTCTACGTTTGATGAAATGTTTTTGTGTGGAAGAACGCAGGCTCCATTTAGATATAATTCATCCTTTATGACAACATCGTCACCAATAACACAATTATTCTCAATTCTTACCCAACTTCCTACTGAACAATCTCTTCCTATAATACTTTGATTTATCCAGCTATGCGATTTTATTATACTCTTTGAAAGAATTGTACAATTTTTAAGGCAAGCACCATCTTGGATTTTAACATCTGGTCCAATTACAACATTCGGACCTATTTTACACCCGTCACCAATAATTGCCGTTTTGTCAATTAAAACATTGCCAACAACAAAATCTCCGACAGCTAATTCTTTAGAATTGTTATCATGTAAAAATTTTAGATACATAATAGTTCCTTTTAAAAAATCTTTTGGTTGACCAACATCCATCCAAAAACCTGGTAAGGTAAATGCATATAAATCATTCTTTTCCGCCATGAAAGGAAAAATATCTTTTTCGATAGACGTAGGCTTACATGGAATTCTTTCTAAAACCGATGGATTCAAAACATACATTCCTGCATTTATTTTATTACCCACATATTCTTGAGGTTTTTCAACAAATCTTTCAATTCGCCCACTACTTTCATTAAATACAACAACTCCGTATTTTGATGGTTCTTCAACTTTTGTTACTGCAATTGTTCCTTCTCTTCCATGTGATTTGTGAAAAGACAGCATTTTTTCAAAAGGAAAATCACAAATAACATCAGAGTTCAAAACAAAAAACGGTTCATTTCCAGTTAATAATTCTTTAGCTAAAGCTAATGGACCGGCAGTACCAAGAGGCTCTGATTCTAATGAAAAAACTATAGTTATTCCTAAAATTTCAGCATGTTTTTTGATCTCTTGCTCCAGTTGACTAGCACGATAAGATACTGCAAGTATTACAGTATTAACACCAGCTTTAGCCAAAGCTTCTATTTGATGAAGCATCATAGGTTTGTTGGCAAACTCTACCAATGGCTTTGGTTGTGTTAAAGTTAATGGTCTTAGACGTGTCCCATATCCACCTACTAATATTAGAGCTTTCATTTCTGAAAAACATTGTTACTAAAAATACCAAAACACATTGAAGTAGAATATTATAAAAACGACAATTTATATATTTCATTGATATTACTAACAAAGTAAGAAAAATAAATATACTAATGTTGATTTTAATCTTTCTTGACATACTAATTAAATGACATTGTTAGAATAGTTAATGAGATATTAAAAAGTCTTTCTATACAAAGGATTGAAAAAGATAGAAATTTTTCATATAATTTAGCTTCTAAATACCCTGACATTTCAAATTTTGCCCCCTCATCCAACACGTTGGAGATGTTTGGAGAGATGTTTTGGTCAGAGTCGCGATACAATTACAAATTATTAATGTCCTATCTAATAAAGGAATTTTTAGTGATATATTCATGATACCGCCTACATTTGATGTGTTATCATGGCCAGATTATTAACCATATTTAAGTTTATTCTATTTTATCTTTGGTAAAATAAAAAATTAACTTTTTAAATTTCTGATGTTTAAGAACTTCCTATTTTACTGTTATTTTAAAGTATTATTATATCTATTATTTGGTATTATATTTAATTTAATGGATTTATTATTACTTTTCAATTTTTAACATCTAAATAAATTTTAATAGGATTATTTATTTATTAAATGGTGCTTCTAATATAACAAAATAATATTGTTGGAATATTTTTACACGTTTACAAAAATTTTCTACCAAAATATCTATAAAATTTTTTAGGGTTTTAAAAGATGATATCTTTAAAATTTTTAACAATATTAATAATTTTAAAAAATTGTCTATTGTCTTCTGGTCAAAGTGTCGGCCTGGCACCAGGATTATATTGTGGTTTGAAGACATGTTATGATGTTCTTGGAATAAAGAGAGATGATTTTACAAAAACTGAACTTTCTAAGATATATAGAAATTTTGCCAAAAAGTTCCATCCTGATAGAGTAACAGGTGGGGAAGAAAAAAAACTTGCAGCAGAAAGATTTAGGGAAATTGCCACTGCATATGAAACATTAAAAGATGATGAAACAAAACAATTCTATGATCATTATTTAGATCATCCAGAGGATAGATATTATAATTACTACCAATATTATAGGATGAAAGCGGCCCCCAAAGTAGATATACGAGTTGTAGTGGCTGTTACTGTTATCCTTGTTTCTGCTTTTCAGTACTTAAGTGCAAAACAAAAGTATTCGGAAGCCATAAGTTATGCTGTAACAGTTCCTAAGTACCGACAACTTGCAACAAATATAGCTGTAGAACGAAAACTTATTTCATATGATGCAAAAGGTAAATTAATTAAAAATAAAGGTGTTGATTTTGAAAAGATAATTCGTGACATAATTGAAGAAAATATGGATATTCGTGGTGGGTATAAAAAAGAATCATTTTACGATACATTACTTGTTCAATTAATAATTTTTCCTTACACATTTGTTAAGTTATTGTTCTGGTTTGGACGATGGTACTACAAATACAATATATTGAAAGAAGAATTGGAAGAAGAGGATAAAATTTATTTGATATGTAAATATCTAAATATGACTGAAAGTCAATTTCATTGTCTCGAGGAATATGAACAAGATGAGATATTTGAACGATCTTGTTGGATTAAGGAAAATGCTCTAGAATATAAAGAGGATAAAGATAGGGAAGAAAAAGAAAAATTAATGAAATCTGCACAATACAGAAGATATAAAAGGTACATGAAAAATAATGCTGGTAATACAATCTCTTTCTTAGAAGATTAGAAGTTTTAATCATACAGAAATTTTTTCTATTTTGTTTTTATCTACTACTTTTTTAAAATTGTTAATATATTTTAAATAATTTAAAGAGTTACAAGCCTTTCATTAACTGATAATTTTTTTCGATGAATAGTAATATTACTTTCATGGTTTTATTTTTTTAATACATTCAAAAAGAGAAATAAATTTTTGATAAAGTATTATACACACTGTGTTGTTTAAAAATTATTAAAATTTAAAGCGTTTTTGTATTTTTTTTATTATATTAAATTATTGTAACATGTGGAATGTGATGTTAATTTCTATTCAAAAATTGTAATTACCTACTTATTCATAATGTATGAACATTTCACATACTTTATATATAATTCTTAAGAAAAAGTACAATGATAATTGTTTTAAAGAATAAAGTTGTCTGACTAATTTTTGTTTTAATATAAAAATAAATTATACTTCGCACAGTAAGAAGAATACTAGTTATATAAGTAGTAGAATATCACTAAATTAATTAAGAATTTATTAAAATTTAATATTTGATCTGTTGTAAAAAAAACTAACATTTTTTAGAAATTTTTGTTAAAAAGCGATAATGTTACATCATTTTTGTAATGTATTTTGTATCAAATTGTAGCGCCGAATAGAAAATACCTCATTTTTAATAATTGGTAATTTTTAAAAGATCATCAAATTACAATTAATAAAGATTTTTTACTCTGAAAAACAAAGTCATATTGGAATTGGTTTAAAAAATTTATTGAAAATATGTATTTAATTTTATAAAGATATATTTAGGCGAAACTTTTTATTGTCTCTTCAATTATATCTGCAGCTTCATTAACTTCATTTTCCTTTATAATTAAAGGTGGTGCAAATCGAATTGTATCTCCATGTGTATCCTTAGCTAGTATTCCATTGTCGCGAAGACGAAGACAAACATCCCATGCTTTAATTTCTTTATTAATTACAATAGCTTGTAATAATCCTTTTCCTCTAACTGTTGTTACCAAATTTTTAGGAAGCTTTTGTAATCTATTGAGTAAAATATTACCCATCTTCTCTGAATTTTCACATAATTTTTCTTCTATTATTACTTTTAAAGATTCTGTAGCAATCTTGCATGCTAATGGATTTCCACCAAAAGTACTTCCGTGAGTTCCTGGTTTAATACAAAGCATTATATGATCATCAGCTAAAACTGCTGAAATAGGATAAGTTCCACCACTAAGAGCTTTTCCAAGAACAACAATATCCGGACGAACATTATAATGATCAACACAAAGCATTTCTTCCAGTTCTACCAAGTCCTGTTTGAACCTCATCAGCAATAAACAAAACATTGTATTTAGTACATAATTCACGTACTTTACGCATATAATCAGGAGTTTGTGGAATGATAACTCCAGCTTCACCCTGAATAGGTTCAATCATAAAAGCTGCAATATTTTTACTAGCTTTAAATTTTTCTTCCAAAGCATCAATATTATCAAATGGTATTTTAGAAAATCCAGGAACAAATGGTCCATATTTACCATAACTCTGAGGGTCAGTTGATGCAGAAATAGCAAAAATAGATCTTCCGTGGAAATTATTTTCAGCAAAGACAACTTCTGCTTCATATTCTGGTACACCTTTTACTTCATATGCCCAACGTCTTGCTAATTTAACAGCTGATTCAGATGCCTCAACACCACTATTCATTGGTAAGACCTTATCATATTTGAAGATTTCTGTTATAAATTCAGCATATTCAGATAAAATATTATTATAAAAGGCTCTTGATGTCAAAGTAATAACAGAAGCTTGATCATGTAAAGCTTTTATTATTCTGGGATGACAATGCCCTTGATTTACAGCGGAATAACCAGAGAGAAAATCAAAATACTTTTTTCCACTAATATCCCAACAATTTACACCTAAATATTTTTAATTATAAAATAAAAAATTTATTGGTTACCTTTTCCTTTAGCAATTACAACTGGGACAGGTTTATAATTATGACACCCATATTTAGATTCTTTATCAAAATAATAATTATCATTTTTAGTAGATAAAGTACGAGAAACCAAAGTTTTACTTAATTCCTTTGAAAAATTTGGTAAACTAAGTGAAGAAATTCTCTTGCAGTTTATCATATTTTAATGACTGTTGAAAACAATTTGACTGTAAATTGATAAAATATAATGGTAATTATACAATTTATAATATGTTAATTTAATCATATATGTATGACATTTAATATAGTATACTAAATAAGTAATAAACATTAGGATAGTTCATACGCGTTGCAACTACTATTACATATTTTGATTATATAAAGTTATTTTGTTTTGAAATTAGTGTAAAGTAAAAATGATATGAAATTAACTATCTTCTACTTACAACAACAGCGGAAATATATTCGACTAATAACATCCCATTTCCTTATATACGAAATAATTTAGAAGTACAATCTAATAAAAAAAATAATCTCAAGATTACGATTTAACTATGATATGGGATAAGATAGTTTGCTAAAAATGTTTTTTAATCTTATCGAATGATCATTTAATAAGATTATTCAATCAATTATGTAAGACATGAAGTGATAAAACTGGTAAAAAAATGTATTGTATTCTATCAAATGTTAGTGATCTTAGTTTATATTTAAATTAAATAGAGAAAATTATAATTTCTTTTCAATTACTGTATCAAATTCATGTTAAAAGTTTATGATATTTCGTTGAATTTATACTCTAACAAATTAAAAATATAAATCACATATATTTTGTTAATATATCAACCTATGAAAGAACAGAAAAACTTAAGGAAATATAATTTTTATTGTATAAGGTTAATTTTAACACTAAAAATGACATAGATAGTGTAATTACAACAAAAAATCTGGAACGGAGTTTGAAGATTCTTTCAAGGTCTAAAACAAAACTTAATTTATTTACATAAAAACTTTTAAAATTACTTTTACTAAATAATCTTTAAGATGTTCATCGGTATTTGAATCATAAAATGATGTAGCATCACCATCCCTTATTCTTCCTACCCTTCCTACTCTATTAATAAATGTGTATATATTTTTTGGTAAACTGAAGTTAATAACATGATCTAAATTATGAATGTCGATTCCTCTCGCGCAAACATCTATTGTTACAATAACATCAAATTTGTTGTTTCTGAAATCTAGTAAAATTTGTTCTCTCATTTCTTGTGAGTAATCTCCGTTTATTGAACAAGCATTAAAACCTTTATAGACCAAAAATGTAGCCAAGATATGAGAAAATATTTTTTTTTCAACAAAAATAACAGTTTTTCTCATTTTTAAACCATATTCTGAAGCTATTTTCATTTCTTCTTCTAAAATTGTGCAAATTAATTTATTTTTACCAATTCTAGTTGCATTAATAATATTATGCATAACTTTTTTATTTGCTTCATTAAAACGAGAATTCGTGATATTAGCAAAACTATTTCTCAAAATTCGTCTAGCAAATTGTTCCAAATTCATGTTAAATGTTGAAGAAAACAGTGCTGTTATTCTTTCATGAATATTATTTTTGTTTATATTTAAAATAACATGTTTCATATCTTCATTAAAATCATATTCTAACAAGCGATCAGCTTCGTCATAAATTAAATATTTTACATTCTTTAGAATTAAAATATCTCTTTCTACAAAATCTCTTAATCTTCCAGGTGTACAAATTAATATATCACATCCTTCACATAAATATCTTTTGCTATAATTTATGTTGGTTTGTCCATATAATCTATTACAAAATATTTCAATACCAAAACAAAGCTTGCGAGCTTGGTCAAAAATTTGAACAACTAATTCTCTGACTGGAGCAATTATAAGAACATGTGGAGATGTTTTTTGTCTTGTAAAACCATTTTTTCAACATTGAATTAATAATTGGAACTAAGTATGCAACAGTTTTCCCTGTTCCATTTTCACTGTGTACCTTAACATCAATTCCTTTCATAATAAATGGTATTACTGCGGATTGAATTTTACGAGGGCCTGCATAACCAGCCTTTAAAATATTATTTAATAATTTATCATTAAGATTACATTCTTCCCAAGAATAGAAGTTTTTAACATCATCATCAGAAGAATATTCCACTGTAATATTATCGTCTAGCCGATTAACATTAACATAATCACTAATATCATTCTTATCTTCTTCCAATAATTCCTTAAAATCACGAACAATCGGAACATAACTTGAACCTAATGTCTTATCTTTAAATTTTTGATGATTGTAAGTTGTGCCTTGTTTCTCCAAAATGTAGTTTTCGCTAGCAAAATCATAAACTTTGCTCTCAGGGTTAACAAAATGTTTTAATTTTTGGTTTCCATTGACAATATCTATACTCTTATAATTTTCAAAATGATTATTAGTACAATTTGACTGTTCATTTTTGGAAATTAAATTATGTTGATCCAATTCATAGGTAGAATGAAAATCTTTATCCACATTAAAAACTTCAATGCCAGTTAAAATTGAATTTTTGTTTGAATTATCAGATGTTCTTTCATGTTCATCTATTGAAGAAGTGCTGTCTGTTGTTAAATTATCAATAATATTTATTATATTATTAATATTAGAATAATCTTTCAAAGTTTCATTGGTAATTTGATCTTCCTCACCATTTTCAACAATCATAAAATTATTAATTGAGGATTCAGTAGAAAACATAGATTTTTGTTTTTCTATTATCTCACCAAAATTTTTATTTATTTTCTCAATAATTCTTAAATTTTCTATCGATGATAAAACAGATATAACATCTAATTTATTGTTTGTTTCGTAAATTATCTTATTACTATCATTGTTAGATTCAAGATTGATGGTCTCCTGTAATGAAATATTTTCATACGAAGATTCATCATTAATTCCAAGTAAATCTTTTAATCCAAATTCGGACATTATTAAGTAATATTTTATTCGGTATTAAAAATTGTTACCTTAATCGTAAAACCCTGGAATTTAAAACATAATAATATTTTATAAAGTGCTTTATAAAAAATTTATGTTAAATTGTGTTATAGTTTAAAAAAATATAGTTTAAGTGTAATGTTTAGTAAAAATCCCAAGGAAGAAAATTTGTACTTTATAGGAATACTTAGAAAAAAGAATAAAATTAAAATATAAAATATGAAAATGTAATTAACTCTAATAACAAAGACAGAAGTAGTTGAGTAGCTTAAAAAATAATGTCTATAGATCATTTTTATTAAATTGTCTCATGCACGTTTACATTTTTCAGCTGTTCATTTTTTGATAGTCAATGTACTTTGATTACTTTTTGATCTATTCTTTTCCCATTGACGACAGTAGCCATTTTTGAGGGAAAAAAATTATATGAGACTATACTAGTTCATTAATAATGTTATGTGATTTTATATAGCTTTTGGTTTCTGCTCATCTTTGGCAACGAGATCCTCAATGGAAAAACAAATTTTATTTGGGACATATAAAACAGTTGTTTTCTTTTTATTAACTGTTTTAGAAGAATGATATCTAATAAAACACCTAAAAATAATTGTAACGTCCTTGTCATAAATATAGACTTTCTTTTTTGAATGCATAATACATCTAACTGTTAGATGAAAACTTTCCTTCAGAATAGATCATTGACATATTTTATATAATTTATAGATATATTACCAACAAATTTATTTTATTGTTATTTATTTTTTATATAAGAGTAGTTGTTTTTTTAACGCATTATAACAATAAAATGATGAGCAATACAGTTCTTAAATATAGCAAAATATAATCTTTGACACTTTTATTCAAATCTAGATATGTTCAACAAAAGTTTTTACAATAAAAGTAATGAAGCAAATTAAAATTTAATAAATTTCTTATTTCTTAATGAAGTAAATTTCGTGAAATAATTTTTCCTACATGAAATTTAATTTTATTCAAAATAAATTAATGATATTTCTTCTAAATGTTTGAGATGTTTTAAGACTAAATTATTGTCGATTGAAAAAATCTTTATAACAAATTTTTACACCTACAATATTTCAATAAATAAATTATTACTTCTTTTTAAATATACTTTACACTTCTTTTATAAATCTAAATTTAGTGGTTAATAGTGGTTAATTTATGTTGCGCAAGTTTAATTTTTTTGATAATTAAATAGTTTATCTTCAAAAATTTAGTTAAACATATCAAAAAGAGTTTCATCTTTAAAAGGTAAGTTTTTAACAGTAATTTACGGCTTACAATAATTTTCTAAATCGGTACTTGCACATGTAAATAAAATATTGATGTTTTATTTTAAATAAGTATGATTGAATTCAAATTCGACATTTTTTTATAAAAGTATACTTGATGCATAATTTTTATTGTAGATTTTTATTTTAATGATATTACGTTTAATGAGAATTAGAATTTTATTTATTTTTGTCCAGCATTTTTTGAGAAACAATACAATTTACTAATTTACATAATAATCTTTTAGTAAAATTTTGTAAAGAACTATAGTCATAAGTAATATATGATCAAGCAAAATTATAAAAATTAATATAATAATATAATAAGTACAACACACTTTTTTATTTAAGGAATATAAAATTTGATTATTTTGAAATTTTCGCTTTATAAAGATTAGAATGTAACATTGTTCATAAGAAAACCACTTAATGACTGAAGATTATCTATATAAAAGAAAAGTTATAAGGTTTAAAATAAATTGGAATTATATTTAATGGAACATTTGATAGTTTTAAAATAGAATAAATTTTAATATTTTATTATGTGTTGTTAGTAAATTACATGTAAATTAGTCAACATATATCAAATAAAACAATTTTATTTACAAAGTTAATACTTTTAAAAAAAAGTTGGTGCCGAATTAATTTTTCTATAAAATTAGTTAATAATAATTTTGCGGAAAAACAAATTTTAATTATTTATTTTCGTTATTCTTCCCATTCCTAAATTTACGCTCATACATACAGGTAAAACTAATGGACATGTTAAGACTAACTTTGTACCTGGACGTTTGTCTTCATTAATAGTTAAAAGAAATCCAATTAATTCTTTCATTCTTGAAGATAAATGACTTCCAAATTCATTATGTCTACCCTAAAAAATTATAATTTAGTAATTCTTATATCTTATTAAAAATTATTTATTTACCTGTGTTATTTTCATCACAATAGAAGGTAATGATTCACCATCAAATGCTCGTGTTAAATGAGTTAATTCATACAAAATACATCCTAGAGACCACATATCACTTTTTTGATTATATTGTCTTCCTAAAAATTTTAATAGTTTAAAAATAATTAAGCCAACCTTCACAAATTTCAGGAGATAAGTAGTTCGGCGTTCCAACAACTGTAGAAGCTACGCTTTTAGTATTTAATTGTTTTGAAATACCAAAATCACTTAATTTAACAATTGTTTTTTTTTTATTCATTAAAATATTTTGTGTTTTTAAGTCTCTGTGAAGAATAAATTTATTATGCAAATAATCAACTGCCATTGTAATTTGTGTAAAATAATTTAGTGCAACCTCTTCTTTTAGTAAAACACCATTCTGATCTTGTAAAAATTTTGATAATGTTCCTCCTTCAGCATATTCCATAACAATGCTTAACGCTCCATCCGAAGAAAAATATTCAATATATCCAATTATATTAGGGTGATGTAATTCTGATAAAATCTTAACCTCACCTTAAATAAGGAATTTTTTACTATACAAAAACAACAATATATAATAACTTACTCATTATACTAGCTTCTTCGTTATTTTTTAATCCTAATGTTGAAACAGCCTTGACGATAACTTTTTGTCTGGATATATCTTTTTTTTTACGACAAAGCCAACAAATACCGTGAGCGCCCCTGCCTGCAACTGCTATCTTTTCATATTCTTCCATTTAAATCTAGAAATTTTTAACATTATAAAAAATATAATCAATTTTTTAATTTAATACAAACATAGTTATATATATAGCTAATTTATCATTTCTGATGTCATTTAAAAAACAAAAAAGAAGAAGGAGAATATATTGGAAGTAAAATTGCTGTCACTATAATTTTGATTAACGTATTTGTCATTCCATATTTATATTAGATATTATTTATAAGTTTGTCTTTCGATTGTTTAAAACAAATTTAATGATAATCTTAATCTCATAGTTTTAGATTTAATTTTTCGTTGAACGATGTAATATTAAAGACTATTTGTAAATAGGTTTATTTTAAAAACCTTTTATTCAAATTCGAAGACAACTAGAAATAAAAAATTGAGTTCCTTTCATAATAATACGTTATCAAATTTTTATCATTCTGTAAGTGTTCTACTGTTTAGACACAAATTTTATAAACAATTCAAAAAATTGTACACATAAATTCCTAAAAAAAGTATAAAATATTTATGTTATTCAGTATCATGATAAGATAAAATTACACAGTATAAATTGTTATTGACAAATAGATGAATTAGTTTAGAAATTTATTAACTGATCTAAACAATATTTATGGGAGAAAATACTATTTGTTCTCCCTATTATTAATAAAATATATTTAGATGTTTAAATTTATCAAAAAAGATCAAAAACAAGTATTTTAATAGTATTTACAGGTAAATTTGCTTGCCATTAAATTATAGATAATAAAACTTCAAATAAACTAAACTTTACTTAAAATTAGTTATAACGAAAATTTGAAATGGAATTTTAATTAACTGATGAAATTTATTTCTTTAAAATATTTATAAATATAATGTATTTACCTACGCCTACTTTTTTAATACTACTACAACATTCTTTATCAAAATATTATTTTACTAAATTAATGGTCATTCAAAAAATTACAATTTTACATTGTAAAAGTGATATATTTAAAGTTAATAAAAATAAAGTATTTATTTATTTTCCTTCGTGAATTTATAATTTTATGAAGAAAAATACAATAAAAAATATATTAATAATATCATGTTAATTTTATAAAAACTATTAATTGCACCCAAATAGTTGATTTTTTCTCAATAATGCCTTAGGCACATCGTAGCTTTGGTCATTACTTTTCTAAAATTTGCAGTTAACATTTTGTTTTGTATAAAGTATAACAATTGTAGCAAAATAATCAAATGTATACAGCAACGATTAATTAATATTCTTATAATTTGTTTTAATTTTAAATTCGAAGACCGAATTATTTCTTATGAATACAAAATTTCGATTATTTAAAAAAAATATATACTTAATATTTAAAAATACATATATATGTATTGTAGCCATATCTCAATCGGTCAATATAATTCTATTAAAATATTCTATCTTTTTTTTTATAAATTACGAAAAATATATTTGATATGATTTATGGGAAAGAATTTATCTTAAAATATGATATATAATATTTCTTATACACTTTTTATATTTGATATTATACCAATGTTAACTTTTTTCTGCTAAACAGTAAAAGGATAAAATGAATTTCTGAAAGTAGTTTATAGGCTATTGCATTCAATTTTTATCAAAAAATTTTAAAGAAATAGACAAATACATACAACCCTATCGAAAACAAGTTTAGTAAGGTTAAAGCGCAAACACTAAAGAGTGCTCATATCGATTCTGTTTGTTTAAGTATAAACTGATGATAACAGTACTATTTAAAAAATTACCAACCGTTGGATGGCAAAACTGTTAAATTATCTTTTTAGTAATTTCGATTATTTTGTGTAATTTAATCCTTCAATTCTTTTGGTAGAGCGTTTACTAGAAAGACTAAAGATAGATGTAATGACAATAATTAATTATTAACATTTTTTTATCAGAATAATTAATGATGAAATATTATTTTTTCTTTAATTTAGATAATACATTCTTAATTTATATATTCACGTGGTATAATATTGAAACAATTTTAAACTATAGTACTAAAAAGAAAATTTTATTTTGTTCTTTAAAATTTATAAAATCCGATATATCATATATATCATTAAAATGGGTAATAAAGATTCTTATTTAATACGATCTTCTGATAGTAAAAATGATTCTGATATTCCTATCAAATATGAAGAAGCTGTTGAAATTTGTAAGTTTATAAAATTAATGGTAATTTTTTTATTTAATTATAGTAACTGATGTAGAATTTCATAGACTAGAAGCAATATGGAGTCATCGAAAGCAGATGAATGAATTTGATTTTTGTAGAGAGCTTTTCAAAAACACAAAAATTCCTAGAAATTTCCAATCGTTGATATACCACAAATTTTGTTTGGACGACGATGTAATAACTTTTGAATCACTAGTTATTTCAATTGTTATTTTAACAAAAGGTGATTTAGCTATGAAGAAGAAATTTTTACCCGAAGTTAATGAAAGATTTTTTAATATATTTTCTAATGATTCAACTATGATGGATAGGGAAATCACTTTAAATCATAACTTATATGAAGTATTATCAGGTGTAACACATTTTACAGAAGATGAAATTGGACAATTAAATAACTTCTTCTATGATATTTGTACGATTCAAAAAAGTAAAATCAATTTTGATAAATTCAAAATGATATGTAATGGATCTCTGACACCATCTCAAGTAAAATTATTGTTTAAAGCATATGATTCTAATGAAGATAATCATATTGATTTTAAAGAATTTTTATGTGCTTTATCAGCGTCTTGTAGAGGACCACCAGTGGAAAGAATTAAATTTGTTTTACAAATGTGGGATAGAGATAAAGACAATAATTTTAGTGAAGAAACCATATATAATATTTATAATGAATTAGATATTGAAGAAAAAGATAGAACATTAAAAATTGAGAATGGTAAAGTTTCTCTATACGATGTTGTTTGTTGGGCAAATGGAGTAAAAAAAGTTGAAGGATTTTTAGAACTTTTAAAACAAAACTCGTATGTATGCTTTGGTTTGCCATTACAAACAAAAGAAGAAGAATTTTTGATTTTAGAGGGATATAGAAATTCTTTTAAAAGAACAAAAAATACTGAATTATATGTTATTTCTCATAAATGGTGGAATAAAATGATTGTTGGAATATCAAGAAATAATCATGAAATTGAACCAATTGTTGGTGGAGAATGTCTTGTAGAAAATAATTTTCCATATGATTGGATGTATAGTTACGAGGGACGTCAAATGATCGGACCGATTTTAAAACAAAACATTATTGAAAACGTTGATTATGTATTAGTAGATAAAGCGCTTTTTTTATTTTTAAGGAAAAAATATGGTATTTATGATAACGAAATCAGACGGTATTGTGATAATAATGGAATAGTTGATTTATATCCACCTTTATTGTTAATTCATTGTCATAAAGGGTATGAAAAAAAACCATGGTTTTGGAGCTTATATCCAAAAACTTTACCAATAAAGGTTTTGAAAAATGATGCACAAGAAGGATTTGAAATTGATGATTCAAATGCTATAAGACTTTGGTTAATGCCGGAAATGATACTTTTAGATAATGAAGATATAACACTAGAAAAATTTATTGATGATAGGAATTACCTAAAAATTCTTCTTGAAATAAGAAATCGTGATATGTCATGGCCAGAGGAAATGATTGAATTTTTCAATACAACAAATGAATCATCTATATCAAATAGAGATGGATATACATCATCTGTATCTTTAGCAAATAAAAATTTACTTTCTATTGAAAAGAAAACATTAGGAATTGTTGGGTTAGCGAATCTCGGTAATTCATGTTATATGAATTCTGTATTACAATGTCTTATTCGTACAGATATTATTACTGATTTTATTATTAAACGTTTAGACGAAGATGTTGAAGATAATTCTTTAGTAACAGCTTTTGGTCGATTTTTATGTGAAGTATTCGCAAGAGAAAATCATAAATTCACTCCAGGTGAACTAAAAAATATGATTACAACTAAATGTCCCATGTTTGCTGATCAAAATCAGCAAGATGCAAATGAATTTTTGTCATGTTTTTTAAATACAATTAGTGAAGAATTAGCAACTGCAAATAATGAAAAAGGTATCTTACCCGAGACTACCTATTTATCAAATACTCCTGCAGATTTAGAATGGAAAAAGCAATTAAAAAGAGAGTTTTCAATTATAACATTGCAAATTTGTGGACAATTGAAATCATCATTAACTTGTCAATCATGCTTTAATGTCTCTGAAACATTTGAACCCTTTACATTCCTACAATTACCAATTCCAGATAATGACTTACTTTTGCTAACAATTATTGTAATTCCACAAAATGGGAAAGTACCAATAAGAATGTCATGGTCCTTACCCGGACATATGAAACTTCCATATATAAAATCATTGATAAAAAATAAAACCGGTATTGTTGAAACCTCAATATTTTTTACAATCTTGGATTCAAATTTTAAACTTAAACAAAATATATTTGAAAAATTAAATAATGAAAACGTAGAAGTTAAATCATTATGTTCATTGAAAGAATGTAATATTATTGCCTTCGAAATTGTTCCTGAGTCAACTGATTCTTGTCCAGTTTTTGCACTTAATAGAAATGATCATTTTAATGATGTTTATATCATAAAGGCTATTGATGGTATAACAAGTTATTTTTTTGGAATGCCATTAGTCTTTCAATATCGGCCATCCATAACTCGAGTTTCTGATTTTTATAGAGATGTTTACAATAAATTATCACAATATTATTTAAAAGATGGTAATAAAAACAGTACACATAATAGAGCAGTTGATGCAAGTGAAAATTTAAAAGGTAGATATCCTTTTGAAATTGTAGCTGTAGACAATTCCTTTGAATGGTGTGCATTTTGTGATTGGACAAAATTCTGTAGAGGTTGTAATTTAGAAGAACTGGGGGAATTTCTCTCTATAAATGTTAGAAATATAGCAATTCATTGGAAACCTTCATCTTTATATCTTAATTATCAATCAGTGATGGATTTGATGTGTATAGATGATGATTCTGTAAAAAGAGAAAAAGAAGAATATAAAAAACCTGTAAGCTTAACAACATGCTTAAATGATTTTGTAAAACCTGAAATATTGGATGATAACTTAATGTGTAGTTTTTGTGATAAGAAAACAAAAATGGAAAAGAAATTTCAAATTCAAAGAGAACCAAATATTCTTATTGTAAATTTAAAAAGATTTGTATATATTCCTTCAAGTGGATGGGTTAAATCAAGAAAAGCTATTGAGGTACCATTTAATAATTTTACTATTCTTTCAAATGGATATAATTATGAATGTTATGCCATTGTAAATCACTATGGTGCAATTGGTGGTGGTCATTATACTGCATACACAAAAGTTAGTAATAAATGGTACCTATTTGATGATAGTTCATATAATGCTGTAAATATTGAGGATGTTGATGTAAAAAATGCATACATGATATTTTATAAAAAACAAGAGTAGATATTTATGTTATAATAATAAATAATTTTATTTATAATTTATTTATCTTAAAAGTGCTTCAAATGACTATGTTTATTAAATAGGTATATTTTAAATAAACATTATTTATTTTAAGACTGTTAACATTTACTATGAACGTCAGAAAAAAACGATTTTTTGGTGTGAGGCTTATTGGAAAAGTAAATTCTAAGTTGATTAATTTAAAGATGGTTAGTTATATCAGATGAAGGAAGAAATTTAAATTTTTAAATGATTGATTCCTTGTATAGAAATGTTTGACTAGATAAACAAACAACAAGATTTTAATGCTTTTTTATATGTTAAGGAGCATAATTGCTTTTTCTTATATTAATCAGTGTCGTTTTTTAAAAATGATTTTTTTTTGTTTTAACGATATATAAATTCATACGAAGACAAATTTAATATAGAAGATCTAATTGTTTCTGATAAATAATGCAACAATATTATATGTATTTGTCAGATGAATCAAACGACGATTATTAAGAATTATTATTCAGTAATTATTCATGAAATGTAAGAAAATAGTATTATTTTAAGAGTCAACATGGAAAATTTCTGAAATAAATTAATAAAAAATACTAATAATGTATTTTAGATAAATAAATGTATTTTTGTAGAGAAAGTAATTATAATATTTGTGGTAGCCCAATAATAAGGTATTTCAATTCAAATAGTGGACCTGATTTTTGATTAATTATTTTATTTTTATACATTAAAAATCAAATGATTGATAAAAATATTTAGTGAGTAAGATCAATTCAAAGGGCACTTACTTTATGATTCTTAATAATATTTATTCAACGAAATAACTGGCCTAGTAGAACTTATGAATTAGTTTTTATTCATTTACATGTAAAAAATATCTAATGGCACATTTAGATCATTCGAACAAGTATTTGAAAAGGAAAATCAAGTAAAATTATTCTTTGATCTTATAATTATATAATAAATTTAGAATTAGAATGCTTTTAATTTGAAAATGCAAGCAGTAATATAGATACTTGTAATGTATATATTTTAACGAATCATTATTTCGTTCAAAATTTCCTAATTAAATTTAAACGGCGTTGTTAAAAAAGCGAATATAAATAATTCTGCAACAAGAATTGATTTTACAACGTTTAATACAAACAACACCTAATACAATATAAATAGTAAAGTAATTTTAATTAAATTGTTAATAATAATTCTCTAACTACTTATATTATAAAAATTATGAAATATTTTTCAAAAACCTAATACAATCTACTCTTATGATAATCTTAAATGAATAATTTGGCGAAAATATCACACATTTGTAAATTTTCCTTAGCAAAGTGAAGGAGAAATTTTACCAAATTTTTTAAACATAAATATTACTGTATTTGAAATTCATACGTTAATTTTATTCAATTTTAAGTATTATTGAAATATCATCTTTATATGGAAATACCATTTCCATGGTTGGTTTTTCCATTTCAATTCGTTCCCTTTTACATTATGTTCCAAAAAGAATTAATTTATTTGATCCTTTATGATCATGTTTACAATATAATAACAACAACAAGGAAAAAAATAATGAAGATAAAGTAGTAAAAACATGTATCAATTCAAAATTAAAATTGTTAATATAAAATATCAGGAACGAAAATATGCTAAATATTTCAAAAATCATTTAAGATATAATATAAAAATTTGTAGGGAAATCTATTAATTCTAGTGGGCATTATTTTGCTATAGACCTTCAATCAAAAACTTATGTAATAATTTAAACATAGAAGAAGAATGTATACCTACTAAGAATGTTAACGGCAACGACAAGAAATTGAATTTTATTTACAAACAACCATATAATCATGTCGTAACGGTTTTTTTTTTTGAAAAGTTTGATACTCTAGACCATAAACCTATTTGTACTTATTTTTAAAACAAATGGCAAACAATTTATTATTGTAAAACAAATTCTTATATTATATTTTATAGAAGGAGAAGTGTTTAATTTTTTTCATTTGTTTAAATTCAAACAAAATTTAAACAGCTATATTTATAATTATATTTTTTAAACACCAACAAATAGACTATTTGTTAATATTTGTGAAAGTTTTATTTAATTAGCATATTATAAAAAATACATTAAATCACAGTTTAAGTTCTAAAGTAATTTTATATTTGGGAACTTTAGCTTAATTTACTATCTACACTTATAATATCAATATCATCAATTAAAATAAAAAGTTAAAGCATTAATATCAAATTAATTACATTGTTTTTAACTCTTCCCCTTATCACAATAAAGATGTTGGGATAGTGAAAGAGAAAGAAGATCAAGTAGTTTGCTAGAAACTTTATTTTAAAATTTTTTTATTCATATTGGTTTATAAATAAATATGTTAATTATATATATATATATATATATATATATATCTCTAGAATATCACATTTTCCATATAAGGTTACTACAATTGTACTATCAAAATAATATTTTTTTAAATTTATCTTAAACATTAAATCTTTTAATTCTAGTATAGTTGATATAGAATTTTGATTTTATTACATTATTCTATTATTTTAAACTATGTATGACATCAATTATGATAAATCAATCCCTTAAAGAGTCTAATTTCTTAAGTCTTCTTATGGTGGCAGGCCTATTTAAGGTGTAGTCAAACCTCCTACTACATGTATCTCAGCAGATACATGCTAGCTGGTTCCCAACACCCGAACCGAGATGATCACCTAATGAAGAAGGATGTTAGAACATGCGTGCTCGATCAGAATAATACAATAAAATTACACATGAACAATAATAATAATCTTTTATATTTAATAAACGAAAGATAATAATTTATTATTAGTTAATTATATGTCCTTTCGGAGTCTGGTGTGTTATTCAGCACTTCTGATTTCTTCTTAACTTCACCAAACTAAATCAAATTGATTTTTCTTGATTTATTTACTTCTTAAATACTACTTTTTCTTCTCCTCTTCTTATTAAAATTCTTCTTAGTTTAAAAGAGGATGTTTTTTCTTTCTTTCAGATGTTTGTTAAGTAAATGTACAGATTTATATAAAATATTATTCAAATCTGCACATAATACTTATTTCATTTATCCGTTCTTTTCTTATTACTTGACTTGATTATTTGGAACATATATATATATATATACATATACTAATATTTATTCATATATGTAATATATTATATATTTTATTTTTTTCTTATTCCTAATGCGGGGCATTACGAATTGTTCAGTTCAGCTTCAAATCCTTTTTTTATTAAAAATTGATTTTAAAAAATACACATTCTAATGTAAATTTTTTGACATTTGTAAATCACTACCAATAAATCAAATATTACTAGAAATATTTTCAAAACAATTTTAATTCATTCACTATTGACTTTCTATAAAATTTGCTTTAAAATAATTCATTTTTATATACTCAATTAGTTAAAAATGATATAAATATTAAAGGTAATAAAATATATTAAAAAATTCCATAAAAGTTACCAATATAATTCGTACTTTAAGATGTGATATATTACTAAAATCTTTCATATTTTTTTATATTTCATTAAATGAATTATTAATTTAAATATTTGAATAAAGTTCTAACGTCTCTCAAAAACTTCATTAACAAACAATAAAGAATATTATATGGAAGAACACTTTTATATTATCTTGAATATATAAATATAGAAAAATAGAAAGATGATTTTGTATCATATAATAGTTTGAATTTTAAAAACTAAATCATGTATTTAAAATACTTTTTAATAACAATTGTTATTGTAATTTCATAGAATTTCGACTACTCTGTTCCCATAATGCGTCTTTTTAGTTGTAAAAAACCACAATTAAGTCTTTGCAAATAAAATTTAATTTATATTGTAAGGTTTTAATGTTATTAATATTATAATTTTTTATCTTATTTACCAATATTTCATCCCTTCTGTAGTATTATTGTACCGTCTTGTTAATTTTGTGAATAAAAAATTATTTTTTAAAGTGTGCGGTTAAAATATAATGGATAAATTTTAGAGTACTACACTTTATATATTTTAAAAGAATTTGACGGTCTCTAAAATTCATTAAAAATTAATTTATTTGTTTAATATTTTTTTCTGTAATCCTGAACAATAAATTACTGAAAAAATAGAATTTACGATTTTTTTAGAGGACCTTTGATTACTAAAAAAATTTTGTTAATGATATTTACATAGTACTATTCTATAGTAAAAAATTATCGGTTTGGAGCACTTGTAAATGGTAAAAATTAACTAGTAGTCAATTAAAAATATATTTTGCATTGAATTAACAATTTACCAAATAGAAACATATTAATTTATTGAATTAATATTCAGTATAAAGTACCAAACAAATTTAAAATAAAAAATTGCACTTTATAACAATATTTGTGTAAATTTATAGCAATACTATTTTATTTATAAAGAAAGTTAAACATATAAAAAGTAGACAAAGATTAATTAAAATGGATCATGAAAAATAATCACTTAAAATAGAAATTTTTATTGTTTGAATAATAAATATATTTTTTAGATACAATTTTTTTATTTATACAACAGAATGATTTGTAACGCCTTGAGAATTTGTAAATTTACCAAAAAATGATGTCCTTACATATTGTCTTGTACACCAAATTCTAAAAGTTACTTCACTATCTGTGGGTCTGTAAATCGAAGCACTATCGGCTGTTGTAATAGATGCTTTTTTACTCTTCCTTACTTTCTTACTTCTTCTATTCACATTTCTTATTTTCCATGGACAACAACATGTAATAAAATGTTGTCCTAATACATAAAGCATCATTCTTAATTTTCGTCTTATTACTGGTGTTCGAACTGATACCAGCAATGGATTTAATAAAGGATCAACAAAAGATGCTATTCTCATTACTTGGTACCATCTAGCAAAATCAGCTACTTCATCTGGATTTTCTAACCAAAAAACGGATATCTCAATAATTGTTTGCCCTAATACAGATATAAAAAATGCTGAAATTGATAGTAGAAGAGTATTAAATAATGTTTCCCTTCTTTTATGGGGGAGAACCATCGTTGTGCTGGTGAATTTTTAAAACACCATTTTGATGTCTAACCTTCCAATGATAAAATAATGTAACTACAAAAACAATTAGTGCTACAAAAAGAAAAATTAATGTAAATAGTGTATGGCCTCTTAAAAGATATACACCGAATCTATGATATGGTTCAACTCTATCACATCTTTGCCCAATGTCATTATAATGTGAAGAATGGCGATCTTTATTAGTACATTCAAATTCATATCTTCTATAACTAGAACTAACACCATCTAATAAATTATCTAAATATGTAATTGCCGAAATTTGAAGAAGAGAAAAAATAATATGGGTAATTATAAGAAATATCCAAACTAGTGAAAAAACTGTAATAACACAAAATTTTGAGAGTCTTATTGCTTTTCCGGACATTGATTTAGAAATTACAACGAGAACAAGAACTAAAAGATGAGTTAATCCTAATAATGAACCATTTTGAGATAATGAAAAAAGTGTTTCTTGAACTAAATGTTTGTAAAATTGACTTGGTGCAAATAAATGTGATTGCAAAGTTTCAGCAATAGCATATGCTGCAGATTTCTCTTCACCAATAGTTGTATCGGATAAAGGTGCATACGGATTTTCCGAAAGTAGATCTGAAAAAAGTATGCCAAATGATGATACAAATAGGAAATTTGAAAAAAGAATATTAAAAATAAATAGAATAGTTGCTGTTGATAGGTGAGATTGTGTTTGATATAATAAAATAGATAAGCATAAAGTATTGAAGATAACTAAAATTAAAAGACATATTTCAACATAAACACCAATTAATGCTTGACTACCAATATTTTGATAATTTTTTGATTCAATTAGATCAAAATATATACTATCTGTTGTGTTACAATCTTCATTATAATCATCAGATGTTTCTATAAAAATGTCATCATTGGTTGTTTGGTTTAAATATAATAATCCGTTTTGTAATATTTCTTCTTCAAACATATGATTAACCTTCTTATCAATTTTATTACATTTCATAACCTTTTCAATTTCTCTATAAACTGTCATAGCTGCTAAACTAAAATGTTGAAGTAGAAGCCTTGTTTTTAACATCAAATGTGGTAGTATGCTCTTTCCTCGAATAGTACTTGTTAGATGTGCGCTTAATGAATTCATGAATATATTATCTTCTGTTAATGATTGGCCAAAACCTTTATAAAGAAATTGATTATGATTTATAAAAAATTCTTGCGGTGTGTCACAATTTCTTGCAAATCGTTGAAAGAAAATATTTACTCTAATCATACCTCCTCGAATATTGCATATATTCATAACGCTTTTCATAAAATCTGTTTTATTCATAACATGGCATCTTTCATACATTTCATTATATAAGGCAACCACTTTTTGACATATTAATCTATACATAAATCCTATTTATTTTTGTATATATACCATAAAACCTACTTTCTATCTTCATTACGCCTTTCAAATAGAATACGAAAAATATCAGCATAAAACTGTAGCTGATAAACACCAATATCATCTGTTTTTTGGCAAACCAATGCAAAACCAGCTTTTAAAAAATTGTAGTGAAAATTACTATTGTACTTTTCTCTCGAAAATCTTGACTTTATTTTTCTTATAACATTACAACTCTGTAAACTTGTTATTAACCATATTAATCCTTCATATTTTGGATTTATCTTTGTTTCATTATTATTCATGCATATTTGATGAGTATCATTTGATTGAAACAAGTACGTCATCTAAATTCAATTAAGAAATTATATAAAATTTAAAATTATTGTTGTTTATTTGGAAGATACAATTATTTTATAAACATACCGCTCCATGCATTCTATCAGTGTATATGAATTTGTGATTATTATCAGTACATAGCAAAGCTAACTGATGTGAATTATTAAATGGTGGCATCCATTGTTCAGTTGGCAATGATTCAATGAGATTAATGATTTGTAGAAACATAATTATTAAGAAAAAAAGTGATAAGAAGTACATTTTAATATATGAACTGGTAATTTTTATATACTAAAATAATTGTTTAAAAGTCACAAATCAATTATATGAATTTCTTTCATTTATTAATAATATTTTATTAAGCCTTAAAATATTATTTATTAAGGAGATTATAAGGAAAATTGAAATTAAAATACAAGCATCAATAGTATTTTAATATAATTTTACAATATGTCAATCCAAATAGACAATTTCAATCATGGATTTGTGTCTCAATGACAAAATGAAGAAAATACTATTTCAATTTGAATCATTGAATTGAGAATGAATGTTATAGATAATAATGCTAATTGTTAAGTATGTCATGTTGTATTGTCTTATATATTTCCTGATATTTGCCAAAAGAATGTTAAATGACTTTATTTTAAAAAAAGTAGAAAATAGATATATTTACGCCAAAATTATTTTGAATTATTTTTTATCCCAAAACAAAAATTAGGAATGTAAAAAAATACTTAATGTCTTATTCATGTTTTAACAATAAAAAATAAAAAGCATTTAAAATATAAAAAAAAATTTAACGATCCCTTGTTTAATTGAAATATTATTGTCTCATTATATCAAAATATTTTTGTAAATAATATTTGTAATTGTTTCACTTTATCATAACCTAGAATTACATTTTCAAGTACATTTCAAGTATTCTTTTGTTATGGTCAATCATATTTAAAATCAACATTATATTCCAATAACCAGGATACCAAGTATTTGTAACAAACAAACTTTCTTCGAGTTTTATTTGTTAATAGACTTGAACATCTGTGCCAAGAAGTGTCAGGAACATCTCTAGAAAATATTCATAATTTCTTTATTCAATCATTTTTTTATCATAATTCAAAATGTCCAAAATTAACCATTATACTTTTATTATCAACAAAATTAGTATGATTTTGTAATGTTTGCATAGGAATAATGTGATTTAATATGGTTACAAAAAGCAATAAATAAATTCATTTGAATGAGTTGGTAAAAGAGGTACGTGTGATCTTAGACTATTCTGAAAAGTACTTTATTCTTTTAAAATTTGTTTACTGGCACATATTTATTATTAGTTAGGTAGGAAAAATCATATTGAAATGTTTTATATATGTTCTAAAATATCAGTATAATTTACAGTATTTATGTATGTTGATTATGATCTCCAATTTTTAACGTCTAATTCATTTTATTACTCTTACATATAATAGTAAATAAAAAATATCAATATAAGTTATGTATAAAGATATTTCTAATTATCTTATTTACCTAACAATGAAGGATAGTATGATATGTATAGTAATAATAATGAGATAAGTTTATTCTGGATATATGTAAAGATATGTTCTACAATAAAATAAGATCTATCAAAACTCTTAACATAGATCTTTTAATATTTTCAAAATTTATGTAAACATTAAATTGAACTTTATCTACTTCCGTGTTACATTCAGACATAAATAGTCTTACATATATCCAGAATTATTTGATTAAGGTATTAAAATTTTTGCAAGAATCAAAAAAGTACGTTCTAGTCGGTAACAAGTAACACGAATTTTGTTGTGTCTAAAAATAATTTTTACCTTAAGATAATATTCTTTAAATAATATATATTTTAAAGGTAAAACAAAAAGTTGCTGACACAATAAAGCAATTGACAATTATTAAAAAGCTTTTACATTTTATTTATAAAAATAAATGGCTATTATTTTGTCCTTATCAGGTACAGGCGGTCAAAGAGTAAAAATAGAGATTACAGTCATATATGCTTGAAGAATATGAACATAAAAGATTGGAAGACATTAATGATTCATATCATTTTAATATTATTTTATATACTACATAAAAGCATAGTTAATGATAAAAAATTTTGTATTGTGGCAGAAAATGAATCTTTGTAAACTTCTAATTATATTTTATTCCCTATTTTTATTTTACACTATATAATGAAATTTTTTTATTATTATTATATGAAAGAACTAATTTAAACGATTAATTTTCTTCATATGCATCGTACTCATATATCTAACGCAGTATAAGCTGTTGGTCATTTGTTTATTATATAATTCAGAAAACGTCACAAGCCACTGTACTTATTCTATTTGCAGAATCGTTTATTTCCTTTACTCATCAACTGTTTGCGGAGTCCATTTTTATGATTACGTCAGATGCCTTGAGCCCTGGTACGTGTCATTATTTACTTTTGGTCAGTGGGATCTCAGTATTTTTTCTTATTACATATTCACAGACAAAAGTTTCCCGGCAGAACAAAAGTTTTAAGTTGAGAGTGCAACTTGCTATACCTGCATCAACATTTATTTGTTGCTGGCTACCTTCCTGAGCCAGGATCTTTTGTTTGAGAACAACAAAATCAAACAAACTTTTTTTATCACTTCTCATTCTATATTATTTTATTTCTTTAAAGGGTCCAATCACTACTTAGTATATTGATGTCTTTTATATTATTAATACTCAAATATACACATACAAGGATCAGGGAAAAAAATATTTACATACATATATATATATATTTGTTGGAGACAATGAACCTAAAGCTGAAAGCAGGAGGAGCTCCAAAACTTGACATGACCTGGCACGATCGCACTTGACAATTTGTTTGACAATAGACAGGTAAAAAATGTAAATGAACTGGGACCTAGGTTTATGTATGTAAATGTTTTCGAATGAAGAAGAGTCCCAATCACCAGAGAAAACTGTATCACAACCTGCATAATATTTTGTTGACCGTACGTCTTTCAATTATTGTTCCTCGAATTTCGTCAGTTTAAGTGGTAGCGTGCGCGTTAATCCTAGAGTGTTGATAGCCGAAACGCGAATTGCGAAACCATTCCCGTGTTTACGAGATCCACCTACTTCTTTACCTTACATATAATCACCATTTACATAATATATATTTTCTTTCAATCATCATTTTATTATCATTATTTTATTTCATCATTTCCTCTTCCAAACTCCACCCTATTTTCTGAATAAATAAGAATTTTAAAGTATTGACCAAAGACATGCCTTTAAAATATCCTTTACTTAAATGATTTCAGGATACAATCATAAATATTTTATTCTCTTAAAATATATTTCTAAACTTTTCCTCGAAGTACATTTGTATTTTTTTTAATTTTACTCTAGCGCTACTTACTTCAAACTCTTGAAATACACACACAATTTATTTCTTCAGCTGTCACCGACAGTCTTCTTCAGCTTGCACTATTATATTACGCTTCAATTTTTTTTGTGAATAATTTTTGTACACGTTATAATATATATATCTTCCTAGTCCTATTGTTAATATACTCATATTATACTTTACAGAAGAATGCGCGAAATCTCTGAAAACTTAAATGTAAAAATTGGTCAACAACCTTCAGAGACTAATAATAATTTACTTACTACATCAGAATCGTTATTATTAGCATTAGCAAGTAAAGCAACAAATAAAAATTCTGTTTTAACTCTAGAAAACATTAATTCACCTAATAATATTGAAAATAATATAAAGAAAAGAAGACGAAATATTGGTAATATGGACAACACCCTTGATGGATTAGTTGCTAGAAGAGCCGAGACTGATCCCAATGCAAAATTATATCAAACAGAAAATGAAGTTATCGAATTACCTGATGATGACGGAGAATTAAAGGTGAAAAATCATTTAAAGTAAATATTTCACTAATTTTGTTTTTTAGAGGATTGAAACTGATGTGGATGTTGGAAATCGAACTTGCAGTGTGTGCGGATATAAAGGTAAATAATTTTATCATTTTTATCAATATTGCCTTAGGGAAATGGGTATCAGAGATGATACGACACGCTAGAGTTCACTCCGGAGCACGCCCATACAAATGCAAGCTGTGTTCGAGGTAAATAATAAACAAACATTTTTAAAAACTTTTAAAACTGTTTAGAACTTCAAGATGGAAAGCAGACTTAATTAGGCATGTAGCAAAAGCTCATGGAATTCGCGTGATTTCAAAATATTCACGTTCAAAAGCATTTGGAATTTCCCATAACTCATCATCTTCATCATGTGGATCACCAGTTCAATCTAAAGAAAATGATTCTTGTAACCCAAAAGTAAAAAGAACAAAACAACAGAAATCTTCATCACTTAACGCAGATAATATAATTAAAAATATTACTAACAATAATTTTTCAAGTAGTTTTAAATGCTTGATTTGTCGATATGAACAAGAATCTATTGAATTAATGATCCAACATTTAGATAAAATACATTCAATATCTCCATTTGAATGTATCAATTGTAAACAAAATTTTAAGGAAATTCAAGAAACAGCAGCTCATTGTTCATTATCAAATAATAAATGCACACCAATGTCAATTAAAATCAATTTTTCTCCCATTTCCAACAACAATTTCCTTGAGTCTTCATCAACTACATCAACCTACCAAACACCAACAAATTATTTTCTTCCTGAATTAGTTGGCCTTTCCTCACCTAATTCACTTCAATCTGAATCACTATCACCATCATCAACAATCTCTAGTGCCAGATCTTATGAAATATTATCTACTTCAATTGGAAATGAATCTTCATCTATTTGTAATGATATCATGGCTTGTAATGATTGTCCATTCACCTGTAATGGAAATGATAAACTTTTACAGCATAAATTAGGCCATCTTACACCAAAAGGTCCATTTAACTATAAATGTATATTTTGTAATTGGTTTGCTAAAAAACGTTCAACGGTAGAACAACACATGCTTTTACATACACCAAATGCATCAGATTTTATGTCGGAAGTAGAAAAAAATCTTATTACACCAGCGACAAGTAATGATTTCTTGAATTTAACTCCTCCTTTTGAACAATCATTTAATCACACAGGAAATCTCTCATATGATGCTATTACTTTATCACAACAATTAACATCTTTTCAAAAAACATTATCAATTTCACCGTTATTTGCGGCAATTGCAGCTGTTTCGAATCAAGCAAGTCCTAATCTTCCAACAGCATCCAACAACATATCTCCTACCACTTTGATAGATTTACAAAATTCTTTATCAACAAATCAATCAAATCAAAGGAGTGGTAATATTAATCCAATTTCTCAAATAACAACAATAACAAATCCATTTATAGCATTTAATTTGTGCAATATTTTATCAACATCAAACAGAATGTAACATGTATTTTTAAATTTATAACTTATTTGTTAATAATTCATAATTCGAGACATTGACTGCCTCTTTCACTTTAACTCATGGATTTCAAAATGACTATCAAGCATTTTATTATTTTATATTATCCCTGTGATTTATACATATATATACTTTTTCACTTATTTAAAGCTTTTACATATTTATTTTCGCAATGAAAGTATTTATCTTATACAATTTTATTTTATAAATAACAATCTCTTTTAAATGCTAGTTATGAAAAATAGGGTAATAAAAAAATTAAGCAGTAATATATTTTCAGGTTCTTATTCTATAAGATAATTTTGGATAAAATAACTAAAAATTAGATATGAATATAAAACAATAAGTCGAATAACGAATTCTTAATAAAGTTTGTAATAAACATCAAACCTGTTTATCTCAATTTTAATCAACTTTTGTATAAAAATTGTAAATGCAACACATATTATTTTAGTAATTGTTGATTAAATTTTGACTAAATAGATAAAGTATAATAAAATACTGCTTATTGTATTGTGTCTTTCTTGAATATCAACAAGACAAGACTAGTTTAAAGCTGTCCATCAAAAATTAATAGACAGGTAGAGGTCAAAAGCAAAGTATTTTATATTCAAATAATAATATATTGAAAGTGACAATTTTATTAAAAATATACCTTAATTATATTAAAATGGTAAGAAGAAGACGTTCTGTATCTTCTCTGTCAAAGATTGCTGGACACGCCTTAAAGAATGAAAGTTTAGGTAAGTCTAATAGATTTTCCTCAGAAATCTTTAATATATTTTTATTGTCATATACTTGCTTAAAAATTTTTTAAATAAGTTGGCTGGTAAGAGAAAAATGCCACTTTATAAATTAAAAAAAAACAATATTGATCTTATTTTAAATTTATATAATTGAATGATCTACATTTTTAAATTGATTTTTAAAATATACATTCTGAAAGTTATCTAGAAGATGAAATATTTTTATTTATATTTTTTGTTTTAAATTATTGATATACATATATTAGAAATTTTATATTCTATATAAATTTCTTTAGATAAATTAATGAAGGGAAATACAGCAGAGGAATTAAGAAGAAATCAAAATACAAATAATAATCAAGAAAAATTTCCAAAAAAATTTCTATGGATTTTTGTAGGTTTATTTATTATTATAGGTAAGTTATTTCATCATTTTAATAATTTTATCAAGATGTTTTTAAGTGATAGCTTCTGCCTTAGCATTAGCAGGTTTATATTATAAATATGTAATGAATAAAAGAGAAATATTAACAAGAGCTATCTATTTGAAACATTTGGTAAGTCAGGTAAATCAAGGTAAAGACGTCCGCTGGAAAGCTAAATTTAATAAGTTTGGTGAAAAAGTAACAAATTATAATTACAAAACCGTAAGGAACAGCACAGCTGTAAAAGAATATTTGGAATATTTAGAAAAATTTTTCAAATCAGATCGAATGAAACAACATTTACGAATGCTGGAAGATTTTTCTGAATCACAACTACCTAAAGAATTTGATGCAAGAATTAAATGGCCAAATTGTCCAACTATTTCTACGATAGTCAATCAAGGCAATTGTGGATCGTGTTTTTCTGCTTCATCGGTATCTGTAATATCTGACAGAGCATGTATAGGTAGCAACGGTACATACCAGAGTTTATTGTCCATGGAGGATGTTTTATCATGTTGTAAAGTGTGTGGTTCATGTTATGGAGGAGATCCACTTAAAGTAATGGTTTATTGGGTTCTCGAGGGAATCGTTACAGGTGGTAGAGATGGTTGTAGACCTTATGGTATGGATATTTCTTGTGGAGTACCATGTAGTCCTTCAACTTATGTTGAAGGAGAGTATAGAAGATCTTGTATTCGAAGTTGTCAAAATATTTATTATCAAAATGAATATGAAGAGGATAAACATTTTGGAAGTATTGCTTATACATTAGTTTCAAGATCAATGACAATTAATCAAAATGGTGACGAACGTGCGATAGTTCCAAGTGTTGTTGAATATTTCAATAAATCCTCATCATCTTCTTTAACATCGGAAGAGGTACGTACAATAATTAAAAAAGAATTATATTTAGCTGGTCCAACAACAATGGCATTTCCAGTAACTGAAGAATTTTTACATTATAGTGGTGGTATCTTTCATCCATATCCAGAAGAAAATTTTAGTAAAAGAATAATATATTGGCATGTTGTAAAACTCATTGGATGGGGAATTGATCCTAGCGGAAAGCATTATTGGCTTGCTGTAAATTCATTTGGAAATTATTGGGGTGATAATGGAGTTTTTAAGATTGATACAACTTTGATAGAACACTTTGGTCTTGAATATGAAGCGGGATTGTTATAAACAATTGTTTAGACTTATTTTGTACATATTAATTAAAATATATAATTGAAACTTTTCCATAATATATTTTGACATTCAAATTTCGATTAAAATCACTAACTAAAAAAATATTTTTCTTCCAATACACTTGCATTTTTTCATTAACTAATGTTTTAAATTGGTTATACACGAGTATTTATCGTTTAAATCTATTAGTTATTAAGAAAAAACAGATTTAGTTAAATAATTTATTTTATTAAAATCTTAGATTAGGTTATCCTTAGTGTACTATAATTCGATAATTCTAAAAATGTTTGTTATAAATGACATTTATATAATGTCACTTAATTTGGAGACATATTATAACAATTATGCTCTTTTTATCGTATACAATTGAAAATACTTTAACGATGCAACATGAAAATTGAAATATAATTATTACATATACATAATATTCTTATATAAAAAATAATTTTTAAAAGTTTGTATGTAGTCCACTCTTTAAGAATAAGACAGTAAAATTGTTTAAAATCGCAAAAGAAAAAAAATGTTTTGATGACAATATTACTATATAAGTTAAATTTAGTCATCCAATAGTTAGTATTAAAGTTAAGATGATATTCTCCCTACTAATTATTAATTGCCTGATTTTTGGTTCAATTTCATTTAAACTTTCTCCTCTGGATAAAAGAAGTTTTTTTGATGGCGAAAATGGAGAAGAAAATACTTCAGGTGACCTTTCTTTAATTGATATATTTTCCATTGATGAAAATGGTGGTACAGAAGAAATTTATACTGGTCCTGATGAATGTTTACACTACTGCAGTGATGAAATAATTAGAATTGTTAAACCTGCAATGTCAATGTCTATGAAAATTTCAGAAAAATATAAAACTGTATGCGAGTTAGTTTAGAAAATTGGAAGAAATTTTTACATTTTTTAATGTTTTTAGAGAATATGATTCCGCTAGAATGTGCATGGAAAAAAGGCCACAATGTCCAAGTCAAAAATTTTTTGTCACAGCTACAAGTGGCGTAAAATACATGTGTGAAGAACAAAAGGATGCGTTTGATGCTACGATTCCTTGCATTACTGATTGGTTCCGTTATTCAAATGCTGGTAATTTTTAGCTACAATTTATAAATAGATTTTTCAGAATGTGAAACTCTTTGTATGGCTTCAAATTTAATAAATGGAATTTCACTTAAAAAAATATTTCAACAAGATTTTAAGTTTTTAGAAGCTTTTGATCCATATATAGCAAAAATATCAGTAAATGAAATGTGTCGTGTTGCTGAATGTATGTTAAGTTGTTATAAACAAAAGTTAAACACACGTTGCGATGGAACAGCAGGATCAATATTGGCAGAAGTTGTTTTAAGACCCATAGCTGATGTACAGGCAGTAGCAGGACCTATATCTCCAATAATTTCATCAGTTTTACCACTAAAATGTGCTTTTTTGCATGATCCTTCTATTATGAATCAATTAAGAATTGATGAAAGATTAAGTAAAGAAATTGCCAAAAAATATCGACTTCAAAAGGAACTTCCACAAAGAAATGTGGAGAAAAATGAAATAATAGAAGTCCAGGATCCATTTACTTCTAATATAAGTGATGGTTCACCTTTAAATTTCTATGATGACGTAAATTTCCTCTAATCATTTAACAAAAATTCATCTAATCTTTTATATTGTAAAAATATTTTTGTTTAATCATATAGCATAAAATTTTTAAATTTATTTAATATTTAAAAAAATTGTTGATAATTTTTCATAAAAAAAAGGTTAATCACTATACAATTTACAACTATCCTAATAATATGCGTTTTTCTATAATTTTTCTGTAAAAAAGTCTACCTACATTTTTGCACGCAATCTTGTGAAAATATTTTAAATACCAATATTAAAGAATTTATTAAAGTAGTTCATTGACTTTAAACCAATTTTTGTCTCGAAAATAAAGTTAAATATCATTTGGTAAATATATTTGTAACTATTATTACAACAATTTAGAACTATTTTAGAAGCTTTCTGCGAAAGGCATTTTTTTTGTTGTCAATTTAAAACCAATAATAATTTTTTATCGAGTTTTTAGATATTAGAATTTATCATGGAAGTATCTGAATTATATGACGATCATGTTAACTCTCCTACTATAACTTACAGAGATTTAAAATTGTTAAGAATCCTCCGCAAAATTGAATCCAAAGGTCATTGTTTAACTGAAGATGACTTCGAATATGGTAGAGTGACAATAACATCTATTGGTTTAGTAAGACCATATTATTTTTATGGAAAAAATGCATATCGTGATTTTGTTTTAACTTATAATCTAGATCCATACAATGCTTTTACTGGTGAAGATTTACCTGTAAAAAATGGTTTTATTAAACTAATATTTTATGATGGTTCTGTTGTTGTTAGAAAAGAATTTCTATTAAAATATTTTGCTTATTTTAAATTTAAATTCGATTGTATTACTGATAAACAAGTCAATATCTTTAATATTAAGGATTTTTCTTTTAATCATTTTGTAGTAGTTTTAAAGTATTACTATGCACAAATTATAGTTATTACTTTGGATATGATTGTTGAACTATATAGACTTGCAGACTTTTTTGTCGTCGATTATGCATTTATGAAGCGTATTACTGTTTATATTAATTGTTTCTATTCAAAAATTGCTCGAACGATTGGATTTTATCGATATCATAAGTATTTTGAAGACGAATATTTAGGTGGTGATAATACAGGTTTGCAAGTTACTAGTGAAGAAGAAGATCAAGATATTGATAGACTTTATTATCTTTATCAACGAAAATGTAATAATGAAGCCAATATAAATTTAATAATGGATAATGTGAACGATTTTGACGAGGATAGTGATGATGAAGAGGACGATGAGGACAATGACGAAGGAAATTTAGATGACGAAAGTATGGAATACAGTAGTAGTATAAATGAAGATGGTGATGATAATGAGGGTATGGTCGAAGACGTTGATGAAGAAATGGAGTATGATACTGAATATAATATTGAAATAAATGAAGAAAGTTTGATAAAAAACAACGATGTTGAATTTGAACATTTTAAATGTAAAGTAATAAATAAAATGGAAGATTATATTAATAAAGTTGAATAAATTTTTCAAAACAAATGAAAGATACATATATTATTCTTACTAATTAATACGAAATATTTATTACCAATAATGATATATTAAAAAATTAATCATTTGAAATTACTTAATTTTAAAATAGCATCAATTTTACGTCATGGAAATCTATGAAACCATGTACAAAAAGCGGAATTATATTGTAAAAATCATTTTCTAAAAACAAACATTTCATTGATAATATCATATTTCCTGGGAATCTATAAATCTTCCAATACTCTAATTATAAAGAAGATTCTCAATGTCCATATTGAGAAAGGTTCAACTTCAATATAAGAGGAATAATTTTTCGCGATTGCTTCATATTTGAGTATGATAATTTGATTTACTCGAAAGTTTTATTATTTTAAATCTATTTTGTTTTAGAAATAATAAATTCACAAAAACAAAATGATAAAATTTTTTTTTGTTGTTGTAAAATTAATAAATGAATTTTAAAAAAAGTAATACCTTCAAAAAAGCAGAAATTTCATAAATCATATTCTTTACAAAGTTTAATTACCTTTTTCTGTAACACATAAAATTATATTTTATTCAACCAAAAAGAAATAAAAATTTAGATGATGTTTAACAATCATGGACGTTTCTTCAACACCTTTTATTCAACGAAGAAAGCATAGAAACATTTCTCCAGAGTGTTGACAATGACATGTACTCTTATAATGTAATAATCACTTCCGAGACAAAACTTTACTTTGAATGATATCGTACCATCTACGAAGTTTCACAAAACGATAACTCAACAAATAAAAGGTATGAAAGCTCCACAGTTTGCTAATCTATTTGCAATAATTAAAAAATAATTATATTACAGTAACGTTAGTCAAAATTTATTTCACGAACAAAATATATGAACCATAATTTTAATTTGTCATTCAAATACAATATATATCAATGTTAAAATAAGTTACTTTTCTATAAACTTAAGATTGTTTATCATCCGTTTTCTTTTTATCATCTGACTGATTCATTGATTGTCTGATAGCCCACTCAATTTGTTCTTCTTCTGTCATAAATTCAAGTTGAACAGATGGATCCGATCCACTAATAGCATTTTCGATTTGTGAAGCATCAACACCATCTAATGTTGAGACTAACTCACGAAGATAGTCAGGATCACTCATTAAATTTGTAAAATCTTCAGTTTCCATAGCCTCCTCTTTCACAGTGGTATCTTCAATGGTATTTTCATCTTCCTTTCTAGGTGTTTCATCAGATTCAGAAGGTTTGTCAGCATCAGCCATTGACATTTTTAAAGCCCAGGCAAGTTGCTCTTCCTCAGTCATAAAAGCAACATCTGGAGCAGTAGTCTCAACAGTATTTGTTTCCATTTTTTCTCCTTCATCTGTATTTCCTACTTCTGTACGTTGCTTTTGTCTTTGTTCTTCAAGAGAGACTCTTAAAGCAAGAGCAAGATCTGGATCATCTGCGTCATCGATTCCAAATTCAAATCCTGACCCAGTATTAATGAGGTTACCCCCTGATCCATCTTCATTCTTGCATATGGCAGAAGATGCAATTGCTTCAGTCAATAAACCATTGGTAGCAATAACCATATTGGAACCTTTCCCCTCTTTACCATTTAATGTTTCAATAAATTGTTCAAATGTTTCATTATTTTTTTCCGCAGCCTCTCCAAAACAAACGATATCAACATTCACTTTTTCTTTTTTTAATTTTTTAGCTAATTTAATTAAATCTGAGTTATCAATATCCTGAACTGGACTTCCAATAAAAACAATAATTCTCATTTTATGGTTTTTATTTGGACGATGTTTTAAAGCTAAATGAGCCGTTCTAATAGCAGGAATTACCTTAGAAACATTCTCAATCTCAACCTCGTGTAATTTGATAAACAATTTACGATCATCTTGTGTCATAGTGGAACGTACACGAACATCATCAGCCATGGTCAACAATCCAACAGCGTTTTCTGGATTAGAGCGAGTTTTGCATTGAAATAAAAGATTAATAGCATCTTTTTGACATTGAAATCTTGTAGGACGGTAGTCACCATTCCTCATCCAAGCAGAGTTATCAAGACTTAAAAAAAGTTTACTTTAGTATAACCTAAATAAAATATACTTACCATATCATAGTACTTTCTTGTACCATTTTTTCTTTTATCTATAAAGTTACAAATATAAAACTTTTCAAATGATTTTTCTTATTTAAATTTAAAAAATGATGACAGCAAGGACAATACACCAAAAAAATCCATTTGAGACTCTTCACATTATAAACAAAAAATTTTATTAATTTAATATATACGAACAAATATTAGTATTAAAAATAACTTTGATAAAAAATAGGATTACATATTTTCGGGCATATCATTATTATTATTATGTGTATATACGTATATAAAAAATTATTTGGTTTGGGAAGTGTTGTTAATCAACTATAGAAATATATTTTTTGTAAATTTTCAAAGGTTTTAATGACATTTTGGTTAAAAAGTATAATTGTGGTACAAAATGTATTTTGAAGTTATATACATGTGCATCGTATTTATTTTGGTATTCTAATATTTTATCTTTTGTAAATAATGTTCATCAATGTAATAAAATGCCTTGTATTATGTCAATTTTGTTTAAATAATTTCGATCATAAATATGTTTTCGTTGATTGATAGTACAATATAGTTATAAAGTATTTATATCTTCTTTCTTTTAGCTCATCATTACAAACAAAAATATATTATTATTATTATTACGTGATATATACATAGCAAAAGTACTGAACATTTGTTAATGATCACAAAAGTGACAGCTACTAAGTTGTTAGTTGTTATAGCAATCTCTACTAACTTTACTTTATAAAATTTTCAAGTATTCGGTTGTATAATTTGATATATTTTTATCAAGTTGATATGAACTTTTATCTTATCATATGGTATAAGAAAAATTAAGTAAACCTTAAAATACATGAATTATTAGTAATTTTATCTTGTCAAAATATGCCGGAACAAATTCAATTTTCGTCTGCTATTACTAATTCAAATTTATATCCACTGACAATTCAGCCAATTGAAACGGAAGATTCTGAAGAAGGTTATGATTGTTGTTGTTGTTTGGATAACTTTAGATTTAAAAGAACATTGAAGGCTATATTTTATGGTCAAATACTATCACTGTGTTTATGTGGAACTGGGATTGGATCACAGTATTTAAGTGAATTTAAAGTTAACACTCCAATGGCCCAATCATTTTTAAATTATTTTTTTCTATCTTTCGTTTACGGATTAGGACTTATTTTTAGTGATGGAAGTGAGTCTTTTTTTGAAATTATCAAGGATAGAGGATGGAAATATTTATTGTTAGGAATTATAGATGTTGAAGCAAATTATTTAGTTGTTTGGGCATATCAATTTACCAATTTAACATCTATTCAATTATTAGATTGTTCGGTAATACCATTTGTTATGATTTTATCATATCTTTTTTTACGTGTACGATATCTTACTTCTCATATAATAGGAGTAGCTTTATGTCTTTTGGGTATAGCGTTTCTTATTTGGGCAGATGTGTTAGAAAATAAAAATGGTTCTTTAGGTGAATCAAATAAATTTTTAGGAGATTGTTTATGTATTGCTTCGTCTGCACTTTATGCATTATCAAATACTGGAGAAGAAAAACTTGTAAAAAATTATAGTCGAAATGAATATCTTGGGATAGTAGGCATAATAGGTTTTATAATATCAGGTATTCAACTTTCTATTTTTGAAAGAAATAATTTGGCTGAGGTTAACTGGACATGGAAAGTAATTGCCATGTATTTACTATATTCAATTTCAATGTTTATATTTTATTCGATGGTCTCTATTGTTTTGCAAAAAACTTCTGCATTGATGTTTAATTTATCTATATTAACAGCAGATTTTTATTCCCTAATTGCAGGAATATTTCTTTTTCACTATCAATTTCATATATTATATTTTATATCTTTTGCTGTGGTGATATTTGGAAGCATTATATATTCAATAAAAGAAACAGAAATTGCTGGAAGTAGTGAAGATTTTTGTAGACCGTTACGAAAAATTATGAGTAATTTTGGTTCCTGTAATTGGTCATATCGACATAGTACAACTGCAACAACAAATACAATTAGAAATGAAAGTGCAGGAGCTACCTTGTAAAATCTTTATATAATTTTTTTATAATAAATTTTTATAATTAAAATTTCACTTTCCTACCTTTTGTTAAATTAATTAATGTTACTTTTATATGTAATTTGTGTAAAAATAATTTTCTTTAATTAATATTTCACTAATTATGGTAGTGTAATGTTTTAAAACTTTATTTCTTCAATGTGATGTATTTATTAATATCAATTACAGGGTCATATATTAAAGAAAAAGTATCCTAGAATTAATTTTTTTAAAGAAGTTGTGTTATATAACATAGTATGTTCCATAATATTTTTAGTGAATAACTTTAATTTCGAACACATTTTTTTATTTTTAAATAAAAACCTTAAAATTTTTTTATCTCTTCGGACAAGAGACTTTTGTGAAAAACTCTGAAAATTCCTTTTTAATTATACTACACAAAATGTTATATGCTTATCAAAATCTAAAGAACAAAGTTTTCCCTTCTTTTAAGTACAGTAATTTTAAATTATAAATATGAAATAGGTACAAAAAATGTAAAAAAAAAGTCATTTAAAATAATTAATGAAGGTTATTTATATTATTTTCCTATAGATTTTGTCAATCCACTGAAAAATGCATTTCTTATTTATTTATACAAATTGTTTTTTTATTGACCAAATTATTTAATTTATTGGAACTTTTATTAGATATAAAGACATTATACAACATTTAAACAAATTTTTAAAAAGAATTTGGTTATGATAACGTTTAGCGATATAAATATGCATGAATTTCATGTAACATATAAAAGTATAAAGTTTATAAGCATAAACGAATAAAAGGAATTAAATTAAACGCTTTTATATATTTTAAAAAATACATTTAAAATATATAAGATAATTACTATTATTATTTTTTTATACTTATTATATATAAAACAATTTTTATAACGTTAAAAAACTTATACAGTGAATATCATCACTAGTTAATTACGAAAACCTTCATAAAATGTTTTTGTGGAAATTCTACTATTTATCAAAATTAACTATAGAAATTAAATTTATAATTTTATAACTGAACACACATTTTTGATGATTATTTAGAAATTTAAAATTCACAAGGAATTTCTTTGTATTAGAGAACGAATAATCAAATCGAAAAATTTCTTAAATAACAAAAACAATTAAAATTATAGTAAACAAATAGGAAGCTCACATTTATTCAAAAATTTATATAATCTACATTATGTCATTGGTTATCAAGAATATTGAAAAAACAACTTTAATTCAACTTCATCAGATAAACTGTTCTAAAAAACATCCATTTTCTGTAGTGATAAACAATTGAATTATCTTTGTTGTAAAAACTATGTTTAATATAAACATCCGCATGCATAAACAAAAAAATTTTAACACAATTGTAAAGTAATGAGATATTGAATAAGTTAATTTTATAATACTTTTAAAAAACATGATCAATAAATGCATCACCCTTTCTGTTTGATGCTAGTTGAGATTTACCTTTTGGTCCTTGTGGAGGAGCATTTTTAAAGTTATTTTTCGGGTTTTTAATGTGGGCCCCACTACCAGTAGTAAATTCATAGAAATGTTTACCCTAAAATAGTTAATTTACTTTAAAGATTATATTTTTAAAAAAAACTTACCTTTATACGGCCAAATAGTTCTCTCAAATCATCTGCTGGCATAGGATAGTGAAAAAACATATCATGATCTAATGCTTTATCTGCTGTCATCCGTTTCTTTGGGTCTAACGTTAAAAGATTGTCAATAACAGACATAATGTTTTGATCTTTTACTTTTTGACCCAGTGTATTTTGTATTCTCCTTTTTAATCCTTGTGGGAGATTGAATTTTTTATAATTATCTAAATTCTGGCAATTTGGCATGCTTTCAGGATTTATGGATCCACACTCTCGTACAATCTTTTCGATAACTTCTGTCTCTACATTACCGGTAAATAATGCTCTATCTTCAATAAAAAATTCTGAAAGAATACAACCAGCAGACCACATATCTATAGCACCATCATACTGTCGTTCCCCAAGTAACAATTCTGGGGCTCTATACCATAAAGTCACAACTCTATTTGTATACAATTGTTTTTCATTCTTTGAAACTGTATGCAACCTAGAAAGTCCAAAATCCGCAATTTTCAATGTTCCACCCTTCTCCGACGACAATAAGATATTTGCAGATTTTAAATCTCTGTGTAGTAACTTGGAACCGTGAATAGCATATAAACCGTTAAACAAATCTTTGGCCATTTTCTTAATTTCAGGAATGGTTAATTTTATAGTTTTATTATGAGCGATAATAGCACATAAATCGTGATCACAAAAGGCTAACACTAAATAAAATGAAGAACATAATTTGTATTTACCATCTGAATCTTTATCATCTTCAGATACCACTTCTAACAATTCCGTAACATTCTCATTTTTAACCATTTGTAAATATTTTATTTCACGCAAAGCAGTAATTGGGAAACCATCATCCTTAGTGGGATCAACAATAATTTTTTTCAAAGCAACATCTTTATTGGTTTTCAAACATTTTCCTTTAAAAACTAATCCAAATGTGCCTTCGCCAATTTTTTCTATTTTTTTATACTTATCTGACAACTTCGACATCAGAGGAAATTGATAACTTCTAACATATTTCTTCATTTCCTCAGTAATAAAAATTTTGGGAGCAAGTGATTTCCTCGCTAACTCTTTGTCGGGATGTTCTCTTTTCTGACCAATTGTGACTTCATTACCTTTGAAAGGAAAATTATTCATATTATCTTCTAAAAATCTTTAAAAAATTAGTTAATCAACATAATAAAGTTACAGAAAAATTATAAATATTTAATGGTGAAATAAAAGATCGTTGGTGGACAACAACCTTTAAAGCAACACATTTCCAATGTTCGTATTCTACAACGATATTATGGCGGTATTGTTATGCAAAAATCGAGTAATTTGTTTGGATGGTATTTGTTTGTTTTTTTCATAATTTTTCTTCAAAAGATTGAAAGTAAGTAAGAGATGTAGAGAAGAATGAATGTTCCTATAACTTTTTACAGTTAGAAGTTGTTTTTTAAGCATTTTTGTTGTTTACCCTCCATGGCTTAGATAAAGTTGGTGAATTTATCCATGTTGTTATTTTTTTAATCATTTTTGAGTTTCCCTTAACTACAAAAATTTGTTATCCTGTTCAAGACGAGTGCATAATTTTAGTAGTCTATCCGGAATTGTTACTAAAGGATATATGAATAAATTAATTTCCAGTCTTTTCATTATCAGTAGTAATTTTAAATTAGTACTCAGCGTTCACTCGCTATCTTAATGAAGCATTCACACTGGAAATTTTTTTACCAATGGCATTTTATTTGTCATCTTTTTTTATTAGTCAAAAGAGATACATTTGAATTTTAAAAATGACAATTTGCGCTTTAAGAGTAGAGTATTGGTATTTCAATTTTTAAATGACTATAGTGTGTCAAAATGTTTTATCTTAACTATTATTTAAATTGTAAAGTTTTTTATGTTATAGAGATATACGTATTAAAATTGGTGCGGCATTTTGCATAGTTTTATAAGAGTAGAAGTTAGTTTACCCGCTAAGTATTGTTTACTCACTTATAGTGAAATTGATTTTGTGTCCATTCTCCTACATTGGTATTTTTGTTTTTTAAAATTATCGACCGCTTAAAGGAACTATTTATAAGAGACTTTTTGTACCAATAGTTACAATGTTTGAATAGACAAGTTTTATGGATTTACATTGCTCACTAAGTTTTTTTTACTGTATTGTGCATGTGTGCTTTCAGGTGTATGTATGCCATTTCTGGTGATTTTCCACATGTAGTTTCATAACTTTATAGAAGTTTATATTTTTTTATTTTTGTCTTGTAATTTATGATGCAATGGATTTTATAATTCAGCTAATCTAATAGGCGAAGATAATTGTTTGTAACCATTTTTTACTGTTTCATGTGACATCATCAAGAAATTTGACTGTTTACTTGGATAGTTTCAAAATGCGAAGCAGCCTTAGTTGTGAAAGTATCAAATGTTCAACTAGAACTTTCTATAACGACTTATTATTTAATCATTCTTATATATTGGTTTTGTTTATCAAATATTTTGTGTTATCCTTTAATTTTTATTTACCATTATTACGTTAAGTAGTTTATTATTTTATAAAAATAGTTTTTTCCCCTGGATCTTTCGAAATTATGATTTCTTGCACAATGATCTTTATGATATTCCTTTAAAATGTTTTTTTGTTACAGTTCGTTGCTATGCCTCTTCCACCTGCAGTTGAGAAATTTGCCAGTGATTTGGATAAGAAACTTCATCAACCTGGATATTTCAACGATATCTTTGAAAATGTTGAGAAGAAAACCGGTGTTAAACGCATCCATATTGTTGCAGGTAGGTCGGTATTTCTTAATAAATATTTTTTTTTCAGGTTTTTTTGTTCTAAACATTCTCTATTTAATTTTTGGACACTATGCAAGTCTAATGTGCAATTTCATAGGATTTGCTTATCCTGCATATATCTCAGTTAAAGCAATAGAATCGGCTCCGAAAGAAGATGACACACAATGGTTGACGTACTGGGTTGTCTACGCATTTTTCAGCCTTATTGAAACATTTTCAGTTGCTATCGTCTCCGTTTTCCCGTTATACTGGCTTGTCAAGTGTGCTTTCTGTCTTTACCTTTACTTGCCATTTACCAATGGAGCTCAAACACTTTACTTCAGATTTGTGAAACCTGTTATACTCAAACACCAACAATCTATCGACGAAGCTTTAAAAAGAGCTGCTAGAGTTGGTGATTCAGCTCGTGAACAATTTGAAAAGACAGTTAAAATTAACTAGAGGTGATAACTATTTCTTTCCTCCTAAGATTGTTAATATTTTTAATATTCTCAAATGTTTGTAGGCTTTTAAAATTTATTACATACCTATGGAATTTAATTTGAGTTACTAAATAAACGTTTATTAAAATATGATAGGTGATTGATTAGTTATATAATATATATATATTACTTATAAGTTATTGCCGAACAGCAGGTTGTAGTAACTTTGTGCTTACAATCGTGCACAATAATTTGAACAGGCACGTATTTTGTTTATTATACTCGAGTTTTATTTTGCATACCCATAAAATATAGCTCCCATTATGCTTATGTAGAAAATAATTAGTCATACACTGGGTGTTCTGGGCACCAATTAGAGTTACCACGGCATAACCACGTATCAATACAATGTTTGTGGAAAATGCAAAAGCATTCTAGTCGTGCTATCGTACTTCCCTTTTCCATTTCTTCTAAACAAATAGGGCATTCTCCTCTGTCTTGTGTTAGTACCTCATCTAAAAATGATAGAATAGAAAAAATATTTATAAACATACTATTGTATTGTAATCGCGGTTTTAAGCACTCATTTAAATGTGTTGGTAACTCTTGATTTGAAATTACCTTTTTACAAACGGGACATTGACTTTGAGATCGTACAATACGCAGTGCATCGTGATTATTGTTACCCCGTCTCCTATTTTGGTTTCCGCCGTCACCAAAAAGCAACAAAGGAAACCCCAAAGACATACTGTTTCCAATATTGCTAGATCCTTCCGTTATAAATAATTCATCTCCATTGGATTCAAATCTTCTTCTACTAGTACGATTATTTTGTTCAATTGATGACTCACGTCTTCTAGAACTATTCCCTGTAGTTGAGTTGTCTATAACAGAGTTCGATCTTTGACGGCTCTAAAAAAATATATTATTAGATAGAAAATGTGCCTACTTCGATACTAGACTGCACAGATTGTTTAGCTCCCATACTGAAATATCTTCAAAAAAAATGTAGTATACAAACTAATATATTTAAAAATGTCTGTTTATTTTTTAAAAAACTATCTAAAATTGTCATTGATAAAAATTTTAATGATATACTTAACTATGACGTCAATAATATATCTAGTAGTTACTAAAAAATACGCAAAAAAGTCCCTACCAAGTAGAGCATTGATTTTTTGGTAAACAGGCCAAAAATTGTTGTACTTGAAAACACTTATAAATTTTTAAAAATTCCCTTTAGAAATAGTAGTAGTATAAAACTAAATATTATCTAACTTAAAAAAGTTTTGTAATTAAAGGGATTTAACAGAAATTGTTTATCCAAAATTGTACTATATTTTGAGAATAAAAATAACTACTGTAATGTTTATGAAAAAAAATTTTACATTTATCTATAAATTTAAATTAAGGTTAAAAAAATATATGCGAATTGGTGGATAGAAAGAAACAAATAGAAATTTCTAAAAAAAAATGGATTTAAGTATGGATACGTGATAAAATTGTATATTATCCTAACCAATTAAAAAATAAATAAATTGCCTTGGTGTACATTATTAATAATTATATTTTTCTTGATATATGAAATACTTTACACATTGAAAACACACTTGTTAATTGAATGTCATATATAAGTTCATTGTTATGTAACTTTAAGCTTCCTATATTAATCGATGATAAGTGATAGAAGCAAGAGATAGTGAAAAATAATAGGTCGGAATGGTGATTGCAAGCATAAGACTGGACGGCGCCTTGATAATAATGGAACAATGTGTATGAAATTTATCGTTTTGGGAGGAAAAGTGATTTTGTACAAATTTATTGAACTTTTGAAATTTTTTTGTTAGACAGTTATTAGGTAAAAAAATGAAACCAAAAAGTGGGGAACGACAACATTTTTTTGAGAAAACAGTTTCAAGAGGTGTCTTGGATATGAAAGTAAGTTTAAGAAAAGTAAAGGTAAAATATGGTTGTTTCAGTTTATGAAGCGAACTAAAAATAAAGTTACTGATTTTAAGGAAAAACAGAAAATTAATAGCATATCGGATAATGTAATTAACAAATTTAGAGACAATATTAGTTTATCGGGATCTTCGAAGGTAATGTATACGTCCGGAAATAATATTAATAAGTAAGTTTTGATAATTCGGTTTATTATACAGTTTTTTTAATATTCTAAGAAGTGAAAAGCCAGTAAAAAATATATCATACATTTTTGAAGACAGTTATATAAAATTGCAAGATCTTAGTTTTGGCAGGAAATCTTTTAAAGGTTTTAACCAAGAAGTCGAAGTAGGTAGTTTAAATAAAATAAATATTAAGTTACTTTTAGAAATTGATGCTATTTTATGAGAATCTGAAAAATGAAAATAAGGAGGAAGAAGACATGGAACACATGGAAAAGAAGGATGTAGATGATAAAGAATTTATTAATGTGTAGGTTTAAGAATAAAAGAAATTTCTAATTTAAAATTTTAGCATGGGATCGAATAAAATAAAAAGAAAATTAAATATAAGAGAAAATAGGCGAAGAAATTAATATGTATTGAATTTTTATAAAAGTACTTCTGCTTTATATTGTCTAAGTGGTGGCATTTTAATAAAATTTCTTTAATATGAAAATATTTTGGAATTATCCTTTTTGTTGTATAGAGTTAAAGCGTATTAGAATACTCACAATATAATACAGTGATCGAATTTGCTATTTAAAGCTATTTTTATAAATATTAGAGAATAATGTTTTATTGCTACTGGTAATTTAAAAAAAAAGTGATTAAATGCTTAAACTATTTTCCAGTAAAATTTTGAATTGTTATGGATACATGAATTGTTCAAATTTACCTTCACTATAATCATTTTCTTTGTTAAATTATATAATTAGCAAATAAGGTTTATGACTAAAGTTATCTAGAAGATGTGGAAAATTAGTATTTACAAGTAAAATTTGCTATCTAGATATATTGAAATATCAGTTGATGATGTAAAAAGAAAATTTTGGTTAATATTACATTTTGGGAATATGTACATTTTATAGATTCACGTGGTTTATAATTAAAGTATTAATCATTTTTTATATATATTTTTATTATCATTTGTGAAAAGCGATATTTATATACTATTTTTAACCACTATTTAATATTTGTTAATTTTTATTATAGAATATATGATTTGTAGTATTTATAAAAATACAAATCACAGTAGCAATTAACATTCAAGAATATATTAGGACTATAAATAATATAATTATTGTTTATTTAAAATAATTTGGAATATTTTGTTTAAAATGAGTTGTAGTGAAGTTTTTTTAGCTCAGTTAAGTGAAAGTCAAATTAGACGAATAAATAATTTTCTTTTCAAAGATGCTAAAGTGCAAAATGAGAAGAATGATAGTACTGAAGATGAATTAAATGAAAGAAATATATTAGATTTCAATAAAAATTCTGAAGATGACGAATGGGAAAAGAATAATTTAAATGAAGTGAGTAGTACTAAAATTTTAATTTTTCATCATTTTTTTTCAGGATGATAAGAGGAAAGATGAGGAACTAAATGATAAATGGATAGAAAATTGTTTAATTGGTGTTTCACTAAACAGTGAATACATAGTTTTAGTTAATTTTAAGAAGTTTGTTGTTTTAGAAAAAAAAGGAAGTCAAATAAATATTATTGTTGAAAAAGATGTGTCAGAATTTTTGGAAAATCCTAGTAAAGATTTTATACGATGTTTATATGTGCTACCCATATCTGGTAAAGGAAAAACTGATACTGGTCATGTTAATTGGACTTGTATTATTTTGGGTTTATCCACGGGACATGCTTTATTTTTTACCGAAACTGGTGTTATTATTTTCAAAGAACATATCTCTCATTTTGGAATAAAAAGAATAGATTTTGATAATTCTACATTACCTGGTCATCAAGAACTGTGCTTTTTGTGCAAAAATAGATTAATCATTTTTGAAGGAAAAGGTTTGTTTGCAACTTTAATATCAGCTCGTTCAAAAATAGCTAAACGTGAAATGAATATTAATGATATTTCTATGAATTTTGATATTCCATGTCATGTTTTATATCTTGAAAATGGTTTACAATCCGAAGATTTTCAAATTACACGACCATATAAACCACCACTATTTGATCGTATAGTAGAAGCTTCGTTTTCTGAAGACGGGGAGAATGCTATTATTAGTTCTAGATCAATACCAGTTTATTCTACATATATTACAACAGGAGAAAATGGATGGGCTGTTTTTAATTGGTGGGATAAAGATTCAGGAAGAGATTTAATTACAGAAGGTTTACATAATGTAAAAAAAATAGTTACAGAAGGAGTAGCCTCATACATTCCTAGTTTTGGGATTCGTTCTTTTCTTGGTTTTAGTTCTTCTCAAACAAAAGAAATCACCAAGAAAGATCATCCTGCTTCAATTCCTTATTCACATGCTCCTACAAAGTGTATATTAAAAGATGATGGACGCAAAGGAGAGCGTATTTTTAAAGCTCCTGAACCATGGGATTATGCTTTAATATGTGATTCAATAGCAAGAATATCATTAGTTTGTACTAGAACAAACTTAGTTTTAAAAATATGGAAAGGGTAAGTGATGAAACATCAGGATATCTTATTTTATTATTCTTTAGATACCGCAATGCTAAATGTGCCTTTTATGAAACATTTGGTATAGTAGATCTAGAAAAGGAAAAATGCAAATCAAAGACATTGTTTGTTGTATTTTATTTGCCTAAAAGAGCAATACTAGAAATGTGGTCTTTAAGAACTGGTAAACGTGTCGGAGCTTTTCGTGCCGATAGAAATGGTAGATTACTCCTTGTTCAAAATCAAATTTTAGGTTGTCGTAATGATGTACGTTCATTCAATAAAAATTTGTCATTTATTTATATTAAACCAAACGGAATGATTGTTACATATTTGATACCATTCTCTTTATCATTATGTCATGAAATGGATGCTTCTATTCATGACAAAAATTTGATATTTGAAATACGAAAGTCTCTTAAAATACAGGATAATGAGAAATGGTTTGAATTAATAACAAAGTTCCAATGTGTTAAAAATATATTTAAAGAATATTTAGAATACATTTATAATGGGAAATTAACATTAATATTGAAAATCGAAACAACTAAGAAATTACTAGAAATAATTAGAGATGAAAATAAAAAGAAAGAAATAAATAACATTTTGGAATATTTAGAAATATACAAATATTTTTTAAAGTTTCAAGAAGAAAGCGGTGTTAAAAAGACAGCAGAAATGATAAATCTTAATATGCAACAGGATTTTATTAATGATGCTTTACAAGCACTAGATATTTCCACTAGTCAAATATGTAAAAATAACAATGATATTATTAGTTTGGTAGAATTTTTAAAATCCATTGAGTTGAGAGATCAATTATTAAATGATAATCTTAAAGATTTAAAGTATTTTTCCTCATTTGGTGATTTTATTTTCAGTCCACTAATTAGAGGAATTTTATCAACGGATGATTTTATGAAACAAATTTCCAAACTTCCTTTTGATTATTTTTACATAATTAAGCTATTTACACTTTACTTTTTATCAAATAATAATAATATCAATTATATAGAAGCCCTCAATTATGGAAAATCAGCATTGGAAATATTTTTACAACAAATTTCCTTTCATGAAAAGTCCTCTATAATGACGTATATAAATAAAATAACTTCGGAAACAACTAATGTGAGGAATGCTTTAATGTTATCAATGATTTTATTTTCAATTACTCAAGATAATGAAAGTCCTATAAAAGATAATGCCGAAAATCTAAATTTATCTAGTGGTTGGGAAAACATTGATATTCAAAATGAAGCCTTATTTATTTCAATTCAACATTTATTAATACTCACATTTATTTCGACACTACCATATTCACCGGATGTATCCTTAGAAAAATTATATCAAAAAAAATACTCCTTTTATCGTGAAACACTAGGGATATGGCTTTGCCAATTTTATGATAGTCAATATATTATATTATCATTATTAACATCACCTGAAGAATTATTGACACACTGCAATGTATCTGAATTATATACTTTACCATCCCATCTTCGTTATAACTCCTTAGCACTACAAGATATAGAAGAAAATCGTTGGTTACCATCATTCAGAAACATTTTAAAATATTTTCCTTTAAGTATAAATATAGAATTTTTATTTGCTGATGTCGCTTGGGAATGTATTTCATTGTGGAATAAGTCTAAACTTAGAAATATATCAAAATTAAATAGTTGCATAAATTCATTAAAAATATTACAACCATATCCAGCTATCCAACACGGATTATGCCTTATGATTTGGGATACCTTTTTGCGGAATCCTTTCAAAGCTTTATACGAGTTATTAAATATTTCAGGTGACCCACCAACAGATAGAGAACTTAAAAAGTTTATTGGTGTAGGTGAAACAGAGATAATTGAATTTCTAAATTGCATTAGTGGTTTATTTGACTGTTTTATGAAAGCTTTAAATGTTATTGAAAGTGCTGACTCTATAAAAATATGTTATGAAGATTTTTTTACAAGATTTTTTGATTTTGGAGATAACGTTGATAAAAACATAAAAAGAGATACATTAATTGAAATATCATTTCAAAAGCAACCTGTTAATTACCATCTTATTTTACATCACTATCATTTATCTACAATTATGAATTTACAATTTTCTTTATCACTACCAACAAGACCCCGGTTTTTATTTGATCTAATAGGAAATAGAGCATTTTTTGAATCACTACATTCACATCCTTTAATAACAATATCTGATGTTGATGAACAATGTAAAAAGAGAAGACAAGAATTTATGGAAAAAGCAATTGAGAATTTTGCTTTAGAAGAAGATAATTATGCTCTTAATTATTGGAATACTATTTTACAAATATCAAGTTCTTGGAATTTAAATATTGATGCACTAAGAATAAAGGTAAGAAATTTTTTTTACTCTATAAAACATTTTCTAGGAAATTTTCTTATTTTATCGTCATTCTATGGATTCACGTGGAGAGAAAGCAATATCTTATCTAGTTAAATATGAACTTCTTATTCCTTCATTAATTCCAATCATTGCTTTTAGAACTCGTTGTTTATTAGAAAAATATCCTAATATTGGATCAATTTTAAAAAATCAAATAATATCTTTTGATGCAGCTTTATCTTATATAGAGGCTTTGGAATTTGATGAAGCTGAGGTAAAAGATTATAAACCGGAACAGCTGATTCGTCTAATTAGTAGATTACTAAAATTAATCGAAACAGAGAATATACATAACGAATCTTCTAAACAATTACTCAAAAGTTTTTTAGATATTGTTTTAAAATTTATTGATGGTTGATTTTGAACAATTTTTATTTTTGTCTAAAGAAGGAATAAAATGTTATATATAATTAAGTTAGCATATGAATGAATACTTCACCATTTTTGAAAATTTAATTATATATGTAATTTATGATTCAGGAAATGTTTTTATACACAACTTTATAAATATTTGTTTCCAAGAAAATATTTTTAATAATTTACTATAATTTCTTTGAAACTGCTTTTCTTAAGTTATACAAATGTATTATATTTGATTTCGTTAATAAAATATTATTATATTTGAAGTAAAAATATAATTATTGTTACTATTTAATTAATCTTAATGGATTTCGTTATATAAATTCATATCTTTTTTGAAATATGAATAATATATTTTAAAAGTGTATTGGTTCTTACTTAAACACTTTCACACATTTATAAATATATTTATCTTAATGTATATGACTTTTTAAATTTGGACGTAATTGTAAAATTTGACTTTTGTAAATGTTATTTAACTATGTTAGAAATGAATTTAAGTATATGGATACTATTATTATTATCTAAAATATTTTCTTCATATGGAACAAATTGTAACTTAAAAGTTTGTTCAATGAACTATTCAATACATATGCAAAAAAACAAAATCAACATTGGTTCAAATAAAATATTTTGTGAAACAGTAAACTCTTACTTAAATTGTTTAAATAAAACTCAAAAAATATTGTAAAAGAAATGCCCAATTTCATATCATACAAGCAATTCTAAATAAACAAAAGAAATATTTTAACTGTAAAAGTATTGAAAAAATTAAAGATAATTATCATTGTTCTGTATTTTTTAATAATTTCAAAAAAATAAAAGAATTTAATTACTATTGTGCTATTTTTGGAAGTAGCCATATACAAACTTTTTCAAAAGGTACATTTCATTGTCCTTTTTCTTCAGGAACGTACACAGCAATTTCAAATAAATATTTTTCTGTACAAATTACATTTGGTTATTCAAAGTTAAATTTGAACCAAATGGTAAAAATTAAAAAAATATCAGTTATTATAAATAAAGTTAAAAATTGTACCCAGAGAAGATCATATGTTATTACGGACGATTCAAAAAAATTACTTACTTCATTTAACGATGGAATGGCATATGGAGGTAAACGTTTAAAACCATCTATCGAAGTAAGAAAAAGTGATTTAAATTCAATAGAAATATCATTAAATCATATAATATCAAAAATTAAATTATATAAATTCAACGATTCATTATCAATATCTATCTCAGGATCAAATATACGAAAAAAGTTAAATATTTTTGATGATAAAACGTTAAATTACAACAATTTGAATTATTTATGTTATAATGGCTGTATAAACGATCCTTCATCTAGTTACTTGTTGAAAGACTTGAATATAACCAAAAGATTTAAAAATTTTGAAGAGTGCTATAATGTTAAGCCAATATATACTATTAAATTTGCCAAAGGTAAATATTTCTGTTCAATAGTTTATTTTTTTATAGATATTTGTAGATTAAAAAATCTGAAGAAATTCTATTTCACAAGTTGTATTTTTGATATGATCTATTTTGGAAATCTTTCATTTGCAATGTCGAATTTTTATATACAGAAACAAGGAAAACTTTTCAATAATAATGGATTTAAAAAATCTATAAAAAAAGAATTGTTTAATTCTTATCATAACTCAATTTGCCCTTATATCAGAAATTCTGAATTATATAATGTATTTTCAAATAATTATATAAATAATATTATATTAATAATGTATTATTTTGGTAGAAATCTTTGTCTCTACTATAATTTTATAAAATTATAAATTGTTTAATTGTAAATACTTTTAAAATTTGTATAATTAAATTTTATTATTTTACTTTTCACATTTAGACTTAATAATAGAGAAATTAGCTTTTGCTAAATTGTTAACTATCGAAATGTATAATATATAATAGTAAAATTGTAATATGTTATTATTATACATTTTAACATTACACTTAGAAAGAAATATAATGATAAGAAAGAGATGATATTTAAGATATATTTTCAACAATAAAATAACATTTGAATAATGGCCAAAGTTATAAGTTTCTCAATTCTATTTTTTGACACTTTTAACATTGTTATATAATACAAATTGCTTAACAACTGACTCACGTTCATTAGCAGAAGATTTTATTAAGTTACAAATTCTCGTTGATCAGCAAAATGCCAGAATTGAATCTTTACAAAACGTAAGAAATTTACTGAATTTTACATCGTATATTTTTTTTTAGCATGTTATCAATATAGTTCAAAATATAAATCGTGAGAAAACTTCCTCTTTATCAGATTTGCGAGGCTCACAAGGATTTCCAGGAGAAAAAGGAGAAAGAGGTTATACAGGTAAAAAAATGATAGAAAATAAGTGTTTACTAGTAAATATGAGAAATCTAACAGGATTTCTCTACAATAAAATGTATTATACATATTTATCGAAAATCTGAGTCTTAAATACTGGTTTCTTATGTTGTATTTCTCAAGCATCCATTAGCTTGGTCAAAAAAATATAAATATTCCTTTCGTAATATTTTCATTATTTTCGTTTTGTTGTTTAAAATTGGGCCAACTGTAATTCTGCCTGAGCGTTCACTTACGGGTTACTTTATAAAAAACATTTTGTCTGAACGTTCGGGTGAACGTTTATGTAAAATGAACATCTAAAAATATTCTGGATGAAGATTAGGCAAATTTACATATAAGTAAGCCTTTTCAGAATGATTTCTGAAATAATGGAAGCACATTACTCTACACGAAAATGTTAACGTTTATTAAGAAAAAGCATTTTTATGTAATTTCTGGGAAATTAGACTAGACTAATTTCATTCACTTTCTGATAAATTTAGTACAATTGCATCAGATCTGCACAAGATAGTAAACATGGATAAGATAGTTTTAAAATAAAAAAACAATTATCTAACCGTTTATTATCAATTTATTTATCATAATCATATTTTCGACAAAGTACACAAGTTTAATAAATTTTTAACCAAAAATAGTACATTGCATATTTTTATGATGCGTCGCTAATGTTGCTCACCCCTCAAATATAAAAAGGTTTAATAGATGTCTGTGGCACTAAAATTTATCAAAAAAATAAAATTAAATATTAAAAATTATTACTTTTATTACTCATGACAAACAATTTGTGAATTTAAACAATAAATTTATGAGGATTAATTTATACTTGATATTCGATATCTTTTTCTTCCTTTTGTGGTTTGATGTGGTTCATTTTGAATAAGATAATACTTTCATCATAGGTACAAAAAATAACATTGGAATTATTAAAGCATATTTATTATAGATGTTTTGTCTTTACGTTCAAGCAAAATAGTAGGTCTTTAAAATTATAAAATATATCTCATTTACTCCATTTATATTATAATATCTTTATATAGGACCTCCTGGTTTAAAAGGTGAACCTGGTCGGCCTGGAAAACACGGTTCGGAAGGAAGTCCAGGATTTCAAGGACCTAAAGGGGATAAAAGGTGATATGGGAGTCCCAGGAGTAGGAGTTCAAGGAATGCCTGGATACGCAGGTAAAAACGGCAGTCCAGGAGAACCTGGATCTGCTGGTATACCAGGAAAAAAAGGAGAGAAGGGCGAGATGGGAGTTCCAGGCTTTCCAGGAAGGCCTGGAGTAACTGGACCATCAGGAAGTGTTGGGCAACCAGGAGTTCCAGGGACCGTAGGAGAAATAGGTCCAGCAGGACTCGATGGCCGACGAGGACCACCAGGTAAGTATTAACTAGACTAATTTTATTAAAACAAAAAACAGGGATATTTAAAGACAACACACTATGTTGTTTAGTATTAAATTTTTCGGTCAAATACTTTGATCCTTACCGCAGCAACGTTTTTCTAAACTAATGAAAAACCTTTTTGTAGCAAGTTAAAGTTTATGAAATCCTTACATTCTATTGTTCATATTGTGTAGAGGTAAATTATTGAAAAAAATTTTTAAAATTTCTAAAAATGCGAATTTTTTTTTTATGAAGTTTAATATCGCAACCGTTAAACGTGATGTCTTATATGAAACTTATATATTCTGAAAACCCTTTATTTCCTCTACAATAATATACCCATATCATTTCAATGTTTCTATACAGTTTTGAGATAATTAGATTTAATGATAATTACTTATAATTTCTCAATAATTATGATATTAAAAGACGATTTTTAAATATATATTAGAACATAAAAATTGTTCTAGATTTGATTTCATTTTATACTATATTTAAAATAATTATGTTACTGAAAAATACTACCAATAAAAGATCATTTTAGCCAAATTTTTCAAGTAATAGTGTTTAGAGAAAAACACATTAAACCTTCTTATTATGAAATTTTTAAAAGTTATTTTTGTATATTACAATCATATCAAACATTAAATATATATTTTTATTATTTATTTCCAAAAAAAGCATTTCATACTATGGCTTGAACACATTCCTAAATGTCCTCTACTATACCTCAGAAACATACAATAATGTTTTTATTTTCAATGTAAAAAACAATTTTAATCACCTTGAAATGTTTTTCAAATGTTAAAACTAAAACATTTGATTCTTTTTTAAAAAGTAAATGTTAAATTTATTTTTTATATAAATTAATCTTTATAGGAATTTTTGTTTATTTTTAACTTATTAAAATAACCTATAATATGTATTAACAAAATTTCTGAGTACTGGTAATTAAAAAAATCGACTTTTAATATCATAAATATTGAGAAATTATAAATAATTATCATTAAATCTAATTATCTCAAAACTGTATAGAAAAATTGAAATGATATGGGTATATTCTTGTAGAGGAAATAAAGGGCTTTCAGAATATATAGGTCTCAAATAAGACATCACGTTTAACTGTCGCGATATTAAGCTTCATAAAAAAAATTCGATTTTTAGAAATTTTAAAAATTTTTTCAATAATCTACCACTACACAATATGAACAACTGACTATCGTGGTTTCATAAACTTGAACTTGCTACAAAAAGGCTTTTCATCAGTTTAGAAAAACGTCGCTGCGGTTAGGGTCAAAGTATTCGACCGAGGAAACAACATAGTGTGACAATAATATTTAAAATAAGTATTAAAATAACAATATATTTAATATTGAAATATTTGAATATCACAGGCATACAAGGAAATCGTGGACTTCCAGGCATGAAGGGAGAAAGAGGAAAAGATGGACTTCCGGGACTTCCAGGCTGGTTAGTAAATGATAAAGGTTACTGCATCCTAAGCCTTGGAGACGCCTGCCCACCAGGCTTCCTTGTTATAAGACACTATGAACAATACCTTGATCAATTTAAATTTGGTGAGTACGTTTTATCTAAGACAGAAGAAAGAATTCCACTAAAAATCCAAGCCTGTTGTCATTAAATTTTTTATTAAAAGTAGCCTAAGGCCAGTTTTTAACAGGTCCTAGAGCATAATTTTTATATAAATATTTTTATATTCAGTTATTAATCGAAATATTTGTATCATAAATATTCATTGAATTACATTTTATGGAAAAGCAAAATAATCAAAAATATATTGTTATAGGATATTCGAAATACATTTGAGTTTGAGAATAATTTTATAGCATTTGTTTTTATTGAAACTGTTTAGTTGAATAAAAAACTGACCCAACAAAAAGAATTTTATTTTTTGAGTTTTCCTCTCACTCCATGTTTGTACCTTCTAAATAAGTTTTAATCCAGTAGATAAAGGAATCTAACCTCCAAGAAAGACACCAACAAATAAAAGGATTTTATTTTAACTTTAAGATTATATAAAAAAACTAAATGAACAATTATACATCATGAAATAATAAAAACCTTATACTTACCCAAGTTTATAACTTGGTTACAGACGAATCCTTATAGAGTTACAAAATGTTAGTAGAAGAGGAAAATGAGAGAGCCATCAAAAATTACACTATTTATACCAAAATTTACAGATTTGATTGATAAGTTTCAATCAAACTGAATACTTCCAAAAAAATCTATTGATTTTGAAAATAATTATTTATGGTACAAACATATACGAAAACATGTTCAAAAAAGTTATGCTTTTTAATAGATGACTTTGTCAATTTTAGTTAAGAAAATTTGAAGCTATTTTCCTCTTTATATTATATGAAACTACGTTTATTAATTACTAAAGATTAAAATTAACCAAGTTTGAGAAAGTTTTGAAATTCGCAAAATATATTTTTGTGAAAAAGGTGAAAACACTGTCAACCAATAAAATTCGTTGTAGTTTAATTTTTTATTTTAGACTTAGATCTATATACTAACATAGATTTACTTATTTTAAAAACTTTTATTCAAGTTACAACATTGAAAGTTTTTAATTTTTATTTAATAAATGTTAACGATTTTTTGGTTCATAATTTGGCCAATTTTTTTAATAAATTTCTATCGTATTGCGTTTCTCCAAGATTCTAGATTAAACCTTTTTTAATGATTAATAAAGTAATTGATTTTATTAACTTTGAAGAAAGTTATTTGAAATACAAAACTATATGAAAGCGTGTCTAAAAAAGTAATGTTTTTTAAAACATAACTTGACCACTTATGATCCAAATTTTTGAGACCCATTTATCTCTCTAATTTAATAAAGAATATATCTATTGACTATTTAATCATAAAAAATAACCATGTTTGTAAAGATTTATGAGAAAGACAAATTTTTTTCTTATTTCTTTTTATTATAGATAGTAACAATAATAATAAAATTAATAAAACATTCATAAAAATCCAATTTTGTTAAAAAATCAATTTTCTTTTTGTTATTTAAAAAAATAAAAATTCATTCTCTAAATATTTTTTAGTGTTATATTACATGCAAGCAATTTCTATAAAATTCTGTGTAAATTAAATAAAAAAATTTTCTACCCGAATAATGAATAGTTTAAAATGTTAAAAAAAGTAATTTGTTGTTTTCATTAAATATTCATACTTTTAAATGAAAGTTTTTATAAAAATTCATGTTGGCAAAATACCCGTTAAAAATATCACATATCCGTTTCATATCTATACGTAGAATTGATGCTTCTTTGTACTACCAGAACATATCAAAATTTTATATCTGTTATGAGGCAAGAAATCGAGCTTTCTTAGGTTGTGGTGAATCATTTACATCATTAGTTGTTTGATCATATTCATGAATATGCCTTTGTACTTTAATATCCAAATAATTTTGAAATGAATTTGATAAAATAATATCGTTATTTTTTATTAAAATATGATTGTTTGCTTGGTGAAGGACACCAGGTGAATCTACTATTGGTTCCATTGTTGGCGATGAATTATTACTTCCAGAGGTTGATGGTTGTGCAACAACAGATTCAGAAGATTCAACATACTCTTCTGACTTTATAATATAATACTCATCTTTAGCACGTAATAGCTTTAATGCTGCAATTTCTCTTTTTGAACAACGAATATTTTCTAGTCGTTTTGGAGAGCAAACATTATTTACTCTTATAGGACCGTGAGTACGTTTTTTTTCAACAACTTTAACAGCTGCTTCTAGCATTGATATTAATTTTTTCCCTTCTAATAATAGTTTATCACCAGCAATCATTACATTTTTGAAAAATTCATTTCCATAAGCAGAAATATTGGCAAATGAATGAAAATTTATACTCGTTATAGAATCAGTAAAAAATGGAAATTGTTTTAAATACTTTTCATCGCATGAATCATCACTTCCCATTAAGTATAATGTTAACCGTTTCGTTAAGTCATCATTATCCGTAAATTCATTTGGCACATAAAAATTTACACGAGCTAATTTATTAAGAGTGGCAGTTAATGGCCCTTTTGTCACTGTTTCTTTCTTCATAAAGCTTTTATACCTTTCATATATTGTTAACGGGGCATCATCCTCACTCATTGTAAACTCGCTTACTATTTCTAACGCAATAACTGTACCAATATTTGGAAAACCACCTGGTAATGCATCACAACCAAGAAACATTCCAATAGCAATTAACCTATTTCTATATAATGAATACTCTCTTTCTAAGGTATCCATATTAAGCATTTTTACATTTATGATATCTTCATTTTCATTCCCCCATTCCATTATATATAATTTCCTCCCTCCATAGTAAAGAAATTCAGGATCTCTAGTAATTATTCCACTACATTTATTATTATACTCCATCAATGCTGCCTGCTTGCTTGAAGAAATTTGAAGAGTTGATGTTGAAATACGTAGTGATGTTAACAGAGCCTAAATTTTATATTTAAAAATATTTATTGATTTTGTAAAACAAAAAAATTACCTTAAGTTGTTGGCAAACATTAAAAACATCAACAATTGCAGGGTTAAAAGATTGATTTTTTGTTGATTTAGAATTTCTATTTTTCTTTTTTCTAATTACATCCATCTCTTCAAAAAAAACAATAGGATTGATATTATTTTCAACCAGTTTGCAGATACGTTGCACGAATCTATAGCCAACGGAACGGCGATCTAAACTAGTTGTGCCTTTAATTTCAAAAACCCATGATGTCCCATCAATAACTACTGTTTGACCAAATAACTCGCTAACGGATATAGGTTCAGCGAATCGAACCACAAAATCATAGAAAGGTTTTGACATAATTAGACATGGGTAAAATTTTAAATCTATAAATTAATATAATAAATTATTACTATTCATTTAAAATAAATAAATATTTTCTGAATTAGATTATTTAAAAACAATATTATACTATAAAATATTGTGATTATTGCAAAAATACACCAACATATCAATTATTGATGTTCGCAACATAGATTGTTAAGTTATCGAAAAATAGATGAGATGTTAAAACTTTAACAAAGACTATTTAGAGAACTGATTGTATAATGAATAATCGCTGAGGAATATGCTAAGATTAGCTGCTATACTTTACATTATTATAAAGTAAAAAATTTAATGTCTTCTTAACTATGACAAATAATCAAATTAAGAATTTTATTACTGTTATTGTTTCATGAAAGTTTTAGCAAACAGTCGCTACAGGAGATAAGAATGGTAAAAAAATAAAAATATTAAGATGAGAAATTAATGATTTTTCACAGACATAGACTCCATTATAAAATATACATTTATATTTTATTTATACAACCAATTCATTCAGCCACCAAACAACCCGCTGTACATTTTGGCTGTTCAGTAAATTTTATTTCTGTGAATAGTGAATACATCCCTCTATCATTATAATAGTGGACACTGCGCTCTTGTGTATTGCTGATATAAGTTATCGTCAATAGACGGGCACAATATGGAGAGAGAAATGTTTGTGGTGTTATAGTGTTGTCTAGGAAATTGAAGAAAAATGTTATATTGAGGAAAAGAAAAAAATATATAGTTATTGCTCAAGATTAAAAATGGAAAAACACTAAAATCGGATAGATAAACACCATGGTTATTTAAAAATATCTTTTAAAATATATACTCATATCAATGAAATTTATCTATCACTTTGAGTGTACAAAACATGAAATTTAAAGAATAGATAAGAATGTTTAATAAGGAAATTTATACTAAAAATGATTCTACATTTTTTAAGAAAAGAAAAAAAAGTTATATATAAAAGTAGCAGATGGAAAACATGTATAGTTAACTTGCATACAAAAATCATCCAATCTTCTGATACCAAACTATCAAAAATTTCTTTTCATATTTATATATGTATACATTTAAATGTATATTTATAATAAAGTATACTAGAATGATATTGTATATATTTAGATGGATAGTAATGACAAGATGAATATGTATACTATATCAATTTATATTTAAAATGACACACCTTGATATAGTGATAAAATTTTAAAAAAAAAGTAACGAAAAGTATATTAAATTAGATTAATATATGAATGTAATTTATTTTAATAAATATATTAGATTAGAGTTAATTTTTTCTGAAAATAACTTCCATTTTCTATTTTTTATATATAATATTAATTATGAAAGTTTAAAATGACTTCATTAGTACTTTCTAAAAACTTTTTATATAACTTTTAAAACTAATTACAAATAAAGTAATATAATCAAAAATTTACAATAAATGGATATACAAAGAAAAAAATTTACTTTTTCGATGCTATAAATAATATATAACAAAATTATTTAATATATAACTAATAAATTAATTCCTAAAATGTTAATTTTTGAATTTAAGAATTTACTATACTGTTGATATTTTATTTCACTTTAAAAAGATTTATTAGTTAATTAAATAAAACAAAATATTAAACTTAAATCTACATTTTAATTCACATTTCCAATACTATAAAATTAAATGTTAAAATCTAATGATAGGTATTCAATATAAAGCATAATAATTGAAATACTTCTAAATTTTTGATAAAATAAAACTAATCTATAAAGGTTTTTTTTACATTTTATAATGTTAAATTAAAGAAAAATGTATTGAATTAAAGATGACAACTTAAATATAGATTCAAAGAGTTTATGAAGTAAGTGAATTACAATTTTTTAAAATTAAATGAAGAAAACTAAAGTTTAATGTTTAATAATTATTTTAAAATAAAAATATTGAATGTAATTTTTATTGAATAAAAAATGATTATGAAATTGTTTGTCATATATTGATGGATAGTACTGATTTGGTCACTAAATAAACGTCATTTTAATCATGTTTTGTTTTTAGAACCAAATATTAGTTAATTCTTTTTATTTGAAGAATTATCATCATCATCACTATCATATGCTGGAATTGAAGAACGTTTTTTTTCGCTTTCTTTTATTCTAGCAAATGGACCCACTTTTAATTCTCCGGTACTCGCTAAAAAAATATGATAAAAATGAGTAATATTACATACATGATTTCCCATGTGATAAATGACTTCGTTGTTGGTGCTTCTTTAACATAACCTGAGCTATTGTTTCAGAAGTTGATGGTGTTTGTTGATTATTACTGGTATTTGTGAATGAATCAGTCTTATTACTATTAGAAAATGTACTCATTATTATAAAAAGTAATTATAGACAAAATACTTTGAAATTGGTATAAGTTTAAGAATAAATTAAATACCCTCGAAATTCTACTAGAATCTTAAAATTCGTCGCCTTGGTTACATAATTTGTGAGTTAATAAACATTTCTTCAGATTTATGTGAAATATTGTACCCAATATAATTTTATTATTTAGTAATTTTATTATTAACTTTCCAACAATAAATAATTCTCTCAGACAATATTAAAAAGTAAACTATATTAAAAGGTAGAATAATTTATTTTGTCATATTTTATGTTTTTTTAAAAAGTATAACAAGAGCGAATAATATAAAAAATGTTTTTTAGAACTATTCGAGGAGAACAATCTTATCTTCTCTGTTAAAAAAATCATCATGAGCAAATAAAGCAGCATTGTGTGTTGGTGGACCAATGACATTTATAGGAAGATTCCATTCAACTGATTCAACTTTTAGGGTGTCAACAGCCCCTGAAGTATTAAATGACTTTTCAATTGTAGTAGGAGTATCACTTGTAACAAATTCAAAATGTAGTCTATATGATATAGATAAATATTCTGTCTGAAAACACAAATTATTTCCAATATCTAAAGGTAATTGAAAAGCAACAGAAGAGTATTGGGAACAAAATCCATAGTCTGTTTTTAATGACGTAATACATTCTTTAGAATCTAAACTACCGAAACCTTTTTTTACGCGCTCTATACATTCTAATCTGACTAGATATTCAATACAATAACTTCCTGACCTCTGGGGGAAGGTTAATTTTCCTACAATTAATTCACCAAATTTAAAATTCATTTTTGGCATGTCAACATGACAAATAACACCTTTAGGATCATCAATTTTAAAGGATTTCCCACTTGGTTTAAAACAAAAATCATCAACTAAATCTGCAACAATTTCTCGAAAGTGTTTTTCTCCACGATCACAATCATGATCTGTAAATAACTCGGGTTGACAATCCTCATACTTTTTTTGTGGTATCTCAAAAGGATAATTCATTAATTCAAATGGAAGTTTTGTTATTTTAAGATCATTTTTATGTGGTTGAATTGCTATACTAATACTATATTCATGTACAACATAATTTCCTGATAAACTTGGTATTAATTTAATATCATTTGGAATTAATAGGCGAACATCAAAAGACTGTGGCTCATTCTTATTAATTTCAATATCACAAAATAAAATTTGAGGCTCCCCTATACGTTTGCTACGCTTTTCAAATCTTTCCGATTTTTTAACTCCTTTACCAGGGTAAATTTCAAGTAATAATTGAGCACATGCCCATGATATTGTTTCCTTTTCTCCTGTATTAGTAATAGTAATTTTAATTGGAACATATTCTCCAGGTAGAAATACAGGAACATCTTTTGATATCCTAACAATTCCAACTACAGTCATGTTCTAAAGATAGTATAATTTAAATTTTTTAAACATTATTATTTATAAGGTGTAACCTTAAAGATAAAAAGAATAAACAACAACATATTTATTTTATAAGTAACTAATTACTAATTTTTCTTCATATTTTTTAAAATATTTGTAATAAAATATTCTCCCGCTCTATAACTACTTCTAACAAGAGGTCCACTAGCAGTATATAAAAAGCCCATTTTATCTCCTATCGTTTTCCAGTAATCAAATTTCTCTGGAGTTATCCATTCTTTGACAAGTAAATGACGCTTTGTTGGTTGCATGTATTGTCCTAGAGTTAATGCTTCAACACCTGCAGAACGAAGATCTTTCATTGTTTCTTCAACCTCCGAATCACTCTCTCCGAGACCTAACATAATTGAACTCTTAGTAAGTAATGAAGGAACACATTTTTTTGCATGCTCTAGCATTTTTAAACTTTGGTCATACTTAGCCCTTGGATCTCGTACAAATGGTGTTAAAGATCTAACAGTTTCAATATTATGTGCATACACATCTAAACCGCTTGAAGAAACAATTTCAACAGAATCTTTATTCCCAGAAAAATCGGGAACTAAGCACTCAACTAAAATATGTTTACATTCGTTTTTCAAATACTTCACAGTTGAAGAAATATGATTAGCACCTCCGTCAGGCAAGTCATCACGATCAACTGATGTCAAAACTATATAATCAACACCCCATGAGGAGACAGCTTTCGCAGTATTAATTGGCTCTAAATCATCTAAAGGTGGAGGTGATTTTGACGTTTTAACAGAACAAAAACGACATCCTCGTGTGCAAGTATCTCCCATTAACATTATTGTTGCTGTTGAAGGTGAATTTTCATCACCTCCCCAACATTCACCTATGTTTGGACATCTTGCTTCTTGACAAACTGTAGCAAGTTTAAAATTTTTTAGTTGCTTCTTTAATTTTAAATAATTTTTATCTTCAATATGTGTTATATCTTTTTTCAACCATGGTGGTAATTTCAACCTTTTCATTTGCCGACTATCTAATTTTAAACTTTCTGGAAAAAATAAAAGTGTACGTTTTACTGAAGCTTACGATTATTGATAAAGTCTTCTAATGAGGGACCATCGGGTAATTTCGGTCTAGTTACCAGACATCTGGAATGTAAACCCGAATAATCTATTAGTAGAAGTATTCATAAAACGAGAAATCATTTTTTTTGTTTTAAAAGTTAACTATGGTGACATATTACCAAGTGTCTTGTGTTTAAAGTAGATAACAAAATATAAATTGAATGACAATAATTTTATAGCCTGATAGTTTTAGTATAGATAAACGAAATAAATAAATGGATTATTATACTTAAAAAAAATACCGAATATCAGTCCTGGAATCTCCACATTAGAGAGAAGCTAAATGATCTTTTACTTGTTGTTTTGTTAAACGTTTAAATCCTTGTGCGTTGCAAATCGCAACTTCAACATTATCTTCATTCATACCAACGTCGAAACATTCACGAAGTGTTAGTAGTGCTGTGTGAACTCCATCTTCTAATTCCAATGTTTTATTATAACGTTTTTCCAGGAAGGTTTTTAGCATTAATATCACCTTTGCCTAAAGCGTTGGCTTTCCAAGCAAAGAATGCTCCCGAAGGATCAGCTTGGAATAACAACGGACGACCTGGATCTTTATCCCATCCAGCAATAAGTAAAGAAACTCCAAATGGACGTACACCTCTAAAAGGTAGTAAATAGAAAATTACCGAAAATGCGTTAAGTTACCCTGATTGTGTGTATTCTTGCATAACAGCGGCCACCTGAGTGACTAATTGAGTAACTGGAATTTCCTCTCCATACATCAACTCATATTGCATTGCTATTTTACGTGCCTTCTTTACAAGTAGACGATAATCGGGGCCCATTCCACTATAAACACAGCCTATGTGTTTTGCTATAGTTTCGATTTTTGGTTGATCTTCAAACAAGACACTTGATTTATTTTCCGTTGCTAAAACAACTCCATCTGAAGCTTTTAAACCAACTGAGGGCTGTCCATTCTTAACAGCATTCAAAGCATACTCTATCTGCATAAGTTTTCCAGATGGACTAAAATTCCCTAGTTTTTTGAATAAAAAACAACTCTTTTTATTACCTGAATGTAGTTAGAGAAAATCCATAGTGATCACCCATGTTAGAAAATCTTAAAAATTAAATTCAAAGATTACAAACAATTGTTTGTGAATCAGTGATGACTTTGTTACACAACGCCCCAAATTTTTTAAGGAAATCGCGCTAGGATGAATTGTAAATATTTCAAAATCAGAAGAACATCTAAGATACAAATGATATGGTAATTATTTTATTGGTTACGATAGATAAAAAAAAATACCAACATTTTGTGAATCCACGTTAAATAATGACTTCCGTTTCATATACTATTATAAGATTAGATGAGAATGAACCAACAAAGTTGTGACGACAAAGTGGGCATGTAGAACCGCTTTTGACAATATTTTTCTTTGAAACTTGTACCCATTTTTTGCAACACGGTTCACAGCCAACTATCTTAAAACAAAAGGCACAGAACATGGGATTTTTTATTTTCGGACTTTCTTCAAGACACATCGGACATTCAATATGACTACCTCTTAAATATTCCCTAGTCTCTTCAATTTGAATTTTTCTTGCTTGAAGTTCATTTTCCTTCTCATCCATACGAATTTTCTTCTTGTATTTTAAGTTTTCTGCCTCTGAAGATCGTCTTTTTCTTCCGTCTGCAAGTAAACCAGGTTCGGTGACTAACGATGTCGAAATCCCTCCAGACTGTCCATTCGCTACAGCTACTCGGTTTACTGTGTTACCACCAACAACTTCATTTTCTTCATCCTCAGGATAGTCACTACTATCATCATCGTAAAATGAGCCATTATCATCTTCGAATTCAGAAACAAAAGAGGTGCCAGCAATAACATCCTCCACAGTAGCATCAAGATCATCACTAAAATCAGAGCTATCTGATAGTGATGCATCATCATCACTTTCAATTGAAGAAATGCTTGATCCTCCATCTCTATTGCTTTGTGAACTATCAGAGGCATCGCCATTCATTGACCCTTCATCACCTGCGAGAACAAAGAAAACACCATCTAAATCGGAGTCATCAGATAGTGATGAGTAGGAATCGCCACTAAAGAATACTGGTTCCTGCGAACTATCGACTTCATCACTGCTTCCAGCTTCAGAATCATTCCTCGGCATTCTAAAAAAAAAAATACAACTTCTAGAGTAAAGAGTTGAGGGTACCTATTTGATCACTAGTAAACGATATTACGGTTAAACAAAAGAAAAGAATGCAAATAAGAGGAAAAATAAAATATATATACACTCTTGAAAAAAGTTCTTGTAACAAAGTGTTTCCTATGTACTACTCGGTTATGAAGAAATTTTGTACACGTTTTCCCAAAAAAATGGAAGAATTTGAATTTCATTTTTATAAATTTCTATTCATAAGGTAATATTTTAGAAGAATTAAAAATGAGTTTAATTAGTGTATAAAATAGATTATAAATCCTTAGTAATTTAAGCTTAAATAATGTTAGAAATTATGTGAACATCTTGACTATGTATATATAGACAATATTACCTACAGGTACTATTATTGTACCTTCCTGTACAACAATGGGATATCCAATGTGAACCATCTCATATAAAGTAAGAATAAAAAAATTGCGGCAAATGTCTCGAACAGAAAAGTTTTTAAGGTGAAAAGGTAAGATAATTATGATACATCGCTCAAAGCAATAAAAGTTTGATTTTTTAAAAATTAATTGTGTAGTGTGGATTTTCTGGATTGTTATTGATTAGCCACATTGTTATTCAAATAAAAAAATGCTAAATGGGAAAATAATTTAAACAATGGGGGAAGTCGTATCGGGAAGGGGGATTGAATAAGTTTTAATATATTTAACTCATGTAAAATTTTTTGAAACGATTGTTGGTAGAAAACTACACGCCAGTGTGATTTGATTACTAAAACAAATACTTTTATGCTAAAAACACAAGCAACATTTAACGATAGAATACTATGAAATGTTTAACATTTCCAGTCGACAATCCCTACCATATAAGAAATTATGAACAAATGTTGAAATGTTTTTGCAAAAATGCTCGTATAGATATAAACTGTCATTAAATATATATATATTGTTTGATCCTGCAATATCCCATAAAAACTATTCTAAACAAACTTATAGGATGAAATTATTATTTGTACGATTTTTCTATGTGATATTAATTGTGCCTATTCTTGAGTTTTAGATCATCTTACGAAATTTATCTTTATTCTTTACAACATAATTAATGGAAAAACTCAACATTAACACAAAGAAAATTGTACAACTCCATTCATGGTGTTATAAATAAATTTTTATTATTTTTTAAAATATAAAAGAATACATTAAATAGATTTTCAGGAAATATTTTAACTTTCTACTACTACATGAGTAAGTTAAAAATTTTTCACAGAAATATAAATCAAATGTGTATCAACTTAATTCAGATCAATACTTTATTTAAAATGGATTATCCAGCACCAATAACGGAAGAATCCCCACTTTTGTTTTATTCGTTAACTTCAGTGAGATTATTCATTTCATCTATTTCTTGCCTTCGTTCTTTTGACATATTTCTGGCTGTTTCTGAAACATTAAATGAAATCACCGATGCGCAATTTGTCGGTCTGAAAAAGTTTGTAATAGGTACATTTAACGAAGTATCTTCCAAACTTTCGCCACCAAGTTCGAAATACATAAGATTCAATTTCCCAAGATCTTTTCCCTTCATTAATGTTTTAAATTTTTTTAAGCTGTTTTCAGTAAGGCAGTTTCTACCACTATCCAGAGGAACATTAACATAATATTTGGTAAACTTAGTCGGTCTTGTACCAAATTTCAAATAAAATTTCTTAGGTACTAATTTCCTAATCCTTTTCTCTCTGTCCACTTTTTTTTCAATATCTGACCCTAAACTTTCTAATATTCCCTTTACATCAGTAAAAGAATGTACTGGGGTCTTTCTGTAGTGCTTTGAACAAAGGTGTGAATACTTTGATACTTGGTTTCTATTATTTTCGCCTCGAGCAGCTTCCAAGATTTTGTCGACTACTTTGGTGGGAAAATGAAAATGAAGATCTCTATATTTAATTGAAAGAACATCATTCAGTGTCCTTACGCCAAATCTTCCAATGAGATCATTCCTTACTGATTCTTTTATTTTCTTGAAATCATTTATTTCTATGACACCATAAACATTCTCAAATTCTTCCGGTAGCATAACAGTGACAGAGTTATTACCATGACGGTCACTTACAAAAGTAGCAATTTCTTCCGTATAACTTATTCCATAAGATGAATGTACGTAAAATTTTTCCTGTAATTCTTTTCTTATTTCTAAGGTTTTGCTAATTGTTATCCCGAAAGAAATTATGACATCGTCATTTTCCGCAATTCCTCGACGAATCCTCTCGACTAACTTTGAAGCTCCTGTAACATTATTCTCTTCCAAGTCGTGTTTAGATGAATTATGGCAACTTGAAAAGTCGAGTTTCTCATCATTAAAATCAGAAAAAAAACTTTCTCTCATTCTGACGTCTCCTAAAACCTTAGTAACAGTGCTCGTCATATTGATAGAAATCATATTAGGAGCTTTCTTATTTGTAACGAAATTATCACTTAAAAAATCATGGATTCTTTCTAATAACATCAATTCTTCTCCGTCACTTTGATTAAAAAGTCTCCTACAATTTAATACTATCCAATATTCGTTTCTCATAGCGATCTCCGTTGATGAATAAAAATTAACCGTTTAGAAGAAATTTTTTAGAAATATAAATCTAAATTTTAAAACAGCTGTTAAAATATCTAAATATATTCTTGTTGTTTGAATAATAAAGGTAAGATGTTTTGGTATTGTTTTTCCAGATTTATGCAACACCTTTTTATTGGTACAAGCAAAGAAAAGAGAAGTTGATTGTTTGTGACTTTTAAAACCTTTTTAATTTGTTTCTTTACTGGTCAAAACATGCAGGACTATGGAATAAAGTATTAGTTAAAAAATAATTGCACAAATTTTAATGTTATTTTTTTGTATCGAGACTGAGTGTTTGGAGGATGAATGATTGTTTGAACACATAAAATTCTTTTGTTATATATTTTGGTAATACGGGAGTAGAAATTATTTTATGTGGGAAATCTTTGCTAACCGAGACAAGATTTACATGTACAAGTGAAAACATTAATGATAGTCAAAGAACTACAACAAGTGTTAATTAACTGGTGGATACATCACAATAATAAGAAAAATTTCTACAAAAATTTTAAAAGAATAGTATTTATATATTTCAAAAGTTAATCGAAATCACACAGTCAGAGAGATTTTGCATAGTGTATGATGACGATGAGGGAAATTAAATTATTACTAATATTTCTTGCAAGAACTTTATTATATTATTAATACGGTAAACTTTTTTCGTTATTCTTTGTTAAATTAAAGGCTTTTTTACTATCTAAAATGTTATTAAAAGAAACAGTATAAAAAAATGAAAACTTTAGTAATTAACAAGATGAGTTGAAAGACAAATCATATTTTATTATTTGGTTTCCGCGTATTCATTCTTTTTTTTTGTTATATCTTGCTTCAATTATTTTTTTAAACCGTAGTATTTATGGATATGACATATGAATTCTTTCAGAAATTTTTTTGAAACATATCTTTAAGTGAAAAGCAGAAATTTTGATGGTGTGTTAGCAAAATAGTGTCTAAATTTTAGTGATTATTGTTATCGCTCATTGACCCATAAGCTTTATTCTTTGGTATAGTTTTTGGCTACATAAACATGGCAATTTTACTTTATAATTTTTTTATTATTTAAGTTACAGTCATAACAACTTTTTATATTGAAAATTTAACAATACACAATTTTAAATATCAATACTCATTTTTAATTTATTATTTAAATTTCATATTTGAAAAAGGATTGTATAATGTTTATATCAAAGAATATGACATAGCTTTATTATAAAATATCAAAAGTTTTAAAAAAATGTATTCAAATTTAATCCTTAAAGATTTCAATAGCTTATTCTTAGCAACCATATTTTTATTGTCCTTATTCTTTTGACAGTTCTTTAGGGGGTATATGAAAAGAAAGATGAATGAAGATATATATTTTTAAAATATCTTAAGATAAAAAGAATGTTTTTAAACTTAGTCATTAAACATAAAATATGGACGTGCTTAATTGCTTCAGGTTGGAATTTAATTTGCAATATTTCTATATAAAACTAATAGTTTTTGTTATTGAAACATTATAAATAATCTTTTTATTATTTTTCCATTAAAAAATGTATTTCTAAATGAGCATTTAATTTAGTGTTAAAGTATAATAATATTTTCTTTAATTTAATTTTTTGATTAATTTTCATAGTTAATGGCTAAATTAAAGTATTTTATTCATAATACATTTAAAATATGAAATTGTAGTGTTATAATTATTATGTGGAAGCATGTTTATATTTAAAATATGATAGCTATTTTTAAAATTGTATGATTTCGTTGTGTATTTATAAATTAGTTACCCTCTTAATAATAACTTTGAATATTAAAAATTTATTCCTAAGAAATATTTAATATTATATATTGAATTTAAAGATATTTTTTGTATATTTAAATGATTATTTAATGATAGAATTAAAAAGAAAACTAAATATAATAACAATTTATATATTTTTAATGAAAATATAATATTTATATACTTTTGTAATTTAATTTTTTCTTAGTCAGGTTTTATTTATTAACAGTTTTATGATTATATACTTTATATGGCTCTTCAATAGTAATAATATTTAGAAATTTGTTTTATTTGTATAGAATTGAAAAAAATGGATAGTATATATAATTAATAATTGCTCATTATAAAATTAATGTATAACGTTATGCACATATTTGATTACATAATTTTATATAGTAACTCATTTAAATTTTTCCACGCAATTTGGCATATATTATTTTGTTTCATAGCTTTGGTCAGAGGGTTTCTTATTATTTCTATTAATCTTATGAATTTTTTATTGATAAATTTTTGTTGGAATTTTTAAGAGAAGAAATGACTTTTATTAAATTAAATTACCTTATTTTATTAAACTATGTTTGAAGAAAAGATAAAAGTAAAATTATGCTCATGTAATATAATATAATCTAAATATTCTTTTAAAACTTTTACTAAAACGACAAGTTTTTGTTAACAACAATAAATTATTGTTGTAGAAATTTTAAAGGTCTAAATTCTAATACCAGCATAATGTCAAACACTTTTTCATTCTAAAATGATATTTTAATCTTTTAAAAATAATAAGTTCTTTTAATTAAAAATATTTCCAATGTGACACTTCTATAATTTTTAATGATATTTCTAAGAGATAGTGTTATCTAAACATTAATTTAATCGAAAAATAAATTTTTAAAATTATTTTATAGGAAAATTTTTAATTATTATTTAATATTTTGATGAAACTAATTCTTTTTCAAAAAAATTAACACAATTAAATATATTTACTGTCTTAGTAAACAACAAAAAAATTGTGAGTATATTTTTATTTTATAAAATTAAGAGTAAAATTTAGAGATTATATCAAGTATAAAAGGATTGTTTGGAAAATAATAAAAGTTTTCGAAAGCAAACACATAGTGCATATATTATATTATATTGCTACTTTCTTTATTACACTTTTCCCACCACTTATTCAATCATTATTCTTTAAATTCACATGTATATATAATGGCATTTTTTAGAATATAATATAATATCTATAATATTTGTACAAAAATATATGAGTTACATTTTTATCAACAAATATAGAAATAAATTTTTTTATTTTATTTTTTATTGAACGGAAAAACTTTAAGTACATTTTAAGTTGAGATGTCTAATCAAATGCCAATTATTTCAGAAATAAAACCTTTTAATTTTTTCAACCAAAGTTTAAAATCTAATTAGTATTTTCTTATTCTATGTTCGACTCATCATTAATTCTATTTTACTTTATGATTAGAATAAAATGCCACTACTTTCATTATACAGAAATTTGATTATATATATAACTAAGAAAAATCAAATTTTTTGTTTCAAAAAGATGTATAACCCAATAACTAACACTTCATACTACTCCGGTAATGATATATAAAAAAGTTTTCTAACTTAAATGTTTATAATTATCAACCTATCATATGATTTTATGCTTTGATTATTAAAGATACCTTTTAATAAAAATTATATAACAATTTTTTTGGCTTTAAGAGTGTTCTAATTATGTAGTAGTATTTTTTATATATGTAAGATAAATAATCATTTTTTAGGTTAAATTAAATACATATTGTTTGCTTTTCACTTAAACTTTATTGTTTTGTTACTTACATATTACTTCAAGGAGGAAATATTTCAATTGATTTTATTATATATTTAATATAATCCTCTACTTTTTTGTGTGAATTATCAAATACAAAATATTTTTGATATATTTGAAACTTATTATTTGTAAAAAGCACATATAATAATAATAATTTTTTTTAACATCCCATTTATTACAGATGACAGCAACACCTTCCTTTAAAATGAAACTTAAATTGCTATGAAATTTCAATAACATTCACTTTATATTTATTTTTCCTATACCAAATGTTCTTTTCGTCTTTTTAATTTTTCCGTCACATGTCATGATCAAATTGTTACTCTCACATTTTTGATATAACGAAAGTGATAAAATGCTACTTAGCAAAATAGCTTAAATTAAAGTATAAATGAAAACATCATATTATTTTTTAAAAATTGTTTAAAACCGTTATTTTAATATATGATACGACATTTTGAAATAGTATATTATGTTTATATTATTAAATTAACTTTTTAATTTATCTGAAAGTGATGATGTTTAAAAAAAGTTATGTAAACGTCTTTAGTTTATCTAATTTATAAATAGGTACCTTTAAATTATTTGATTATACTTAAATATTCGTGTTACATATATTTAGTTTATAGTTTTTATCAAAATATTTGTCTACTTTTACCACCTGAATATTAAAAGCATTTTTAATATTTTCTTGCAATAAATCAATTTTATATAACATGATAAATATATATAATAGTCAATAAAAATATAAAAAATTTCTGTACTATTTCTTGTGCTCATATATAATCTCGATTATATATAATGTTCTATTTTTATTTAATTAGTCCATCAATAGATCATTTGAATTTTTAAAAATTGAAGCAATTGTTATTTTTATGTTTTAAATTATTTTTTTTATTTCCAAATGAATTAATAATAACATTTTATTCACTTTTAGTCAGTTATTTTTAAAATTATATAAAAGATTGAAATTAAATTATCAAAATGAAAGTAATAGTAATTAACTTGTGTTATTCTATCTAAATGTATTTTTAACTATCTTAAAATTTAAAGTAAAAATATGATCTTTCTATGTCACATAAAAATAAAGTGTTAGGTTTGAAACTTATTGTTCTTCTTTGAGATGCTTTATAAATAATTTGATTAGTATTTGATTTAATTTTTTCCACCATAAAGCTTTTTATTTTATTATTTTCGCTTTCATCATTTTTGTTAAATTTCAAGATAAATGAAACAGTATAATTTAATTGACAAACTTTGAGCATTTAATTATTTTGTCTCTAACACAAAAACATATTTCTATATATTTAACCTTGAAATTCAAATAATATTTAAGAATAATTATCACGATGTTTAATTTTTTTTACATTGTCCAAAATTTTCCATAGTAGTATACAACAACAATAAGTTTTTTTAAATAATTGTTTTTCAAATATTAATACTAAATTTAAATTTTGTTTACTTCAAGTTAAAATGTATTGTAAAATAAACTTTTATCAGGATGATAATATGAAAATATTAACATAAATATTACATGAATTTTCCAAATTTTACTAGAATAATGAAATACTACATATAGGATGTATGAACTTTTTGGCTAAAACAACTATTGATGAGTTTATTATATAAGATAAGAATAAATTTTTTTTATTAAAATTTATAATATGTTTTTTTATAGTTTAACAATTTGTTCATTGTATATTCTATCTTCTTTTTTTAGAAATATTAAGATTAATCCTTTGATGCACTTTTTGAATTTTAAGTTGGTTACACTAATAAAAACAATGTCGTCTTATAGCACTAAGCTATATATGTATGTAGAAACAATGGAATAACTCCTAAACTTTGTTCACATTTACAATTTTTAAACACATTTTATTTTTTCCAACAAGTATAATATCAAAAAACAATTTTTTTTCTAAATATTTCATCAAATAGTCTTATTATAAATATATTAATGTGAAGCTTCTAATGATTTAAAAATAATGAATATGTATAAATGACAAACTAAGTTATATATAATTACAAAATAATTCATATAATATTCTTTACAGGTTGACAAATTAATTTATTAACTAAAAATATTATTGAAAGTTTTGTATCTTATTTAAAAGATAGCGTGCTTAAATAATAATAAAATTGACATATATTAGATGGATAAGAAAGATGCTAAAGGTTTTATAAAATTGCAAATGATGTCATGATATTTTTTTAATTATTGTCAATATTATTTATTATATATTATTATTATCATCAATATATTCCATTTTTAGTTTTTCAACTGCCAGCTTAATATTTAAACTTTCTATCAAGTTTTTTAAATATAAAATATAATGTCTAGAATAGCATTATTTGGACAAATTAGTGAAATTAATGATCACCTGTATTTGTCAGGTGCCGGTGTTTTAACACCAGAAAAAATAAAACAAAAAAAAATTAGCTGTATTGTAAATGCAACGACGGAAGAACCAAGTACCTATCAAGCGGGTGTAGATTATATAAAAATAAGAATTGAAGATAATCCTTATGCTCCCTTAAATTCATTTTTTGATATGGTTGCTGATAAAATAAAGATTACTAAAGATAGAGGTGGAAAGACATTAGTACATTGTGTAGCTGGGGTTTCAAGATCAGCAACTCTTGTTATTGTTTATCTAATGAAGTATGAACGAATGAGTTTAAGACAAGCTTATCAATATGTTAAAGCAAAAAGGCCAATAATAAGACCTAATGTTGGATTTTGGAAACAAATGGTTGATTATGAAAAAAAAATTAGAAAAAATAATTCTGTTACCATGATAATGACAGAACATTGTGACATGCCAATTCCAGATGTTTATATAAATGACTTAAGAAAACATATCATAAATAAAACAGATGATAATCGTAAAAAACCATTAACAAATTTTAGCGAATATGCTAAAAGAAAAGGATATCTATCTAGGTATGTTAATTAAAAAAAATTTTTCTTTTTCTATTTAATAAAAAATAAAAAAAAATATTTTATTTACTGTGTGGTAATCACTCTGTATTTTTAGTAGTGGAAATTCAATTGCTAATCGTCGTGGTACATCACCATCGCTAGCATACAACACCAGAGATAATTTTACTTCGCCATTTCATCATACACCATCATTTTCACTATTATCTCCTGCACCAAATAGAAGAAACAGACAAGAAAATATATTTGGTAGTATTTACAATTCAGGAAGATCCCTTTTTTATCCAGCTTTTTAAAATTTTTCTACAAATTAATATTTTGATAAAAAATAATATACAACTTTAAATTTTTTTTTGCAAAAGAAAATGTATGTAATTATTAAGATATATATATATGCTGATGTGTATAAATAGTTATATATATCAAAGAATATCTTTTGTAATGTTACTTCAATATATATACTTATTTGGATAATAAACAAATTTATAATTAGCTTTAAATATTTTACTATTCTTTTAAATAATATTAAAGTTTTTAATCTGAAAATAGGTATTATCAAGTTACATTTTTAAAGCATTAAACACGTATTTGAATACCTTCAATTAAAAATTCTATAAAACACTTGTAACTTAACACCTGCTTCAATCAATTTTAAATTATAAATAATAAGAGGATGTACAAATAATTTTGTATCTTGTATCAGAATCTCATATTACTAAAATTATTAAACATTCCTAAATAATAATATCCTCTTGAATTGATAAAGCAAAATATATAAAAGACAAGTAGTTGTAAGATAAAAGGTTTAAAAATAGTGAAAACAATATGTTAAATGTAGAACAGTGCAACAAAATTTTTAAGAAACCTTATATTAGATGGATGTAAGTTTATATTTTGAAACATTTTCAGCAAAATTTATTTGAAAATATTTCTATGAAAATGCTACTATCTTAGTTATGTTAATTTAAATATTATTCCTATTTCATGAACAAAAGTTTTGCTTTGAATATCTGAATTGTTTACAAGACTATATTATTAAAAGTCATGTAAACATTTAGATATACCAAGCTTAACAATTGTTTATTTTATATTCAAAATCTTTCTATTTTAATTAGAAAAAAATTGGAAAATAAAAATTTTTTTTATATATTTTTAATGAAAAAAGCTATATTCCTTGAAACATTTCATTAGTCTAACATTGAGTTATTTTAATGAAACATTATGTCGGTGTTATTTGATATAACTTTTAAATGTCTTTATGATAATTATTGATATGCACAATTAAAAAAACACAAACAAAATTTCTAAATAATTACGATGAAATTAAAATTAATTGTCAGGGAAAAGTTATGTATATTTAAAATATATAATCTTAGATTTTCAAAAATAATAATAAAATAAGAAATAAGTAATTATCAAATTATTATATTGAGTATAGTTAAGTTATAGAAATAACAATATATTAAAATTTACTTTCCGTAAAAGAGTTTGAAATTCCTTTGTGTTGTTAGATAAAAAGAGTAAAAACTAAATTTTATTTAAGAAATTTATTTTAAATAAATATATTAGTATGAAATTAAACTTTAGTTTGACAATATAGTATATTTCTAATATGTTTATCATAACTTCTTTGGTATTTACGATATTTTCGTTCTATTATATTTATACTTATGGAAGACTTCGTTTGATGAATATAAAAGAGATTAATAGAATTGATATTGAAAATAAAAATACCGTTAGAGGAAAGTTATATGTTGAAATGAGTACAAAACTAAATGATTTTAAAGGAGCTAGAAATATGGAGTTGATAATTCTTATAATTTCCACTGTTATGCTTCAGTATTATGGTGTGAAGTTTTTTTGTAAAGATCTGTACAACAATGTTGATATTGAATCAAAAAAATTTCAATATAAAATTAATATCATTTGTAACTATATAAAACAAATTTTCTATTTTATTTGTTTGATCAAACATATTTTTATATTTTTCTACTTTTTTATTTGCTTTTTTAAGGAAGATATAAATATTGGAAAAAAATTTGAAATAGAAAAATGTAGTCAAGATCCTTTTAAAAAATACAATTCAAAAGAATGTAAAAATGAGTAACAATAAAATTGTTTTAAAATTTTCTTTATTAATTTGATTTTAATATATAGATGTTTAAATTTAGTTTACAAAATTTTATAAATTTTTTGAATTATATATCAGTGTAACTACAGTTACTTAATTAACATCTAAAGTTACAACTTTTAATAAACAGTTTTTTTTATTAATGATTTTTCAAAATTAAATGCTTTTAATGATTTATGTTTTCCAATTTCTACTTTTTTTCATATTTATAACGTAGACATCAAAATATAGTTTTTTTTTTAATTAAAAATGAATGTGGTAAAAAAATTTTAGTTTAAAACTTAAAACATTTTACATATAATTACAGCAAACATCTTAATCCATTTGCCTTTTTATAAAACTCACAAAAATAAAATTTGTTTAAAATATAGTAAATTAAAATAATTTGTAATGAATTTAAAATACAAAAAAAAATTACTAGAATAATTAATTATAAACTTCACTACAAATACCTTATATTTTTAAAAAAATTTAAAAGAATTATAGAAATTTTTTAACATTATAATTTGCAAAAAAACTGCGATTTAAATTATTGTGATTATGCATTATTTAAATCGTTATATACATATATAAATTATACAAAAGTTTTATTTTCATATTATTTATCTTAAAAAGATATACTATTCTTTGGCTAATTCCTAGATCCTTTTTTAAAGATTTTTTTAAAATTTTAGAAAATAAATTTTTTAATATAAAACATAATTAAAAGTTTTAGGCAATGATAAATGGATATAAAAACTTATATAACTACAATACTTTATGTGCTAAATAATTTTTTTTAAATAATGTAATTTTCTCTATATAAAAATTATCGACTCAAAGTGTAACTTTACATTATAATTCAATCAAATATGTTCTCGAATTAAAATGAAATTTTAAACTTTACTTTTTATTTGAAGCAAAATAATACATGCTACTATAATTTGTTGAATTGGCATTTTATAATGAAAATAATTTCAATTAAAAATTTTTTATTTTATTATTATGGATAAATTATACTACTTTAAAAAGATTACATAATTAAATATAAAAATATTTTTGCTAATTTAACAATCTATATTGGCAACATGTTGAGTTAAGTAATTCAAATTTGTAGGCAAACGTTTTTATATTTCATTTAAAGTTAAAATTATTCCATTTAAAATTTAACCATCTAAATGTAACAATAAAAGTTAGATTAAATTTTGTTGAAAAATTTGATTATAAACTATATCCAAAAATAACATTAAAAGTTTTTAGCCATAATACAAATACTATTTTATATATCTAATTTTCGGATGGTAAATCAGCATATATAATGTATTATGTTTTATTTTCATGGTAGGATTAACTTTTGTATAAAATAACCTTATAGTACATCTAATAATTTTCAATAATAGATCATATTTTTGCAATTATAAGGGTCTTTATTTAAATTTATCGTTATTTTATAGTTATTAAAATAAAGTTTAAATTGAACATAAAAATAAAAGGTAAGCATATTTTGCTATTTAATCGATCTCAATATATATATTGTAAAATTATTACATAATTATTAAAATATACTCTTCATATATATAATATTTATAACTTATTTATTATTTTCAAGAAAATCATTTGAGAAAACAATTTCCATAAATTACTTTTTAATCAAGCTCTACTTTTTTTAAACTTATTTTCACAATAAACAAATAAAATTCTATAAAAAAAGTAGAAATAGCTTAATTAAACAACATTTTATTTTTTGAAATTAGGAAATACTTATAAATTAAATGTAAGTTTTAAAAAAGTTTTTGAACATTCTTTTGTTGTGAAATTTTGGGCTTAAATTTAAAAGTCATGCTTTCTACTATTGCAAAAACCAAGTTAATTGATATACATTACTATTATATAATACTTTTAGTTAGAATATTAATATCCTATTGAAGTTTGATTTTAAAACATTAAATTACCGCCTTCTGTTGCAAAAGTGTCATTCTATTATTGACAAATAATTTATATTTCTATAAAAAAATTATTTTACTGCGAAATTGTATTTTTTAGCTAAAAGTAGGAAATATACTTTTGGGTATAGTTTTTAAATTTTAACTGTTTCGACATTTTTTTTAGACAAAAAAGAAACAACGCATTAATTAATTATTATATAAAAAATCCAAAGTCATTTTTTTGTATAAAAACGACCAATGATTAAATATAATAAGTTACCAAAACATAAGCTCAAAAAATATAGTTATCAAATTTACATAACTAACATACTATATAATAAATATTTTATTATACTTTTAGATTTAATATGTAAAATATTTGTAATTAACATTGTAACATTCATGTTTCAAAATAATATATGGTTAATATTATATATAAATGAATTTTTTAAACAACAAAAAATATATATGAAAGCAGAAGCATAAAAAATACACTATTTGTCGATGAAGTAATATAAAAATATTGCTTCCTTTTTCGTGGAATAGATAAATAAAAATTATTGTATACAGTGATCAATTTTAACACAATAATAATAAGGCTATATTTTCAGTTTTCGAATAAATGGTAAAATATTTGTTGTAGTCATTTAAAAAGTAAAATTTATGATATAATTATACCTTTTAAATACGATATTTAATTTTAGTAAGGTAAAGATTGATATTTTTTAAATATTCATAAACAAAAAACTAAAGAATACATTGGTAATTTTCATTTGAATTCTCGCCATAACTATAAGGAGCTTCTTTTATAATGTTTAAAAATCATTAAAAAACGATTTTTATGTTTATCATCATGTTTATTTAATTTTAAAATAACTATGCATGCCTTTTTTTCATTTTGTATAAACTTTGATGACTAATAAAACAAATAGTTTCTTGAAAAATCATATTTCCTCAATTTCATATTAATAAATTGGTTTGTAATATGTTTTATTATATTCAAGAATATTCAAATAATCTTTTTCACTGTTCAATAGTAAAGACATTTCTTCATCATCTTATAATAACGAAAAATCAATTGTATCCATGCAAAATAAACCTTTGATGTCACAAATTTTAGTGTTTCTTGTAGAATCAATTGTTAGAAATAAAAAATTTGTAGAAAATAGTTTAATAATATTAATTAATAAAAAATATTATTTTGTAATAATAATTATTAAAAATGCTCATAGAAAATGGTTTCGTTAGATATTAACACTGTAAATTGTAAGATTTATCATATTATTAACATGATATTAATAAGGTTGGAAAGTTTTATATAACGTAATTAAAAATATTTAATTGCATTGTATAAATTTTTCTAATTATTTTAATTGATAACATCTATACAATTACAAACTTTATGACATCATAATTCACTTATATCTAAGATTTATACTAAAGAAAGTAATAAAAAATATATTGTACTCGTAATAAAAGAATACTCTTTGTCTTATAGATAAAAATTACAAGCTATTCTAATATATAAAAATACTTATTATTAACTTGAATAGATTTATATTATATAAATCAATTTTAGAATAGGAAACATGCCCTACTTTATGATAATTATTGTTGTTTTATAATTAAGCAATTTTTTAGTTGAAAGAAATAATTCAGCCATAAATTCTTATATTTTAACTATAATTAATTTGACTTCTCAAATTTACATATTTAATTTGCATCTTGTTTTCAAATTGAGACTTTATTTTTTGAGACATTTCTTCATAAAAACTTATTTTATTAGTGCAAAGAAATTTAAGAACTTTAAATTTCTATTAAACAATTGAAATATACAATTTTTTTAAATTTATTATTTTTTATTACTAGTGTTAAAAATTAATCTATTGGTTTTTTTGTCTTCCATAAAAAACTTAGATAATACCTAAATTACAACTTTCAAGTTTTTTAGGAATGTTTTATAACTATTAAAAAAATATTACCATATTATAAATGATTTTTATAAATTTATACATAAGTTTTTTTTTTAAATATATGGCGGAAATTTGTTTAGACTTAAAAAGTTTTCAAATTTGAAGTTATTTCAATATTATTTAATATTCACATTTACTTTAGTAACAATATATGGTAAATATAAGTGCTTAAAATTATCAATGATAACATTAACTAAATATCTTAAAACGATTATTTAAAATTTCATCTATTCCAGAGGGACATCATGGTTATTCGTATAAATTGTGAATATGTGTTTTTTTTATTTGAGAACTCTTAGAAACATAACTTAATCTTAAAAAGTCTGATTTCTGGAATGTAAACAAAATTTTATTGTCAATGTATTTTCAACATGTCATCAACAATATTATGTTTATCTATTTAATTCTTCCACTGAAATAAATTTTTTATTAATGATAAAGACATTTAGAGGCTTAAAAAGGCTATTAAATTTGCTTTATAATTCGTTATATATTACTCAGAATTATGGGAATAAATGTTTATTTATCTACTAATAAGCTAAAATAATAATTATTTTTTATTTTGTACTAAGTTGCTAGAAATAACTTAATTTAAAATTGATATATGAACCTAAACCTTTTCTATCCTTACTATCAACTTTTTTATTAAAATCACAAACAGGTGTTAATAATTTAAAAGTGGAAGAATCAAAAAAACTATTATATATTTTTAAAGCACTTTTACATGTTGTTTTAATGCTTTTAACGGTTTAATGTATAAAATTAGATTTCTACAATTTAAGTTAGGGTTCGCATATGATTGAGATGTAAAATGTTTAAAATATACTTCATTCAAAGGCTTAAAAGTATATTAGATTATTTCAGCTTAGTAAATAAGCTGTAACTTACCATCTTTATATAAAAAATTTTTTTTAATTTCAAACTGAATAAACTTATTTATTTTATAAAACAAAATTACTTATTTATAATTAATATATATGTATGTATAAAAATTTGTTATTTTGTAAAGTTATTGTAACTAGCATAACACAAAAATATATTATTATTCATTTTAGGTAGTTTTTTTTTCTAAAAACTTATATTAATTTTTATGATAAATTCATACTAATGTTATTTTATTTATTTGAATTAGAAAATTAGTCATAATATTTGTTAGCATAAGCGTTAAAAATATAAGGGTAGATTGTAAATTAAATTATTTTTTATAATTAAAAATTATAATCTTATTTTTATGTCATCATTATTTGGTAAAAATATATTTTTAATATTAAAATAAACAAATACTTATAAACTGTTATCCTTGTGTATCAATAGATTTATGGTTTTCAGATTGTTTTTATTGGTTTTTCTATAAGTCATAAAAATCTCTTGAAAAATTTGTTTATAATTCAATTCACGTTATGCCCTTGTTTAAGAATTTTTTTTTGTTTTTTCTAAAATTGTGTAACAAATTATATTTAATATAAATATATAGTCATTGACATTATGAACAATACTTTTAATGAATATTTAAGCATTCTTATTTCGAATTCCAAAATTAAATTCATCTCTAAGTGTTAACCTTTATAAAATTTTAAATTCTATATTTTTTCAATAATTATTTTTCTATTGCTAATTAGATGTTAAAAGCGTTATTTTTATTTTGTTATAACAAAAAGTAATTTTAATTAGAAGAATTTAAATTAACTGCGAATGATTTAAATTATATTTTTAATTATGTTAAATATTTAAAAAAAATAAAAGCATTACGTAATTTAATATGCCACTTTTGAACCAGTATTTTTATATCATCAATTATAATATATTCAAAGTATTATTTCAAGTACAAATTTAAAAATATCTTTTAAAAAAATAAAAGGCTTTAAAATTTTTGAAAAATGTATAAATAAACAATAGAATTAGTAAAAAGATACATTTTTATATCCTTAAAATAGAGATTATTTGCTTTTTTAAATGGAAATTTACTCGAAAATTCACCGATTTATATTCTAATGCATACGAAAAGTTTTTAATTATCTTGTAATTTTTTACAGATAAATATTTTAATTGGCCTTAATGCATGTTTTAGTTGTTTTTTATATAACTTTAAATTGAAACTTAACGACTTAGGGGCATATTATTCTGGAAAATATTAAAATATTTACATTCAAGCATTGTTTCTAACATTAAAACCAATATTTGTTATTTAAAATAACTATATTTTAACATCTGTTATTTGAACCATTATTACATAATTTGGAAATATAGAATTATTGCTTTTTTTAAAAGTTATTTAAAGGAAAATAATTAAAAGTTTTAAAAATAAAAAATATTTTAAATGAGCGGTATAAAAATTGTGTAATATATTTATTTTTTTATATGTATTTTGATATTTAGTGTATTTTACAATAATCATAGCTTTGTTTAGAAATAAAAAGTTAAAACACAATATCTTTAATTTTTCTTTTATAACAATAAAAAAAGATTTTAAGTAATTTCTAAAGCTTAACCATTTTGTCACTATTGAAGATATTTTTTAAGATCTTTAAATGGTAAATTAAATGGACTTTAATGAAATGTAGTGCATGTTTTAAAACGTCATGTCATGCTATATCATGTTGAATTCACAACTTATTTAAATATCTTTTTGTATATTGGTTTTTTATGTTGTTATTTCTGAGTTCTACAAGCAGAACAAACTTTAAAATTGTTGAAATTTTCAAAACATTTCATAAAATTTTTTAAAGATTTAATTTTAGACATCATATGAGTGAGAGTTTTCGCTACCTTATTTTTTTATTACATAGACAATAATAATATTTAAATTTTTTTATTTACTTTTTTCTAATTTCTATAATTATTTATAAAAAGAACGTATAATTTATATTTTCAGACGCCTCTTTTACTATATAGAGAAATGCTAAATTTTATAATTAATTTTTAATAACAATATTATGTCCTAATTGGCATTTAATATTTCTTTGTTTTACTAAATTTTAAAATACTTTTGTTCATATAATCAAAAACTTGTTTTGACAATGGTACTTTTCTTAAAAATTGGTCTATTTTTTAATTTTAATTACTTGGAAATATTTCGGATTCTAATCATTTTTTTATACTGTAATATTCCATATATTTTGATGACAAAAGATACATCAAAAGATTACGTTGAAAAAATTGACTATGAAACGTTGTTCCCTTTACGAGCAGCATTATTTTTACCAAAAGCTCTCAAAAATTCAAATAAAAATTTATTAGCCACCATTGAATCAGTGATGCCAATCTTAGATATCGCAATAATAGATGCACATAAAAGATATTTAAATAAATGGACTAAAAAACGATATTGGATGAAAATAAAAGCTTTTCAAATTTTTGAATGTGAAGATCAAAAAACTGCAGCATGGAGTGCTTTAAAAGCTTTAGAATGGGCTACCATAGAGAATGTAAGTTTTGAAGGAAATACTTAGCTAATTATTTAATTTACAAATAGTTATATGCTTCTTTTGGTCCATCCTGTGACTATGCATTAGCTACAATAAATAGGATCTTAAGCTTTTACGAAGTACCAATGTTTTCAAATGCTGGTTTCACAGAATTTTTCCATGATAAAAATTTATCTTATCTTACAAGAGTTGGAATAGTTATGGAAAAAATAGAAAATTTAATAGGTGATCTATCGCAAATGTATAATTGGAAAAAATTACAATTGCATTATCAAAAAAACTTTTGGCATACCGAACTACTAGAAAATAGCTTTTGTAAAATTATAATGAATGTAAGTAAAATAAACTATTTAAACAATTGATAAATTTTAATAAAGGATATTTATGGTCGGTATTCCGGGAAAATGAATGTACAATATAGTATTTTAACCAAAAGTAACTATCGTGAATACCTTAGAGTAAATGTAGGAGTTGAATATGGAAGTAAGTTTACTATTAATATTTTAAATATTTAAAATAAAAACAAATGAAAAAAATCAATTTTTATCAAATTTTCTAAATATATTTATATCTAAAAATTAATATAAAATTTTGCAATAATGTGTGTGCAACAAAAGCATTATAAAAATTTCTCACTCTTGTACCATGACACTTTAAATTAACCATTTCTATTACCTCCGACTTCATTTCTCTTTTAGGAGACTATCTCTCTAGGTGAAACTATGGGATCCCCTTTTCTTTATCATACATTAATTTCCTGCTTTGTAATGTTATTAGTGAATTGGTACATTCATGTGTTTTCAATAAATCTTATCATTTTATGATTATTTCTTTTCACTCTTATTTATTTATTTTTCCTACAAACAATGGCTATAATTTAATACTAAATTATAAAAACAATAAGTAATTATTTTTTGATCAGTCCTTGGAAATTTTCTTTATTACATATTTATATTATTTTACTATATCTTTACAATGAAACATTAACAAAAAATCTGGATATTTATTTTTAATTAAAGGATCATTCAAACTATTCTTTTGATGTATTTTTTATTAGGCATTAAATGATAATAAATATTATCTATTTTGTTTATATATTCAATAACATATATAATCTTAGTAATGTTTTCAAATATTTAACACTTTTTTAGATATAAAATGAATATCAATTTGTCATAATCTTAAATATTAATTGAGCTTTAATACCATTTTACTCATATATATCTTTTTTTTATAAATTTTACTTACTGTTAAGATTTCATATAAAGTAAATTATAATTATAGCTTAATATTTCTAAAATTTATCGTAAAAATATCTTTAAAATATATTAAAAATAATCATAACAGATAAACTGTATGAATTTAAGCTACTTTCGTATCCAATAATCTTTAGCTACTTTTATACAACTTTTGTAAAAAAAAATATAGCGAGCAATATCATTTATTAAAATAATAAATAGTGTCTTCCTATAAGTATTCATTTTTACATCAAATTTATGTTATAATATAAAGTTCTTTTTCATCAGATTGTCCTAAAATAAATTATAAACGCTTATATCTTAATAATGAATACACTCTCTGCCATTTTACTTTTATATCATCATATATTGTTATTTAATTCTTCATGTATTTCGCTACTACTTCCATAGACATAAAACAGTTTTCATTATTATTATTTTATTTAAAATGTTAGATTTAACTTATTATTGCATTTAAAGACATTTAAAAGTGTAAAAAATATAGGCAAAAATATTACATTTTTTAGTGTTATTATTTTTTTGTTGACTAGTCATTTTTACTTGTTTAGACTTGTTTTGAGAACGAACTTTTTTAGTTGACAGATAAATACAATCATATTTTTTTCACCTGATTGTTTATCAATTTATACAATAAATTTTAAATTCAAAAAAGTGTATCTTGTTAAAGTGAGAATAAAAAAATTTGTAAGAACAATTTCCAGTTTAATTGTCCTAACCAGTGATCATTATAACACAATTATGGGACACATTAGTTATCGTCATTTCCAGTATGACGTAAACCAATTAATACTACCATTTAATATTTCTTGAACCAATCCCAATTTTCTTCGTGGAATGATGTTTTTTACATCAAACTCATCATGAAACTATTTTATCTACATGTTATAATAAACATCGAATTTTTATGTTTTTCTTTTTTTTCAATTACAACACTTCCATTTATCTTATGTTTAACATTTACTTTCTAATATTTAATTCTTTATAATATTTTGTTAGGTTTTTAGAGGATAAATACTAATATTACAAAATTGTTTTACAAAAATATTTTTGTAACTATTTTATTATATTACAAATATATATATATATAGTTTATTCTTTTATTTTAATCATTTAAATTTATTATTATCTTTTTGTTTTAGCTTACAGAAATTAAAGTTGTTACTTATCATATCTATTAATTTTAATTTATATATCCAATATTGAATACATTCATCATATATATAAATATTATATATATTGTAATCTTTTTTTTATAAATCTTCAATTATATAATGCCATTCAATTTATTATGATCCAATATAATCAAGTTACTATAATATTAGTTACTTGTACTTTTATTTTTTTGACATTGGTTACGAATTACGGTTTTGGTGAAAAGATTTATCATTTAAAAAGTTACAAAAACGAAAAAAACAGTTTAAACTCTATGGAAGATAATGATTTGTTTAATGAAATAACTGATAACTCAAAAAAAAGTATCAATTTACATAACGATTTTGGAAATAATGTGAAATTTGATAGTAGAAACGATGATGTCCGTAGAATTAAAAAACATGCAGTTCATAATGAATTGTATTTTAATGAAGAAAATAAAATTAGAGAGAAACATTATAAAATACATCGAAAAAGATATGATAGAAATATTGCTAAATTTAGCAATGATTACGAAATAAAACCATTTTATATATTAATTCCACTACCAGAAAAAGCAAATGAAGCACCGGAGTGTAAATATAGGAATCCTTTTAATCTTGATTTGTTAACTGTTAGACCTGTAATTGAAGAAGCCATAGAAGATATTCAAAGTAAAATCTTTGCCACTCGGAAAATACGTCTTATTCCTTTTTTTAATGATACTAAATGTTCTGATGCTATTGGACCAAATTTTGCTGTTGAACTATATAAACAAGAAAAACTTGATTGCATTATTGGTTATGCTTTTGTTTATTCATTAGCAACAATAAGTAGACTTTCAACTCAATGGAAAAATGGGATACCAATTATATCACCTATTGGACTAACATCAAATTTAGATAATAAGACAGAATATAAATATTTGACTAGAATTACAGGATCGTACAAAGGTGTTGGTTCAGCTACATCTAAAATTATGAAGACGTTAAATATTACAAATGTTTTATTTTTATTACATGAACCGCGATTAGTTAGAACTCAAGATATTCCATATTCTGAATGTTTTCACATTATTGGATCGTTAATATATGAATTGGTGAATAATAATAATTTTATCAAAAAACAGGATAGTTATGATGTGATTGATGAAACTCTTCACAATACTACAATTTATAAAGAAAAATTGAAAAAATTAAGTGTTAAAGGAAATGGTATGTTTTAATAAAATAATAAAAAATTACTATTAATTTTCGTTGCACACACATACAAAATTAAATATAAAGAGAAACATTATATCTGACACATGTATAATAATGTTTAGATCGTAGTATATATATGAGTATTATCATTATTTAAATGATTTTCCGATATATTTTAGCAATTAATTTATATATAATTGCAATTATTTAAAATTTAAAGCAAATTATGTTTTTATAGATTACTTTTTTATTTTTTAAATAATGTTTATAGGGATATATCATATTTTAATTAAAATATTTTTTTATATGACACATTAATGTAGTAGAATTAGGATGTATTTGATTGAAAAACAATTACAAATAGACTTTTTTCTGCTTGCTAGATTTAAAGTTGATACATATATTTAATTAGTGATACATGCACATATTTTAACATATATAAATATTTTCTATTAATACAATTTTTTTTTGACTTTATTCAAATAATAAGGCATAATTAACGCATAATTGTTTGTATTAATGCTTTTTTACAATTAATTGAGGAAGATGTATATTTACAATAACTTTGATTTGTCGTGTTTCTGAAAATATCATCAGATCAATAAAATGACAATATATTTCTTTATCATTTCTTATTTACATTATTTTGTTATGTTTTTTTTATAAACTTTAAAAGTTTACAATAAAACATATACTTTTAACGCTATTCAAAATTTTAATAAATCGTTTTATATATTTGTTTATGAAGTTAAATATAAAAATGTAAAGCTTTTGCTTTGTTATGTAAGCAGTAGGACACATATAGTTAAAATTTATTGTACATATCATTTTTCTATAACCAAATTCAAAAATATCGTTAGAAATGGGACGATCAACATTTTCCTATCGACAAATTTATTATTTTTCTAGATAATATCTAAAGAATAAAGCATTTGCACATACATCTTCTGCTACTTTTAACTTAATAATTATAACTCAAAAATATATATTTAAACATTAAAGTGAAAAAAGTAGCTTCTTTGAAATTTAAGGCGTTATCGTTATAAAATTTTTTAGAATATTTTATTTTTATGTTATAATTAATATGTATACTTTAACTGAAATACTAATTTAGTATAATCTATATTTAAAGCTAGTTGATTCAAATCCGAGAACAAAGATTTATATTCATTATGTTTGCTAACTACATGTTTATTTATTCATTTATTTTGTCAATGCCAAATGAAAGCATTTTTTTATTTTATAATCTATTCAAACTTAGTCTTTATTAAACAAATAGTCCCTCTAATTCCCATTTTTTCCGCATAATTTTTTTTCTTATCATTTCACTTTTTATTATATATATATAAATATATAATATATATAAATTGATATGTTTTATTTTATTGATAAATGAAGTAATTTTTTAATAATATAAATGTTCTCTTTTACTTTTATTTAATATACCTCTAGTTAAAATGGTAAAATAATGACTGTAGAGGAAAGCTGAAATGAAGAAAAATATTTTTCATTATTATAATAGAATATAATTTTTTTTTATAATTTCCACATGTTAAATTACTATAGATTTAATTTTAGGTTTTTTATTTCTAGATTACAGTCAATAGGACACCATGTTTAATAATAGAAAATATAGAAATTTAATACAAGCGTGGTTTGGAGTAACTTTAATTATTGCATTTCATTTAATATAAATATTTTTGTTATTAACACTTATAATACCAATTTGTCCATCATATACTGCTCTTTAACTGTATCATTTTATGTATCCTTATCATTATAAAAATACTCCGTCTTAAACATAAAATTTTACAACATATATAGTAATATTTTGTTAATTTACTTACATTGCCAAATTTCTCATATTTCATATTAACTATGAATGTTATTTCATTTTCCCTACTTTTAAGTACATTCTTAGATATTATTTTAAATAAAAAAAATTTTTTTAATAAGAAATTTTCTTTTCGATTTTTTCCAATTATAATTGCTTATTCAAAGCATTCATTTTATTTGACAAATCTCTATACATACTATAAGGAAAAAATTTATTTTCATGAAAATTAAATGAACTAAGAGTGTATATCGGTTTTTAGATATATATTTATATGTATTCTCATTAAAATGTTGCTTTTTAATTTAGAAACAATATGGTAGTAAAATATCGCTTTATATTTATATAAAAAAGTACATAAAATAAAGTGCCACTAACTTAATTTATAAATATTTAATGGAAATTGTTAAAATATAAAAGATATGTCATATGCCAAATTTTGCTTTTAATAATAATTTATTACAAAATTTGATTTCTCTATTAAAATATTAAATATTTTATATTATTTATTTTTTATTCAAAGTTAGTTTAAATATTGTAGATAAGCAATGGGAAACATATATTAGAAGAATATTTGGTTATATAACTTTTCTATACTTATCGTATGGAATATTTAATGCAAGCAGAATTGATGTAAAGTCAAAGAGATATCGGCATAAAGTTCATGTTAGTGAAATAGTCAAGTAGCCATCCCTTCTATATTATCCCTGGTAGCCTATTATTTATACAAATAAACGTTGTGTGATTTTGCAAAAAATCAATTGTTTTAATGTATCGTTTTAGTATGCCAATTTTAATGTTAAAATATTATTCCTTCATCACGTTATTTCTATATTCTCATTGTTGTTTTTTAATCAATCAATGCTTTAATATCTTCTTATTAAATTGTTAATGCCAGTAACTTTTTATCAAAATATATATTTATAGATTTTTAAGTCATCGTATATCTATTTTTTGGTATATAAATAAATATTTTTAACATAAATCCTTTATTACTTACTAAAAATATTTCCTCAAACCATTTCCTTTTATAAACCCATTTGATATGTAACCATATAATCTTAAAAATTATCTTTATTTTCTCCTAACCATCATTATTCGTCTATTTTAATAATTATAGCATTAATAAAATGTTACACGAAACCAGAATATTAATGTCTTTTCTTTAACAATATTCACAGTTATTTCAATTTTTTAATCAAAAATTATTAAAAAATAATTTAAATGCTGAAATTTAAAGGCAATTTTTTTACAAAAAAAATTTAAGCATCTATTATGCCATTCTAATAAATATATTATATATATGTATATTAAAGATTATATATTGTTAAATATTTACTTTTTCTACTAATCACATCTCTGCATTCATACATCGCAGCTTCTTATTATTTACAAACCAGTATAATAATAAAATAGATCTATTAAAATTTTAATATTATATTATAAATCTGTCTAAAAAATCTCACATTCCCTTATCAAGAGTACTTTTGGAATTTTTTTTTTTGACTCATGTATTGCTTGTAACTGGGTTATCTTTATATTTTTACAAATTTTTGAATTATCTTTATATGTTATGTAGTTTGCTTTATTAGCAACACTATAAATGTTAAACTATACATATTTGTTTTTATATTACCTAGTCTGGTTGACCTCTAGAATATAATGGATAACAATTTATAATTGTTGTATTACTTGATGGCTTATAATCTTAGAAATAATCTTTCAATTAAAATAGAGATTTATCGATTGTATAAATTATACTTGCAGATGATAAAATTTAAAAGTTACGTTTTTAAAATTATATTTTGTATATTTAAACATACTATACTTAAAATTAAATTATTTATCGTTGTAAAAACCTTATTGGTTATAATATGTTTTGCATCCTTTAAATTAACATTAAATCTACATTCTTAATCTGTATGGTAAACAGTTAATATTTTATAAATATTTCACTTAAACTTTTGTCTTCCATTAATGTTTTGCCTAAATTTTAACAACGCAGTTATAATAAATAAATAAGAAAGTGAAATTTTGTTTTAAAATACAATAGATGAAAAATTTTTTATCTAAATAATGATATTTTTAAAAGATTAATTTTTGTAGTTTATTTTTTATTATTTGAGTCATTGATAATTTTATATTTGATTGTTTACAAGTAATTTAAAAAAAATTGATCATATAAATGTTAAATATTTTGTTTATTATATATACATAGAATACATTAACATACATTTATTTTTTATGACACTGTCTAACTTTTTAATTCTTTGGAAACTGGCTTCAATGCATAATATTTGTAAATTTAGAATAACTTTATTATATAAAATAAATTATTATATTATTGTACAGTTTACCTTTTCACTGTTATTCCATTGTAGCTAGTAAAGTTTAAAAAATTTTTCTTTTCCCATCTCATACACCAAAAGAAAGTTTAAGAAGAAAATAGTATTATAGTTTCATGAATTGCAAAAAAAAATTTTTTAATATTAAAAAAGACACTTATACTTTTTATTTACATTTTAAATATCATCACATATTTATGCGTACTTTAAATAATTGCATTAATTTATCAGAAGTTTTTTGATGAATTACTTGTATTAATTTCTGCTTATTTTTAATGCTTGCTATTGCTAAAATATTCAAAGTATGTACACAACATTTTAAAGAACGTAATTATTTTACAAAATACTACCATATATTTTTTCTTATATGTATTTAAAAAAGTACCTATTATATATTTTCCATTGATAGTTTCAAATTGTAATTTAAAAAAGCAAATTGAAATATAATTTTTAGCTATAGATTACCTATTGCGATATTATCAATAACGGTCTAATAAAATATTTGATTTTAACACCTGATTTATGAAACCTTAATGTGTTTTATAATAGATGTAGTGAAATATAAAAATACAACTATCATGATTATAACCCTTCCAGCGTTTCGTTACACAGACTTTTAATATGCTTAGACCTTATCACAATTACATATTTTGCTTTTTTCTTTCTACATTCTTTCATTTTTAAATGAATTAAACACTTTTATTAGAAATTGATTTATTTTTTTAGCTAAATATTAGTTTAAAAGTATAGCTATGATAATTTCTACTCTATATTTTTTAAACTTCTTTCACAAAATTTACCTATATCAAATAATATAGTTAATTATATACAAATAATCTAATTTTAAAAACCTTTTTTTGAATTTCTTAAAATTAGTATTAAAAGAAGAATATAAACAAAAGTATAAATCATTTTTATCAATAGAAAGTAATTTTTTACATAATTTGAAAACTTTAAATTATAAATACTTAGTCATTCTTATCAACAATTAACTGTATTTTTTGAGCAAATTTTAATATAGTAGAAAGAATCGAATTTTCCTTCGTTATAATTTTCCATGACTTTTGTATTAAACTTGGAGTTGTTAATAAAATATATATATATATACATAAATATGCAAAATATTTATGTTGATTTAGTAAAGATAGATATGTATTATCTTTACTATCACTTCTCTATCACATTCTTTTTGACTAGAATAACAATATATTCTGGTTAATGTAACTAAAATAATATTTCTGCTTATTTTTATTAACGTTTTCATTTAATTTTTCGTTGGGGAAAATTCTTTGGCAATTCTTTTTTTTTGTTATGGTTAAAAAGTGTTATCTCATCATAAATATTGTCATGATTATAACAGTACTTGGAAAAATTATAAATTTTTTATTTCCTTACAGAAAACTATTTCAGAATTCTACATGGTGACATAGTATCGCCAACACTTCTCAATAACCATATATTTTTTTATATATATTCACAAACATTTTTATTTTGAACAAAATCTTTCAACAAAATATATTTGGTGGTAATTTGAGGAATTCTAGTCATTCATTTTGTTAACTGTTATCATTACAACTATTTTATTGCTATTTTTGTATTAAGCAGTATATACATATTTATCACTCTATAATTTGGTGATTATTATCAATATATCTAAATATTTATTACTCAATTATTCATTGAAACATTATATATTATATCTTCAAAATTTCTACCCCTGTGTGGTATATTGATAAAAAAATATATATTCCTTATTAACTAAATATTTTTTCTTCCTAATAATTATGAATTTAAAAATTATTTTATACGTATTGGTAGTAAACTCATTGTCAGCTATTGTAAGAAAAAAGAATCAGTTTCCATTTAATGCATTATTGGTTTTGCCATCAAAAGAATCTGAATTTGATCATTTTCGTTTAACAATTAATAAAGCTTTACCGGTGATAGATATTGCAATAGATGATGCTGTTGAACAATGATATGTTCCAAAAGGTTTTTTAAATGTGACAACTCATGATTCTAGATATTGGCAAGATATATCTTTAGCTGAGAGATATGCTGTTCAAGGTGTTGTTCAAGCATATACAGAAAAACGCCTTGATGTAATTTTCGGATTTGCTGATTTTTATTCATTAGCAACAGTAGCAAAAGTCTCACCAGCTTTAGGAGATGGTGTACCGGTATTAACAACAGCTGGTATGATATCACAATTAGGTTCAAAAAAAATATATCCTTACCTTATCAGAATGCAAGGATCAATTACACAAATGGCTGATTCTGTTTATCAATTAGTAGCTTATCAAGACACTACAACTAGGACAATAGAAAATATGGATGCTTCTGTCATTAAAAACACAACAATACCATCAATTTCAACAAATTTAGGCTATAAAAATTTATTTTTTATTTACAATGACAAAAAACGTGCTGTTAATAAAAAACTTCATCTATATAAAGACGGGTCTGGCGATTCAGGGGAAACTGAAATAAGTTCATACTGTTATTTCAGTCTTTATGCTATTAAATCTTATTTTACTTCTAAAAATCAACATTTCAAAGATGTGTGGAAAATGTCTGCACCATCGTTGGCATTTGATGAAGACAATAATGTATCACAAACTGATCTTAAAAATTGGTTAAAATTAGGTTCTACATATGCTAATGGTATGTTTTAAATCTAAATTTTTTATTACATGTGTCGGATATATATAAAATACATACATAAAATTGATAAAAATACATAAATAAATTTAAGTTATAAACAATGGGGATTAAAAGATAAATAAAAATTTTCCAAAATTAATGATAGATTAAAACTTTACTATTTGTCATTTGACAATAATATGATATTTTAATTTATACACTTTTTCATTAGCTTATTTTTTTTATCATAAAATAAAATATTCTAAAAATTTCGAAATTTTTAAACACAAATTAAAGTAACAAAAAATATATAAATAAGGCTTCTTGGCATTTTCCTTTTTTGTTCACATATGAAATATTTCATTCAATTTGTTGCACTATAATTAAAGTATATAAAGTGTTGTAAAATAAAAATTTAAAAAACCAATCATCATCTAATATATTTCCAATTTAACAAATATGAGCATTTTTTTATTAGAACAAATTTTGAGACAAACTTCGTAAAAGAGAATATTTAAAATTATGATAGATGCTGAGATACGAAGTTTATTAATTTTATCAATTTTATTTATTCAAAAACTATCTTATAAAGTACAATATTATATTACAGAACCATAATTTGTTGTCAAATTTCTATTTATATAGTTAAATAATTAAACCCCATAAATTATCTTTCTTGTAATTTATTGTTATAACATTTTATTAAATTATTTTTTAGAAAAAATAAATACATTAGCTTTTAAAAGAAATTTTATGCAAAAAATGAAAAAAAAATTTATCTTATTTCCTTTTTTGTATAAAATAATAATAGCCAAATGTTTTTTTATAAAATTTTCAAAGCTATAGCATTGGTTTTGTATTTTTATTTTTATGATGGAAATTTTAATGTTACATTATATATAAATTTTTATAATTTATATAAACTATTTCTTTTGTATATAATTATTTAATTTTTTTTAATCTTCTAATATTATAAAACTTGTATTATTGTTTTTATATTTATATTAATTAAAAATTATGATTCTTAAAAGAATATAATATTATGTATATATTTTGCTGTCAATTTTATTTATAATTTAAATTAGCATAAACATTTGTCAGTAAGAATATATTTTATGTTATATTTCTATGATAATTTTAGAGTTTAAGACATTACATTTTAACGAAAAGTTATCATTAAGAGCGCTTAATAATTATTTTTAAAATGTTAATTTTATAATCAGGATATTTTAAATGGCTTCATTATATATGAAATTGACTGAAGATAAATCTAATTGTTAAATGAATAAAATGACTAAAATTTATTTGTATCATTTATTGTCTTAAAATTATTGGGAAATAATATATTTTTTTTTGTCAAGGATATAAATGTTGCAAGTTATGCCATAATTTGAATTCGTCATTTACTTGTTTATTTAAATCTCAAGTAATACTTTTGCAAAAATTTAAGATAACTTTTTTTTTCGTTTATACTTTAATCTCTAAAATCTCGAAATATTATGGTTAAAATAAATTCCTTATTGTACTTTCAATTTCTTTTAATTTTTATTATATTTCAGTTTATTTTACAATTTTTAAACATAATTTCCTAGTTACTTATTTAATAGATATAAAACAAAGTTATTTACTCATATTTAATATTGTTACTTTTCTAAACTAATCTTATTCCTTGTACTTTTTATTCCTTTTATAGGAACTATACTGACATATAATTTAAAAAAAAGATATCATTTATATCATTATTATTGTTCAATCAAACTCAAAATTTTAATTTGTTTGAGATATACATAAAAGTAGTTAACACTTATTGGGTAAATTTTTTATAGAAAAATAAGGATATACACGAATTGTTAGCTGAACAATCTTGTTTACTCTGATAATTAAAAATTATTGATGCATATATTATTATATATTATGAACAGTTCTTTTTTATAATTATTTTATTAATGCCACAAAAAGGTGAAAAATAATTTTTATTAATAAAAAATATATTTTAATTTTACTCCATATATGAAACCTATAAATATTTATTTACATAGTTTTACTAAAAATTTATTAGATAAAATGCAATTTTCATTATTATTTAAAAGTCTTATAAATTTCCTTTTGCTAGTTTTATATTAAAACTATTTTTATATAATACATTTTACTTTATACAAGGATAAAATTTCATCTTTAGTTCTAAGTTGATATTAACTTTTACTAACTACTCTTGCAACATATATTTTTAATTATAAAATGGCAATATTTTTTTAGAAACATTCTAAAATTTTATTTTTTACTCAGTGGTATTTTTATTTTACGATTGGGAATTATAGATTTCTCATATTTTTTCTTTATATTTTATTCTTCTTTATTGCTCAGAAAGAAAGAACAATCATTATTTTAGAAAATATCTATATTACTTGACAATACACTCTTAATTTTCATATATCTTCTTATCTATTACTATTAACTGTTATTATATTTTAAATAAACTATTGTTACTTATTTCCAATTTTGGTATGGCAATTGTGCACAGTTTATATATTCAGTATAATATTTAAAAATTATAAAAAAATTTGCAACTTTAATTTTTTTTAAAATTTTTTTTATATTGTCATTTTTGCATCATTATTTTAGTCAATAATTTCAACTTTATTTAGGACCATTTATCATTTTTTAAAAATACTAAAATATTACTCTATCTTAATATTAAAAATATATGCAGTCATAAGAATCAAATTTCTTTATATTTATTCTATATTACTATGTTATCTTCAATTTTATTTATAATATCTGTAACTGTAATAAAAAATTATGGAATTGTTAATTCTATAAAATTTTCTTATTCTAACGTTTCTCCTATTGATATTGTTGTTGCTTTACCTAAAGATGGAACAAATAAAAAGACAAACCCATACGGTTTAGATATGCTTAAATCAAAACCTGTTTTTGATGTAGTGTTAGAAGATATATATTATGATAAAAAGTTATTGCCAGCAAATTTTTTTAGATTAACTTATGTTGATACTGAAAATAGTGATGCTATAGGTCCTCAACGTGTTATAGATAGATATTGTGCCAAAAAAATCGATGCAGTTATGGGATTACCATATGTATATGGTTTAGCACCTATAGCAAGGTTTTCTGTTTTTTGGAATTTAGGAGTTCCTGTTTTTTCCACCTCAGCAAAAGTTGATATATTTAGTAATAGGGAACAATTTCCATTGTTAACACGATTGACTGAGTCTAATGCAAGGTTAGGTTCTGTATTTGATCAAGTTATGCCAATACAAGCTAAAAAATTATTTTTTTATTTTCATGAGCAAGAAAATCAAACTTTAGGTATTGGTAAAAGTGAATGTTATTTTACATTAAAAGCAATGAAAAATAATATAAGATCTGATAAATTTGGAGAAGATCACTCAAGTAGAACTTTTAATGAGTATACGATTGATAAAAAAATTCTTTTTCAGCAGCATATTAAAAATCTTAAAGCTGCTTCTTTCATTTCAAAAGGTTGGAATAAATAATTTTATTTATAAAAAAATATATACAAATATACCATAAAAATTTATTTAAAAGATTAATAACAATATTCTAATAATTTTAATTTTAGTTATTATTCTTTGTGCCAGTCCAGACACAGTCCGTGATATAATGTTAGCTGCATATGATTTAGGAATGACACAATCTGGAGAATATGTATTTATAAATATTGATGTTTCTACCGGGTAAGAGAAAATAGAAAAAAATAGTTATTATTACTTTATTTTTCAAAGTATGTATTATATTTTTTATATTAATTATTTCTAGTTCACATGCTGAGCAACCATGGTTAAGAAGTAATGATACAAATCCTAAGAATAATGAAATAGCAGAACAGGCATATAAAGCATTAAAAACAATCTCATTACGACGGTCTGCAATGGCAGAGTATGACGATTTTGAGAAAAAAGTTAAAAAACGAGCAGAAGAAGTTTATAATTATAAAAATATAACGGGTAAAGAATATGAAATGAATAATTTCATTAGTGCTTTTTATGATGCCGTTCTTCTTTATGCTATTGCTTTAAATAAGACAATTTCTGAGGGAAAAGATGCTAGAAGTGGTAAACATATTACAAATAAAATGTGGGGTATAACATTTAAAGGAATAACTGGAAATGTTAGCATTGATAAAAATGGAGATAGGTATTCTGATTATTCATTGTTAGATTTAGATCCGAAAGAACGTAAATTTGTTGAAGTTGCATATTATTCTGGAAACAAAAATGAACTTAAAAAAGTTTCAGATTTTCATTGGGTTGGTGGATCACCACCAAAGGATTCACCTGTTTGTGGTTGGGACAATTCTCTCTGTAATAATGGAGAAAAATATTATCCACATCTTTTGGTTGCTGCTATTGTAGTTATTATCTTCCTAGCCGCAGCATTTATTTTTTTCTATAGAAGATATCGTCTTGAAAAAGAAATAGCTGCAATGTCATGGAAAATACGATGGGAAGAGTTAAAATCAAAGAATTCTGAATCTCATGAAAAGAAGCAATTTAAGAAAAAGAATAAGTCGCATAAGGCAGTTTTATATAATGATCCAAACGCAGATCAACATGATGCTTTATTAAGAATCAATAGTAATGGTTCAGTAAATAGTGATAAGGTAATTTATTTAAAAATTTTTTATTTAATTTGTTATGGAATGAATGTGTAATATATACCTATTACAATATATATAACATAATCTAAAAATATATATATGCAATATAATATGCACACATCAATTTGTTTTATTATTTTAACACATTTCTTTAAGTTTACTGATGAAGATCCGGAATATATGAACATGAGACAACGATTGGTAGGTATAGATGTTTATAATTCCATTTTTAAGTTCTTACTACATTTATGTATTTTGTCCTTATTATTTAACTGTATGATTTTAAATTAGTCTGTGTTTTTAAGTTTTAAACAATGTGATCTTCTCATTATTTAAATTATTTTATTTTGAAATATGGATATCGTACTACTAAAAAGTATGATTCTAATATTTTAATTAAATAATGATTAAAATTATACGTGGATTTGCTTACATATAGTAATTTATTTATGCCCTTCTACATATTAAATTATTTAATTAAATAAAATGGGTTCTATATTTAGTTATTAATATTGAAAATAATTATAATAAATTACATTTCCAGTAACTTTTGCATTAAATTAAACATTATCTAGAGCTTTCAATGTTATTTAAAATTTAAAAAAAAAACTATAGTTTATTAATATTAAATTTATTATTACAGAGAAGTAGTTCTTCTGGAGCAACAAGGAAAATATCTGCAATGATTTTTGATAGAAAATTATCATTATTCACAAGGAAAAAAAGTTCTCCAACAAGTGATAAAGTATTAGATTTAAATAATGGAGTATGTATTTTCACTGTATTAATTTAAAATATTTACTTTTTTTATAGACTTATGATGAAAATCATCCTTCTTCACCAATAGAAATAATAAATAAAAAACTTCCAACACATTCAGAAGATTTAGAATATGGAAACGGTGGTTTTAGTTTTAAAAATCGTAAATTATCAATTCAGTATTCAAATGGTTCTATTAAAAGTGGAGGTTCCGTTGAAACAATACATATGGCAAATAATTCTAAAATATTTATAAGATATGCTTATTATAAAGGGCAAACAGCCGCAGTAAAAATGCTTAAAATAGATCCTGTAAAATATCCGAAATTAGAGTTATCTAGAGATACATTAATGGAATTTAAAAGAATACGTGAATATTCACATGATCACATTATTCGTGTTATGGGTGCCTGTGTAGATGCTCCAAATTATTGTATAGTAACAGAATATTGTCAACGTGGATCACTTGAAGATATTTTGGAAGATGAAAAAATAAAATTAGATACGATGATGAAGTTTTCTCTTCTTCACGATTTAGTTAAAGGAATGAATTTTTTGCATCATTCAGAAATTAGGTCACATGGACGATTAAAACCAAGTAATTGTGTTGTTGATTCTCGTTTTGTATTAAAAATTACTGACTATGGATTAAATGAATTAAGAGCCTATGAAGAAATTAGTCAAGAAAAAGATGATTCACATGAATATTGGAAAAAATTTATGTATACTGCACCAGAGCTTTTAAGATTGCCAAATCCACCGAGAGGTGGTACACAAAAAGGGGATGTTTACTCTTTTGGTTTAATAGCTCATGAAGTTGTTTATAGATGTGGACCATTTTATAGAGGTGATGAATCAGCAGATCCTAAATTCATATATGAACAAGTTTTTAAAGGTCCTGCTATAGGAAAGGAAATTTATAGACCGATATTACTTGATGAAGTTCCAAATGAAGAAGGTGGACCTTCAAAACCAGAGAGTATGGAGCAGTTGACGGCGTTAATGCAAAGGTGTTGGAGTGAAAATCCAATGGATAGACCTGAATTTTCAGAAATACGTAAAATTGCGGGATCACTTAATAAAGATAATGAAACAACAAATCTTGTTGATAATTTATTAAAGCGTATGGAACAATATGCAAATAACTTAGAATCGCTAGTTGAAGAAAGAACCCAAGAATACTTAGCTGAAAAGAAAAAGGTTGAGGAATTGCTGCACCAACTTTTACCTCCATCAGTTGCAGTACAATTAATAGCAGGAAATTCTGTGCAAGCAGAATCATATGATTGTGTTACAATTTACTTTTCTGATATTGTTGGTTTTACATCATTATCATCAGTATCAACACCTATGCAAGTTGTTACCTTGCTTAATGACCTCTATTTAGCATTTGATGGAGTTGTGGATAATTTTAAAGTATATAAGGTTGAAACAATTGGAGATGCATATATGGTTGTATCTGGCCTTCCTGAAAGAAGAGATGATCATGCTTCACAAATAGCTCAAATGTCTTTAGCATTATTACATAAAGTAAAAACTTTCGTTATTCGTCATAGACCAAAAGAGCAATTAAAGTTAAGAATTGGTATGCATTCAGGAAGTGTTGTTGCTGGTGTTGTTGGATCAAAAATGCCAAGATATTGTCTATTTGGAGATACGGTAAACACATCTTCAAGAATGGAATCTAATGGAATGCCATTGAAAATACACGTTTCTTCACAAACACATGCTATATTATCAAAAGATCCTGATTTTAATTTAGAATTACGTGGTGAAGTAGAAATGAAAGGTAAAGGACTTCAGACAACATATTGGCTGAAAGGATATAAAGATCAACAAATTCCAGATTTTGGACCTGATTATAGTAATTACAAAATACCATTGAAAAAGTAATATGTCCTCAAACAACAACGGTGAATCAAATAATTATCCATCAGAAATATGATCTCCCGTATGTTTCGTTGGCCTTACAACTTATTTTCCAACTTATAATTTCTTCGACCACGGGTTATGACTAATATTTTTTTAAAAAACTTACCATTTTTCACTGGTTATGATAACTACAAGTTATTAGATTTTTTAAATGTTTTCTTGTAATTATCAAAATGTATACAGTATCTTTTTTTTCTAGAAATTTGATATTATATTATAAGTTTATATTTTAATAATTAATTTTCTCTAATCATTAATTTTTTAAATAAATATTTTATTTAATAATTTTAATAATTAATTCTTAATGAGTCAATTAGACTAGATAACCTTTTGTCATCTTTACCATAAAAGAATTTTTTAAAGTCACTTAACATTATGTCTTGAAACTTTTCAGTGCATCTAAAAATAAAAAAAAATATATAGATATAATAGTGTATAAAAATTAAAACATACTCTGCTTTAAATGTTTGTGAACGATCACTAAACATATGATTCCATGACCATTGAAAAGTTTCATGACATTCTTGATACATACAAAACATTCCTCCTGTAATGTGAACATATTGAACAGTTTTATTTGATTCACTATATTTAAAAGGAAGAAAACCAAATAGTTCTAAAATTTTATTTGCAACAATCTTTTTATGTTCTTTAGATAAGCCAGGATATTCGAAATGAATTGGAATTGGTGCACGTAATGGAGAAGAAGCCACGTTTGTAGCTAAGGCAAACAAATCTTCAGGAATTGGTACAATATGTAACCCATAATGATCTGCTTTATGAACCCACTTTTTAACTATTCCAATAATATTACTTGCTGTAGCTATCATCCAACGAAGTTGAAGCTCATAACCTTTACCAATACAAAATACTTTATCATATACTCCTATTGCACATTCCTTATATCCCAAAAAACCATATGTTGTTTTAAATGTTTTAGAAGGACATATTTCAATTCTGTAATTATCACGATTCTTAATAGTACTTTCTCGACTAATTTTTCTTTCTATTTCTAAATTTATCTCACATTCTGCTAAATAAGACTTCGGACAAATTTCTCTAAAATACTCTATTGTCTCCTTAGACAAAATATCTGGAAAATAATAATATATAAATCCACGAAATTTTTTTTGATCATTTTTTGGATCTGGCACTGCAATTTTAATTAAGTTTTCTTGGATTAATTTATCCAAATATTTGTCTACTAAATTCCATTCTTCCAATTCATGAACACTTCTTTTAAGAAATATCATAAATTCGAGAAGAATAAACATTCCATCTAGTATCAAATCTTTATATTTCAATTGTTTTAATTCTAAAAATGCTTTCTTAATGGCATTAAAATTATTTTTTGCAATTTTCGGACTCCTTTCTAAATTCTTAAATACTATACTTGGTCTTGATAGAGGATTTATAAATTGCATAAACATTGAAAAATCAAAAAGGTTTTCATCTAAGTGTTTATCAATTATCATATTTATTCTAAAAACATCACCTCTTTGGAGTTCCCGAACATTTTTCATATATGCTTTACTACTTGGTAGCAAAACAAATCTTGCGCTCCATGCTTTTAAATCAATTTTATCATCATCAAAATATAACTTTGGGCAAAAACGAGATTGTAAGTTTGAGTCTAGTATCTTCCACTCTATGATATCAAGATTATGATGTTTGAAAGTTGTTGTACTAGCAATATAGCTATCCATATCAGGAACCTGAAAGAGGTATTTATATACTTCTTTTGAACAATCTGTATCAGATGTATTTGTAATAATTAATTCTTCTTTATTCTTTGGTAATGTATTTTTAGAGATACTAGATAATAATCCAGATTTTACCTTTCCCTTACTCTCTTCACTTAAGGATGGTATTTTTGGGCAACACATGGATGTTGGTATAAGTTTTTCAACAACAATTTTTTGGTTGTACAGACGTAATACATGATAAAACTTGCTAAAAGACATCGCACATTGTTTCATTGGGTCTTCTTCATATTCTGTTAAAAATCCTGCAGTATTTAATGCACTATCAATCATGCAATTGGGTAGTAAAACAATTTGAAAGCCCCTTTGAAGACGTTGGTAAATTAGTTGTTCAAATAATAAATTATCAAGATGATTTTGTAATTTTATTTCTTTATTGCCATCTATATTTTTAAGACTATCTAAAAAAGAATCCTCAACCCAGTTCATCATTAAATTTCGATCTATTAACACAACATGACAGGAACTTGTATATGATGATAAACTTTGACCATCTGGGAAAAAATCAGTTGTCAAAGGTAATAAACCAGGCCGTACTAAACTTTTCCAATCACAACCAATTTCCATATCTGGATCCCATTTCTCTTCTCCAGTACTTCCCCAGGCCCAAACACTTTTTTTCCCATCACTACCTGATTTCAAATCCATTTTTTCAAGTTCTGTTTCTTCACCTTTTGATAAAACATTGATACCACAAATGTAGTGGTGAGATAACATAGCTCTACCTCTTTTATCAACAGGAAAAACATGAATCCATCGTCTTCTGTTAGCAGATATTTGGACAATTGATGCTTCAAGACGAAATGGATTTATTAAAAACTTGTTATATGCAGAAAATCTAGAATTTACAATTTTCTTTCGTTTTTTATTTACATCATAAGTAGTTTCTAAAGATTTCCCCTGTGGTGATTGCACTTTTATTCTTTCACGATATAATGTTCTTTGACAATCATAACTTTCAGGACCGAATTCGGTATTCATTCTATTTCCTCGACTACTAAAAGTTCTAATTCTCTTGTTTTCAAAACTTTTTTTTCTCTTTTTAGTAAAAAAATCATTTTGATCCTCATCCATTGAAAAAACTGTGCCAGTCAATACATCACCATCTTCACTGTAGTTCTCATCTTCCATAGCTTCTTCTGCTAATTCATGATATGATAAATCATCATAAGTAATACCTATTACTTCTGTTACTTCTTGTGGTATCGTTATTTCTACATTTTTACAACTATTTAAGACTTTTGTTACTGAATCATTAATATTTAATTCTTCTTTTAATTTCCGTAAATGTATTTTCGATTCATTTTTATAACAAGAGGAAAGCCTTTTTTCCTTTTGGTTGTCATATTCATACATGTCTTCGATTTCATCGTCGTTAACATTCATAAATAATCCAGGCTTTGTTTTTTGAAATAAATCTTCAGGGAATGTTATTCTTGGTTTAAAACTATTTACAATTAATGATGATCTTTCTCTTCTATAGTAAGAGTAATTCATCCAATGAGGAATAAAATATTCTTCGCTTTCTCTTCCTTGTTCACGAAAAACAAAAAGTGGTACTGCATGTAGTGGTTGCTCTCCTAAACAAACAATATCCAATGAAATGCCAGCATCAATAATTCTTTGTTTTGTAAATCGAACAAGTTGTTTGTCAACATAGAAAACACCACATCCTGGTGTCACAAAAATTACTTGTTGGCCAGTTGTTTCAAATTTTCTATCAGAATGATAAAGAAAAAAATTATTCATTGATAAATTTAAAACTTCTAAAAAGCAACCATCTGCAGCAGATGAAACATCGAAAGTCTCAGTAATTCTACACTTTGGTAAATTTATTTTGTGATAATCTACAATAGAAATTCTAAAATCATATAAAGCAGCCTTCAATTTTGGCATAACTGTCATCCAATCATTATAACATTCATTTTGAACAAGTAAATAGTAAAAATCTTGATAAGGTCTACTTAAATAATCATACCTAATGTTCAATTTTTGCCTAATTTCTTTTGTTAAATGTTCCTCTTTATAGTGATAACGTGTTACAGCAATTATACTAACATGATGACCACATTTCTCTTCTTGCCATCTTTTAAATAAATCAGGGATAAAACCTTTAACACATTTTTCAAAATATAAATCCCCTTGGTGATCCATATGCCACATTTCATCACTAATTTGTATATACATTAAAACTTGTGTACATAATGATCTAAATACAACTTTTGTATCTTTTGAAATAAAACCACTTGTTTTAGTTTCTCCTTTTCTCCATAAAAAAGCTGTTCTAAGTGACATATTCATGAAGTCAAAATATTGGTTTAAATTAATACATTGATCAATAAGACATTGTTTAAGACGCCACATATCAGTTCTACTTACATAACAATCGTTAAAAGTTAATTCTATACTATCTAATTTTACTTCTTTTTTTGTAGCCCTTCTTATCATAACTTTGTAAGGTGAATGAAAAATACGATTATTGCATAAATCTTTGTAATTTTCAATACCTTTTGTATACAACTTTACTTCTTTTTCATTTGCTCCTGAAGGTGTAAACGGTAATATTATGTAATTATCTGAAGATAAACTTCTAACATGCAATAAGTCATCATTTCTTAATCCTGGGATTAAATTATTTGGAAGTTCTATATAATCGTCCTCCATAGTTCCTTGTTCATGATTTTTCATTACCAAAGTTGTTGTTATTGCTTCTACTTTTTTTGAATAATTTTTTTCAAATAACGTTTTATCGCTTAATGATGCCATCATGTTTAGATCAAATAAATCATACAATTCAAGATGTTAATTATAATTATTAATAAAAATGGGAAAAAAATATTGACATTGACAAATATTGAAGCTAAAATAGAAAGTTTTAGGTTATTATATGTTTTATACATATATCACCATTGTTCGTTCGCGATAAGAGTGACATGCTTACAAAGATTATAATTGTGACATATTAAAATTTATAAAAAAATATTTAACAAATACTATTCATAAAATTACACAAATTTATAAAAGTTTAGTTAAACAATGTAATATTACCATTTAATTTAACGTTTTATTTGTGTTTTTAAAAAAAGTTAATCTTTAAATTAAATTTATAAATTTTTCTAACTGCTAATTGTGTGTGTTTTGTCATTATTACAAACTCTAAGACATAATAACTTTAAGTTTTTTAATTTGAAAATAAAAAAGATTATATGATAAAATAAGACAATGCTATAAAAGCAGTTATGAGTGCTAACTCACTTGAAATAAAAAATACGAAATCCATTAAAATTTCTAATGTTGAATCCATTAATTCTATGATAAATAAACTATAAGGTTCATTTAAAGTTCAGTAAATTTTCAAACACCTTAAGTTATATCGTATTTTATTTTCGATGGTGTAACTAAAATAGAAGAATTAATTCAACCAAATTAAAAAGTTTATGTTTCGAAGAAATAATTATAGTAGGTTATTTGAAATTCATATTTAAAATAATCAGGTTTATGAAGCATTTAGACACCTAATATATAACTTTTACAATAAAGATTTTGCCATTTTAAATGAAATTTATTAAAATATGAAAGAATGTTCTACTTTTTTTTCAGATACCTTCAACTGATGATGGATAAAGTATTTTTCATATTTAAAATAGAAAAAAATCTTTTGTTAAATATATCGAATTTAAATTAATAAATATAAAAATTAGTATCTATACATTTCCTAAACTTTCAAAATATTGTGACCTACTAAAATTGGTTGAAATTTCCAAAATATTATTTTTTTATTTTTACTTAGTATACTATCAAAAAAACTCGAATTTTATTGTCAAATTATAGAATAGAAATAACAATAGAATAAAAATAATAAAATTAAATTATTTCCCTAGTTGGATTTATCAAATAAATCTAACGGTATGAATTTTTTTTACGTGATTTCTTAAAATTTCAGAACATGGTTAAAATAACATAAAATTTATTTTGTGGTTTAGATCTATTTTAGATTCATATTTTCATTCTTCTAATTACAAATATCTATGGTTAAAAATGTACATGAAAATTTTCTTATTTTATCGAATTACCCGAAGGCTATTCCTCTGCCAAACTTTGATTAACATTTCAACTCTTTTAATTTTGAATTTTTTACATAAAAAGTCATTATCACTCTTTAATCCTTTACTAAATTCGTTTTTAATTAATATCTACGATATTAAGTTTTCTTACTACTCTGGAGTTGTATCTTTCAAAAAAAATATAGGTGACGTTATTCTTTTAACTTTGAAAAAAGTTAAGTCAGTTGGCAAATCATACAGAAAGGACAAAAAATAGTTTTATTTTTTATAAAAGATTATGCAATTTTAATAAATATCTTTCAATAAAGTCTTTTCTATCAAGTAAGAAAAACATATCCTTTGTCTATTTAAACATAAAAATTGATAAAATTTTAAAAAATAAAATAATAGTAAGGACAAAATTATTTTTCTTACTATAATTGAAAAGATTATAAATAATTTTTTTTTAATTTTTCCATTAATTATCTTCATTTTTAATTGAATAAATACAATATGTTACAAAATACAAGTTTGGACTTTGAATATGCATCACTTGTTGTCTTTAAATTAATTTTAAAATTTTTAATAATCATTAATATAAATATTAAAGCGTTTTCTGTATATAATTATTTTTATACGATTTTTTTACGAAAATAGAACTCAAAAGTAAGATATATTTTATGCTAAATTTTGTAGTTTTATTATTATCTATTTCAAAAATTAAAATAGAAAAATAAAGCTTAACCTACTTTAATAAGAATCAAACTCTTTAAAGGAGATAAGAACGATATTTCTCACAAAAATCCTTTTTTTCAGTGTCACAAAAAACTCTTACATGCCATATTTTTTTGTACCACAAACTAACAATTTTGAAACAATTTAAAGATAATTTTCAAACAATATAATTATGTTCACGAATAATTTATTACCAATTACAACTATATCAAATTATTTTATTTTGAATTTCTTTTTCATTGTTTTAAATCTTAAATTTCAAGAAACTATCTCTTAAAAAAAAACCAATATTGAGTTTGTGTACAAAAAGTTATGATCATTAAAAATCGAAACTATCATTATAGACTGTCTATACATTAAATTATTTAATTATTATTTAAAACAATGCCAAGAATCAAATATTATTTTAATGCAAAATTAAAAAGAATATTAAAAATTTTTTCTACAAATCCATTTTCTTTAATACACACAAAGATTGTTAAATAACATAGTCTAATTCTTCACGTACGTAATTATTTCTTTCTGTATTTTCGATCCTAGGATATCCTGCAACTAATGCATCTTGAGATCCTAAAATAAGATTATTAAAAACTTTCCAAATAGGTTCTCGAACTTTTCTAGCTGGATGCCATAAGCCTTGCAAACAATATTGCATTACTTTAATTGGGCCAACAGAAACTCTCATAGCGTCACAAGCAAAGATATAACGTTGTATAACATGAGGTGAACTTTCTAAAAGATTCGGCCACACATGGTTTAATAAATGAATTAATGCATCCTCACAACCAAAACTATAAACTCCTAATGTTAAATGTGCAGTTGCATCAATAGCAATTTGACGGTGGACAATATCTCTTTCCATCAAAGCATCAACAAGAAGAGGCGTAACAGCATAAACATAATCCTTTGCCATCTCTCCAATATATTCAAACATAAAAGATAACGCTTTAAGAACACCATTTTGAACATTCATATCTGGAACACGATATTCATTCATAATTGCTGGTAATACAGTAAATGGAGCACAACTTTCTGCAACAATTGCAATGGCAACAGTGGTACAAACACGAAGTTGTCTTTCCTGAACTTTAAGATTATTTAGAAGTGTTGCCAACACGTCATGAGGTCCTATGGCCTTTGCAATATATCCAAATGTATTAATAGCAGCTCTTCTAATTGATTTTTTATGTGCTTTTAGTAAATCCAACAATTCAAAACAAATTCTCATCCATTCTCTTGCAGATACAAATTCACTTCCTCTATCTGCAATTTTACCAACAAGACAAACACAATTTTCCAATACTTTTTCATGTCTATTCTTTAAAATTGGTGTCAATCGAGGTAGCAAATCTTTAATAGGAGGTGTCATTTGAGTCATACCAACGGCATCAACTATGGCATTTAAAGCACCAATTATAGAACCCAAAACTTCAGGATATTCCTCTCCCAAATATTCAAAAAGTACTAAACCTAAATGTTTTAACATTTCTATTTCATCACATACTTTAAGGACCGAAGAAATTTGAGAAATTAAATCAGCACTTTGTTGTCTTACTTTAGCAGTTTTATTATTTAATCTGAATAAAATAGTACCACCAATTTGTTGTAAATAAGCTTTAGATCTAAGACCAAGTGATCTAACAACTGTTCCAAAACCATTAAGTAGAACAGTATCCTCTTGAGTTTGTTCTGTAAATGCATACATTATACCATCAATTAATAATTCTTCCAATCTTTGATCAATATCATTAGATCCCATAAGTGTAATAATACATTCTATTGTTTCAATAACCATTTTTCTGTATTGTTCGTTTTCATCCTTTAAATCATCAACAATTCTAGCAATAATCTCAGCTGAACCAACTTTCATAGCAATTTCAACAGTTGTGTCAACAACTTGAGCATAGTTTCTACGATCCATCGCCATACGGGGTGTCCAAAATGACTTGAAAAATGGATCTAAAATATCCTCACGAATATAACTGGCTTCAACACCTTCAGTTCCACAACATTGTTTTAATACTTTTAAGACAATTTTCTTCATTTCATCATCAGGTGAATTAAATTCACGCTTAAGTATAATCATAACTTCTTTTGTATAGTAACTAGCGTATGTAGCATCCATCAAAGGTATTAAATGTCCAATAGCTTTCAAAAATGCTGCTAAATTTTTACCTCTATGAGTTCTAATTCCATGCCACAATGGTTTAAATACAGAATCAAAAGCATCAATACCATAAGGTGTTGCAGCTTCAGCCAAAGCAGCTAAACAAAGTGCAGTAATTGTACGAACTTTTTGTTGTTCATCTTTCAAACCACTTTCAACAATGTCTACTAAAGATTTTAGATGAGGAACTATAGCACATCCCATAAGAATAGCTAATTGTTGTACAATTTTTATACCTGTATGTCTAGCATGCCAACTTTTCTTTGATTTGCATACAGCTTTTAAAAACAATATTAATGAAGGGATTCCTAAAGCCGATCCAACAACAGCAAATGCACGAGCTGTTGTATTTCTAACGTATTCATCAGGATTATCAATATCAGGTCGCATTGTTGATATCATGGTAGCAAGACCTGCTGCTTTACTTAAATTTGATATAATCTCTCTTCCTTCAACTCTAGCATAATAATCTTCATCAATGAGAAGAGGTTCAATAACAACAAGAATTTTATGAACATACGGTCTAACAAGATCATCTAATTTGTATAAAATTCTATCAATAACTTTTACGAGAAAATGTCTCTCCTGATCTTCCAAACTTGGAGACATCAATAGTGGAAGGATTTGATTAAATAATGGTCCAGCTCCAAGACGACGAGCATTTTCTGTTATTTTTCTTAACGCACTTTTCCTTTGTTGTGGTGTACCATTCTTAATTTTTAATAAATATGTCATTATTTCAATCTCATTTTTTTCTTCTTTAGTCATTACATTTTCATCTAAATCAAGACACAATTTCTCAAAATGTTGTAAATCACTAGGTTTCAATGGAGGTAATTCCTTATCTTTTGGTTGAGTGTCTACAATACCGGCAACTCCAACGTCACCACTGCCTCCACCTCTTCCAGGTGTTTCTGGGATGAAAAAGCCAGTCCCCGCACCATGCATTGGTGTTGGTGTAGCAAATAATTTCCTTGATGGGGTTCGCAATGGAACATATCCAGCTGGTGGAGGAACAATTTTGTAGCCACTTGGAAACAAAGCAGATAATTCCTCATCTGATAAAGGTTTATTTCTATTTTCAATATCTTGCTCATAACGTGCCATAGCTATTTGGCTAGGAGTCATTGGAATTAAACCAGGAGCTGGTGTCTGCATACCCATAGCTGCTACTCCAGCAGGGGTTGCTCCTCCTGGAGTCATCATACCATTGGCGTATTGTCCACATGGTGTTTCAAAACCATTTGTCTTTACCAATGGAGTTTCAGATCCTACTTGTTCCATAGAAGGTGTTTGATCCCATCGACTTCGTTGTCTACTTGACCTCATAGATTCTTGTTTTGGTTCAAATTCATCAACTTTTATAGCTACAGGTGTATCTGCACCCCAACCAGAAGAAGCAAATTCACTGTCTGCTTTTGGTGTTTCATCCCACCTATTTCTTCTTGTAGATGATGGTGCAGGAGTGCTTTCCCACTGTTGGTTACTTACTGGTGTAGCATCTAATGGTTGTCCCGGCGCGGGTGTCTCATCCCACCTACTTACGTTAGGTGTAGCGTCTGTTGCCGAAATTTTTGGGATGGCTAGCCTTTGTTTGGGAAGACTTGAATTATTCGATCTAATTGACCTACCACCTAAAGTGTCAATAGACTTCTCGTCATCAAGTTTTGCTCTTTTTTGTGCAGGCCCTGAAGGAGATAATGCTTTTAATTTGCCACTCTTGGCTTTTTCTACCATTTCTTTTTCAATGGCTTTTTGTTCAGCGCAAAGGCGTTGTTCTTGCATAACTTGTGCAAAATTACGATCTCTAACATCAGGAGTTTGGTCAACTGAAGAAATAAATTATGGAAAATTTAATAAAAATGGTAAGTAATTATAAAAACTTACTCATAGGATCTACTCTTTCTGGTGATAAAACGCGATTCATCCATCTTTTTTGGTATTCATTTTGCCTATCCGCTATAGTTTTTGTTCTCGTATCTGCAAAAACATCATCATCCTAGAAAACAACAAAAATAATAAAATTGAGATTTACTATAAATATCTTACTTCAGCATCTTTACATGTTTCTTGTAGAAATTTAGTAGGATCGATCTTAGATGTCATTATATAATCTGCTATAGATGATAAATACTTTAAAGTTTATAAATTTAAGTTTTATAAACAATATTCTATGTATAGTAAGTAAATTTTAAAACAAAAAATTTCTTGGAATAACATTACTTCGTGTGTACTCTTATCGCGCTATCTCCATTACCTCACCATGTTTCAGTTATTAAATATACAAACATTATTTGTGCGCTTAAATGAATATTGAAGCTGACCACTCTTTCATGTTAATATTATTTTATTGAATGACATTATACTAGCGGAGTAATAATCGTAGAAATTAAAAAATATACATTTAGTATTTATTAACGAGACAAGGAATATACATTATTCTTCTAAATATAAATTTTTTATTTTAAAAAAATGAAAATATACTGCTAATAATTCCATTTATTAAAGCAATTGTTTCTAATATGTTAGTAAAGCATTTGGATAAAAGAAGACTGCAATATTTTACATATAATGAAAATTATGATGTTTTAAATTCATTGCAATATATAGTTTCTTCATGGAATTGTGACCAATTTGCTGAATGGTTAAAAGGTTTGTACTTTATTTTGATAATTTTTTAATTAAGTTAACTTATAGGTGTTGATGATGGTATAATTGCATATATACCAAAAATTAAAAAGGCAAATATTATTGGTAAGAATTTAAATGTAATCGATGAAGAGTATCTTGAAAACATTGGTATATACAGTTTTGGTATACGGAGGATTATTATGCAAGCAATTAATAGTTTACTATATTTTTGTCGTGATATTGAAAAAGACAATTTACAAAAGCTGATGATGATATGTGTTTCTAAGCTTGATATGTTGATAGGATGTGTACAAAAGGTACAAACAACTCCAGAGCAAATAAAAAATATTTCAAAAGACAATTTGAGATTAAATGTATATACATTTCTTAATAATACATATTCAAATTTGGCTTATGTTGTTGATGAAGTGAAGAAAATTGTGTTTTGGCTTGATAGAAGCCCATTTGATAGATTAGATATGTACATTAAAATAAGGGAAAAAATTTTGAATGATTGTATTGATTTAGCAAAAGTTGTTAGTTTACGATCGAGAAATATTCTAAAAACAAATTCTATTTATACAAAAGCTAAAAAAATGAAGGAGTATTTACTAGAATTAATTAGAAGTAGAAATGATCCTATTTTTGTATGCACAAGTTTTACAGAAAGAGCTGTTGTGAAGATAAATGAACAAATGGAATGTGGTATTAATATCCAATCATCTTTCAGAGGGGTTCATGTAATAAGTGAAATAAGGGCTGATTCTCCTGCAGATCAATGTGAAAAATTAGATGCCGGTGATGAAATTTTACAAATAAATGGTATTACTGTAATTGGATGGGAATTGCAGAAAATTGCCAAAATGTTGGTATTTTCAGAATCGAACTACAGTAATTTTGATCATAAAATTGGAAAGCAAATAGTATTGCTAGTTAATAAAAGACCGCGTAATCCCATTGCGGCAAAAATGTTTATTAGACCTAATAAACAAAAACAACGTATATCTAAGGAAAATAAACTTAAAACATTGACTGAATTCAACAATATTTTTTCAAGTAATAAACCAATATCTCCAGCACCAGAAGATTTTTCTTCTACACAATGGTTTAAATTAAATAGAACTTCAAGTTTAAATATAGCTAAATCTGCATGGAAAAATCACAATAAAAGATATACAGGCTCAACAATTCAATTTGCTTCTATTTCACATATATCACTTGAAGAAGATGATTCTAAGAAAATAAGGAGAAGAAATTCTATTAGTGGTGATAAACCAGATGGGACGGAATACGAAGATGTACCTTTTGAAATAGAATTAGACAATGAATTAATGCGAAGAAATTCTTTCGTTAGTTCGTATCTAAAATCTCGTAGAAAACGTGCTGTATTTAGACAATTTTCGAATGATACTATCATTTTAGAACAAGATGATTCTGTAGACGTTACTTCACCAGATATTCCTAATATTATAATAAGGAGAACAAAAAGAATGCGACAACAACCAAATGAGCATGTAAAATCCTTTATTAATAATAGATTGACTGATGAAATTGTGGAGTTTAATAATGTTAATGAGGAATTTATTGATGATCAAAATATAACAGCAAATTTAAACTATGCAGAGATAGAAGTTGTTGATAATGGCAATATTTTAGAATTAAAAATTGATAAACTCCCAAGTATATCAGACTTGGATTGGTCTGCTCCAATAAATGAAATAACAAAGTTAAATTACGGAACAAGGGACACAATTAAAAACCATAGTTCAAAAAATTTAGAATCACCAAAAGTGAATAGCAATTTTTATTTCGATTCATCTCCATCTAATTCAGCAACACCTCATTCAAATAATTGTCCTATATCACCATCTTACTATTCAAAAGTTCCTCTATCACCTTTCGTTTTAAATAATCGCGGTAAATGTTTTACACCAGCATCAACCACTTTTACAGATATATCCGAAGAATTGCCTAGTAGTGGGCAAAGTACCTCGTCAAATTACAATATTCTAAAAACGACATCTCCGTCATCATCTACTTCATCTCATTATTCATTAACCTCCATGATACATCGGACAAAACCAGTTTTAAATATGTTAGCTCCATTGGCAGAACCAGATGATGCTGAAAACATAAGTAAGGATGTAGAAAAAACTTTATCAAATCAGACTTTTAACCTTACTTTTGATAGAAAGCCTTCTTTGGAAGATATAATTGAGATAACAGAAACACCATACGCAAATCTATCTGGTATTCTTATTGAAGGTTGGATAAAATATTTACATTATACCAATTATCAACCTAACTCTATTCAAAAAAGTCAATCTGGAAATGATATGTCTAATTTTTTAAGTAACAATCGTTTAAGAAATTCTGCTAGATATAAATTTATCAAAGGTTGGGCAGTTTTAGCTTCAATAAACGGTATCAAATATCTTTTAATTTATTCAAATCAAAAATCAGAAAAAGCAAATATTTTAATTCAACCGAGGTACTTCAAAATATCATTGGACATTAAATTTAAAACATCTAAAAAACATTTATTATTATTGAGTAATAGAAGTTTTGAAATTTATCTAGCAACTTACACACGAGAAGACACATTGTTTTGGTATGACTATCTTATAAAAGGAAATTTGATAAATAATGAGGTTAACAATATTGATGAAATTACTCAAAAGTATATTTTGCAGCGTAAGTTAATCATCGAAATTACTGACATTATTTTTTTAGATTCTTATTATATACGTTTGAATAAAAATACGGTGAAGTCTTATAACAACAACAACAATAGTCAATATCCTCCGCTTTTAGAAGTTCCTTCTGAAAATGAATCAAAAAATTTTCTAAGTTCATTGATCTTTAAATCAAAATTACTATCTCGTAAAACTCCTAATCGTGCTTCGATGAATAGTATTTCATAAATTTAATTGTATATAATTTATTCATACTTTTTTATTTATGTAATTTATTTATTACTGAGATATTAACGAATTTAATAAATTTTTCTCACTAATTTTTTTAAGTATATGTGTATACGCAATTATTAATAGTATGCTTTTTATTTATAAGACAACTCTTAAGATTGTTTTAGTGAATTAGTATTTGTTTCTTGAAGCAGTGCATTTTAATCTATTTTATGTTGCAGAATTATGCATACTATATTATTATTGATTTTAATATACTTTTCTTTACTAAAATTAAATATAGGAGATATTACTATTTCCAAAGTAAATAAATCCAAATTTTCTATATCAGAAAAGAAATATTTATTATATGACGTTAACTACGGTGAAGGATTCAACCTGAGAAGAGATGTTTATTTACGCATAGCTAATACTGTACGGCATTTACGTGAAAATGGATATAATTATATATTGGTATTACCTCCTTTTGGTAGATTACATCATTGGAAAAGAGGAGAAGAAAAAATCACTTGGAAAAGTCTTTTTGACATAAATTCACTGAAAAAATTTATTCCTGTTATTGATTTCGATGATTTTCTAAGTGAAGAAGGTGGACATATAAAAATTGATTTAATTTTATATTTACAACACTACAAAGAAGGATGGGGAGGTAATTTTGAAATTAAATATGATGAAAGAGATTGTATTGAGAATACATACTATAATAAAGTGAATAATCAATGGTATGGATGGTTCTTTGGCTACCATAATAATGTAATTGGTAAAAAATTTCTTTGTTTATCAATACAAGGACAATCAAGTACACTATCTAGTGCAATAATAGAATCATATTCAAATAACCGAATTATATTTATTGATAGAACAGAAACAATCCTTCATGATCATTTTTCAGATGTATTTTATTGGAGAGCTAGAAGATCAATGAGATATGCAAAGCATCTCGTTGGATATGGAGACACATTTAGAAAAGAAAATTTTAACTCTACAGATATAGATGATAAAACATTAATGGATGACGATTGGAGGTTAGTTAAAAAAGACCATGGAAGTGCAATTGGTGGAAACTATATCTGTGTACATTGGAGAAGAGGTGATTTTGTTAAATCTCACAGAAAAAATATACCCTCAATTAAAGGAGCGGCACTTCAAATAAAAAATTTTGCAAAAAAATACAACATAGATAAAGTATTTGTATCTAGTGATTGTAATAATATTGAATGGGAAAAACTTAAAAATGAAATAAATGAATCCTTGAAAATATTTCGTTATCAGAATAAAAATTTATCTGATGGAGGAGTATCAATTATTGATCAATATATTTGCTCTCATGCACGTGCTTTCATTGGATCTTATGTCTCAACGTTTTCATTTAGAATACACGAAGATCGTGAAATTATGGGTTTTTCACCAGAAACAACTTTTAACAGATTATGTCAAGATGATGATTTTAATTGTGAACAACCAACAAAATGGATGATTCAATATTAAATTTTGTTTTTATATTTATCTTCTACTAATGGTCCTAAGAATGGTTTTTCAATGAAAAAACAAATTTGTGGCATTCTATCACTGCCAAAAAAACTATGTTTTTCACCATTTTGTTTTTCTACAACAATCCAGGGTGCTCCAAAAGCCCCATCATCAATCGCTTCTTTAGTATTATGTTTTATTTTTTCTTTAATAAATGAAGAGTCAATTGTTTTTATTATTTCGTTAGTAGTATTTTCACCTAGACCAATTTTAGTTCCTACCTCAAAAAAATCATTATTCGTATAAGCAGTTTCTCCTCTTAGCCATAATCTTTTCCAAAATTCTCTTGAAGCTGGAACTAAATATTTTTCATTTTCTTTTTGAATACTAGCCAAAAAACGAACTGCTTTTAATGTTCCTTGTTTAATAGCAGTTTCAAAGAAATCCTTTGGATGTACAATCTTCATATCATAATAACGTGACAAAATATCTAAATCTTTTACCATATATCTACCTTTTGCAGGAACCATTGCAGGTGGAGAATTTGATGTTTCTTTCATTATTCCTCCGAGAAATATAGGTTTCAATGTTAATTTAAAATATTGCTTTGTTTCATATCGCAAAAGCGTCTCAAAATAAATTTTTATTAATATTTATCGTAAACTTACTTCAAATGCAATCCATGAATATGGTGAAATAACATCATAATAAAGTGTTATTTTAGGTAACGCCATGTACTAAAAATGTCAATATTAAATTGTAAATATACTTTTAGTAACCAAAAACAATGACGAAACACATATTATAAGTTTAATCATAATATATTTTATAAATAAATTATTATATAAAGTCATTTTTAAAAAAAGCAGTTAAATTTTACTACATTTTAATTAATATTTTAAAAATTTTTTTAAATATATTCAGGTTTATTTCAATTCAAAAATGTCTTTTATAAAGTTTGTTAATAATTAACGAATTGGTATAATGCCACATTAACTTTTATTTACTTTTACAATCAATTTATCAATGAAATTAAAAATAATAGCACCATGTTGATGATTTAAAATATTGTAATGGTAATACATTAGTGATTTGACGTTCCAGATGTACCGGGTGACCGGCAAATTTCTTCCTTTTTGATAACAATTTGTTTATCTATTTTCTTTTTGGGAATAGTTAGCGATTTTAAAAGAAATTTATTTTTGAACACAATAATAAGTTTTTTTGTTTACCGATATATTCATTTTATTTATTTACTACTTATAGTTCAATTATCAATTACTATAATTATTAGTATAAATATATTATCTTTAATAAATTATATTATGGAATAATATATACGATTTTTATGTCATCATAAGAAGAAATTGGCCGGCCACCTTGATTAAATGAACGCTCATCTAAATTTTGAGTTTTCTTACAACGTAAATAGTGGAAAAGTGATTTACCATTTGAATTGTTAAAATTTTTTCAAAAATAATTGTTTCACTTCAGTACTTTTATTCTATTCTATTTTTTTAGATTTTGATACGGATGAAAATACAATTAGCCTGAAGACGAAAAAAATGAAAAAAGCAAAAAACAAGAAAATAAAATCAAAAGAAATTTTTTCGATGTCAGATTCATCAGATGATGAAATTAAAAAAAAAAAAATAGTGGCAAGAGAGGAAAAATTGTCGAAAATTGTAGAAACACCAAGCATAAAAGAGCCTCCGTCTAAAGTCATATGTCGTAAGCATCCAGAGCGTACGATTAAAGCTTTTAATTTAATTAAAAAGGATTTAAACTTTACCAGTGACATATTTTCTGAAGGAAATGTTGAAACAAGTAAACTTTTCGAAGCCATTCCAGAAGTACCAGATAAAGGCAATTGTGGAAATGTTTATGAATCAGAGGATGATTATAATATCCCTCCAAAAAAAATTAAACCGGTCAATTTAATAGTTGAAGACAAATCAAAACCAATTTCCCATCTAAAAGTATTTGACAAAAATGGCGAGGTTATCTTACCAAATAAAGATATTGAGGGAACTTGTGATAATATAATTAAAAGTGCAAAAAAAATAAATATTGGACATTTTTTACCTCAAAAGGACAATAAAAAAGGCAAGAATTTAAAGTTTTTACCAGATGATGGCGGAATTATGAGAAAAGGATTTCCATTTTATCATTGGCTTAGACGTCATACAACTGATAATTATAAAGCTAGAATTTTAAAATATAATATAAATATTACGTATGGGCCATTTTCAGAAGAAGAGGACGAAATTATTATAAAAAATTGGAAAAATTTTTGTAAACACTATAATACTAAAGAAGAAGAGTTGTTTTGGTATTTAGGGAACTGTGTATCAGATAGAAGGTCACAAACTTCGAGAAAAGAAGAGGCTAATTTTATGGAAGAAACTGCCATGATACCGAGAATTTGTAAAGGTTTAAATAATAGATTATCCTATATGGTTATTTCTAGACTTAAAAAATTGTACTCTCCGTTAAATCTTTTAAGTAATACAAACTATATTTGGTTATATACAAAGAAAGAAAAAGACGAGATTATAAATTTGTTAAAAAAATATGATCATAATATTTCTAGAGTTGCTTTAGAAGTAAATAAAACATGGGTGTATGTACAACATTTATGGACACTTGAAAAAATGAAGACAGATTATCCTTTTTATGCAATGGCTTACATTTATAACATAATCGAAAATTCTTCAATTATAAAGATGAAAAGACTTTTAACGGGCGACGATGATTTTGAAGATCTTTTAAAACCAATCATTGTTAACTTAACTCGGGAAATCTATGATACTACTGTAGAATCAATTTCTTTTGTAATTAATGCGATGAGAGAGTATGTTAAAGAGGAAATGAAAACTACAAAGAAATTTAAAAAAGCAATTAAACTTTTACTCCCATGGAGACATTTTGGAGCATCAATAAAAAATACCTATCTCATATACATTAACATGAGAATAACTAATTTAGAAAATGGAGAAGGAACAAATGTTAAGGATGATATTTTATATTCAGAAATTGAAAGAAATAGATTTTACATTAATTCTCCCTATTACCCTAAAATTGCATTTGATCGTGCACGTAAAAAATATAAAAAAGCAATAAAACAATTTGGCAAAGGGATCGTTAAATTTAATTGTGGAGAACATTATCAAGATTTACTTATGGAAAAATATATTATCGAAAATGTTCTTGATGATGAGGAAGATTTATCTGTGTTAATGGAACGTCCTGATCAATTTAAAAAAACTTTGTTAAAGTACTTATACACATCAAAAAAAATTGATATTGTGTCATATGAATTTGAACCGCATGAGGTGGAAAATATTAGTATTTAAAAATGTAATCTCAAATTAGTTTATGTTAAATTATTTTAAGTTAAATTTTGACACGTTGTAAACATATATATTTAGGTATTTATTTGTAATATTTTTTAATAAACTCTATTTCTTTTATTCATTAATGAGATATATTCCTAAAATTCTGAATTTTATTTAATATAATTATTTATTATATATAATAAAATGATTATTTGTTAAAGGTATCTAAATACCATTTTATTTTGTCAATATATTAAATATATAATTTACAATGTCATTCATATCCTTAGTAAACATATAGTAAAAGGAAGAAATCACCCATCATTGAAATTTTTGGTAACCATAGCACTATAAGATGATGCAGTGATTATTAATTAAATATTTATTTTAATAAGTATTTTATTATTATTTAATATCGAAACAATAGCATAATCTTTTAATTGGCTATCGTAAAATGACTTGAACAATCGCTATTTTTTCATAAATATATAATTAAAATAAACTAAATTTTATTTGTAACCAGATTCATAAATAACATTTCAATGTTTTTGAAATATTGTGTTATTTTAAATACAAAAACAAATACAGATTATTTCTACATTAATTAAAGTATAATATAGATTTTATATTTAATTGTAAATTCATTAATGTTTTTTACTACTAGAAATCCTCATTTTAATATAAAAAAAATAGCATATAACTGTGTTGCTGTAGTGCGACAAATTTATTCGCTACTCTAGAGAAGTGCTGGCGAAGTTCTACTCTCAGTAAAGAGAATTTGAAGCAATGCGTACTGCTGGCCATCTCATTGTTAAGATGTATCAGAATCGTCGTATTGCGATATAAATTTAGAGGTAAATGTTGCTCGTCAGTTTTCACAATAAACCAGGGGAGTGTCAAATGCTTCTAACATTTTGTAGGAATAGTAATTTATTTATTCATTATTTTATATGAAGTTCCTGAATATTAAAAAAATATTTATGTACATAACAATTCATTAAATAAACTAATTTTTCAATGAATTTTGTGAAATAAAACAACTTATTCATTTTATAAAATAAATTAATGACTATGACCATGTTTAGAGTCATGAGAATGCCCATGTCCATTATCATGAGAGTGTCCATGTCCACCATCATGTGAATGCCCATGCCCATTATCATGAGAGTGTCCGTGTTCACTTTTTCGGGAATGCACACTTCCACCGCCATGAGAGTGCCCATGATTCGAAGAATGACTGTGGCAGTGGTCTTGAGTAGGTTCTACTGTTCTTAAAAATTGGCCTTTTTAGTAGGAGGAATGAATTCATAATTAGGACATGTAGTTTGAATCCTTTTGGTGAATGAATTTTTTTCAATCTGTATTGAACATTCTTTAATTCCTTCATCATTAAGGATTTTTTCAATCATACATCGTACCGTTTGTTCATTAACCTCATCCTTAACTTGTACATGAATACTTATAACATTATTTCCACCTTTTAATTGCCAAAAATTAACACGAGAGAAAGACAAAACTCCTTCAATAGAAAGAATTTTTTCTAGGCATACTTCGTACTCAGAAACTTCTTCATCACTTACTCCTTGCATCAAAGTAACTGTTGCGTCTTTTAAAAGAGGATAAACTGACCCAAGAATAAGCATTGATAAAACAAGTGAACAGAGTGGATCAACAAAAGTCCATCCAAACATTTGAATTAAAATTGTTGAAATAATAACAAAAACAGATCCTAAAGTATCAGCAAGTACATGTAAAAATACACCTTTCATATTAGCATTTCCACTATGTGAATGACCATGTGAACCACCACCATGTGAATGTCCGTGATCACCATGAAAAGCATACATTCCAAATAAATTAACGCACAATCCAGCAACAGCTACGAAAAGGAGCTTATCAGTTTTTATTTCAGGTGGATCCATAATTCTTCCAATGGCTTCAAAAAATATGGAAATAGCAATAACTACCAAAAACATGGCATTAATAAATCCAGAAAGAATCTCGATTCTTCCATATCCATATGGATATCCTTTAGAGGCTGGCCATCTTGAAAGAACGGATGCTACCAAACCCATAATTAATGCTGAACAATCAAAAAGCATGTGAAAAGCATCAGAAATAAGTCCCAATGAATTTGTTAAATACCCATATGTAAATTCTATTCCACAAAATGCTAAATTAGCGCACAAAAAATAAAATATTCTTCTAGAATCGGCATTGGAAAGAATATCTTTTAAGGTATCTTGTAAAAATAACCAAACTGATCGAGATGTTTTTTGAAGGAATGCTTCACCTGTCGTAAATAATGGCATACCAGATGGTGATAATCCAATGAAATAACCACCATGAGATTTTTGGGTTTGTTGATTAGTTAATAAATAAGAAGAACAACAAAACAAAAAGACTGTTATTACAACACCACCAGATATCATATGTGTTCCTCCTAAATCTTCAAATGGTTGATACCAAACATAGGCTAATATTAACGAACATATAAACATTGTTATTGGTGACCATCTAGCAGATGCATTTACAGGATCGGCAACATGTTGAAAACACAAACTTTCTATGTAAAAATCTAATATGAATGTAAAGAGTGTTGCCATAATTAAAAGAGTAAAAAATGAAAAATATCCATCGACAATATTTGATGAAGATAAAAAAGCTAAAATTGCTAATGGTGATAAAAATATCCCCGTCATAAGAGTGTTAATTGCGTACAATCTTTTTGGACCTCCTATTTCAACAGCTAATAATCTAAATGATGAATCATGATAAATTTTGACTAATGAGGCTATCATTAATAGAAAAATTCCTCCTTTATGATCTGCAAAACCAAACATCGACAAAAATTTGTAAAAAAAGTAGTTTAATCCACTATGATGTCCATGAGATTCAGGATGATTCGATTCAATTGTTGTATCTGGATCCATGAAAAATAGAGCAATAAATCCAATAATTAAACAAAACACTCCTCTAGTCTTCGAAGTTGTTTCAGTACCCTTGATAAATGACGTTAATGCAACAAGAATTACAGTTGAGGAATGTTCAAATACAAGAATTGATCTTAATGGACCACAAAATGTTATTCCGTAAAACCAAAAAACTTCCACTAAAGCATTTAATAATGAAAGTTGCCCAATTCTTGCATGAATTGAACCTCGTAACCTTGATAATGATTTTCCTGAAGACAATGGTTTTTGAATTGGAATTAATATTACTGATGCTAAAATCTTTACAAGCCATAATAATGTAATGCAATGAATAGATCGTTCAAGAATGTCAATAAAAAATATTCCTATACATTTTAGTATTTTTGCCAATATTAATAAACCAAAATACGATGATGATCTTAAAAAATTAGATAAAAGATTTATTAAAAAATAAAAAAAAAAACTTACTTTGAGTTTGTTAACTTTCTATCTCTATCTTTTTTAAATATATCATGAGCTAGCATTATTTTAATTTATTTATAATACATAGATAATTATTTTATATATATATATCTAAAATTATTTTTTTAATTAACTGGCCACGTAATGTTTGAAAAGTAAGGGGCACTGCTCCAATAAACTTTTTTTTACAAATGATACACCCCCTTAAATTAAGATCTATATATCCTCCACGTAGGGGAATTAAAAGTTTCTACAAGAAAAATTTATAAAATAAGTAAGGATAACTTTTTATGATGGATAATATTGAAAGGATTTGATCAAAACAGGTTTAATACTAGTGATAGCGTTGAATGAAAATATATTTTTAAAATATGCACGTATTATTAATATTAGTTGTCACCATTTTATTATTTATACAAATAATATAATATTTATATTAAATGATTTTATTTAAAATTATTGTTTTTCTTTATAAATTTCAATGAACTTTAAATGTTTAATCGCATATTTGGTATATTATAAATTTATAAAAATATATAAATAGTATTTATTGCAATATATAAAAAAGTTTATAATTCTAAGGAAGAAAAAAAATCCATATGTATGATTTTGTTACAGCAAAAAACTGTATATTTGTAGTTTAGTATCCTAAGAATAATAAATTTTCCTATATAAAGTCGATTCGTTATGAGAACACTAATACATCATTTTCCAAATAGAAACAAAATATCAGAACAATTTTTTTTTAAACCAAATTTGTTGATTTGACTACTATTTTTACTAAGTGGATATTCTGTTGTATATATCAATTTTTTATAATAATCCATATATTACGGTAGTTTACTATTATTTTATAAAAATAGATTAATTTAAATAAGACATGAAATTTTATAAATATTCATAAGATATGAGTAAATATTTTAAATGTTTTACATTTTCTAAATGGATTATTCTATTAAGTATAGTAATATTGTTTGTATCAAGTTCCTTTGTTAAAGTTATTGAAAAAGAAGATGATTCTAAAAAGAATGTATTAGATGCTATAGTGAATGTCGACGAAAATGCTAAAAATGGAAATATTACAATGTCTAATTTGACAAAGTCAGATTCGGTTGTTAAATCTGAAGTTATAAATAATGAAGCTACGGAAAGAAGAGATTCACTATCAATATTTTTTATATTGTCAATTATCGCTACTGCAACAATACTTGTTCATATTTTAATTATTACAGAATGCCGTTTCATCCCAGAATCCCTTTGTGTCGTGTTATTAGGTGCTTTTATTGGTTTATGTTTAAGCTTTTCAAAATACGATTGGTCTGAAGTTGAATCTTTTAATCCTAATTTCTTTTTTTTGGTACTTTTACCACCTATTATTTTTGAATCTGGATACAATTTACATAAGGGAAATTTTTTTGCTAATATTATACCAATATTAGTTTATGCAATATTTGGTACAGCAATTTCATCATTAATTATGGGGATTTCTTTATGGATCCTGGGAAAAATTTACCTTTCTCATAATTTAACAGCAATAGAAGCGTTTGCTTTTAGTTCTATGATTTCAGCTGTTGATCCTGTAGCAACATTAGCAATATTTCAGGCTTTAAAAGTAGATGTTCAGTTATATATGTTAGTTTTTGGTGAAAGTATGTTGAATGATGCTGTTTCTATTGCTCTTACTTCAACAACATTAGAAATGACAGGAGAAGAGTTTGCAAATTATTCTATATTCGGTATTTTGTGGTATGCAACCACCAGATTTTTTTATATGTTCCTCGTATCTGCTTTTCTTGGATTTCTAATTGGATTATTATCTGCTTTAGTATGTTTATTTTAAAATATATTAAACACTGTCCTTTTAGCTTTTTAAACATGTTGATTTCCGGAGGACACCTTCATTAGAATTTGCTCTTTTGTTAATATTTTCGTACTTACCGTACGGTTTGGCTGAAGCTTTATCTCTTTCTGGTATCATTTCAATTTTGTTTTCATCAATAACAATGAGTCAATATACCCATTATAATATATCACCAATATCTGAACTTACATTGCAACAAACGTTTCGTACAATTTCCTTTGTTTCTGAAACATGCACTTTTGTGTATCTTGGGATGGCGTTGTTTACATTTCATCTAGAGTTCCGTCCAATGTTTACATTTTGGTCATTAATTCTTCTTTTTGTCTCAAGAGCCGGCAACATATTTCCTTTAAGTTATTTATTAAATAAATTTAGTAGATCAAAAATATCATTAAGAAGTCAAATTATTATGTGGTTTAGTTCAATGCGTGGTGCTGTTGCTTTTGCATTGGCTTTACATATGGATTTGGAATCAGATGAAACTAAACGTGTTATATTAACAAATACTCTTTTTCTTATTTTATTTACAATAACTTTTCTGGGTGGATCAGCTTTACCAATGATTAATTTTTTAAATAATTATTTACCCAGTGATTTTGGATACTCTTCAACGAAAGACAATTCAGGGAGATTAATTAAAAAACGTCGATCAAGAAAGGAACGCAATAATCGTAGTGGAACCAATAAAAGAAAAACATCTCCAGTAATCTTAAGTAAAACTCAAGAGATGACAAATTTTGACAATAATCCAGACTATTTTACGGAACAAGAAGAAAATGATATGTTTAAACGAAGAGGAGGAAGAAACATATTGTCTCATTTTAACAATAATATAATGAAAAGGCTTTTTGTCAGGAAATTCACACTTCAAGAAAAAATGGAAAATAAAGAGAAATTTAGGAACCTTGCATCAGAAGCAATGAAATCGCTTGCTGAAGGAAGTGGAGAAAGCGAAGACAGTGCCAGTAGTCGTTGTTTATTTAATAGCGATGATTATATTCCAGGGTCTCAATCTTCATTACAACACGTGATTTAAAAGTTTTTATATTTATTTTTATATTAAAAATTTTAATAAATTATTACAAATTCCAAATGTAGCTATTTTCAATATCATCTTTTTGAAGTTCTGAAAAATTGGATGGGAATATAGTTTTTGTGTTAAACTTTTTAAAATACTCCAATTTGTGAAAATCAGGTTCTTTTTGGTCTTTATCAGTAGAAGGAAACAAGGCTTCGTAGGTTCTTTGAGGTTCTTTTCCATGAATATGATAAGCATTAAATTTTGATACATTCATAGGGAGTAATCCTAATGGCACTCCTACAACACATTTCCATGTATCATCTGGTAAAATTGAATTCTCTACATTTAATTCAACTTCTTCACAATTATTCCTAATTTTTCGATAGTCATCAAAAGCATACACCAACCAATGTCCATGTGGACCTAGTTCTATTTCAATGTATTGTCCTTGATTATTAGAAAAGAAAAATTCTACGACTTCATAATTCCACAAACCTGGTGTGTATCCAGCAAAATTCCCTGGAAATGGATCATCATAAAAAGGTGCTTCAAATGTGATATACAAATAATTTTTTTCAAGAAGTCCATTTCTCTCGATACCCTTATACTTAAAATTAATTAAAACAGGATTTGTAGAGACCTTTTCTCCATTCCATAAAGTTGTTATTTCATAGTTACATTCATCATTTCCCTTCTTTTACGACTGAATCAGAAACCAATTTACAAAACATTAGTTTAATAATAAAAAGAACTGCTAAAAATAATATTGTTGGTGTATTAAAGTATTGAATTAAATACTCTTAAGTAGTATATAACTATTCAGAAAAAAAATATAATTAATAAATATTTTTAATTAAGATAATTTTGTTTAAAATCATGTGCAACATCCATAATAGCTGCAAAGCGATCACTGGTTGATTCATTTATAAGTGAAATTATTTTCGAATATATTTTTTCTTCATCGTCTTCCAAATCTAAATGAAATCTATGTAGAACTTTTTCAACGGCTTTGTCCTTCTCAACAGCAATGTCTGGAATTCCAGCATCTAACATTAATTGAAATAAATTTAATATTAAATTGGCATTTCTACGTAAAATACAAAATGCAGAATAACAATATGTAACAAACATTTTTCTCCTATCACTATTCTCAACACCTAGAGCATTCATAATATCAGAGTTTAATTTCATTGGTGGTGGAAAAGGTTTTGGATCACGCCCTAAAATATACCCAAAATCAACATGAAACATTTTACCATTTTCACATAGTAAAAGATTGTCCATATGACGATCACCAATTCCTAAAATATAGCATATAATAGAATATCCAGCCAAACTTTTTGTATAATTATTTAATGCTTCAGTTTCAATGTCTTCTGGAGTTTTAGCTGGTCTATATTTTTTAAGCATCGCTCTTATACCACCTTGATTATTGACTTCACGAAAAGGATATGCTTTAATAAATTGAACAAATCCTTCTGTTGGACTTGTTGCTAATACTGAGTAAGGTGTAAGGCACAAATCTAACTTTTTCTTTTTTAAAAGCATATCCATAACCTTAATCATTTGCACAACTAATTGATCTTGTCGCAAATCATCACCCCTTTTATATAATAAAGTATAATTATCATTAGCGCTATTAATCTCATTTATATAATGTGAATTTGTAGCAAATGTTAATTTCATTGGCATTTGTTTTGAACTAAAGAGTTTTGTATCCTCAGGAATTATACCATATACTGTAATTCTAGGATCAACAGGTAAACTTAAACTATGCAATTTTGTAAAAGTTTCATCTTCACTAAGTCGTTGGATACATAAATCACGTTTGTAATCAATTCTCCCATTTTCATCTGCTATATTTTTTGCTAAATTTTCAAGTCCATTAACGAGTTTTAGCTGATTTTCTATAGTTATTTTAATTTCTCTTCCAATAACACCTAACTGGTCTAAAGCTGTCAGCATTTTGTTTAAAACATCTTTAAACAATTCGGAAACAGCTTTATCAACACGTTCATTTGCTTCGATTTCAACTTTTAGATACCAGTATAGTAAAATAGCTATTTCTCTGTTTTTAGTGCATTTATCAACTAAAAAAGAAGCTATTCCATGATCTTCAAATGATTGTTCAATATTTAAGTCTTTAGAAGATAATATTAAAAAAACATTGACTTCATATCGTATACTTTGAACAAGTTGAGGCAAAAATAATAGTATTACAGAGTCATCAGCTTCTTGTAACCGTGCAACAGCATAATTTCTTACAAAAGGATGAATAAACTGATCACTTAATAATTCCAATGCATCAGCAGCATCACATAAGGCCCATTCATTAATGAATTTAATCGCTTGCTTAACTTCACTTTCAATTTCCCAGTTTATACATCGTACAAACTTTGTTAAGGCAGATGGGAATTTCATCAACCAATACCTGAATTTCCAAATAACGTCTCTTTCCTCTGAAGTTATTGGTACGCAACTAGGTTTCTTTATAATTTTCTCTAAGTGATGTTTCATTTGAGCGCTTGGTTTTAAATTTCTATCATCACCTTGACAATTTCTAGTCATCTCATGGTGTCTTGATTCATAAAGATTTTCTAAATCTTGTTCAGGATCAACGTAAGCACTAACAAATGACATAAATGGATGTGGTAACACAGGTTCTTCTTGATAAAATATTAACGTAAATGGATTTGTATCATATGTAAAGGTTGGTAGTTTAATACTTAAATAAAGCCAATTACATTTTCTTTTTTTATCGGCTTTAATCTGCTCAATTTCACTCAATGATATTTTGTCTAAAAAATATACACGTTTCATTAAACCATTTAAATGCATTTTTGATTTTTTCATTAGTTCATTCATTTTTTCGTCACCATGTGGGTATTTGGCTAGTTTAAAAGCACTTTTTGGTGACATCTTCCAAGGATTATCACTTGTTGCTCCTTTTTCTGCAGGATCTAATCTCAAATCTATAATATCACTTCTAAATGTTCCTCTTTTGGAAAATAGTGTCATGATAGTTTCTCCTATAAATATTTCTTTACAATCTGAACCGGAAATATCCCACACAGAAAAATGAACAAATGAATCTCTGGTCAATTCTGAATATTTAATTGGAAATTCCATCCATTCATTCCATGTTTGAATTTTTCCTGAAGATAAACCTTCACTTTTCCCTAATGTTGATTCTTTTGTATTTGTTACATATTTTGTTGGCATGGTAGTTCCTACTAATCGTCCATTTGAATATAATGAAACTTTCAAAAACATTTGTCCTGTTATCTCATTAAGAATATTAGGGTACATTCTCATATATGAACTTCTTTCTCTTGCACATTCAAGAGATAAAATATTTATGGATAAAGGAATATCAAGATCATTGGAAAGAATGTAATTGAATTCTCGTTGCATAAATTTATCTAAAATACAAATGTTTTTATATAAATAGAAATTAAAGTAAATTGTTTTCGGTTTGTTACCAGATAAAATAAATCAATAATTAAATAAAAAGTTTTGTTAGAGCAAATAAGAAAAAGTAGAAAAAAATAAATAAAAAAATTAAATCTTAAAAAAATTATTAGTAATTATTTTAAGGGCATCGATCGTATAGAGTCACTATCACCATCAACAAAAAGAATTTGATTATTTGAATTGTTTGATCCTTGTTCTAAAAGATTTTTTGGTATAGCTGCAGCTGTTTTTATTGATAGAGGTGATGTAAGTGAGCTTAGAGATATAATTCTATCTAATGTTTGAACATTCCTTTTCCTTTTGTCGTATCGTAAATTAACACCTCTAGCAGAAGATGTCGATGTTATTTTATGAAAACCGTTGATCATATTCCCGTAATCATGTGATTCTTCGAAATATTTACTCTCAAGTTTTGTTATTTCATTCTCTAGATTGACCAGATTTTCTATACATTCTCGCCTTCTTTTTATTATCTGAAGAAGTTCATTACCTTCAGCACTATGGATACTTTTTGCTGTTTCATGATCTTTCATTTCTAAAAATACAATTATTATTAACCGGAAAATAAAAAAAAGTAAATCAAACGAAGAAACGTTATAACAAAAATATTTAAAAAAAAAGAGATCTTATTTATTTTCGTAATGGGCATGTAGCAGATGATCCTGAATAAATACGAAGATTGTCAGGAATGTCTTTTGGCTCACAATTCAACTCTTTCGTTAGCAATTCCGTCTCATATTTGTACAATTGTTCTTCTAACTTTTTCAAATCTTTCATAATTTGTTCCTGTTTTTTCTTTGAATTATCAATAGGCGTACTTTTCTTCTTATTGACCATTCTAAAAAAAATATAAAGAATATTCAAAGTACACTACAAAGTATTTAAGCGAAAAAACCACTTTAAATAGTAAAAATGTCATATAATAATAAATTTAATCATGAAATAAATTAATACAAAAATATTCATATGTTGTCTTGAATACTAGGATGTTTGTTAATGAATATTTGAAACATATTAAACATAGACTCATTTGGGTCACCATTAAAAGTATTGTAAATTCTTTGGAAAGAATACTTTTTCGTCTCAGGTAATTTAATAAGTGATTCAGATAATTCACATATTCTATAATTTTTTAATTCACCGTATACAATTAACGTTTTTAAAATACATTCAACTTCCTCAATAGTTGTTTTTAATTTATCAGCAAGCACAGATAATTTGACATTTTTCTCATACTTAACTAAATTTTTAATTTCATAACACCGTATATTTCTTTCTAATTCCCCAACATATTCTTTAATGAAGTCATCTTTATCAAATGAATTTTTATACATAATTAGAGTTTCCTGAAATTTTTCAAGATCATAATTCTGATATGCAGTAACTAAATTAGTCATCGCCACGACTTCAGTTTCATTTTTAAAAGCTTTTGTTTCCTGTGATTCAAATGGATTAATCTTTGATCTAATTAACATTGAAGCAAGTACATAGTATTTTAAACAGGAAAGCCTTCGATGACTTCCTGTTTCATCAAAGCATTTGAAAGCTGCAAAAAAGTCAGAGTGAGCGGCGTCATAATCTTTGTTGAACAAATGCATTTTACCACCGCATTCATATATAACACCCATGATCAAAGGATGAGAAATTGCCCCCTCTACTCTAGTTGCTTCATTATATATTGTTTGAAGTGCACGTGTATTTTTTAATACAGTATGTAGTTCAATTTCAAGAGCATATACTTCAAGCAATTGAGTCGCTTTCTTCTGATCATTATCACTAGTATCGTTATTGCAATATGTCCTTAATTCATTTAAAATTTTCTCTAATTCACCGTAGTTTTTAGATTCAAGGTACAATCTCCCAAGTTTAAGTTTAGTTTTGAACCAACATCTTTCATTTTTACTACTTTCTAAAGTAGATAGTGTAACCTGATAAAATTTCTTTAACATGTCCTTTTGTTTAGCTGTAGATATAAGCTCAAGAATATTACTTATACTCTTTTCTGAATAGTTTTTTGTCACAGCATTCTTTGTATAAGAAAGCATTGATTTGTAGTAATCAAGCATCATCTCATATTCTCCCATTCTAAATGTCATTTTAACCATTTGTTTTAGGGCCTTGAAACCCCATTCACCTTTACTTTCTTCTAATTCAAGAACTTTTTGCATTCCCGCTAAGGCTTCCATGATGTTTCCCTCACTCTTGTGTGCTTTAGCGGAATAATACTGATTTTCGAGATTTACATCAGGTTCAGATGCATTGTCACTGTCACTATATTGCTAAAATTTAATTAAATAAATAAATAGATGTTGTTGAAACATACAAGTTCATATTCATTATCAACGTAATCATCATCATCACTCATTTCTTTAGAAATAAATATCAAAGAATAAAAACGCTAAGTAGAGAATAGTATTTCCTGTTTTAATAGTAAAGCTTTGGAATAATATGGACTTTTTCCATATAAAACACATTGATTATTACATCAACAAAATGATTGGTGATTGTTGTTTATTGAGTGACGTTTTTTACATCAGTATATGTACAATTTATATATTTTACAGTTTCACTATGTTTTTTTAAACAACGTTTTTGAGTTTTTATGAAAGAACAACTATTAAGTATTTTTCTTAGTGAAATTATTATGTTGCAATTGTACATTTCATTCCTTTTTTAATCTACATTATTCTTTATATTGATATTTGCTTGAGTTAAAATTTTATTATTATAATTTGTAGTTAATTTAATCAGTTTAAAAAATACTATTGTATTTGTATGAAAATATCAAATGTAAATTATGTCTGGAGATAATGTTCCATCATGGCGATATCGAGCAAGATCAGATCCTAGATCATTTAATAGAATTCCTACCGTTGAAAATGATGATAGTAATGATTCGGATGATGATATTCAAATGCCATACAATACAGTAGGAGAATATAAAAAATCTGTTGTTTTCCAAAAAAACAAAGATAAAGGAGTGTTAAAAGACATTCCTGAAGAGAGTGCTAAACCAATTGTTACATCTCCAGAAAGTTCAGAAGAAACTTTTTATAGCAATATATTGAGTGGTCTTGAAGCTGGATTGCGTTTCTTGATTCAGCATCCATGTAACGTTATAAGACGTCAATGTCAAGTTCATCAATTTGCAAAGTCCTTACATCTCCAGCCATTTACTTTAATTCCTGTTATCTGCAGATCAGTCTCAAACGATGTAATGTTGTTAATTTATTTTAGTAAAATAACATCAAATTATGATTTTAGGGATTAATGTCTCTATGGAAAGGATCAACTGGAAATATATATGTTTATGGAATGTCTTCGTTAGTTGAAATTATAGTTTCTGACGTTTTTAATTTACCTCATAAGATACTTTCAAATGACACATCAAGGAGATATTGGAGACATATTGGAATGAAGGCAATTTCATTTGCACTTATTATGCCTTTTCACATCTCTTCATTTATAGAGACCGTCCGTTCTCGAGCAGGACTCTCTCCAGGAGACTATAGATTTACAGAGGTATTAACTAATGGAATTGATAGATTAAAATATGATATATTGGGCCCTAAAGACAATTCTAGAAGATTTTCTATTTTTTATTTATCATTTCCAGGCACCATATATTATACAGCTCACTACATGATCACTCTAAAGTCGTATAATGTCATTCATGAGATGGTAACAAATTACATTATACGTAAAAAACCATCAGAAAGAACATTGTTTCATAGATTTCTTCCAAAAACTATTGCATCACTTACTTCGATTATTGTAGCTGATGCACTATTATATCCATTTGAAACAGTTCTTCATCGTTTATACATTCAAGGTACAAGAACACTGATTGATAATATGGATACAGGAGCTTCTGCTATTTCTATTTCCGCTAAATATCTAGGTGTAAAAGATTGCATTCAACAAATGTGGGAGAAAGAACATAAATGGGTTTTCTTAAGCGTAAATTTCAATGGTATTTTATATTTGTATTTTTCTATTTTTAGGGTATCGGTGCACTCATGCTTCAATCAATATTGCAACTGTCCCTGTTGAAATGTACTCGTTATGCCCTAGAATATGGTACCAAGACATTGCATAAAACTTCAAATTCTGACACCATAATACACCGACCAAATGCATTGTCTGGGGGACCAAGGCTATGAATATTTATATTTCAAGGGGAATCGGAATATTATTTTTTTGTATTAGTTATGATAGGTATATTCAACATTGGAGTCATCTTATTGGTTATATACAATATTGTGGGTAGCTATAAGGACCATATTATTTTAATATTTAATAGGTTTGTATTTTAATGTCATATAAGTGTTTCCTACTTTTAAAATCGTTTTATTTTAAAAGCACTTTTCAATTCTTATAAAATTATTTTTAAAGCTTTATTCTTTATTTATTTATAAATTCCTCAATGTGAAGTGATGTTCATTGAATATAATTACAATTATAACATATGTGAAGTTAATTTTTGTCATCGACTAAACTACATTTTAAAAATAAGTTATCTAAGATTATCTAATAATAGTTACAAACTATATTTTTATTATGGAAAATAGTTGTAAGTAGCTTTACTATTATGAACTATAAAAGTGCTACTTTACGCAATCGTTGCAAAAAATAATTATACCTCTTATACTAAATATCAAGTGGAATGATTTTTATTTTTTTTTTGCCGAAAAGAATATGAGAACTTTTCTAAAATTGTTTAAAAAAAGTATGTTAAGATGTTTATGTAAATTTTACTATAATCTTAGTAAATTTTAACTATTTATTTTCCTTTTTTAACTATACTGATGATTAAAAAAACCGAATAATAAAGTAAATTATGAAACATATTAATTTGTTTGATTAAATAAAAGTTAATTACCAAGGTTTATTAAAATGTTTATGATTATTTTTAATCATCCATAATATGGTGGTATATAGAATTGATTTATAAATAATATATAATATCATTCCTGAAAGAAATGTATATAAAAAACAAAGAAAAGGCGAACAATTCCTTAAAGCCGCTATATCAATAGTTCGTAATGGACACTACCTACTCTTATCCAAAATCATCCACCCATTTTTAACCTCATATAAATACCCAACTTATCCTTATTTTATTCAGTCTTAGTACCCTTTTGTTTTTAAGATGTTATTGGTGTTTATAGAATTGTATGATTTTAATAAAATGTTATTTTACTTTCTTTTATACTCTTGTTTCATTTGAACTACAAAGATCAACCGCTACAACGAGTTCTATTTAGTAAAAAATTAGCAAAGACAATGATTTACCGAAAGAAATGTTGCATTATATAGCAATAGATTCCGGGGGTTATTCTTGAATAAAAATTTATATTAAGTTACCGTTTTGTGCTTGTAAATAGTACTTCAATAGTAGCCATACGGAAACTTAAAAGTATAATTTTTTTTCATATTACCATATATTTATTTTGATTTTGTTCTATATTTTTAATCTTGCTTGAATATCTCTTATTAGGCGACAATAAAAGAAATATGTACCAACCGCTTAAGTCTTTGGTTATTTTCGTACTAGTTTTTAGATAAGCAAATTAACAATATAATTTTATTAAACGATTGTATATCTAAATTATAATCATGCTAAGAATTTTGTACAATGTATAAGTATTTTTAAAATTAATTTCCATTGTATAATTTTATTTGATATAATGTACAATTCAGTTGTAATTCTTTACTTATTTTAGTAATTTGTATCTTATAACAACCACGTAAAAATTTAGAATAATTTATATGTTTATAATGTATTTTAATGACAGTAGTTTTAGAAGAAAAAAAGATTAATCTTAACTAGATTACTTTTCTAAATAAATAGTATCATTATTTAATTCTGTTTTTTTATAATTTTCAATCGAATATCCAATAATTTATCGGATTTTTACATTATATGTTCAAACATAAATATTTTTTTGATTTCAAGAGAAAATAATAAAATATTTGTATCAGAGAACAAACACAATGCTGTAATATTATACTTGAGGTATTCATATTTTTAATATTAATAATACTAAAAATATTTATAAAGATTATACTAGTTGTAGAAATTTGGTATCTAAGTGTCTAATTTCACATAGGGCTCGAATTCCACAAATTAAAAAATATTAAAATTTTTATTAATTATTATGAACTAAAAATATTTATATCTATGAAATACCATAACAATATAATAAATAAAATTATTCTTTCTTTTAAAATCTTCGGCAATACTATGCAAAAAATGAACTCTTATTATGTATAATTTTTAATAACACATAATTTTTTTACAAGTTTAAGATTAAACAAAGTGCAAAAATTTTTTGCTGCCTTTATAAAAAAAAACAAAATACAATAATTTTTGGATGTAAAATGAATATTAATGCTATAACGGATAGAAGAATAATTTTCTAAATTTGTATTAATATGAAATATTATTTTTTCTCTAATCGCATTAGTCGTAATCTTTCATAATTCCTTTCAAGAGCTTCAGAAACTCTATGTCTTGCTTCCATACTCTGGAATCCTAATCCCACTCGAAGAAGTGAGTCATTTTCTTCAATATTCATCATTATATCCATTTCTATTTGATTTCCTAGAATAGAAGCTCTTTGATTTTCTGCATGAAATTCCGTTAAACTCTGTGTTTTTAGAGTAGCTTTAATTAATTTTGCCATTAATTCTGGTGTTATATAGTTTGATTCGATATTTAATACCTTTAGACTTGTAGAAGTTTCTATTAGTTCAATGAGACCACGTGCTTCAGAATCACTCATTGCTGTATTAGCCATTAATAATTTTGTAAGATAACTACTGTTAGTGGCCTTTTCAATTAGACATCTTAACCTTTCTTTCGAAATACTTTTCATATTGTTGATATTAACTTCTTTCATTGTAGGATCATTAGTTTCAAGTTTATTTATACATTCCTCAATGTTAGTTTGATTTTCAGGCTCATCTTGTATAATTCTAGGTTCAAAACCTCTTATTACACTACCAAATGATGTCCCTGTTCCATCATCTTGTCCTTTTCCTTTTAAAGCATTATAATATTGTTCTTGGTTTAATACATTATGCATTCCTAGGATACCAGCTAAATCCACTAAATCCCTTTCTGGTGCCTTGTGTAAAGCTTCTGCCAAATCGGTATCTTCCTCTTCACCATCCTCAGAATCTTCATCTAAATCAACTTCAATTGGCATTTCCATTCCTTTCGCCTTTTTCTCAATATTTGTTTCTGTTTTTTCTTTATTTTCTTCCGAAATTCCAATGATATTTATTCCACTAGAAATTTTCGTTTCTTCCTCTACCTTTAGTTCAAACACTTTTTCCTCTTTTAATTCCAGGTACAAAAGGTACCACCTCCTCCCAATCTTTTTCCTTGGCTGCCTCTTCTTCCAGAAATTTTAATAATTTGTTACGGTCAAAAGGTCCTGTTGGAGCCTTATTTGTTTGATCTCGACAACGTTGTGAAGGTGGGAGTAACGAATTCTATAAAAATTCCAATAATCATGCTACTTACAGATATTAATTTACTTACGTCTGGATCAAAATCACAATTAAGATCTTCTAATTCTTCTGGTGACATATTTGACAAAATAGCTTCCAATTCTGCATCATCAAATCCATTCATATCGTGACCATATAGTCCAATTCCTGATTTAAGGCTTCCTTTCTTTTGAACTGTGGTAGAATCATGAAGTTGGTCTTTTGTCAAAAAACTAAAAGAAAAATTAGGATATCCGAATACATTCATAATAAAAAAAATACAAAAAAAAATATTTTAATATTACAAACTTGTCAATTTAATTGTTTATTTTATGTATAAAGTAGAATTCTTCGATTTATTTTTATTTACTATTACAAATCTTACAGCAAATGGTAGAGTAGTTAAATGTAGAATACTTTGAAATGATCTGTACAACATTTATTACTTCAAGAGGTCGGAAGTAAACATAATTTTATTGTTATTCTTTCATCATCTATTTGTCATTAATCTATAGTTGGTACTATAGAAATATAACATTAATAAAATAATGTTGATGCTAAAGTAATGAGAAGAAAAATACAATTGTAATTATTTAGTAAAGAATCTATTTATTACTTTAAAACAAACTTTATTCATTTTAAAAAGTTTTCATTAAATAAGTATAGAGCTCATTGATAATAAAGTCTAACAGAGTTAAATCTATAAAGTCATATGTTTGGTTATATAATAAAGATAACAACATAAATATGTACTAAGTGATTTATAATGAATACGTATAAAACAAACAAAAAATGACAATCAACGTTTGTAAAATTAATATTAAAAACTATTAAAAAAACTTACTCAGATGGTGACATTTTTTAAATTGGAAGTAATAAATTTAATCTTTTTCTCAAGATTAAATCAATCGTAAGATTACCAGCAAGCCAATAATAAAACTATAGTGTAAAGTTGCACTGTTCCAAAGCTCAAAAGTTGATAACTATACATAAAATATCTTGTTGATTGAGAATATTCTTAACGATGCCAGTCGTCTATCTCTACTATTTGTAAAGAGGCTCTTTATAAAGATTATTTTTCTAAAATTATAGAGAAAATAAAATTTTAAAAAAGCAAAAATATTGATTTAAAAATAATATTAGAGGGTTAAATTTATTACCAATGAAATTATTTTACATGATTGAATAATATTTATAATAGATTGGATGAAAAAAAAATGATAATGTTGTTAAAATTATAGATTTTTTCTAAGTAAGAATAGTATAAATTGATATTATACCATACTATCCAGATATTGAATATGTGAACTAAATACTAATATTATTTCTATGTCACACATGATACAATTATTTAATTATTTCCATAAACAAGATAAAATATACAACTGAGCATTAGAAGTTAAAGTTGATAACTTTCAAACAAATAGAAAAAATATATAGAAAAATAGATAAACATTTGATATGAAATTACCTATTAATTTTTATTAGAAAAATATCATACATACATAAATATTATTAAATTATTAATTCACCAGAAAATTCTTTAAATATATATAACCATTTATATGATGGTTAAAATAAAATCATATTTAAATAACGTTTAATGTTACTTATATAAATTGGATGATTTAATAGCTAACCAAATATAACGTCACGCCCCATAGCTGGGAAATCAACAACTCCATCACCACCAATTAATTTTTCAGACTTGGTATTCATTGAAATTCCAAAAATATCTCCAGATTTCCATTCGTTTGGTATTTTCCATGTTGTTTCATACTCATTTCTAGAAGAAAAAAATAATAAGTAAGTGTGATATTAGAGAAATTTAATATCATAAAAAAGTGAACAATAAAATTTTAATAATCATTTTATTTACCTTTCTTTTCCCTGTGTTGACATAACCGAGTTAATCGCAGGTCTGGTAGGATCAAGTGATGGTATTATAAATCTACTTCCAATTCCAGGAATTTCTTGTTCATTTGCTGTTATCCATCTTAATCTTGTGTGTTTTCCCTTTGGTATAAAAAAAAGTGGAGGAATCTCATGTTCTTCTACAATTTGTTTTGTTTTTTTATCATGTATATTTGGTTCGTCACCAAATAATTTAGCGGCATACATACGTGGATAGGTTGTTATTTCATTTCCACGTGTATTAATAAAACCTCTTTGCTCATTTGATATTACTAATGGTTTATCAAGTTTTTCTGCAAGATCAGTTCCTTCAAATAACGCAACTAAACCTGGATTATTTTTTAAATTTTCCAAAACACGACTTTGTCTATTTCTATATTGTGATAATTTAGAAGGTGATTTTCTGGTTTCATCAGAAATAGTTGCAACTTTTTCACCATTATTTGAATTAATTTTTTCTTCTTCGATATCTATTTCGTGACTTTCATCTAATAAATAATTTTTTTTATTATTTTCTAAAAAGTCATTATCATTTGCAACTCCGATCATTAATGGTAGCATTTTTCTTGGCCTTTTAGGTACTTTTCTTGGAATTGCAAAACCTGGTTGAGGATTAGGACTTACTAATGGTTTTATTGGTGACAACAAATCTTCAGGGTCGGAAAGTGCATAATTAATTTCATCTAATGTCATCATTGGGACTAATTCTTTTTTAAAATTTGTTGACAATTCTATTGGTGATTTTCTTACGCTTGTTGTTACACCACTCTCATCATCCAAATCCATATCATTTAAACCAAGAACTAAAGCGGCTTTTGGATCGGATGCTATTAATTCCCTAATTGAATCTTCAACATTTGTGGCTCTTGGTTTCCTTATTCTTTTAAAAACATCATCGAAATTTTCTTTTTCTGAGTATTTATCATTATTTTCAGGTTTATTTTCCGCTTTTTGTACATATTCTATTTCTTCACTATCATCAATATAGTCATCATTATTATTAGATGATGAAAGTTTTGTTTCACTTCGTCCTATAATATTACCCAATTTTTCAGCAATAACAGGATTCATGGCAAATTGGTTTGTTTGAAGTCTATTTAAATTTTTATTAAAACTTTCTCTTAAATATTTAGCAAGCTCTGATCCTAATGGTGGATCATTTGGATTAATTGGCATTGAATTTTGTTGCATCATTTTAGGCATAGGTCCACCACCTCCTGGCATTTGAAATGGATTTTTACCAGCAATCATATTTGCAACAAGACCAGGTAGTATTTGTTTTTGAAATTTTTCAAAAACAGCTTTAGCTATTTGTTCTGTTGGATCATTATTCTCAATTTCTCTTTGAGTTTTTAAAGCTTGTTCAATTCCCTTTAAAGAACTTCCAATAGGGATTCCATTTTCATGTAACATGTCAATAAATTTATTACCTGTTTTTGGTTGCATTTTTGCTTGCTCAGCTTGTTCGAAAACAGCATCAGATGCTAATTGTTCAATTGGAATTTTTCTATACTTCTCATACTAAAAAGAAATAAAAGTATTACAAATAAACAACTATCAGATATTCAATTTTTAATAACTTAATTTAGTATTGGTAATTAATAAAATAGTCTATATTTTAAAGGTTGAAGTCTTATAAATAAGTTTTTAAAAATAAAATTATATATAATATTCGCATAAACATTTTTAATTTCATGTACTTGTATAAAGGTCTTTAATGAATCATTTAGTAACATTATATTTACAATAGAAAAAAAATCAATTTTCTATATCGAAACAATCAAATGGATCACCAGACCCTATCCTCTTATGTCTGTCAAAAATAATTGTAAGGTAGTTTTTGATTATTTTATAATCAGGCATATCATTAAATTGTAAAGATCTTATATATTTATAGATATGCAAAAATTCCAGTGGTAAAAAAGCAAGCATTTTGTTTTCAAAACGAATTTGAAAATATCCACATAAAGAAGAGGGTAAATTACGCCATGGTAAGGTACCTTTGTAAAATTCCACTAACATATAAAAGAAACTAAATAAGTCATCTCTAAAACTTCTAGTGTAACCATGATTATGATAAGGAGAAGCATAAATGCGAGTTCCAGAAAATTTTTTTGTTCTAACTTCTGATTTAAAAGCATACTCATCTTTATTTCTATCAATAATTACCAAACTTTCTGATAATCCAAAATCAAAAAGGTATATATTTTCCATGTTTTTACCAACACCAGTTGCAAAATTGTGACCTTTTATATCATTATGGAGAAAAAACTTTTGATGGAGGTACTCAATGGCAGTAAGACATTGTAATCCAAGAGCTGCTGTTGTGTATAAATTAAATGAACCATTATTCTGTTTCTTTCTTATTTCATTTAATGTGTTCCCTAGCATTGTCATTACAATTATTGTTCTACCAAATAGTTTACCGAAAACATAAGTTTTGCAAAAATAAGGACTTTCTTTTAAGTTGTTAAGAACAAAAATTTCATGTTCAATATCATAAAGATGATTCTTTTTTGATGAGACTTTCATTGCATAATATTCTTTATCATTCGTATCTTTCATATGGCAAACTTTATAAACTACACCAAATCCTCCCTTTCCAAGTTTATCAACAATAAATAATTTTGGTGCTACTTCTTTTCCGCGAATAAATATTTCATCATCAGATGGTAAAGTATTTGTTCCAGTACTAGATGAGAAAGAACTTTCTTCTAAGTAGGACTCTCCTGTTTTGTCCATGTACAAAGAATTGGATTCCCCGGAACTGGGGAAAAAATTATCATTGGTTGAATAATGCTCTGAAACACTTGACAAACAATTTTCATTTGTAGTACTATCCTCATTACATTTTTTATTATCGCATTTCGTCGATTTAATAATTCTCCGTACAGCGTTTGGAATTTTCAACCAATTAACCATTATCAATTTTGCTAAGTTATTAATGGCAAATTTTTAAAAGTATATCACTACGAAAATGGTTACTAATTCCTTTTCTTAATTTCTTTTATTCAAATATTAATCGTTACGAGATACATATTTAAATTTTTAATAATTTCTTGAATTTTGAATATTTTCAATTTTTTATAATCTCATCATTAGAAGAATTATGGTAGATAAACAAATATATTTAGATTGGAATTCTACAACTACTTTTCAACTATCTCATAAATAACGATAAAAGTAGCATCCGAAATATAACGAAAACTCAATAATGTTCATCTTCATTTTTTTAATATAAAAATTGTTGAAGATAGCCAAAAAATGTATCTCATATAATTGGTATCGAAATTAATAGAATATATTTTATTCTAGTTATGCAGAATGCAATATATAAAATTGAATAAGTAGTGAAAAAAAATACTGTTACGAATAATGTTGAACATTTTACTAGTAAACTGACATTAGTTAATTATGGAAAAAAATCTTATTAAAGCACTATGGTTGAAAATGAGCAGTGTTATAATTGATACTCTAGATTCGAGGGAGAATATTGATGACAATATATTATTGGTTTCAATAGTATTATAAAAAAAATGAAGCAGGTGTTTTTTGACCAATATTAGAAGTTGAAGATTTGTAGAAAATAGTGAAGAAGGTATTTTGAACAAAAAAAGAATTAATATACTTGCTCCACAGATAGTTAAAATATATAAAATTATTACCAAGGAGTCTAGGTTAATTTTATAATTTATATATCAAAAAAAGGTGTTTAACAAACTGATATTTCTTAAAAATGAAAATAAATGTAAAGTCATAATATGTCAGTCCAAAAATAGTTTATGATCACACAAAAATTTTATGGATAACTTTCTTTACAAATTGCAGGAAAGCTGGCAGAACACTTAAACGTAAGTAAAATATTCCTGTTTATTATGAGAAATATTTTCCCTAAATTTTTAAAAAATAAATTGCTATATTTTTAATGTTATAATTTAAAAAAAATATGAAACATTATTTCTTCTCAATGTATAGTAGATGGGGTCATCTTACAAATATCTTATACAGCTCTACAAAAGACAATCCATCTATTGTGCAATAGGTTTATTTACAAAAAAAAATCCTGAAATATATTTTTCCTGTAATTCTAAAACTTCCGAAAATAATGTTTCCCTAAAACAAAGTTCAGGGAATATTTTTGTGTAATTGGAAACAGAAAATGCTAATTTACAGGCTAAATTTAGAAAAGACGTCTAGAAATGATGGAAAAGATAAATTGAATAGTTGCATTTATATGACTAATAGCAATATTTCAAAATAGAATAGTGAGATTTTGTTTCATACATTAAAATATTTAATACATTTATCTTATGTTTAGAAACTTTAAATGTATCATTGACAGAATAATTGAAGATAAAGCACGAAATTTGTTGAAAGTATAAGTTCAGTATGATATTCAGATAATACTGATTCATGTGTTATCAAAGCACGTAGTAAAAGTGAAAGAAAATGCTCGATCTTGTATACATTTTAGTTTTGACAAGGAAACAATTTTTGATATTACTAGTGTTGAAACATTAAAAAATACCTACCTGTTCTGGTTTTACTTTTTTTAAAACATCTAGCTGTGTTTGAAACGCATTTTTAGCCATTTCCATTTGTCCTTTTTTAATTAAAGCATCTAGAAATGTCACCCCAATTTCTTCCAAAGCATATTGACTTGGTAATAATTTTTTTACTTTATCATCATCAAGAGCTATTGAATTTAAAGAAATTTGAGATAATTCTTTACCTATTACTGAATCAGAAGGTGGTCTTGCACTTGTTTCAATACTTAAAATGAATATAAGTACTATTTTTGCTAATATAATATAATTTTTCATAATACAAAAATAAATTTCTATATAATTAAAAGAAATAGTAACGAAATAACACTTACATTATTAAAATATATATTAAGTAATGCCCTGAATAAAAGTGCTAACCACACCTGGTAACCCAATTAAATTTCAACAATGTTCCTTTTTATTGTAATTAAAATATGAAAGTGTAATTATGTAATAAATGTTAAATTTAAATAATACAATATTCGTATAGCTCATCTTGAATCATTATAAACTGCGCATAATAGAATGTCTCTAAATTTACTTTTATTTTATAATTATTCATTAAAAATATAAGAATAGGATAATAAAAATTAGAAGGAAGAGATAAATTCTTTCAAAATCTGGTTATAAAATTAACCTAATGAAAATAGTTTATTTTAAATGTTAATAATAAATATTGTAAAAGATTTAACATATGCTATATCAAAAATAATTTATTCTATTGAAGAGATATGTAAAATCATATATTAATTAAATAAATGTTTATATTTAAAATGTAGATTGACCTTTATATAAAGTTACTACAAAAAAGTTATTTTTTAAATTATTTAAATAGTTTAATAGTATGGGTTTTTACAAAATATTATAATGTTTTGATAGAAAAAAATTTTGGAATAAAAATAGTAATACGAAAATTTTTAAATTAAATATATTTAAAACTTCGCTGGAGAAATACATCAAGAAATCATATTTTAAGATATTTTTAATGAATAAAAGAAACTAAGAACTTTTTTGATATTACTATAAAAAAAAAATTAGCGGTGCTGTTCCTTTTCGGTAAGGCCATTTTTTTAAATGTCAATTTTGAATATTAAAACAAATTTTTCTAAAATTTTTGTTAACTATATAAAAAGAAAAAAGTGTTTTTAACATTTTTCATTCGTCAACATTTTCAATTTTTACACCTTAATAATACCCATTAGAGGTTTTAAATACTCTACTTGAGCATTGCTTTAATGAATGGTTTACCATTTATATAGCACATCTTACTAAATATATATAGACGTAGTTAATTTTGCATAGTAATGTTAACAAAATTTGGTTACATTTTTTTATTTTTTAGAATTTTTTTTATCATTATCATTGGAAAAATACCGTCCTATTACTTTAGATAACTTCCTTTATAAGATTATCACTTTTCTCCTGTTAATACTCATAATTTTTAGCGACTTTATAGAGGTATATACTACCAAAATAAATGGCATGGGTTATCAGTTATTTATACCTCAATAATATTTAAAAAAAATTTTTCCTCGTTATCACTATAAAAGTATTGTATAATCATTATTAATTACTTTATTTTATCATAATATAACTTTTTATTAACAAAAAAATAATCTTAAAAATGGCCCTACCGGAAAGGAAAAGTACGCAATTAGCAATGATTTATCACTCACCACCATATAATTTTATAAGTTTTAACTATATTTTCAATAGTTTTATTAATGTATATTTTAAAGTTTAAAGGAAAAAATTTAAATCAATTTCAGGTTTATACTTAAGTATTTTAATTATTTTTTCCATAATGTTTAATATCTAACAATAATAATTAGCTGACAATTAAGTTATAATACAATAGTATTTATTAAATTAATATATTTAGGTATGAATAGGTAATCAAACAAGTTTATATTTAAATCTGAAATTGAAATATTTACTAAACAAATAAGTTGTTTGTAGACTTTTTTACATTATATATTTTTAAAAATACAACAAAATATTGTTTAATTATTTGACTTTATATAATAATATTTTATCACAAAACAAACATATTCTTGAACAAATAGTTTGTAATTATTGTCCATTCGTTGAGATGGATGATATTATATTTATTAATTCAATAAAAAAAAACTAATCTCCTGTTTCATTTCTTTGAAATAAAATGTGATATTGAGAAAATTTTATTTAAAATATTGATATAGATGTATATATTTTTTTAATAAATAGAAGATTCCTATTAAAAATATAGATGATTAGAGATGTATTTTTTTTAGAAATAATAACCGGTCATGAGATAAAATGTTTTTGAAGACTTTTTATTTATTTTTAATCATGAACAAATGGATAAAAAATATAAAGACTGATAAGTTATTATTTTCAATATATATGAAATATCAAATTTTCAAATTTGTAATATAATCTGCTAAGTTTATTGATGACCAAGATGAAAAATTAATGTCAAAGTAATTTACTTGACCTGTGCATTTAACTATTAATTATTTTAAAAATCTATTAATATAAATAACAATATTTCTTCTTTATGTTAAAAATTCCTAAAATAGAAAAAAATTATTTTTACGTTTCTATTTCTTAAGTTTGTTTTAAATTCAAAGATATTCTTAAAAGCTAATTCTTTGTTTTACTACTTAAAACATTTTATTCACTTAATTAAAAATTAATAATTATTTACAATTAAATATTTGAAAATTATACAACATCTTTTCGATCTTTTTTCTTCTAGTTTTGCATTTATTAGTATGAATGATATTATAACTTTTAATTTTCTTGTCATTTGATATAATCATAATTTTACTTAGCCAGTGACCAGACAATTATGTATCATCACATTTTCAACTTTACTACACGTTTCATATAACTTTTACGAAATGTATTAAAATTATAGTTGCCTCAAAAAAACTAGTTGATCCTGAGATAAATAGTATTTGTACCAAAGAAATTATTTATTGTTTCAGATACAAACTATACTTTGTGATATATTTTATTTTCATTATAAATTTAAATATTAGCTATTTTATTGTTATAAGTAAAAATATCTTTAGAATAAATCTTATTTTTTCTTAGGAAATATTTGATATTAAATTGTTTATAATTATTATATAATTTTTTTCCTTTATTATTTGTTTAAATTTATATTTTACCGTTTAACATATTTCAAAACATAGCTAACTGCTAGGAAACTTTAAATATATATTTATATTTTTATTACAAAATTAAAGACTAAATTAAATATCCATTATCATACTTATTAAAATTTTTTTTATTTTTAGAGAAAATATTTTTATTAGTTTCGCTTCCTATTTTTTATAGCAATACTCAAGGTTTCTGTTAAAACTAACTTTATTTAATCAGGTTTCATTGTCATTTTTAAATATTTATTTAGGTGTCTATTATAGTAGTCAAAAAATTTTATAGGAAAATGTATATTTGTCATTTGTTTAAAATATTAAAGTAGGAAATATTGTTGTTTGCTTATTTTTGTCTGAATGTTTTCAAACTATTTATTTTTCGACTTTTATAAATTTATTATATGTTATTTAAATTAAATAAAAAAATTGATTACTTGCTTGGCATTTCATTTTGTCACCTTATGTTATCCAATATTTTTGATTTTATAATATTTTTTTTTTATATTTATCATGATTAAATATTAAATAGGTAATTAAAAAAGTAACATATAATTAAAAATATCACTATTTATATAATTTTGTTTTATAAAGATTTAAAATTTGTTTAAAAATTTTTATATGATAGACTAATTTATCATTGTAATTCATTTTATTTCTCATAACAATAGAATGGCAATTTATCTTTTGATAGATAAATTGATATATTGTAATAAAACGTTAAAAGTAAAGTAATTTAAAAATTATATTAAAGTTTGTTTTGATGGATAATATTTTAAATATTAGTAACTCACCAGCTCATAGACTAACAATACACTTTATTATTTTTGTTATATTATAAAATATTTTTTCTTTATTATTAATACATTATAATTTGTTATTTTGCATTTCGAAACAAACCTTCACTGTGTTTTTTTAACTTTAATGTTTTTAAATTTTTAAAAAATAATACATCTATATTTTTATTAGTTATATAATTTATTGAAAAAATGTATAACATAATTAGTAAACATCGACAATTAACAAATATATTTAAATGATCAAAGGGCAATTTTTATATAAAAATGATATAACACTTTTATTTGCATAAAAAGACAAAATATCAACATTTTGCTAATTAAAATCTTTATAACACAAAATTGTAATACACTTTCTTTCAAATATATATTTGTTGGTACGATCAATCATTTTAAAAAGATCAAATAAATTTCCGGTGTAGGAAGTAAAAATAAAAAATTAAAAACATATTTTTATTTTTCTGACAGTCTATACCTATGCATGTTTGGTATTTAAATTAATGTTTCTAATGATATAATATGTCACTATTATATAATGGTGTGAAATTTTGCTTAAATATTTATATTTATTTTTATTGAAATCTTTTTAAACTCATTTTCAAAACAGAGTGTTAACAACTTGAATAACATTTAAATCCTTGAAAAGGATACATTTTTTATAGTACTTTAGTTTAAACAAACATTTTAGCATTTTTTTAATATTTAACTTTTTTATTGTATAATATGATACTTTTTTAAGATTAAAATTTAATCAACAATGAGACTCAATGATAATTTTTTTGATTGTATATTTTACAATATAAATTCATAAATTTTCTTTCGCTTTTAAAAATAATTAACTTGGTTAATTTTCAAAATTCAAGTGTACAGGGATATTTAAATATATCTATTATTAGAATAATATGAATATTTTTTAAATTTATATATACTACACTACAGAAATACTAATATTTTAAGAAATTTTTTTATCTAAAATATCTTATTTTATAAAGTAATAATTGAAAAGTATATCTGTTAATTATAACTAATGGCCAATGGTTAAAAATGACTAGTATTAATTTAAGCTTCAAGATAATCATTTCTTAGTTACGCTTTTTCAAATATTTAAAAATCAAAAATATATAACTAATTCTTGTTTTTCTATCAAAGTTTTAAAAATGTGCGTAATACTATACTAGCATTTATTTAATTATTAAGCAAGAAATCTAGATTTTTAAGTAATGTATTTCAAATTCTAACACTTGTCATATCCATAATTATTAAAATATTATTATACGACGCGATTCTATATACTTTGACAATTAATTATTAAAAGATCATGATGACGCATAAATTAATTTGATCTAATCAATTTTATGAATTTGTTAATTAATAAAATGACAATAATTTAAAACGGAAGTTATATTAAAACTGAATGGTCCCCTTTAAAATCCGGATTAATGACTTATATCAAAATAATTATTGTAATATTACTTGAAAATATATATTATTTATTTTATACATATTATTATAATATTTACATTAACTCTTATTATTCCTAAATTAAACATTATAATTGTTGTAATTATACATATTTATATTTAAAAACGTATTAGTCTTTCGTTATTAAATATTCACTTCTTTAATATCGAAATTTTTTAAAAAATATTAAAGAATTAAAAAGTATATCATATTGTCTTAAAATTAATACGGGAATTATTTTAGCAATGTAGAAGTAATATCTAAAATGGCATTATATTAATAGATGGTACTTAAAGTATGTAAGACGCCGACTTGTCTATTTTTCTATTTTATAATTATACACAACTGCGCAATGTATATTTTTTATTTTTACCTTTTCTATGGTGTTTAATCAGCATTGATATATATAAATAAATAAAGGATTTCCTCTTTATTATTTATCAATATATGATAAATTTTTCGAAGAAGGAATTGATTTTATTATTATTTAGATAAAGAATGAAACATTTTTGAGGCGAAATTTCTTCTTCTTCTTAAACTCATACAATCCACTCAATACTTTATCAATTTGTTTTATAACAATGTAAAATATAGAAGATACTTAATGTTACATTTCTGAATGTTTTATTAATTTTTTAACGACATCGAGACAACATGGCGAGTTCTTACTGGTATCTAATTTTAAGACTACTCTCAAATAAACTATTTTTTTGTTTGTTAACCCATATATTAAGAAAAATACAATTTTATTTGTTAAGATGATGACGAAGGCGATCTGATTCTTAGCATATTCTTTATTTTAAACGGTAGATATTCATTTTAAAAGGGATATATATGATTGCAAAGCGTAAGTTTGAAAATTGATGTCATTAAAATATTATCATTATTTTGTTTTACTTGCTTTTCATTTTCATTTAATATTATAATTACCTTATTTGAGCTATATATCATAAATGATTTTTAATAGTAATAATAAAATTTAAACAATTACCTTATTGTTTCAAATTATTTATGCTATTTACTATTTTTAAAAATCAAATGACTAATTATTTAATTTATAAATTAATTTTTTTTTACTCTTTGTCTATACTTTTTTAAACATATAAAATTCATCTAATTATAAGTATAATTATTAAAATAGTTTAGTTATATTTTATATAAAATAATGCTAAATTTTTACAATTTTTTATCAAAAATATTGTTAAATTTATTTTTAACGTCATACTATCTAGAAAAAGTTGTAAATGTTTTTACTATGTTCTAAATTTACTTTATTTTAAAGAAAAATGTACTTAATAATTACTAAAGTTAGCATTTTGTTAATTTTCAATGATGTTCTTAATTTAAACGATTTTTAGTTAATTTAAGCATACTTATTTTTGCTTTTCTAATGATATTTATTTCTAATAAATCACAAAGCATTTCTGTTAATTTTTTAGATATTCATTATAACTTATCAATTTTCACATATCTTACATCCAAAAATATTTAGAATGATTGACATGTTTTTATTTCTAAATTCTACTTTGGCAAGATAATGATTAACTATTATTAAATAATTTTCAATCACAAATTAATTTATATATTTGTTGTAATATTCAAGTATATATCATATGATTTTAGATATATAAAGGGCATATCATATTATAATCATCTAATTATATATTTATGCCTAATAATTCTTATTTGTTAAACAATCTTATAACATTAATTTGTTTCTTTATATAAAATTTTAATGAGTTTATACAAAAAAATGATTAAAGATAAAATAAATTTATATTATTTAATGAAAAACAATTAAAGTAATAAAAAATATTACATACACATATATAATTAATATTCTATGATTTTTTACTACCTATAATTGTGGTTTAGGGTTTCCATAAAAAAACGATAATTTAAAAATTAAATATTCCTTAGCATTAAGATAATGCTAATATTGCTTTTTTGAAATGATTAGTTTTTAAATAAAATGTAGTCAAAATATTTTTTGTAATATGAAATGCTTGTTTGTCTAATTTTTAAATAGAGATAATCTTTTTGATTAATAATTATTGCATCTTGATAAAATATAAAAATTATTTTTAATAAAGTTTTAATCTTTAACTGCTTATAATCATCAACGTGTAATTGGTTAAAAATTTCTTACTTATAAATAATTAAAAATTTATTTTACTAAATTATGTATTTCAATAAATATATAGAAAAATATTTAATTTTATAATTTTTTAAACATAGATTTTATGAGAAAGAATTATAATTAGATTATTATAGTCGTTATTTGTTTTCTCCATATAACAATACATACACTCTTTCATTATTGCACTTTAAACAACAAACCCTTAATCATTAGAGAATAACACCAATGACAGATTATGTAATTTTTTTTATGCAATGGCACGGATATAGTTAGTGATCAAACATTATATATAACTAATTCCACAGTTAGTATAATAAAATGTCTTATGCTTTTTTTCTTAATAAGTACAAGGAATGATACAAACAATATTCTTTAGGAAGAAAATAATATATAGTGCAGACAAAAATATCTTATACTATCTAAAACTTTTAAATATATAAATATGTTTTGTTAAAAATTTATTATTCTATATAATTTTTCATATATTTTAATTTTTATTAAACTGATACTTTATAATATACATAAGATTTTACTGATTCTATTTCTTGAATGATATTTTAATATTCTTATCTCTGATGAACTTTGTCATATTTTATTGACATTACTGTTTAACATGGAAATGGTTATACAACAGTATTTTTGAATATATTCTTAGAATTTTGATTATAACTTTATTAGTCCATTACTTTTTGATTTAGAAAATATATGTTTGCTTATCTTATTAATAACATATTCCTATTCCATTTGATCATTATTTATATAAAAATTTTTAAAAAAAACATAACATATATTATTTTAATACATATACTAAATAACAATATTTTCAAATTATTTCAACTTTTATCACTCCACCTCAAAATTCTTATACTGTTTCAAGAGATATATAACGAATTTATACGTTGCCACTAATACTTTCAATTTATAAAATACATACTTGGTAATTTTTATTGAATATATCTACTAAAATTATTTGAGAATATATTCTTAGATAAATATATATATATATTCTTCTAATGTTTGAAGATTAAAAAATAACATTAAATAAATAGACTTTTCAAGATATTAAATTGTATAAATTTTTATGCCATTCAAAAAAATCTTTTTTATGTATAATGCTATTTTAAAGTTTTATTAACAGATAAATAGTTAATTAATGAATTTAATGTATACTATTTCACATAAGAATTAGCGTTTATATATAAATAGATAATATTTCTAAAATATTATAATTAAGATAGATTTGGTGTCATCATAATGTATTAACAATTTACTTAACTTTCAAATTTTGAAACCCCATTACATATTATTTTTTGCATCTTATATTATGTGTTCTATTAGTCAAAATAAATTGTTTTTAACTTAAAAATATATATCAAAAACCAAAATGTCATTTGTGGTGTTTGATATTTGGTAAAGAACTTTCTTAACAATATAAATAATGCAGTATTTATTATTATCTTTATATCAGTTACTTATTTTAAATTTTTTGATAACAGCACAGTAAACAACAAATATTTATCATATCAATATATCCTTTATTATGGTGTTAAAATGTTTACATAAATATTTAAAACATATAAAAAAAATTTTATGATAAAGGAGATTAACTTTAAATTACATGTTAATTATTTTCTTTATAATTTTCAAGTTAGTATAAAAGATGCCTCCCGTAAATTATTTTGATTAAAAGGCAAAGTTAGTAGAAAGGGACAGGCATATATTCTAATAAACTTTTCTTATTTACTTACTATAAATAATTTCTCATTCGCATTTAGTACTTTAATAATAACAACAAAAATCTTCTTTTATTGTTGTTGACAGCAAAGCAACAATATAACTCTATATTTAACGATTCTTCTTATCATCAACAAATGTTAATCTTTTATGTCTTATTTTGGATGAAACATAAATAAATTTGTTGAATTCAATAATAATCCAATTTTATATTAATTACTTACAAAAAGAATCATATTGTGTATACATTATTATAGTATCTTATTATTAATAAGTTACACTTTCCTAATTTAAGAATAAAAAAATAGACTTTTTAGAGCTATTATGTAATCACAACAATGTAACGTTACGTTCCTTAATAGGAGTTATTAAAAACTTTAAAAATATTATGTAAATAAAATCTCAATGATAAGAAATATAAATCCAAAGTACACTTTTTTTACTTATCACTAATATCTTTTATTGAAAGGCATATTGTTTACTTTTCATAAATTTTTTGATTATACCGCACAATAATTTTCCCAATCAAATAATCGCTTTGATAAAACCAAAAAATATTTATCAATGTTGTTTTCATTTTTTATCTCAAATTAATATACTGATAATGAAAATCTATACAGTTCTTATCTCACTTTTTAATTCTTACGATTTTTATATAAATGTTTATATTTTGTTATTAAGATAATTGTAAAAATATATAAAATAATTATAGAATATTTTGTTTTAATCTAAAAATACACATTTATTAATGTTGTTTTATAATGGTACATTTTCCAATTTAATTTTCTTAATTTACAATTCTTGATCCTTGCTTGTTCTTGTTTTTAAACCCTTAAAAATTAACTATGTTTATTTTATATCAAGCTTTTGATATAGCTAAATATTTATTCTTCATCAATATAACCACTGATTGTGTTGATTTTTTAAAATCATTTTTTGTGTTATATATTTTTGTTATATGTTTTTCACGTTAGCAAATAATTCTTAAACAACTGAATCTCATATGGATATATTTATTTACTTTAATTTCTATCATTTTCAATCAGTATCATACATAAACAATATGAAACAATTAAACTAAAAAAAGGCGGTATCATTTTGGCATGTTTGATTTTTAACCGTTAAAAATTGTCTTTAAAGTATTATATATATAAATTATTTGTACATTTTATATATAAATTAATCAAGTGAAAAGCTATTGATATCAGCTTCTTTTTTATTTTTTATTTTTCATGGGGAAATATTGTATATTTTTTCATATACATTGTTGAGAAGAAATTAAAGATTTGTTAATCATTACCGAATTTTGATTTTACTTTACATTATAATACATTCTATCTAAAAGTGTACCTTTAAATCATTCATTTTACAATTTTTTTTAATTTAAAAAAAAAGATATGTACAAACGAATTGTAACTATAGCTACAACAAATCACATTAAAAAAGTGTTAATATATTTTATTTTTCAAATCATAATGGTTTTTGGTGTTTGAGAGGATAATAAAATTGTAATATATAAATATTTATAAATAAAAAAGAATTTATTTTTCTTTTTTTCGACAAATTTCTTTAGTATTCAACAATATATATTTAAATTATAAATTAAGTAAAATTTTAACTTACATTTAGGGTTAAATTATATTGTTTTCATAAAAATTATTCATTTTAGTTTTTGCCGTTTGTATATTGATATATTTCTATTTTGATTTTTCTAATATAACTATACTTTAGTTTTTATAATAGATATCCGGTGAAAGCTAAACAAAATATATAATTACACCATGTTTGCCTTACAAACTTTTTGTCCTAAAATTGCGACAGAAAATAATATAAATATATATGAAGAAAAAAACACTAATATTAATAATAATTCAATTAATTTATCACAAAATAACACTTTGTGTTTCGAGCATACTTGGTCTGTTCTCATTGCCCGAAGGTAAGTTCATTTTAAACTTATATAATTTTTCATTTCATAAATAATATTATAGGAAATTGTCTCCAACAGAATCAGTCATTTTAAATGTTTCAAAACCTTTTTGTATTTCTTACAATGCTATTCAATTTCAATGGTGTTTAAAAATCCTTGAAGAAGTAGATTTTTGTGCAGAAAACAGTGATTATGGGTCTTATGAATCAAATGCAATTGATGGATTTAGTGATAAAAAAGTAAATGTATTTCTTTACTATAAATCAGGTCCAAAAAAAAATATAAAATTAGTTTCAGCAAAGTATGTTTTCCAATAAATTTATAACATGCTTTTTTTAGTATTTGTGTTAAAAAATCAAACGGTGAAAAACTATTTCCAAAATTTCACATTAAAGAAACTGAATATATAATAGGTTCTGGTTGGACTGCCGATATGAAAATATTTCAAAGAGATTTTTCAGAGTATATTAGTGCTAATGTTGGTAATTATGTTCATCTTTCTGTACAAATGGAAATTAGTTCTGATTATTTCATTTATCAAGGATATCTACCAAAACTTAGCTATGATGATAAAGAACTTGAAAATATTTGCACAAAAGTAGTAGAAAATGTCTATGATCAATCTTTATTGCCATCTACTGAAGATTCACCTATTTCGTACTTAACAATAGATGCATTAGCAGTTCACAAAGAACTTTTCAAAAAAGGATGTGTTGAATTTGAGAAAATTTGGAAAAAATTGTACATTAATAGAGAATTTGATGATAATTTAGTTAATAGTGCTATGGCACATACTTATTTTAAATTAAAAATTCTTCCCACATCTATCTTATTTTGAAGATTATGGAGAGTTTCTAGATAATTGTAAATATGTACGATTTATACCATTTCTAAAGGAGTTTGAACGTTACGCTTGTGATAGTTTATTAAATACAACAAACGACCTAGATTTAATTACTCGTTTACTTGTTATTTCGGAAAGATTTGAAATGCCAGTACTTAAAATGGTTTCATTAGGTATGTATATTGATGTAATATCACAAACAAGAAAAACATTTAAAGAATTGCAAGATAGTTCTGATAATCTTCTAGAAATTAAAGATGATCTTAAACAAATTGCCAATCAAATACATTGCCTAAGTGATAATGAAGAATCATCTGGAGAGGAAGATAATTCACAACTCATAGCAGAACGCGTTATGCAACAAATTACAAAATTATCATTGAGTGTTCAGAAAGTTTCAATGTCACCAAAAATGAAATCAAATCCTTCTACACCATCTTCATCACCAATACCATTAGCTTTTGCTTATCCACAAACAAGAAGGAATTCTTTAAAAAATTCAAGAGACAAACGTGGTTCAACCACATCAATTTTATCTTGTCCCGCTGTACCACTTCGCTCTATACTTAACTCATCTTCATCTGACTCAACCTCATCAACAGATTTGTCAAAAGGTTCATCATATACTCCTATGTATATTCAAGATTTTCGTAGACGTTCAATAACATTTAATACAATGAAAAATAATATTGTTAAACCTTCAGAAAATAATATTTCTAAAGAAAAAATTGAATATCAAAGGAATGATCTATTTAAATTTGGCAAACTTCCAGAAATTGAATCGACTACATCATTGTCATAATTTTTACGCTTCGATTGGTATAATAGTTTACAATATTCGAATAATTTTATCAATAGCATTTAATTTAGAATTTTTTAACAATATTATAACTTATAATTATGAATATTAATCTATATTAATACTTATAATCATTTTATTCGAAAATTATTTAAAATCCCTTTGGCAATTTTTAGATTACTTCCTAAACTTATAGTCTTACGGGTAGCAAAGGAATTTTTAAAATTTTGGACATACGATCACTACCTAGCACCCGAACTTGTTAAGTATATATATTTAAAGTTTTATATAATTTGTAGTTAAACTAATTTTACAAAATATTTCATATTTATTAATTTACCAGCAAGTTACTTTGTTATGTAAATATAATAAAGTGTCTTAATTGAGACAGATTTTGTCTTGAATCCTATTACTATTACATATAATTTTAGTTTTTATATTTTATCACATTTTATTATTATTGTCAAATTTGTATTAAAAATCATATTATAAACTTTTTTCTTATATTATATTATATTATAATGAAATGAATGGAAAATGATCTTCTTATATTTTATTTGATTTCCAAAGTTATATTATGTTATATTTTTTAGAATTATAGATAAATCGAGTTAGTTATTTTTTAACAAACCAGTTATAAAAAAATTAGCAATATTTTAAATGGGTATTCTATAAAGTTTAAATACAACACAATGTAAATATTCTCATTTCACTTTATATATTAAATATCTTTATAAAAATATTCGAAAGTTAGTAGGATTGATTAATAAGTTTATAAAAAAATGAAAGTAACAAATATTTATAAAAAGCAAACTATAAAAAAGAATTTAAAAGTCAAGGAATCTACATACGTAATTCAATTGAAAAAAATATATATATTGTTAATATATATGGTAGACAATCTTTAATTGTGAAAGAAACGTTTTATTTCAAATTGGTTTATTTTAAAACCTCCCTTCTCCAAGCACTTTTTGTTATGTTTATGGAATGATAAAATTAGATAATTTTCAATAAAAAATCAGTATTAAAAGACACAAGATTTGATTTTTCTATATAAATATCAAAACACACAAATAACTTCTCATTTATTGTATATTATTACAATCATTAGAATTAAGAGGTTTTTATGAACTTTACTCGTATATTCTTCTTTTTCATTTTATTGTATTAATAATTAGAAATATGATAAAAATATTATGTTACCAAACAGAAAAGTACTATTTTCTCATAATTTTTAAAAAGTTTTCTTGCATAATGTCCTTTGGAATGATTGTGGATTTTGGATCTTCAAAATTATTAAGAGATTTTGAAGATATATTTAAACAATATAGATTTTCATGATTGTGTTCCGTATTAAAGTATCGAAAAAGAAATTAACCTTTGATCTTATGACATTCAATGTACCTTTCCTTAATGTTTGGAAAAGTTATAGATCTGGAGAAGTGTTTTATTTGGTTGGTGTCGCTTTGAGAGACTCTAATTTAATTGTCGTTTTTACCTCGTTTTAGCCTTAATTTCCATTTACTTAATAGTGTTATGTCTTAACTTTACCGATTATCCAAATGGGCTTTGAGTATTTTTCTTTTTGGTTCTGGGAGTATTTAATAACAAATACACATTTGACTATTTTGTTAAATTTAATTTCCCAAAAATATTTTCATATTCCTATCTATAATTTTTTTAGTTCTACTTTAATGAGGTATTGACGAGTATATTTTAGTAAATCTTTTGTGAAATTTACAAAAATGTCTTTTTTATTTAAACATTTAAAGCAATATACGTCTAATGCAAACGGTATTCCAAAGATTTATAGTTTTCTACTTTACAGCAACTTTTAAAATATATTGCTGAATTTATAGACGAAGAATTAGGTTATTTCAGTCAGTTATAACTTAAAAAATCATGGCTTATCTGTTAAGATACTTCTGTTGTAATTTTAATTTAATCATCTTCTTATATTTGAGTTGTATAGATTTTAATTGTTATTTTTTTAGTCAACAAATATGTTTGTTAAGATATCTTGTCTCTCATAAACTTTCAAATTAGATATCCACTCAATATTTAAACCTTTTCTTGATAGAATTTATTTATTTAATATTTAAATGCTTTAATTGTGCATTGCCAATACATGTATTCTTTGTCATATATTCTTAATTTGGTAGATTTCCTATTTTTTAAATAGTATTTATTTTATTAAGGAATATAACATTTATTATTTAATATATTAAGTAAAAAACTTGTTTAAAACTTTTTGTTAACATATGAATTCGTGATTTATTTTTAATACTCCAACAGTAAATGATGTAATTATGTTCTTCCGAATGAATGTGTAAATTCGTTTATATTTTAAAATTTATTATTTTTCAGATCTTAAATGAATAATAATAATGAAACAAAAATTGAGCTCAAAATTGCCCTCAAAGAAAAGTTTATCGTTAAAGATATTCAAGATACATTAGATTTTACTTTAATTGGTGAAGGAAAAGAGAAATTTAAAATATGCAGATTGAGTGAATATGTAGTTAAAAAAGATCCTTTACTTGGATCACAAATGACTGTTCTACTATTACTTTCATCTGAATTAGCTTCTAAAGAGTTTCTAAGTTTTTTAAACGCACTTAAAGATATGTTGAAACCGATGGGCCATCATTTTTTCGTTGGAATTGGAAGGTTCCCAAAATACCATGTAGATTTTAAGTAAGTTAACTATATTTTTCACTATTAATTTTAAAAGATTGACAAGCAAAGCTGTTCGCATTTATAAAATGGGATGGGGAAATTATTATTATCCCGATACTTTTATTGATCACTATCACGTCAAAGAATCGTGGTCATGTAACTATATCAAGGAAAACAAAGAATATGAATTGCTATATGAAAAATATTGCGGAAATGTGTCACCGATTTTTGCCGATTTCTATCATGATAGACAATATTTAGAAGTTCATTTAGCAATACCGAAATGCAATCAGGATAGTCCATGTGAACAAAAAAAACGAAGCGTAGCTAAAATTGTTTTATTTTACAACAAAATTATAAAATTGTCTATTAATCAAATAAAAGAAAATGACAATGAAAAAGGAACCTATATTGTAAACCTCAGTTTTTGGACTGCAAATCCTGTATCAATCTACGTTAAACAATACACAATAATTAAAATTGGCAGAAGCGAAATACCGTGTTTCGAATTTAAACAAACGCGGTCATTTGTTGATGAAGATGCTGAGTATGTAAAAGAGTCTATACATGAGTCGTCAATTTTTTATATTCAAGTGAAATTATCAGGTGGTGGATTAATGAATTTAATTGAAAGATTCCGATCTATAACATCAAAAGAAGTAGAATTTACAAAATGGTCTACTTTAAAAAGAAACTCTTATGTTGAGAAGCCATTTGAAAATGAAGAATGTAGAAATAAGATTGAAAATGAAGGTAGTTTTTCACTGTCTTATCTGATTGATGCTATATTTTCACGTGGATTTGTTATTAAGGACCAACTTTTATCTTCTGCTCAAACAAGAGATAGGTTTATTGATGCAATTATTGAGTGTTATCGGGAAAATAAGAAGATTACTTTACTTTCTTTAGAAACATTTTTAAGTAAATTGGATGAATTAACTGTTGTTAGTGATATAATTAAGGTATTTGAATGGGTTTACAATTATGAATTAAGAAATATAAAAATAACAGATGCTGTAAAAGACCATGAAATGAAGGAACATTATGTATACGTGAGAAAGATTATTATTACCCCAACAAGGAGGATTTACAGAGCACCTGAATTAATGATGCATAATAGAATGTTGCGCCAATTTGATCCAAATGGAGAAAAAACACTAAGAATTTTATTTAGAGATGATAATAAGCGACCAATAAAAGAAGTAAGAAATGATTATATTTTAGAAAAAGTTATTAGTGATTGTCTTGATAACGGGATGAATATTGGCGGACAATTACACAATTTCCTTGGATCATCTAATTCACAAATGCGGGACGGAGGATGTTATTTCTACAGAGGAACAAGACATGACATTATTGAGTTAAGAAAAAATTTTGGATCAATAAAGCAAGAAGTAGTTCCAAAAATGATGGCACGTATAGGCCAGTGTTTCACGCAAGCATTAATAGCAGAAAAAGCAGTTGTTGTAGAGAATAGAATGTTAAAAAATACTGATTTCGAGACTACTTCCTGGATAAATAAAAATGAGAAAATCGGATGTTTTTCAGATGGCTGTGGAATGATTTCATATGATACGGGTGAGAAAATATTGAAGAGTTTAAATCTATTTGACCGTGTTTCTTCCTGTTATCAATTTCGTTTCAGAGGCTATAAAGGGGTCCTTTCTGTTTGTCCATTTCTGGATAAAGCCAATATATTAGCTGAAAATGATAAAATTACTCTTATAGATTTTGGAAGAAAGAATGATTCACGATTTAAACATGAATTTCCAACGGATTGTGTATTTAGATCCTCTCAGTTGAAGTTTAAAGGTGACTCCAAAGATAAGCACCTTGAGATTGTTAAATCTTCACAACCGTCTCTTTTGTCTTTAAATCGACCATTACTTAATGTTATGGATCAAGTTTCAAAGATGCAATCATATGAATGCAATAAAAGGATATGCAATAGAGTTCATGAATTATTTGATGTTCATGTTTCAATGATTAGGAAATGTTTACTTACTGAAAAAGGTGCATTTGAAATTCTTTCTTCTATGCCATTAAAGTGTTTTGGTGTAAGTCAATTGAATAGTCCAAAAGTAGTTTCATTTCAATTAGAACCATTTTTTAAAAGTATGATTAATTCATATGCACTATATCAAATTCAAAAAGTTTTGAAAAAGCTTAAAATTCAAATTCCTTGTAATATGGGAAGGACAATGTTTGGTATAATTGATGAAACAGGAATACTTGAATACGGACAAGTTTTTATTCAATACAATGAAGATATGAATATTATGACTAATATAAATGATATTCACCCAAAAAGAATAATCCACAAAGGGAAAGTTATGATAACAAAAAACCCCACTGTTGTATCTGGTGATTTGAGAGTTTTTGAGGCTGTTGACGTTCCCGAACTTCACGATTTGGTTGATGTAGTTGTTTTTCCACGTGACGGACCACGTCCCCATTCTGATGAAATGGCAGGGAGTGATTTAGATGGTGATGAATATTCAATATTTTTCGATGAGACTTTGTTCATTGATTATAATATGCCTGCTTTTGACTTTGATGCTGGAGAATCTGTAAAGTCTGTTCAAAAAGGAGTTAAAGATGAACATGATTTAGATGAAAAAATGAAAGCTTTTATAAAAGATTTTCTAAAAACTGAAAGTATTGGAACATTAGCTTCGTCCCACTTAATGCAATCTGATTTTTTAGGATTGGATTCAGAGGTTTGTCATCAAATTGCTATAAAACATAACAAAGCTCTTGATTTTGCAAAAACTGGAGAATTTCCTAAACAATTAACCACAAAATGGAATAGATCTGTTCCGCCAGAAACACCAAGAGTTGTAGCGGATATTTTTGAATATCGTGCGATGAAAAAACCTTCTTATGAATCTAGCCGTCTAGTTGGAGAATTGTTTAGACGTCTTTGTAATTTAGAAACTCTTTTATCCACATCTTCTAGTGCTTTAGGAAGTGGAATGCAAAATAAAAATAAATTGTATGATATAGCAAATTGGCGTGAACAATATAATTTAGCAAAGAAATTTTACTATAGATATGCTGCTGCTATCACAAATCTTCAAGATACTTATGGAATTGATAGTGAAGCTGAATTGTTTAGCGGTTTTCGGTTGAATGTACGAAATAAGATAACAGATAGTGATGACGATGATATGTCTTTTTATAACACGGATTTAGTAATTAAAGAAAAATTAAAAATGGTTATTTATAACTTTAAAGTTGAAATACTCAAAATGTTTGGAAAATTAAATAGTTTTTTCAGTGAACTCCCTCAAGAAGAAAGTAAGGAACGTATACAAATGGTTTTAGAGAGTCCCTTAATAACTTATCCAGAGGATTTAAAAAAATTTGTAGTTGCTGCCTATCATGTATCATATGATTTAGTTAAACGTGGTGACTTTAATGTTTACTCGTTTCCTTGGATATTTTGGGATGTTTTAAAAAAAGTTGGTTCATTAAATACTATTAAGGTTGAAGGAAAACAATTTATAACTCCAGGGTATTTTGATTCTTTACTCACTTCACATATTGACTCATTCACCTCATCAAAACAAAAAAATAGCGATTTTGAAGGATTTTGTTTCATTCTAGAGACTGACCCTCAGCTGAAAGAGTGTTACAGATATGTTAAAAGGTATACAAATTTGAATAAATTACTATATTTTCTATTGGAATGGTCAAAAGAATGGAATATTGTATCGAAAGTAAACGAAAGATTACTAGTTGTTATATTTATTCAATTACTTTGTGGTTATTATCATGGTAGTTCAGTTGAGACATACAACTTTCTTGATAAACTATCAGAGTTAACAGATGAAGAATTAAATAACTCAATTGATATTAATTCTATCCAAGGTGGTACCGGCAGACTCTGTCTCGATATTCTATCTCTTTTAAGCTCATATCAATTTAAAATACGAGACTATATATTTGGATGGGATATGGAAATGAATTGCGATTTTGCTTTGTTAAATTTTGAATGGACTTGTATTTATGAAGCTGCTGTTGAAACTATCAACAACTTAGCATTTTCACACACTTTTGAATCATTGCCCCAAATTGACAAAAATGTTGAAGTGAATTGCAGAATTCAAAGTTTTCCTCCTATAACTGTATATTTACCTAATGGGGGTTCTGTATATGCCTCCTCAATTTTTGAAAAAATCAGAAATATGTCAGGATTGCTAAAAGTTCACCACCGTAGAAATGAAAATTTAAGCAGAAGTATACAAAACGTATCTGAATGGGTTATAACACCTGTTGGGACATATGAATCATTAATGAAATTTAAGAGTCTTGTAAGACCAGAAATTCCAACGAGTATGAATATAACACACGAAATTGATCTCGCTCATTATATTGCAATGAAATTTTATATTAAGGCATTAGACATTTCTATTATTAATTCTTGAATTATACATTTATATGTTCGTTTATCTAATATTAATAATTATGTATTAAATATAATACAGGCTTATTTCTTTTTAAATTTTAAAAAAAATAATTTTGGTAGTTAATAAATGTATATATTAAACTAATGATATTTTAAACATTTTATTAAAAAAATGTAAGTGGATAAAAATTATGATTTCTTAATCATTCGTAGTGTGAAGATTTTATAATATGATCAGACCATTAAAATATCACAATGTAATATGATCTATCGACCATTCAACTACATATAAAATTCTAAACGTGAGTTATTATTTATTACTTTAATTCAATTTATATTTTTTCTTGCAATTGCAAACATCAAAAATACTATTACGTCTACTGCTTCTAAATTTAAAAATATGTTGTTTTTTTTGATTTTTTTCAAAATAGAATTTGCGCTTCTAACCGTGATTTGTAAAATTTTTCATAGATTACTGGCATTGCAAATGTTATAATGTTATGTAGGTTTTATGATAATATAAATACTCTTCTTCAAATTAAAAATCAGTAACTACTATCGTAAAATAAAAGTTTGTTTCAAATAATATACGCCTTGTATGTTGTGAAGAAGTTAAATTTCTAAATAAGTTTAAGTCAAATAATATACTAAAACATATGTTTTTGAATAATGGAAAATTTCAATTAAAATACTATAAACATATTGGAATACTGGAAATTTTACCATTTTTCACAATGAATTTTTAGATATATCAAAAAATTGAATTTCAAAATATAATTAATTATATTTACATTTACTTTGGAAAGTTAAAATCCGACACAGACAATGTTATTAAAAATTAAAAGAACACGTAGGATTATTATTACGTACAATTCTGACATATATTAATAAAAATTTCAAATAAAACATAATTTATTGTCGCATTAACAAATTTTTTGTATTTCTTTTATCAATGTTCAGTAGTTTTAAAGAAATTTCACAAACCTACCAAATTTACAAAAATTGTGCATTTATTCCTGCAAAATGTTTTAATGTCATAAAGGATATTTAAAACAACAAATGTAAAGCAATCCCTATATAATTTAGAGGAGTAACGAGGGAGTGCAAATTATTTTCGATATTATAACTTTTTGATATCTTATCATATGTAATTTTATGTAGTGATTTCAAAAAACGCAATATTATTTTCATCTGAAGTCCCATTGTTAAGATACAGCTACTTAAAGGTGTTTTGGTGTATTATTCTTGACCCCCTTAGAGTTATTCGTTTTATCTGAAAATTTACAGGTATATATAGTTTTAGATACTAATATTATAAAAAAAAGTTAAAATTTCAAGTTCGTTCTTGAGATTTTGAATTTTTTGAAAATTCTTGAAAATGACCAAAACAAACCTAAATTATTACACGTAAAAATGATATATTAGGATTCTGAAAAGGAAATTGATAAAATGAAAAAAAGTTAATCTAAGTTTTCCTTTAACTTAAATTTTAAGTATAATCTCAAGAAAATCAGATAACTTTAAGTACTATAATTTTTTTTGAGAAAAATGTTTTGTGTTTTTTAAAAAATGTATGTCAAGATAAAACTTTTTAAATAAAGTGTTTTCACAACTTTTATGTAGAATCAAATTCTCTATAAAATGATATATATCATCTTGATTTCTTTATCCGTTTTCGAGATATAAAGAAAAAAGTGATTTTTTAATTTTTTGAAAAAGTGCTACTTTTTAGTTTCAAGAAAGAGAAAGAGTTTCAATACGTTTATTTTTTCCAAAAGTCTCGAATTCCCCCCCTTTAGAAAAATTTGTTGCAAATATTTTAAGATATTAATCGTTAATTTATCTCTTTTTATTTTTGAATTAGTCAAAAAACAAATTAGTCAATTTTTTTTCTAATTGTTAAATTTTAAGAAAAAAGTATGCAAAGATGAAACTTTTTCAATATAAAATGTTTACAAAATCTATGTAGAATTTAATTCTCTATCGAATGACATATAGATCTTCTTAATCCAACTATACGTTCTTGAGATACATCCCATTAAGTATCAAACTTCAAAAATTGCTACTTCTATTTTTTTCTCAATAATGATTTTTCTATTCAAAATTTTACATATATATCTAATTTTTAATGCTCATTACATCAAAACAATAAAAATTACCAAAAAAGGTTTGATTCGTAGAAATATATAAGTTATCGAAAATTCCCCTTTATATTAGAGGAAAAGTTTACCTTTTGAAATGGTTTTCGTTTTATGTACTTCTTTTTACTAAAAAAAATAATAAATTCTAATATGCTGATTAGAAAAAATAAGTATTAATTTTATCTGAATTTTTAGTTTTAGGATAATTTCAACATAAATGAAGCAATTTTTTTAAATTTATGTAATTTTATAAAAAGAGTATGCAATGATGATACTTTTTCAACATGAAATGTTCACAATTTATATATGGGATTAAATTATCTATTAAATAATATATAGATCGTTCTAATCCACTATTTGTTTTTGAGATACATCACATTAAGTACTAAATTTCAAAATTTGGTTCTTTTATCCTTCTTTCGAAAAATGATTTTTTTATTAAAAATTTTACATATAGATGTAATTTATAATGTTTTTTACATCTAAATAATAAAAATTACCAAAAAAGTCCGATCCTGGGAAATAATAAGTCATCGAAAATTCTCATATATATTAAAACAATGGTTTACCTCTCAAAATAGTTTTCATTTTATGTACTTTCTTTTACTAAAATAAAAAATGCATTTTAATATGCCGGATAAAAAAATAAATAGTAGCTTTATTTGAATTTAATTCTTGAGTTGCATCTATTAAATTGAGAATGATCTTAAAATTTGTGAGCTTATAAGATAAAAAATTACAAGAACAATTAATTTTCTTAAGAATGTTAAAAAACAATAATTCATAAAACTCACTAGGCCAATTGTTTTGAACAATTTAAAATATTAATTTATATTCCTAAAAATATAGAAGGTTGAATAGTGAAAAAATCGGTTTTAAACTGATATATGCAGTTTTGTGCCAATTAAATATATTTAAAACCATTGCAGTATACTACAATTACTAAGACACAATAAAAAGTGTTGAAAGAAATTATATTTGACTTTTTAAAATTTAACAAAATTGATATTTAATATCATTAAATTCAATAATAAATTAGATTTTTCACTCAAAATCTTTTTATCTTAAAATAATCTATACTAAATTGTTTTAAACTACTGCAATTTAGTTATGCATATTATAAATTTAATAAATTTACGATATGGCGATGCAAACTCTTATTTTAAAAAAAATCTAAAAATATTTAAAAGTTTTACTGTGCTTCATAAAAATTGAAAAAAAAACCACAATTTCTAAGTCGAAACTATTCATCTAGACATTTAAATAAATTTTTTAAAAAAACTACTAATACTTTGATTTAAATATATTTATAGCTTTTTAAAGTCTAAATAAATTTTCTTCAATACGAAAAGTGCCCAAGTAATTGTTTTGATTTATTTTTAATGTTATCAACTTAAAAAAATATTTTTATCATTTTAAATACATAAAAAAACTGTATTTTATTTTTCATAATATATTTTAAAAAGTATACATTAAATTTGTAAAACTATTCACTATTATGTTACCAAAATGCGAAATGATAAAATAATAATTGCCCAAATTGGATTATTTTAGATTATAAGCTTTTTTATAGAGGTGCTATCCTCTTTAGTATGAATCACAGTATGAGTAAGAAAGTAGTTTATTTAACTTAATAATAATAATCAAAATGAACGAAATTAATGTGGTATTTTAGTGAATATTCTTCTATTTATATCCTTTTTACTTCAACGCCTTCTATGGGCGTTACAAGATTAAGTAATTATAAAATATTTATAATCAACCTCTAATATTATTAATATTTAAAAAAATAGTCAATTTTAAAACTAAATCTGTATTTTAAATTTCTATCTTTCTTAATCACATAAAATTTTAATTTTTCATTAATTAGGAATTTGTTGAAAATTATTCAAACTTTGAGCATCAAATGAGCTTAAGATCAGACAATATATAATAAAACAATTTCGATACAATGTATTTTATAAATTTCTAACATTAAAAAAGTTACAAAATTTTAATAATAATTATAAATACTATAAAATACGGAACTATTTATTCGAATATTACTTTATGTGTTTTTTATAAAAAGAAAGTTTTAGAAGATTTGTTAAATTTCAAAATTCTAAAAATTTACAAAAAAGGCCTGCAGGTAAGTAGCGACGAGTGAAGCGAATTTGATGCTTATAATAAAATAATTTTAAATGAACAAGTAAATCAATATATCTTAAATTGCCAAGTTTTTATACAAAGTTAAACCAAAAATTATAACAATTATTTACTTAATATTAATAATTAGAATAAAAAAATTACATGCTACGCTTACAGCAAATTTTCTCAGCATCCCTACACATCTCTTGAAGGTGTTTAATGTACTTCGTCAAATTAACAGGTCTAACGTCAGTGTCATTTCATCTATCAATTGGAGCTTTCGTTATATGTTTCAACCTTGCATCTGACATTAAAACTATGATTAGTATTTATAATACTTGAAACAACCATGTTATGGCTAACAGATTAACCATGAGCTTCTATGATGACGCCAATTTCTGAAGTTGTCTTCTTTGACAATTTTTCAGCACTACTATCAAACATTACCAACCAGTGACTTCCAGAGTGATCGTAAATCTCAAATACCACCATCAAAGAATATTTGAAATTATTGGAAATGATATCACACTTCGAACAATGATATTGGTCATCTTGAACAACAACTTTCTTCTTACAATCCTTCTGAGAACAAACAATGTAAATTAAATTCTTTCTGACTCTGGTAACTCTACCAACGCCATTAAAGAATCAACCTTTTTTATCTTTATCATTTAAAAAGCTAACAGTCGCGGAATGAATAGTCAAATTTTTGCCAAAACTTGTCCTGGATTGTAGAATACTAGTAACTTGGATGTTACCGCGTTCCTTTGCTTACTAGTCCGAAATCACTTGAACAATTCCCGCATCATCAGATGAAACGATTTTTGATCTAAAACTAAATTATAGACTACATAAACCATTGAATTCATTAACTGTAAAGCTCTTTAGATTATTGGCTTATGAAGAAGTTCCTCAGTGAATTCATTGCAAGAGTCGCCCCAAACAGTTAATTTTACCAAAGATGAAAGCTCATCGATCAGAAAAATATTCATTCTCTTTGCCATCCCATTCTTGGCACTGACATTAATCGCTTCTTCCATACTATCCACTACAACAATTATATCAACAGATTCACCAGGTAACATCTTAATTTTTGAGAGAGAAACACGATTGAATTTCTGGGCAGGAAGTAGGATTAAGACTTCACATTTGACTATTTCAACATCATTCCTCAACGTTATCTCATATTCGTGTCCAGTATTATTGTAACGCTTATTTGAAGTTTTAACGACCTTATTATTCCTTTTGATAGTGTATGATGACGAAACTTTTATCAATCTATCTAGCTGAGTAACCATATCTCCAAAACATGAGACCTTTATTTCGATTCCCCTCCTCATCAGTAATAGAAAAGTTGAAAACTTTACTGGTCCCTTTGGGGTGTTAATATCTCGTGGTGGAATCTTATTCGAAACGGCTCTTCGAATTTTCCATTGTATTAAGTATAAGCTAATTGAAATTATGGGAGCAACAGAAGTATCGTATTCTGATGATTCATTCTTAACGTTCTTAACAACTTTTCTTACCTCTTCCGTTGGAAATTTAAAGTTTAATTTTTCCAAAGGTCCTTACCCTATTTTGTCAATTTTCAACGCTTAATTATCTTCTGGACTTCCCGGAGTGAGGTATGGGACTCCCAATAATTGGAGAATCCTTTACAATCAATTCGAAATCATTGATCATTAGATGCATCCTTATAACATTCTCTTTAAGCTTTTATTTGGGCAAAATTCAAGTATTTTAATTATGGATTGAGATTTTTCCATTCCATATGAGATCAAAATTTCGCCATACTTCTGTCCTTGAGAAGAATAGTTGCATAAGAGAAAATTCCATCATTAAGACGAAGACGAATACTAGACCCATCGTTAGTAAAGCGACTGTTATAAAATAGAGTAAAAATAATCAAAGGATTAAAAAAAGTTTCAAACGATTTCTGAAAAACTGGTTTGAGGCCATCGACTTTGTTTTCAGCTAGCAGCTGGAAGAATCCACGGCTCAATTCATATTCTTGTTGAACATCAGAATACATTGTACAATACCGAAAAGGTAATTACAGTGGACTTTCGATTATCCAAACCTCGATTAATCGAACTCTCGGTTAACCAAACGGAGTAATTTTCACATAAATATACAAATTTAAAATTTTATACATAAAAAAATATTCAATTAAATACTTTAGGCAAAGAGATGCTTTCCCTTTGGATAAGTGTAAAATATATAAAGTACTGATTTTAAATAAAACATCTATAAAATATCAATTTTTGTGAATTAATAAAACAGCTATGTATAAAGAAATTAGAAAAACTTAGCTTCATAAAAGGCAATTTTATTTAACTCAAAAAAATAAGCGATTTCTACAAGTTAAATAATTTTTGGTGTCGTATATTTACCAAAAAAATTGACATTTAATATCTATATCTGTATGAAATGAGTTATTTTCTACGTAAAAGTTGAAAATTATATTTTTTTATTCATGTTCGGCTATCCGAAAATTTAGTTATACGAAATACCCTTGGTCCCGAGGGGTTCGAATAATCGAGAGTCTACTGTACTTTAAGTATAATACAAATAAAAACGCAAGAAATTTCTATGCATTATATTTAATATGTAAATTAATAATAAATTCACATATAGCATCATTGAAAGAAAGAGCAAAGTAGCTTTTATACACTTGACTGAGTCTCCATATTAATTTTTGGTGAATTGACGTGCTTCATTTGAATTGGCAACTCGTCATTTCACCACTAGTTGTATGGAAATTTATAACAATTTATAAAGTCTACTTTGCTTTTTTCGACGTCTATTTTAACATTATAATATAAACAATTTAGACTAAAGTTACTTTGTATTATATATAATAGTGTATAAAAAAGCAAAATAGAAATACAAGAGGTTAGTGTTATTAATGAATTGTTACGTATATTAATATTAAATTTATTAGAAAAAAATATTAATAAACAAAGTATAATTAATTAATATTTTAATAAAATTACATAAATGACTATAATAGAAATCATTTATATACCTTATTCTAAATTTACAATAATGATAACAATAAAAATTACATTAGTACATTATAAGTACTAATAACAAGCATTTGTTCATATTTGATATTGTTTATGAAAGATAGTAATAAATAAATTTATTTTTGTTCAAATAATAATTTTTCAAATTCAAGAAAAACATTTGTGTATTATGGATAAAATTTTACAATAAAAAAGTTTCTAAATTAAAAGTATGTTCAATGTTAATAATTAGAAAAACATTTATAAGTTAAGTGTAAATTAATTATTTAGAGCATGATTGTATATTTGTAAAACTATAATAAAAAATTTATAAGAGTTGTAATAATTTTAACAGAAAGCTTATTTTCAAACTCTCTATACTAAACAGTTGAGTTCTGTAAATTTAATAAAAGTTATACTTAAAGATAAAAAATAAAAAGAATTTTATTAATATTACTGTTTATTGTTGTTTATAATTTGTATTATTACTAAAGTTTATCTTTTATAAATGATCAACTGATTAATACTTACTTTTAATAATGTATTCATGATACATTAATATATTTGCATCATAAAGACTTGTCATGTTTGAAAGTTTGCAACATCTTTGAATTTTCCTGATACTACATAATTTATATTTAATAAAAAGTTAATATGTTAATAAGATAAAAAATATGCCATAAGATTAATACAGTTAAAACACATTACAATACAAAATACTCATTGCTAATACATATATTACTAATGTTGAAAAAAGCAAAATAGCCAGTAGTGAATTGACGGACCGCCTTTGATTTTTAATTAGTATTTCTCATGAAGAAAATATCATAAATAATATTGGAGTCGCATATACTCAAAGAAAACATATAGTGAATACTACATAGATGATACTATTGTAATAACTCTTTTTTGAAAATGAAATTAAAGTATTTACTATTTATTATTCATACGTTATATATCGTTGAAGCAAATGTGTGTCCAAATTTTACCAGAAAACAGTGGTTTACATATTCGTTGGCTAGGGTATGTCCAAAAATTGAAGACAAAAAATGTTTATCATTTTTACCAATAGATGTTTTAACAGAGAAAGCAAATTGTATTAATTGTAAGTTTATTCATATAGATTATTTATTTATGTATTAGATAATGATATACATAATAATCATGTGCGTGTTATGAATATAACGGCATTTGAAGAATTTAGAAAAAAAGAAAATGAAAATGGCTTAGCTTGGTGTGCTCTAGTGATTTTTTATCGTGAACAATGTATTTTTACTGAAAAATCACTACCAATATTCAAAAGTATTCCTCATTATTTTCCAAAATTGTTGGTAGTTGCTGTTAAAACATCTGATAATTCAAAAATATTTCAAATGCGTGTTGTTGAGCCATCTCCTACCATTGTTCTGTTATCAAATGGTGAATATTATTCAAGAATTCCAACAAAAAACATTACCATAGATAAAATGGTAAATAAAATTCTTGAGAAAACTGACCTTCAAATTAGTAATGATCTAAAGAATCATTTCAAAGAAAATAAGTTTACCATTATCGAAGAGGAGGATCTTGTGGATTCAGATGTTGATAAATTTGAAGCAAAAGCGGATGATAAATTTCTAAATGTTCAACTGAAACTAGCCGTACCAACAAGTATTTTAAGTGGTTCTTATCTTTACATCATCTCAGAAAAGGGGAAATTTTGGCGCGAATTGCTAATAAATTTCGTAAGACCTCTGAGAAATAGATTTAATAATTTATTATAATTTGTTAAACATTGGAAATAAGTAATAAATATACTAGTCATAAAAATACTTTTCTAAGGGAAGAAAATCAAACTATACAAGAAATTTGGGATTCATATTTTTCTGGTACATAACTTGAAACATCTCCAATATTTTGCGTCGTTCTTCCACAGTTATCTCTATATTTTTTTACTTTTTTTACCCAGAATGATACTGTTTCCCACTTTAATGGGAGTTCCGCTCTGTTTTTTAGTTTTCCATGACCATTTGTCTCAAAAATCCTAGATATATAGTAAAGAATACAGAAATTTGAAACTGTTTTTGTTGATAATGTAAAATTATATGCATACATATGATAGTGAAGAAATATTCTAGATGTGATGTAAAAAGCAATAATTACATCAATACTGTAGTGTTCATGAGCAAGTAAAATACAGAATATTCCGGCAAAATTTAAAATATAAGTGACTATGTGAAGTAAAAATAAGTTATTGCTTGTGTATTCAATTATTGTTAGGTTCAAAAGTGTCAAAGCAGTTGTGTGCCCACTAAACATATAATCACCGCATGTAACTACACCTCCAATTGATGATCCCATGTGAATGAAAATTTTAATTGCTTCTTTCACTTTCTCACTAAAAGAAGGAAACAACTATAAGAAAGCTATTTAAAAAACATTTTGTAGTACAAACCATTGATCGACAATTGAGATGAAGTCCTGGAACAGATAGTGATGTGACATACATTGTAACGCAACGTAAAAGATAGATTATTGAAGCAATTACCAAGAATCTTCTCATAATTATCATACGACGATGATGGAAAAATAACAGTACAATTAGAATGATAAATAAAATGAGAATACACCATTCTGCAGCAATAAAAGCTTTTGGAACATATGGAATGTTGTCTAGAATAATATCTGGGAGGGATGGATACTTATCCATATCTAAAAATTTAGGTAAATTAAGAAATAAATACCAACCTGGTACTTTCTCGTGAACCAATACCATTGTAAATGATGTGACAAAGAGTGTAACAATAAAAAAGACAAGTGAAATTACCAATTTAAAAAGTGTAGTAAAAAGATTGTCATGTTGAATTTGATCAGATAGGACTCCATTATGATAAAAAACTTTAACAGACATTTACAAAAGAAATTACTAAAAAACTTCAGTTCCCAACACGAAAATATTCATAAGAAATATATCCCGCTTTTTTACTAATTTAAGGAATCAACAAATATTATGATCACGCAATTCACTCTTTTTATAAGCATGTGCTATGTCTATTTTTTGTCTACAAATACCATTTTCTATAGCAATTTTATCTTTAGGTTACGAAATGTCATGCAATTATTTGTTAGATTTTGATTTATTAGATTATTCAACATATGTCATATCATTTTTTGTTTGATGTTTTTATTTGTAAATTTAACATACTTGTCAGTAGAACTTTTATTTTCAATAACATTAAATGCATTATAATGATTTTTAAATAAATGTTTATGTTAGTTTTTTATGTACGAAAGTTTGAAATTAGCTTTTCGTTTTGTGTATACTTTGTCCATACTTCCGTAATTTTCCACAATAAGCCTCAAACAGATAGTTAATTAAAGATTGTAAACATAAAAATTTTAAAAATCTTCAAGTAAATATCTATGGTTAATAATAACAAATTTTATTATTAATGTATTTGTTTAATAAATTTTAAATACAATAATCACGGAAGGTTTCTATGTTTCCATACCTTCTATGAAGATATTTTTTTCATTCTTTTTCGAAATTTTAAATTTCTTCAATTCTTCATGTAAAGCAATGATTTGTTCAATAGTAGAAAAATTGTCAACATCAACACCATTTTCTGTAACCATTTGTACAAACCTTTTACCATGACTTAATACGTTTATTGAATCTGTTAGTTTATTATTCTCGCTTTTTTTATTTACATAACTTTCAATATTATGTAGATTATATTGTTTTTCGTGTTCACGATATTTAGGCATTTCTTTCGTACCATGAATAACAAAAGTTAAATTACTAACGAATCCTTCAGTTTCGAGGTCTACAATATAAACATTCCAATCACCATTTGGATTTTCACCCCATGTTTGGACAGAAGTAAAAGGCCAATTTTTAAAGCCATTGGTAGAATCATCAAGATGTCTAGGATGTAAGAGCTGTGTTTTTGTTCTTTTAGGGCTTTCTAACCAGATAGCTAAATTTCCTCTATATCGATTTTTAGCTTCAACTAGTAATTGAACTTGTTCTATGTAGTTAACTTCGTTTTTCATTCCTCTACATCCATTAACATTAAATTTTATGTTTAATGCTTTACTGGACGATAGCCATCTTTTCTCAAACTTTGGAAATACTATTGAGCAGGTAACCATTTCGGGAATGTGTGTCCAGTTTTTTGCCCACTTTACCATTCTTTTAGCGTTTATCAGTCCAAAGCCAAATCTGGAATTAATTAAAAATCCTGCACCATTTTTTTGCCAGCCATCCGAAGAACTTTTAATAAGACCTGACGGTTCTGCTGTCCAAACAATGAGATGCTGAATATCTCTCCATGTCAAGGAATTGTTTGCTTCTAACGTTAATGCTATTATACCTGCTACTGTTGGTACAGAAGCCGATGTCCCAGAATGATCAGTGGCGCATTTATTATTTAAATCTGTCGTTGAAATTAAATTTTCTGATTTCGAACCAGAAGAATAAGCACTAACTAAAGTACTTGAACATTCTTCACCATACCATGGTGAATTATTATTCTGTGTTACTCCACTAACTGATATTGTATAGATACTTGCTGCATAGCCATCACAATTACAATTGTCTGAATGTATTCCTCCATTACCAGAAGCCCAAACTAAAATTGAACCTTTTTTCCCTCTACCATTAATAACAGCACTTTTCAATGCTAGTTGTGTTAAATATCCAGGCCCCTCCACAGTTCTTCCATCATCATTAGGTCCCCATGATGCTGCAAATATATCGGTTATCTGATTTGCATACGTTATAGCTTCTGCTTCAACACGATCATTTACTTCTCCATCTAACATTCTTATTCCTCCTACCTTTGCATTAAATGCAACACCCACTCCACATTTTGTATTGTTAGCAATCATCGCAATAATTCCAGCACATTTTGTTCCATGTTTATTAAAATCATCCATTCTAGGTAACGGATCATTATCATCATCATTAAAATCATATGATGCTAATGGTTCATAGTTTTGTTTCAGATCTTCATGATTATAATCGATTCCGTCATCCAATATAGATATTACAATACCCTTACCTGAATATCCCAGTTTCCATACTTCCATTATTTGCATATCATAAAATTGTTGAATTGATTCATTTTTCCTTTCTTCGTCATATTGATGCTATGAAAAAATACTTTATTATAAATGTAGATATTTTTAACCTACTATTTGCCATTGATTTTTCCATAATGGATCAATAAACATTGGTAAAGATTTGTTTTTATAAGATTTTTCCATAGTGTTATGTAAATTTTCATCTGTAAAGTTAAAAATTTGAAATAAATCTTTCTTAAATCTTTTGTAACTTTTTTGTCTTTCAATCCATTCAACATTAGAATTTTTTTCAATGTCTTCTATTGAATTTATTTTTCTTTTTATACGATTATTATCTTTACCAATATCAATTACTGTATTATATGTTTCTCTAAGTACGAATATGTCGTTAAATCCCCTTATTTTTTTAACAATTTTAATTTGAGTATCATTTATAGCATTAATCAAATTTTTCCAACCGCCGTTAACTTTTACAACCCATTCCTTTGTAAAGATTCCAGAATCTAGTCTATTGATACTATTAACATTATTCTTATAGGTATATTTTTTATGAAATTCCTTCAATACTTCAATTAATTCTTTTCTTAGTCGTCTTTCTTCATTTACTTTCTTTATATGAAGAAAATTTTTAATACTGCTCATAAAGTTTAAAAATTGCAAATTACCTATTTGATTTTCTCCAATGTTGTAGTTTGATTGCTCTTTAATAGTATTAAACTTATAAACACCATAATTTGTATCAACAACTGAGATGGTAAAAATAATAAATAATAAGAAGTAAGTCATAGGAAACAAAATATATACATTTGAAAAAAAAACGAACTCTTATATTTAGTTGAAATATCATAATATACAATGAAATTAACTAAAAGTTACAAATTAATTGTTGTTGACAGAAAATATTTATTTATTTTGATGATTGTAGAGAAATTTATGTTGATAAAGAGTATATTAAATTTTACTAAGCACGTTTCATTTAAACCCTTATTGTTTAACAAGAAAAGATCAAAAAAATAAAAAATAGTAATGTTTGTATAATCTTGAGAACAAACCAAAATGAAGAAATATTTATGATTAATATCTTTTATCATTTTTTTCTTATGATAAAATAATAACCTATTTTAAAGTAACAATTAAATTTTAAAAAGCTATAATTTTAAAGGATAAAAGTATTATTTGCTTATAAGAAGAGAAAATGAGAACAAAGTATTATCATTTTAATGATAAGAATTTTATTTCTTTCTCTATCATATAAAATCGTGAATTGTCAAGTGAGGTGATAAATTGCAAATTTTATTTAAAATTTCTTAGTCATTCACATAGAAGTTTTCCTTAACATCATTAATATTATCTGAAAATTCATCCATACCATTTTCATTTATATCTCTTTTTGCCCTCCAATGAATTCTGGCAGGTACAGTTAGAAGATAACCATGGTCATATATATATATTCTTTTATCAAATGGATTATATGAAATCATGTTAGCATTTTGATATAAATTTACCCACTTGATATTTGGTGTTTTATACTTATCTCGATAAAAATCATAGGAAATAAATATTTCCGATTTTATATCAGTTGTGTTTTTAATTAGATATAAAACACCACATACAACGAATCCATTTCCCACATCTGTATGATTAATCATTGTAAGATTCCATGTTTGGTAAATTGTTAAATTTGAAATATCAACTTTCGATACAGATAAAAATGGCTCTTCTTGGTAGTGGAACATAACCCATAGTGCATTTTCGTCGACAGCCAAATCAAAATAGTTGTTATGCAGATTAAAAAGATACTTAAATAAAATTAAAAATTTAATAGAATTTTACTTACATCTTTTTTTCTAAATGATACATAGTCACCCATAAACAGTTCTTTGTGTCGTTTTGTGGTTAAATCATATTTTATAATTGAAGGATATCCTATTCTTTGATAATAAAAACTTCCATTAAAAAATATGGGATTTGTACCGGAATAAATATATGGTAAAATATGGTCTTCTTCTACATTTTGTCTCCTTAAATCGCTTTCAGATGAATATTCATATAAAATATCACCTTGGAAATGTGGGGCTAGCCATCGTTTATCTGAATCTTTGCCACTTTTCGGATATGCATCTCTCATCCATGAACCGTAAAATGTATTTGAATGAGCGTGAAAAACAGGACGACCAACACCTTCCAAATAACAATGAGCTGTTGCTCCTTTAATATAAGGTGTTTCTGTGACTTCTGGTTGGGCAAACCAGTCATCAGTTACGTTTGTCAAGCAAACACGCATGCATGATTCTACTTCTGTCATATTTTCAATCATCTAAATATTTTATATTATAAAAGGATAGTTTCTACATACACGTTCAACAATAATTGGCAAAGCTTTCTCAATAACATATGGCATTTCTTGATCTTTGAATTTGTTTCCAAAAATATTATAATGAGGGCACTTCATTTCTTCAATTTTAGGACATTCATCTTTTGAATTACTCATCTCCAATTCTGTAGCTACTGTACATTTAGGACAAATAGCATTTTTTCCTCTTATCCCGGGGGGTCCTGAAGGACCAGGTGGTCCAGGAAGTCCAAATAGACCTTCTTTTCCCGGTGGACCAGGATTTCCTTGTGGTCCAGGTTCACCTGGTAATCCTGGTGGACCAGGTGGTCCTCTTTCTGATCCATTTTCTTCTACACAATATTCATGTAAATCCAAACATTTATCCATTAATTCATTCATCTTTAAAATTTAGTTAAAAATCATCCCACTTATTTTTAAATTTATTTACACATTTTGTCGATGATTAATTTATAAAAATTATGTTTACATTTATTTTTAAGAAAAGAAGATATGTATGTTTAATTTTTTATTGTCAATATATATAAACAATATAATTGTTTTTTAATTTTTATCTTAACTTACTCGTATTTTTGAAAGTGATTGAAGCCACATTTCAGATCTAGTTAAATTTAACTTAGAATTATCTGAATCCATTGGAAATATAGAATTAATATTATCAACATTTTCTCTTTTTGTTCTTTTATTCCATTCTTCTTGGAACTTTACACCTTTTAATTGGTGTATCTTCATTGCAGTTAAAAATATACGATTTTCAAGATTATTCAATTCATAATATGAATGAATAAATAAAATAATTGATGCTAAAAATAGGAGTAGTTGGAAATATTCCATACGTTTTAAATATTTTTTCCAAACATTTCCATCAAAACCATTACAATGTTTTACATCATCTTTTTGTCCACTATCAAAAATCAGTAAATTCATAATTATGATAATAATTATTTTATTAAAATTGTCATGAATTTATTTTTGATATTGAAATAAATTTTCGAATTTGATACTGTTTATACAATAAATAAACAAAAGACTTTTTTATTAGCTTTCCTTGTAATGAAATCTTATACTTTTGATTGATTTATTAAATTTACTTCAACAATACTTTTTAACATATTTATCACAGAAATTTAACTTATATCGTGAATGTAACATAAAAATATATCTTAAAATTAATATTATTATGAAAACACTTTATTTGAAAAAAAATAATAAACAAAGATGTTAAAACTTCTAATTATTAATAAATGTTATATCTTTAACACGAAACTACCTAGTTCGACTAATTTGTTTACAATAACTAAATAAAACTAAAATTTATAAACAAAATAATTAACAGATAAAAATTATAAACCTCTAAAACAATGTTACATATACTGTTTCACAAATTAATTTTAATTTTCGATCTGGTTTAAAAATATTCAATTGAAATGACGAAAGAAAGTACTCAAAATGATGGTTATAATAATAAATTAGAGCTTGTTATATCTTTTAAATTTTTTCTTCAGATTTTAATTTTAAGTACTCGAGTTATTGGATAGAATTTTATATTTTCGAGTCTGTTTACATTAAAAATTATCGTTAATTGAAAATAAATGTGTTGGACATTTTAACAGTCTATTGAAATATAATTAAGTTTCATAATCCATGAACAATTCACCGTAATGGCATTTACTGTATAGTGATAAAAAAGAAATTTCTTTTATTGTACAAAATTTTTTTTACAATTTCATTGCATTATTAATTTATAGAAGGAAACACAAAAGTTTTTTTCTTACTATGAGCAATTACTTTGAAAATAATATACTTCAATATAGAGGGGGCGATTTATTTAACAATAAATATAATTATTTATATTTCTTTTTTTTAAACATATAATAGATTCTTCTTAGATCATTTTCTATTGCAGTGTATTTAAATTTTTAACATAATAGATTGATTGTAAAAAGAAATGCAGGAAAATTATTTGAAACAAATAATATATATGTTATTAGTATTTAGATATCTTCTATATGATACGTTAAAAATAAAATAAATGCCATTGATTTGATTGAAATATTCTTTAAAATTTTATGTACGTATATTTACTTAATACTTTCTCTCTGATTTATCAGACTTTTCCCTATTTCATTTGAAGAAAAAATATAACTTTATTTCATAATAGTATAAAACATATAGTGAATAAATTTTATTTTCTTATCAATCATACGGCAAAAATGAAAAAATGTATGTATGTGTATTAATCGAAGCAATAATATATAAATTAAATTCTCGTGTACCAGGCAAACAATAATTGTGCCAATAAGAAATAAAGCTCTTCTAATATTCTTAGTATTAAAATTAAAAGTTTATATGTTTACTATTTCTTGTAAAGATCAAAAATTTGAAATATAATGTTGTTTAAATAATTCCACCACTAACTAGAGATCCAGAGATGATTTGATAAAAATATTATTCTGTGTTTGCAATAAGTAACAAGCCAGCAGGCTTTAATATTTTACTGGTAACTTTATTAATCATTAACATTTTCTTTACCATCCTCCAGATACTTTTCATTACCTGTCCCTTCTTTTCGCCTACTCTAAAGAATGTGTATCCTAATTCCAGTTATTAGTAATGATCACACATACAGCACAAATTATTTTCTATAAATCTTTATCTTTCACTCATGGCACTCATACTTAGTTTATCGGGATCTCTGTACACACTATCACTTATTGTCTCATTTTACTATTCACTGAAAAACTTTCCTTATCATCTCTGTTCCCCTTATATCTTTTCATTCTTTACTTTTATCTCCCATTTTATTTGACATCTCTAACGCCTCTCTCGTTATTCACAAAACACCCTTTCTAATTTGATCTTACTTTAACGCGATATATCCAACCCGCTAACGACTTTATCAGTAGATTCTTCCTACCCCTGTCGACCACTACTTGTAGTTATTACTCGAGACTTATTTTTGTTCTATTAGCTTAAGACACTCGAGAGAGAGAATGTCCTCCAATCTTTATAAAAGTCCTTCTATGGCTAATGCCAATATTTACAAATCACCTTCTGTATCAGCTTTCGCTGGTGGTGCTGCTGCTTTTGGAAATCTTTCTGTTGCTGATCTCGGATCTTTAACTAGACTTGAGGTATGCTTTATAGAATATACTATTTTATTCATCATTTTCTCTCTAAAATTTATATGTACAAGTTTTTATTAAATTTATCAACTTTTAGGACAAGATCCGTCTTCTTCAAGAAGATCTTGAATCTGAAAGAGAACTTCGCAATAGAGTAAGTATAATACTTTTTTTTTATTGAAAAAAATTTAATTTATTATTAGATTGAAAGAGAACGTGCTGATCTCTCTGTTCAACTTATTGCTTTAACAGATCGTCTTGAAGATGCTGAAGGAACAACCGACTCACAAATCGAATCCAACCGCAAGCGTGAAGCTGAATTATCCAAGCTCCGTAAACTTCTCGAAGAATCACAAATCGAATCCGAAGATGCTATTAATTGTCTTCGTAAAAAACACCAAGACTCTCTTCTTGACTATCAAGATCAAATTGAACAATTACAAAAGAAAAATAGTAAGATTGATCGTGAAAGACAACGTCTTCAACATGAAGTTATTGAACTAACTTCTACTATTGATCAAGTTCAAAAGGATAAAGTAAGTTAAAAAATATACGATATAAAAGTTTTTAAAATTTTATCTAGTTTTTTATTTAAGTTTCTTTCATGTTATATCATTGATTTTTTGATTACTTTTTATTAATTAAACAAACAGATTGTTGTTTTTAAAATCATATCTTTAATATCATATAAGTAGTTTCATTAGCTAAATATTATGTTACCTTTACCGATTCAGATCTTATTTCCGAGAAATTTACTTTAACTTTATATATCCCTTGTTCTTAAAACTGTTGACAAGATGTTGATGAGCAATAAGATGATTCGCACTGGAAATTAAATAAAAGTTGAACGTTGATACTTTTTCAACATATGATATAAATATACACTATAAAATTGAAATTTTTTTTAAAAATAAAGCTAAAATGTTCACTTACAAACATTGTAAACTATAAATATTAAATGCTTAATAATGTGAATGATTGTAAAAAAAGTTATAAATTGTATTTTTGTATCACAAGGTAATTTTCTTTAAGTTAAAATAAATCTATTACTTTTTTCGTATTCCAGTAAAACAAAATTAATGAGAAAAATTTTTATTATTTATTAAAATTAATCATAAGGATAGTAAATTAACTTTGTTACTTATATTATATACTCCTCAGATTTTTCACATTCTTATCAAATTTTATCATAAAATTGTTTTCACTATTAAATAACAGCCCACGATATTTAAAATGGCACACATCTACAAACATCTTTTTGTTGTAGGCCATTTAACTGAAGCTTTACTAATCATAAATCAGTATATAATATTAAACAAAATAATCAAGAAGCTATATATCTACTTACATATAATTGTTGAGTAAATGATAAATAGAATTTATCTAGATTAAATAGAAAGATGAGATTTTAAGTAATTTTACTTGAAAGAGATTCTTCTATCTTAACAATAATTACTTTTTATTGCCAACTGTTGATTTCAAAAGTTTGTTAATTATATTTTATGAGAAAATGATTTTTATAATAGTAAAATTGTTAGACATAAGGGAAATTTTATTTTAAGTGTTAGAAAAAAATGATATCTGCGATTTTCTAAAAAAAAAGTAAAAGTTTAACATAATTATTAAAGTATCCATAAATAGCAAATAAAATAAAATTATTTTTAGCACATTGCTGAAAAAGCCGCTGAACGTTTCGAAGCACAAGCTAATGATCTTAGTAACAAAGGTTGAAGATTTGAACAAGCACGTGAATGATCTTGCTAACCAACGCCAAAGACTTCAAGCTGAAAATAACGATTTATTAAAAGAAGTTCATGACCAAAAAGTTCAACTTGATAATCTTCAACATGTCAAATACCAACTTGCCCAACAACTTGAAGAAGCTAGACGTCGTCTTGAAGATGCTGAACGTGAACGCTCACAAATGCAAGCTCAACTTCACCAAGTTCAACTTGAGCTTGATGCTGTACGTACTGCTCTTGATGAGGAATCAAGTGCTAGAACAGAAGCTGAACACAAACTTTCTCTTGCCAACACTGAAATCACACAATGGAAAAGTAAATTCGATGCCGAAGTCGCCCTTCATCATGAAGAAGTTGAAGACCTTCGTAAGAAAATGCTCCAAAAACAAGCTGAATATGAGGAACAAATTGAGCTTATGCTTCAAAAGATTTCTCAATTAGAAAAAGCAAAGAGTAGACTTCAATCAGAAGTTGAAGTTTTGATCGTTGATTTAGAAAAGGCTCAAAACACTATTGCTATATTAGAACGTGCTAAGGAACAACTTGAGAGAACTGTTAACGAACTTAAGATACGTATTGATGAACTTACTGCTGAACTTGAAGCTGCTCAAAGAGAACTCCGTGCATGCCAAGCTGAACTCCAGAAGATGAAACATCTTTATGAAAAGGCTGTTGAACAAAAAGAAGCTCTTGCTCGTGAGAACAAAAAACTTCATGATGATCTTCATGAAGCTAAAGAAGCTCTTGCTGATGCAAACAGAAAATTACACGAACTCGACCTTGAAAATGCTAGACTTGCCGGAGAAATTCGTGAGCTCCAAACCGCTCTTAAAGAATCTGATGCTGCCAGACGTGACGCAGAATCTCGTGCTCAACGTCTTCAAGCTGAACTTCAACAACTTAGAATTGAAATGGAAAGAAGACTCCAAGAGAAGGAAGAAGAAATGGAAGCACTTCGTAAGAACCTTCAATTCGAGATTGATAGACTTGCTGCTGCTCTTGCTGATGCTGAAGCTAGAATGAAGGCCGAAATTTCAAGACTTAAGAAGAAATACCAAGCCGAAATTGCTGAACTTGAAATGACTGTTGATAATCTCAATCGTGCCAATATTGAAGCTCAAAAAACAATTAAGAAACAATCCGAACAACTTAAAGTCCTTCAAGCCAACTTGGAAGATTCTCAAAGACAACTTCAACAAACTTTGGATGCTTATGCTCTTGCTCAACGTAAGATTTCTACTCTCTCAGCAGAACTTGAAGAAGTTAAGAATGCTTTGGATAATGCTATTCGTGCTCGCAAGCAAGCCGAAAATGATCTTGAAGAAGCTAACGGACGTATTAACGATCTTCAATCTATCAACAATAACCTTACTGCTATTAAAAATAAACTTGAGACTGAACTCTCCACTGCACAAGCTGATCTTGATGAAGCTACCAAAGAACTCCATGCTGCTGATGAACGTTGCTCTAGAGCTCTTGCTGATGCAGCACGTGCTCTTGAACAACTTCATGAAGAACAAGAACATTCTATGAAGATTGATGCCTTAAGAAAATCATTAGAAGAACAAGTTAAACAACTTCAAGTACAAATCCAAGAAGCTGAAGCTGCCGCTTTGTTAGGAGGAAAAAGAGTGATTGCTAAATTGGAAACTAGAATTAGAGATTTAGAAACTGCTTTAGATGAAGAAACAAGAAGACACAAAGAAACTCAAAATGCTCTTAGAAAGAAGGATAGAAGAATTAAAGAAGTTCAAATGCAAGTTGATGAAGAACACAAGAACTTCGTTATGGCACAAGATACTGCAGATAGGCTTCTTGAAAAACTTAATATTCAAAAGAGACAACTTGGAGAAGCAGTAAGTTTTGAGCTTTATTATCTTTAGATTATTTTTAATTTTAGGAATCAATCACAATGCAAAATCTTCAACGTGTTCGTAGATACCAACGTGAACTTGAGGATGCTGAGGGACGTGCAGATCAAGCTGAATCTTCATTACATCTTCTTCGTGCTAAATCACGTACTACAGTAGTTGGAGGAAAGGCAAATGCTTCAAAAGTTTACGTTCTTGAAGATGACTTTTAAGAAGGATTCCTGAAAACATTATCAAAATATATATTCATTATAAAATATGTTTTTTTATATCTTTTTAACTTTATACAAAATCTGTTTTGCCGTCAAGGCTGAATTTTTTAAATGAAATTAATCCATACAATAGTACCATGGTTGCGGACAACGACATTTGATAATATTAAAATTTTAATTTTTAATACTTGTCAGTTTTTATATACTTTTATTGAAATGTTAAAGAGTATATGAACAATTTTTATTATTTACTTTCTATAATACAATTATAATTTTTTTTTCAAATGTAAAGACATTTTAACCATCAAATAGAAACGAAAATTATAAAAAAATTAACAATGATTATAGATGACCTTATCATCATTGTTGTTTAATTTGTATAGTGGTATAAACTTTTTGAAAATTTAGTTTTACTTTTCTTAAGATACATACAAACATGTTTTTACACAATTATAAATTTTAAGTACTTTAAAATCTAAAGATTATATCAAATTAACTACTCTATTAAAAATAATCATTTTTTTCTTTCATTAAAGACAATATATTTTGTAATTTTGATGTTATCGTTGTTTTCAATAATTATATTTCCTCAATTTTTCCATACGTTTTATACATAATATAAATAATGGAAAAATTATATAATGTTAAAGAATATTCTGTTTTTTAATTGATAATAACATCCAATTTTGTGATAAGAAATTTTATCAAATTTCATTTTTACTCAACAAGACTTTTAAAATGACTAAAACAGGTTATTTCATTTATAAACAAATGGGATCAAAGAAAAATTTCAACGATTTAAATATTTATAAGATAATATGATTTTGATTAAAATCATTATTATAGACAGCACGCAATAATAGTATGGTGTGGGTACGGAAGATTGCCTAGTACAGCATTATTTTTCTTCATAAAGAAGTATCATAATTATACAGAATGTCATTACTTATTAATAAGGAATTATATTAATTAGCATGAAATATTTTCTAAAAAATAATTTACTATTAATATAAGTCAATCAAATTATCAGTCCATTCAAGTTATTTCACTTATGATTAGTTACTAAGAAAAATACATACCTTAATTTCCCACTTCTTTGTATAATGTTTAAGGATATTCTTCAGTAGAGTATATTTTCGTCACTTATATTGTATGCAAAATTATTAGTTATTAATACAGTTATTATGTTTATACATAGTAAAGTAGTCATAAACTGGGTGAACATTCGTGAATAAGCCATTATCTTACCTAACATAAAAAACATTGTAACCATTATTAATGTTTTTATTTTATTTTTAATGTAAGAAGTATATTTTTTATAATAATTACAAATAAAACTTGTTTCTTTTCTAATAACATAACAACAGATGTCATTAAAGCCATTTAAGTATTTTAGTAGCGAGTTAACTACATACTTTTCACCAGGTTAAAATTCATCTAATGTTGATTTATAGAGACCTGCTCAAATAGTTATAATCTACTAGATCGAATAAACTTAATAAACAATTTCATCTTATCCGAGTGAAGCAAGTTACAAGAAATTGTTTTATTGGTGGAATTGAACTTGTCAAATTTACTTACTATTAAAATATATTACTTTTTATTGCAATAATGTCTTCAGACATGTACTATAATCAAAAATCCCAGTTATAATTATTTTTTTTATAAATGATAAAATCCAACGCAAATCATTTTATTTATTACTAGCCCAACAATACAAATTAATTTTATCAATAAGTATCACAACAAAATTATTTTTATGTAATTTATGGTAGAGATACAACAGAAAAATAACAAAAGTACGTTCTGAAGGTGAAACTAAACATGGAAATATTAAATTTATAGAACTACCATATGGTCAAAGCTGTAGGACAAAAAGAAACAAAACCAACGTATGATCGATTAAAAACATTTATTAGGTAAAAAGAAAGTTAATGTCGAGACTACTGATAAAGGAAAAGCACCATTCAGACTTCAAACAATTGGAATGTTTCTTATTTAATATTTAAACATTAATTCACTTGCAAATTAATAAAGTAAATTGATTCAAGGTAATCTAAGCTTTTTTGACAATAATCTTGCCAATATGGAAATTTAATCTTATATATTGACACACAGTAGCCTAATGATAAATCCTTAAAATACGTCTATCTTTCTATAAAAAAAATTACCAAATTAGGAAATACCAACTTGATCTGTTTCTCTTCTTTATAACACTATATATTTGTGTTACTCTGACATATTTGTTCCCGCGTTTTTATTATAATTGGAGATTAAGCGCCAAACATCTCAGCTGAATATTGTACATAAAGACAATCGTTTTGGCATAAAGACAGATTAAGCATTTTTGTTCTACTTTACTTAATTTATAGAATTTTTTCTCCTGTAGTCCAGTCCTTTATTTTTTTAGCTAGATACATTTTGGTACATCACGTATTTTAATACTTTAAATTATGTCTTCAAGTGATAGTGATTTTGTAAGTTAAATTATATCGCCAAATTAAGTTAATTATTTATAGCAAGAAGTTGTTGTTAAAAAGAAAAAACTACCAAAAAGTCCTAAGAAAAATGGTCCATCTCCGAATACTACCCTATCTCGCGAGGATCTTAGTGTTTTTACAAATATCGATAATGTAAAAAGTGGTAAATCTGCAAAAGGTTCCATTGAACAGATGTATCAGAAGAAGTCTCAATTAGAACACATCCTTCTACGTCCAGATACATATATTGGTTCCGTTGAATATACAGATAAAACACCTATGTGGGTATACGATATTGATAACGATAAATTGGTTCAACGCGAGATTAGTTATGTTCCTGGTTTATACAAAATTTACGATGAAATCTTGGTAAATGCTGCTGATAACAAGCAACGTGATAAAAAAATGAATCTTATTAAAGTCAATATTGACAAGTAAGTGTGTAGAATTAACCATATCACTTTTATCATTTTAGAGCAAATAACACGATATCTGTCTACAACAATGGCAAAGGTATACCTGTAGCTCATCATGGTGTTGAGAAAATGTATGTACCCGAACTTATCTTTGGTACACTTTTGACTTCTTCTAACTACAATGACGATGAAAGAAAAACAACTGGTGGAAGAAATGGTTATGGTGCTAAGCTATGTAACATATTCTCTACAGAATTTACTCTTGAAACATCCAGTAAAGAGTACAAGAAGCAATTCAAACAGGTATGGATTAACAATATGACTAAAGATAAGGAGCCAGAAATTACAAAGGCAGCAAGCGAAGATTTCACCAAGGTAACATTCAAACCCGATTTGAAGAAATTTAAAATGAAAGAGTTGGACGATGATATCATTGGACTTATGGCTCGCCGTGCTTACGATATTGCTGGTACCACACCAGGAGTACGTGTCTATCTGAATGGAAAAGTCATTCCTGTCAAGTCTTTCAAAGAGTATGCTGAGAAATATATTGAAAGCGTTGTTGGCGAGGATAACGAGAAACCTAAAGTCATTTACGAGAAAGTTAATGACAGGTGGGAAGTTGCCTTAACTGTGTCTGAGAAAGGTTTTCAATCAGTTTCATTTGTCAATAGTATTGCTACTTCTAAAGGAGGAAGGCACGTCGATTATATAACTGATCAAATTACTGCCAATCTAATTGATACAATAAAGAAAAAAGCTGGTGGTGCAAAGAGTGGTGTTAATATCAAGCCATTCCAGGTGAAGAATCACATTTGGGTGTTTGTAAATTGTTTAATTGAAAATCCAACATTTGATTCTCAAACGAAGGAGAACATGACGCTTCAAGCTAAAAGTTTTGGAAGTAAAGCTGAACTGAGCGAGAAGTTTTACAAAGAGTCTCTTAAATGTGGTGTTGTTGAGGCCGTACTTTCTTGGGTTCGTTTCAAACAACAAGAACAAGCAGATAAGAAATGTTCAACAAAGAAGTCAACAAAAGTTAAAGGTATACCAAAACTTGAGGATGCTAATGAGGCTGGTACAAAAAATTCCTGCAAATGTACACTCATTCTTACTGAGGGAGATTCAGCCAAAACATTGGCAGTTTCTGGTCTTGGTGTTGTAGGACGTGATTACTATGGAGTATTTCCACTTCGTGGTAAAATGTTGAATGTACGTGATTGTTCAATGAAGCAGGTTAACGACAATCAGGAAATTGGACACATGATTAAGATTCTTGGTTTACAGTACCGTTTAAAGTATGAGACTGAAGACGAAAGGAAAACTTTGAGATATGGGCGTGTTATGATAATGGCAGATCAAGATCAGGATGGTTCTCACATTAAAGGTTTACTTATTAATTGGATTCATTGCAATTGGCCGGCTCTTATGAAAAATAACTTTGTTGAGGAATTTATAACTCCAATCGTTAAGGCATCAAAAGGCAACACATCCGTTAGTTTCTTTTCTTTACCAGAGTATATGGAATGGAGAAATAATACAGATAATTGGAAATCATACAGAATTAAATACTACAAAGGTCTTGGTACTTCAACATCAAAAGAAGCTAAAGAATATTTTAGTGATATGAATCGTCACAGAATCCCTTTTACATATTCTGGACCTGAGTGTGAACAAGCTGTTGAAATGGCATTTAGTAAGAAAAAGATTGAAGCAAGGAAAGTTTGGCTTTCAAATTGGATGAGGGAAAAAAAGTGTCGTCGTGAAAACGGCGGTATTGAAGAGTACCTTTACAATAAGGATACTCGCAGTGTATCATTCGTCGAATTTATCAACAAAGAATTGATTCTCTTCTCAAATATGGATAACGAAAGATCCATTCCTTGTCTTGTTGATGGTTTGAAACCAGGTCAGCGTAAAGTTTTATTCACATGCTTCAGACGTGCTGATAAGAAGGAAGTTAAAGTTGCTCAATTGGCGGGAGCTGTTGGCGAGATGTCTGCTTACCACCATGGTGAACAATCTTTGATGATGACTATTATCAATTTAGCTCAGGATTATGTTGGATCAAATAATATTAACTTATTGTTGCCCATTGGTCAATTTGGTACTAGACTTCAAGGAGGTAAAGATTCTGCCTCTCCTCGTTATATTTTCACACAACTAAGTCCTGTAACTAAAACTCTATTCGTCCAAGATGACGAGAATGTTCTCAGATTCTTGTTTGAAGAAAATCAAAAAATTGAACCAGAATGGTATTGTCCTATCATTCCCATGGTTTTGGTCAATGGTGCTGAAGGTATCGGTACAGCTTGGAGTACTAAAATACCTAACTATAATCCACGTGATGTCATGGCAAACATTCGTCGACTTATTAGAGGAGAAGAAATGAAGAAGATGATTCCATGGTATAAACACTTTGAAGGAACAATTACCCAAGTCGATGAACAAAAATACATATCAAGTGGACGAGTTGGTATTTTAGATGATGAATCTATTGAGATAACTGAGCTCCCAGTAAAAACGTGGACTCAAAACTATAAAGAAGGCGTCTTAGAAGAACTTTCTAATTCAACTGATAAATCTCCTGCTCTTATACAAGACTACAAAGAATATCACACTGATCAAACAGTAAAGTTCGTTATCAAAATGTCTGATCAAAATATGAAGAAAGCTCTTTCTCAAGGTATTCATGACATCTTTAAACTTCAAACTTCTATTAACACTTCTTCAATGGTTCTTTTCGATGCTGAGGGTTGTCTTAGAAAGTTTGAATCTCCTGAACAAATTTGTCAAGAATTTTTTATTGTTCGTAAGAAGAAATACATTGAAAGAAAAGAATTCTTGGTAGGAATGCTTGAAGCTCAATCAAAGAGACTTTCCAATCAAGCTCGTTTCATTGTTGCTAAAATCAAAGGTGAAATTGTCATGGAAAACAGAAAGAAGAAAAATATTGTTGACCAATTGATTAAAGAGAAGTTTGATCCCGATCCTGTTAAAGCATGGAAAGATTATTGTAAAAAGAAGGAGTTAGAGATGTGTGGTGAGGTTGAAATTGAAGAGGAAGAAGAAATTGAGGATAATGAAACTTCTACCGATGCTGGATTGAAGAAACGTTTGGCTGATTACGACTACTTAGTAAATATGGCTCTCATTAAATTGTCCGAGGAAGAGAAGGATCGCCTGCTTAAGGAATCCGGTGATAAACTTGCGGAATTAGAAGAACTTAAGAAAAAAACATGGGCCGACTTGTGGGAGCATGATCTTAAAGTTTTTGAAGAGGCTTTGAAAAAGCAAGAGGAGAAGGAATTGCAAGATATTGAGGGTGCAATTAAGACAGCACAATCTAAGTTACTTAAAGGAACTTCTTCTACCAAAGCTAGGAAAAATAAAATTAATGTAGATGTCTCTTCATTTAAACCAAATCCTAGCGCTGAGATCGTAAAAGTTGAAAAACAACTTCTTTTGAACAAATATGAGAAAAAGCCGAAGAAAGAAAAAGTTCCTAAAGATGTTAAAACTCCAAAGAATGAGGGACAAGACATAACGAAATTTCTAGTAAATTCAAAAGACAATGATATTGTACTTGGTGGTGAATCTCCAAAAAAAGTATCTAAGAAAAATAAGAAAAGTAAAGATGATTCCTATGAAATCATAGATGACAGTATAGAAGTTCTTTCCATAAGTGAATCAGATGGTATACATCCTTCTCCGAAAAAGTTACAAAGGAATGAAATCTCTAAGAAAAAAACCCAAAAAAGAAAGAAAACTTCTTCAAGCAGTGGAAGTGAAGATGGTAGTGATTATGAACCTTCACCAAAAAAAGTACCAAGAAATTCTGTAAAAGTATCTCCAAGAAATCAGAAAAAAAGAATTATTGTTTCTAGTGGTGATAGTGAATCAGATTAATACAATGCACGCATTTTAATAATTTTAAATTTTTGTCTTTACAATTTTAATTTGAAAGATCTGTAATTTTTTTTATATTTTAATTAAAACTTTTTTTAATAAATGGGTGTGTTAAAATTTCATTAGCTTTTATTCTTTGATTAACATCCAATGTAAGTAATCTAAGGACAAGATTTCGGGCCTCTCTACTTATCAAAGTCCATGATCTATGTTCCATACTAAATTGAGCTTTAGAAATTAATTTAAATAATTTTTGCTTGTTTTGACTTCTAAAAGGAGCATGACCGACCAACATTATATGAAAAACAACTCCTAGACTCCATATATCACATTCTATACCATATTTTCCCATTATTACTTCTGGTGAGACATAACTCATTGTTCCACAAATTCTTGATAGGTATGTATTTTTTGGAACATAACATGCTAAACCAAAATCTGTTAATTTTACGGTTAAATCTGAATTTAATAATATATTTTCAGGTTTGACATCACGATGAACAATATTGTTGGAATGTAAATATGCTAGAGCAGAAGTAAGTTGAAATGTTATTGATGATACTGTTGGTTCAGATAAATGGCCGAGTTTTTTTATTGCTTCAAATAGGTCACCTTTCGAAGCTAATTCAAACACTAATAAATATGTTGATTTTGTACTGAAAGCTTCAATAAGATTACATATATTTGGATGTTTAAAATTTGAAAGAATATGAACTTCATTTTCAACGAAAAAGTTTTTTCCTTCCATCTTTGCTTTGTTAATTTCTTTTAATGCAAAACATTTATTTTGATAATTATCTCTTTTACCCATTTCTTGTTTTTGAATTTTATTATCACTTTTTAAAGATAACAAAAACACTTCGCTAAAGTTACCACTTCCAATTTTTTGATGTAGTTCATAATAATCTTTTAAATCATATTTACTTCGTATAGGTGTAATAAAACTTGTTTTTATTACAATTCCTTCATTATTAATAATAGTATTAAATGAACAATTGTCAGAACCAAATGTTGCTATTCTCGACTTTGTAAGAATATTCTTTGTAGATTGCGTTTTAGACAAATTACTTTTATTTGCAATTTTAGACAAATTTTCAGAAATATCTTCTTTTGATGATGTAATTGAATTTGAAACAAGAGATGAAAAGTAGACCGATGGGTCAAAAAAATTATTTGCAAACGATGAAGTAAATTTGGATTTTGTTTCCTTTAACTGTGACCGTTTTACATGATCATTATTATTTCTATCAAGAGATTTTCCAACTATAATAATTTACTTATCAATAGTATATATTAAAAATATATTTTTTTAGAAGTTTTTATAAAAATATAAATATTTTATTATTTTAAATACAATTACTATTTATTTGTTTATTACAAATTACCATTATGTAAGGTTTGTTTACTATTCAATTGTATTACTATTAAAAATAAACAAATTATGTCATATTACTTTTATACTATTTAAATATTTTTTAAAGTAAAACTATATTCTTCTAATCGTTACTTACTCATTGAATGTAGAAAGTTTTTTAATCGACAAGAATAAAAGTCGATTGTCATTTTTTTAATGAGTCTTTAGTTGTGTTACTATTCTGAAAAATAGTATAATGTTTATTATCTTCGCATTTGATAAAATTATTTTTAAGATAATAACTTAAGCTAACAAATAAAATAGGTGTACTTTGCTAGTTAAAAAACTTATTCTTCAAGAATTAAAAAATGCATTGTAGATTTTGTAAATAATATTTTTTCACCAGGCATCATATAACAATAGGTTAAAAACAGAAAATAAAAAATGTTCCATAAGGTAAAATATAATTCTATGTTAAAATAAATTACATTTTATAGTTATGAACAAAAAAATATATTATTTATTTTAAAAAAATTTGTAAAAATAACAGGTGATTATTTACAACTTTTTTATTGTTACATATTAAATTAATATGTAACTAAAAAAAATAAAAGGTTTTTTGTATACAAAAATATGTGAATATTTTCATAAAATTTTGTTATTTAAGAAGTATATTTTTTTACTTACGTCGTTTTTTAATGTTAAACTCTTTTCTTAAATTTTTATGGCAATGATTATGTGTTTTATTGATGTCGGCTGCATTTGAATTGTTTGCTAAAGAGAATGCTGAATTTCTTCTGTTAAACCGAAAAACTATTTTGTGATTTTTAGATTTGTTATCATAATATTTTATTTCATCTTCACTTTCACCAAAAGATGATGTACTGTTTGCATGCTTATTAATAAACAACTCTGGTTTACATTGATTTGAAGATAGTTGGTGTTGATGACATAATATAGCGGCCATTGTAATAAAAATTACAATATTTCTAATGCGATAAATATATTACTCTAAGGATACATAAATTAGCATTAAATTATTAAAAATCATAAATCAAATGTTTAAAAATGATCGTAGAAAGTAATATATGTTTAAAGGCAAATACTTTAAATTATACCTATTACTAAGGTCAATTTTTCTTTATACTATACATTCACCTGATCAGTAAAATGTTACTCTATTTATGAGTGTATTAAAATGTTACTTAAAATCAAAACTTTTATTTATTGTTGTAACATCAGATTAGATTTTTGAAGCAAGGATATTTATTATTTGAAGGTATATTTTGATTTTAGCCAATAATATTTAAAAAAATAATGCTAACATTTATGTAATTGATTTTAGTATATATTTCTTGACAAAAGTTAAAAATAATAAGAATAACAAAATGGTTGTTAAAAATAAAGAAATTAAAAGTATACTACAAAACAAAGTATATATGAAAAACCATTTTTTGTGATATTAAGTTCTATTTGGTATATAAATATTTGTTTTATTATCACTAGTTTAGACAATTTGATAAAATTACTATTTAAAAAGTGTAAAAACTTATTATCAAAAAACGTTTTAAAATAATCTTAGTATTTCGATTAAAATAAATACTTTTATATCAAATAACAAACGTTTTAACTTTAGTATGATGTAAATACAGATGCACTTTTTCAACGATCAAACAAACGTATCAATGTATGTCAATTAGAATAAAAAGGAAGTTTTTATTTACAATTGAGAAATATAATGCACTTTTTTAAAAAAAAAATATATGAATAATTTTTCAGTTATAGATTTTTACTATTATAAAACTGAGAATAAATATTTTTTAATGCTTATATAAGGAAATTTTAAAAAGGGTCAATTTCCGTTTGTGTGGAGATTAATTTTGATATTTATAGAATTGTCTATTATAATGGAGTAAATAATTGCTTCCATAAGAACAGGCATTATGTCCAACATACATATATTAAATAACATACTGGTCACTCAAAATATAAACTGAGAACCATATCCTGGAATTAACATAATCTCTTTATAGCAAAATAAATTATTTCACTATATAATATATATTTTTTATTATAAATGTCCACTTGTAATTTAAATAGTCATTATACATATTTTAATTCATTGTTAAATCTTAAGTAAAAATAAACTTTTAAAGGTAATACTGTGGTCGTTTATATGTTTTATCAAAAAAAAGCATACTCCTATTGACAACTTGTTTAATAATAAATTATTTTAAATATAAAGATAAATGATATTTAGAGAAAAAAATAAGAATAAATAAATTTCTATAAATATATAAGTGACCGTTGAAATTCAAAATATTTACTATCCAGTGATATGATATTTTTAACAAAATTTTGGATAATATAAAAATCGGAACATACTATAAGCATCGGGTTTATTTTTAAAAGCAAGTTATATATTTACTAGCCTATGTCCACTGAACAATAATCTTTTCTTTTTTAAATAATTTAGTTAAAATATTGTGTATTTGAAAAGAAATAGAAACAATTAATGAAATCAAGATTTGTATGTAGGAGATTATTTAAAATTTTTTTTCTAGTTTATGGAAGCTAATGAAAATAATCACATTTTGTATACAAAATATAAAAAAATTAGAATAATTTTTAAAAAACCCAAATACATATTAACTGCATAAAAACTATTTCAATATATCTTAATGATTATTCACTTAAATTTTTATAACTAATAAAATAATTATTAATAATATTAAGCAAGTCTATATTACTCTGTATAATAAAATCATTGTAGTAATGAATTAATTATTTCCCCTTACTAGTTTTTTTAGAGAGAATCGTTTATTACGAAATAAAATGACCATTTAATAATTATAAGAAAAATTTTAGACAAAAATTTTTTAAAGGTTATCATATACTGTCCATTAGTGGAGTAAATAACAAAATTAAAATTAATAGAAAACTAATAAAATTATTTATTTCTAAAAACTTTTCTGTTAACATTTGATTTAAAAAAGATCAAAAAGATTTTTATAAATTATTTTAAAAAAATAGATTATATAATCTATATAAAACCTAATCGTTGAACTAGAAACATAGTTAAATAAATAATGAGTAAACTATTTCATGGTTGAATGCCAATAATAATCAATTTTAAATCAATTTTTTGTTTTTATTGTATTATATGATATATTTATTTCTTAAAAATTATTATTATTACAACGCAAAAACCACTTTACAAAATAATAAGTAATTTTAATTTATAAAAGATTCAATTGTTGAAATTATTTTAAACATTATTTGAATTATTGCTTTGAATTTTAGTGTTTTTGTATAAATGATAAAAAAACAGTATTTTTAAGTTTTTATGAATGTTATTCATATTAGTGGATAAACTTTTTTTAAGTATTATATAGTGTTATCAAAGTAATAGAAATTTAACAATTGCAAGACAATTTCCTTTTTCACGTTCAATATATTACTATAAGCTATTTGTAATATACCTATGAAGTAGTAATTATATTCTTTTTATGTACATATGTAAAAGGTGCTTTAATATTTATCTGTTTACCTCAAAATCTGTTCGTTTTATATTAATGTCTACATGCTTGTAATTTGTTGCTAAGAGATAAATATTTTTTTCTGTTAACCAATAACATTAAAGTATTATAAGATTTTATAACATGGATTCTGAAGGTTCTGACCTTGTTGCAACATGGAATGTACCAATGTCAAAAAAAGTTTACAGAATAGAATTTGAACACGGTACAACTACAGGTAGAAGAGTTGTTCGAGTAGATGGAGAAGTAAGTTAAATAATAAATTTAAAATAATATAATATTTTAAGGTAATTATTAATAAGAATTGGCAATTTAAACTTGTAGGAAAAGAAACATTTCGTTTAGAAAATTCTATATGCTCGATATCAATAGATGCTTTAGGTATATTCTCATATGAGTATTCACTTGAAGTAGCAGGGAAAACGTTTGAAAAATTTCAAGAACAACAAAAAAAATCTCTTGTAACATGGTATGCCTATATTGTAGGTATTCCTGCAAGAATTTGCTTAGATAAAGACAGTATGGAAGTTTGGATAAATGGAAAGAAAATTGAAACTGCAGGAATATTTGTTGACGACGGAACGGAAACACATTTTGTTTTTAATAACACCGACTGTTACATTAAAAATTGCTCTAGTGGTAAAAAAAAGATTGGCGTTATACACAAGTTATTCGTAAATGGAAAAGAAATTAATGAAGATGATAAAATTGACGAAATTTGTAATTCATAATATATCCTAAGTTCAATTTTGATTACACACAATTTACTTACTCTGTTTTAATATCATAAAGTAATAAAAAACTGATATATTAATAATATAATTTATATAAAGAATTAGCAATTAGAACAAACAAAACTTTAAATAATTAAAAAATCATTTCACTAGATGATTAAAAATATTATTAGATTTGATCAAAAAATTAACTACGTTTAAAAAGTTTAGGACCTATTTGAGGTCCCGTTTATAATAATCATGAAGACTTCTCATATAGTTTTCCTTTTTTAAATGACGTTCCTATGACAATTCCTTAATCAGAAAGATTAGGAAACTCCAGGGGAAAATAAATCATCAATTTATGTTCAGAGAAAATTAGCTATAATTTTTTTAAAAAAAAAAAGATGACATAACAATGATTATCATCATTTTAATTACTATATAGACCCTTGTGTTTTTCGTACCTTACATTCTTGTCCCTTTATTTTTACCTCTCAATGCAAATGTAATCATGTTAATCATATTTAATTTGGTAGATACAATTGTAGTTTGTTTTTAAAATAAGAGTTTTATATAGAATTGGGATATTTAATAGTAAGTGTCACAATAATCTTTTTTATGTTGTTGTATAGCGACGAATCTCATGCCTATTGTTAATAATTGTGTTTTAAATACGTCTGGCTTTACGCCAAAAAAATTCATTTTACTTTAATTAATGTGTTTTCTAGGTTGCATAGCTGCAATGGATGGAGAAAAAGAAAAATTTGACTGTCCACACTGTAATGAAGTGATGGACGTAGATATAATCTATCATCATGTCAGAAGAATATTCAATAGTTCAATATACAAATTTAGTGAATGCGATTTCTCTACAAATGATACTTTTAATCACCATTACTACAAGACAACAACAGAACATCGGTTAGGGGACAAAAGTAATCTACATCTCTTGTTAGAAAAGGCTATAATTTCCACAGAAACAATTTTTACGAATTCAGTTGTCGGTAGAAGTGGAAATAAATATGTTGTTAAGAATATTACTAAACCTGGGAAAACAAGGGAAATTGGTAATTCGGAAAAACATATTAGTGTAAATACAATTGATGTATAAAGAATATGTAACTTTGAGGAAAGAAAGAAATTTTTTTCAAATACGATAATTTCGATTAACAAAATGTTTTTTGCATATGAAAAAAAACAACAGTTCCAAAGGTAAGCTTGGAACTTTGAATATTCATATTTTTTTTAGATGTTGAAATTGTGGAGATTTCTTTCGGTGCGGGATTATCTAAGGAAAAATATTATATGCTACTACTGTTATTTGACAAAAATAGGATGACATTATGTTAAAGGTGTAAGAAAGAAGTTTATGAGAGTTATCTTTCTAGTAGAAACCATGTCTTTTTGGAACATCAGGATGATATAAAGCTTCAATTAAAAAATCTAAAAACACTAAAAAAGCAGAAATCCTATTCAAGGGGTTCAAGATAATTTGTGATTGTTTCCCTAATCATGTCGTTTGTAGCGATTTCCAATGTGTTGGTTGCGGTTTTTATTATTCTTCATTATCTGGTGTGAAATATCAAGTTAATTTAACTACCCAAAAAAGAATTATTATTATAATAAATTGTCCTTTTGAAAACTGTGATTTTAAAACTAGTAACGTTTACCATGCCAACAGTCATGCAGAAATATGTATGAAGGAAGCTGCAGATATCAAAGATAAAGTATCAATTAAAAATTTAAAATTTTACGTTTTTGCCCAAAATTACTCTACATTTAAAAGTTCATGCCAAAATGTAAATCAAATAACTAAATTTATATCAAAACATTGCTTCCCACTAAGTATTAACATATTATGATAATTTTCAGAATGACTTCAAAGATGCTCTATCTGAATTTAAAAAATGTTACTTACAACCACATGTACTAAATTATTTAATTTTTGCTCATCAAGAGATGAATAAAAGTAAATTAATTCCATCTTACAATGGTAATTTATTATTTAAAGAAGTTTAAATATTCTTTCTAGATACAAGCGGAAAATTGGATAGCGACAGTGGTGTGCCTGAAAGAAGTGTGTTAGAAACAAATGACGCTCCAAACAAAAAACGGCAAAGTGACATTTCAGAAGGTGGTGATGCTGTTTTTGAAGCAGATAACTTCGAAATCAAGAAACACTACTTGCTCCAGGAATCAACACCTGGTAGATTACCTACTATCGAAAATAATTCTCCAAAGGATTCGTTTAATCAAGCTAAAAAGCAAGAAATAATAGTATGTCGGTGAAAAGTCCTAATGTTTCGAAATTTGGAAATAAAAAGAATAATGAAATGTCAGTAAACAGCCCTAGTGTTCCAAGATTTGAAAGTGAAAAAATACTGGAGAAGTTGAAAGATTTAACCTTGTAAAATTTTCAAAGGAGACACCACCATTTGAAAATGTTGCAAAGAATCTTTTTTTAAAATAATAGAAATATTAAGTTAAAAGAAGAAATTGTACCCAAACCGAATATTAGTTTAACTAATGAAAAAGTTAGGATTAAGACTATTGCATTACCTTCAGAAAGTAGAGTAGACAAATCCTACCAAGATTTTTTTATGAAACTTTTAGCAGAAGAGGAGAAGAAATAGTGTCAAAATTGAGACAAAGAGATTCTAGTAAATAAAAACCTTACATCAAATTTCATCACCGATATAATGATGGTAAGAGACATTCATTAACGATGCGTAACGATGATCTTAGAAGGCGTTCATTAAAGTCACGTAATGGTGATTCTCTAAGATATTCAAAATCACCGTATGATCGAAAATCTTCTTCATCTCGCTAACCTAAATAGATAGAATAATAATTAAGCTGTAATTTTTGTAGATATTTATCAATTATAATTGTTATTGTATTGTTATTTTACAAATTAAAATGTTTGTTAAATTAAACAATAAAATTAGTTACCACAGATTAATTACAAATAAATAAAGATATGGGAATTGTTAAACTTCAGACTACTGAATTTGTTTCACGTGTAAAAAAAGAAGAAAACGATAAATCATTACCCTAGGTAACCCAAATTTTTGGATTGTTTCATCATCGGTTAAGGCAACAAATCCTTAAAAAATTATTTTGTTAGATAATTAAAAATAGAAAAATTCCATGAAATTTATGTTTATCTGAAATCAACACACCAATGGTAAAAGATTTTGATATAACTTGAATCGTTGACATGAAAATGAAGATTTTAACAAAGTGTTTTTTTCTCCATTTAAAAAAATATGTAAATAAAAACGTTTTTATTAGAGCTATAATCTTAGCAATAAACATATAATTTCTCTATTGAATAATGTTTTTGTTTTTAATTGTCCTTAAAAACGATTTATTTATCTTGTATTATATATTAAAATATTAAAAAATTGCCATATTGATAGACATAATAAATTTAAAGAAGTATCAAATTAAACAATCAGAATTTTCATTAATAAAAAAATTGTTTTATTAATAAATATTCATGATAATTTTACTCAGAAGAAACAACTATTTGAGAAAATCAATTTTACAGTAATAAATCAATCAAAAAAAAGATTATTTAAAAAAATTATTCTTTTTTTAATAATAATTATATTGATTAAATATAAAAAAATAATATAAATTAATATTTAATAAATAAAATAACAATATTTATTTCCAACAAAATAATAATATGGAATAACAAATAACAAGGGGACAAAAATTATTCTACTAATTTTGAAGCAGAAAGCAAGATTTCAAATAATTCTTTTTTTGATTCAATATCAAAAACATTATCATTTTCATCATCAGAATCCGCAGATAAACAACCATTTAATTTACCGTGAACTTTTATAATTTTTTTAATTAACACCTCTAAATCAAAATTAACTTGACTCTTAAGTCGGGTAATATTTAGATCCTGTGAAAGTTGTGCAAACGTAAGTTTTGCTTCACGAAGAGCAATCTGATCTGAAAGTACGTCAATGCAATTTCCAACATTTTCTAGCCACTCTTTTCCTTTAAATTTGTTTGCCAAAACGCATCTTTCAAGAAGTTTAATATAAGATGAATATTCTGTAGTCAGTTGCTGGCTCCCAATGTTAATATCTACATTGTCAAACTCCGGCTTTTTCAAAGCTGCATAAACTCTCCAAACGTTAGCATTTATGGATACTTTTGATGTTATTCTGGCCATGAGTCTCAATAAATCTGATCTGATACTATTATTTTTTGGAAGTTTATTAACTTCAGTACAAATAATTTCAAGACACTCATTATCTAAGATATCTTTCCCTTCTCCAACATCTAGAATTCTATGGTAGGCTTTAATAGCAGACCTTAAATCTCCATTGTCGATGCAAACAAAAAGATAATTTTCCCACATTTTAACGTCATCGAAGCAAAATTTCAATGCTTCCTCAAGTATTTTTTGTGCTCTTTCTTTTTGTCCTAAGCGAATGTAGGCAGCAGATAAATTATTCCAAGCTTGATAATGTTCAGGTTCCAATGAAACACAGCGATGATATGCATTGACAGCATCTTGGTAGTTTTCAGTTTTCCATGCACAATGACCAAGATTAAACCAAGTGCCCAATTGTATGGGCTGTAGTTCAACAGAACGTTTCAAATGTTTATATGCATTTTCATAGTCATTACGATTGATTAAAAGTTCACCAAGTGATTTATGAGCTCTAGAACTTTTGTCACCGGATATAGCAATTGCCTTTTCATAGTAAGAAGGTTGAAGGGTAATGTCGCCAAGATAACAATAATATAAAGGATTTTCATTTTTTGATAATAGATCTCTAACAAGAGATTCAGCTTTTTCAGCCTGTTTAAGTACTCTATAGCAATCAATAACATAATCGTAAGCTTTAAAAGATTCATAAATTCCAAGTGCTTCCGAAACACATCCCAGGCTTACTAATATTTCAGCATGATACATTTTTATTTTCCAGAATGGAGACATCCCTGAAGGTGTTACTAACTTTATACGATGATACTTATCTTCATCAGAGGTTTTATCGTCTATTCCATCTAACAGTTTAGCTATAACTTCTATTTGACTACATGATCTTTCTACTCTTCTTCGACTATTTTTTTCAAGAATACTTCTCTCAACTAGTGCAGTACATATGGCAGCCCAAGACTTTTCAGATGATGATAATACTCTATTATACAACGAAGATAGTTTTTCAGCTTGTAACTCATCCATAAATTGAGTCTTTCTTTCAAAATATGCAAACGCTAGCAAACAGGCAGTTTGTAATGATGATAACATTCCTTCCTCATGTTTTTCTGCTGTGTATACTGTTTCAAGAAGAGTATCATCATTAAGTAAAACATTAGTAGGTCTATCCAAATTATTTTTCACACAATATTCATCATCATTAAAAGTCTTTTCTTTCAAAACGCAATTGGTTACAAGCTGAGCGATGTTACTATCTTGAAATTTTGTTCTTTTACCAAGAACTCCAACAAACTCAACATTAAAGCACCCAATTTCCATTGCACGTTTTAAAACTTTTTCACCTTCATCAAAATCATAGTATATAAGATTAAAGTAAAATGACATTAAGTAAAAAGCAATAACATCTGCTTTCAGTTTTTCATCCATTGTTTCGAAACTTCCAGAGCATGATTTTGATATAGCACCTTGAATATCATCAAAAAGATCATCACCTTTTTCTTTTAATGATATTTCTGGTTCATTTAACAATGACGCCCATAATAATAATAATTGATAATTACTAAATAAAAATTTAATGTCTCGCTTGTTTACTTTAATTGATTCATAGAAAATTTTTGATAGATAAAGAAATTGTAGTCCACGGCAATTTTCGTATGGCTTATTTAATTCAAATGATAAAGCATTTTCAATTATGGATGATGATTCCTTGGAAAAAATAAAAGATAGTCCTGGTACTTTATTTTCAAAATTTTTAATAAAACTTTGATGCCCGACATAATTTAAAGCAATGTAACCCTCCAAACAAAATTTCCCTAAATATAGAATGTTGTCTTCAGAACCATCATAAACTTTTAGATTTTCTTCGAGTTCTTTTAAAGTATTAGCTCGTTTCATTGAATTAACGATTTCGTTAATCCTTGCATAATCGAACATGATTAACCTATAGAATATAAAATTGCTTTAATAAAAATATTTATAGTTATGAAAATACAAACGGTAAAAACCATTTACAATAATTAACTGAAAAAACACTCAATTTTATTAAAATTAAAAAAATGTATCAAGCATAATTAAAACGAAATATCTACAGCTTGAATGGGTATTGATATCATAAAATATTAGTTGATAGTTAATCGAATAGTTCTATTTTTTAAAATTTTTTAACAAAGGATATATTTGTTTGAATGCTTCATCAATATCTTTCTTAAATTTTGCTCCCGTAATGACAACTTTACCACTTACAAATATAAGTAAAACAACTCTTGGTTTAACCATACGATATATAAGACCGGGAAATAGTTCAGGTTCATATGTACTAAATTGAGCATGAGCAACACACAAGCCTTCAAGGCGAATTGGAAACTTTACATCACAACTACCAACCATATTTTGAACTTTAAATTCCGTAAACTTTGCATTAAAACCAAGTTTCTGTATAATTCTAGCATATTTCCTAGCTGCCAGTCTAGAAGAATCTTCACTTTTTGCCCCAGTACAAACCATTTTACCTGAGGAAAAAATCAAAGCAGTAGTTCTGGGCTCTCGAATACGCATAATCACAGCAGCAAAACGTTTTGGGTTATATTCAGCGTTACGCGCAGACTGTGCTACTTTTTTGAGATCTAATGAGACGCCTAAATTAACTGTTGATACAATATTTTGCAGTGTCGGCAGAGGAACATCCACTTCTATACTTGAATGAGATTGTCCAATTACCGTCATTGCTATATTAGATTGTGGAGGCAATATCTTAGAACTCTCAATTGAAAAGTCATTGTTAACTATAGGCATTGGTGTTTTAGGTAAATCTAATCTATTTGACGCTGGAGCAGCTGATAATGGATTTTTGTCTTGATCTAATTTACTACTTAGCACTGATGCTGGACCATTAAAAGGAAATACTGATCCAGGGCCAACAGCAGAACCTGGCCCCATTGAGCCTAAACCAGTAATAACTGAACTTGAGAATACAGATCCTGGTCCGATTATTCGATGAGGGCTCATTTGATACATTATTATGATGTGATGTTGATGCTGGTGTTTGCGCTGTTGCTGTGAAATTTGACATTGGCTCGAACACAGACAAAGGTGCCTGGGGACTACCACTACTTCCAAATTGATCCATTTCCTAGAAAATTTAATTAATATTAACTATAAAACAATCATTAGGTATAAAATAACGTTCTTTTAACGTTATTATAAATATAAAATAAAAAACATATCTTGTTTAATACATAAAAACAATAACAAAATTGGTAACTAATTAACAAAAATATCACTAACAACAAAATTAAATGTATCCTTTAACAATTCTTCTTTTGGTTCTTCTGATATAACAATTTTCTTAGCACTAACATTTTCCTCAACGATAATTTTTCTTTTTAGTGAAACAAATTTCTTGTCCAATCCTTTGTTACTCCCTTTAAATGTCCAATCTTCATCATCTGCTATACCTTTGACACCAGTTTTTTTATTAAGTAAAATATTTAATAGATCTTCGTTTGTCTTGAAAATATATGGTGTTTCAATATTTCCAATATTTTTCTCAATAAAAGAAGCTTTTTTTGTTATCAATGGTAACCAATGACTTTGTAGAGTTTTAATTTCCCAGAGGCATGAATCTAAAGCTTTGCAATCCTTCAAAGATTCACAATCTTCAAGATAAGGATCACATTCTAAATTTATACATTGAGTATTATGAATCATCTTTCTCAATCCCTCATATTTGATCATCAAATTTTGTATTATTGTTAAAATTGGTCTAACAACACAAATTGGGGAATACAATAAAACTCTTGATAATTTCTTAGCAAAAGCAGCTACAATATATAATGGAATATGTGTTGAAGATAAAAAGAGATTCAATGTATCTAGAAATTGAAAAGCATAAGAAGCATGCAATATAAATGGTGTTGTTAATTTGTAAACTGATTGATAAAATTGAGGATATTCACTAAAGAGAAAAAATATAAACAAAATAAATTCCTTAAAAACTTACAAATTATATTTTACAACTAATTTTATTAAGCCATTAAGTGCTAAAACTGAATAAACACCCCCATGATTATAGTAAGCAAAATAAAAATCACCAAATAATTCAGGTTTTGGGAACTCTTCTAATCTATGATTAGTGAGAAATGGCAAAATATTTTTTGCTAATGCTCCACTAAGCTTTTTCTTAGTTAATACCATCCAAACGCCTTGATATAAATCTAAAAACTTGTCAAGCTCCACGTTTTCTAACACTTTGTATTTATCATTGAAAAGATTGTCATTTAACTTTTCTGGAAGAGGTAGATTTTTAAGGAAATTAAATAGATTCCACACTTTTTCTGTACTTAAAGCTTTTGACCCTAACTTAAAAATTTTCTGAAGAACTAATATGCACGAATCTTTAAAACAAAAAATATTCTTTGCTAATTTTTTTAAAATAACTTTAGCATTACTTTCCTTTTCTATCACAATATATCCAATAATTGTGTTTAAGAATACTTCCAATTCATTGCTTTTTTTTGCTTTATTTGTTATTGGATCAATTTCATATATTTTTAAACTTTGTAGTTTTTCTTTCAGAAGTTCAATCTTTCCACCATTTATAAGTTCTTCAAAATTTTCCTTTACAGCCATCTATAAAAACAATCTACTTGATAAAAATATTAACAAAAACAAAATAAATAAAAATAGTATGCGAAATATTAGATGGAATAGATTTAAAACAATATATTTAAATTTTAATATAACCGAAATGAATTACATAAAAGGTAGGAAATATTAGGCCAGTTGTGTATTATATAATAAATAATTAAATATTTAAAATAAAAAATAATTTTCACAATTGTCATACTTATAAAATTTATCTCCAAACTGAACTAATAATACAAACATTTGTTAGAAATGAACTAATTCGAAAACTTATTGAAATGGAGAATAATTATCACTGATTTCTGTGCAAGACCGATTTGAAGATAGTGTTGGATTTTCGTCTATTATTTTGAATACTAACGTTTATTTTTTGTTTTTCACACCAAGATTTTTATAAATAAAATGTCGAAGCCTGAATTAAGTGGACCACCTGAATTGGTAAACTTATAAAATTATTATTTAATGTGTATTTTTAGTATTACAATGAAACAGAAGCAAAGAGATATGATTGTAATAGTCATATTTGTCAAATTCAACGAGATATGGCACAACGTGCTATTGATTTACTAGAGCTACCAGATAGTATCTCTGGGATAATTCTAGATATAGGATGTGGTAGTGGTATGTCTGGTGAAGTTATCACCGAAAATGGCCATGATTGGATTGGTATCGATGTATCGCCATCTATGCTTAAAGTTGCTAGTCAAATCAGAGAGGTGGAAGGTGATTTAATTGAAAGAGATATGGGATCGGGACTGCCTTTTAAAGCTGGTTGTTTTGACGGAGCAATATCAATTTCGGCTATTCAATGGTTGTGTCACTCTAATTCAAATGACCAAAAACCACGTAAACGATTGTTAAGATTTTTCCAATCACTTTATGGTTGTATGGCAAGAGGATCAAAAGCTGTTTTTCAATATTATCCAGAATCAGATGCTCAAGCTAATTTAATTAAAGGAGCAGCAATAAAAGCTGGTTTTAGTGGTGGAACAATAGTTGATTTTCCTGAGTGTCAAAGACGTAAAAAGTACTACTTAGTTTTAAATACGGGTGGAGTTCAAAATTTACCTAAAGCATTGAATGAGAATGTTGATGTTGAAGATGAGGTTGATCAATGTGAAGTTGTCGAAAGTAGGAGTTTTAATTTACACGGAAACAGAAAACGAAAAGCTCCAAAAGGTTCTAAAGATTACATTATTGCTAAAAAAGAAAGAATGCGTAAGCAAGGGAAGGATGTTCGTCATGACAGTAAATATACTGGAAGAAAAAGAAAAGTTAAATTCTAATTTTGTTATTTTTAATTGTTGTATTTTTGTTGTTAAATTTTACTAGAATTTTTATTTATACATATTTACGGTTTGTTCCAAGTCTATATTTTTGTTAATATAAGTAAAACCTTAGTGAATATTGTTTTATGTTAGTAGTAATGAACGAAAAATTATGAATTTCTTAGCTATTTTCTCAAGAAAATCATACAACAGAAAAAATTTTATTTTTAGTTTAAATATTATTTTTCCTATTAGTAAGTTTAGTAGTTCTATACTAACAATGGATTCTGAAAACACTCTTGAAAATTCGAAAAAAAATAAAATCTCTCATTCATTGAGTCTTAATTCTATTGGAAGTATTATAGAGACAAATTTTCCTATCACGCAAACAATATCAACATCTAATCAAAGCATGTTTTGTTTAAAGGACAGCGTGTCACATAGCCAGCAATATACAAAAAGTGAAACGATAACCTTTAAATCAAACAACGAAATCAAATATTCTAATAAAGATAAATTACAATATGAATTAGATAGGAATACTAGAGATAGTTGTGATAAGGGTCCTTCGTCTAAATTATTTTATTGTAACAGGCGTTTGTCAAACGATATTACGTCTATTTCTACTAGATCGTATCATTCTTCATCTGAATCTACCATATCTACTGACTTTGCAATGGAATCTGGTAAAGAGGCTGCTGCTAAAGCTTGTGCATTAGCTCACATACGTAGTGGTTACAAAATTGGAGTTGGAAGTGGAAGTACAGTGAAACATCTAGTTGATTTTTTGAGGGATAAAGTATCATCAGGAGAATATAAAGATTTAAAATGCGTTCCAACAAGTTTTTTAGTAAGCATTATGCAGTTTTTTATATAAAATCAATTTTTAGACTAAAAAGTGGCTTCTTGAAGCCAATCTTCCAGTTTACTCACTAGAAAATTTACCTTCTCTTGACATTTGCATTGACGGAGCTGATGAAGTAGATTGTAACTTAAATTGTATTAAAGGTGGTGGTGGTTGTCTAACACAAGAAAAGATAGTTCAATCATGTGCAAAAAAATTTTTTATAATAGCTGATTGTTCTAAGAAATCTGAACATCTTGGAGAACGTTGGAAAAGCATACCATTAGAAGTTGTACCTTTTGGGTATGTTCCAATAATAAAGAAAATAGAAGAATCGCTAGGTGGCAAATGTGTACACTTCGAATGGCTCATAAGAAATGTGGCCCTGTGATAACTGATAATAATTGTTATGTTGTTGATTGGTATTTCCCTTCATCTTTCACTAATTCTGGTCATGATTGGCATTCAACTAATAACATTTTAATCAATATTCCAGGAATTGTGGAAACTGGTTTATTTTTGAATGTAGCAGAAGAGGCATTTTTTGCTACAAATGATGGTAAGGTAGAATGTGTCAAAAAAAATTAACTTTATATTGACGTTTTTTTATAATAAAATAAATTGATAATACAATGATTAAATTAAAATTGACTATAAATTTGCGATTTTAATAAAAATAAGCGATTTTTGTTAATATCCGGTATAATTTTGTTGTTTATACATTTCATGTGAATGAAATAAATCTGGTCGTAATAATTTGTAAAAATAGATATTATTCATATATGACATAAAATTATTTAAATATTTTATAACACGTGGTAAATATCAAGTTTTATTTACTTTTGTATTTTTAGTTAACGTTGCACTGTTATTTCATTAAAATAGTAACTACTTTTATTGTTCCAATATACAGATTATTTTAAACAAAATATTTGATTTTATTATAGCTTGATTATTGCAAATAAATATAAATGATAAACTATAAGTATCAAACATTAGTGTAACAGTTATATTATTGTGATATATTTTTCAAGATCATCTACAAGAAGAATTTAAAGTATCCTATTTTAAATTTATAAGTATATATTTATTTAAATTCTAGAACTATTAAAATAGTTTAAAATATTTCCTGATGAAATGTATATAATTTTAAAATTAAAGAGTTTGTTAAATTTTTTAATTATAATTTTTGATACTTATTCTAATTACACAATATATTTATTCATATGACTTCTCATGATCTAACTTGTTTCAATTAGTGATTGCGCAAAAATGTTTGTTTACTTGTTTAATTTCTAAGTATTTATAAATTAAAGAAATGATCTTTTAATTAAAATGACCAAAAACACTTTATTTAACATAGTAAAAAATTAATTACATGTTATAATGTCAAATATAATATAAAAATTTAAAAATCATTGGGTTACTTTATTGTCTATTTACTGCTTAAGTTTTAAAAAAAAGTCAATCAAGATAGTAGAAATTCTATTTAAATAAAAAATTAAGTAAAAATTTAATTTTTGTTTAAAAAAGTTATAAAATTTTGAACGTAAAAGGCGTGATAACTAGATAACAATTAAGACGTATTTTGATGACACAGAAAGGTTATATAAATATGATTGTTTCCTTTTACAAATTACAATATTTGTTTTTAATAAATTTTAAATATAAATTTTAAATATAAATTTTATTTACTATTTTAAATTTCAATGATATGATTATTTAAAGAATATATATACTTAATAAACTATTATTTAATATTTTACATTTAATGTTAAATTGTTTATCTTTAGATACTTACACATTATAATATAACAAAATAAATTTTACTAACTGACTAATTATGGCACCTTCGATAGGAAATGCAAAAAAATTCGATACTAATGATGTTATTATTAGCAATCAAAACATTAATGAATCTTCAAGTGACTTTTTGTATCATTTTGGTTTAGACAAAAAGGCTGATAATATACCAAGCTATTTCCATGATGTCAAATTTGTATGTTGTGGCGGATCATCTAAGAGAATTGGACACTATGCAAAAATATTTGCTAAAGAAATGGATTATGAGACTCCTACTGATTTATCAAAATCAGATAGATATTGTCTTTATAAAACAGGCAAAGTTCTTTGGGTTAATCATGGAATTGGAGCACCATCTCTTTCTGTAATGCTCAATGAAATTATTAAATTACTTCATTATGCCAATTGTAAAGATGTTTATTTCATAAGATTAGGAACATCAGGAGGTATTGGAGTTGAACCAGGAACTGTAGTAATAAGTTCTGGTGCAATGAATGGTGAACTAAAGCAGGAATTTAATCAATGGATTATGGGGAAAAAAGTTTCTAGACCATGTTTTGTAGATGAAAAATTACGATTTGAACTTATTGAAACTGCAAACTCACTTAACATTCCACAATGTTCTGGAATAACATTATGTGCAGATGATTTTTACGAAGGTCAAGCAAGACTTGATGGTGCATTCTGTGATTATACATCACAAGATAAATTTAAATTTTTAAATGAATTATTAGAAAAAGGAGTAAGAAATTTTGAGATGGAATCAACATGTTTTACTGCTTTAACAGCAAGAGCAAATATCAAAGCTGCTGTTTGTTGTGTTGCATTATTAAATAGATTAAATGGGGACCAAGTTGTCATTGATAAAAATACATATTTAGAATATGAAATGCGACCATTCAAATTAGTAACAACACTTTTAAAAAACAAATTAAAATAATATATAAATTTTAATGTCGATTTAATTACTTGTACATCATCATATGTAAATATAAAATTATCAGTAAAGATTTAAATTTTTAGTCGTAATTAATATATTAAAAACATTTTGTTTCAAAATATTCCAATGTTTTTTTTTAAGTATTTTTAAAAATGTTTTTAATTATTCTAACATTTATCTTTGGAGGTATTTTCTTGTATTATATTGAATGTTATAGAAAAAACATGATTTATATTCCTCTTGGTGAAAATGTAATTCAAACTGCATCCGTAGAAACATCACAAACACTACTGGATAGGACTCAAGTTTCAGATTTTACAAGGTCAATTACTAAGTATTTTGATATTCAACCCAAAGCTTCTATCAATTCAGATTTACAAAAAGAAACAACCAAAAGTTCTAATACAATACCAACTGAAATTTCAACTACCACTTGTTCAACATTGCCTGAATCACAAGGAAGTCGAACAAGTCCAACAACTACCATTACAAATCAGACTACAGAAAGTCATGATAAAACATTAATAAGAAAATTAACACCCACATCAAACAGTGTTATTAAAACAAATGAAAATAATTCGGAATCACCAATAAATGATGGTAAAAAGTCACATAAACAATTCCTTGAATGGACTTCAAATGAAATTATACAATTAGATCCAGCATCCAAAGCTGCAGAAGAGCATAGGTTGAAATTGTTAGAAAAACGACATGAAAAGTTAAAAGATGAAAAAAGAAACTGTTCCGTTAAAAATTAATTCAAAAAGAAAACATATTTAACAAAATTTTACTATATATTTAATATAAAAAGAACTGTAGAACTATAGTATATCGCAAAGTCTGAAGTAATAAATTTAAAGATAAAATGTTAATTCAACAGTTTTATTCAAAGTTATATGAACCTTTATTTGTTTTTCTTTGAGTTAATTCGTTTTCTAATTTATTTTCTTGTGTTTTTATTTCTTTTTTCTTTATATTTTCAAAAATCATTTTTTGAGCCTCCAGTTGATTCATTTTTTGTTGAAAATTAAAGACTAAATTTTGTTCTTTAGCTAAAGAAAAATTTTTAAAATTCTTAAAATCATCTGTTTTTGATAAATTCATTATCATTATCATGTCATAATTTATAAATTTCATATTTTTTAACTTTTTTACTTCATCTTCCCACTCTTCTTTTTTATAATTACCCATTTTTTGATAAATATTCTTATATTTATTAGAAATTATTTCTTTTGTTTCTTCATGCAATTTTTCTTCAATTTTTACAATTTCAGTACAATTTTTTTTTAAATCTGTCATTATCTGTTCCGAAATTACACTGTTAAACCATTGAATTAAATTTGTTATGTCTGAATGTAACTTTTTTAAAAATATCTAAACACTTTCTAGCATTTGCATCATTCAGCACATCTTCAAAAAATATAGTTATTGAATCTAAAGATTCAGAAATCTGTTTTTTTGTAACAAAAGGAAAAGAAATTTTGTCACCGATATAAATTTGACATGATTCTACATTTTGAATTGCTGCTATAAAATTATTTTTAGATTCGGCACATATATAATATCTATCTTTTTCATTATATAAGTCTTCTGTCAATATTTTTTCCCACTTTCTAATGCCAAAAGCTATTTGACATTGAGAGTAAATTACTAAAGTGCGTCCATTTATCCATTTATTTCTTGCTAAATGAAAAGTTCCTTGTTCCAATAATAATTGTTTGAATGATTTTATTAATTCAAAGCAATTCTTACGGTTATATCCATAATTATATTTTAATTTTTTTTGGCCATTTTCATATAATGCAAGTAATCGTAAAATTTGTTCATAAAAACATTCAAGAATTTTAATATTATTGTTATTTTTTTGTTTATTATTTTCTAATTCCTTCTCACTTTTTTGAAGATTTTCTAAAGACAGTTTATATTGAAAACTAGATTCTTTACTTTTTTTATCCCATTCACCTTTTTGTTGAAGTACAGTTTTTACACCATGTTGATAAATATTTTCTAAATAATTCTTTTCGTGTTCACTAAAAGTTTTTAATAAATAGAATTATCTCATTTTACCTTTGTTTGCGAAGTTCTTTTGATGTTGCCTCTATTTGATCAAGAACTTTTTTTATTCCATCACTTTCATATAAAGTTTTATAATATCTCAAAAACAAATTTCCTTTTCTTAAGTAACCAATTTGAACAAAAATTTCCTCAAGATCTAATTTTTTTATGTTATCTTCATTAATATATTTAAGAGAAGTTAGGTTTTGCATTGAATCAATGTGAAAACTAGTAATTTTTTCTTTTTGAAAATCCACAATTAGTTTAGTATAATTTGCAAGTTATTAAACATAAAAATAATCATTATACAGGATAATTTTAAAACACAGTAATTATTGTAACTAAGGAATCACTAGGACAACGCATTCTTTTATTAGGATGAAATTTATTGTTGGTAAATGTTAAAATTAATAATATAATAAATATATTGTTTGTTACATATCTTAAAATTTATAGCAGAAACTTATAATTGATCGAGATATTCCCTTTTCCAGTATCTTCCCTTCACACTCTATATCGCCAAGTATAAATGTTGTTTGTAAAACACTTTCATTAATAAAGGTCCTTTTCGTTAAAGATTGTCCCTCAAAATTGTAAGACGCTTTTGAAACTTTCTCTGCTTCTTTTAAACGTAGTCTTTGTGTTTCATCACCATACATAATCACTATTCTAAATAACTCCTCCATACCTTCACTTGTATAAGAAGATTCTAAAATTTCAAATAACTTTGGAATTCTGTGGGAAACACACACATTGAACTCTTCTGATGGTTCGAGTACAATGTTTGATCCACTCTGAAACTCAACAAATTCATTGACAACATCACATTTACCAGAAGTAGGATCTATCTTAAATGGAATCATCACGGCAAAAGCCTTTCTTGATCCACTATTTTTTATTGTAAAATTAAATTTAGTAATCGTAAAAGATGTCTTCAAGAGATATTCGTCCAAATTAACGTTTGGAACCTTGACTAACATATCTGATGACTTGTCAATGCACACACTAATATTTGTTGTTCCACAAATTCCAGCTATTGGAACTTTTTGTTTCGGTTTGTCAGAAATACCATAGGATCCATAGTAGATATACAATGTATCTTGATATAATCCATATGAATTCGGATTAAATGATATGTACAATATTTTTACTTGATTAGGTTCAAAACTAATATACTCGCCAGCAGATTTCGAGTTATCTTCTAGTGAAAAAATTTCTCCTTTCCCTTTGAATTCTAACTTTCCTTTGATAATGTTTGTCGAGTTATTTTGTAAAGTTAACGGCAATATAGATTGACAATTTAAAGGACAAAATCCAAAATGAAGAAATTTTTCTTTAGTAGAAATATTTCTCATATTACTACTTATAGAAAGTGTGCTTGTTGATGAATGCCGTCTTCTCTTTGTTATGTCACTTGCACTTTCAGCAATTATATTCTTTGCACTATTAACACCATTAACAGCATTTTTTCTTTTTAATAAATTTGACATAAATTCTTGGAAAAGAACTGAATTATCCACTGCAATTGTTGATATATTAGGTACTTCAAAATTGGAAAACAATCTACTTTGTCCAAGATTATTCTCTCCTATGAAATGAAAATTACCACAAATATAAACAAAAACTTACTTATTGGAGTAGAAGTAAAGTAATTAGGGGGATTTGAAGGAGAATCATTTGTAGATTCTGATGGGAACTTCTTCAAACTAACATTATTAAGAACTTGTAATTTATCCTTAATTTCATTACGACCAGCACTTCTTCTTGGAGTTTCTTGATTTGCATTTTGGACTTGAGGAGAACTAAATTCATAGACAGATGGTTCCCAGCTATTTTCTTTCACTTGTCTAGATCTATTAAATCTTGGATCATCTTGAATGATTACATTATCTTGACAAAATTTCTTTTCATCCATTTTTAATTTATCAACAAAAAGGGAACCATTGATGAACTCTTTTGAATCAATCTTATTTTCCTGAGAATCGTCAGAAATGGACAACTTGTGAAATGGTTGATTATTTGTCATCAAATCCCTAACTCTATCACTAGAATTTGATGAAAGTGAATTCTCTTTTGAAGTTAACGGACATTCTTCGGATATTCTAGAAAGATTGTCCGCTCTATTATAATCTAAAAATAGAACAATTAAAAAAAATTTAAAGACAACTGTATACCTTTGTTCTTTAAGCCAGACATTGAAATTGATAACAAAATACTTTTTATTTCAATGGCGCTATCCAGTGAATTTTCCTATCACGAAAAATGATATTAAATGGAGTGATGTCTTTGCAAGAGAATATTTATTTTGCAGAAATAACTATTTTTATTATGAATCCTGAAAAAGAGGACAGACGTATAAAAAAATTATTTAATATTCCTATTGAGTCTCAAAAACCTAACATTGGACCGCTTCCAATGTCTACAGATCTTCGTGCTAAATTACAGAACTTTCTATCAGAGGCAGAAAAAGTTCCAATGCCTGAAAATGCTGAAAATAAAAAATTAATTGAATTTGTGGAAGATGATCAAATTAAAAGTGATTCGAATGATAGTTCCAGTAGTGATGAAAGTGGCTTGAAGGAAGAGGATGACCAGACGCCTTCAAATAATGTTCTAATTAACTTGTATATACCGAAAAAATGCGAAAAGAAGATCTCCCCTGTCGAAGAAATTAATGATGTATAATTTTTTTTATGCAAAAATATTTTTTAAAATATAAATATTTGAATATTTTTTGCGACCGCATACATATAATAAAAAACTAAGCTGATTGTTTAAAACTATAATGATAAAACGTTAATTGATAGTTTAATTTAATTTTGTCAATTTGACTACTATGTTCCAAAAAATCAAAAGTCAAAGAAGATAGATAAAAATGAATTCATTGCAATAAGAGTTCCATGAAATAGTTCACAAGCGTCTTTTAGATGTCAAAATTAATAATGTGAAGAGAACTTTTTATTTAGTAATCCTGCGTTTTTTTTAACACAGCAATTGACACTTCTTTTAATTTGGTCATCACGTTTGTTTTAATACCCAAAGATTTCCTCTATAAATATCAAAGTACTTTTATACATTTCTACCACTTTGTCATGATAGGAATGTAGATTACTTTTTTAATGTGGAAATTTTTGTTCATGTTGTTATAATTTTTTACTTTATATAATAGTTAATAGTAGATTTGCTAATTCATATGTAATTTTTTATAATTAACTTTGAAATATTTTGTAAGGATGTAAAATAAAATTAAAAATAAATATTCATGGAAATTTTTAATGTTACAATATCGTTATTTCATCATCGAAAAATATAAAGGTCACAGATCATAAGTCTTATATCGTTGAGAAATTAAAGTAGTAGCTTTAAATTGAATAATATATATTAGAGTTCACTATTAGTTAGTTAAAAAAAGACTATTATGCTTCTACGTGTTGCTAAATACTAGTATTAATTGCTGGAAATATATAATATTCGTATTTCTTTTATTTAATAGAATATTTTTTATTAAACAAATATTCGCTTAGTGATATAATAGTTTTTATTTTAAGACATAATTGCGCAATGAGTGTTTCGAAACTTCAGGAAGAGTTTATTGAACTTCAGAAAGAAATTGGCAAATTCCAAGAACTTTTGAATTTAGCAATGGATGAGAGCGAAGTTTCTTTAGAAGTTTTGCAACATTCTATTAAATCAAACATATGGGAGCTAAAAGTACGTTTGGATGACATCGCTTTAGCTATTGCACAGGAAAAAAAGAACGCTGAAAAAAAATATGAAGTACATCAGGTCGCTAAAAGTATCTTCAAAATGGTTAGTGAGATGGAAGAAGAGATCAGTAAAGCTCAAGTAATTGAAAGTAGTAAGAATAGTACTTTACAAGAGTTGATTGAGGCGTATGAAATTTTAAAAGAGGTTGAGGAAGAAGGTTTACCAAAACTAGAAGCTGAGTATTCAAAGTTACCAACTGTTGCAAGCGAAGATAGTCTCAGAAACAATGCATTTGAGGAGCAAATAAGACTGGTTGAGAACTTGAAGAATATACAATCCACGATTTTGGATAGAATTGAAGCTATTAATGAATTTAATTGTTTGGTTTCTTCCTTCAAAGACGAGTTTTCTTCAATTTCTAGAAAGTTGGAGGTTTCTCAATTTAATTTTGGTAAAATCAATGATATTAAAACCATGGATCTGAAGAAGTTGTTAAATGTTTTGGAGAATATAAAAGAATTAGCTAACGAAAGAGATATGAATGAATCAGTTTTACTTCAAGAATGTGAGGAAAAGTTAACTGCCATAAAAGAAGCTATTGATTTGAAACTTACTGAAGCTGAGTGGGATATTATTAATACTGTCACTAAGAAGTTAAATAACCCGACAAAGGATGTAGATTTTGAAATCCTTGAGAAAGATATCGCTGTTCTCCCTCAAGAAAGTATTTCATACATTGACTTGAAAAATAAAATAAATAGTGCTAGAGCTAAGTTTAATCTCCAAGAAAAAACAAAAAATGAATTAGAGGTTATTATCAAAACACTTAAGGAGATTAATGCGGCACCAAAAAAGTCTTTGTCTGTTAATGAACATATCATTGCATTTAAACAGAAATTGAATGATCTCACAGAGTATTTAAAGCCGAAAACTGATTCATTTACTCTTACTGGAGATGCCGAAATCGACAAGAACATAAGGAAACAGAAACAACAGGTTGAGGAAGCTATTAAAAATGTAAGAAAACAACTTGAGTTAAAGGAATCTGAGAAAGCAAACACCGATATGGTTATGTCCGTTATTGACCACATAGATGAATTAGTATTAAAGTCTGAGAACAAACAAAATAAAAGCAATTTGATTGATTCAAAAGAAACTTTTTCTCTCCTTAAAGATAAAATTTTAGGCAAGTCACAGGAATTACACGATTTAATGAAGAAGCCATTAAGTGCCAATTTGAAAGAGATCGTTGAAAGAAAAATAAAAATTATTGAAAAAGCTTTGAGAAATACAAATTTAATTTTATGTGATATTGAAAGATGTGAACAAGAAGTAAGCGAATCAGAAGGTAAATTAAGTGAAATTGATGTTTCCGGATGTAAAGCAATATTAAGTGCAAAAGAGTTAATTGAACGATACAGTAAATCTCCACAACCTTTTGATGTTGCTAGCAATGATATCGAACTTATTTCTTCACTTATTGTTGATATCAATGAATATATGAAAGCTATCAGTCAAATTGCCGAGACTTTTAAAAACTATAATCATAATACTTCTTTGTTGGTAGAAAAAATGGAAGAATATAGCAATACTAATAAAAATTTGGAAGAGCTTAAGACTAAAGTTGAAAAGGATATTGACAGAGAGCGTAATTTAATTGAAATGAAAAAACGTTTACAAGAGACTCTCAATCAAATTGCTGAAAAGGCTAGTATTCTGATTAATAAAGTTGATATTTTGGACTTGTAATAATTTTTTCACTTAATGATATTTGTTTGGAAAAATAAAGATACTCCGGAAACTTTACTTTTATTTTTCTACATTCACTTTTTAAGAACTTTTTATCGTTTATATTTAAAATATGTGTCGATTAACTTTTTATCCTATGATTTTTTAGTAGCAATTAATAAGTTTAAAAAATTTGTTCTCTTATTAATTATATATTAACTTAGCTTCTGTTCGATTATTTATAAAATATAAGAGTATTTTAAGATGTAGAATTAGAATTACATTTATTCTAGTTGACTCTGACAAGGAAATATTTATAAATTAGAAAAAAATGTTTAAATATGCCACTCCCAACAATATTTAATAAAGTTTTTAAAAGTTTATTTATTTTGTTTTAGATAAAATAAAGTTTGTTAAAATTAACATAAGTCAACAATTTAAAATACTTTAAAGACTTTTGGAAGTATCCATTTTATGTCACCAGTAAAAGCAATTTCATATCCATCATCGTTTTTCTCTTTCTTTTTCTCATTTACTGAATAATTTTATTTAGAAATAAAGTAGAAAAAGACGCTTTAACTATTCCATTCAATAAATATAAAGATATGAGTATACATTCACCAATTTATATTCCATCTCAACTACGTCCTTTAGGCCCTTTTTGAAGGGACATATATTCTACATATAAAGAAATGAAGACTATTTTCAATATAAAACATATGCTTTTCGAGTAAACTTAAAATATATTGATAGATGGGGTTAATACACATAGCATAAATGCATTTTATATACAAAAAGTAGATTGCTTTTATGGCACTTCTTTGATATTGTTGCTTTAACATGACAATTCTTGTTACTAAATTTCCTGACATTAAATTTTATATTTGACATGATATAAATATAAAAACCAATAACTAAAGAAAGAAGTAGATTTTATATATGTTTATGAAGTGAATAGTCTTATATTAAGGTTGATGTATCTGTGAAAAAAATTAAGAATATATAATTTTATAAAAATGTAACATAATTAATGGTATTTTAAACAAAATCTTAAATTGGCTATAAATTTTTTTTTAATTTATATTTATAATTAATTATTTTTACTAAATATTATTTAATTAAATCATTCTTTATTTTTACAATGAAGTTAATATATTGATATTATTATGCCATCTCTTGCCTTTTCTTTTATCTGTATAAATCTATTGGTTACTATATTTTTTGAAAGATATCCTAAAAAAGCCTTATATTTTTTATATTAATGGAACATTTTTATGATAAAACCATTATAAATGGTCATTTAAATTTTAGAAAGAAATTTTAGAATTTGTTAATGGAAAAAAAATAATAAATTTGACAGTATAAATTATTTACTATTTTTTCCATATATAATCTTTAATTTCTATTATAAATATATTGAAAAAATCTTTTTGATAAGTATATTATCGATGTGTTATTTTATATATAAGTATATGCATTCATTTTACGTATTTTTCGTCCTGCTTTTATCAACTAATAGTTAGATGAAAGGATAAATTTTAATAAATTTGCGGTATTTAAAATTATAATTTTTGTCGTAGTAATAATATTAAATTTCTTATATATTCTTCACCAAATTTTTCATAAACGTCTTTACTATGCATTTTAAAATTTAGAAATTTTTTTCGCTTTCTGATACAAAAGTTGTTCAAATCTTTTTTTACAAAATTTATTTTCTAACCATAAAAAATATAATAATTTTTAACAGAAATTATATTTGCAATTTCTTTGTATTTCAGTTAGATACTTAATTCATTTGAAATGATTTATTTTTTAGATTTTAACTTAATATTCTATATATCTATTGCGATAACTAAAAAGGCTTATTAATAATAATATAAGTAGTGTTGATACAAAATTCTTTATTACAAATATTCCATAAAATTATCCTTTATATTTAATGTAAAATAATTGCAGCTTTTCTATCATTATTAAATATAATGTTAAATTCTCTAGTTATAATGAGTAATTTTTGCTAAAATAAATTTCATAATGGATCATAATTCCTTTTTTTTACTGAAAAGTTCTACTTTCTTTTCTTTGCTATTTTGTTCATTTGTAAAATAATATTTTTTGCAAAAAAAAATTTATAATTTAAAATATTATTCTATTCATTAATAAATTAAGAGTATTTTAGGTTCCATAGATGGATATATTTTATTACTAATACTTTATATATTAAGTGAGATTTCTATTTACTTATTTAGGAACCTTAACAACAAATTAAAACTCATATTTTTATAATTTTGGAAATTAAATTTATAAAACAATTTCTACAATATAACTAAGAAAATTAAAAAAGTTCTATAAAAAAGTAATATCTTAATTCAAGATATTACATATTTAATCTTAAAGTAATAAATTAATTAGAAGAAGAAACTTTTCATTTATTTCAATCTTACAAAATAAAAAGTATACTTAAGTATTCTTCTTAAAACACGACAAAGAGCTTACAAGAAATTCTTTATCATTTTTATCGACAAAATATTTCCACGCAATTATAATATCATTTTAATTCAAGTGTTGTTTTTTGCACCAAACGAAATTTGTGATATTTTCAATAATATAATTACTTAGTAGAAATTTAATAATTTTGAAGCTGAAAAATTTATTACACGATAGTAAATTTAAATATATATAATTAATATTTAAAGAAGAAAAAGAAACGAAAATACTTATTGGTAGAAGAATAATTATTTGTTTAACTATCTATCACTAATATTATATAAATTTGCTAAAATTTTATAAACCAAGATACAGTGAATATAGTCGATAGCAACACAGAGATCTGCAATTAAAGAATAAAGATTAAGCTTATATTTGTCAATTTGACTCATCTTCACCATCTTTTTAAAAATATTTTAGGTGTACCAGTAGTGGGCTTGTTTTGAAAAGACAGTTGGATATCTATATTGACATCAATATCTTTTCGGCTTTTAAAATAAAGAATAGTGCAAATTATTAACAAAATTATATTTCTAATTTAATTATTTAAAAATATTTCCACATTATTGATTCTAAAATCTAAGCTATTTTTGATATAACTATTTATTAGTTATAAGGAAGCCTAAAAAACAACATACATATACTTTTTTAACAGCATCATTTTACAAAATCAATTTATTTTTTTAACAACAAAAATAATATCATTTTTTTGTTATTTCTAATTTTTTTTTAAAAATAAGTTAAAATAGCTGTTATATATTAAAAAGTATAAAGTTACATTCAAATAATCTTTATATATTTTACTATAACATTTTTGGATAAAATCAATCATGTCAAAGTTTAGAAGACAGGGAAGTGTTGATTCTAATTTTAGTCATCATGAAAATGAATTTGACTTAGAATTAAAAAATAGAGAAACAATAAAGAAAAGTGTAGAAGAACAGGCTGCAAATCAATTAGAAAATGCTAAAGTACGTTTTTTCATTTAAATTTATTATTAATATTTTTAGTATAATCCTGTTTTATTTGCCGTTTGCACAAATGTCGAATTTGATGGTTCTATTGATGATGATTCTCCTGTACATGGATGTGCTGTATCTTTTAAACCAAAAGATTTTTTACATATCAAAGAAAAATATAATAATGATTGGTGGATAGGACGTTTAGTTAAAGAAGGTCATGAACTTGGTTTTATACCTACACCATTAAAATTAGAAAATATTAGGCAACAAACTTCAAAAACGGGTGCAAAAGGTTTTAGAAATTCAACATCTGCTTCTAATTTAGGAACAATGGATCCAATGTTACAAAAAACAGGTTCAAGAGGATCAACACCGCCAACTCCAGATGGAGAAGATGAATATGGACCTAAGAAAATTGCTTCTATTGTTACAACACCTCCTGTAGCTAAAGAAAAGAAAAAATTGATGTTTAAAAAACAAGAAAATGTACCACCTTATGATGTTGTACCTACAATGAGACCTGTTGTTTTAGTAGGTCCCTCTTTAAAAGGTTATGAAGTTACTGATATGATGCAAAAAGCTGTTTTTGACTACCTTAAACATCGTTTTGAGGGAAGAATTATTATAACAAGAGTTACAAGTGATATTTCATTGGCTAAACGCTCACTTTTGAATAATCCTACAAAAAGGGCTATAATGGAACGTGCTAATTCAAGGAGTAGCAATTCATTAGCAGAAATTCAAGCCGAAATTGAAAGAATTTTTGAATTGGCAAGATCAATGCAATTAGTTGTATTAGATTGTGATACTATTAATCATCCAACGCAGTTATCAAAAACTTCATTATCTCCAATACATGTTTATATAAAAATATCATCACCTAAAGTACTTCAACGTTTAATAAAATCACGAGGGAAAAGTCAATCGCGAAATATGAATGTTCAAATGGTTGCTGCTGAAAAACTTGCACAATGTCCAACAGAATCATTCGACGTTGTTTTAGATGAAAATCAATTAGAAGATGCGTGTGAACATTTAGCAGATTTTTTAGAAGCTTATTGGAGAGATACTCATCCACCAGTAAGATCTCCACCAAGAATAAAACGAGGTCCTATGGCAAATCGTGGACCATCAACATTATATACACCAGCACAAATGCTCCAAGGAATATCTCATATGACATCCTCAACATCTGGATCTAATAATAGAAATATAAATAATAATACTGTTTTGAGTATTAACAATTCTAATAATAATAATACAATTTTACCTAATAGGGTTCCTCAATTACCAATACAAAATTCTTCATTATTAGGAATGAATAATCCACAAACATCTCAAATGTACAATCAAAATATAAATATTAATAATGGTGTAAATTTTAATGTTCCATTAAATAATCCTACCAAACAAATGTCATTCGGGAATCACAATCAAAATAATATGTCAGCAGAGTTGAACCAAAATCCATATGATGATTTTGATCATGATTCTTATGGAGATAATATGTCGGGTATACAAAGAAGAAACGTTCCATCAAGTATTGGAGGTAATCAACAAATGGGAGTGCCAACAGGAAATATGATGCCAAGAACTATGCCAAATACACCTGGTATGTACTAGTAGAACACTTAATAATCATTAAAAAGGTAGTCAATTTAATCACATGTTTGACAAAGTTATACATTTATTTTCATTTTATTAATATATATACAAAAATGATTTGTAATTTCGTTTATCAATAAAAATATTTATCTAATGTTTTAAAAAATATTAATTTATTTAATAGTATGTTAATTTTTATAAAACTTCGAAAAACGTAATAAGTTTTTTTTGATAAGCTTTTAAATATTTAGTCATGAAAAATTATATATTTTCAAAAAAATACTATTTATGGTAAATAAAAAATATATAATGTTTTTTGAAATTCTGCATTTCAATTATGCATTGATATTATTTTCCGTTCACTGAATATTATTATTGTCAGTACCATTTACGTAACTTTCTCCTTTAAAATTAAGTTGATGAAAATGTAGGTAACCATTATAAGATGATTCATCATACAGTACATTATGTATTATATTGCATTCAATATCATTTAATGCTGGTGATAAACATTTTTACTTAAACAAGCAATTTTTAAATGATAGAGTTGCTGATTGTTAAAATTATATTTTTCCACTTCTTTTAATTTACGAAACTATTATTCTGTGGAAATATTGCATTGTTACGTAGATTGGGAGTTGAAATGGTACTTTTTATATTATTTCATTTGGTAAATTGATAACTCAAATTTTATTTTCAGATTGAAGTTTTTAATTAAAGTGGGTTTGAAGAACTTACGTAATTTTTTTTTTAAATTCTGAATACTGTTTAACAATAATGAAAAAGATTCTTTTCATGGAGAATATATTATTTTTGATTTTTTGTTAATTTTTCAAAATCTTGATCTATCTTTAATTGCTTTTATAAATAATGAAAATCGCTATTAAAATCGACAAATTTTTTGTATTTGATTAAATGATCTTGTGAAAAATTTCTATTCCTTTGTAATTTAAATGATTTTCTTTAAAGATTAGTTAGTTGTTTTTGATAACATTCAATACCCCAAAAAAGGTAACTTTTATTCAATTCTTTATATTCAACTTTTGAAATAAATCCATAATAAATATTTCTATTCATCAAATGACTTCGAGTAATAGATGTCTGAGAAAGAGTATAAAAAAAACTACTATTGTTTTTCTTTATGAAAGAGCAATGTTTGTATTGAATTATTGTTTAACTGATTACAATTTATGCAGTAGAATAATCCTTCTTTTTTACTAAATTCATTGTTAAAATGTGTTTGAATTACATTTTTAAGTTAAATATTAACTTTTTGCATAGACAGTTAAAAAATAATTGGTTTTGTAAATTGGTAATACAATTGATAATTGTTTGAGAGCAATGATGCTATAAAATTAACTTTAAAAATATATCATTATTATATCTTGTGTTTTATTCTACTTGAAATTAAGACAAATGTTGTTAATGAAATTTCAACGTATATTGATATATGAATTGATAAGTTGTATACTTAGTAGTTGTATTGATAATGATAAGTTTCTCGATGTCTTCATGAAAAATATCGATGAACTTAGTAAAAATATGACATTAAAAGGTTGTAAATTGCCATTGTTATTCATTATAAGCAAATATTTTAATAAAACTAGAAAAAATTAAATAAAAATTAATTTAAGAAAAACATAAGATTTTTCTTTATATTTAAAATAAAAAGTCATTGATTTATTCGATAAAAATATGTATATGATTTAATATACAAAGGATACTAACTTCTTAAAAAAAGTAGTTTATCTCTTATACAATATAAAATAAATCTACATTCATTAACATTGCATTGTTTAATGTTTCGATGATATCTAAACTGTAAACATAATTTTTCTTTAAGGAAATATGAAGCCTTTTTTACGTATTATACACTACAGATGCATTAAAAGTTAAATTTAAAGTACAAATAATGTTTATTTTAATTATCATTTATAATATACAATGTAAAATTTAGTTCATAACACATATTTAAAGTATATAGCTGTCAGAAATTGAAAAATTATGTTTTGATATAATACTCATCAATTGTTTTGTTCATTTTCTATACCATCAATTAACATATCTATGAGTTCATTTAATTGCTTTATTAGTTTGAGTCTATCCATTTTACCGACTTTAGGTATATCTGTCTGAATTTGAGAAATTAGAGCATTAATTTCATTTATATCACCGGAATTTTGAACTCTATGAATGGCATCAGCATATTTTTGTGTAACAAGTGAATCAGATGAAAACTCTTTTGTTGTAGAATTATCATCCATTGAACTATTTGAATTTGTTGTTTTTGTTGTATAAATTTCATCATGATTTGAGGTTGTAACTGAATCTGCTAATGAAAATGTAGTGCCTTCTTCTGGATAATGAGAACTTGTAGAATAAGGAAAAGTACTTGATTCAATTGATAAAATTGTTGTTTTATCCAATAATTCGGTACTATTAAAATTTTTTGTAGATGGCTCAGTGGTACTCTCAATAGGGTAATGAGGGGTTGTGTTATATACGAACATAGTAGTTTCTGAATTAATATCATCATTGAAAGATTCAAGCTCGGGATTTTTTGTCATTAAATCATGTAATGTTGTTTCAAGTTCATAATGTGGAGTTGTAGAGTATTGAAATCCTGTTGAATTATAATGTGTTTCATTTGATAATATATTTTCAATTGGTGCCACTGTCGAAGTTGTTAATTCATTATCATTTAAATAGTTAGTTGTTTGAGGAAACTCCGCTGTTTGGTTGTTTGTAATTTGTTGACTATATGACTCATTAATATTTGGGTCTACAGTTGTTTGTTCAAAATAATGTTGGCTAGTATTATAAACAAAAGCATTTGGATAAAGTGTTGTTGATTCATAAGATTGCGTTGTAGTTGACTTAATTAAGATTGTCTCTTCTGTGTAATGTGGTGTTGTATTATAATAGAAAGTTTGCGTTTCTATTGTCTCTTTTTTAGTGAAAGGTGGAATTGTTGTTTCCGAATTATTATCATTAACAGTAACACCGCTTACTACTGTTCTATTGCTAGAGTCATCTTGTAATTTAATTTCGGGTAAACTAGCCATTTCTTGTAAAACTACATTTGCTATTTCTTTACCTATAGAAACAGCACCATTTGGAGAACCCATTGATTTTAGAGATAATTCAGGTGATGCAAAATGTATTCTTTTTAAAAAATAATTCGTTGTCAGTTGAGACATGTTCTTAATTCCATCAACAGGTATAACGCCAACAAGTCCATTTAAATATTGTTGTTTAGTCCATTGGATATCTTTAATATCAATTAATTCATCGGTTTGATTTCCAAGATTTTGATTTATAATTTTGATGTAAGCCTGAAGTCTTTCTTCTTCATTTAATTCAAAAGCAAAGTGTGCTATTCCATACAACAATCCAAGATTGTTTTCAACTTGACAATTATTATCTTCACTAATATCGAATGTTGTCATCCAGTACAATGAATTAGAGCCTGTTTGGTCAGAAAAAATTATTTGACCACTATGTTTATTGTTACGCCAAAATGGGGATGTATATGATGCAACAAAATAATAAGCATCACCATATGACGTATAGTTGGATAAAAAGTCATGTTCTGATTTATTTAATTGAGGTTCAAAATTAATTTTTGATATTGCATGTGGTGATATAGCTACAATAACTTCCTGGGCCAAATAATTTTGTCCATTTGAAGTGGTAATAGAAACTTGGGAACCAGGTAAACTATTATTATTTACTACTACACCATTATCATTAAGTATGGAGACACTTGAAACTTCTTGATTATAGTTGATTAAAGTATACTTTGTTAATTCATTTATAAGTGATTGTAATGAATTTTTCATTATCATGCTTTTTCCGTGACCTTGATTACTTAACATTGTTTGAATATCTTCATTTTCACTAGCAAGTGTAAGTAATAATTGTAGTGCAGATATTGAATTAGCAGGAGCATCATAAAAAGTTTGCAAAAATCTAAATACACTATCTTTTGTTGATTCCAAAAGTTGTTTTGAATTGATGAATTTTTCACAGCTTTGAGAAGAAAGTTCATCAAAAATTTTTGGTGATGATAAATCTGATATTGACTTTCCACCTCCAGGCAAACTATTCCAATCTGATTGCCTATAGTAAGTAATAACATTAAATAAGTTAAATTGTAGTTTTAACATTATTTTATTTTTTTAGACAATTTATGTTGACATAAAAAACTTTTACATTTATTTTATTACCAATATACTTTAAAATTTATATAACTATTTTTTTGTACTATCAACTTTCTAGTTTTAAAATACATTAAGTATTTTTTAAACTTACCGTTTAAATCTGAAATTGTTGGTATTATTATTGTTAACAAATATTACTTTCTCACCACAGGAGTTAGCTTGTGAATAAAGGTCGAGGTTAAACTCTTTTGCTAATTCAATAATCTCATTGTGTGATGGTGAAATCCATATTGCTCCAATATCAACCATTTGCTTCCTTGAGGAGTCTTCTTTTGTAATTGAAAGTGGTTGTCCACGAATTCGTCCTCCAGGGATATTTGAAGCTTCTAAAACTAGAACTGATGTGGAGGGATTTTTTAACGTTATTTCTCTAGCTGCAGTTAAACCTGTAAGCCCAGATCCAATAATTACGACATCATAACTCTAAAATTATTAATGAAAAAAATAAGTAAAGTTAATAGTAATTACCAGAACATTAGTTGAATTTCCAAAAACTGGTGAAAATAATATTAATATTATTTGGATTTGTAAAATAAAAAGGTATTTTAATTTTTCCATCACTCTAATAGTTAAAGTATTTCTAGTATAAATATCTTTAAAAAAATGTATATTGGGATTAGATTCCTAAAATTTACGTAATTTCCCTCTTTTATACTTCAAAATTTATTTATAATTTACCTTGAAAAAGGCGTGTCAAAAAAGTTTACAAAATGACAAATTGAATAAAAATTAAAAAATCTTGATAGAAATTGCGTAATATACAAACTGCATTATTATTAATAAAGTAAAAAGTTTATGAGGAAAATGCTCAATTTTGTACGAATTGCAACCATAGTTTTCTACCAACAAAAAAAGATGATGTATGTGGGCTGATATGAAAAGAAGAAATCATTTGTAAGACAATTATTTAAAGATAAGTTGGTTAAACATGTATTAAGTTGGTTATTCATTATTCAATGTATTAGAACTTTATATAATTAATATATGTGAATAGTAAATGCATGTTTACTTGTTTAATACTTTAGACACATAATTTTTTAATAAAAAAGTAGATTGAAAAGTACTGTATGATTTTTGCATTAACAATGTTTTTTATATCTTTAAATTTGGATAAAAATTTTTATTTTTACATAATTTATAAAAAGTAACTCTAGTTTGCATAAGATATTACCATTATGATTTGTTTAAGATACCAATACTATTATAAAAATTATAAAATGTTTTCATAAATTTTATTTTCAATATTTATTTTTAACACCTACTTAAATATGACAATTTTGACAGGTTTTAGGAACAAGTAAAACGGAGCAACTCTGTGCTTGGAAGAAATAATTGTAACCTTTTGACAACTATTTATTTTATGATTAATATTTTTATGATTAATTAAGTTCATAATATTTTTTTATTAAATAATTAGATTTATATTGAAATATTTTTTAAAACCAATTGATAAAAACAATTAATATTTCAAGACGTTTAATTAAACATTTAAAGTTTACAAAGCTTCTGTGCTAATTTTGTGAATCATTTAATCTGTTTTACAAATTTAAAAGAAGATTTACTACGTAAATCACTAAATTCTTAATGTTATATGCCAAATTAAAAATGTTTCTGACTTTTAATTATAAAATTATCCAAAATTTCAATTGAATATATCTCAATATTGTACAACCTATCATTATTTATCAAACAAAAACTCGAATTCCTCACATGAAATATTTTTACAATTCATTATAATGACTCAATCAAATGAATGTTAACTTTATAAGACAAATTGATATAATCTCAATCATAGATATAGAATGTTATACTAAATAAAATGAAGGATTTTATAATCATATAAAAAATTAAAATTATTTTAGCATATAAAACAGAAAGAAAATTATATAGATTCTCAAAATTTTTATCGCCAGATTTAAAAAATTTAATATAATAATCTAAATTACTTTGAAAGAAAATTGATAACAATAAAAAAATTATTTTGTCATAAAGTATTAAGTAGACTTTGCAGTTCCTAAAAAAAGTTGTGTTATTAATGTAATTCTTATTTTTTGTAGAAATCAAATTAAAAAAAATAATATTTAAAATGACTATGGGGATTTAATGAAGATTTATTTTAAAATAAGTAAATAATCAACACTATTATATAGAGATTTGTGCTAAAATTAAATAACTTTTTCTAAAGTTTATTATCTATAATTATTTTTGTTAATGTTAATAATAACAAATCTATTTGAACTATTTTCCATTTAATGTATCTTTTTTATGTACAAGAAAAATTTTAAAAAATTTGATTATAAATTTTGTAAAATTAAAGAAAAATGCCATTGTTATTTTATTTGGCATTGGATATCTATTAATTAAACAGATTAATAATAACTGATATTGTATGTTTTTTTTACTTAATAATTGATTTTTTTAATATGTATAATAAATTCTTTCTTCTTATGAATCCAGTATTTTATATTCATTATATGTGGTAAAATATAAGTATCCCTACTTTTTTAAATAATTTTAAATGTGATATATATAATTGTTTTTAATACTTAATTTTAAGAACATTTTTAGCAATTACTACATCATATTTCTTCTAACAATATTTGAGATAAATCGGCAATTACTTAATAACTATTAACATGTCAACCACAAATCATATCTTCAAAGAGTCATCAATTTGTCTTTCATAAAGTATTTTTCAATTTCTCTTTTACCTATAATTTGTTAAACGCAAAATTTTCTGATAAATATATAATTTTTATATATTTTTAAAATAATCTTGTTAAAATGTCATAAATTAGATATAAATGTTAATTTTTATTAACTTTGTTTTTTCCATTGGAAAACTTATTTTATTACAATTAATTATTCGAATAATATTCTTAATGATATAGTAAATATAAAATGTGAGTACTGTTAACAATGTGATTGATAGCCGAAAGAGTACTTTTTAAATTCTTCACACATTTTTTATTACAAATGTTGAATAAATGTGAAAACATAAATTCACTTTACCTTAGTTATCTCCAACAGTTTAATTTGTTATTAGTTTAAAAATTTTATAAACCACCGCTTTGATCAACCACTGCCAGAGTTTACATTAACTGTATACTCAAACTGCACGAAGTAAGTTACGTGAAAAGTACTATATCAAAATTTTTAAATGAACGAATATAACTTTTGACTATTATAAATACCGGAAACTTTAAGAGTCTCTATTTGAGGAATTGCCGAAATGTTGAATTGAGAGGTGAACTTAATTACAGCATGAAACTATAAAATCTTTGATAATATAGAGAAAATAGCACAAAAATTCTTTAATCTTCTTAAATTTAATGCCATTACCTATATTTGTTTTAGCTATTTCTTTATTATACAAAAATGTTACGGGTCACATTCAATTCATTTATCTTTTCCATATATAATTTTAAACGCCTATTTGTAACAAATTAAAATCTTCCTAATCTTTCAATACAACATTATATTCTTTAATCTTTATTGTCAATATCAATATAAACATACTATAATTCTTCTATCAAACAATAAATTTTCCTTTTTCAAAACAATAAAAAATTTCATTAATGTTTGGTTCTCATATAAATATCTAAACATATGTCCACAATTGCTTTTATCTTTCTTCATAGTTTTTATCAACATTTATTCGTTACTTAATTGTCTTTTCTCAGGATATATGCTTTTTTAATTCATACTAGTAAATATTTTAGGTAATATTTTTTATTATTAAAAACGTAAAAAAAAGTATTTTTGAAAGACACTAATTATTTGACATACATATTTATTTTACCATAACTTATTAATAAATATAATTTATATCTATATGTATTTAATTATCACGTTCTTATTAAAAATTTTGTAATAATAAGTACATTAAAAGTCCTTCAAAAAACAATATTACTTCATTCTTTTAACACTTCCTAAGTAAATGTAGTCAATTGTTTTGATTAATTGTTGAAACACTTATTAACCTTGCAACCAATTTATAACTGAATTCTATTGTTATACAATAATATTCTCATTCATTGTATTTGCATGGGATGATCGGGTAATGAATAGATAATGAAAATTATAACAATCTATTTTAATATATTTATTTACTTTTCTTGAATACTTTATTATGTGTGAACAGCTTATAAATGTTTTGTTAAGGGCATTTGATTATGCTTATTATAGTTGTAAATAGGATTATTTATAGATAAAATCAAAAAGATTACTTCTTATACAGATGATTGTTTTATGGTAATATTGAATCATGAAACTTTACAACTTTTAAATTATACTCTCATAGAAATTTTTTAATAGATCGTAAATTATTTTTATTAATAAAATTTTTTAATCATAGTCCAAAGTATAATATTACATTATTTATTTTAACTATATTTCATATAAAATTAATAGTTATTTTTAAATAAAAATCTTCTATAAGAACATAAAATTCTTTTACTCCTAGATATTAAATATAATCCACATAAATTTAGGCATTTATTAACTATGTACATTGACCATTTTTATTTGAATAAAGTAAGATATAAACTCCTCCTATTTAGAATTTCATTTTGATGTTGCTTTATATTTATATGATTGTGGAAACTATTCTGTCTACTATTATTATTTTAAAAGATTAATGATATATTAAACTGTTTTTGTTATCATTAATAACTTTACAATAAAAATAACAACTTTTGTTGTATTATTTATTTAAGAGCCAACACATTTAATTTAATTATGATATTAAACTACAGTGGTTGTTTGATGATGAACATTTGTTATTTTATTGATATAAACTTTTTAAGAATAAACTTATATTTCTAAAAGTATATATTTTTTATACACTATAATTATTAAATATTTTAGAATATAGAAAGATTTAAAAATATATTAATAATAAAAAATTTTATATTTCTATATAATTTTATTTCTAAATTATGAAAATTATTATTTCTATATTTTTAATTTTTTCTCAAGTTTATTGTATTCAACTGGATTCAGCAGACTTAATATCAGCGAAATGTCAATCAAAATGTTACAGAAATTTTGAATTAAGATATATTGTAAGTCTTTAAAAGGATTTTTGCCATCAATCATTTGGAGTATATAAGAAAATAAGGTATCATATATGATGTAATTGTTATTCTTTTTCTTTTTTCCGCTAACACTTTAATTTTATAAGGTTACGTAAGTTAAGATGGATTATGGTAATTAGTTTTTTGTTTGAAATCATTTATATTTTATTGTTACCTTTTATGTTCAATATAATGTAGAATATATAAGATTGCAATTTGTATAAAAGTAGTATTTCTTTTAATATCACAATTTTAATCCATAGATAAAAGACCTTCTAAGAAGAGTATACTTGTTATACAGGTGTGATGATTATGGAAATTAATATCTTTAGTATGGCAAAAAGCATCTTATGTAGAAATTTTATCTTTCCACTATAAAATGCAATATTATATAATTTTAAACTATTGAGATTTGAGGTAAAAACGATGAGACTCTAGGGATTATATAGTATTATTTTTATTAAATACACAAAGTAAAATTATTGTCATTGAATGATTTCAATTTTAAGTATTTTCAAATTGATACAATAAGTGATATTTGAGGTTGTTGAATATGTCATATTTTATTTAACTCAAATAGATTCGCTCTAATTGATTGATATGAGGAATCGAATAAATAAATAGTACCAATTTTTTTATAGTAAAAACATATGGAATACTTAAGTTAGTTTTAATTCTTATCACATTTCCAAAACAGTTCATTAAATTTCAATATGTCTTTTAAAAAACACTTGAACATGACACTTTTAGATAATCTATCTTTGGTAAACTTTGACAAATCTTCTTCCATATGTTATTTAAGGTTAATTTTATCTAATTAATTTTGTATAGTATCATTTCTTTGAATTATTTAAAGGAATAAGACAATAAAGTTAGAATAATTTTTCAATGTATTACAATTAATTATGTCTATTTTAATTAGTCAATCTTCATGATGTCAGCAGGAGTTCGTGAAATTTTTACGAAGAATATCTTTTGACAATAGTGTTTTTATGTAGAAGTATAATATAATGGCATATTTGTAGACATTACCGACATAAGCTTTACCTCATACCGTCATAGAATAAATAAATTGCCATCTATTGACCTTTTATTAATTGTATTTATATCCCGACAATCATTTATAATCTTCAAAATTTTGTCACAATTAAGAATGAGCTTAAATATACTTTTCGGGAAGGTTAACAAGTAAGAAAGATTAAGATATCATTAATTGTCAATAATTAAAAAGAATAGACTTTTTTGTTAAGGTCAATATAATAGCATTTCTTTGATAAAGAAATATTCAATTTAATGAAAAAGAATTATTATTGTTTTTCTTAGGTATAATTTAAATCTATAGTTTTTATTTAATTACATGTTTAAAAAACAAATAACAAATGCCTTATTAACTGTTAACTAATAATATCTTATAGTAATAATTTACATACTATTTTTATTAATTCATCTCTACAATAATAATTTAAAAACAACAAAACATCTGTATATTTAAAAATAATTTCTTTTTTGTTGCATAATTCTATAAAGATATATTATAAATTTATATTTAATAGCAAGCTTTTAAGTTTACATTTACTTTTATGAAGTCTTTATTTATTTTTGTATTGAAATTATATAAATTAAAAAACACTAATAGAGAATATGTATAAAACATGAAAATAATTACAATTGAACTTTCATTTTTATTCATAATAAAAGTTGTCATTAAAGAATATCTTGATAATAAAACTTTAAAACAATATGTTTCCACTTGATGTACTTGATAAAGGCACACTACTTAATGAAATCTTAAGAACCATGATTTATAAACTATTGTATATGAATAATTATTATCGTAAGATAGATTATTATTTATACTTTTGAGTTTACATTATTAACAAATATATTAGGGTGAACTTTTTATTTATTACTTCAATTTTAAATTACACAATGAGATATACTTTTAGTTGAATAATAGTAAAGGTTGAGAAAAAAGGTAAAGGAATTGTTGCATCATAATGGATAACTAAAATCTATACAATTTACAATGCTTAACATGTTATTTATTATTTATTTATAGAATGACAATTTGATGAAAAAAAAGTTAAAACATAATATAGGAAATGAATGTAAAGAAGATTTTAAATGCAATAGTGTAAGTTTTATTTGTTTTTAAAATATCCAGTCAGTCTGGAATCAAAAAAATTTTGTTTGTAAAGGTCAAAATATTTTTCTCCATAAATTCATTATACATTGTCAAAATAAAATTAAAAAATTTTATTGACAATTAAAAGCACAGTATCGTTAATTAAATTTCACACTTAATAACGAATTATTTAAAATTTAATTTAACATCGTGTTGTTAATAATCGTTCTTTTCCGGTTGATACAATGTACTTTAAATCATCTTTCATAAATGTACTATTTCAATGTATTTCTTATAAATATAATTTATGGATAAAATAAAGTGAAGTATGAAATTGTGATTTAAGTGATAAAGGCCTAAAATAAAGAATTAAAAGTTGTTAATCAAAATTACCATAAACAAAATAATAATACTAATAATAATTTATTATACTCAGTAATAATTATTTTATTTTACATTTATTTCCATAACATTGCTTGTCTAAAATTTATTAAATATTATTAAGAAATAAAATTAAAATTAATAATAATAAATAAAATAGTAATGTAATCACTCATTTATAGTGTATTTTACCCTGTAAAGAAACATTCGAAGACGAAAATAATTGTTTTTTAAAAATGTGTAATAATGTTGGAGAACAAGGAGAATGTTATGAAAGTTGCCAGTTTATTTATAATTCAACGTTAACAAAAAGTGGTACTTGCAATAATGATAAAAAAATAAAGCATTTAATAGTAAATGAATGTTCAGCAGCCTGTTCTAGTGATGGCGATTGTCCAGATATACAAAAATGTTGTACGGTTGGATGTAGTAGAATATGTAAAAAGCCAAAAATAAAAGATTCACGATTGTTACCTATTCCCGAAAGCATTTCCATACAAGAAAGAAAAAGAAAACGAAGTGCTGTTATTAGATGGGTAATGAAAAAGTTAACACCTGCTCATGTTAATTCTAATGCTAATATATATGTTATTCAATGGAGATGGGGAATACAAAATGACATCGAGAAGATGATTCCATGGCAAACAATCACAATGAAAACAAAAAACTACGCAATTATAAAACATGTCCTTTTACCAGGAAGGTATTATGTATTTAGAATTGCTGCAGTTAATGAATATGGAACGTCTGGTTTTAGTAATACATCAAATATATTTAAATTATCAAAAGAAGCAAAAGCTCCTAGTGAACCATTAAATGTAACAAGTCACGTTTTAGGATATAATAGTTACGTAAATGAATGGAGTTATAAAATTCAATGGTTACCACCATATTCCGATCTACCAATTAAAGAGTATCACTTAAGTTATTGGGAAAGCGATAAAAATACAGCTGATTTATTAAACTCAAAATACATAAATATTCAGAGTAAAAGATCTATTGGTGTACATGTTTTGGATGAAGAAGATGAAAATTATGGTGAAATTAACAAAAAATTTTTAATATTACCAAGTTATTCAACTAAAACTGATATCAACGGATTGAAAAATGGTAGAAATTATATTGTGGAAATTTATTCTACAGCTGAAAGTAGTGATGGTATATTAAAAGGTGATCCATCCTTTATTGTCATAACAACTAAAAATGAATCACTATCAGAAGATGATAAGGTTGTTGAAAATCATAATAATGAAGTTTTTACATATAATCCTTACCATAAACCAATTAATCATAAACAAGTAAATTTTAAAGCAGCAATAACCACTCCATACTTTAAATTTGGTTCACTACATACTTCAGTTTCATGGGAAAATCACAAAATGTGTTCTCCAACAAAAAGAACTTTTAATGTAAAAATATATAGTAAGACATGCAAAAGTGACGTTATATTAACAACAACAAATGATTGTGCTCTTTCATTTGGAGAATTACAGTTTGATTGTGAATATGAAATAGAGGTAAAAGAAAATGAAACTGGTATCCATTTATTCACAAATACTTTCTATACATATTCATGTATTGATACTCAAGGAATGAATGAAGAAACATGCCAATCATATAAAAAAAGCGGAATTATGTGTTTACAAGTAGCTCCAACAATCATATCATGCTCGTGGACTGAGCAAACAATGAGAATGCCAACAGAAACACTAATTGGTTATAGAATTAATTTAAGTTCTAGAAATTCACCAAGCAATTTAACAATATTACCACCAAATCAAAAAAATGTTATTTTTAAAGATTTATTACTAAATACTGATTATTTACTAAGAATACAAGCTGTGACAAATCAAGGAATAGGAGATCAATTTGAAACAATATTCAGAACATCAGAAGACATATCTAAAAGTGAATGGAAGAATATTCCTTCCACTTTAGAGTTACCATTAGAGTCTAGTTTTTCAAAAAATTTGTTTTGCCCATTGACAATTATAATTACAACAGTTTTTGGGATCATTAGCTTTTTTTAAATAATCTTGGTGATTTTTTTACTTGTTATAATTGTATATAATATTAGCTGTATAATAAAATTCTTTACAATAAATACTATTTATTACTAATTTTCAAATAATAATATTTGTAGTATAAACAATTTATATTTCTACTAAACAACATACCACTCATATAAACACATTTTTGCATACCAAGTAGAACTTTATTTTTCTGCTACAATATTATAATGTACTTTTCTAAACAAATTAAATAACTATTATTAAGAATATGAGAAAGATATCTTAAGGTTAAACAAATTGTTTAATAAAAAAAGCAAAAAAAAACAATAGTAGAGATTATATTTTTGAACAGTTTTAAAATTAAATACAATTATTATTAAATCATTCTCAATAAATTTACAAACGACTGCCGGGTAAAAATTTAAACGATCCTTCTGTTAATAACTGTAAATATCATTTCAATAAAATTTTTTAAAGTTGGTTAAATTGAATAAATAACTATTTCATGATAAGAATATCTTTATTCTTTTAAATTGACAGAAAAGATTATAAAATAAATGTTATTTGGTTGGTTACTTTATTCATTTAAATAATTATAATTCACTATGTGAAATGATTTTGTAAATATGAAGCGATTTTTATTGAGGAAATAAGCTCGTGATATTCCGTGGTAAGTTATAATAAAGTGTCGATTTTTATATAACATGAACCTATTTCATCAAAGTATCATTTTATTTATTACAACATGAATTTGTTTTTTGTTGAGGAGCATCATCAGCAACATTAATTCCACCTGTTCCTCTACCTGATGGTCCACCACCTCCTTCATTTTTGGGTAACTTTTTAGCAATCGCTAAAAAGATATCATTAACGTTTTGAGCTGTTTTAGCAGATGTTTCTAGAAATAAAAGACCGTTATCATCAGCATAAGCTTTAGCTTCATCATAATCAACAAGACGTTTTCCGGCTAAATCTGCCTTGTTTCCAGCTAATGCAATAACAATTTCTGGAGCAGCTTGTCTTTGAAGTTCTTTAACCCAATTTTTAGCTTTTGTGAATGACTCTGGACTAGTTATATCGTAAACAACAATTGCAGCCTGAGCTCCTCTATAATACATTGGTGCAAGTGAATGGTACCTTTCCTGTCCTGCTGTATCCCAAATTTCAAATTTTACTGTTGTATCATCAAGACTTATAGTTTGCGTTAAAAATGCCGCACCAATAGTTGATTCCTGATATTCATGAAATTGACCTTTGACAAATCTTAAAACCAATGAACTCTTTCCTTAAATTAATTTATTAATAAAATGTAAAGCTATTTATATTTTATGTAAAATAAACAAAAATAAACACACCTACTGCTGATTCACCTAATAAAACTAATTTAAATTGACAATTTTTTGTTGGTCCAGTAGCACCACTTGTTCTTCCGGCGTTTCTATTAGCCATAATTATATATCTACAATAGAAAAAAAATGATTGTAAATGTTTTAAAATATTATCAATTGTATGAGAGCGCATAGAATTATGTTCAGTCGATAAAAGGGATAGAGTTTGACAGTAGTGATAAGTAGGGACATGATCATTCTTCCAATTACTCATTTCAAAAAAATTTCCGTAAATTAGACATACATCTAAAAAAAACATACCTTCTGCCAAAGAAACTTAGGTGATTTGAAAAGACAACAAAATGGTAATCTTTTTGTTTGTCACAATCATAATATTGTTCTATAGATATCCCTTCACCAACTGTCTTGTGAATATAGTAAACAGAAAGTCGTAGTAAGAGGAGATAGAAATTTATTTGTTTGTGTTAACATTAAACTGATATTGATGAGTCATTTGAGAAGAAATTGTAATTTCTACTACTAGAAATATATGTACTTCATCTTGATATCACTTTATGAACTGTAAAAACTTAATTCTATCTAAAATTAATACTAAAGAAGTAAAAATCCATGGTATATTGGTTTTACAATTGTTTGTATCATATTTGGTCGGAAGTTTTTATTTTTTATAATTGTAAATTATAGTTAATTCGAGAAAGCATAAATAACATAAAATAAAGGTATTTTATTTCACTTTTGTCTCTGTTTAGTTGAATTAAACAAAATTTAAATAGCGTCAGAATTTTATTTATATTAATTACAATATAGAATTAAAATGAATTGTTAATATAAATAGTTCTAAAAGTTAGCGGTAATATATTGACTACAATCATAGCATTTTCTGTAGAAAATTCTATCAGAAAATAAAATGAATAGAAGAAGTAAACCAAATGGAAAAGCTACAATATTTACAAAAATTAAAATAATAATAATCCAAAATCTAGTCTTTCTATACATTACTCCTGTTCCACAACAGGGGCAGCGAAATTTCCTAGCCCATTTTGGAATAGAAAGTTGTTGACCACCTTCCCCAGATGAACCACTATAAGCTTGATTTGAGTTTTGGTTATTTATAACAATATTTGGTGCTAAAATATGAAAGTGAAATTTAAATAATTTTTAATTATACCTTGTTGTGGTTGAACAGCTACCGGAAACTGTTGTGGTAACATTAAAGTAGATTGAATTGGTGTTTGTTGAAAATGGTTAGATATCATTGTGGTTATTTTAACAGCAAAATTGTTATAAAAATTTTAGTTTAAAACTTTTTTGTATAAAAAAAACAATGACATAATAAAGTGTTCTATAAGGAAAAGTAATTTTTATCCAAATCATTTTTTTGTTAAAAATTTTATGTACTAACTTTAGCATGTATCAGTTTACTATATTCTAGTAAAATTAAATTGTTAGTAAAAATATTTTATTGCTAATAATTGTTTTTAAATTTCTTGACAAATTAGAAGTTTTATCTGATTAATTGAGATATGTAAGGACAAAATTGTTTTTTAATTTCGATCTTGGAATCATAATTTATGAAAAAATTTGTTTAATATTTAGCCAATCAATAATAAAAACATATTTCATTTATTAAATACTTTTAAAAATAATAACATTTGATTAATTTGGAAAAATTAATTAAAAATACTAAAAAATCCACAGTAAATTCTTGACAAAAGAAAATTATTAATTTATTTGGTATAAATTTTTAATGTAATGTACTTAATTTATGCTAAAATTTATGAACAATATAAATCTACCACAATCATAAGTACCCATTTATTTTTTTGGAAATAACTTTAACTTTATTAAAAGTAAGTGAAATAGTTTGTGCAAAACACATTTATGTAGCTTTTTTAGAAATAAAAATATACTATTAAAATATTAATAAAATGCTATTTTCTCAAAGATTAAAGCATGTAACATAATTACAATTTCCAAGTTTATAAGAATTAAAATCCTGTTAACCTTACCATAACTTTAACTTCACATGTAGTATGTTCGGATTCAAATGTACAACGATAGATAAGTAAAAAAATGATAATTTTAAAAATAAGAATCCTGTTGGATAAAAGTTTAGCTAAAAAATCAGTCAACTGATTTTGTGATGTTCAATTTTCTTTTGAATATCAATTCTTTAGTTCTACCCCATTATTGAGAAAGGCCGAGAATATAGTTTTGAGGTTTATTTAAAGTACCAACATTTTGATTTTTTTAAAAGATACCTAAGCAAAATGATAATTTACTAATGTATGTAAGTCAATTTAATTAAAATAAAAAAATTTTGTTTATCAAAAAACGTATTATTTTAATAGTCTAAAGTAACATAGTACAAATATTATAAAGATTAAATAATACTGGACGTTGAAGCAGTATATTGTTTTTCCAGAATTTTGTTGATTGAATAACATAATTTGTAAAGGTAAAGTGTGATTAGAATCAACAAACTTTTGTAAATCTATCTCTTTATTATCTTTACTTGATTTACCTATTTGGTTTATATTGTTCACTATTAATGGTTGTGAAGTTAAGAATTTATCATCTTCTTCAACGAAACTCATTTCGTTGTACTTATTATTTGATGTATTTTTAAAATTTACTGATGTTATAAAAAAATCAAATTTTTCGTTTTTAATTTCAGTGTCTTGGTTAGAATTTTTAGATCCATCTACTAACTGTAATGATTTGTGTTTATCATTTTCTAATATTTTAACATTTATTGTCTCATTATTCAAATCGGATTTATCTTTCATATCAAAATTAGACACTGAAACCTCATTATTTTTATTATCAGTTTTAATATTATCAGATGGCCGTAGACTTTCATCATCATTCGTTTCAACAAAGGAAATTGTGCCATCTGAATTTGCATTTTCAATAAATAATTCTCTATTTGTAATTTGGGAAAGATTTCCAATTTCTTTATTCTCTTTATTAGATTCTTGGAATGTATCATCTTTATTGTCTATATTTACATTTTTACTTTCATTCCAAAAATGTAATCTTTCAATTCCCTTAGCGTTCGCAACAATAATATCTTCTATACTAAGTGGTCTATTTGAATCAGCAGCTATTTTCATCGCTTCTATTATTGTATCGTTAAAATCGTTGTCAAAATTAGTTTTTAAATCACTAAAAATTAATTCCATAATATTTATATCAATTAGAAATATTAAAAATACTCTTTTAATCATCTCTATACGATAGAAAAATAGTGAGTAATAATTAAATAAAATATTTTTGTCTTATGATCTCACAACTTATAAAGGAACAACTTAAATAGTCTTTTATTACCTTGCTCTTCCATCAATCACGATTTTTTATTTATAAAACATTGTATTGTAAAATATCGTACAAGGATAATTAGCAAAAATATATAAAAAAAACATTTTTGTAGAAACTTGATTTAACGAATATTATCAAAAACTTACAATTTTGAATTTTTTGGATATATATTGTCTTCAATAAATGTATATTTATTAATTTTTTAGAGTTTAAATTTTTTTTATAATTTTTATTTTTAATAAAATTTATTTAATTGACAATTTTATTTACAATTATTTAGTTTTCATTTTTGTTATAAAATTTACTTAACTATAAAGATATTCATTCTGTAATTGAAATTTACTTTTAAAATTAAATTTTTTCTTCAATTTATTTTACAAATAAACATTTTATAAAAATGAATTGTATAAAAATCTAACTTAATAAATTAATATTACAATGTTGATGATAATTTGTTAAAATTTGATCAAGGTAACAGCAACAATAATTATCTTTTGTTTAGAAAAGTTTTTTATTTTCAATATTCTTTGATATATCTATATTGTCATTCAGTTGCAATAAAATTTATCAAGATAAGCTTTGCAATTACGATAAAATCTTTACTCATTAGACAAAGATTAATCAGTTATTTATAAGTAATATAACGGCAAACTTTTCAACTAAATTGGAAAGACTAAATAATCGTAATAATTTTTTACCATTTTATAATTATAAATGGCTTTTAAAAAATTTATTTGCGCAAACAATAAAATAAAAATGGAAATTACAAATTTACGTCAATTTTTTTATTAAATGTTAAACATTTAACGTATTTTTTATATTTCCATTAAATCTATTTATTAAATTACTATTTTTTAGTCTTATAAAACGTGACATATAATTTCTTATCATTGGATCCCATTTACTTTTATTCTTTGAGTATAAATTAATATAAATTGCAACTAATACTATTAATCCACCATAAACATAGTCTATTGTAAATGGTTTAGTAAAAAATATAAATGAGAAAACTATTGTTACGGCTTTACGTAGTGTTGTTACAGTAACAGCCATTAAAGCTCCGGTTGTCCTGACTAATGTAAGAACAATATTAATTCCAAGATATCCTACTGTTGAAAATATGATTATTAATATATATTGATTTGGATAATCAAGTAAAAAAATAAATGCATAGTAAATTTCCATTGTAAATATTTCATATAATAAAATATAAATGAAACCAAAAGTATATGAATAAAAAACGACTTCTGAGTTACTAGCACCATACTTTTTCATTTCCTTTTCTTGAACATTACCAATAATGGCATCTGCGATTAATGCACCACAAATCATAATATACCCCGTTGGATCAAAATTAGGGGCAACTTTCGTATCTGCTAAGAAAAATATTATTAAACCTAATGACATTAAAAAAGCAGCTGAAATATCTAAACATCCATACTTTTTCTTTTGAATTAAAATACCACCAATTAATACAGGAATAAGTTTACAACATTTAAAAATAACAAGTGTTGGATAATTTAAATACCCTGTTGCAGCATTACTTAATCCAATTGTTGTAACTGTGTAAAATGCAATTTCCAAATATTTTTTTCTTGGAATTTTCTTTCCTTTTTCCCTTTTCATTTTTCTTTCAACATACGAAAACATTGAATAGAAAAAAAATTGTATAAGTGTAATATACCAACCAAGACTTTTCATACCATCTATCTTAAACATATATTCTTGAACATAAGCATAAATAAGGTAGAAAAACATTACACCTCCACACAACACAATAAATTGTAAATAATTAGGCCAATACGTCATATTAATACCAATAAACATAACTTGGTAAGCATTTTCTCTTGCATGTTGGGGTAACATTTTAATATTACTATATAAAAATTAATTATTAAACCTTTTCCAGCTAATTAATAATGGGCTTTTTAAAAATACTAATATATATTTGTTCTAAAGATACCAATCAATGTTTTATAAATGATTTTAAAAACCTAAAATAGTAACTAATAATTAAAACATTATTTATATTATTATATTTTTAAATAAAAAATTCAAAATTACAAATCAACTCATTAATCACCTTTTTAATAAAAAAATAATTTAAATTATTGTAAGCAATTTTCAGTTATTAATTTAAACATGCTGTAGTTGCCACGTGTATATAAAATTTTTTCACATATTTTACGTGTTAAAAGAGTTTGAAAGTTTTAATTATTACTCAATAGCATATTGCAATATTTATACAAATAAAATCAAATGGTAATTTTTAAATGTTCTTCAGAAATTATATAAAATTATAAATCATAGAGGATGGTTGATATAAAATAGGATGAAGTGGACTATATGAAAATTATGATACATTATAAGAAAAAAAAATTTTTCTATAGCCCATTGATCCCAATATATTAGTAATAATAGATTTTATCAAATCTTGATTTGTTACTATTTTCTGACATTTAAATTTTGAATTATCTATTTACTTAATATATTGAATTACAATATTAATTTTATTATATTTAAAGAAGATTAAAATGATAATAAGTATAATATTATTATATACAGTAAAAGTCATAAAATATTAACAAAAATTATTACAAAATGTAAATAGAAACTATGTCCAGCAGATATATTATTTACTCATTACCAAACTTATAATAAAATTCTTTTTTACTTTTTAATAATTATAACATTGTCGATTTTAATGTACATAAATAAAGAAATCAAAACGACTTTAGATTAATTACTAAAATTCTTTAAAAAGGCAACTGAACAATCAAAAAATTTTTAATTTTTCAATAACTTTTCTACAAAAAAAATCTAAATAAAAAGAATTATTGTTAAAAGTAAGCTAGTACATTATATTCGTTTTTAAAGTAGTTAATTTTTGTAGTTTATAATAACAAACTAGTAAAATATTTTTATGGATTAAAAAAACTTTCATTTGAATTGATAAGAGAAACATTTTTACTTGTAAAATTTCTAAAATATTCAGTTAACCTTTATTTTCAAAAAATAACAGCAAAAATATGTGATTCAAAATAAATAATCAACATTATGGTTCAAATATATGATCGTAGTGCCTAGTAAAAAAATTTACGCTGAATACATAGTATACATGTCAGAAAGTTCTAGTGGAAAATAAGTATATTAACAATATGCATTATTCTTCTAGGATAATATTTCAAAGAAAAAATGTCAACCAAAATTTTATAACAAGTATAACAAGTAAAACAATCAAAAAAAGTTACTTGAATTAGTTAATTAGCCATTTTCTTTTGAGTGGCGAAATAGTCACGAAGAACTTTAGCAGCTTCTTCATCACGGCCATAGTCTTTGACGACAGCGCAACTACATCCAACTACTTTTCTGGCTTTTCCATCTTTGTCATACTTACATTGTCCTACCCATTCCCCAAGTATGGCCTTATTGTTAACCTTGATCAATGGAATAGAATGTTCATGGCAAAGAGCTTCAACGAGTTTAACATACATTGGCTCGTCACAGGATTCAGCAAGAACACAGAAATGACCAGCAACCCTAGTAAATAAATTTAAAAATATGAGAATAAAAACCTACTTATCTAAAGTCTTGGCAGCTTCATGAAGTCCACGTGAAAGTCCATCGGCATAGTATGCTGATTTCAAAGCTCTTTTGACAGCCTCATTGATGTCCATCTGGGTAGAGGCTTCTCCTACGTTTTGTTGAACTTGGTCTTCCATTATAAACAGTAATCCTCGAAAACCTAGAAATTTTTATAAAAATATTAATTAATTTGAATTAAAAAATTTTCGAAGAAAATTTAATCACCAAAAATTATAAAAATAAATAAATTCCACCTATAAACCAGTGAATATAAAAATATATATATTTAAAATGTTGTCTACCACAATACTGTATTCGTTTTAAGAGATATTGGTATTTTATTACTTTTGAGTGCACGTCATTCTTCAACACAAAATATCATATCTCTCATATTTTTGTCTCGTATATATTTTGTTTTAGAAACATTTTTTTATGGTTTTAATGAAATAATGTAATTACTGTTTCCAGGTGCATTTTATTTGTATCTTATTATTATTCATACTTTCTCATGTAATTGATTTTTATAGAAAAAAAGTATTTTTCTCATCTATGTATTTAAGATTTATTTAAAATATTGTTTATTTAATGTAAAATGAATTCTTCTCCAGTGAAAGAGCATTCATTTGATAATGATTTTGAAACACCAAAACAAAGCATGTCTTTAGCAACAAATATGTTAATTAACGAAATGTGTACATCTGAGTTTTGCAAACCGAATTTAGACTTAACTGACCACATAAATAAACTCTTTCCAACAGAACAATCGTTATCACAACTAGACAACATTATTTTTTCTGTTGGTAAGGAAATAGATGACATTGATAATGAATTAGCTGAACTTGTTGAATCTCATGGACAGATAGAATTGGATGGTAATGATGCATTAATTCAAATACAAACAGCAATGATCGATTTAGAAAGAAAGATCCGTTCTATAAGAAGCAAAACTCAAAATTCCGAACTAAGTGTCCATGAGATGACTAGAGATATAAAACAACTTGACGTGGCAAAGAGGAATTTAACTTCATCCATAACAACTTTACATCACTTGCAAATTTTGTTGTCCGGTGTCAATTCATTATCATTATGGATACCTGATAAAAAATATTCAGATATTGCTAGTCAACTTCCGGCAGTGTTGAATGTGTTAGAATTATTTAATGACTACCAAGATATCGAGCAAATTAAAATTTTGTCGGATAAAGTTGTTCAGATAAAAAATGACATATCTGACCAACTTAGTAATGATTTGAAAACAGTCTTTCAGAAAGGAATTCTTAATCAAACAACAGCGGATATGTGTAGAATAGCAGCTGTTCTAAATAATCATGTCGAAGAAAATTTTTGGAAATGGTTTATTGATTTACAACTATCAGAATATTTTGTTCTCTATGCAGAATCTGAGTCAATTGCCTGGCTTGACAAGATTAATGAAAGATATATTTGGTTTGTAAGGAAATTGACCGATTTTGAGAGACTAATACAGATGAAAATTTTTCCCTCCACAATGGGAAATTGGAAGACGTCTGACGAAAGAATTTTGTGATCGAACAAGAAATTCACTATGTCGTCTTATGCAACGAAGAAGAATGGAAATAGATTGGAAACTTCTTATGCATAGTATAAATCATACTAAAAGTTTTCGAAAGTTTATTATGTAAAAGATTTCCTGCTAAAGATAACTATAATTTTGATAAAATTATTTGGAAAGTATTTGACGATTTTATTGATATATATGTTGCAGCTCAAAACAAAAAACTTGTAGAATTTCTAGATGAATGTTCTAGTAAAATTAGGAATGGATCTGAAAGGCCAATTAGGCAAACTAGTACAACTGCTCATTCTCTGAGTTCCAGTGCCGATGTATTTTTATTGCTAAAAAAAATTATAACAGATTCCACAAAGCTGTGTGCTGATCCAGATGCTTTATTATGGAAATTGGTCGATATATTTAAAAACTGTCTTCAAAAATATGCAAATGATTGTATTACTGCTTTCTTGCCCAAAGACAGTTCGTGGAATAATTTATCTGCTACAGCAAGTTTATTTCCTCATTTCATAAGAGATGATACCTCTCAACGATTAAATTACGACCAACAGTTTTTTGTCTGTTGTCTATTAGCAACTGCTGATTGGTGTGCCGAAACAACATTACAATTGCAAGATAAGTTAAAACAAAGAATTGAAACAATTGATTTTACTAATGAAGTTGAATTATTTTATGGAATATCTAACAAAGCACTGTTGGTACTAGTTACAGATATTGAGCTTTTCTGCGAAAGTATATTTCATGAAATGATTAAAAAGGATTGGTCTAAAATTAAAAGTGTAGGAGATGAAAGTCCCTTCATATTAACATTAAAAAATTATTTAACAGAAAAAATACCGATTCTTCGTGATTATTTTACAGACCTCAGAAAATATTTTGCTCATTTTTGTTTGAAACTAGTGACACAAATGGTTAATAAGTATCTCGGAGTAATTTTCAGATGTAAGCCAATTTCTATAACGGGTGCCGAACAATTATTGTTAGACACTCATTCTTTAAAAACATTTCTTTTAACAATGCCGTCCGTTGGAAGTATTGTGCAAGTTAAACCACCAACAATGTACATAACGACAGTTACAAAAACTTTGACAAAAGCAGAAATGGTTCTTAAGGTTGTAATACAACCCTTGAAGAACAACGAGGACTTTGTTGATGATTATATAAGGCTATTACCTGAATCAGAATATACAGAATTACAAAAAATCTTAGATATGCGGTCAATGAAACGATCAGAACAAGCACCTATAATTTCTTTGTATCGTTCAAAAATTGAAACAATAATAACAACTGAATCACCAGCAGATAATTCACCAATTGCTGCGAATGTATCAAAAACAATTGACAAAGTTCCAGAAATAACATTGGAAAATCTAGGAGATACAAGCATGAAAAAACTAGAAAAATTAGTCAAAAAATTGTAAATAATTGTAATTAGTAAATATTGTACATTTTAAAATTTCACAATAAGAAGGGTAGACGAAATATTTCTAAACATTTGTTAAGTTTCTAATAAGTCTTGCAACTCTTTTCTTTTATAATAAACTTTGGTATCCCGACACCATTTTCCTCTCTGCTTTCTTTTTCTTTGTTTAATCATCTTTTTAAAAATTAATTGTATTTTGAATTGTTCTAGAAAGTACTAGGCACGATAAAGTGTAAAAGACACTCATTTGTTGTCTATTGATTTTAATAAGTGGTTTTAATCATATCCTTATCTTTAATTCTATTTTTTTTAAATCGGTAGAATTTTAATTATAACATTGGATTTTTTAGCGATTGGCAATCATGGCAGGAGTTGAAAATCAAATGCAATTGATTTTTGATGAGTCAGGGCAACCTTTTATTCTGATGAGGGAGCAGGAAAAACAGAAAAGGCTCACAGGAATTGAAGCTTTAAAAGTAAGATAAAATTTAATTTTTTAGTAAACAAATTCTTATAATTTAGTCACATATTCTTGCTGCCCGTGCTGTAGCCGGAATTGTAAAATCATCTCTTGGGCCAAGAGGATTTGACAAAATGCTTGTCAACCCTGATGGTGATGTAACAATCACAAACGATGGAGCTACAATTATGGACAAGATGGATGTCGAACATCATATTGCTAAGTTATTAGTTGAATTATCGAAGGCTCAAGATGCTGAAATTGGTGATGGAACAACAGGTGTCGTTGTTATGGCTGGTGCAATGCTTCAACAAGCAGAACAACTCTTAGACAAAGGTATACATCCTCTTAAAATTGCCGATGGTTATGACCTTGCCTGTAAAAAGGCTCTTGAAACACTAGACAAAATTGCTGAGGAATTTGATGTATCAGATAGAGAAGCTCTTATCAAAAGTGCCATGACTTCTCTTGGATCGAAAATTGTCAATAAATCACACAGGCAATTTGCTGAGATGTCTGTAGACGCTGTTTTGACGGTTGCTGATATGGCTTCGCGCGACGTCAATTTTGATCTCATCAAAATCCAAGGTAAAGTTGGTGGAAAACTCGAAGATAGTACTCTAGTAAAAGGAATAGTTCTCGAAAAAGGAATGGCTCACCCACAAATGCCAAAAGAAATCAATGATGTTAAAATTGCCATTTTGACATGTCCATTTGAGCCACCAAAACCAAAAATTAAACATAAACTTGACATTGGAACTGCTGAGGACTTTAAAAAACTTCGTCAGTACGAAGTGGATGTTTTTCTTAATATGATAAAAGATGTTAAAAATTCTGGTGCCACGCTTGCTATTTGCCAATGGGGTTTCGATGACGAAGCAACCCATCTTCTTTATGCTAATGAGCTTCCTGCTGTTCGCTGGGTCGGTGGACCCGAGATTGAACTTATCGCTATTGCCACAAAAGGAAGAATAGTTCCAAGATTTAGTGAACTTTCATCCGAGAAGTTAGGTTTCGCCGGGACCGTAAGAGAAGTAACATACGGTACAATGAAAGAATCTATGTTATTTATTGAAGGATGCCCTGATACCAGAGCTTGCACTATCCTTTTGAGAGGAGCAAACACAATAATGATTGATGAAGCTAAGAGAGCTCTTAATGATTCTATGTGTGTTGTTAGAAATCTTATTAAAGACAATCGCATTGTTTATGGAGGTGGAGCTGCCGAGTTGGCATGTGCTATTGCTGTTTCAGAGGAAGCAGATAAGATTAGTGGTCTTGAGCAATATGCTTACAAGGCTTTTGCCGAAGCACTTGAAACAATTCCAATGACATTGGCTTCTAACTCTGGTTTATCTCCTATTGATACTGTTACACAATTGCGTGCTCAACAAATTGCTGAGAAAAATCCACGATTAGGAGTTGACGCATTGTACAATGGCACAAATGATATGAAATCTCTTAATGTTATTGAAACCTTGTTATCTAAGAAGGAACAAATCTCATTGGCAGCTCAAGTTGTTCGTATGATTTTGAAAATTGATGACGTTAGAATTCCAGAAGAAGAACACGGCATGGGATATTAATTATAAGCATATTATTTAACATTTTGCGATTAATAAAGCTTTTTATATATTAAAAAATATCTTGCTATCATTACTTGGCTTATTAATTTTGTTCATGTTGAACCTTGTTAGAAGTACTTATCTAATTGATTCAGAGTTTTATATAAAGAACGATGACAGATCGAATTAAATTTTCTGGAATTGGTATTAATCTAACAATTAATTTTATGTATAATTCAAAAAATAGCATAAATTGCCTGGTTTTTTACTATCCATAAATTGCTAGAGAAATTTTCGTATTATTTGGAATTTGTAGAATAAGTTTCCTTTAAAAAAATGTATACAAAATTTATATCAATATTTGAATTTTAATCCTCAAAACTATTTCATTTTATAATATAATTTTCTATAAAATTGTTTCGTGCTTATAATAGATTCTGTATAATTAAATTAATTGTTGAGTCTATTTTTTAAATTATCAAAATAGAAGTGAAAAGTTAAGCATTAGTTTGTAGAAATTAACTTCAACATAAAAATATCATGCACCTTTATGGAATATTTATTGACAATTACTATTTTAATTTTCAATTTCAGTATAAAAAGTCGTAGAACTGATAAATTTATATCTAAATTGAGAATATATTTAACTACTAAAAAAAAATTTTTTTAATTAATTTTACACTAAAACTTAAACCTTTAATTACACTTGTCAAAAATTGTATTTTAGTTATTTACTGATTTAGTATTTTTTGTTTAAAACAAGATTATATCTAGATATAATAATTAAAAATGATTCATTTGTTTATTTATCAATAAAAATTTAATAATTTTACTTGTATTCTTATATTTCTAATTATATATCTTTGTGATTTATTATCATAATCTAATTACCAAAAAGTTTTATTAAATTTAAATATATCGTCATTTTATTACTGTATTATAAACTAAAATGAATTATAAAAAAAGTGGCTTAAGAATATTTCATTGACAATTATTTTTGCTGGAATAATATAAAAATAAAATATAATGTATAAATTTTATTGAGTTTAAGCTTTTAAAATTAAATTTTTTTGGTATAAAAATATAGTGAACATCTTTTTATATATTATTTTTTTGTTCTAACTGAATATCTAAAGTATTTTTTATACGTTGATTGATTTGTTTTGTAGTCTCAGTTTATACTATATAAATATTATGTTATAAAATAATATATTCAAACAGAAAAAAATTTAATTTTGACATTTATTCCAATCATGCATATTTTCTTTTAATTAATTTTATGTAATTTATGTTTAGTTTTCACTGAACTATATATTACAACTATTAATTGTATTGAGTTTGTTTATGTGTTCTTTTGATAAAAGTAATTTTATTTTATTAAAATAGTTAACTAAATTTTTAGTATATTAACACATTTATTACCTTTAATAATATTATTATAAATTAATTACTATGTTACTTTGAATCCCCTACGTTAGAATATGTGTTTTTTACATTTTCGATTTGAATATACAGAATTAAATGGTCCATGAGATTTTCTTGTAACATAGAATATAATTTCATAGAATGCATAGTTTAATTTACGCAAAGGAAATTATTTTCTTGGCAAACAACTATTATTTTTAAAATACTGGAAGTATCATTTTTAAGACAACAAAGATTATATTCCATATGGGTAGTATACATTTTTCTATTATTTAATTTTTTTTAAAAAATCACAATATATATTTACAATTAAAGTGTTGCAATTTTTATAACAATATTTTAAAAAAAAGATATTCTGTATTATTTCAATAAAAAACAAATTATAAAATTATTTTCATATAAATGAACATATTTCATTGATTATATGTGTAAAATTGTAGATATATTTAAGAACATTTCCTTATATGTGTATTTATTTTTTCTCAATTTTTACTACCATAACAACTATTGTTATGCTCCATAGAATGTCGAATATCATATGAAGATATGAAACGGCATGCTATAAATAATATGAAGTACATATAATTATTAGTACTATTTCCCATAAAATTTCAAATAAAAAACATAATATTATTGCAAATGAAATTTACAAGTATGACTTGAAGCATTTATTTAAGTCCATTTTTAATAAACCTATTTTTTATATGTTAACAGTTATATTACTATATTGCCATGATACTTTAATTATGTATAAGTAAAAAATATAATTTTTAGTTAAGTGTTACTAAAAGTGCAGATTTTTTATATTTTATATACACTTTCAATATATAATGGCACAAGCCTTAAAAATATATTTTAGCTAGTATAAATGCATGTATAAAGATGAAAAGACATATAAACAACTATTATTTTATCAATAGTCTAGAAAATATAAAAATTTTGCTCTCTATGTGCTTTTATATAGTTTAAATCACTTTTTCTTTTACCAATTTAAATGTAGTGATACTAAAAAGAAAAAATAAAATTTTTGCTATAGCTAGAGTTTTTAAGTTTAAATTTTTGTAAAGTTTGAAAGATTAGAAAATTAGTATGTAAATAGGTTAAATAATTGTAACAAAACTACTAGTGAAACTATATAGCTGTTCATTTAGTCAATATAAAGTATTTTTAATTTTTTTTTAAAAATTTAATTTTATTTGTACAAAAACATGCTTTAATTAATATAATATTTATAGAATTATTTTAAGTTTTCATTTCTTTAATGTATTATTTTCTTGAAATCTTTTATTAAATTTTTATATAACTTTATCCTTCTATTTATAAAAAATTCATTTATGTAAAAAAAATTATATAATTTCTTAATTAATCTTAAAATAGAAATTTTATAAGTTCTTTTTTACATTATAATACATAAAGAATTGGTTATAATTAAGAGTATTTTTAATTAACTTTCAGGAATACATAACGTTTATATATCTTTTTTAAATCATATAAAATAATGAGCTATATTAGGAGACTAAAGTTTTATATTTTTTGGTTATATTACATTTCTTGGTAATACTAGAAGAATGAATTTATTTCACTTTCCTTTGTAATATTTTTTTTATTTCTAAACATTCTATAACTTGAAGCTTTTACTTTACACTCTAATTTTCAAAAAAGCATTTAAAATTAAATAAATTATTTTATGAAATTCATGCTAATTTACACAATGTTGCATCATTATTAATGCATAAATTTTTATTACAATATCTATCAACATATATCTATAATGTCCATTTTCTAAATACATGCATGTTTTTTTTCTATAGTGAAATAGGTATTCTCCTTGCGATATATATTTATATGGGATACCTTGTAAGAAATGTACTATCATTAAATTTTAATAACTGTTGTAATTTTATATATTTTTAATTATTCTAAACTCATCTTATAGTTTAACTCTTAGAAATAATGATAGCATTAAATCATAAGCGTTAACGACCATTCAGCTATGTTTTTGATATTTACATTAAAAAAGCGTATTTTTAACGAAACTAATATAAATTAAATTTCAAAATTAAAGTTATATTAACAAAAAATAAAAATTTGTCTTAGAAATATAGTTAATTAAAAATGGAATTTTAATATTCGTTCTTATTTTTTCATAAAATATTTAAAACATAAAAGAATTTTAAAACATTTAATTGTGTTTTATTTTATCATAAATGTTACAAAAATTTTCAGTATTTTCTAACATAGTCTAGTGATTTATTTATTTATGATCTTATATTATGTATATTTCTAGAATATTGGTTATAAGTTGTTGATAAAATTATTTAAAAATATGTAGAATAAAAAAAAGTTATCGAGTTTTAAAGTCAGTATATTTCTCATAAAACGCTATGTATATAAATTAATAATTTGTTGTAATTGAATATTATTATTTCTAAGCAACAAAAATTAGTATTATGTTTGCATATTAAAACAAAAATTTTTTTCAAGGTGAAAATTTTTTTAGTTTGTATAATATAAAATTTAAATTTTAAAAATTTGTTATCGATATATAAAAGTGAATATCACTTTGTATAGTTTTGTGCTGTTAATACTTAACTACAAATATAAAAATTTCTTAAAATTTTCCCATAATTATTTAATTTCATAATAATTATATTTAATTAGTTATATAAAAAATTAAAATATTATAAATAAATATTATAATATCATTACAAGTTTTTAAATATAGTTTGATTAAGTAAACCAATCTAGTTAAGACATGATAATGAACTTTTTAAAAATTGATTAACATTCCGACTGTTGTTTAAATAAATATGACAATGTTATTTTTGTACTTACTTTTAAATATAGCAATAAATGGCACTTAAATTGAAGAGAATTTATAGAAATTTGAATAATTCCTTAAATTATTATATAAGTTTATTAAAGAAATAATAATTTTTTTGATTCTATTAATTAAACGTTAACAAAATGTACACATTAAACATTATTCTTGCAAAAATACTTATTATATGCTATCAATTTAAATTTTTATGTAACTGAAATTATAATTTTCTTTAGAAAAATTAAAGGTATTAGAAATAATAAATTCACAGAATACTCAATAATTTAATTTATCTTTATATATTTATACTTTTTTTAAATAATATTCTTTTGAAAATGATAAACGTTATTATTTTTATAGTAAGTATTTATAGATTTTTTATTAAAAATTTTTGCAGTATCAAAAAAATATTTATTATACTGTGTGTGTTAAGATTTTATGACCAACGAAACTTTAAAAGTTTGAAAAAAAATAAATTTCTAAAAAATTTATGTATCTGCAAATGCGCAAGTATCGACAGACCTTAGTTTTACAATACATATTCAATTTTTTAAATACTCTTGTACGTGAGGATGATTATGATAAAGTTATACATTTTTAAGATAATGAAAAACTTTTAGTTTTTATTTCATGACATCATCTCTTTAATTATCATATTAACAATCAATTTCGTTATCATCTTCCATTGAAGTAAGAAATCACATTAAAATTTTGGGTTAAAAAATATTTTTGTTAACATTTTCACTTTCCTCTTTATTCAATGTTTTATTTTTTAATGACTATTATAAAAAAAGACAATTTTTTTGGAAAGATAAACTCAAATATAAGTAACTTATTATCTAATTTACTGATTATAAAATTTTTTAAAGTTTATTTTTATTTCTATAATTTATCAATTTAAATATTTACATTACAATATTATGAATATTATTTGATAATTATTTATCTTGCATATTTTATTCATTATACTTTTTGCAGTTATACTTTAAGAACTAATTTGTCGCTATTATCATTTTTTTAAATTGATATATCAAAATCAATTTTTAAATATGTAATTGTTTACTTTAAAAATATCATTAAAATATATAAATTTTTTTACGAAATTGAACTTAAAACAAATTAACTCTTCTCACTTTTTGAGTATCTTAACTCCACTCTTTAAAATTACAGATTTTTCATTTTACCTTTTCATTTTCGATATTATGTGTATATATAATAGTATTGCGATGTAAGAATGAATCGTGAAAATTTTTTGCATTTCTTAAAGACATCTTTATATTCAGATTAAATTTTATCTTTTTCAATAAACAGAAAAAGACTAATAAAAATTAAATTTCTTTAATTGTTTAATATATTAAATAATTTAAGAATGTTAAATTTAATTTATTACAAATATCATTTAATAATATAATTAAGTTATTTAACTTTTAATAATTATGACTAAGAAATTAGTGCTTTTCTATTTTCAATACAAATTTACCCAAAAAATTATAGTTCATAATCTTTTGTTATTTAAAATTATTATATTTAATACTAACTAGATAAGACAATAAAACATAACTTTTTAATAATATATTAAAATTTTTAAAAGCTTATTAAGGTAGGAAAAAAAAAGATTATGATAAGAGTATGTGTGTAAATATGCAATTATATTAGAAATTTAATGTCTTTATATATAATAAAATTTTTAATAATTTCTTTGCCTTCGAATTATGATAACCTTCTATCAAGAATAAAAACCTTACCACTATATTTTTACTTTTTGTTAGCACTAATCTTCTCGTTAAAATGATATTTAAACTATTATTAAAAACACGATCTCCAATTAATTATCTTAAAACTATAAATTAAAAATTAAAGTGTGTTATACCACTATGTAACATGTTTTGTCGTCATCACCAATTAACTATGAATGTTGATCATTATAATTTAATTTGAACAATTATTTAATAAATTATAAACTTATTTCACCTTTGACGCAAAATAAAAATTTTTTAATAGATTTTATAACAGAAAATATTAATATTTATCATTATATATGTCATAAAAATTTCTTTTAAATCAATTCATATATTTTATAACACAATAGAATTTTTACTTTTGAAATTGTATCAAGTTTTTACTACTTATACATTTTTCAGTATAAATATATTTTTATTAAAATATAGTCAAATTATTGTTATATCAATAAAATCTAAAAATTAACTTAAGTAAATAAATCTAATAATTATATATTTAGTTCAAAACATCATAAATATTACCAATTTAGTTTACAGTATTTATAAATATACTATGTAAATTTCTTTGTATTGAGTTTAGTTTCAATTATTAATAAAGTGATTTTTGATAATACAATTTCTTCTCTTTTTAATCGATTAGAAGGTTCACTTGCACATTATACAGGTATAACAAACTATCAAACATGATTTTGATAATTTTTTTATTGTCTGCACATTTATATGTATATTTAAAAAATTCTCATCATTGCTAATTGTTTACATTTTCTCTTGAAACTTTTAACTCAAATATGTTATTTCAATAAAAAAATAAATTTGAATTTAATATTTAAACATCCATTATATTTTTTTATAAAAAATTATTTATAATTAATATTATTTTTTTTAATCAATTGTTAAAAATAATTTTAAAATACTCAAAATTAAATCGTGTAAATATTTTATAATATAAGAAAAATCTTCTTATAATCCTACTATTAATAATATTTTTTTGCAAAAACCATACTTATCCCATATAGAGATAATGCTTATCTAAATAACAATATTTAAGTAACACTTTTTTAATCAAAATATATTCATAGTTTTTTACTTATTATTTTTAAGAACCAAGCAAAGATTATCCGAATGTTTTAATATAGATTCGAATTATTTTCGTCATTGTTATTGGTTTCATTTCAGCCACTTTGTGTATATTAAATATTTTACGAATTTCCAAACTATTAATATTTAACATATTTTTTCAAGAGAAATGGTTTATAAGGAACCAATATAATAAATTAGTATTGCATGAAAGTTCTAGTAAACATAAAACCATCCATTTCTGCCAGTGTATCAATTCAATTTATGATTAAAGAGAACTTAACATATTTAACCAATTAGTTATTTTTTTAGCAGAATATTAAAGTGTTTTACTGAAAACTCATTATATTGATCTCTTAACGCCATCTAATTCTCTTTGTATTATCATCATTTAATAAATATAATAAAATGGCATTTCAAGATACTGTTTCAAAAGGGAAACAAATTCCATCACGTTTAAATACGATGCCAGATCCTATAAGTCTAGAAACACCAAAATTATTTGAAGGAATGTCACCAAATTTAGGATTTGGAGGAAATAATTTATCATCAGCAATATTAAATATCAGTCCTAAATCTGCATCAGAAATATATGATATTATGAGGATAAATCCTTTTGATATAACATTTAAAGAAGAGAATCAAAAAGTTAATAGGAGTCCTGAAGAATTAAATAAACAAGGGCTACTTCCAAATCCAAATGCTAATATAACATATTCTCCAAATATAACGTTTCTTAAAACATCTAAAAATAATACATCAACTTTATCACCTGGTGTTAATAATGTACTTCAATTTTTAAAAGGTACATGTTCAGAGAATTCTTTTTTAAAAAATGATAGCCCAGATATCTTCCAATTAGCAGTAAAAATAAAAGAAAGTCAAGATAGGCAATTTTTAATAGAATCAACTGCAGGAAATGACTCTTCTAATCTTATTCCAAAAACTGCAGATGTAATTGAAAGTTTCTTGGAATATGAGCTTAAAAGAAATAATCAAGCATCAATGTTACATAAATTAAGTAATAATAATTCTGGAATAATTAATGCAACTCAAAATATAAACAATTCAAAAAATTTAACTAATTTTTCTTTAAATACTTTTAATAATAATCCTGGACCTTCAACTTCTAATGATACTTCTTTAACATTTTCATTATCTAATAAAAGCAATGAAAATACTACATTTGCTAATAGTAATACTTTTACACAATCATATAATACTACATTTGGAATAATAGAATCATCAACTGTACAAAATGATACAAATGAACAATTATTAAATCTCAGTACAACTAAGGCATCTCAACATGATGGTTTTGTTAAAAATACAAATACACAATCTTATATTTCATTACCGGTGAAAAAAGAAAATATTGATAATAATTCTCATAGTAATTGTCAATATAATCAACAAGGAGGTATTCAATCCATTCAAAAACCACCAATACAAGCAACTTGTCTTGTATCAGAAACCCCAGCTTTTAATAATAGTATGAACACTTCATCTAATACTAGTATAGACTATTATCCTCCATCTGTTAACTCTGAAAAATCAGACAAATCTACAGCATCAACTTCATCAAGTTCCATTATTAATTCATCTAAAAAACAAGCAATTTCAGGAAATGTGAATCAAACGAATAACTCTCAAAATTCTACAATAACTTCAAATGCACCCAGAGGACGTGGTAGAAGATCAACAACTTCAGATTTACCGCCAGATGAAAGACGAAATACAATTCTTGAAAGAAATAAAGCCGCAGCTGTTCGATATCGAAAAAGGAAAAAGGAAGAACATGATGAAATGTTGAGTAAAGTTACAAATATTGAAAAAGAAAAAAATAAATTAATTACACAAAATGCTCTTTTAGTTCAAGAAAACGAAAAATTAAAAGCATTACTAAATGCGAAAAATGCACAATGTGTATGTCAGGCAAAAACTTTGCTTCCCGTTATGAGTAACCATCAACAAATAGATCATATCATGAACAACTACATAAATCTGGGAGGTCAATAACATATAATATGTTATCATATTTTTTCCATCCTACGGATAGTTGATGTTCTAAACACAAACATTAAAAAAAAATCAATTCTATTATTTTATATAGTTAAATTAGATTTGTTTTCAATATTAATATTAGTAGTGTTAGGTTTTATAAATTTCTACATATTAATAAATTTCACTTAAAATTACACTGTTTCTTGTGATTCAATGTTATTAATTTGATTTCTAGCAACAAGAATATTAAGAACAGGATATTTCTTAATATACTTAACGGCTTTCTCATGTGTTATCATGGTAAAGTCATGTCCATTAACTTGCAATATTTTATCGTGTTGGCGAAGACCAGATTTTTGAGCAACATTGCTATCAATAGATGTAATATATATTCCCTAAAAAATAAGTAAAACTTTAGTCGATTAACATACATTATCTGGATATTTAAAAGGAGACAAACTGGGATCTTGATCAATTCCCCCACCAATTTTTAAACCAACTTTATAAGTAACTTCATTATCAGAATTTGATACTATTTCTTTTCTTAATTCAACAGCAATAGAAAGGCATTCTAACGGTTGACCTGGGGTATGGAAAAATGCAGAAACATTCATAATTAAAACAACAATATAAAGCGACTACTTTGAATAATAATATAAGAAGTAATCGATGAAAAATTAAATAAGGTCATTGGTACCTATCACCAACTAACAGGTACAAAAGTTATTTACACATGAGTCATTAGTTTATAAAATATAAAAGAAAAAACAAAAGTAAAGAAATCAATTATTTATAAGAGTTTTCTATTCTCTGAAGATGTCAGGTAATGAACCAACGTAGTTACGGACACTTTTTAAAAGATCCTCTCGATCTTCAAAATTAAGTTCCTTTATAAATTGTCGTTTATCATCAGTAAGTTTATGCAAAACACCTACTGTGCCATTGTAATCATCACTAACAATGTGGCATTCTAACAACATCTTAAATATTCTGTAGAGACAAATACTACGAATTTTTCTCAGTTCATCTGTACGCAATCCATCGTTAATTGTTGAGGAAAACCATCCTTTTGGAAAACTAAATGCCATGTTAATTTCATTGATGAAAATATCTTTTGATATTTTTGCTTCTTCTTTCCACTTCGCAGTCTCTTTCTCAAATTCAAAACATTCCCTCTGGTAGTTTTCTTTTTCGACAAATGGTAATTTTGATAATTCATCAATTGATAATTTTTCAAAAATAACACAACTCTTATCAAAGCAATCATTCCAGTATTGATATTTCGAACAAATACTATCAAAAAGTTTGAATGAAAGAAATTCTAGATTATAATCATCATTTCTTTCTTTGTTCTCCGATGTAATGCATAACTTTTCTATCTCATAAACAATATCATCAGGTAGTGCCTTCAATACTTTTTTCCAGTAAAAATCTTTTTCATTTATCATCAACCAACGTAACAATTTACATCCTTCCTCAAGAGCCTCAACTAACGTATCACTTCCTCCGTTAAGAAGCCATGCCCATGACGCTATTTTATTTTCAATATCTGTATTACTAAGATGAGAATCAAAGGAATTTCTAGTTTTATTGCAAAGAAGAAGACAAATAGCTCTTGTGTCCATTCCATAATTCTTACAATATTTAAGAAGAATTTTACGATCATCTTCATCTTTAACACCATCAAGGAAAATCTTTGCTTCTTCCTCTCTTATATTGTCTGACAAAGTACTTAGATAATAAGGAATATACTTATGTTCTTCTAAATCTTTCAAAACGTCAATATACGAAGATATAATCTCATCTGCCATCTTTAAATCCACTTCTATGTCGAATTTTTTAAATAATATTGTTAGGTTAGCATACATTCTCACAGTATTTGGATGTATTAAATGTTCACTATCCACTCTTCTATCCTTACTATCTTTGATTTTTTTATACATAAAATCTATGCACTTTGAAAATTCCTCTGTCACAATATACTTTATAAGACCATAATAATTATCAACATCCTTTTTTTCTAAGTTTTCGAAAATTGAATCTACCGTCAAAGCTTTCTCAGTATTTCTTTTTAATTTACTCTTATATCCAAAATTATTCTCTAATGCATCATCAAAACGAGCATCAACGGCAGTGGATAATAATGCCCACAATCTATCATTATATGTCGTTGAATATTTAAGTAACGACTTGAGATCTCCAGCAACAGATGCGAAAAGAACTCTATCTGCATCTGTATATGCAGAAAAATTCTTGTCAAGGAAACTCTGTGCAACAAATTTAGCACAATCTCTTGATTTAAAGGATGAAAAAAATCTCAATTTTTTTTCATCCGAAATAGAAAGCTTGGGATCATGAATGTACCTCTTGACTTTTAATAGTCCAATTATACTTGCAAATTTAGTTTGTATCGCCAATTGAATTCCTTCATCAATTCGACCACAGCGTATAAATCCAACAATCAATTTGACCATATCCTGAATATTTTCTAAGTCTTTACTATTTAAAAATAAACCGTCATTTTTAAACCGAAAATCTGTTGATAATGAAGAAATTGGCTTCTTCCCGTTTTTTACTTCTAAAATTGTATTTCCAAGAACATTATCTAACTTTATTAATTCATCAAGTAAATTAAGTCCACTTGCATGACCATCTAATGTATCTTCAGCAACTGATTCTGACCACTTTAATAAAGTATATAAAGTTCTAAACTCAGAATCATTAAACAGTAAGAAATCCCTTAATGATTCTGACGTTTTTTCATTTTCATTAACATATTCATCTATAGAAAAACATTGTAGAAATAATCCATAAATATTCCTTTCCACTATAAGTTGGTCAACAGTATCATTCATGAATTTTGATGTAGATCTATTTGTAATGGGACGATTAATTAAGACAGAAACAACTTTTTTAAGAGCTTCGTGAAATTGAGACATCGATATTTTGAAATTGTTTGAGTTTTCAAGAAACATACAACTATCGCGTATAACAACATGGTTAACTATAATACAATATCAAATAAAACTTAGAGTAACTTACTTGTATGAACTAAATCTTTTTCTGGCATTAATGAGTATGTAGATGAAGTTAGTATTGAAGAAGTATCAGAAAATTTCATTTTTTACTAAATTTAATTTGACAAAATGAGATACCTACTTATGTAATTTAGTTAACTTGTAAAAAACAATGTAATTTAATAATACAAAGGCGATGCAAAATAAATGATACTTCGTTCCCACAAATACACTTTTCCAAATATATTCTTTATAAAAAAAAATCATAAAATTAATTTAAAATTCTACATATCAAATTTATTGTTTTAAAAGATTTTATATTTGAAAAAATAGTATCTGAATATTTATTCTTTTGAAATTTTATATTTTTTTATATTATGGGAAATAAAAAATAGAGAAGAATTTGGTATATAAAGATGAAATAAATATTGTGTTTTAAATTACCCGACTTAACGAAAAGCAATTTCGATAAATATAGGATGCGAGTATTTAAAAATAGATAAAATGATTTTTTTCAATAGAATTAAGAAACTAAATTATATGTTATTATACTTATAACAACAATTGTGAAACTTATGATAAACGTGATGGATAAAGTGGAGTTAAAAAGGAAAACAGATACCGATGCAACTAAAGCAATGGTTATAGTTGAAGCAAAACACTTATAAAGACTATTTAAATATTTTACAATTAATGAAGTATAAATACCACCTATTGCTAAAACAAACATTGCCAACCAAACAATAATAGTAAAGCCATGGAAAATTCCTTTTTCAATAATATCATTAACATTTTTTGACATCATACAAATAATTGCAGCAAGAAGGCCCCACGTATAAAGTTGAATACTTCGAAGCCACAGTGAAGATTGTGTTCCATTTTTTAACATTTTTTCAAAGTACACAGAGGCAAATCCAGTTAAAATGCTAATAGAAAAAACAGATATCAACCCAATGATTACACTTTTATTTATGTCTTCTCCAAATGGTGATATAATAATACCGAGGAAAATGAGAAAAATGCAAATCCATCGTTTAAATGATTGATTTTTTTGCAAAAAAATCACCATAAATAAGGCAGAAGTTACAATTTTTAATTGACAAGTAACCTAAAACATTGACTTATTACTTTAAAATGATTAAATTTACTTGGTATACACCCGGTGATAAATTCTGTGCAGCAATTATTTCAAGATTATTTTGAATTATAAAACATACAGCCGGAGGACTTATTTTCAAAAAATCAATTGGTTTCATCAATATTTCGTTATAGAGGCCAGAAAAAAATTTCTTAATATTATAATTTTGTTCTCTAAAATATAGTGGATAAACTAGAAGAAGCTTCAAAATTTCACATAGAACTGGAACAACGGCAGAAAAAAATTTATCCTCTTCTTTAACATTAATTACAGTATATTTTATAAGAATATTATAAGATCCCCAACAAGCAACTATTCCGATAATTATGTAAATTTTAAAGAAAATTGAAGTTTCATAGTCATTAAGCTTTGTTAAATTCTTATCTTTTTCTTGGTCCACATCAATAGTGATTTCTTTGGTATTTATGCCATCTTTTACTGGTTTTATTTTTTTTCCATGAAGTCCCATAATAAAATTTTTAATAAAGATATGGCGCTAGAATTTGGCTGAATAAAAATGTACAAAAAAAGAATAAGATTAAAGAAAGTTTGTTGATCTAAAACAAGATATTAAAATACAACATTTTGCAATTTCTTTTAGAGTAATTTTTAATGTTCTATGCTAAGATATAATAGGTATCTCTTAACTAGTTATAAGCATGATAACATTACGTATCAATTTATTTATTGTGTAGTTACCAAGAAGTGATTTAATTCTTGTTTTGAAATATTTTACACTTTTTATAAAAATATATATATTTATTCCGATTGATCTCTTAAAAATTATTTTAGATCCAATATATTAATGTTTAATGAGAATGAATACATTCATGATATAATTTTTTTTATGATATTTATTAAAATTGAAAAAGGTAAACTTTAATGTCTAACACTAAATTTTGTTTATTGCAAAAAATAAATAAATGATTAAAGGAAGAATGATTTTTTATTGTGGTAAAAAAGAATAAACTTATAAAAAGAATTAACATTTGTTGAATAGATGGGTATTAACAATGTTGAACAAAATCACTATCACAATATCTCTTGAATAATAAAAAAATAAGAATTTTTTTAATGTAAGATTATAATAAAAATATTAAATTTCTTTCACAAAATATTATACTTTAAAATGTAAAAAGATATACATATACAATTACAACTTTTCATATGATTTCTAAATTCTTCAAACAAATTTCAAATAAAAAAATACCAATATTATTTCATGTATTCAATAAAAGTTTAAAAAACACTATATTGAAAATTTAAATTACTACTTCCTTAGTAGATTTTAATAGCATAAATCTTTTATAAACAAACTTGATCTACTATATTTTTAATAAGTTTATAGAATAAAATAATATCAGGTTCATTAATATTATTTTCAAAAATAAGCATTAATCAATTATAAAAAAAATTAAATTTTTTTTATCTGTAGATTACATTTCTTTTTTTTAAATGTATATTTCATTAAAAGTTAAATATATTAAAGGCATGTGAAGATTTATTTAACAGATGTGTTAAATTTTTGTGTAAACTGAATAAAACATTTATTAAATTAATTATTTCAGGTAATGTGATATATTTTTTGCGCATTTTAACATATATTGCAGTAGATTGCTGGAGGGCATAACTGTATTATCAATATTAAATTATTTGAACAAGTTTCATTTAAGGACAGAGATTAATATTATCATTATTTCTTAAACAAACAGTTCTTGTTTAACATTAACTTTTTTTTTATTATAATGTAGAAGTTTATATCAATATGTTGTACAGTTAAATAAAATTTAAATACCATAAATAAAATAACATAATTAATATATATTTATTATTACACAATATTTACAAATCTGAATTAACAAAAATTAATGGAAGTCTTTGGAATATTATCTTTTTAATAAAGAATATAAAACCAATTAAAAATACTTTTTAATATCGTAGTTATTTGTAATGATAAATTTTCTAATTATATAAAACTATACTAAATTAACAATGATTAATTTCGTAATTGTATATTGCACATATTTTAGAATCTTTCATACAAAAAAATTGTAAAAAATAAAATAGTCTATTTTTAATAAACTCGTAATTTTTAATTTATATTTTTTTAACTATACAATAGTAGTAATTTGTTATTCTATTGTTATATTTTTATTTCATCAATGAAGATTTTAACTATTTTCTTGTTTTTAATATAACTGAAGTCATGATAAAGTTAAATCTAAAAAGTACTTTAAAAAATACAGTACATTTTAATGCTGAATTGGTTTTCATTGAATGAATTTTTTTATAAGCTAAACTCATTGGACGATTATATTTGTTCGAGGTTTTTTATTTATAAGTAGAAATTTTTAAGGTTTTGTTCTAAATTTTATTGACATATACTCTTATTCAAAACATTTTATTAGTAATCACACAAAAAAACATATCTTTAAATCGTGGTCACCTAAATATAGAGCTGTTCAAAAAAAAATTACACTTACAATTTATATTTAATAACTTTATAAATAATTAGTCTAGAGGTAAGCGACGTAATATTAAACAAATTATCAAGAAATACAAATAAGATTATTACAAACAAAAAAGATTACATTCAACAATTGCTAAAAAAACTAGAACGAAAAATTTACAATTTTTTAAACCTTTTTCTATAGTAAAAAGTAAGAGAAAAAATTTTTTAAATCATAATTATTTTCAAATTTAACCGATCTTTATGACTAAATATCCAAAAAATGTGTTTATTTTAGCTAAGGAGGTTGTATTGGTTCCAGTTTTTTTGTGACTAAAAATGTTCAAGTTAACTTTAAAAAACCCTTTTTAGACCTTTTTTGCATAGTTTTGTTACTCAGAAAACTTTCCTCACAATTAATGAAAAATAAAACGATTTTTATCTCAAATGAGAAGCAAAATTCCGAAATAATGCGGGGGTTAGATAATGTTGAGATGATTAAAAATTGATCAAGTTATTAGACAAAAAGTAGTTATCATTTTTAAAAAAAATTAGAAAGTTAAATAGCTACAACTTATCTAAAATTTTATCAAAGAAATAAAAATAATATTATTTGTTATTTAGATCTAAATTTAACTTAAAAAAGTAAAATATGATAAAGTTTATTACTTAAATATGAAAGAAATTATGTTAATTTAAGTATTTAGTTTTTTGATTCTTTTTTATTTTTTTCTGTAACAATCAATTTTGTCTTCAGCATAACTTTCTTTAAATTTTATCATATTTTGCGACCATATAGTCAATCGACGAATTTTCCTCAACTTATACAGAAAAGAGTCTCAAAAGTTTTAGTTCATAATAGGCTATGCTAATTTTTAAAATATCCTTTTTTGGTCCCTTTTTGTGAAATATTATGTTAAATAATTTTCATCAAAATTGATGAATGTTTTTGGTTTACGACTAACTTATTTGAATAGTATAACTCAGAAAAAGAGGAAAATTTTGTGTTATAAAAAAAGACAAAAAATTGACTCAATTATGGACCTAACAACGATGATCATTTTTTATCATAAATATTTTAGTACAATACATTAGAAGGTTAAACAATGTTGGAAGAAAATGATTTTAGATTGTTTATTAAAATTTTTTTAAGTAGCTTGTTCTTTTATTACTAATATTTTAACAATGACTTAATGTTTAAAATTCCTTTATAAAATATACGCTACAGCCTAGCTATACTGCCGAGGGTAGGTGTCGTTTGGTTAATAAAAAAATTTTTCTAAAGATTCAAAAATATAAATTTTCTTAAATGACGGAAAATTAAAATATTACTTTAAATATTATGAATATTGTAAAAAATATAAATCCATTTAAATTGAAAAGAGATAATTATTTTTGTTGAAATGAAAGATTAATATGCTAACAATACCAAGTTTAAAAAAAAATAGAATTCTTAATTGTGATTATTGCCAATTTAGAGTAATCAAACTCCTGGGTCAAGGCGGTTTTGGTGCAGTTTATTTAGTTGAAGAAATTATTAGTAAGGGTAAATATGCTGTAAAGACCGAGCTTATACCAGGAAAGAAAGATAAATTTCAACCACGTCTATTATGGGAAGAAACAATTTTATTAGAAATACAAGCTCTTTCAGATGAAAATCAAAAAAATCATTTTATCAAAATTGTTGATCGTGGTACTCTACCACCACTACGTTATATGCTGATGACTCTTGTTGGAAAATCTCTTTTTGATCTTCAAGCCGAACCAAAAAAAGAAACGGTTCAGTCATAATACATGTTGGAGGATAGCTGAACAAACTTTAGAAGCATTAGAAGCTTTTCACAATTCTGGTTTTGTTCATAGAGATATTAAACCCCAAAATTACACTATTGGTGCTGAAGGTAAAGAAGACATAATTTTTTTACTAGATTTTGGTCTTGTACGTTGTTACACAGGAAAAAAATTCACTCATAATATCATTGATAGACCAACCTTTGCTGGAACATTAAAATATTCCAGTCGTTCAGCCCATCTTAATGTGTATCAATATCCAAAAGATGATTTTGAATGTTGGATAATGTGCATAATGAATTTTCATGATCCAAATTCTATCTATTGGTCAAAGGAAACTAATTTGACACAAATTAAAAATATGAAAATGAAACTATTTACTGGAAAAGAACCTCATAAAATTTTCAAAAAATTAGTTCCATCAGATTACAAGAGTTTAGTCGAAATGGTTGGTAATTTGACTCCACTTGATTTGATAAAAAAACCTAATGCCGAAATGAGAGCAAAAGTTTATATTACTTCTTTTTATGAGAAACTTAAAGAAATCCAAAAGAATTCTAGATTTTCTAATGAAAAGTTGTTTGATTGGCAATTAAAGAAAACAAAATAAGTTTAAATTGAAATTTTTAATTTTTAGTGCAAAAATGAATTTTCATAATAATAATAATTTCAACAGCATAAAAATTAAATAATATCCGTATAATAGTTGTTGTGCTATACTACAATATATTGATCAATTAATATTTATTAAACTTATCAACATAATGTATTTTCTTAAAACAAATAAAATTTTATTCTTTCATGTCATTATCAGTTTGATTTCGCTAACTTTAAAAAAATTTACATTACCGTATTACTTTTAACACAATATATTTTTACATACTTTTTGCAATACTAATAGGTATTTTATGTTTATCTAACTAACTACTTGCTATTGATATAAAATATGCCTAAAGTTTTAACATTGGACAAGAATTGAGCAATTGACTGTGATTTTTGTAAATTCAAAGTTTTAAAACTATTGGGTCAAGGTGGTTTCGGTGCAGTATATTTAGTTGAGAAAATTATCAAAAAGTCAAAATATGCAGTAAAAACAGAACTTATGCCTGATAAAAAAGATAAATTTGAACCACGGTTATTTTGGAGCAAACAATATTATTAAAAATTCAGGTTCTTCCAGATGAAAATCACAACAGCACTTCAATAATGATGATGATTGTGGAGAATTACCACTTCTACGTCTCATGTTAATAACAATTGTTGGAAAATCTTTTAAAAATTTAACGAAATAATGAAATAACAATGTCTTTCTTAATACATAATGGAGCATAATTGAACAAATGTTAGAAGCACTAGAACCATTTCATAGTGCTGGTTTTGTTCATAGAAATATAAAGCCTCACAATTATACAATAGAAAGACCTGACCGAGAAGATGTTATTTCTATGCTTGATTTTAGTCTCGTATGTTGCTACACAGGAAAAAGTTTGCTCATGTTGTGAAAGATTTATCTAACTTTGCCGGAACTAAAGAATATTGTAGTCGTTTCTCTCATCATAATATATTTCAATACCCAAAAGATGATTAAAGAAAGTTAGATAATAATAGTAATGGAACTTCATGATTCTGATGCAGTACTTTGGTGTAGAGAAACAGAAATGGATGAGATTAAGGCAATGAAAAGTGAATTATGTACTTCTAAAGAACTTGATTATATTTTTGATATAATTGTTCCATCAGAGTACAGAAAAATTGTAGCTCTTATTAGGAATTTGAGACCAGTTGAGAAACATAAAAATCCTGATGGTGATAAGGCTAAGAAAATTAATCTGGTACCAATAGCTTAAGTATATACCTAAATTGGAAATATTTATAAATATTCTCATAAAAAGATTTAAATGGCGGAAGAAGTATAGTAAAAGTATTTCATTTGAAAGAACAGCTTCTTCAGCAACCAGAATGAACAATAAAGAAAGCCAAAACTTGTGAAGACCCAGAAAAAATGAAAAAAGCCCTAACTATTAAGATAACGTCTTATAACAATTGAATTTACTATAGTTGAGCAAAGTTATTAGCCATTTACTAAAAGTATGATGTATAATCTTAGAACAAAATAAATCGCTTTTTTATTTTAGTTTTTCTAAAAATAAATTCTCTAGATACAGTTTTTTATACTTCATGTATTATAGTAAAAATTCACAAAAAATGAGAGAAATTATCAGATTCAAATCTATTTAACAATATAATTGATAGTAATTAGCAAAAATTCATATAGTAATATATTTTTAATAACTTTTTATTGTTTAAAGACATTATCTATAGTATTATCCCTTAATAGTCCTTATTAAAACTAAATAACCAATAAAAGAGAACATCAAAAAAATCTTTAAGACCAATTAGTGACTTTTAAAAAGCGTATAAAGGATCGTATATCTTAAGCTTAAAAATTTTTCACGAGCCATAGAAAAATTCAAATCAGAATATTCGAGATAACGTTCATACCGAATTTTACTCATGCCATTTTGTTCCATAAACAATATAACCATTTCATTATAAATCTTTAGATTAATTTGATTTATTGAAGATGTAATGCACTTTAAACAACTAGTATATTTTACAAATTTACTTGAGATTTATTAATTTCTGAAGAAATAGTCGAAATAGGTAGCATATTTTTTAAGTCCGTACAATATTTTTCGAACTTTGAAGTGCATTCTTCATCAATAGGATAAATAGTTGAAACATCCGATGCTATTGAAATGGCTACAAATCATTAAATAAAGATTTTCATGAAAATACAACTTACGTTCCCCTTTTGGTATACAAACAAAACTACGAAAGAAATATTTCAAATTACTCTCGATTTTAAAGAAGTAAAATACTCTTCTCCATCATTTAACAATCCTTGTATTGTAAACATTACGACTTTGCTCTTAAAAAAATCAATATCGTTAAAAAAATATATAGTAAAACTTACAGTTACCATTCTAACACCCATTACGAAACTCTAACGAATGTGTTCTGTTGGAGAAAGTCTATAAAGCATTGCCAATACTTCAAGATTTCCTTTGCCTTATGTTTCTTTTCTACGTAGATTAAATTTATCTTCAAATAATATATTATGTGAACTTTTTCTATGTGATTTGTAACATGGTCCACGAAGTATTTTAAAACTTTTTGATACTCTTTACTTGATTTCCATCATTTATGGTTTCAAAGACATGTAAAAATATGGCGTTTTCGTCATAGGCTTTTGAAAGTTGTTTTCTTGTGGTTATCCTATTTAGGTCCATAAAAAATGTCATAATATTGCACAACAAACATCTTCAAAACAGTTTCAATGTCTTTTGAAGGAGAGAAACTTGGTTTAAAGGTAACATTTTGCTCATCACTAATAACAGGAGCGTAATTATTAACTTTAATAGGTATTCCATCCTGGAAACAATATTTTAATTCAACAATTTTTAAACATACTAAACTTTTAAGATAAGGGAAATATCCTTGTGCAGTTCTGAAATAATTTTCAATACATTATAAGAAACTTTATGAATGAATTTACATAAAAATAAAAAAATAAAAGATATAAATAGCTAACCTGGGAATATTCTGAAGTTTTAGTAAAGAAATTTGAAATACCAGTATTCTCAAGAAACAGCTCTTCAATTTTCCATATACGTATTCTACTTAGTTCCGGAACTTTACCAATAAAATTACATGATAAATCTAAAATTTTTAACATTAGCATTGTAAAGATCATTGATGAAATGGCATATAATTCCTTTAAGCCTGTACTTTTTAGAGACAAACTAACAGCTTCCGAACATTTGATTAAAAATAAATTCAATAATAGCATTGCAAACTTCTACTCTTTGAAGTGATACAATGATACCTCTACTTTTAAAAAGTGTATCAGAACTGAAGTTTGATAAATCTAAAGTTTTTTTATTATTTGTGAGTCTATGTTCGCAGACAATTTCTATTAAATCTTTAAGATCAACAGGTAATTTTAAAAATTAAATAAATATTTTTTGTTAAAATTAAGAGATTTGTGTTTGTTCTAGGATTTTTAACTCTTCTAGAAAGTTGTTGCAAGCTTGTTGCAACTGTTGAATCCCTTGCAAGAAAAGATATATCACCTTTATCGGTTCTAATAAGGAAAATGGAATAAATGGTGTGTATACCCCTGGATCTCTGTAATTATCTCATGAATTGAGCATTGATTACATCCTTTTACCTAAAAGTTAATTAGAAAAAAAGACATAACTATAATGTTCCTTAAAACTTACATCAACACTAAACATAACTTTTTTTTGAATGAAAAATCCAGATTCCGTGAGTGAGTCTTTTTGAGATTTTCTATTATCATTGTTTTTACTGATATTTTGAGAGGTTTGTCCTTTTTTCCATTGTTACTCTTGAAGCGATTAAATAAATCTTTATAGTCATCACCATGATAATTGCGATAATATCAGGATCAAAATCAGCAAAAATCTTACGATCTTTAAATTTTACATCCGTTCTCCTTTACATATCTACGAAAACACCACCGGGAAGAGGAGAAGATAAAGTTAGAGAAATTGAATAACAGGATTAAAGTGAGCTTTCTCTAATAGCTTGAGTGAATCTTTGTTATACAACAATTTTGTAAGGAAAATCTGAATCAATAAAAAAATAAATTATTTTTTAAAATTTAATTAAAAGAATTTGTAGTAAGGACACTATTTTATTTATGATATTATATTTAAACCGATATCTATTTGTACGTATTGAAAGAAATCTTAAATCTATTTCAAATAGAACTATTTGTTAACGTCTCTTCAATAACTCTATTTTTGATGTGAAAGATTTTTTGATTTATTAAGCCATGTGAAGAAAGAGAAGAAAACCAAAGTAACATATCACAAGATGACGGAGATTTACAATAATAAAAACATTACATTTTAAATTATCGTTTAAACTACAACTAAACATTGACTTTTGCACTATGAACCCTTTAAATAGTTAATCAGTTGTTTTCCTTTTGACTTAATATAACAAAGTGATACTCCAAATCTGAACAATGTACTGGTTATATTATATTTTAACTTTAAGTCTAATTTTTTTATACACAATTCTTCCCATAATTTTTGATCTTTTATCGATAATGTACGAGTTTAACGATGTATTTTAGTCGTTTTTTACAATTGCTTACTACCTTATACATATTCGCTCCTATTAATTATCATTTTATTTCATGATACCTCTTTAAATTATGACTTCAAATTTACGAGTGTACAATTAAAATAAGTTTTTTAATTGATTACAAAATTTATAACTATTAAAATTTTAAGATTTCCATAAATATGGAAGAAACTCGTAATGAACTATTGAATATATCTGATGGCTCCCATAAATATATGAAAATATCAGCTAAAAGTATATTGTTAGAAAACAGTATTTGTTGTGTATGTGGTGATAAAGGATTTACAAAATCTTATGGAAATATTTTGTGTAGAGGTTGTACGGTAAGAATTTACTTGTATAATGATGATAGTCTCTTTTTAATTTAGGACTTTTTTAAAAGATGTCTCGACAAAAATCTTCAATTAACATGCAAACATAAGCGTGAATGTGAAATAACAAAAGGTATGTCATTCATATTAGTTTTAATAATTTTTCGTTTATTATTTTTATAGAAAATAGAGCAAAATGTAGATATTGCAGACTAAAGAAATGCTTTGACTGTGGAATAAAACGAGAACTTTGGGAAATAAACAAAAAGCGTTATTCAAAGAATTTTAAAAATAATTATTTAAACAAGGAGAATTCACAGAATAAATTACCAATAAAAATTTCTGAAATTAAAACACCACCTGTTTCTTTTACCAATACAACAGGTATGAGAATAAAAACGGATTGTTCTGAAAAAGATAAAAGTTCATATTTAAAAAGTAGTTCAACCCAAATAATGTCACAACCAAAAGAAAATATTTTAGATAATTTAATTGAATGTGAAAATATAATGAAACATCCTAAGAGGTGGCATTGCTATAATTCTAAAGTATTTTTTGTAAGTTATCCATTGATACCGCAAAGATTATTATTAATTTTTTTAAGGAAACAATGAAAGAGAATGGTGAAATCGTTTACAGTGGTGGAGTATTAAAACCACTTAACGAGATGCTTAGATTCACTATTCAATGGACAGAAGCAGTTGGAAATTTTATCAATTTACAAAAAAGTGATAAAATCTTGTTGATAGAAGAATTTGCGTGTAAAAGTATTATATTATGCCTTATGTACCGTGCCATGGACAATGAAAATTTCATTTATATGACTGAAAAGAGCATCGATGAAAAGTACGATGAATCAGATGATAAGAGAATATTTAATAAGTTTTTTGGAAAAAAATTACGGGAATTAGTCAACAAAATGATTAAACTAAATGTAACTTATGTGGAATTTATATTTATCAAGGCAACATTATTTTTAAACAATAATGCCGATGGTTTATCGAATGACGGTTCAAGTAGTATATTGGAACTAAAAAAGACTATTTTACAAACTTTCATTAAATATAAAAATAATGATTCTTTATCATGTCTTCTAAGATTATATGATCTCTTATGTTCTATATCATCTTTACTTGACATCCTCTCAAAAATGATAATGAAAAACAAAATTCTAAGAGATATATTCAATATGGATAACGCTGGATCATTAATACAACAATATATTGGAGGACCAAATGTAACTAGTGAAGATGAAATAAATGAAGGAATTATGTCTGAAGATGATTTTTATAGGTAAAATATAATTAATATTCAATTTTTTTTAATATTTTGTTTTACTATTTAAATTTGATTTTAATAAATAAATTCATTAGTACGATACCTCTCGTTGTTGTTATTTAAAAATACTTGACAAGGTTAATAATTCTGTACATTTTCGTCACCGGAAGAATTTCAGTCTTCCTTTTGGTATAAAGTATTTTTTGTCAAAAAAAATTAATATTGTTAATAGCGTCTTTCACCTGAACTCTACTATAATGGATTTGGAACTAAAAAATGATTTATCAATACTAGGAACGTTATTGGAATCAATAAAAAAGGATTCCAGTCCAACAGATGAGGAGAAAAATAAATTTCTTATTACGCTGTTTGGCAATGTTGAATGCAAATTAACTTGCAACCAAACGGTACTTTTTATATATCTCCTCTATCATGCTTCTGATGGAAACATTAATATTGGACATAACTATATAACGAATGTTATTGAAGTGTATGAACGTTATCTGTCATCACCACAAGCACGAGAGATGTGGAGATCATTTCTAACATATGATGTTAAAGTAAGTTTATATAAATTAATATTTTATCAATATGTATTTTTAGGTTAAAGTAATTAATATTTTAAGAGAAAAATCATTTAAATTAGTTAAGCGAATACTCTCACCAATATCTAATATTTTCGAATTATCAAGTGAAGATATGCATCCATATCTTTATAAAACTTTGTCATCAATGTCCCGTAACCCGGAACAAACTGGATTCTTTTTTTGGAGTGATTATTTTGAAATTTTCGATGCTATTGGAATGTATATTTATGGATTATTTGTACTTAAAAGGAAAAAAACAATGGCGGAAAATGTGAAGACAATAGAATTCCTTGATAAAATTGATGAAGATAAAAGAATGAAAGTCATACAGTTTTTTGATAGACTTATTCCAATTAATATGTGTGTAAGAAAATATGAAGAATCATTTAGAAAAAAATTAAAACAGTTAGTTGTAAGGTATTGTGAAAAATATCAATATCTTAAGGATATTCATAATATACTAGAGATAAAAACTATTGAAAAACTTATTAGTAATGTTGTAAAAAGATTTGATGTCAAAAAAAAAGTTATACTGCATACTCATATTTATAAACTAATGTATAGACTTAATTTCCATTATGGTGGATATCTAAAGGGTGTTAGAAATGGGGAATCATCCACAGCTTTAGTTAATTTCTACCAACATGTCTTATCAGAACTAGGTAATTGTCCTACTGCCTTCCAAACATTCATCGAAACATTTTATAACATGAAATATGGTGAAGAGATTTGTTTTTTTACCATGTTTTTTATGCCAAAATTAAAGGAATATATCGATAATAGGTCCAAAGAATATTTTAACGAAGAGGATATAATAAATCATTATAGTAAAAAGTTTAATTATTTAATTGAGTATAACATTGATATTGGGGAATTATATAGTAGAACAAGACAAGAAGTTACTATAACAGAAAATTTAGAACCAATAGCAAAGATTTTTGGAAAGATAGATGTTTATCTTGTTGAAGATGAAAAACATTTTGAGAAAGCATTATCTTGGTTAAGTGATGCTATATTAATAGGTGTTGATACAGAATTTTTACCAGATATGGTCGGTGGTGGACTGTGTTTGTGCCAAGTTGCCATTGCAAATAGTGTATTAATTTTTGATGCTGAAAAGGTTTCTGTTAAAAAAAAGTGTTGGAGAGATTTAATGGAATTTCTTTTTATAACATCTAAGTGTCCAATATTATTTTTTGACTACAAAAATGATTTCAAAATGTTAAAAAATATTTTAAATAATATTGATGAAGAGAATTTTAGTAATCCTTTTAAACGTATTATTGATGTCCAATTGTTATATATGAATTCATTAAAAGAACCTAGGTTTTTGAAATTTCTAGAAGACAATTTTATTGTAAAAGTTGACAGGGTATCTCTTAAGGATATTGCTAAAAGTATTACTGGATTGGATATGGAGAAAGAATTTCAATATGCACCATGGAGGATGAGACCATTACCTCTAGATATGATAAAGTACGCTGCGACTGATGCTTTTGTATTAATTTTAATATATAAGAAAATTAAAAATATTATTAAAGATGATGCATTATTTTCAAAGTTGGAAGATATAAATGAAGATTCTACCCAAAATGAGAATTCAACACCTAATATATGTAATAGTAATAAAGTGAAGAAGAAAAAAGAAAACTCATCGATCTCAGAAATTATAGAATACATCAAGAATGACACTGAACTTCTTTCATACACTAACGTATCAACAGATTTTACACTTTACGTTGATTCAATGATCCTTAATCTACAACCTATTCTACTAAACTTAGGATTTAACATTAATACAACTGAGGTTAAAAGTTATGGGTCCTTAAAAAGTGTTGATACAATAATTTTATCAGTTGGTAAAGCAGTAAATCAATGGAAACTTAATAATCATTACAATCGAATAATTTCCCTAAAGTATACTGATTCATTGGAAGATAAAGTTTTATACATTTTTAAAGAATTGAAAGTAAAATTTCGAGGAAAAACTTGTTGCTCAAAAATGTATTAATTGTCATGGAAATGATATTGTTATTGTCAGTCGCCTTCTACACTTACTTATGTATTATGATGCTTTTTTAAGCGACACAGAGAATCACAAACATGTCACAAATTTCGATGATATTTCTGAGGGGAGTCTTGAAAAAAATTTACATGAAAATAAGGAGAATGGTTCATATAATTCTACAACTGGTTTGTACTATTCAAAAGATTATATTATCGATGTTAAAAATAAGAAAATAATATTTACACAAAATAATGAGTGGATAATGTTACCACAACAAAAACAGAATGCCTTTCTTAAAATGTATTATACTCCAAATGATTTTATGTTATGCCGTGCATGTAACACATTTTCAGCACGCCACAAAGTTTAGATTTTTTTAATTTTATGTATGTTATTTGTATTATAAATATGTATATTATTTTAATTTGATATATTTATTCTAAAATTAAAGGTGATTTGATTTAATAAAATTTAGCTACATGAAATTTGTTTTTTATTCAATTAGTATCTCTATTTTTATTCTTATTTTTCATATTAATTATTAAAAAAAACTTTAAAATTTCAGTTTTGTAAACAATACATGAATATAGAGTATTAATTTTCCTATTATTTTAAAAATAAAGGTTTTATTTAGTAATTAAAAATTTTTAAGATTTTAACGTACAGATTTCCGTGTAAGTTTGCCAATTGTTTTTCTTATTTATTTTTTGTAAACACAAAAAAAATGGAACGAATTTTATCAAATAAAGCTTAAATGCAATAAAATAACCCAACCTGTTAAAAAAAACAAATAATACAAAAATTTTTAAAATATCAAGAGAAAAATATTGTAAACCACTCAAAGTATTGTGTCGTTGCATAAGTTTTGCTGTTTTTTTTACAAAATTATATATGTTTGGTAATTTGAACTAATGTAATTTTATTTTATCCTGAAATTTTTTAAAGATATCAAACTTATCCTAGAGTCTATCTTGTTTTTTTTGTAATATATTATGAATTACGCCATTAAAAGTTTATTTCATGTTTTGAAATTTTTTATAGCAATGACAACGAAAAGCAATATTTGTTTAACTAGACAGAATATTTTTTTATATTTATAATATTTTTAAAAACATTTAAAAACTACTTTTTATTGCAGACAAAAGTGCATCGTATTCTATAACTTTACATAAGTTTGATTTTTAAAAATGATCTCTGAAAACATTATAAAAAAGTCGAGCTTTCATATGAGTATGAATTTAGAAGAATATAAATTATAATAATTCAAATTACTGAAACTTGTTTAAAAGAAACTTATAATGTACTATAAACCATATATGACTCAATTGTAAAGTTTCATTGAAGAAGATTTTTTAAATACACCAATTTCCCCTTCCTAAATATTTTCCTTGTTTCTGATGTAACATTGATTCATTATATGACAATAAAATGTTAATTTTTATTTAAAGTAAAATGTAAAACCTTATTTTATTTCTTTCAATAATATAACTTAAGCACTTATTGTTTTTATTTTATATAAATATACTGTATTTGTTATTGTTTTTTAAAAGATAGTTAAATATGTCTCAATAAATTTTAGATTGGATTTTGAATTTAAATCATAATTCTTATTTAGTTAGTAAAACAGGTATTTTTTTAAAATTTATTTTGAAGATATGTTGCAAAATATAACTTTTAAAACATTGCTCAAAGATCTCTTGAATCTCACATACAAATTCATTTATTAATATTATAATCCAGGTGGATTCTTCGGGGACTGTGGAGGCTCCCACGGCTTTTGCAATATATAACACGAAACTTTATACAATAGTTTATCTAAGTGATGGCAATAGGAAATATAATAAAAGTAAAAATATATATTTGTTGTAATCTAACTAGTGTCCTAAGTATTCTTCATCCGATCTTTATATCGTCTTCAAGATGAGAGGCGTGTTCCGTTTGGTAGAACATACATACATTTGATATGACACAGCATTCCATGTTCACAATATTTCCGATATATATGGTGTTTTTTAATCAAATTACAAAATATTTTTTATTAATTGCTCAAAGTATTTAATAAAAGACAATTACATATATTTAACGGCTCTAAAAATTAGAATATCCAATAAAATAAATTTTTTAATCCTACTGGAACGTTTAACTTGCCCTTAGTGTGTATAAAAGTAAATTAAAATTTCGACTATATTCAAATTTATACAATTTATATATTCGCTATCCTCAGTTTCTACTACTCATTCTTGTTAAGTTAAATCAGAATGTCACTCAACAGTTGTCTATGGATTTAGTGTAGACGCTGCATTGGTTCACTTTTAAAATGCAGCTCTACTTTACACTGTCTGGATATATATTCTTTTTATCCTGTCTGGGATTATGTATAGCTTCGGGCAAAATTAAGGAGGAATTTTAGAAGCGAGAACCGCAACTTTTAATGACCGTGAAGGAAAAGTATGCCATGATAAAGGAGAAGGAAAACGAAATTATTAATCAAAGTAATAAGATTACTCAACTTTATAAATTGGCCTCAAAATACAAAGAGGATGGAAGAGTTCAAAAACCCAATAATGCTGCTTCAAAGTTATCATTCTCTTTCAGACTTCGAAAATGAATGAATCAGTAAATGGGAAAGTAATCTACGTCATCTGTTTACATGGCATCAGAGAAGCCAAAAACCTAAGGACTCAAAATATCAAAACTATGTATAACATAATTGTATATTTTTAATTTTATATGTAATTTTATTTAAATAATCTAATTTTACTACTTATTACTTCTAATTTACTACCCTAATGGAATATAAATAAAATTTTATGATTTGAATATATTTTTATTATTGATTTTATTTTAATAAAAATTGAATTTTTTTGAATATGGCACAGATACATTAATATTTGTTTAAACTTTTTATTTTAGATCAAAAACGATTATTCATTCTATTAAAATGCCAATGGTAGCACATTTCTTTTGTTTTCATGTTAGTAGGTTGTGAATTTCCTCTAACTACGAGCAATTTGAGCAGAGGAAAATTGATTACCATAGATTATTTATTATTTTTAACTTCAAGATTCGTTAATAATCTTTAAAACGGTGATGTGATAACACGTAAGTAAATTGTAATGAAATTTACTTATAAATATGGAAGTTATTTTGTCTTTTTTACCGGAAGTACCAACATAATTATACATCTTTGTTAAACTTTTTGTGTATCTAATGATTTTATTTAATGTATACACACAAAACCTAAACATGTCTTTTAGACCGAAAATGCTCAGACTGCTACAAAATGCAAGTGATGTTAAAATAACCGACCATCCAAAATGGGGTAGGCGACGGGCTACATTCTATCCCATTTCACACCTGTATTCTAAGTCAGTTTTTATGCTATTGTTATACACATTTTACATATATTTAGTTTGATCATTTTTTACATACATTATACTTAGTTTTGCATATACATTTCTATCTCGTTTTGTATATGCAAAATGAGCTTGAATTTAGTCTGCAGTTTTATCTATCTTAAATGTTTTTTAAACTTCTAAGTTTTTTAGTCATTAGCCCTGTTTATAAAGTTATTAAAAATTTTTATTTGTTTATTTATCCATTTTATACTATTTCATAGACTTATTAATGCTTTCTAACAGATTTTAAAGTCGATACCAAAAATTAATAATAAATGTAGGATAATGGGAAAAGAAATAACGGAATAAATAACAAATGACACATACTTATATTTATTTTTATATCATTACATTTACTTTACAACAATAACAATTATTATATTAGTTTTACAAATTTAATAATTATCAAGTACAATAATATTTAATTAGTTATTTTAAAAATATATTAAAGTCTTTCACCAAGTTAGACATTCTTAAAGTATTTAATTTCGTACTAATAATATGGATCGCTATTACTGTGAAATTCAACATTTTTAGTTTAAGTTGGTGATTTTATAACAGTAATACTGTTTGAAACTTTTAATATTGATACATAACTAGGATCGTAATATGTTAACATAAAAGAAATTTTACAACAACTTTAGGCATTAAATCTTATGGTTATCTTATAAAGTAAGAATTAATTATCAGCAGTCTTAGCTAGTAATATTGAATCTGTATGAGACTTAAAAAAAGCTTAAAAAAACTCTTCATTGTTGGTTGATTAAAGAGGAATCAAGAGTGTTTCGCAAATGATGTAATTTTTTGGTAGATATTGTGAAAAAAATTTATTTATTGTAAAGATAATTATTAAAATAATTTAAATATTTTTATTATTTTCTTTGATTTAAATATTTTTAACAAGAAGATTAAAATAAAAATTAAGAAATACCTGAAATTTGTTTTGTTTGTTCTTTACTAATTTATATTAAGTGAAAATGTTATATTTTATCGATAAAGAATTGATATCTCTATTTATTTACAAAAAAAAGTTTTTAAATCTTTTATTTATCCATAATAATTACAATATTATGAAATATACAAATTAGTGGTAAACTATAGGCTACATTCTAGCTCATCTTGTATGTGGATTCTACCTCATTTTGATTACGTATTCTATCTCGTTTTGTATATGCAAAATAAGATAGAATGTAAATGCAAAATGAGCTAAAATGTGTGTGCAAAACGTGTAAAAAACCTAGGCATCAAAATACTATTGAATATAGCCCTTTTTTTATATAAAACGTATTTGTGTAAAAGACATGTTTAGGTTTTGTGTGTAATCTAAAAAAAGATAAATAATTAAAACTATATTCATATAGTCTATTTTCAACATATACATATTACTTCCCACATTTTGAATTATTATTAATTAATTTGTCTTTATTCATTTTTGGGGTAGTCAATAAAAATTCATAGAAATTTTTTAAATTTCCTAACAGATTAACGTTTTTCTAAATATATAATAGAAAAATTTGCATGATTTTTGGATACTCATAATAATAAGAATAAATATGATTTTTTCAATAAAAGTCATAGAAGAATAAATTATAAAAGTTTTTGACCAAATATTTTCAAAAATTTTAAAAATTCATTTATATTCCTACAAATATGGTAGAATTAATATAGGTGAAAAAATTAGTTTTTATTTAATTGTATGTAATTTTTATGTTTATTTAAAAATATTCAAAATCAGTATAGTATATGTCATTTATTGAGAAATGATGAAAAATTTAAAATCAAATGATATTTGGTTTTTGAGATTTAACAAAATTTTTAATAAATATCATTGAAATCTAGGACAGAATAGATTTTTCATGCAAATCTTTTTATGTTAAAATGGTCTAAATTAAATGATTTCCAAATCATTGTTTAAAAATACTGCAGTCTAGCTACGCAAACTAAAAGTTTTTAAAAAAAATGTTTAAAATTTTTTAGCATTTAAAAACAATGTCATATTTTAACAACAATTTTTAATTTAATAACATATGATAAACAAAAAGTATTACTTGAGATTTTACAGCTGCGTTATTATGGAACAAAAGATTTTGCTTGTATTTTAATTAAACAAAGAACAAAATTTTTCAATTAACGCTAAATATTATATAAAATTCATTTATTTAGTTACTAGAATAATAATATAAATATTTATAAATTATTTAATTTATTTCCTAAAAACATTATTGTCATTTTTAAATACTTTGAAATACTAAATTCAACAATATATTAAAATTATTGTTTTTAAATATTAGAAAAAATTTGACTAGACTAACTGTTCAACTAAATTTATTATATGCAAAAATTGCACTTATTGTTGTAAATGAACCTATAACGAATAAGAATGATATTTGAACATTGGCAAATATTATAAAAGATAATATTGCAACAACAATGATTGTACACGTAGCAGCAAATGATTTTTGAATATTATCGAGATATTTCATTATCAAAGAAATATATATTCCGCCAATAGATGCTAAGCATACAGCAATCCAAACTTTGGCATTAAAACCATGTAAAATACCTTTCTCATAAACCTGAGATCCCTTATCAATTAAAATCCAAACGAGAGAAGATGGTATACCCCAGAAATACAATTGGATGTTTCTTATCCACAAGCTATTTTGTGAACCATCTTTAAGCATTTTTTCAAAATATACACCAGCAAAACCAGCAACAAAACAAACTATTAATATAGAAATTAATCCAACTATTGCATTTTCATCTTTATTAACTATTTTTGAAGAATCTTGTTTCATGTTTCCCACTTGAACAATAGCTATACCAACAAAACAAAAAATTATACAAAGCCATTTTTTACCGGAAATTTTTTTCTTTAGAAATAAAACCATAAAAATTGCGGTTGACACTATTTTAAGTTGAGATGTAACCTAGAGTGAATTTTATATATTATTATTAATCAACATACTTGAAAAACACCGGCGGGTAAATTTTTCATTGCAATAATATCTAAGTTATTTTGTATAATGTAACAAAGTGCAGGTGGACTCAGTTTTAACAATTCTTTAGGCTTTTTTATCAGATTGTTATTGATGGAACGTAAAAATTTCTTCGGAGCCATTCCGACTTCATTGAATAGCATAAAAAAAGAAATGACTATTTTTCCCATTTCGCTAAGGAATGGAATAGTACAAGAAAAATATAAATCTTCTTTTGGAACATTTGTTTGAGTATATTTTATTAATAATGTATATGAACTCCATATTGTAATCATTGTAGTTACTACATAAAATTTGAAGGCAAACGATGAATTGGAGTCCATTATTGGAGGTCGTACTAAAGTAACAGATTTAGTTTGCGATTCCGAATGATCTTTATCATTTTCTGTTGTTAAGTTAGAAAATTCAACATTCAATGACACACTATTTTCATCATTTGGTAGAGATTTTAAAGTATTCAATGAATTATCATTGATTTTTGATGCCATAGATCTGAAATCACTTATTAAAAACAGAACTATTTTAACCCAAAAATTAATATTTGATTTTTCTAAAATTTGAATTAAACAAAATATGTTATAAACACAAAGTTTTCAAATAAAAACATTTTTTATATTTAAACACGTTATTCAATAATTATATTTAATAAAAACAATTTAAAAATTGGAATTTTATTTAACAAAAATTTTTGAGTATTAAATAATTTTAAAAACATATTTTGAATATGCAATAAAGTTTACTGACAAAACTAAAAAAAATATAAATAATGTTAAAAATAATTATATTTATATAAATACAATATTTCTTTAAATTTTGAATAATTTATATAGTAAAATATTCTTTATGAAATTAAAATCTATACTTTTAAATTTCTTTTAAAGATTTTATCAAAATAATGTCAACTTTTTCTTAAAAAATAGAACATTTTATCATCTCAAATTTATAAAAATAAAAAGAAATTTCATTTAAATCATTGTAATTGTTTTTTAAATTTAGTTATTTATACATACATTTTGTTACTAATATATCAAATTATATTTGTGATAATTCATAATTTTTTGGTTTTTTTCAATAAATAAAAATTGGAAAAGTAATAATGTAAGACAATAAAAAAATGAATATCATTGATAGTTTAATTTTCCCTAAGACCTAATATTATAATAATTTTTTTTCATTTAAGTGAAAATAACGAATAATTTTACAGAAAAAATTTTAGAACGTTTTATAGAATACATTTCCACATCATTTTAATTTATACCATATAAAAATAAGCAAAATCACATTAAATATTACATCCAAAATAAATTCTTTATAAGTTTTTATTAAAATTATTATTTTAAAACATGACAGAAATTCATTTTATTATTTTCTGAATAAAATGATAAAAAAATTTTGATGTTCTAAAAAAATCTAATAACTAAAGTCGCAATAGAAATTTATCTCTTAAGTTATATTTAAAGTACTGTTAAATATAAAATAAAAAAAGAATGTAGCATTATGTAATTGAAGAAATTTATGTGCAATACTTTTTATTATAAAAAAATATTGTAAATCAAATTTAAAAATAATTTTTTTAAATAAAGCAAATTATATATATAGAATTTTCTAAATACAAAAATATGACTAAGTCATTTATATAAAATCAATCATTTCTTTTGTCAAAAATAGTACAAATAAAGTGTACTTTTTTCTCGTACGATAGTTCCGACATTAGTAGATGATGAACGATTAATAATAAGTTATAAAATATATTAACATTTAGAAAGCATTTTTATTCAAAATGAATCGTACAAGTTTCTTTTTTGTAGAAAACAAATAAAATTATATATTGCTTTTATAATAGTTTTTAATTTTAAATATATTTTAAAAAAATGTTACTTTATCTGGAAATTAATTATAGAAATTGTTACAAAAATATATATTTATAATCCATTAATATATTAATTTAACAGTCTAAGAAAACCAACAAAAAAGTTATATAAATTTTTTTGTAACGTATAATTTTTATATAATTGAAAATGATTGATAAAGTTCACCAGTAACTGTTTATTACTTCTTATATCAATTAAAATTTCAAGCTAAAATAAAATTTTTGTTGAGATTTGCTTTGATATCATTAGAAATAAACGTGTTATTCATTAGAACTCAAGGTAACCGTAACTTGTTAACTTATACGACAAATTTTTGTTCTAGTAATTTAACGCTTTTTGTGAAAAAATACGATTAAAAAAAGATTCTTCCATATTAGCACTAGATCATGACAAATAAATTAACCTTATTTATTTGATTTGAAATACTACTTGTCATTCTATTAAAAATCAACTTTAAGATTATGCAATGCAATTATATATTTATTCGAAAAGTGCGGAAAACAAAATTAAGTTTGTTTTATAAAACTTGAGATATAGTATTTAGTAGGAGCCATAATAAAAATTAAGTATTCTTAATTTACTATTTATTTTTTTATATATAATTTTTGTGAAATTAAAGTTTTTATTGTTTTGCATTAAAGAAAATATTAAAAATCATTAATGTAATTCAAACTCACACTTTATTATTGACATATAGCCAATGTGTTGTGAAAAGTAAAGCAAACGAGTAAAGATAGACTTAGAATATGGTATACGTAGAGATATATATCTATTTTACTACAAATATATTATTCAATACTTATCAATAATTTTAAATATTCATATTAAAATTTTATTATTATGAAAATCTAATATCATAGAAAAAAGATGATTAGCGCACAGAATATTGATGATAGTATTAATGTACTTAAAAAAAATATATCTAATGTAAGTTTATATAGAAAAATTGATTAACTTATTGTTATAGAATCCAGCATTTATTAAAGCCAATGAAAATGACAAAAATGTGGTCTTAAATAATGAATGGTACATGAAAAATACATTAATCAGCAGAAAATATGATTTAGACATAGCTCAAGCTGTTATTTTGGAAGCCTTAAAATGGAGAAGTAGTATAAATATTAGACGTATGCTATGTCAACATTAAATAAAACTTATATTTTAAACTATATTAATAGTTCACAATGATAACTACACTTAATTAAATATCATAGTAATGAGTAAAGGTCAAAACATGTGATTATATTTAATTTATACTTAAATATAAAAATAGAGAAACTTTATCAATACTTTAAATAAATCTTTTAGGTACATGCATACTTGAATTTAAATCTTTATTAGAAAGTGAATTGATGTATTTCCATGGTTATGATAACACTAATAATGAAATATGTAGGCTTTTTTTTCTTTTACTACAACAACATATTTTATAGTTTGGATAAATTTGACACGTTTTAATAATCAATCAGAAAAAATAATAAAAAAGTTAGTAATCTTTTTATTCGAACATCATTATTTTTCAACAAAAGGTGCTCCTATCGCATTAATGATAAATATGTATCAAGCTTCTATTTATAATTTGGTAATTATCGATATCTTATACTCTTTATTATTTTCACATTTATTTTAGAGCATAGATTTTTTTAAATTTCTATTTAATGCATTAAAATATTTCTATCCTAATTATTTAAAATCTATATATTTGTTTGAGTCTTCCCCATTAATACAATCAACATGGAGAATTATTAAATCAACTTTTGAAGAAGAACAGAATGAAAATTTCTATATAATTTCATGTAATACAATAAATAATTATTTGCCAAAAAAATATATACCAATTGATTTTGGAGGTGAAGTAAGTAGTATTTGTAAAATGCACAAGAATCGGTAGATTATATTAAGCAAAGTATAAAAAGACAATGACTTTGATATTTTTAATATAATTACTTCTTTATTGCATTGTTTATAAGCAAGAAATATATAGCTTTAAAAAATTTTAGTTGAAATGAAAGTAATCACAATTTTAAAGGCATTGATATAAAATAAAAATGTTAGAAGTTTACACTAACGTTGCTTCTTTTTGTTTAACAATATTAATAAATATATTACTAATGATAAATGTATAAAAGTTCATTTAGTAATATCTTTTGTTAGCAGTATTTTGATTACTTATAACATTCAAATCAATTTATAACATTATATTATACCGTTCAATAAGAAATATATGTATAATTAGTTATACTATTAAAAGATTATGAATATTTAATAAATGCCCTAATAAGTTTATTTATTGATATGTCTGATAAAAAATAGTAACAATCATTTGTAAAAGAAAATTTTACATGAAAAATTAATATTTCACTAGTGTATAGTTAATCAATAAAGACAATATTTCTATTATTTTAGGATATTTTTGAATTTAAAATGGAAGATATGGGCAAATATACACCTTCTTATGATTGCCAAACCGACTCAGGATATTATGACACATCTATTTTGGAACAACAACCACATGTAAATACATCATTTATTCGTAAAGTTAGTTTATTTAATATTTAATCGCTTGTATTGATTATGCCTATTCTCCAGACTGTCTCTTTTGGGAGAGATGACGATGAAGATGTTCGAAGAGTAACACCATTAGTTATGTCATCTAATGGTAATAATGTTATGATATCTTCACAAACAAATGATATTAATTGTGAAGATAATAAACATTCATCAAGATTAGTGAGAAGAAATTCAAAAGGGCAATTACCACCATCTGTTCCACCAAGAAGTAATTCTATTAAAAAAAATAATCATATTCCATTACATTTGAAACCTTTAGTGGAAGAAAAAATAAATGCCCCGCCAGAAGAATGGTTTACAAGTGATATTGTACACATGTGGTATGTTTATATTTTTACTATTATATATATTTATATATTTTATAGTCCTTCTACAAATTTAACCCTTAAATCAGTTGAAAATGAAAATGACTATGTTGAAATTATTGTTCTAAAAAATGTATCAAATCAAAATATATTTTATAAGATAAGAATAACTTCACCTGAAAAATTTAGAGTTCGTCCATCCACAGGAGTTCTAAAGGCGAATAGTCAAGAGATCATAAGACTTTATCTCCAAAATGAATATAAAACATCTGTTACTAGAGATCGTTTTTTGTTAATGGCATTGGCTGTTGATGATAATTTAAAATTTGAAGATTTTGGGAAAATATGGCAAGAAGCTAATGATAATAAAAAAGTGGAACGAAAACTCACATGTAAATTAAGTGAGAATTTAAAAGATGGACAAAGTTCTGAGCAACCATCATCCGTACTAAAAAAAAATTCGACTATTGGATTTACAAAATATCAAGAAAATGATATTTCATCATTTTTTTTTAGGCAGAATATTATTTTAATTGCTATTGGTATATTAATAATTTTCCAAATTATAATACTTTTAAAGTTAAATGCGATGCCTTCTCCTACAATGAATCAAATGTTATCAAATGAAAAGTGCATTTCAAGCAACGAAAATATCTTACATGAAGAAGAATTATGATTATATTATTTTATTTATAATTAGATTTTTTGCTTTGTTATCTTAAAATATTCTAATACATTTCTCGTTTTTAAAATAATCGTTTTGATGTTTACAACCCATGTAAAGATTAGTGAGTATACCATAATAGTGACAAAATCATGATTCACTAAATAAGTAACTTGAGAATAACTAATATTTAATTATATTTCAATAACATAATAATATTTTTTTCTTTATCATATAAGAAATAATATTGTTTAAATAGTAATTTAAATTATAAATGTATGAAAACATATAAATCAAACATAAAAATTATTTATTAAAAAAGTAGAACAAATTTTAATACCTAAAGTCTTAATTATTTGATAAACAGATAAAAATTATCTTAATATATAAAATAAGTCGAAATTGTAACAACATAAATTTAACAAGGTTAACTTTCTAAAATACCCTTTTATATTTCTTTTCTAAAAACAAATATTTTATTTGATGTGTTAACTTTTAAAGAAAAATTATAAATTCAACGACAATCTTTATTAAATATCAATTTTTATAGAATTGGTTATACAAAATTACAAAAACTTTTATCAGAATTTTAATGCAAAAAAAGATATAACAAACTTTAAAAACTTTCCTACCTTTTAATTAATTATGACCAATAATGATATAATAATGACATACACGTGTTAAAATATGATGGTTATCTAATAGTTAGTTAGGTAATAAAAATGATAAAAATTAAATTATTTACTGATATGCATGATTTTTATTGATCTTTTTACTAGAACTTTCTTCTTTCTTTATATGTGGTATAAAAAAATTTTTTGATATTCCATTTAATAATAGTTTAATACTTTTATAAATAATTTTTTTCTCATTTTTCCTAAATTTCAGTAGTTTATGTAAAGGAATTTAGTTTCTTTGTTCAGAAAGTTCTGTCGGTATTCTCTTAGTATTCGAAAATAAAGTAATTATTGAAATTGATTTTGTAACAATTACTTTAGATTTTACTTTACGCATATTTTTCTTGGTAACTGATATTTTTTCGTTGTTTTTAATATGTTATTTTTCTGAAAATCGTAGTATATAGCCAAATAATTAAGAATAATTACGTTTGTAATTTTTAACCTTTTAACAAATCTGTATCCCCTTTAAATATTTATTGTTCAACAGAAGTGAAGTTATTTATAAAATATTTTGAAAAATATTCTTTAATAAATTTATAGATGTTATCCAAAACACGTTTCATTTCACTCTTTCTTACATTTATTAAATAAAAATTTGTTAAATATTTTTCTAACAATTATAGTAATATTACTTAGTATGAAGTAGTTGATCCAAGTAAACCTTCAATAACATTGAATTATTTATGTGTATATTTTTTCTGTTCTAACTCGAAATGTTTATCTAATATATTGTTTTTTATTTCTGAATAATTAAAAACAAAGTTTTTTTGCTTCTTTATTGCATACATATATGAAATATCATTTTCTTTATAATAGCATTTCAATAAGAGAGGAAAAATGAATATGAATAGATTTTTTAGTGTGTTTATATGTTCTTAAACTGAAATCATGCCATTTTTGATCTCTGGTATTATAAAAAAATCTTTTTTATCAAATCTTTTAGAATTCTATGCTTTTCTGTAAATATTAATATTTTTCCAATATTATCCCCGATTTTATTAAGTTCAGCAATAATATCAGACTCAGTATACAAAATTAAATTCAACAGGCAAAATATTTGCATCTACAAAATTATCGATATTACATCGTCTATAAAAGTATTTCACCAACTTCAGATATTGTTTATATTTTTCTTCAGTAATTTTTTAGACTACCTTTACATGGGGACTTTCAAAAGTACAATCTCTGTAAAAATTTTTGTTGTAGGAATATTTGAAATATCATTATAATAAAAGGCTGTATAATCTCAATCATTCATTTAACACTTTTTTCTTTTTCTAAAGTTGGTAATAATTTTTTTAAAAATTCAAAATTATTTTTTTAAAAATATTTATTAACAACCAATAAGAATAAAAAAATTTATGAAACCCTAAATAATAAATACGATAACAAATGGAAAAATAAAATAAATATTAACGAGATGTAAGAGATTTTTAATCATTCCTTTAGTTGCTAATCCATTTGTTATTACTAACAGTTTTTTAATGACAGAGCACGAAACTCAAATTACGTTGCCTTCTATAATAAAAGTAGATAAAAAAATTTGTTTGGTAAATGTATATATGACTAATTTATAAAGTAATTTTTAACGTCTTTGTACAACTGAAAACTTAAATCTTTTCATTTCCCATAAAACAACAAAGATATTTTTGAAATTATTTACTTTTTATTATCATTATTTTATTTACATTTTCTACATAATCGTCTATTTTTCTACATTTAAAAAATATATATAATTTTACTCATTTATTAAATTCCTATTTTTTCTTAATAAAATTTTTATCAGTAAATTTACGTGGATCTTTTTTTGTAATATCTTTAAAATTAGATTCAAATCTAAAAAAAATTCCTAACAACATTTTCAGATTTTGAAGGTCTACTAAATATTAATTTTAAATAACTATGTATTTTAATGGTAAAATAATATTATTTATTAACATCATAAACAATAGGTAATATGATTTTTATAAAATTTATAACTTTTTATCACAATTAAATTCTATAAAATTTTCATTAACTAAATAATCGCCTTTTAATATGACACAATATTTATTTTATACGATAATCAAATAGATAATTTTAGCAATAAGAAAGATTATCAAAAAATATGTAACGTTGACGTATTTTAAATTTCAATAAAAACATGACAAATTTATTTTGTAGCAGTAAACTTTAATAGAACAGTATTACGCATTTATTTAAATTTTTGCTATTTTATAACTCAAATTATAACGATAATTATTATTTCTATAACTATTTTTTATTTCATAAATATAGGTATTTAAAAAGATAATTATATTTCACAACTCTCCGTCATTATAAACAGAAATAATTGCATTCAAAATATACATAAAATATTTAACAATTGTAATTTTATAAAAATAATTTTAAAATTTATATAAGTGATGGAAAAAGCTTTCTAAAATTTCATATTTTTGTATGTTAATAAAAGTTAAAATTTATTCCAAGTAGAATAAGTATAAAATATAAAAGTCCTAATGATAAAGATGATTTTTGTTTTGCATAATTGATTCTTACAGTGAAATTACATTTTTCATTTGGATACAGTAAATTACACATATCATTCAGATCATTTAAAGTTAAGTTATTGTTATACTTTGTTAGTAAATCAAGAATAACACCATTTGTCCACCCAAAACCTTCTTGAACATCATATTCACCACCGCCACCTTGACCAATACTTTCACTAACAACGTTGTATTTTTCAAACATTGCTTTTTCTTTCCTAAATGTACGATAGTTTGAAATAATCCAGCGTTTTGTTAATTGTAATGCTTCACCTTGTAAACTAAAATAAAATATATAGATATAAATGATTATTATTTCAAACATACTAAGTATTATTTGTTCTACTTAAACCTATTATGGCTGCATAATTTGTTGGACTCCAACCATTTGGTAAATCCCATTGTTGTTTTGAATCGATTAAACTAGTTGGTAATCCACCCCGAAAACTAAAAACACTTTCTGATTTTAATTTTTCATACAATAATGGTATATTATTTTCTTCTTCAGAACCAAAACATTTCCAAAAAAGAGGAGAGATATTTGATGCATAATATCTTAAATTATGTTTTTGATCTCTTATATTATAGTCAAACCATCCAAAATATTCAGGATAGTAAAAAACTTCCTTAAAGGTTTTCATAAACTTATTGTATTTGTCATTAAATTCATTACTTTTATCACTATACTCCATATAAGAATACAATTTAGATATTGTTGCGTAAACGTTACATAATATTGCATTTATGTCAACCTCTACAATATCTGTTGTTTGGAAAGAAGAAAAATCAGAAAAATTTGATAGAAATCTTGTTGAAAAATCCCAACCGCTTTCAGCAGCTGAACCAATACTTCTCCATATTTCACGTTTTTTATCACATCCCTTAATGTTTTTAGTTGTATTAACATCTTGAAAATAACTTTCAGGTCTTGGTACATTACTATCTGCTCTATATTGGAAAACAACATAATCACTACCGTTTACAGTAACGTTAACAGTTCGTCTTCTTTCCCAAAATGATAATTCTGTTTCTAAAATTGGCATAGCATCAAAAAGAAAATCAATGTCACCAGTAGCTGTGTAATATTCATCAACCATTGATGTAAGAAGCGCGGGCTGTGATCTTTTTAAATAATAAATTCTACCACCATTTGGTATAAATGAATGTTTTTTAATTATATAAAAAAAATTTTGAATTATTCCTTTGGCAGTTTTATACATACCAGATTGAAGTAAACCTTTAATTATCCAATATGTATCCCAATAGTAAAATTCTCTAAAACGCCCACCAGGAATAATAAAGTTATTTGGAATATATATTAACGAATATTTTTCATCATTTTCCTTAACATCAGCTTTAACATTTCTACACAGTTTTTTCCATATTAAATTTAATTGTAATGCCCAATTTCTTAAAGCACTGTCCTTAATATTCAATAAATTTTCTGGTTTATCAGACCAATCATCAAGTGAAGTACAACTACAACACGGTAACATACAATTAATTTTACACTTACTTTTCTAATTCATGACCCTCTTCATAAAAATAATCATTAACAAATTTTAAAAGTTTGCTTTTATCAATTTCTTCAACACTCTCTGGGAATTGTATTAGAAAGTCTGTCATTGTTTTATTTGGATTATATTTTAGTGGCTTATCAACAAATGTTTTTGAATCATTGAATAATTTATGGTACATAACAGAATGTAATAATTTACCTGTACAATAGATAAAATAATTTTTTGTATCTCTTTCATCACAAACATTTTCTACACCATATATTTGAAATTCACAAGCATCGTTTTCTACTTTAGAAGTACCAGCTGCTTTTAATATTTCCTCTAGTGTTGGTAAAAGAATACTACCACTTTTTCTTTTTATTGGAGGAAGCAATTGGGAATTAATATATGAATATGATAGAAAAGTACATAAAATAATTACCAGTAGACGTAAATTAAAAGATATCATCTACAATGTAAAAGTTATATCATATATATTATATATAATATATTTAAATAAATGTATAAAGTAGTTATTGTCAAATTTATAGCGTATTAAAGTCACATGGGTTGAATTATTTCTAATATAATCGAATATTAAAATTATTTCTAAGTACATTTTATTATTAGAATTTTGTTACTAATGTTTTTGCCAATAATTAAAAAATAAAATTGAAAAAAACTTTTACGATATATATCTTATTAAAAAAATCTTTACATTGAATTACTAATGATATAAAAAGATAAGAATATTATAATGTAATCATTTATCATTTAAATACTTTTCATTCTTTGTGAGATCATATTTATAACCAATTAGGACCCTAAATTAATATAAAAATAGTCTATTTTAATTTTTACATCAATCAACACTTTATTATTGAGTAGCAGTTGTTGTTGACAATGTATCATTTGGAATATTATTATCACAATTATGCAAGTAGCCTAAACGTTTTTGTTCGTATTCTAACTGTTGACTGAAGTACAGACACTCATTCATTTTATCCTTCATACGTTGTAAACAGGATGATGTTTTTAATATGCAATTTACAGCACTGGAAAGTAAAAATCAGAGATCATTTAACTTAAATTTAAATGTCTTACTCTTTCGAATTATCTATATCAAAACATGCTCCATCTAATTGTTCATTTATTTTTATCATTCTATGTTTCCTTGATGTTATCTTTGGTAGTGTCTTATGAATATGAACTTGCATTTGATACAATGCTAACGAAGGGTCATGATCTAAAATATGTAATGATTCTGAAATTTTTTCTGATACTAAAAATTTTCTATATTATCATAATAATGGATGAGAACATACTGAAATTTATGGCTGTAATACAGTCATTTGATAAATAACCTGGTCTTCTGCTTGTAGACATATCTTTATAAAGAAAAATGAGTGTTGGTAATTCATTACAAATTACAGAAATATAAAGGATTAATAACCAATGTTAAAAATAATTTTAAAAAATATTAATTATATACGAAAACAACTAATGCATAAATAACTAATAATAATTACCTAAAAATAACGCAACAACATTTTAATAATAATTATCATTTTGATGATATATTCATTTTTTCAAATAACATTGTTTTTTCCGCAGCTTGAAGTTCCCATGTCGTTCTGTTTTCAAAAAAGAATAAAACTTCTTTCTTACTTTTCAATTCATCTCTAGTTTTGTTAATTTCTTGAAGTCTAAATTGCAACTTCAACTTTTCTGCCTGAATTTTTAGAAGATTTTCACGATGGCTATTCCATAAATTGAATTCTACTTTTTGTATATTAATTAATTTATCCTCCTCTTCTTTTTGTATCTTTTTAAATTCTTTCATTATATCATCGCTTAGTAAATTATTATCAGAGGAACTATCAACAATTTTTGATATAATTTCAATTAACAATTTCTTTTCATCTTCATTTTCTTCTCCTAAACGTTCTAGACGTTCATTACAAATTTTTTCTAAGATTCTCAAAGCAGACCTCTTAAAGAAACTTATTTCATTATTCTCTAAAAACTGTAGTAATTCTTTATATTTATTTCCAATAACAATGCTTAGAAGTTCTAACGACTTTTTTAATTTAATATCTTCGTAATCAATGATATCAACAAACAATTTTAAACTTTTAGAAACCAACAAACCGCAATCTTCAATGTCAAAATGATTATCGTTCCATTTGTTTTTTAAATATGGATACCGAAAAGTAGGAGATTCGTCATCTTCCTCGAAAGGTTCTTTGACAACTAACAAATTCTCATCCATTTTCCTTTCCGCGGTTGGTAATTCAATAAATTTTATCAGTGAAAAAACAGACAAATGATTAAGAAGCATTGAATCAAACATTTCCTGCTGCATAACAATACTTGCGATTCTTGCTGCTGAACTGAAATCATCTCTACTAATAAAATAATCCATAGCCAAACAGGCCATATGTTCATTAGGAAATATTCCGTAATTAATAGGATCGTTTAAAACTTTAAAAAATTCTGGAATTGCATTGTGTTTTAACAATAAACGTAAAGTAGCATATTCGGTTGAAGGTAAAAAGTCTGAGGCATTGTCTGTATGACGCAATTTATAAATTAAGTCTAAAATATCGTTAATTTGATCCTTCTCTTCAGCACCACAAGCAGCAGCGTCCACATCAACAGCACTTAAAAATTAATTAATCAAAGTAAAATAATACCAACCTTGCTTTACCTCCTCCAATAAACTTCTTTTGGACAGTTGCGATCCATTCATATTCTCCACCGAGTGATAATTTCTTCATATCATTATGTCTATCAAACCATTCCTTGTTTAGTGAAAATTCACTCGTTAAAATCGCCTTTTTTACATTTGAATAGGACAAATTTCTTGTAGAAAATCTTGCAAGAGAAATTAGTGAATTTTCTAAGCATATTATGAGGGAAAAAAAGAATTCAAATGTCACAAATTTAACCAAAATGTAGACACATTTTCCCAACGGATAAAAACGACAAATCTATTCAAAAGACAATCAAAAATAACATTTTCGTATGGAAGTATTTTATTGGTATAAACTCACTAAATACATTATTTAATGATATCTAGATGATTTTGAAGATGCATAACGATAGATGTAGTCTTGGACTTTGGTTTTAAAAAGTCCAATATTTTTTTGATATTGCGTTGCAGCCTCGATGTTTAAAGGATCGTCGAAATCAATTAAATCTCCAAATAAAGCATCTAATCCATGGATGACATCAATGAGTCTTCGTGTAGGCATCCATCCATGACCATCCAGTGAATTAGGACGTAATACAGATAAACAAATAGCTCCTTGTTCATTAATATTTGGGTGCCATATTCGTGTTTTGCATTTAACAATTGGGGGTACGTTGTTATATTCCATAGGCACTGTAATTTCAAATTCAAATGTACCACCATAATACATACCTTCTTTTGGTGTTATAATTAAACGCATTTCATAATTATTGTTATTAGGAAAGGACAAACTACATGAAGGCATTTTCGCAAGTGCTTGCTCCAAATCACTCATCTCTATAAATATAATCAAAAAGAATAATGATAAAAATTTTTTATTTACCTCCAGCCAATAACCTATCTCGAACTTCAATTCGTGTTCTAGTGTATTCTTTGTTCTCATTTTTACCTTTAATTCTGTCACGTAGATTTAACATTTTCTTATTTATAGCCAATTAATATGGTCAAAAAAAAAGAAAATATAAAAAATAAGGTATTTTTATCAAACAACCCTGTTAAGAAAACGCCGCGCCGTTACTTACCAATACGTCCATCAGCAGAAATTGGGCTTACGTATATTTTAAAATTTTTGAAATCTCGTTGTTTTTTTATTTTTGATAGTGTTTTTTTTTTAGGCTTGATTAAATATGCGCCCACTTCTTCTGAAAGGACATGAAAGAGCTTTAACACGTGTACGCATTAATTTAGAAGGAGATCTCATATTTACTTCTGCTAAAGATCGTACTTTATGTGTTTGGTTTACAGACAATGGTGAACGTTTAGGAACGTATGATGGGCATGAAGGAGCTGTATGGGATATTGATGTTACATGGGATACAAGATTATTACTATCATCTTCTGGTGATTGTACAGTTAAACTTTGGGATGTTTGTACAGGAAAAAATCTTATTTCTATGACAAATCAGGTTACAACAAGGAGTTGTGCTTTCTCATATAGTGGAAATTTAGCAGCTTACACAACAAAAAAAATGCAAATAAATCCATCAATATTGCGTGTTTTTGATATTCGGGATCCTAGTCATATTATTGAGCGCCAAAATTACGAAGAAGGATCTATTTTGTTTAAAAAATTCAAATTTGATATTGATTCTGAATCTTGTATTTTTTCTGAGTTGGATAATGTTGTTACTGTTGGAATTTCAAATGGTACATTAGAACAATATGATATTCGTAATCCTACAGAAGCTGTAAATTCCACAAAAGAACATCAAAGTAATATAACTGATTTACAATTATCAAAAGATGGAAATTTCCTTATTTCTTCATCTACTGATAAAACTGCCAAAGTTTATCACTCTAGAACTCTTGAATTATTGAAATCATTTAGATCAGGAAGGCCTGTAAATTCAGCAGCAATATCTCCTACTCGTGATCATATAATTCTGGGTGGTGGTGAAGAGGCTATGAATGTAACTCAAACATCAACAAACTCAGGTCAATTTGAAGCTCGTATGTATCATTTAATTTATGAACAAGAATTTGCCAAATTCAAAGGGCATTTTGGTCCTATTAATACTCTTGTTTTTCATCCAGAAGGAGATATCGTTATTACAGGTGGTGAAGATGGTTATATTCGTATACAAGAATTAGACGAAAAATACAAAACTTTTGAAATGGAAAAATAAAAAGTATCAACGGACAAAATAATTTAAAATTACATGTCTTTTTTTTGTTAAAATAAAATTTATAAAAAATTTTAAACAAGGAATTACATTGAATTTATTTCTTCCTCAAAAAATATATTAATGTCACATATTTCTATATTTAGATAGTTTAAAGATATTACATTGTGGTAGTGATTCATTGTATGGACATAATGAAATTGCAATACAGGGTATGAGAAATATTCCAAGAATGATAAGTAAAATACTTTTTACTAGTCCAAAGCATTCTGCTGATTGTGATGTTGTTAATCGCATGTAGATCATATAAAATGTCGCTAAAGCTATTGGCAAAGTATATTTAGATTCTTTTATTTCCTTTAAAGATCCATTTGTTGAAGCGAGTTTTGTGTAATGATCGATAATCCATGTTAAAAAAATTGTTTGAATAGTTCCAAAAACAATAACAATAGAGGATAAAATGCGAGTTATTGAAGATTTTGGAGAGTATGATTGAGTTAAGATAGCAGTTAAGAAAATGACCGGTGTATAAATCCACCAATCTACTTCATTCTATAAAAACACACTAAAAACAAAAGAAATATTTCAAATTACCTGATAAATATGAAATGACAATGCCAGAAAAATGCATATAATAGAATATCTTATATAGCTCATTTTAAAATAAAACTTTTTAGAGATAACTTAAAATATTAAATGAAAATGCGTATAGTTTGATTAGAAAAAGGTTATTATTCCACTTTATCAAGGTTATACTTTTTAAAGTTATAATCAATTTTGTAGGTTTTATATTATTAATCTATGAAAGTAATGTCTTAACTGTGTCGGTTATAATTAATATTTTTTTGTAAATTGATAAAAAAAATGATAAGACTATTTGTTGTTTATTCTAAACTCGTTTGTCAACACTATAATTATAAAACGCAATGATAAAATATATGCAAAAAACCAATCTTTGATTTTTAAATATCTTTAAAATATACCAACTGAATATTAATTAATTTTTAATATATTGTCCGACGATTAAACAAAAATACTATATTATGTTAAAATAATCTTTTTTTAATTTACTATAGAAATTTATACTTTAACAAATTACAAAAATATTACAAAATAATTTGTTAATAATTTAACCTATTTATGCTCAAATTGAGAGAGTACGTCATTCTTTTTTAAAATATGTCAACATTGCTTTATTTTACTATTTTTTTATATAAAAAATTGTCATTTTAAAAAGGTTAATTTAAATTTCAATTTACAAACTGTATAATATACTTTTAAAATAATTCAAAATTTTTATTATCTAAATCTATTTAAAGTTCTTTTAATTGAATTCTTTTTTAAAATGATACGTATCATAAAATAAAGTTTATTAGCTTGTTTGTTGAAAGTGTAAGGGTGAAATGTTTTTAATTTTCAAAATATCTATTAGATTAAAAATACTCCTTCTTTTAAGGCTATTTCTGTTCGAAGCAATTATAAAGATGATAAAAATGGAGCAACAACAAAATCTCTTAGGAGCTTTTTAAAATATCAATCTGCACATGTACGATAAAAAGATATTAATAAATTAATAGAATGAAAAAAAATGATTACAAATTTTGATATAAAAGTAATATAAGAAGATTTTATTTTTAAAGAATAATGATAAAAAATATATTTATATTAGCTTTATTAATTTCATTTATCATAGTAAAAAATTTTATGATGGTTTTTTGTTTGATGATTAATTTAAAAATAAAAAACTTCAAATTTTAACACTTTCACTGGAATAAATTTCTTTTTATTCATGGTATAAAAATAAAACACAATAAATGTTTTATACCAAATTTTATGTTATATAGAAAATTAATAATCAGTAATTGGAATAAAAAATGTATAATCATCATTATTTGATTCATCATATCCTATCGAGGAGAATGATCTTTTCCCAAATTGTAATGGTCTATAAACACTTTTTTTACCAAATTGAAGTGGTCTGAAATTTTTTTCTTGTCTTTTACCAAACTAAAAATTATTTATCAAAAGTGCATAATAAATTAAATACCTGAAGAGGCCTAAAATCAGATCTATCTTGTCTTCCAAAAGCATCATCGAGGATTTCGATCTTAGTAGGTTTTGAGTTTATCACTTGTGCTACAACCATCATAAGAGTAGCTAAAATAATAAATACAATATGTCGATAGTGATTGGTGACCATAGTTAGTAGTATGAATACTAAACTGTTCCAAAAAAATATAAAAAGTGTCTTTAAATTAAAATAAGCTTTTCAATTTATAGTAGATGATAAGGAGTGGCACTATAAATTTCATCACATATTGCCATATATAGGAAATTAGTGGTAAATTAGTGAAAAAAAGAGGTGGAACTTTTAATTTTTATTCAATATATCTGCAAAAGAAATTAATTGGAAAATTTTTATTGTTGGCATGTAATGATAAAAATAAAAAAATAAATAATCGTTAAACACCTGCTCCCAACTCTTGGGATTAACATTAAAACTTCAATAAAAATATTCAAATTTAAAGTGATGTAATGTTGTAAATATTTTTTTTAAAAAATTATTCCATAAAAAAATGAATATATATTATTTAGGCAACATAAATATTTGTTAAATCAATTCCTTTTGAAGGATGACTCCAAAATAATATATTTACTTTTTCTTCTAATTTTTCTTTCATATCAATTGTTGTTAATGCAACAACACATCCTCCCCAACCTGCACCTGTTAGCCTAGCTGCAAGAAAACCAGCTTCAAGGCATACTTTAACTGTTGAGTCTAATTCTTCGCATGAACAATCATATAATTCCTTACATGATTTATGACTTTCATTCATTAAAGCTGCCATTAATGATATTTCATTATTTTCGCAAGCCTTTTCAAATTCAAAAACTCGGTCAGCCTCTGAAAAACAATGTAAGACACGTGGTGTTATTGTAAATTCTTTCATTTCTGTTGTATTTGAGTTAAGAGATGTTGAAATGAGTGTATTATCGTCAATTTTTAAAATTTCTTTAACCTCATCTCTTGTATATGTACCACCATTGATAGATTTTAATTTTTCAATAGCAATATTATACATATCTTTTGGATAACTATTATTAAAAACTTCTCTGGCTAGTTGGCCAAGAGTTCTTATATTCATCCAATGTTTATAATTTTCTAATTTTGCTATAATTTGAGCTCCTAATCTACATTCAACAACACGTTGATTGTAATAATTATTTGATCCTTTATTATGACTTGATCCAGAATGAATGACAGCAAAGATAGCATCTTGTGGTAAAGAAATTGGATGAGCAATTAAAGGTTTAAAATCTATTCTTAAAGCATGACCATTTTGTGCGAGAACTTCACATGCCTGATCCATTCCACCTCCTTCAACACCTATATATCTTTCACTTTTTGCACAAAGCTCAGCAAAATCTCCTTTATTAATAATCTCAAAATGTTTACCATTTGTTTGAATGGCTAATGTCATTAAAGCTGATCCACAAACAATGGAACTTGAAGATGACACACCTGAAGAAGGTGGTATATCTCCCCATACAAGTAATTTCATTCCTTTAATATTACAATCATTATTTTCATTTAAAAATTCTATTATTCCTTTCCATCCACATAAATAATAATCAATCCATGAAGGATTATTACATCCATGCCATTTTTCTATATCATCTAATAAAAATTGTTTTTCTGGATAAATTTCTTTTTCAACATTTGCAATTTCTAATGTGTTCTCATTACACTCAATGCCTAGTATAAATGTTGCACGATCAATTGCCATTGGAAGAACAGAATAATCAGAATAATCGATATGTTCACCTAATAAAAAAATGTTATTTTTACTATTATATAGAAAAAATATACTTATGCTAATAAAATATGTTTTTGATTTCATTGATGATATCAAAATTTATTTACCATTATATGGAATTGATAGATAATGGAAAAATTTATTTAAAACATACCAATTAAATTAACTCTTCCAGGACATCTAACTTTCCATTGCGGTCTAACTCCATACTTTTCTTCGAATAATTTACACATGTGTACAATATCAACGGACATTTTCTTCTTTTTCAAATCAATAAATAAAAAATAAGAGAAATGAATGGAAAATAACAGATTAAATAAAGTGTATTTAAAAAAATTTATTTATAAACTATAATTATAAAAAAATTATTAAATAATAGAAATAAATAATAAAAATAAATGTTTAATGTTAAAGTGTATAGCAAAATAATGACTATAATATGAGATTATATCTTGTTAACTACAATAGTGTTTATATTGGAAGTAGAGAAATTTTGTATAAAAGTCAGGTAATGGACAATTGATAAAGCAGACAATATCATTTTAGAGATTTATTTCAAATTGTCATAATTTAAAAGCATTTTTAAATACATATAATAAGAGAATCAATTTATTAAAGTAAATTTGAATGATAAATCATGTAGTAAATAAATAGTTATACACATATATAAATCAAATATATAAACATATATGATTCAGGGCGTACAAAAACATTGTTATATAGAAAAAAATAACTACTTAATAGTACTATTTTCTGCATTCATTTCATTTAAACCAAAATCTATCAATATTTTCTGAACTTTTTCCTTTATTACTCCATCTCTGACAATAGAAAAGTATCCAAATTTGGTTAAATCAATAATCGTACTTCCTGGATGACATGTAGTACTTTTATTTTGAGGAAACAGATTATCACCATCAACGATCAAATTAAGATTTTCCCATATATCTGAAAAATGATTGATAGATGTTGAATTTAATGTTGCACCTGATTTATTTGCAGAAGTTTGAGCAATTGGTTCACCAAAATGTTTAACCAAATCCTGAACAAATCTACTTTCTGGTATACGAACGCCAATCGTATCAATTCCTGGATTAAATGATATTGGTAATAAAGGAGACCTCTTGAATAGTAACGTTACTGGACCTGGTAATAATTTATTTACTAATAATTTTAATGAACCAGGAACAATAGCAACAGTATCAATAGATTCAGTATTAGGTAAAAAAATACCTAAAGGTTTGTATTGATCTCTACATTTAATGTCATATATTTTATGAGAATTAGATAGTGATGAACATAATCCATAAATTGTATCAGTTGGAATAGCAATAACTCCATTATTTTTTAATATTTTCGATGCTAATTCAACAGCTTTTTTATAGTCTTAAGAAATAACTAACATTATTATAGTAATTAAACCTACTTTGATCTGTTTCTATGTTGATAAATCTTTTCATTGAAAACTATTTCAATTTTTTTATCTAAAAATATATGTTAATATAACAGTGTCATCAAAATTTTTATCTATTGCCTTATTTTAAATTTACATAAATTTGTCAGTAAAAAACTTTGAGCTGTAAAAGATAACATTTGTTAAACTTTCAAAATAAAACGTAGTTTATATTTATTTTAATACCCAAACTCTTTATCTGTATTGTATTTAATTTATTATCTAAATCTTTATAATCCCACATCCATTGTATTTATAGCTCATAAAGATTGTTTGTCTTTTAAAAATTAATTCCATGATATATTTTATCAAGAAATTATACAATTTAAAGTATTAATTACGTAGAATTTGTAGTTACTAAATAAAAAAATCGTTAAATATCATTTCTGTGTTTTTATTGCTTTTAAAAAGTCTTTATCTATGTTATAATTTTGTGATTTTAAAGTAAATAACTCTTACAGGCAGAGAAATTTTATCTTTATAAGTATACTAATTATACTTTTAAGTACAATTGTCTAGATGTTATTTCTCTTTTAGTATATTTAAAAAGTATAGATATTTTTTACTTAAAAAACTGATAAATATCTCTTTATCATATAATTTTTATATTTGTAATGAACGTCAATGACGCATAAAAATATATTTGACTACCCAATTTGTTTAGACTTATTTTCTAAAAAACATTATGTATTTTTAACACTAATTACAATTTTATGACTAATTCAAACTTACTTTTCAAAAAATAAATCTATACTTTATACGTTGATTTGTTATTTGTAGCCTTTAATTTTATATGATACTCTGAAATTTATACAGAATTGTGTGTCTAAAAATTGCTAAAAAAATAACACTATAATTGGAATAAAATTGCTTGTGAATTTTAAATAATTAAAAAATTATTTATTTACATTCAAATAAATATTTTAAGAATGAAAAATATACATCATAAATTTGTTTAATTATAGCTTACTTTCTTACTCTTAATTATTATAATGATTTTTGAAATTTTTGAAATAATAGATTCCACAATCTTTCCAATCGGGATATAAAGATTAAAGTTTTGCTTTAATAGCAATAAATTATTAATAATATTTCATATTATATCAAGTATATTTTTAATTTAAAGAGCTTTGTTATAAACATATCATTAGATCAAACAATTTTAGAAATGCTTTTTATTTTATATAAAAATATTTTTAATTATTTTTAATAAGATTAATTATAGATAAAAATGATTGCACTTGACCGTCTTAAAGTTAATAAACATTCAAAACGCGTGTTGAGTATACAAAGTCATGTTGTTAGTGGATACGCAGGAAATAAATGTTCAGTTTTCCCATTACAATTAAATGGATTCGAAGTTGATGTCATAAATTCTGTCCAATTTTCAAATCATACCGGTATTTATTTTCCCTTTTTATATATCATTGTTATTTTCTAGGATATGAACATGTTAGGGGACAACGTCTTGCAAGTAGTGATCTAAAAGATATATTTGAGGGATTAAAGTTAAATGATTTAATAAATTACAGTCATATTGTAACTGGATATGTAGGAAAAGTTGATTTTTTAAAAGAAATCAAAGAAATTGTTTTGGAATGTAAGAAAATTAATCCTGATTTAATTTATGTGTGTGATCCTGTCATGGGTGATTGTGGAGAATATTATACTCCCAAAGAACTAATGCCAGTATATAGAGATGAGATTATTTCTCTTGCTGATGTTATTACACCGAATGCTTTTGAGTTAGGTGAATTAACAGGCATAACCATTGAGTCCGAAGAAAGTTGCTTAAAAGCAATTGATATATTACACAAAAAATATGGTATTAAGTACATTGTTGTTTCAAGTGGTGTTATGCATCCCACTAACAAAAATATTTTTTACGCATATGCATCAAAACTAACTGAGAATGGGCAATATGAGCAGTATAGATTTAAAATTAATAAAATAGATATATATTGTGTAGGAACTGGAGATGTTTTCGTTAGTCTTCTTATTAATTGGATGGATGTTCTAGGAAATGATATACAACAAGCTGTTTGCAATACAATTTCAACCCTTCAACACATTTTGTTAAAGACAAATGAATGTTGTGAGGACAAATCTCTTCCACAAAATCGGGAAATAAAATTAATTCAAAGTAGATTTGAAATTTTATTCCCTACAATTAAAATTGACACAGAAAAAATTTAAATTTTATTATTCAACAAAAATATATTTATACTATAAATAGTTCACATCTTTACTTATTCTCTTTCAACTGAAAATGGGGTATCAACAACAATATGACCACAGCTATCGATAACAACAGAAAGCTCTGGTTTGTCACCGGAAAGCGTTTTGGTATTTTCAATTTTTCTGACAATTTCCATTCCTTCGAGAACTTTACCAAATACTACGTGACGACCATCAAGCCATTTAGTTTTAACTGTTGTAATAAAAAATTGTGAACCATTACTATCAGGTCCAGCATTTGCCATAGATACCCATCCTGGTCCATAGTGTCTTAATTTAAAATTTTCATCTGCGAATTTTTCTCCATAGATAGAGCGGCCACCAGTTCCGTCTCCATTTGTAAAGTCACCTCCTTGAATCATAAAATCTTTAATAACACGGTGGAAAGTACTTCCAAGGTATCCTTCACCTTTCTTTCTTTTCGAAAGTTCAATAAAATTAGCAACTGTTTTTGGAACGGTCTTTCCGAATAATCCAATTACAATTTTCCCAATATTTTCCTCACCAATTTTAATGTCGAAATAAACCTAAAATTTTCATTAGATGACATCATTAGATAGCATTTTCTCCATACCTTGTCTGTAACTTTTGGTCCTTTCGGTTTCTGTTCCACATTACAGTGCCCAATTGAAATTAATACGGATAAAATGATTGAAATAAATAAAGTTAGAGAAAAAATAGACGTATTTAATTTCATTTTTTCAATTACACTATTAAAAGTCTTTCTTTATACTAGTAGATAATAAAATGATCGGAAAAGCAAAAATTTCTTGTAATGTTGGCAATGCACAGCTCACAACGTCCTGTCACGAAAGATAAAAAATGCAAAGTATGTTTGTGATAACAAATGTCACTAGCTAAGTATTTCAGAAGAATTAACAATACATTTGTTTTTCTAATCTTAAAATTTTTTAAACGCACTTTTGTTTATAACCATTGTCTAATATAAGGTCATTTTTTTATCCTTATTAAAAATAATGTTTAAAATAACAACAACTATGCAATTTATCTTTAAAAATTTACTTTTATTCATAGAAACAAAAAATTAAATTTGATGGAAAATTTGTGATGGTATTAAGATGTTTTAAAATGTACTTCTTTAACATAAAGATTAAAAGTCTTGTTTCCTTTTCTACATCATCAATCATAAAAAGATAGTTAATATTGTTATATACGTTATTTAAATGAGAAAAAGGTTTTCATACTTTTTTCAATTTAGGGCAACTCTGACGATTTTAAATTACATATTTGAGCACCTTCAAAAAATTGACATTGATGAAATTTCAATAATAACATTTAGATTCTTATGAAAATAGGCGTACAAATTTTTTGGTTTTTCAACTTTACAAATAATTAACCTTTCTAGTAGAAATAAAGACAACATGATCACAATAAGAAGAGAACATTGGAGGTTTTTACGTTGAAATACATGTAATTTATTGTTTTTTTCATTAATTACTCTTTATATATAAAAAGTTTTTATATCAACAATCTATTACGAAAATTGTGGATATATTTTTTGTAAAATATCTAATGTAGTATTTTAAAAAATAAAACACATAATTACTATAGTTTACTAACGTGAAATTCTACTGTATTTTTTAGTTTAACATATAATCGATCATATACTAAACAATGCTCATTTTTTGAGTAGCTTTTAACTAATGGAAAGATAATTACAATTTACGGCATCAAAAAGTGAGAAATCATAATAATAAAAGGCCTTTTGTAAATTACTAAACTTAAACAGTAATATTAATAAAAAAAACTTGAAATAAAATTAAAGTAACTTCAATCAGTGCAATGGATGAAAATTATATTTCTCTAAAAAGACTCCAAGTGATTATATATATCTCTAATCAGTTTATTTCAGGTAAGAAACTTTTTTGAGGAAAATTTATATATCTAGAGTATTTTTAATCTATTCACCTTTATTGATTTTATAAATAAACAAATTCTAAATAATTAAAAAGATTTTAAAGAAATTCTTTCTATCGGAAGGTTATTACTTATTAGATTGAATTTTAAATACGATTTTAAAGTGATGAAGTATTGGGTCTATATAGACCATACATATTAAAACATCTACACACCACTTTCCTTTTTAAATAGATTTCACAGATGTCCTTCACAACATCACAATGAATACTGAAAATCTTCAAATTCTTTTATACAACCCTTTTTGATATACATCTATTTTAATAATATATATTTTTCCAAATTATTTTAACAAATTAAAGCTTTCTTTTAAGGATAGTGGTGGAATTATGCTTACCTATAGTAAAGTTCTTAGTAGAATAATTTTTTTCTTTTTACAAAGTACGCATAGTAAAACAATCTTGTATTGGACACAAGTCACCTTTTTGCTTGCTCGGCAAGTTTGTATTTAAATTCTCTAATGTATATTAAAAATAATTGTGTACAGACCTAGGTATTATATCAGGCGGGAAAATTAATGCGCTATTTCATAGTTAACCATACATTTAATTATAATTTTGTTGGTCTATCTCTTGCAAGACTATTTCAGGGCGTATATAATTTAAAAAGTGTCGCTTTTTTAACTATATAAAATTATTATTTATTGCATAATTATTTTGTTGTTTTTAGATACTTAATTTCTGACCACTCTTATTTAGTAACACTTCTATTTTTTTGGCTTCTTATTTTAACTTTTCTTTTCAAATTGTTTAAGATAAATATGTCTACTGTAACTCCAAAAAAAGGTACTAAACGTACTACAAGAAAAAATGCCCGTGAAGCATCTGTTGCCACAAACGAATCTACTTCCTCTTCTAAAGTTAACCTAAATACTAGCACCTCTCCAATAAAAAGAACTCGCGTTCAAGAAAAATATGAACTTGGTAATCTCAACAACAGACTAGCCAATTACATAGATGTATGTTTACAATATTTCTTAATATGTTTTACTAACGAATTAATTTTTAGATTGTTAGACGTTTAGAAAACGATAAATCTCAACTGGAGTTAAAGCTTCAGGAGATTGAGACAACATACAGTGTTCGCAATGATAAGATTTGCACTCAATTGGAGAACGAACTCCAAGATGTAAGGGATAGGATTGATCAACTGAATCGAGAAAATGCTTCGTTAGCAGTTGAGAGAGATCGTGCTGAAGCTAGATTTCGTGATATGACTTCCCAATTAAATGATTGGAAGAGTAAAGCCGAGTATGGGGAAATAATCACAGACCAACAAGCAGTTAAACTTAAAGCTCTTGAGGGGGAGATAAAAAATCTTAAAGATAAACTTGCTTTTGCCGAGAAGGCCTACCACTCAGAGATTTCTGAGATGAAGAAAACCAGAATAGCAGATGTATCTGCAATTCATAGAGATGCTGAGAATAAATATCAGTCACAATTTGAGGAACAAATGAACGCTCTTAGAAAAGATTATGAAGATAAGTTCCAAGCTAGCAGACAGGATATCGACAATATGTATCGTTCCAAGTTAAGTGAAGCAAATGATGCCGTTAAGCATGCACGAGAAAATTCTGCAAAAGCTACTGAAGAAGCTGCTCATCTCAAGATAAGGCTCGCATCTTTCGAATCTTCACAATCATCTTTGGAAAAGACAGTTTCTGATCTTAGGCAAAAATTAAGTGATAGCGAAGACAAAGTTGCTGGTCTTCGCTCTGAAATGAATAAACGTATCGCTGAAAAAGACATTGTCATAAATGATATGGACCAAGAAATTAAAAATCTCATGGAACAATATCGTGATCTCATGGACATTAAAGTTCAACTTGATGTTGAATTAGATGCTTACCGTCATTTGTTGGAAGGAGAAGAAACTCGCTTGAATATAACAAATGTTTCCACAGCTGATCTTTCAAATAGACAAGATCTCAATGCTTCGTCATCCTTCTTGTCTGGAAGTGTTTTGAGAAATTTTTTTGGGACTGAGAAAAGAACAGTTAAGAGACCACGTATAGAGGAAGTTCAACCAGTTGAACAAGTTGTTCAAATTGTTGATGATGAGCCAATAACTGTTGTTAAAAACTATAATATTCTTGCCGAATCTTTTGGATCGTTAGAAATTGCTGAAGTTGATACCGATGGTGCTTTTGTTAAAATCCAAAACAAAGGAACATCTAGTATTTCTTTAGAAGGTTACAAACTTAGATTAGCGTCGCTTGAAAAAGATGTTGTTTATAAATTTACAAATAAACAACCATTAGTTTCTAATGGTACTGTAACAGTTTATTCAGCAAATGCAGGTTTTAAGCACAATCCACCCAGTAATCTTGTTATGAAAAATCAGGAATGGCTTTTAGGTGATGCTTTCAGACTTGAACTGGCTGACTCTAATGATGAAATTGTTGCTTTTTATGAAGGCAAAGTTACTTCTACAAAAGAAGTTGATCCTGTTCGTGAGGGACGAGAAAGTTGCACAATTATGTAAATGAATGTGATGACGTATATTGCTCTTTTTTTTTATTACTTTTCGTATTAAATTTGTTTCCATTCAAATTAATAATTTTTAATATTAAAAAATTCCGAATGATGAATTTGCTTTTTATAAGGAAAACGGAACATTTTATTTTTTTAAATAAGAGGGTTTTTTTAGTGGTAATGGTATTCTATAAATTTACAACCAATCTTTATTGTATCATCATTCGATAATGTAATATCTTCTTTATCATTTTCACCTGTGCTCCATTGTTTGTTTGTTTTTTTTTTAATTTTTTTTATGTTAATTAATAATACAATCTAGAAAAAATACGGTTTTGTTTTGTTTGAAAATTTAAATGATATGACACTTGAATTACTTTAAATATGTTGGCAAGTATTACAGTTTTTAAAGAAAATATTGTTATTGTATAAATTTAACGGAATCATATTTATATAGATTATCTTCGTTTTTAGTAAATTCTTTTTCTATTAATTATAAGTAAAATAACTATTTAGATACAATAAGACAGAACGGTTAAAGGATTAGTCATCATTCGTGTCCAGTAATTCCTGAAGATATATTTATATTATAAATGTTAATATAGTTAAACTGATTATATAATGATTATGTCACAGGTCCTATTTATCTTTTTTGTTCTAAATTTTGACAATGTGTCATAGGAATTATTAAGAACATTAAGAACAAAGTTTTCATAGTAAAAATAGATATTATTAATACAAACATTTTAAAAACATGTTTGGAGCTTTATTGTCCAACCCAAAATTAAAATCAACTACAAATAATAGCACCTTTTCAAGTTTTAAACAGTAGCAATAAATCAAGTGGTAATAGTGTCAACGTTAGAATAATAATAAATTTGACAACCTCGGCTTATTTCTTTTGTATTTCGGTTGCCTCGTGAAATTGGTCCCCTGACATTTATGTCTAATATATACCCGTGTTAATATTTTTACTTTAATAAATAAACGACAAATGTGTCGATACCTTTCAAATTTTCGTGATTACAAGACTTATAATTACTAATTATTATATTATTTTATTGTATAACAATTGAAATATTTTCATAATTCCTTATTAACAAAACTGTTGTATTTTAGATTAATGAACTTTATAAATTATTTATACTTAATTTTTATTTTCTTTAACGTTATTATTGCTCAGCCAAATGTTGATTTTTTCAATACTGGATTACATGGTTATGATAATCGTCAGCTTCCAACAAATTTAGGTATTTTTATTATCTATTATGTAATTTATATTTCCATTTTAAGTTTCCACATATAATACATATACGACCAATCAAAATCCAAATATATATTCTGAAACTAGAGAATACGATTTTAATAAATTATTTCAAAGTTCAAATTTTAATGCCGTTCCAAGTTCTGCTTCTTCTTATTATTCATCTGGTGCTCAAGGAAATGACAAAAATTCTTTTGTGAAAACAAATTCTATTAATGATTTACCATCAGTAAATACAGCTAATTTAGTAGGTCAAGATCCAAATGTCCTAGCTCAATATCTTAAATACGTTGAATCAGTTCAAAATATCGGAGAGGACAATTTAGAACAATCAAAAAATCAAAATTCTTATTCATCATCAATATTAAATGAAAATTCACAAAACCATCAAAATGAACAACCTTTAAATCCATATTTAAACAATCAACAAACTTCAGCATCTTCATTTCAAACACCATATACTTTACCATCAACAAGATATTCTGTTTCTTCACAGACAAATGTTAATTATCCTTCTTCCTCTCTTTCTTCATCAAACCCATATCCAGGACAAGTTAAAACACAATATGTATCACCTTCTTCTGGACAATCAATATCTGATTTCTCAAAAAACGTTAAAACATCATATACTATTGAATATCCTACACAACCTGTATATACTGGATACCCAACAAGTAAAGTTTCTGGTATAAATAATCCATCTATATATGGAGGACAAGAAGTTAATGGTCATAATGCTATTTCATCAAATTCACAATACCAAAATTCCATTAATTCACCATACACAATTTCTCAAGAATATGTAAATCAACCATCAGTTATTTCATCATCTTACAGTCAATTACCATCTAATTCACAAAAACCGTATGAAACACTTAATACCATAAATCCATACAGTAATCAAGTTTCTCAAAAAGTATCCTTATATACAAATAATGGGCAATATAACGTTAATAGTGATATTAATTCATATTCTTCATCTAATGTTCCGATTATTTCACCTCCAGCACCTAAGACATATACTTACGTTCCTCCACAGAAACCTACAGCTGCACCTCAAGTACAAATTACACCAGCTCCCATATATTCTACAAATAATTACAACTCAAACCCTTCAAACTATAATGTTCCATCACATTCTTCCTCAACAAACTACAATTACCAAAATATTGGAGTAAGACAAAATAATAATGTTCAACCTGTAATTTATCCTAACAATCCGGCATTTAATGGTGTCTCGTCATCAAATAATCAACAAGTAAATAATGTATATTCACAGTCAGTTAAACAACCTATCCAAAATATAGTTTATACAACACAAAGTCCAATTAAAATCGAAACTACAACAACTTTAAAAGAAACAAATAGTTATATTATGGAATCAAATTTAAATCCAGAATATTCTAATAATTTTAAAACAAATTATATTAAATCTACAGAAAAAGAGGACAGTTTTTATGTTCCAGATGATCAAAAAAGTATTTATGAAAATGTTGAAGAGGATAATTATGAAAAGTCAAATTCTTTGCCATCACAAGGAAATTCCTATAAAAATTCATCAGAAGTAGAAGAAGATAATAATGATATTACATCACAAACTTCTATAGCTGCCTTAACTCAACAAGTATGTTAATATTTAATTATATTTTAAAAATATTCATTTAGATTAAACGTCTCCCAGCAGTTTTTTATGCAGATTCAAGGGATCCAAACACTCAACGTATCGAACGTATGCTTCGTGATACATATGGTCTTCCATTGGTTACTTTTTATTTAGATAAAATTGATGATACAAATACAGTAGAAAAAAATCTTCAAACTTTGACAGCACACACAGGAACACCATATCTTTTTATATGCGGTACTTTTATTGGAAGCCAACAACATATAGATAACTATAAAGATAGTAAGCAAATTCCACAACTTGTGGAATATGTTTGTGGCGATCAAAAACATAGACATAGAAGTAAACGTCATGATAACACTATTTCTTTTCCTAAAGTAATGTGGACTCTAGATAGTTAAAAATAACAAAAAAATGTTAGTTAAAAACAACTATTAAATGGGTGAACAATGACTTTAAGATATAACTTTGTAAAAAAATATTAATAATTTATACTATATCTAAAGAGTTTATGTCATGATAAAAATTATATTATATTAATACTAAAAATTATTCTTTTATATATAAAAAATAGAAATAATTTTTTTTTAATTAAAAACAATGTTTTTTACTGCATAAAATGTTTCCTTTTTTTAACAATGTCTTTTTTTGTTTTCAAAGCAGATAATCTTAATAAATAATAAGGTCCATTCATTTTGTTATAAATACTAGATGCTTTAGTTCCACGAAAAAAATATTGTTTAAGAATATTACTGGTTCACTTATTTCAATATAATAATATTACTAACAACGTTTCTTAATTTACGTTGACATATTTAGTAAAATTTCTAAATTTACAAATTATTAAAATATAAACATATAACCGACTAGTCTTTTCTAAAAAATATATTTGGTTGAATAAAATAAGTTAAAATCTTTAACAGTACCAAGAACTTGATTGACTTTGTTATCATAATCAGTGAAAATTGATATAACGAGTCTTTACAAATTCACTATTTTAAATGTCTAAGTTAAAGTTAATATTACATATTCATACCGTTTTTAGTTCAATATAATATTTAATTTCAGAGATATAATTACCATAAAATGAAATTTTCGTTTGACTTTTAATCTGTTTTACCATATCTACATATATTGAAATATATTATTAAACACCAAAAATTCATGTTTTCTAGTGTTGTGTCAAAATTTCCCACTCATTCAATTTATGATTTTTTTTTAAAAATGTTTTAAAATAATTATTAAATCATTGATATATTTACAATTACAAATTAATAGAAAAACTAAACCTTAACATTTTTAAAAATGGTATTAATTAACAAACAAATTACTCAAAAATAAGTAGGTTGTTGAAATTTTCAATTATTAGCACATTATGAAGTTTTGTTTCATTTTAAGGCGAGACCAAGACTTTTGTCACATATAATTTTAAACAAACATTACATTTGATGTTAAATGTTTAAAACCAGATAGTATTCCCTAATTACAATTCCTTACATATTAGATGTTGGATGTAGAAAATGGAAATTTTTTCTTAAATTGTTTGGATAAATCTATAAAGGTTAGTAAATTCAATATTATTAGTTTGTTTACAATTGTAAAGATGTTTTTACAATCTCTTTAGTAATATATTTTTGGATAAAAAAATAATATAATATTTTATGGAGGCAAATTTTTTAAAAATTTTCACAATTATGTAATTAGGTAAAACATTGGTATTTAATTGTCTAAAAATAACTATCTTAGCATAAAGTACAATAATCAAAACAAAAATTTCCATAAATTAATTAGAACTAAAAAGCTTTTGAAATCCTGCATTATTCGATTAATCTTTCTATGTTTTGAAATTTTTATACCAGTTAGTTTATCTAATTAGTATAAAAAATAATTTTTAACTTAGAAAACATATCAATTTACATGCAGTATGTATATATTTCAACCTTTATTATAATATTTACTTGTTTTAACATGATGGAACCAAAATTATTTATCTTATATTTATTGGAACTAAAATCAGTAACATATGAAAATTCTATCATTATATTTTGGACATAATTTAGTTCACATTTTGAGACCATCTAATACCTTATTAAAAGTCTTATTAATATTATCCAATATTTTTACATGTATTTTTTTCGACAGCGTTATTTTTATCATACATAAATATCTACGATTAGATAAAATTGTTTCCTCTACAATCGATAGAATTTAGTGAACAGTTGGTGGTGTTTTTTAAAAACATTTGTTAAGTCATTCATTTCAATATACCTTGTTTATAACTTAGAACAAGCTTACTCTTTGGTCGTTTCATAAGATCACTAGATGCTAAATTACTATATATATATATTAAAATATAAATAATAATAAGTTTAGGTATATTTTAAAATATGATAACATTCCATGAACAGTTGCTTCTTTTTTTGAAATAGTAGCATACGTAAAAATTATTATTTTAGGCAATAAATTTATTAAAAATAATATATATAAAATATACAAAATTAGAAAAATAATTGTGTAAAGGGGTTAAGTTCATTTTTCAGATACTTTTCTTCATCTTAATAATTAAATCACCATTTGTAGCAAATTCCTTCTTAAGTGTATTTATATCAACATTTTGAGGAATTTTATAACATCGATTTATATCCTTAATAGATGTTTTGTCGTTCTCCTTTACAGGTTTGGAAAGTTTAATATTTAAAAAATTATCTTTGAACGTGATTTCCACTTCATCTTTATTATATTGGGAGCTATTAAAAGTGAGTATTGATTTTTTTCTTGTTTCTGTATATTTAAAATATTTATCATCATTAACATTTTGTGGCCATGGATAAATTTCTGAATGTTTCCTTATTTTAAAACTTTTCTTCCTATCGATGTTAGATGTTAATTTAGTAGTAGAATTAGAAATGTTTAAATTATATTTTGATGCTGAACCGGCAAACAGCATTTTTCAATTATGAAAGAAATAAATTTTAAATGACAGAAATTAATATTATTAATGATGTGTTTTTTATGTCACCTCCTACCATTAGTTTATGTATTCCACTAAACATCATCAATCTGAATTTTAAAAATAATTTCATATGTTGATTGATTTTTTACCTTTAATTGTGTATTATTAGAATGTTTATTGGTACTAATGACATATTATATGAAATTATTTTAACATTTTTTTAAAAAAAACTATCTTGTTTTTAGTTAATCAGATTTGAAAGGAAAGAATGTTGAAGAAAAGCACATATTTAATAATAAAAACAATAAATAATTATTGATAACATTTTAATATGTACGAGATCATTAAAGAAATAATTATAAATTTTTTCGAATCACATTTTTCTCAATATTCTCTCAATTACATTCAGTTTTTTTCTCTCTTATACAATATGGCATACGTTCCACGTTCTGTCAACAATACAATTATAGAGTAAAGTGGATTTTTAAAATTCTTTTTAGTTTTAAAATATTTAAATGTCTTATAATTTTTTTTGCTTGAATCTTTAATAATAAATATATTAAACGATACTCTTTTAGTTTTATTTTTAATATTAGTTGATAGAACACAGAGAATAACTAAAAAATCGTTTTCATTAGAATTTTTTGTCTAACAACACAACATAGGCAAATTTCTAAATACATTTTGTTTTTTGATTCTTATAAATGAATTTTAATGAGTTATTATTAGGAAATAAATAAGCGATAATAAATTCACGGCTTTTTGTTTTATTACGTATATTTTACAAAACAAATTCACAATCATAAAAAAAATTTTTTTCATTCAAAATTACCTTTGATGAAAATGAAAAAAACTACAAACAGAAATATTCTAAAAAAAACATTTTTTTAATGTAAATAAATATATATATGATATGCTTTGTTAAAATAGTAAATTTTCATATTAACAAAATATTAATATTATTATTTTTAATAAATCTTGAAAATCTTTAAGTTTCTTTTACGTATTAGAATTTGAAATATTTTTCATGAAAAGTTCAAAAGTTGCAAAAGAAATGTACAACTTTTTGATGATTTCATTTAGAATGATACAATAATTCAAAACATAATAAGAAGACTTTGGGTTCATAAAATAATTTTTATGATTAATAATTATTTAATTTATTATAAAACTATTAAATTGAAAATTAAAATGTCATTGTCTCATTTATTTTTGATTGAATAATATAATAAACATATTGTTGATAAATGTATAGAGAGGTTTAATTTTAAATTAATAGTATACTTAATATATTTATAGGATTTTACATTCAAAAACAATTCATTAAATAATTTTTTTAGATTCCTGCATCAATTTTTAAAATGCTCAAAAAAAAATAATTTGATTTTATGATCACATTTGTAAGAATATGTTTTCTGAACAATATTCTACCATAAGATATTTTTTTCATTATTTAAAAGATAATTTTTTTTTAAAATTTAAATTATTTATACATAGTAATAACAAAATACATCTCAAAAGAATATAGTCATGTAATCTTGGTGGATTCTTCGAGAGCCTTGTAGGCTCCCGGTCTTTTACAATATGTATAACACGAAACTTTGTACGATAGTTTATTTATGCGAAGGGGATTAGAATAATAATAAAGGTAAAGGTTGCAATATTATAAAATAGTTATGATTTATCAACTGTGTGAAGTATTCTTCTTCCGTTCCTTATATAGTCCTCAAAGTGAGGGCGTGTTTCATCTTCTAGTTTCCTACATAATTTGAGTGTTGATATACATACATTTATCTGATACAGCATTCCATGTTCGCAGTCACTGTTTTTTCATAGAAATAAAAAAAACATTTAAATTATTACGTACATAAAGAATAAAATTTTAAAAATTTTCTAATATTCATTTTATCTTTTAAAATATTTTTTAAGATCAGAAAATAGTCTTAAATGTAAATAAATTACATACAAAAATATTTAAAAAATTTGGAATAAGATAAAGGTTATTATTTTTTATTTGAAATACAAAGAATGCACTTTTATTATAATTCTTGAGTTATTATAGTAAATTATTAAATCATTCATACCATATCATTAAACAAAATTGAATTTTTTACTGCATCAAGTTTGCAAAAACACTTTATGAATAGTAATTAAAGTTATTTAAATTTTTGTTTGTAAAGAAGTTAATTATAAGGTTTATTTTAGTTTAATAAAATAAAATGAAATTTTAGTTCGATTTTAAGAACTATATCTATGGTTTTTATAAACACGGATTTTGAGATAACAGAACATTATTATTTACTTAATAATAAAATTTCGATAAATACATGAAAAGATCGAATATTGTTGGAATTACTTTTTTATTTTGTCGGACAATTAAATTTTTATAATGAATAGTAGCTAACTATATTTTTAGTTATATTTTTATAAGTTTTAATATCAAATTAAGCATATTAATTTCTTTTTTGATTTTTTGATAATAAACAATTTTGTGGAAGTTTAAGTACGAGGTGTTCTATTTGCAGTAATTATAAGTTCACCAGAAGAATTTACTTTGTGTTGTAGTGTATTTATATCATAACATTGTGGTAATTTGTAGGTTCTTGAAATTTTCCTTTCACATGTTGTACTGTTTTTCCTTTTTGGATGTTCACAATGAATTCCAACGCGCTCACCTTCTACAGAAACCTGAATATCCTGTGGGTCAAACGCTCTGCAATCTAAAGTAAGAGTTATTTTATCATTTAATTCTTTAGATTTAAATAGTCCGTCATTTTTTACATTAAGTGGCCAATCACAAACTATTTGATCTTTTCCTTTTTCTAGTAATGTTGAAAAAACAAATGCACTGCTTTTGTCATCTTTTTTTGATGGAGCATAATAGCTACCGGTTCTTTCTACATGATGTTCCTCATTTGACATAGTAGATGAATCAGTAGAATCACTAGGATTATTGTTATTTGCAGCCATTTAAAATAATTTTTATAAAAAGAGTAAAATATAAAGATTATATAAAAAATTTTGTCTTTTTATACTCCTTGAATTATATTGAACTTTCAAGGAAATAACAAAATTGTGTTTTAAATCATGTCATAGGTTTCAAAATGTTTTTAACTTAATTACTTAAAAACAAAAAAAATTGGCCAACATAAATCAAAATGTGAATACATTGTTTTTAAATATTACAGAATATAAGAAGTGTCATATAAAAAAAATCTTATGATTTTTTATCAAGCACTATTTTAAAATTTATTAAATAATTTAAAGGAAAAAAATCAAAGTCATTTAATTTTGTTGATATAAATGTTGTTGTTAAAATGTTAGATTAAAAAATAAAACAATTTTTTGATGAATTTTTATTTATCAAAACTATTTTCTTGTGACACATTATAAAGATTTTGACGTCATAATTATAAATATTTCTGATAATAGTCTTAAATTTACTTCTGTTTACATATTAAAGCTCAATTTTTTCACACAAAATGTTATAATTAAAATTATGTGTTATATAAATATTAGGTGTAAAATGAAATCTATACTTTATTTTCCATAACATTAAATATAACAAACAGGATAGATTTTTCTGCAAGTGTATTTTTTAAAGTTAAGTATACATTTCAAGTTATTTTTAAACACAACATTTTATTATAAAAGATCATCAACTATTTAATTCATAAAACAATCTTATTTGAGATATTAATTAATAAACAAAGTTTTTTACTCATAATATTTCTTTTTAAAATGAAGAAGTGTCAAAAAATATCTTATGATATCACATAATTTTTTATACACGTGAAAAATAGTTAAAATCACTAAATTTATTGTCTCATTTTTTAACATATGTTAAAAAAATTAAAAATTAAATGGAAAAAAAATTATTTATTAATTTTGTAACTTATAGAAAAATCTATGCCTTTTTTTCAACTGTTATGATTAATTCACCATTTTTCAAAGAGTGTTTTACAGTTTTTGGATCAAGAGTTGCTGGTAGTCTATAACATCTTGAGATTTCTCTTTTACAAACTAAGCCACTTTTTTCAACTTCTTCATGAAGGCAGTGAATGTCAATTTTGTCCTTGTCAACAATAACATTAACTTCCTTATCTTTGAAAAGCTTACAGTCGACTGTAATTCCTATTTTTCCATCAATTTCTTTTGATGTAAAAACACCATCTTCAGAATGACTTAAAGGCCAATCCCATACTAACTTTTCACTTGAAGTAGACATAGTGAAATTTCAAAATTATATGAACAAGTGATTAGAAATATAACACATATTATTCTTTTTATACTTTATTTTTCACAAAAACATGCAATGAAAATTATTTTTTATTTTTATTTTATTTACCAGATATAACAAACTCAGCTATTCTTAGTTGCGTATTTTTTATTAAAAATAAGCAACTTTTCTATGAAAAAATCACTTATTAAATAATTATCTTACAAATAGTGAGTGTTAATTTCAAAACAATGCCACTTATCAAACAAATTTGTTTCAATTATCTACATAATAACATATGCTTTTTGTAGATGTTTAGTTTTTTGAGGCTGCAAAATAATCTTATACTAGTAAATATATGCAATTTATAATTGCATTAAATTTTAAAAATCAAATAACAGAGAAAAACTATTTAATAATCAAAATATAGTGTTATTTGAAGAGAAATTAAACAAATACCATTTATCGTCGTAAATTTTTTTTATTCTCCATTTTTCATTTGTTGTTTTTTCTTATAATCATTTAAAGCTGCTTGAATGGCATCTTGTGCAAGCACTAGAAATGATTTTAGCGATAGTGTTAAAATATTTTAAAACTTACTGGAACAATGGAGTTTTACAGGTGGTAAAGATAGTTCTTTAGCAATATCATCGTTCTTAATTTTACTAGCATATTCTGTAGTTTTACCTTGAATCCATTCTGTTGCCAAACTACTACTAGCGATAGCACTTCCACAACCAAATGTTTTAAATTTAGCATCCACAATTTTTCCATTATCATCAACTTTTATTTGTAACTTCATGACATCACCACAAGCCGGTGCTCCAACAATTCCTGTCCCTACATTTGGATCTTTTGTATCTAAGCTTCCAACATTACGAGGATTCTCATAATGATCAATTACTTTTTGATGATAAGATGCTACTTGTGTAACTTTTGAAATTTGACAGGAATTTTTAGAAATAGAAGTTAAAAATTTTGTGCAAGTATTCATTATTTCTTTAATAAAAAACAGAAAAAAAAGAAATACTAATTGATAAAAGACTAATTTATAGAGTATCTTTTCTCCAAAATTATAGTTATTGATAAACACCTTATGATTTTTTTTCAAAATATTTATATTATGAAAAGTTATTTTTAAAAGTAATTTTTTATTAGTAGATATTACATCAGTCTTTATTTTAAAATAAGAACGAGAACTGATATTAAAGAAATTTTTTTGAAACTCTTATAATTAAATCGCCTTCTTGTGTTATTTCGTGCGTTAGTGTTTTAGGATTTATATATTTGGGAAGATGATAAGTCTTTGATATATAAGTTCCACAATTATTGCTTTCTTTATTTTTCTCATGCTTACAAAAAATATTCAACCGTTCACCATCAACATAAATTTTAATTTCTTTTGGTTTAAATTGTCTAACATCAAAAGATAATTCGATGCATCTTCCATTGGTAACTGCGATAACAGATCCATTATTCTTCTGATTATAAGGCCAATCACATATATACGTTTCTTTTTTCGATGGAATTATACCTCTTATGAACTTACAATCATAATTTGCATACGGAGAGTGATAAGTATCGTGATACTTTGCTATGCCAGAATTTTTTGATTGTAATGAATATGTAGTAGATAAAGAATTTCTAATAGGTCTTCCAATGTATGAAGATATATGATTCTGTGGATGCTTATTCATTTAAAGAAATATGAGTTCATAATAAAATTATTGTTTTCTTCTTTCTTTTATATATGTCTTTTTGTTAAGGATAGAGTAAAAATAGTTTACATTAATCTTAAATTATCTTTTTTTTAATACAGACCACTTATAAATCCTTCTGAAAACCATGTTTTAGAAAAAATGTTTTTAAGCCAATATATTGTGAATGTGTTCTTTAAAAACTACAAGATTTTTGTTGTCTTAAGATTTATTTAAATGATCAGTAGAAAATATTAATAGTAGAAAACAATATAATGTTAATGACAATTTACAATTACTAATTCATATGATGTCTTGTATAAATTTGTTTTTTGTTAACTTTCCTTTTCTCCTGTTATTATTAAATCTCCATGATCGTTGAATGTATACTTTATCGATCTTGAATCAACATTATCAGGAAGTTTGTAGATTTTATAGCTACTTTTAGAAAATAAGTGGCCTTTGTTTTTGTCTTTTTTTATTATCTCAATCCTTACCTGATTACCAATAATATTGACTTTCATCTCTTTAGCATTGACATTTTGGCAATTGAAAGTCAAAATAAAACGATCGTCAAAACAAACAGATTTCACAAAACCATCATCATTATTAGTTTTATATGGATAGTCAATAACAGAATGATCTAAATTAAAATATCTTCGTTTCATTTTTTAACAAATTAAAAATATTAATTTTTTGTTGTAATTTATAAAAAATTAATATATAACAGAGGTGTTATTGTTTTCAATCTATGACATCATATTTATATATCACGGATTTCTTTTATTGATATTTTACATAAAATCAATGCTCATTTTAAATTATATTAAAAAAATCTATTTTATATGACATTAATAAAATAAATAAAAATAAAATAATTCAATATAATTTTGTGGTAAAATGATATTAAAATATAATTGAAGACGGAAGGTTTTAATTTTATATTAAAGTTGTAATAAGTGAATTTGTTGATTTCTCTGTCAATATCGTTATTGGAATTTATCTTACTGAGATGAATTAGCAAAGATATTGAATAAAGATTGTACATTTTTACTTATATCAACATCATCCATTCAAATGATAAAGAATAAGTAATTAGAGAATTCGTGAGAGATAATTTTTAGATATAATATTTTACATTTCACAAATTATTACTTCAATTGCAAAGTTTTATGAATTAAAAAATAATTTTAATTTTATTTTATTATAATATAATAATTAATAATATTTCCAGACAATAATTACCATTAGATTTTTTAATTCAATTTAAAAATGCCAAATTATCAAAATTCATTGATATCTACAACATGTTTTCCTGCCAGTGTTTGGGATTGGCCATTACAAAAAGAAGATGGTGTTGTAACAATTCAAAATGATTCAAATAAGTTTGAAGCAGCATTACAATGTCAATATTTTGCTCCTAATGAAATTGAAGTAAAGATAATTGGAGAAAATATAGTTATACATTGTAAACATGAGTCAAAATCACCAGAATCATCAGTGTCAAGAGAAATAAACAGAACTTATAGATTACCACAAGATGTAAATGTTTTGACACTCAAAAGTCATCTTAACAGCAAGGGAATTCTTACATTAACGGCTGACAAGAGGTAAAAATTAACCTCTTTCCATCATATTTACCTGATATTTTTATAAGCGCTTTCTAAAATATATCTTATTGTTTTAAAATAAAAAATAGATATATTTAAATTATTATCTTATTAATTGTTGTATAAATACAAAGGAATAATACAATTCTCTTAATGTAGATATTAATATGTTAAGTTCATTTACAATATTTTAAGAGATCTTCAATCTCTTTATTTTGTTGTTTTTTAATTATATCTGCTGCAGTTTCTGGCGTTAAATCTCTTTGAGGTTCACCAAATACCTCAAAACCAGCTAGATGTTTTTTAATTGTAGATGATCGAAGTAAAGGAGGATAAAAATGAAAATGAAGTTGCCAATGTGGCTTTGGTTTATTGAAATATTTTCCACTTGGTGCATTAATTACTCCAAACATATAAGGAAATGAGCAATCAAAAATTGAATCATATTTCAGAAGTATTATTTTTAAAATAGTTGCTAATGATCTCTTTTGTGAATCTGATAATTCCGTTATGTATTGAATATTAAATTTTGGTAGTATCATTGTTTCAAATGGCCATAATGCCCAATATGGTACCAAAACAACCCAATCATCATTTTCATTAATAATTCTTTCATTTCTTTTAATTTCTTTTCTCATATACTCGTAAAGCATATTCTTTCCATTTTTTTCAAAATAAATTTTTTGCATTTCATCTTTTTTTAGTGGAATTGAAGGAACATAATTCATTGCCCAAAGTTGGCAATGTGGATGCATATTACTTGAACCAACTTCTGAACCTCTATTTTCAAATATTTGTATCCAATCAAATTCAAATTTTAATTTCTCAAATTCATCACACCAAGTATCTAAAACATTAAAAATTTGATCTACACTCATTACACTCAATCTATCATTCGTTTTTTCACTATAACAAATAACTTTACAAATACCAGATAACAAATTTTCTTCTACAAACAGATCATCTTTCTCAGAATAATTGTTTATAATATTTTGTTTATCTTTATTAAATGTTGGAAAATCATTTTCAAATACGTAAACTCCACTGTACATTGGATTTCTTTCACCGCTATCTCTTATACCACCAGGAGCTAAGGGATTATTAATAGGAATGTCAATTGAAATATTTTTATGGTTGTCTAGAGAAACGCTATCATATTTCACTTCTTTTTCTCCGCTCCAAGGTCTTTTTAATCTATCTGCAGCTACAATTACCCATGAATCAAGTAAAGGATTGTAACGTCGTGTTGTCATAATTATATCCTTTTCCCTAAAATAAAATACAATAATTTTAATTAAACATCAAATAGTTATTAAACAATCGTTATTGGAATAAAACGTGTAAAATGACCGAGACTTTATTTAAGAGCTAATAGTCAGATGATTTGTACATCAAAATTTTTTATAATCAACACTTTTATCATATATTCTTTAAAAAAAATGAACAGATAATTTTCGATGATAATTACAGCTAATTTATTTATTATGTAAATAAAATTCTTTTAATACATCTTACAGTTAATTTTAAAATAAAAAATATAATATAACGATAACTTTCTTACATTGCGAGAAGAAAAACTTATTTTAGTAGTTGTAAGATTATGATATATGAGAAAAATTCTATTGAAAAAATAGAGCATTTATTGTAACAGAAAAAAAATAAATTCAACAACTTATTCATTCAAAATTGGTTTTATTATAATATAATATGACAATAAATATGTTAATATATAAATCTGTGAATTAAAAAAGAACTAATTTAATAAACACCATCAGCATTTGTGTAGTTTTATAGCCAATAATTTAATATTTATATATTCCCTTTTGAGGTAAAATCTGAATTCAACATATCAACTTTTGAAAGATTACTGAAAATTGGTATTATTATCCTCTTTATATTTTTCTGAAGATATACTTAAAATTTGTTGTCAACTGATGATACAATAATTGAACGTTATCATATATAGCTAACTTATTTTCAAAAGTTACAAAAGCCTCTTTTTTATAGTAAAATAAGTAATTTTAAATTTTTTTTCACTAAAATAAATTGATACAATTATATGTTATTATAAAGTTATATTTTGTTTCTTCTAATTAAATCACTTTTGCGCACCTATCTAACTCATTTTATATTAAATATGTTATTATTAAAGTTGAATAATATTTTATTTATTTTTATATCTTCTAATGTTTATCTTTTTCTTACAAGCCTCTTTATATGTCCAGTAATAAAGGTATTTTGTCATATTGTTTCATCACAAATATCTAAAGATACTAGTAAAGATGTTTATCGAGAATATAATAAAGCTAGATAAATTGTATTTTTACAATATATTAAACAATTTTATATAGTTTCAGAAGATAATGTAGATAGAAAATTAATTTTACATTTTTTAGAAAAACAGTAAATATTTAAGATATATATCTAATAAATAATTCTTCTATAATGCCACTTGTTATTTACTCATTATAATTCATGTCATTTTATATTATTAAACGTACCGTGATTAACCTTTCACTTTTCACATTTAAAGATATTCATACGTCAAAACTTGAAAAATTATAATGGTTTAAACGGTTTTCCTACCTTCCACAATATTCTTTCATTTTCCTTTTAATATATATACATTTCAATTATTCTAAATGTTCATAATCGTTACCTCTTTTTATTTATGAATAATATATCATTACTTTAACTATCTTTAACATATTTTATATTCATATCGTAAAGTGTGTAAGATTTTCACAAAAGAGTATTAAAAAAATTCATTAGTTCATTATAATTTACCTTTTATTTTCTATTCTAGATCACGCAACAAACAGTTTAACTTAAGAAAAAAATTAAATAAGTTATTATAACTTCTTAAAACTTTTTTTTATTTCTATTTTATGGATTAATTTGGATTATTTAATATAAAATTAAAATAAATGTTTACTGATCTCTTAGTATTTTTCAAAAAAACATTTTTTTTAATATTTATATTAATAGCAGTATATATTTCATTAGTAAATTCAAAATGTTTACAACCATCAGTATCTGAAAATTGTCAGATACTCTTACCTGATATAGCTCCATATGATGTAGGATCTATTGCAAGGTATTCATGTTCTACTGGTTTCGAAAAAATTGGAGATGAAGAAAGAAAATGTAAAAATGATGGAACTTGGTCAGGAGATGCACCATTATGTGCTATTGATGTTGCAAAAGATAAACCTTCTTTTCAATCATCAGGCAACTCTGCAATGTACGCTGTTACTACAGTTCCCATGTGCTCAATAACAGAAAATTCAATATATGAATCAGCATCATGGAGTGTAGATTTACTTTCAAAATATAAAATAAGAGCAATTTCTTATGTATTAGGACATTTATCAGGATCCATTTCTGATATTATTTTAATTGATAAAAATGGCGAAAACCATAGTTGTTCTAAATTTATTCATCAGAAAAATAATAATCCAAATGAAACTGTTACAATACACTGTCAAGGAAATAATATATCTAAGGTAAAAATGATAGTTGCTGGTAAACTACATCTTTGTGATTTCAAAGCCTATGCCATTGATTCACGTAAGTTTTTATTTACAATACTTATTCTAAAAATATTTTTGTTAATGAGTGATGCTATTAAAAATTATTAAGATGTAACACTTCAAATATTTTTTAAATTATTATTAAAGAGATAAATTTAAAAAATAAAACTAGAATTCATATAACTAATTATTTATCTCTGTTACTTTATATATGCTGTTTTGTGCATATATTTTTATAAAATCTAGCTTAAACAAAAATAATATATAAAAAGTATATAGTATAGTAAGATAAAAATACAATTGTTTAATTGTATTCAAACTATTTGTACATTCAATATTTGTACTTTATAAAAATTAGATCATTCCACTTTAATAATTGATATAAAAATGAAAGAAGAGTTCTTTTTCGAGGTAAAGTAATTTAACTATCAATAAGATTCTTTAAAGTTTAAATGATAAAAAAATAAAAATATATTTATGTTTGAATGTTTAAAAATTTTTTTTTCATTAATTGCTTTAATATTATACATTTGTATGTAGAAGCACCATGGCAATGTGGGTTATCAAAGATGGATGTTTTAACAGTTCATGAAGGAACATGCTTTTCATCTTCACGTCATCAAAAATTAGACTGGAAAAATGCACAAAAAAATTGCCTTGATATTGGTGGAACACTTCCAATTAGAATGACAAATGTTACAAGGACGATTATTAGATCTGCATTAGCATCGGTCTCTGATATATCTAACTTTTATTGGATTGGTTTAATGGGAACGTCATCCGGATGGAATTGGGCTGATGGTGATATTTTAAATGAAAATGAAAGCGATTGGTATGAAAAACCTCAAGAAGTTCAAAATAGTGAAACATTAGCCGTAGCAATTGGTAGACCAGCATCATGGAAATGGATTAGTGCATCTCAAAGTGTTTGGAATTCATACATTTGCCAAACAAAACCAAAATATTGTACATACCCAGGAATTTCAGAAAATTCAAAAGTCGTATTTTCTTCACAAACATTTACCATTGGAACATTTGCATTTTATGCTTGTGAGTACGGTTTTAAATTAGTTGGACAATCAAAGAGAAGATGTCACGAAAATGGAAAATGGTCATATGATATTCCCGTGTGTGAACCAATATTATGTCCGGAACCGCCACAATGGAAAGAAGGAAATATTATAAAACTTAACAATTCTTTATCATTTGGTTCATTAATTGAATATAAATGCTTGAAAGGATATATTCTTGATACTACAAAATCTCATTCACCACTTCGTGTTTGTACTTCAGAAGGTCAATGGTCAAATACAATTCCTTCATGTAAAAGTAAGTATATTTATTAATAAGTCTCATATTATTTATAATAGAAATTGATTGTGGAACTCCACCAACAATAGCTAATGGAGTCTTTCAGGCAAATAGTTATACACTTAACTCAAGTGCAACCTATATGTGTGATGAAAATTATCAATTAATGGGACACTTACAAATTGTTTGTACAGACAGTGGTACATGGCAGCCTCAACCACCAATTTGTTTAGGTAACATAATAATACTTATATTTTTCTTAAATTTAATATTATTTTTAGATCCAACCTCATTTAAAAATTCAAATGACTCATCAAAACGTAATGACATAATATTATTTGTTATAATTTTTTTCTTATTAATTCTCCTAACATTATTAACATTAAAAATCTTTTTAAGCCAAAAAAATTATATAGCAAGTGAAAGGATTCAAAATTTCTTTCCAAATGTTCTTAATCACATTAAGTTTAAATCTCGTGAGCCATCTTCAGGTATGACATCGTCAACTTTAGATCGTTCCTCAGCTTCACAAGTTGGTGTATTGAATTCAAGCAACATTGTCTATGCAACACCCTCTATTCCAACTAATTCATCTTCAACTGTAACAGATAATACTGGAATTTATTATTCATCTTCTCCAATATCAATAATAGATCCCTCCATAACTTTAAATGGAATTCAACAAATTGAAATACCTGCTCATCTTATTCAAATGCAACAATTACCTAATGGAAATATTCAACTAACAATGCCTGCATCAAGACCAATTGTAAGACCATCTATACCACTTTTTACACCTATTCCAACCATAGATATTGAAAAGTCATTGTCATTAAAAAAAAATATACCATCTCCTACTAATAGTCAAATATTATATTCATTTGACTACGAAAATTATTATGATATTCCACCAGATGGAGGTGTTGATTTATATGAAGAAGTTAAAAACCCCACTACTAATGCACATTGTTTATAAATTGTCAATTAAATTTATTACTTTTCTTTTTTAAATGTATTAAATAAAATAATAAACACTTTAAAATAAATATTTACTATCTTATATTAATATTAATTATAATCATATACAAATATTTAATTTTTCTTCCCAAAAATAAGTATAATTTTAATATATATATTGTTATTCTATTTATAACGTAAAAAATTTTACTTAATATTTAATAAGATTGTATAAAAGTATTTAACAAAGTTATACACTTATTAAATTTCTGTCCTTTTACCTAATGAATTCTCGTAAACCCAATTATCATCTTGTTTTCTAAAGAAAATGTTGTTCCAAGTTTCTCCGTTTTCTTTCCTCTTTTTAGCTTCATCACGTTGTCTTTGTTCAATCCATAATTTAGAATTTGTGGCTAAATTAATTTTATTTCTAAATAATGCTGTTGTAACATGCCTCCAAAGGCGTCTACTTTCACGATCACCCATCTTGGAAATAGGATCACATTCTTTCTTTATTTCTGGTTTAGCTTTAACATCAACAAAAACATACTCTTCACCATTTAATGGTTTACCATATATAATACCATTCCACTCCCCACGTAATGTTAGTATTGGTTTTTTAACACCTGGTCTAAATAATGAACCTGTTAATCTGTGTGGTTTTCCACCAAAGAACGACTTTGTCAAAAAATCTATCTCAGCAGTATAACCTGTCTTCTCACATGAAACTTCAATTCTTCCGCCTAATTCAATCCATGGTGTTCCCATAATACTTCTACCATATCCACTAGGAAATGTCAATTTATAGACTTCATCATAATCATGTAAAGTAACAGTTCCAAATCCAATATTAGCTACACCTATTGATAATCCAAGAAATGAAGATTTTGTCCATATAAAACCATTAAATGATATTTTTTTCCCAGGATGTTCAGCATAAAATGCAGATATTGGTGGATGATGTGAAACTTGTTCAGCAATAAACGTTAACTGATTTTTATCACTTCCTGGGAAAGGTCCAGATGTAGTTTTATCACCAGATAACTCCATTCCAGGAACTGTCCATCTACAACGAAAAGTCTCTCCTAGAATAGGATTATATGGTTTCTTAGCAACACCACTTTTGCGAGCCTGGATAGAACGCACTTAGGTAATATCGTACAACAGCAATAAATCTGGATTCAGGTGTTTCGAGATCAGTTCCTCCAACAAAATCATCTGGATGTGCAAAGAAATCTGCATACATCTCAAGTAGCGATCTTCGTTCCAAAATAAATGTCGGTAGGGTAACTTTTGTTAAATCCATACCAACACTCACCTATAATTAAATTTTTATTAATTATTGTGTTATTCAAACAGACATACCTGTGACAAGAGATGCATCAATACACTTCCATGTTGTTGTTGAACATTTCCTAGATCACTTTCTTCATTGTTTTCATAAATTTTATCAAAATCTTCATTACTATCACCCCAATCAGGTTCAATATCAGTTTGATTGTATACTCTCATTGCACTTTCATCAATTGGTATTGATGATACTGATATACGTTTTTCAGAATTAAAAGATGAGTAATTTTTTTCACCATTCAATGAACGAGCATCAAAAAATTCGTCTTCGTCTTCAGAAGATGAATAAGACATTGGTGGAACAATATCAACTATTTCCTTTTCTTCCTACAATATTCAAAAATAACAAATAAATTAAAAAACATATATTAAAAAAAGACATAATTTTGTAAAATGAAAATATTTTAGATAATTTTTTAAAAATACAAAAAAAATTAATGGTTAAGAGTCAGCTTATGCTCTCTTACACATTACATATTAAAGCATTTAACAGTAAAAAGATATTCTTTGATAGAAAAGAAAAATACTTACATGTTTTATGGCTGCAACGGGAGACACAGATTTATCATCATCAGTTCCATTATTACTGGGTGCAAGAGATCCAGAACGTGCTTTATGTTTCCCATTTGAATCTATTTGACTTTTAACCATTTGCAAAAATATAACAGAACTTCTTATTGTGTCAAGTAAAATATTTCCAGATTTTAATATTTCTCTTATTTTTTCTTTTCTTTCATTTGTTGATGTTTCTTCAATCGATTCAAGAATATGCACCTTAATAAAATGATTTTTTAATTAGTTTTATTAATTGTGTTTTTACCTCTTCCATAGCAATTTTTAATTGATTGTCTGCTTCTAGTAATTTTTCATTTAACAATGTTAGCGGATCTTGTTCTGCAGGTTTATAATATCCGCATAAATTATGAATTGTTTTTTCTAAAGCTCTTACCCATTTATCACGTTCATTTTGATCTCTCCCCTAAATTATAAAGATTTTAAATGTTAATCTTTAGGAGATATATTTTACCTGTAGATGAAAAATTTTATTATCCACAGATACTGTAAATAAAGAATTATTTACACCATCAATTCCAATTGTAGCACCTCTGAGTCTAATACATCCTCTTTGTTGTCTACGAAGCATCTTTTCTCTTGACGTATAGTAGACGAGAATATCATTTTGTAGGACGAACCAACGATATTGCCAACCATGTACTAAATTAGTCCATTTTGATAGTGGTCCTTCCATAATAATAAATGTTTTATTTATATTTTAAAATAGTTAATAAAAAAACAAAAATCCAAATTTTAATATTAAAAATTATTTAATTATAATCGTTTCTAAAAAAAAGACTATTTGAATGCTATATTATTACAAAAATAAATTTATAAAAATATGCTTAAAATTTACGACCAAGAATATTATAAGAAGGTTAAGCGTTTGTTTAGAAGCAAAAACAATAATTGGGATAATATTACAAATATTGGTTATCGAAATGTAAGTATATTATATTTATTATCTAAAACTTAATAAAAATTTAAAACATACCATTAGATGCATAAATTTCTGTTTTTATTGTTATTAACATTAAATGTTAATTATCAAAAGATGATAAAAAAGATTTTGATGTATAATGTGGAAAAAAATATCACACTTACATAATTTTTACTGTGCTTTAAGAAACAGTAAAATATTACCATTTTAAGTCAAAAAATTGCGCAAGGCATGTGTCGTTGAAGAGATAAAGTATATATGGAGAAAAAAATTTTTTTGTTAAAATATTCAATGAAATATGTTTTAAACTAGTAAATTTATTAAAAATTGATTAACTATAATATTAACCGCTTTTTAATGTAAATAAATAGATTTTACTTAAAAGGGCTTAGCATTATTATGTGTAACAATAAAATATAATAGAATTACGATATAAGTTTGAAAGAATTTCCAGCAAATTATAGTAAAAGTAGAAAAGTCAATATATAATGTAAAAATTAGAACTATAAAATAGTTTAATATATTTTATTAATATTTTGGTTCTTTCTATAATCTTATAAAGTTTAGAATTAAATGAAATTTTGGACTAATAAAATCAGGTGATTGATAACAAAGAATTACAATATTAATTGTCTTTTTCTTAACACGTCACCAAAATAAAATGATTATAGTATAATACAATTATAAAAACTAAGAATGATACACTAAATTCTAAAATTACTACCTACTTTCTGAGTTTTTAAATTTAAAAAAAAAACTATAAAATTGATTTATGATAATAATACTTTAAAATATATCTTTAAAATTTGAAATAGACATGCAAGGTTAAACAAAATAAGATAGCTAAATAAACATAAGTTAAAGTTTAAGTTAAATGATTGATGTATCTAAATGTAAAGGAATGAATATTATACATTTATTTCATGTTTAATTATAAGTATATATTATTTCAAATATAATAATTGATTAAATAGAAATTAATCTTAAAATAATAGTTTTAATATATTATTCTAAATAAAAAAATAATTAAAGCCATTAAACCAAAATTTTTTATTTAAAGATAAATATTTTGTGCAGTTGGTCTTTTCATACACACTCACAATTGTTGGTTAAAATAGACTTTATACCAAAGAAATTCATTACAACAACTCCCATTTAAGCAGAGATCGGTGAATATTATTTTTATATAAAGATTATTACTTAATTTTTTGTCAAAAGCATATTTTTTTAAGTTGATAATGTATATGTCTATTAAATGGATAATTATATCATCATCATATATCATTTCGCTATTTATATTTCAAAAAGGCTTTTTATTAAAAAAACCATCACTAAATTATCACTCTAAATGTGAAGATTTTCGTGGTCGCTCAGATTTATGTTGGAATAAGCCTTCATTTAAGAAAGCTATATGGATAATTATCGACGCATTAAGGTATGATTTTATGGATTCTGGAGGAAAATTAACTGAACCTTACAAGGGACGAGTTAAAATTGCTGGAGAATTAATAAACAGCCAACCAAATAATACAATATTATCATTATTTATTGCTGATCCCCCTACAACAACATTTCAACGGATTAAAGCTTTAACGACTGGTTCATTACCTACATTTATTGATATAAAAGATAATTTTGATGCTGGATCAATTGACGAAGATAATATAATTAATCAATTATTTTTAAATGGTCATAATATAACATTTATGGGTGACGATACATGGTAACATTAAATTTTTTTTTGCTATAATATTTCTAGGACTTCACTTTTTAAAAACGAATTTAATAGAGAATTTCCTGCCCCTTCATTTGACGTTTTTGATTTGGATACTGTCGATAATATGGTACTAGATCATTTATTTGATGAGATAGCGAAGGATGATTGGAATATTATTATTGGACATTTCTTAGGTGTAGATCATTGTGGTCATAGATATGGTCCAAAACATTCAGCCATGTTGGAGAAGTTAGATCAAATGGACAATATGCTCAGAGATATTATTAAACAAATGGATAATGAAACAATCCTTTTTGTTATGGGTGATCATGGAATGTCCAATGATGGAAATCATGGTGGTGATAGTGATTTAGAGGTTGAAGCTGGATTTCTAGCATATTCAAAAATTCCAATAGTTCATGGAAAGAGAGTTAAAAAGTTTTTTCCAAATTGATTTTGTTCCAACTATTTCATTTTTACTAGGAATACCTTTACCTTTTACAAATATTGGAGTAGTTGTTGAAACATTCTTTCCAATTCGTGAATTGCTTAAACTTTTGGAAATTAACATTGCCCAAGTAATTAGGTTGATAACAGCATATGGTCGAGAAGATTCAGGAATGACTACAAATTTTCAAACTATACTTCAACAGTATAATTTTGGTTTAGATGATAATGTCGACTCATTTTTTAGCATATTATATTTAATTCAAGAACAATTACGAGGTGTTTGGGTGACATTTGATTATAATCTTATTATAATAGGTGTTTTAATGTTATTTGATACTATTCTTTTTCAAATAACTTATGACCAAGATATTACTTCATTATCCAATATTACATTTAGATCAGGTACTCTTTTACTAAGTATATCGTTAATACTAATGCCTAAAAATGTCTTAACTCTTGAGATAATACCTTTTGCTTTGCCTTTTAGTATTTTAGTTTCACTCATTAAATTAATTAAAATGGTTATAACGAAGAAAATTATGTTGACAAGTGTTTCTATTCTAACCTCAATATTATATATCTTCCATTTGTTATCCCTTTTTTCCAATAGTTATATAATCTATGAGCCTTATGTTTTAAAGTTCATTATTCAAACACTGCTTATTTACAATGTTGTCCAAGTTTTTCAACAAAATCGACGTATATCAAAATCCTTTTATTTTAATGTAACAAGTTTTTCAATTTTTGTACTATTTTGTGGTGCTATATCGTCGGAATTATTTAAATGTAGAGAAGAGAGTAAAAATTGTTCTGAATCATTTTTGGTCTCAAATTTTATATCTTTCGATAATATTTTATATTTTTTCCGCATGATAATAGCCATTGGACTACTAATAAGTATCAACTTATACATTTTATCGTCTCAATTATCTTCTTTTAATAGTGGACAGAAATTATTTTTAAAATTGGGTTATTTTTTTATTGGGATAATTTCAATTTCATGGATACTTAGATTTGTTGTTAATAAAAACAATACATTATTTTACAATTTTAATTTTTATATTTCTTTAGCCACACATTTATTTGTATTATCTTCGCTGTTGTTAACTTTAATATTTTCACCTGCCAAAATTTTTTTTTCGACATTTTTTTATCTATCTATATTAGAAATTGCATTAGTTGTAGGAGATAATTCTGCATTATCAATTGTTTGTATTATATCTTTTCTAGTTTATTTTTATATTTTCTCCATAAATGATTCCCAAATATTGTCAATAAACTACTACTTCATAATTTCATATGGTTTCTTTCTACTGTCTAATCAGACAACAATTCCTACAATTCCATGGTTGGCAGCATTTGTTGGAATACCGGGAAATTTTACTATAACTTTCCTACCTAAACTACTAGTTCTAATTAATTTATTCGGAGCAGTATTCATAACAACTATTTTTTCTTATAATATTGTAATTAAAAACCTAAACTTTGTATCAGTTCCACTTAATCTTGCTTTCTTATTTGGCGTAAAGGTAAAGTTTAGGAAATCATTTTGAATTTATAATTTGTAAAAATAATTTTCAGATGTTAGTAATATGTCTAATGTGTATTATTCATAGAAGGCATTTAATGCTTTTTAAAGTATTTGCCCCAAAATTTATCTTTGAAGCAGTAAATTTTATCACATTTCTGGTTCTTTCTACGGTTCTATCAATTATTTATCATATAAAAACACTTTAATTATTACTGTAATTTTAATATCTTTATTCTATCATATTCTATATTTTATTTCAAAAAAATAAATTTATCTGCATAAAAATTATAATGAACATTTGCATAGATTATATGCTTCTACATTTAGAATAAAATAATAATTTTAAATAAGTTTTCACATAAATTACAAATCTTTATAGGTTTATCCACGTTTGATTTATATTTTAAGATATAATTAAATCTAATAGTAGTAACATAATGTCTAAGTTATGTTCTTTACGATAAAAAAACTTACGAAAAATTTCAGAAATCCCTATATAATTTAGAAGTGTAACGAGGGAGTGTAAATTATTTTCGATATTAAAACTTTTTGATATCTTAATATATGTAACTTTATGTGGTGGTTTCAAAAAAACTCAATATTATTTTAATCTGAAGTTCTGTTCTTGAGATACAGCCACTTAAAAATGTTTTGATGTATTATTCTTGACCCCCTTAGAGTTATTCGTTTTATCTGAAATTTTTACAGGTATATATAGCTTTAGATACTAATATTATAAAAACAAAAAAAGTTAAAATTTCATGTTCGTTCTTGAGATTTTAAATTTTTTGAAAATTCTTGAAAATGACCAAAACAAATCTAAATTATTACACGTAAAAATGATATATCAGAGTTCTGAAAAGAAAATTGATAAAAAGAAAAAAAGGTAATCTAGGTTTTCCCTTTAACTTAAATTTTAAGTATAATCTCAAGAAAATCGGATAACTTTAAGTACTATAATTTTTTTTGAGAAAAATGTTTTGTGTTTTTTAAAAAATGTATGTCAAGATAAAACTTTTTAAATAAAGTGTTTTCACAACTTTTATGTAGAATCAAATTCTCTATAAAATGATATATATATCATCTTGATTTCTTTATCCGTTTTCGAGATATAAAGAAAAAAGTGATTTTTTAATTTTTTGAAAAAGTGCTATTTTTTAGTTTCAAGAAAGAGAAAGAGTTTCAATACGTTTATTTTTTCCAAAAGTCTCGAATTCCCCACCCTTTAGAAAAATTTGTTGCAAATATTTTAAGATATTAATCGTTAATTTATCTCTTTTTATTTTTGAATTAGTCAAAAAACAAATTAGTGAATTTTTTTTTCTAATTGTTAAATTTTGATAAAAAAGTATGCAGAGATGAAACTTTTTTAACATGAAATGTTTACAAAATCTATGTAGAATTTAATTCTCTATCGAATGACATATAGATCTTCTTAATCCAACTATACGTTCTTGAGATACATCCCATTAAGTATCAAACTTCAAAAATTGCTACTTCTATTTTTTTCTCAATAATGATTTTTCTATTCAAAATTTTACATATATATCTAATTTTTAATGCTCATTACATCAAAACAATAAAAATTACCAAAAAAGGTTTGATTCGTAGAAATATATAAGTTATCGAAAATTCCCCTATATATTAGAGGGAAAGTTTACCTCTTAAAATGGTTTTCGTTTTATGTACTCCTTTTTACTAAAAAATTCATTCTAATATGCTGATTAGAAAAAATAAGTAATAGTTTTATCTGAATTTTTGGTTTTAGGATAATTTCAACATAAATGAAGCAATTTTTTTTTAAATTTATGTAATTTTATAAAAAGAGTATGCAATGATGATACTTTTTCAACATGAAATGTTCACAATTTATATGTGGGATTAAATTATCTATTAAATAATATATAGATCGTTCTAATCCACTATTTGTTTTTGAGATACATCACATTAAGTACTAAATTTCAAAATTTGGTTCTTTTATCCTTCTTTCGAAAAATGATTTTTTATTAAAAATTTTACATATAGATGTAATTTATAATGTTTTTTACATCTAAATAATAAAAATTACCAAAAAAAGTCCGATCCTGGGAAATAATAAGTCATCGAAAATCCTCATATATATTAAAACAATGGTTTACCTCTCAAAATAGTTTTCATTTTATGTACTTTCTTTTACTAAAATAAAAAATGCATTTTAATATGCCGGATAAAAAAATAAATAGTAGCTTTATTTGAATTTAATTCTTGAGTTGCATCTATTAAATTGAGAATGATCTTAAAATTTGTGAGCTTATAAGATAAAAAATTACAAGAACAATTAATTTTCTTAAGAATGTTAAAAAACAATAATTCATAAAACTCACTAGGCCAATTGTTTTAAACAATTTAAAATATTAATTTATATTCCTAAAAATATAGAAGGTTGAATAGGTGAAAAAATCGGTTTTAAACTGATATATGCAGTTGTTGTGCCAATTAAATATATTTAAAACCATTGCAGTATACTACAATTACTAAGGCACAATAAAAAATGTTTAAAGAAATTATATTTGACTTTTTAAAATTTAACAAAATTGATATTTAATATCATTAAATTCTATAATAAATTAGATTTTTCACTCCAAATCCTATTATGTTAAAATAATCTATACTAAGTTGTTTCAAACTACTGCATTTAAATTATGCATATTATAAATTTAATAAATTTACGATATGGCGATGCAAACTCTTATTTTAAAAAAAATCTAAAAATATTTAAAAGTTTTACTGTGCTTCATAAAAATTGAAAAAAAAACCACAATTTCTAAGTCAAAACTATTCATCTAGACATTTTAAAAACAAATTTTTAAATATTTTTTAAAAAAACTACTAATACTTTGATTAAAATATATTTGTAGCTCTTTAAAGTCTAAATAAAATTTCTTCAATACGAAAAGTGCCCAAGTAATTGTTTTGATTTATTTTTAATGTTATCAACTTAAAAAAATATTTTTATCATTTTAAATACATAAAAAACTGTATTTTATTTTCCATAATATATTTTCAAAAGTAAACATTAAATTTGTAAAACTATCCTCCATTATGTTACCAAAATGCGAAATGATAAAATAATAATTGCCCAAATTGGATTATTTTAGATTAAATAATTATAAAATATTTACGATCAACCTCTAATATTATTAATATTTAAAAAATAGTCAATTTTAAAACTAAATCTGTATTTTAAATTTCTATCTTTTTTAATCACATAAAATTTGAATTTCCCATTAATTAGGAATTTGTAGAAAATTACTTAAACTTAGAGCATCAAATGAGTTTAAGATCAGAAAATATATAATAAAACAATTTCAATACAATGTATTTTATAAATTTCTAACATTAAAAAAACTATAGAATTATTATAATAATTATAAATTCTATAAAATACGGAACTATTTATTCGAATATTACTATATGTGTTTTTTATAAAGCGAAAGTTTTAGAAGATTTGTTAAATTTATAAATTCTTAATATTTAGAAAAACAGGCATTGCGGATAAGTAGCGACGAGCGAAGCGAGTATGCTGCTTGAATTAAATAATTTAATAATATAAAACACAACAGTTAAAAGGCCAAAAAATTTTAATGTAAAAATTATATGTTTAAATAAACTCATTGTCTGATAATGTACTTTCTCCACACTTTTGTAATTCTTAAATTTAATAAACATATAACATTAACTAGTCAAAAAAATATTGAAACAAGTGATGTAATATTATATTTAATTACATAAAATAACAAAAAGATATTACCATTAACATTCCAAAAAACGTTTTTTGCATTGTTGAAAGTTAACATACTTGTGGATAAAAATGGACAGAAATAATCTCAACTCATACATATCCATAAAGGGAAGAATTGTGGGTGTGAAAAACTAATATTCACATCACCAATAAAGATTGTAAATATGTTTTCTTTCTAAAACAAAAAAAAAATTTGTTGGAACAAAGCAACCTATCGGTGTGTTAGCGTTGATAGGTTTTATGCATTATTTTGGATTGTACCTACTATTTGTTTTATTATTTTAATGAGATGAATTTCGAAGATATTTCTTTGGATTTAAATAGCTATGTACCATTAGGGAAAGAATTTTCATCAGAACGATCTATTGATGTATCAGAAGAAAGAAAAAAGAAAAAACTAGAAAGGTCTAAGAAATTAGAAGAGTTACTTTTATTGGGAGGTGATGATGATAGTCCATCAAGATACAGTAATGCGGAATTGTTAAAGATCACAAAAAGAAAGAAACGTAATACCGATAAAGTAATAAAAACAGACTTTTCGATCTTAATCGAAGGAAAAACAACAGAAACTTTAAACGAAGAATCATGTGCATTCTTTCCACCAGAAACACCAGTGAAAAATGAAAGAAAAAATACAGACAAGATATTAGTTCCTGGAACCCCCGATGATAAAAACATCGGTGATAATTTGAGAAGAAATTTAAAAAGAAAGATTACTTTTGACGACGCTTTATATGATGAATATGAAGAAAATACTACTAAAAAAATTTGTATTGATATTAAAGTTGATAAACATTTTTCTGAAGAAAAAAGTAGTAACGAGATACAATCACATATAGAAGAATGTGTTACTGAAGTAAAAAAAGAAGATACTGTTACTGAATTAAGGCGTAGTCCTAGAAAAAAGAAAATAGATTGTTTGATGAAAACACCAGATTCTAAAAAAAATAATACAAAAAAAAATTCTGATATTGTCCACGAAACACCTTCTTTTAAGATGAAAACAACTAGAAGGAAATCTAGTGATATATGTAAGATTTCCATGTTAGCACAGACTAATCCTATTGCAAAAACACCTTACACAAGATCTCAAACTTCCTCAAATTTCCAAATAGTCGACTGTTCGAGTAGAAGCAATTCCTCCTTTTCAGTCTCTTCATCTTCTTTTTCAAAAACCAAATTGCCAAAATCGACAAGTCTTTCTTTGCTTACAAAAACTGTAAGTAGATCTCGATCTAAAAACAATATCCAAATAAAATCCAAAGCTCCAACAGATTTTTCTGGACTCTTTATAAACAACGACATTGAAAAAAGATATAACATACGGTTAAATACAATATTTAAAGAGGTTAAGAAAGGGGAAATTTCACATAATGATGTGTATTATGGAAAAAATACAAATAGAACTAACATTTTTTCTGATGAAGTAATTGATAAACTTAGGACATCTCCACGTAAAAAAGCTGAAATAGCCAAAAATCGTACTGGGAGAACTATTGAAACTAATAATCAATTAAATTTTTCTCATCAATTGCTTAATACAAGAAATCATTCTCCATCAGATTATGATAAAAAACAATTAAAATTGGAAACAGGATCTTTCTTCGTTAAAAAGGCTCTATCATCACCAACAAAAGCTTCTCAACGTAAAATTGAAAAATTAAAAAACATGTGATTTTGATAAGAAAAATTAAATTATGTAAATATAATTAATATAAATTTTCAATACATTTTGTTGACTACTATATATTTGGTTACATACCTAGTATTTTATTTTCATTTTGATAAAATAGCCATAATTTATTATAGAAAATGAATAAGTTAATAAAAGAAATAACATGTCTACAAGAGTGGAGTCTTTCGACGGCTTCTATTATTCAAGAAAATTCCCCGAAAATTGATGACGCTTTAGTATATCCTTTACCATTTGTTCCTCGAAATTCTTTTAAAATTGCTGTATCAAAAAATTCTGAAGCTATTGTTACTATTACACCGGATAGAATTATGAGAGTCAATGGCTTTAAAGACGATAAGCTAGTTCTCAAAAGTATAATTAAATTAAAACAAGATATTCTTCATGACCAAGCTATTTTGCAGTATTCTGAATCAGGCCAATTGATACTTATCACAAGATCTTTTGGTTTCTTAGATATTTTTGATGTTAATGGTGTTTTTAAAAATACTATAAAAGTTTCGACTACTGCAAAAAATATTTTTGATTCTATCTCATGTCTACAATCTATAACGTTAGATGATGAACATTGGACAGATAAAATATTTATCCTTCAATGTAATGGTTCATTTATGTGTAAAAAGTTATCCTGTGATGGTAAAATTGAGACAGTTTTTAATATTATTATTCAGTCAAATGGATATATAAGTAGTTTTCATTATAATTCAAAGTATAATTTATTAATAACATCCAGTGTATTTTTGAGAAATGATAAATCGAATTGTAAAGAGTCATCCCTTATTGATAATTATGGTATTAGTGTCTATAGAAACTCTAAATCAGATGGAGAATCTTTCAAGTTATTTTCAGGCACAAAGAATATTGCTAAAAAGCTTGACTCTTTTATGGGATGTATAAGTTCATTTTATAAATTTGAATCAATAGTGACATTTTCTATTAATTCAGAAGAGACAAATCTTGTTTCATTAACAAATTTCGGGAAAGTTACAATTTCTGCTATGCCAAGTATGAAAATTCTTCAAATTTTAGATCCCGCTATTTTATTACAAAACTCAAATACGTTTGTGTCTGTTTTATGGAACGAGGATAAAGAATTAACTTTGTTACTAAAAACTGGAGAAATTTACCAAGAGAATTATGATTCAATATCAGAAAATATGACTTCTGGAAATATAAAACCAACATTAAAGAAATGTCTCGCAATATCGAAAAAAAATAAAGATAAATTGGTATGTTTCAATGGTATCAATGGTCCAGATTTTTCTCCACCTGATAACAAAGATCCATCTAACAATATAATCTTATTTTTTGCTTTTTTCATATGGATATTTTCTTTCTTTCAAAAATGTTACTTGATATCGCTTAAAATTTTCCAAAAAGAAATCAATATAAAGAATGTAGAATATAAATCTAGGAAAATAGATCTTTCTATTAACGCAATAAAAAATACAACATTTGAAATTTATTTAAAAAAATTATTATGTCAAAAAAATTATGAAAAGGCAAAGGAGTTAGCTAAAGAACATAATTGTTTTGACATTGATAATATAAACAAATTACAATGGAATGAAGCTAAAGAACCATCAGACGAGTTATTATCTATTTTATGTGAAGTCAAAGACAAAGAATGGGATTGTAAATGAGTGTCTTAAATGTAATTTTTCTGATTTTGATTTTCAATTAAAACTCAATGATATTTGCAATGATTTAAAGTGGGAGGTATCAGAAGAATTACAATTTCTTATTTCTCATAATAATCTTATATTTCAATTTGATGATTGGGAAGATATGGAAAAATTTAATCAAATTAAACAAATGAGTTTACTTGATTTAGGAATATTTATGTTACAAGAGGCGCGTATAGATATATGTGTAAAATTAATAACTTCCTATAGAAAGTTATTAAGACCTTACATATTAATAATGCTATATTATATTCCAGAAAGTATAAATCCACGACAATATAGTCAATTACTTCCTGAAATAAAAGGGCAGTCACAAAATGAGATAGATCCATATTTATTTTTGAATGAATTTGATGAGAAAAAAATAGAATATTTTGAAAAAGAAAAGGAAATGATATCAAATAGTTGGAATATTATAATGGAACAAAATAGTAATGTTATTCCATATTATTTGGAAGGAAAGAAACAACAGATTATCTGTCTTAATTGGCTAATCAAACGTGTATTACAAATTGATGAAAGGTGCGGGTTGGCAAATTACAGTATGAAATTATCAGAAATTTCAACAGAAAGAGGTTTTACTGAAATGGAAGCTTATATAATGCATTGTTATTTTTATCTTCAATATTTGTTAAAACTTAATGGTGGCGTTTCATCGACACTTGAAAGCATTTTTAAATATGGATAGTCAAGTAATTGCTAAAAGTGTTATAAAACACATGTCCCCTTCCAATATAATTGAAAATATTCCTCTATTGGTTAAAATATTTTCATATTTTGAAGGCAGAAATTCCAACTCGTATGCTGAAAATGACATGGCATTAATTATTGAACACTGTTCTCAGACATCCATGGCATCTTTGGATGTTATGACATCAAATTTTCCAAATTTTCTTCAATACAAATCAATTGAAAAGTGTTTTTGTGCTTCCAATTTAAAAGGAAAACCTCTAATAGATGAATGCCAAAAATATAATATTGAAAAAGAAGTAAGATCTGCCTTAATTATTTTTAATCAACATGGTGTAACCCCAATGTTTTCACAAATAATAGAATCTAGAAAAAATCAAGGGAAAGCATGGAATTTATTAATGATGTTAATAAGAAATTCTCAATGTCTCTCAGAACAGGATTGGAAATATATGATAATGGATGTCAATGACATCAGAACTGTTATATTTGATAAAGTTTTAACATTTGAAAAAGTTAATCAATTACTGCTTGATGAAATGATTGAATTAATTGAAAAAGTCTCCCCTGATAAAGTACCAATTCATTTAATAAAAAATGATGGACATTTGTCTGAAGAAAAGATAGCTCAACTAATTTTAGCAAAAAGTAACCATTATTTGAATATGTCTTTACCTGACATCAATGATGAAAATTTAGTTCTTGCTGAAAAAGTATTGTTTTTAGTTCCTGAAAACATTGATAAAGAACAATATGGTATCCAAAAGAAACAGCTAAAAAAAGTTAAGTTAGCTTTAAAACTAGGATGTAAAAGAATACCAACCCAAATCATATTTTGTGATGAAGAAGAATTAATAAGAGAACTAGTTTTTATAAATGACAATTATAGAAAAGTTAATAAACTCTCTGAACTATGCATGCTTTTTCGATACAAATTATTCTAAACCTCAAGTTATAGCAATATGTATTGAAAGAGCAGTTGAAATGGAAGATTTTCAGATTTTAAAAATGTACATTGAAGAATTAATGGAAACCTCAAGAAATATAGCAACGGTGTTTAATGCTTGTGTACTTCTTTGGAAATCTAAAATATTTTTTGAAGTAAGTTCATAAACATAAAATTATAATACTATTTTTCTAGATGCGTGAAGAAATACTAGCTTGTATGCTACTAAACTGTACCAGTGAAAACGATACCCAAATAGCATTTGATATTATGAATTGCGATTTAGTACAAAGTAATCCACTAAAATCAAAAGATAACTTTATTTATAATTAATATTTAGAAGATTATTTAATTACTATACAATTTTATACATTATAAATGAATTTACTGTTTTTTAAAAATTTTCCTTATTTTCTTCTCCTTGTAGTAAGTTATAATAGTCATTTCCCATTAATTTCCTTGTAACAGAAGATACTTCATTTATGAGGTCTGGCTTTTCTGTCTTAATAAATTTAGGTGGAGAATGGATATCGGAATTTCCATATACTTCAATCTTCTCTTTGATAGGAAGACTCAATTTCGTTAGATCTACTGAAGGAACTTGAACAACATCAATCTCTCCCAGTATTTTCTTTAATTCGTCAATACTGTTTTTAGCCGTCTCCATTTCCGTGTCATATTTACTATTGGCGGATGTAATTTCTTTGATATCACAAATTTCTTGTAGTAAACAGTCTTTATAATTTGAGAAAAACTTAGTAATTTTCTTATGTTCATCTTCGGTAATTCTATCAATACAAGCAAAACATTCGCTGCCATGAAGTGCACACGAATCCTTGTTTTTCTCTACAGCTACAAGCAATTCATTAAATACTTTGTCTACTTTATCATATAGTTCATTTTTAACTTCAACAGATAGTCGCTCTTTAATACTTTGTTCAATCCCGTTAAAATTATCATTTAATCGGCTCCTGTATTCCTGTAGTGAATTCTCAACTTGCTTGAAATTAACGCGACCTTGAGAATATTGATCCCCTAATTCCTTCATAAGAATCTTTTGTTTGTCAGTTAAATTACTACTTAATTCCTTTATCTCTAAGTAACTACATTCTAAGTCTTTGATATTTCCAACTAAACAACTATTCATTTCTTCATGTGCTTTGTTAAAGGACGAATCTTTACTAAGTAAACTAATTCCTCTGCTTCTACTTTTCTCAAGTTTATCAAAATATTTACTACATGTCTCTTTCAACGTGTTAAGTCTAATGACTAAATTTTTTTATTTCATTTTTCAACTTATCGACTTTGGATTTCAATTCAAGATTTTCCTGATTAACTTTTGTAAGGCGATTCGCCATTTCATTCTTTTCCTTCAGATGGAATTCACGCTGAAGATTTCTTTCACTGCAGGTTTCTGAACTTTCTTGAAGATCGAATTCAAGCTTGCCTAACATATCCATATATTTATTGAGTTGTTCTTTATTCCCTTCTATTTCTCGGTGAAGCATTTGTATATTGCTCGTTGACTCGTAGTTTACAGGAGTCAACTCTATCATTTTCACTTCCTCGATATGAGATAAAGGAACCCGGATATTTCCTAACATTCCTGCGGACTTTTAAAGAGACTAGACTTTCTTTTCGTGGACAACATTTTAATCTTCGATATTTGTCAGCAATTTCCAATGACTGGTTGGCATCTGCGGATACGTAATCCGTAGTAACAGTGAAAACCATAGAAGAAGCGTAAGCACCAGATAAAGCTGGCCTTAACATACGAGTTAATATCGATTCTCTAAAAGACTGCGATGGTTGTGGGTTCTTTAGAATCTTACCCAAAAGAAGATTTAAAGAGATATATCCCATTCTCGCAAATTTTATTTCCGAGCTCATTTGCTTATCAGTTGGATCAACGATAAAATTTGTAGAAGAAAGGTCTACAAACACCACTTCGCCATAATTTATTATTCCACGTTTATTCTTCGTTACAATCCGCAATTTAACTATTACATGGGATCTTGATACAATCTCAAAATCAGTGTTGGATGCAAGACTCCTTCTGTTTAAGGCACCACGAATAGTACAGGAAGTATCTCCGAGATCAAGCATAGGTAAAACTACTGGCTCTTTAACGACCAATTTGTTGTCATCGTCAGAGATAATTGAAACTTCTTTTCTCTCATCTGACAACAAGTCGAAAATTTTGTCACCACATATTTCAAAGACAGAAAAATAAAAATCTACTGTGTTCCCAATGTCTTGGCATTTCTTCTCATTTATGTATTCCAGTGTCTCCCTTAAGATCCCACTTAGTTCCTTTATATCAGAACCAAACAATGTATCAGTCTTTCCGGAACTTGAAAATCCGTAGGAAATTATATAAGATTTTATCCCGTTAAAACTCTCATCAACATGAACCTTTGCCACTTCGTAGAATACCCTACGATAATTGATATCTTTATCCAAAATTTTCTGAAAGGGCCCGAACACCTTTGGAGTAAGTTTAGGTCTCTGAACTGTTAACGTATTATCAGGTAGTACATCGACTTTACCACATTTAGATAAATTAGCATTACTTTTATCCCTATAAAATAATTATTGCAACAATAAGATGTATAAAAAAACATACTTTAGATAAATAACAACTCTTGATGAATTTACACTGCTTGACATGCTTAAGTGTTAGTAGAAATACCCAAATTAAAGTAGTATACTAAAGATATTTGTTATTCTAAAATCAAAAAATATATGTAATGAATGAATGATGACAACTCTTAAATATATTATATACTGCTAAGCTATTCAAGAAATGTAATTAAGGTAACCATTGTTTTGCATATACATTCTTGATATCTACCAACTACTGAACATTTTATATTCATCAAACACATTGTTTAAATGTATTCTACTTTTAATTTGGGGAAGTGTTTAAACCGCCTTTTTTGTTTATTCTTATATGATCCATGTGTAAGATTTGGTAGTTCATTTATTAATATTATATAAGATGTCTCCATGGAATCGGAGTTTCAATAGGTTTAATGAGAAAATCCATTTTGGTGGTACTTTGGGAAATCCATCTGGATTCCGTGGTAACCAATATAATGAAAAATCAGTAAATTCTGTCAATGACATGCCCATCAGAAATTCTATATTTTCACCTGTTTCACCAATTAAAATCCCAAGTCTACAAGAGAAAAAAATAAGACAAGCCAGAAGTTTTCAGAACGAACGGCTTTCACGTTCATGTAAGTATTTTTTTTGTACCATTAAAATGAACAAATTTTATGGAAAAATTTTAGTAAAAAGGAAGTCGTTTGACAAAAGTAAAGAAATCAATTGTTTTAGTCTTCCATTTGCCGAGAGAGATGAAGAATTGACAAAATTCAGTAACGGATTGATTAGTGAGATACCCTACGAAACAATTTCACCGAAAAACAGGAAGAAAAAGAAGAATTTTGTAGAAAAAGAAAATAAAAGTTTTTATTCTTCTAATGAAAGTATTAATTTAAATGTGGAGAGTTTGAATATAAATAATTTGGATGACTCTGTCAACGTAGATGAAATGGTAGTTGAAATTGATACAACACCTAAATTATGGAACGAAGTGTCTTATAAACCTCAAAATAATGAGGTAACATTTCCATATGGAAAGAGTACCAATGGTAATACATGTTCAGAGTTATTTATTCCAAAAGATGAAGAAAATGACGACAATAGTGATGAAGGTTCAGTTATTCAAATTCTTTCACCAATAAAAATAAAAAATATACCGTGTCTGTTTAATGTTGAAGGAGTAATTGATTTGGACGATAATGAAGACGATATTGAGTACAACAAAAAGTTAAATTTGTATCCATCACAGGATAATTTGGAAAACCAAAGTCCCGTGGACTATAATTTCCCATTTTCACAATTAAATAATAAGGGATTACTATGAAATGTTCGATAAAAAGTCGACAGATGAAAATGATGTAAATTTTTGTGGGGGTAGTAAAAAATGGTCTGATTTTATAGATACTAGAAACGAGGAAACGGGAATTGACATTTTAAATGATGATATCTTTTCCTATAGTTCAGGTGAAGACAGTATTGTTCCTGAAACTCAATTTAGTTTACTTTCTGATAAAAAACCTCAGTATTCGTTAGAACCGTATGTTTAGAATATTCTATGATTCTGAATCTTATTTCTTTTTAGAGTAAAATGCTTCTTCGAGCCTCCATCTCAAATTTTTAAAGCGGATCAAAATGAGTCATTAATGAATCTTAGGTGTAATCAAAGAAGAGGAAGACCATCTAGAAGATTAAAGCCTAGACAAAACTATAAATGGTCATGGTTACATGATTCATTTACAGATTATCTAAATAAAAGTTACACTGAAACACAGCGACAAAATCATGACATGATCGTCAATTCAGATTTGCCTAAAATTGAAATTTCATTAATTAGCAGCTTTCCAATATGGGGTATTATATTTTTCAAACCATCTAAGGATAAGATAAAAGAAAATAAAATTGCTGTAATATGTCCAAGTTCAAATGCACGTAATATAAGAATGAATTGCGAATGTATACTTAAAATTTATCCCAAATATAATTTTGTGGTTTATTCACCTTACAGCAAGGTTATTATAAATCCAATTATTAATATTTTGTAGAGTAAACGTATATTTTGTAATTTTACTATTTTTTTCTTCTATCTTTCCCAGTTGTATGATCTGAAGAATGATGGTTTGTACATTGTGCTAGTTCATCAAGATAAGGTTGCTCTTGCTCATTAATTATAGATGATTGTGCCGCATGTTGTAAATTAAATTACCTTAAACTAGTTTTTTAGAGAATTCCACGTCAGCTTTGTTATCCATTAATTTATATATAAAGGTTAGAAAAATGTGAACATTTTCTCATCTGTTTTGTTGATTTGTGTAAGTTAACATTTCAAACTGGAATTGTATTTATGTTTATACGTGCCAATTATGAAAATATATGCAATCCTCTAAATAAAATTACATTTATCTGTTGGATGTTCATCAGATATTAGTTCTGTAGTAAGATAAAACATTATAAATATAAGCCGATATATTATAATTGTTCATAAAGTTGATCCTTAAATTATTTTGCCATTTATAATTACGTACGTAAATAACTTTTATATAGTATAACCATTGATTATTCAATATTATTTATATATAAAATAATCGTTTTTGTTTACTACTAAATTATTATCTTACTACAAATTTCTTCATATAAATATTTAGTCTACATTTCTCAAACTGCAACGAAATAGTAGCAATATATTTTTTATATCAATCATATTGTTTTAAAGTTTTGAATTATTTAAAATTTTTCCAATTAAAAACTTATATCATATTTATTTGTTTAGTAGACATATAAGGATATATAAGTTATCAAACCAGTATACTTTACGTAATTATGAAAAGAAAATTATTTAAAAAGAAAACTAGTGGTTATTTAAAAATTTTCTTATATTTTATCGACCCTGAGGAAATACACATATCTTATTAAATCACACGTACATTTTTAGTATATATTGAGTGACCTCTTTGATTAAATATAGTAAAAACACTATATACCATATTTACAATAATTTTATTTAATAGAATTTTTCTTATTTTTTAATTTAACATAATAATTATGCGAATATAATATCTTTAAATATAAAGATCATTAATATAAACATTTTTATCACTATAAATTATTATATTTTTATCATTGAAGTCAGTTAGGCGTGTAGACTAAATCAAAATTTTACCTAATCTTTTTATTAAAATAACTATTTCTTTTTAGATGAAATTTTTTATAATTTCTTTATTCGTTGTGATATTCACAAAATGTGTAAATTGTGATGTTTTCACTTCTATTGCTGATTTAAAAAATCTTCTAGAAATGGAAAGACAATTTCCTGATGTCATTGAAAATTACATTGAAAGTGAACAAGATAGATTAGAAAGATTAAGAAAAATAGCAAAGCAATTTAAGTCCGGAGAAATGAAAAATGATATAGATAACATGACAAATCCTATCAATGCTTTTAAAACTATCAAAGAAATGACAGAAAAATTTAATAAAGTCTCTACAGTAATGAAAGAAAATAATGGTGAAGTTTTCTTAGGAGATTTTGCTAACTCTCATACAAAAAGTTTTCCTGGTGATGATGATTTAAATGGAGCTGCAGTCGGACTTTTACGATTACAGGATACCTATAGATTAGATACAAAGGATTTAGCAGAAGGCATTATCCACGGAAAAAAAAGAAGTGAAAGAATGACAATTGAAGATATTTTTGAAATTGGACGCCAATCCTATGTATCTGAGGATTACTATCATTGTCTTATGTGGATGGAAGTAGCAAAAGAACGTGCCTTAGAAAATAATCATTGGTTACTACCTGAAATTTTAGAATATTATTCATTTTCATTATATAAACAAGGAAATTTAAAACATGCTTTAAAAGAAATTGAAGAATTAGTAAAAATTGCTCCAAATCATCCACGTGCTAAAGGCAATATTAAATGGTATGAGGATGAATTAGAAAAAGAAGGTGTTAAAAAAGTTGATATGAGAAGAAATTTAGGTAGAATTAAGAATCAAAGACCGGGAAGTTATGATGATTCTGAAAGATCAATTACCGAAGCACTATGTAGAAACGAAGTTCCTGTTAGTGTTAAAGAAACATCAAAATTATATTGTTATTACAAAAGAGATCGACCATATCTTATTTTAGCTCCATTTAAAATAGAAATTTTAAGATTTAACCCATTAGCTGTATTATTCAAAAACGTTATGGATGATGATGAAATTTCTGTAATACAAGATTTAGCTACGCCTAAACTTGCTCGTGCAACTGTTCAAGACTCACAGACTGGAAAATTAGTACATGCTTCTTATAGAATATCAAAAAGTGCTTGGCTTAAGGAACATGAACATGAAGTTGTTAAAAGAGTAAATACAAGAATTGATCTAATGACTAATCTTGAACAAGAAACAGCTGAAGAACTTCAGATCGCTAATTATGGTATAGGAGGACATTATGATCCTCATTTTGATTTTGCAAGAAAAGAAGAAACAAAAGCATTTTCTGATCTAGGAACTGGTAACAGAATTGCTACAGTTCTCTTTTACATGACAGAACCAGAGATAGGAGGTGGAACTGTTTTTACCGAACTTAAGACTGCTGTTCAACCTTCAAAATATGATGCACTTTTCTGGTATAATTTACTTAGATCAGGAGAAGGAGATCTTAGAACAAGACATGCCGCTTGTCCAGTATTATTAGGTGTAAAGTGGGTTTCTAACAAATGGATTCATGAACTTGGACAGGAAACTAGAAGACCATGTGGATTGAAACCTCATATTCAAGAACGTTTTGTTGGTGATTTAGGAGGCCCAGAACCTAAAAATGCTCCAAATTTTCATCCATAAATAAATTTCTTCTTCAATAATAAATATTTATTAATTTAATGTAGTTACGGTTACAGTATAAAAGATTTTGAAACAGAAAAATATTAATTTTAAATATATGTTTAATTTATTTATAAAAATTATTTTTCATGAGCTATTTTACATGATTTACAGCACCATGAATCCATAATTGGGCCAAACATTTTGCAAATCGTTTTAGGGCTGTCAGAATCGCCTAGTAAACCTTTACAAACATTTGGGAATAAATCACTGCAGCCATAATCAATCGTAGTTGTTTCTTTCTCTGTTGATGTTATCAAATTTTCTTTTGAAGAAGATGTTGGTTTTATCCAATATTTCAACATTCACTGTTGTAGGTTCTGTTGATTTTGGTTCTTCATTTTGAGTATCTTTAACAATAAGTTTATCTTTCCATTGAATATCTTTCATACATTTAGCACAATTATATATTAAACAAACTTTATTATAGTCGGCTTTTGCTACATCTTTTACTGTTCCTATAACATTTTGGTATTTTTTATCTATTGTTTCCATTGTAATTAATCCCGGAGCTTTTGCAAAGGCATTTTTTCCATAGTGCATAACTGATCTATAATCGTAAGGAATACCATATGATGTTGCTTCATCCGTATTAATTTTTGCAAACTGAGGATACATCCATTTATCTATATTTTCGTAGTGAACTTTAATGAAATTATCTCTATCAAATCTAAATAAGAATAATTAAGTTTCAATATTTAAAAATATAACAACCTCATTTGTTCATGCCATAAGCCAACTGTATGAAGTAATTCATGAACAACAATTTCAAATGCTAGACATGTTTGATACATATTTGATTCTAACATAATTGTTTGTGGACCACCTTCTCTTCCAACTAATGAATAGCACCTATAAAAAAAAATATCAAAACTCATTTATAAAATTACCCCTCATTAAATTGATTATCAAATTGTACATAATCTTTCTCTCCTTTTCTTGGTTTAAAGACAATACAAGTATTCTTTTCTATGGCATCCATAGCTTTTCTTACAATTTTTCTCTCTGTTAAATCTATTTAACATATACATAAATCAAATTAATTACTATTATACTTACTAAATTTTCCTTTTATTGTATATGGAATGACAAAGTGGTCTTTTTCTTGATTTAAAATATTCCATTTTTTATCACTACCCGGTTTTAATGCATTCCTTTGAATATTATTTTTAGAAGGACTATAAAAAATATAACAATCACTATAATAATATTAAGAATATCTTACTCATTAAAAACTGTTCTCAATTCATAAATATCCCCATATTTTTGATTAAAAATATCGATAATTTTTACTCCGTAACTGAAGGAAAAAATTAGAGCAAAGTGAAATAATAAAATTTTATAAAGCATATTTCTGAAAAACAAAATTCACTAAAACTATCAAAAGAATTTATTTTGAAAAAATATATGTATCATACATATTCTGGGATGCTTTTATACATTTTCTCGACATAAAATTATACATATCAAAATATTTTTTCATTTATATATCTTCATCTAACTTCATATCAAATCCCGCCTTTATGTTTATTTCATAGAAAATAAAATGTCTAAATATACAAGTCTTGTACATGATAATAATAGTGATTGTTTAATAATGATAAATATAGTTGTTTTGTCTGATGTTTCTTTCATAAAGGAAGGGAGCGATTTTTAATTGTTTTCCTTATTCTAAATATAATACTTTTTTAATATCTGATTTAAAAATGGAAGTAGTAAAAGTTTCAAAATTAATAGAAAAATTTTGTTTACTTAATGATGAATAAAAAATACAAAAGAAGTGATAATAATTATAAAATGTATAAATTTCTATTTTATTTATTATTACATATAATTTTATATCTTTTTATTTTTATGATTACTAATAAATAAAAGTTTTACTTCTTGTACTTTCATATAATAAGAGGAAATGTTAAGAAATAAAGATAAAAAAATCAATCTCATGATCTTTATAAAGAAATGGAAAGCTGTATAAAGAATTTCTGTGATTAAATATTTGTATAATTAAACATTCTGGATATTTTTCGATTACAAATAAAGTATACAAATTTCTCAACAGTTAAAATTTCATTTTTATTTTTAATTATTATAAATGATATTTTTAATCTTATTATTTTTCATGAATGTTAATTTGTAGATTATTTGAATTTCTGGTACATTTCTACTTTTGATATTGTGTTTTTTTATCCAAAAAAATTAACAACTGCTTTTATTTTTAAAATATAACAATATATAGACAATTTTAGTATTTTTACAAAATACAAATTGTAGATTATTTACATTTTTAATATCACTACTATCTTGTCATTTTAAATATTAACAAGATTGTTTGTACTTATGCTTTAATATTTTTATTGAAAGTATTAATAAAGTAAAAATAAAATAAATTATTAGTTGTAACATATGGTTTGTTAACTATATCATAAAAAATTCACAATTTTTATTAATTACTTTACTTAAAATCATAAATATACAGATGTACAATATAAATATATTAAAAGAATATACATAAAGAAAATAAAAATTTAACCCCTACATTGTTGTACTATATACTGATACAAAAAATCAAAATATGAAACTGAGAAATCAACATTCCATTTTTGGCCATAAATTACAAAAAAGTATGCAAAAGAAACAATTTTCAACACGTAATTTGTATAATTTTAAAGAAATAACATCTTAATAAAGATCAGTACCATAGATTTTATCGCTCTCTATTTACTTCTTTTGGTATAATTTTTCTATTTCCGGAACTTGGACTTTTACTTGTATTTCGTGGTCTTCTGCGTGATGCGGGAAAATTGCCGCCGGCGGCCATATAAGGGGAATCTTTGAGACCGGATATCAATAAGTCAAAATCACCATGACCCATCTGAGTTGAGTCTAGTTTTGAACCATTCTTTTTATTTCTCGAACGACCATTATCAATTCCAGCCATAATTTTTGATTCTAACTCTTCTAAAAGATCTCCATTTTCTTTGTTATTCTGACTCATTCTTTTTCTTTGTTCCATAATTTTTTCTTTTTTGATTGCATCATTCTTGGCTCTTATTTCTGCAGCTCTTCGATTTTCATTATCTTTAATTGCTTGTGTGAAATTTTTAGAAAATAAGGCTATTTTAGAAAAGAATATACTGGGCTGTTGTGATTTTGGATTTTCGCCATAAAGTTCTACACATGAATTAAATGAAATTGTTGCTGTCATACACGATTGAGATAGTGCTTGAACTCTTTTTTCTGTTTTTTCAATAAATTCTTTTAGTTGAACTGGTGAATCATCTCCTTTAACATCATATTCATTTTTGGCTTTATCAAAGTGTTGCTCAATTTCTTTTATATCAACTAGAACTGTTTCCCACATTATGCTTGATGCTTTTTCAGAAAATTTAAGTTCTTCTGTAAATAACAAGAGATCTGGAAATTGTTTTTGTATCGTATCGGCTATTAAATGTAATAAGGAAATTGAACGATTGTAAGGCGATTTCAAAATATGAAGTGAATCTAAAGAAGCTAATTTAAATCCATAAGCTCCACCCTTCCTAGAAGAGTTCATATAATTTCCAAAAGCCAAAACAATTTCTAAAACTTTATGAAATAGTTTTGCATCTTTGATACACTTAGAAGCAGCAGTTAAATTTGATAAATTTGGTTCTATTAATGCTACACTTTCATCAAACGATGACATAAACAACATAATTTCTAACTTATGTTTTAATCTTTCGATTTTCATTAAACTAGCTAAAAATTGATCTTCTTCTGCAAGACAATCGAAATTGTTGTCATTTTTTAAAGCATATTCTTTAAAAATTTGACATTCCTCGGTCGTTGGAATAATTTTGAGTAAAATATCAACAGACTCAGCTGGAAGAGATTTTAAATCAAAACGATGAACTGCAGTCATAATTTCGTTTCCAGTTTTATTTAATTTTCTTTTTGTAATTGCAATATTTTGTATCCTTTTACCATCTAACAGTGATTTTTTCACCTCTTTTGTTGTTGAAACTCCTCCTGAAGAAGTTGTTGATAATGATCCTGGAGATAACTGGGTTTGTAAATGAGAATCAACTTTTAAATTAGTATTAACAGCTAAAGATCCTAGTTTGAATTTTTCTTCTAAATCAGAGAAATCAATTATATCTACAATTTTGTCATCGTTGAGATTAGAAAAGATAGTTTCTTTTACTTGTGCAGGTTTCATTGGTGTCCAATTAAGTAGAGGAAGTTTATTTTTAGTCTCAACAACTTTCTTTATTGGTAATGCCTCATTAGAAGGTAAAATAGGTATTTTTTTATTTCCACCAAAGAGTGGAGGTGGTGGTGGAGGAATTCCAGCTCCATTTTTTGAACCCAATAAGGGTGGGGGTGGAGGCGGGATTTTATTTTTTTGATTAGATGTTGATGGTAACAATGGTGGAGGTGGTGGGGGCGGTGGTGCTGCACTTGAGTTAGAAGAAACTGAAGATTTCGAAGTTGATTTCGTTGTTGGTAGTGGTGGTGCTGGAGGAGGAGGAACGTTGCCTGTATCTTTATGAGTCTCTAATATTTTCATTTGTTGATCCTGTGCTTTTTTCAAACCAATCTCCATCGCATTTTGAATTTTTTCTAATTCTTGAATTCTTAATTCAAATTTAACTTCTTTTTCTCTCATATCCTTTTCTTTTTGTGTTAAAGTTCTTTGAAGTGTATTTACATGATTATCATATTCTCCTCGGATTTTTTCTTTTTCATCTATCAATTCATTCATTCTTCTATTTAATTGTTCTACATTTGAGATATAGTCGGCTTCGATAATTTGTATATCTTCAATTTTTCTAGAAAGTTTATTTTCTAACTCTTCTTTTTCTAACAATAAATTTGCTTTCATAGAAGAATCTTCAATTAAACTTGCAATATCCAAATAATTATCTAAATATGCAATTCGTTGATTTTGAAGACTTTCACATGGATTATCTTTTAATTGTTCCAAATAATCATCTAATCCTAACAATGTAAATTCATATTGTAAATAGGCTCGATAATTCATATCTTCGACAGAATGTACAAGTATATTGATAAATTGCATACAGCTACTCATGAAATCAACATGAAATTGAGGTGGATTACGAAAATATATCATTAAATATTGAAAGCGTGTAATTTCTTTATGGTCTAATTTGAATCTATTGAATGAATTAACTATTAATTCATGCCCACCTTTAACTAAACAAATTGCAGATAGTAATTCCATTACTAAAGATTTTGTCCGTAAAGATTGATGTAAAATGCTTCTTGTTATGCAATAAATAGCTTGTGGGTCATTAAAAACCATATTAAAGCCATTTTTATTGTTCATTATAGCACGTAAACAGGATACACAAACATGAATATCATTTTCGGGATCTCCAAGATATTTATTTACTTTTCCCTTTACTTTTTCCTTCTATCGCTTTTTGAAATAAATTTTGTTTCATTGTCGCTGATAATGTTGATGGCATATTTGTAAGTGATGTTTGACGATCACCTATGTTTCCTATAATAAAATTATTAAAATCTTTATTACAAGCGATACCTTCATCATGTCCACTTGAAGAGTTACTTGCTAAAGTGTTGGCACCATAATATTCACCGCTAGTATAACTAAAAGCTCCACTTGTATTTAATATAGAGGAATTTGTTGAATGTTGAGATATACTGTCAGCATGTTGAAGTTGACTTTGCACCACAGAATTTTGGAGCTGTGTTAAATATTCAACCAGAACTTTGAGGCCATTATTTGTAGAAGGATCAAGAAAAGACTTAACCCAATCAATAGAATTTGTTCTCAACGAAATTTCTATGTGCTTTAAAATGGAAGTTGATGTATCATTCCCCAGTTTCTTTTTACTTTTCTTAAAAGTTTTAGGATCAAGATACAGTGAAAGTTTTTCTAGATAAACTGACGAGTCTGTAACAGAATACATATTCTTTTGATCTCTCACCAAATCCCATTTTTTCTTTAAATCGTAATCTCTTAATAACCTAATTTTGTCTGGGGGTAAATCCATTTTTTTCTAGAAAAAATCATCTCTATAAAATTTTAAATAACATAAAACGTACTAAAACATTTTCAAATTCTTTTAATATCTCTTCTTCACTTGGCATTGGTAAATCTTTTCCTTCTAAAACTATTGCTTTATCATCGGTAATAATATTTTCCATTGTTAGAAGATCCTGAAGATAAACTCGGTGAAGGTGGTTTATTCATATTTGTTGTTGGCTTTCTTTCAATAGCAACCATACTAGAAAGATTTCAAAAAGAAATACAATATATCTATCTACAGATAAAAATTGATAAAATCTTTAATTTCTCTTTTCAATGATAAGTATGTTCAATAAACTTAGTTAATTTATAGTATTTTAACTAAAAGAATATAATATAGTAAATATAATCCAAAATTATATTTTGAAAAGTGTAGTTAAAAATAAGAAAGTTTGTTGAATTTCATTTAAAGTATTGAGTTAATATTTTCTTGTTTTTTTAATATGTTATCTAAAATACAAAGATAATATTATGTAAGCAAAGAGAACTGAAATATCCTATAATAAAACGTTAAATAAAATTGTACATATCGATAAATATCAAATCCAAATATGTTAAACTCCTCTTTCATCATTCCCTCCATCATGTAAAATAAAAATTTAAACAATCTATTTTATTCTTTCCACTTAATTTTGATCACGCCATTACAATAAATAAAATCTGATACATTGAAAGAAATATAAATAAAAAATTTTAGTATTTAAAAGATTTTTTCATTCAATACTGTCATTTCAATTAATATTATATAAACCGATTTATATGATAGTGTTTATTTGTATATTAATAGTTGAAAATAATTTATTAGTACTATTACTCTAACTCTTAGTCAATGAAAAATATAGTACAATAAAAGTAATTTTTTACTAAAATTATATAAGAATGGTAAATATAAATCATTAATAAAAATGGCATAAGAAATGAAAAGAACATATTTGAATAAATAATGAATACATATGCTACACAGCAGTTAGGGAGGTTTGTTTTAATTCAATCCATCATTACAATTCATCCTTAAAATGCCATTAAATAAGGTATACATATAAGATGATTATAATGGAATTATGTTTAAAGAATATACTCTCACTTACTTTTTTCACACTAATTCTATTGTATATACTGGTCAATCATTGTTATAACATAGTAGTATAATTTAAAGAAACAATAAAATATTCATATTAAAGTATTGTCGAAAGAAAGAATTATGAAGGTAGTAGTTATATCTTTTACTTAATCAGTTGGTTGCTATTTAAGGTCAATACATAATCTCCGTAGTAATCTATCAAAATATTGTGATTTTTACATTGACAAAAATATAAATTATGTGAGGCTTAAAAAGTATGGAAAGTGTGCATATTAAAATATAAGTGCATTGTGTATTTCAACTAAAAAATAAGATTCCTTAACATCAAAAACATAAAGCAAAAATATATAACTGGTTTAAAAGTTACTGACCGCTTCTGTTATCAATTTCGGAAATATGTTAAGCAAAAGGCTTACTGCCAAAAGACAATTTTTGTCGGGTGAAATATAATGCTAAAGCCTGTTGTCAGTATATATATGGAAAAAAATCAATATTAGCAAAGTAGTAGTAAAAATTTAAAGGAAAATAATTATAAAATGGACATTTAATCTGTCATAAATAATTTATCATAGGTTAATATGTGTGAAATTTTATAAGTTAAATTCACAAAAATTGTTTTTTTAAATACTTGTAGTAAAAAAAATAAACGTTTTTATAAAAAATATATTAAATCTGGTAAAACTAAAAATGTTGACAACTATTTTATTAACTTATAAAAATCTAAAGAAAGTCAAATGTGATACAAAAATATCCATAGTACATACTAAAAAAGTATGATTTCTAGTATTCACTCATTAGATATATAACACAATATAAATAAATAATAAGCAATACCATTTTATTTCACATCAAGTAACGGAATTCATTCAAAAAAAAATAGTTGCTAAAAAATTGAAGAAATAAATAAACTAATGACACTTATATAATCACACATTTGTTGATATTTTGGATTACTAAAAAAATTTAGTTTATTCTAAAAACTATTTCTTTAGTTTTAGAAAGCTAACTGTTGAAAAAAAACCAATTTGTATTGGATCATCAGGCTAATTGTAACATATGCGTACAACTATATAAGAAAAATACTTAATAAGCAGAAAAGAAGCTTAAATATCTAAAATGTAGTAGATAAATAATTTCCTTATCATATCATAGTAAGCAAATTACCAAGTCATAAAAATTAAATCATTTTATAATTTTAAATTTCTAGAAACAATAAAAAATTGTATTTTGCCGTTTTAATTATTCTATGATTTAGAGAAAACTATGTTTCAAAAATTTTTAAAGATAATGTATTATATGGAGAAATTTTATAAATAATCTAAATACAAAATTAAAATACTTAGTATTATCATTGTATTATATTCTCATATAATGACTTAGTAGAATAATCATATTTAAGCATTTTTCTTAATCAAAAATATCATTTTTCAAATAATAGTCAATATTTTCAAGATGTAATCATTTGTTTAATTGGTATTGTAAACTTATAAAAATAAACATTAAAAGGGAAGGTTATTTGTAAGCTATGAAATATACAAAGAAAGAAAAGAAGATAAATGAATAAAAGATCATTCAAAGTTTCATTTCAATAATCACCTAAATTTAAATGTATAATTTTTGTATTGATAAATAACCTATGTACAGACAGTGAAGCATTGATAACTAGTTATTGTAGTTAACAACCCATTTTAATAAATAAAATTGGATTTTTTTTAATGTAAATATTTAAGACGGTGAAGGAATAAACAATACATATATAGAAGCGTTGACTCAACAAACTTATAAAAATATAATTTTGCGTCGACATTGTTTAATAATAAACTGATGTTTGATTCATCTTTTTATAATATAACCTAATGTATAATTTTTTACCTTTTGATGACTCATAAATTAGATATGTATAATGTATCAAAAATTCATTTCTTCATAACAATTTATTTTATTTTTTACAAGGATAATTTGACTGTACAATTCTACTTTACAATAATACAACGACAGCTTTTATACATTTGATTAAATAATGCCTAAATGATTAAATATGTCGTTTGTAATGTCATCATACAATCTTTGACTATAAATATTTATTGTATCCATCCAATACAGTCTAATTTTTCAAAATAAACATCTACTATGTAATTTTCAAAAGCAATAAATAAAAAAATATTTGATAACAGATTAATGATGAAAGCCAAATATTTGAAAATAAATAAAATGACAAAAAAATGAATTTTTATAGTCAAATAAGTACATATATTTATACCTAAACTTCGGTGATTATAAAATCATGGGTCTATGGGAAATTAAATTGTTTTTCCATTTATTTTTAGATTAGACAAAAGTAATATGATAAAATTATGATAGTCTATATTAGTTTATATGTCAACTACAATTTTAATAATAAATAATATTATATAAATATGTACAACCACAATACTTGATATATTGCGACATATCTTTCTGATTAAAAAATAAACTATCACAAAATTGTTCAAAACAATAAAGATGGAATCATATAAATAGTAATCGACAATTTTTCAATTACTGTTTGAAGCAATGCTAACTAGAAATCTACACATAGATACTTAAATATTAATATATAAAAAATAAAACAAATAATTATCTTGAAATTGAATTATTACTGAACAGTTTTCAAAACATTTTAAATACAGGATTTAGCAATGTTTGGAACCTCTTGTAAAAGGTTAAAACAGTAATATTGAAATAAAATTGTGTAGAAATAAAAATAGAGCAAAATAAAATGTATAAAAAATTTTTTAGATGTGCACATAAAAGAAAAAACAATAATAACAAAAAATTTGTCATTAATTTTAGAAGGTCATTAAAATTGCTAATTATGTCTTGTTGAAACAATGTAAATGTTAACACATATGTAAGTAGTTTAAATGTTTTAAAATTACATAAGATAACTAAGAATTACTACAAAAAACCATGTAATTCAAAAAAATGTTGATAATAGACAATAGCATTTATCACTTTATATATTAAAAAAAGTATGAAATAAAAGCAATATTTAGAATTTTGAGTTATATAGATAAACTTCTCATCTAATTATCTTTAAAAAATAACCTTAAAAAATTTATACTTCCAGTGAAATATTACTTCTAAATTTATTTAAAGTAGTCAAAACTAGCATAAAATAAAATATTTATTAATAAAGAAATTCTATGGTATTAAGAAATTATGTAAGAGATAAATAATTGTCATATATATAATAAACATAAAATATTTACAAGATAATGGTTTGAAAATGATATGTTTAAATTATTTCAAAATTGTCTTTCTAAACAATCAACCTAAAGCTTATTATATTAATGTATTATATAACAATGTTTATTACCAAATTGTAATAATGTCATTCTTATATTATTTTCCAAGCATTTTAAATGCAAATAAGATTTCAGCTTTCTGCTTTACCAAAATTTGTAAATTAAATTAATAATGTGATATATAAAATAAATCGACAATTAGATGTTCGCAATGAATTAAAAATATTTGAAAGCAGTATATTTTACAAAAGTACATTCAAAGATTATAATAGTGTAATGAAACGATTAACTCAATTTAGGGTCGTTAAAAAGTAATTATTAAGATGAACAAAATTTTCCTCTGTTCATTTTATCTTTAAAATTGTAAAAAAATCTGTTTTCTAAATTACAATACACAATGCATAAATTATATTTAAATTCACAACAACTTAAACATTTTGAAGTAATTCTTTAGTCAATGTTGAATTTTATTTATTCTTATATTTAAGATATTAAAATATTGAAGTTTAAATATTATTATATACATCCATAGTTTTTTAGCTATATTGTTACAAAAAATAAAGGAATACTAAGACGTAATTAATTGTCGATTGATCAAAATATATTTTAAAATGTTAGTAATCTTGGCTTTATGTAATTTCTTCTACATTTAATTTCAATTTAAAGACATTTTTAATTGAAAATATTTGAAAGATGAATGTACAAAGTTATTAAATCACTCTTTATTCTACAAAATAAAAAAAGTATGAGTGACATTGAATTTGCAATTTTATCACCTTTCAAATTCATTAATTATACGTTGTTTTAATGCAATTATAAAAAAATCCTAAGATTCTTACTAGTAAAATTAATTTATAAAAATCAGAGATCATAAAATAATATAGCACATGAAGTCTAAAAAAATGAACCCATTTTACTAGTAAAAAATAAATTAAATTTTAAAACATACTTTATTATTTAACTATATTTTGACATTGAATGTTTTAACAGTAAACAGTGGAAAAGTTAGAATTTTATGTAGTCTACAGTATTTTTAGTTAATAGTTTCTTTGAAACTCTACATTTAATGAGTAAGAACTCTACTTAAGTGTAATCCTTAGAAAAATATTTAAATTTTTTATTTAGGAATGAAAGATCAGAAGGGCGTACTAAACTTAACAATACAATATCAAAAATTTATGGTACACATATTTCAAAAAAATATTTTTTGAAAAGAAAACTTGCGGCAGGATACGTCACACCAAATAATATAAGACAGTAACCAATCCCAATATTATTAATGTTGAATTTTAAAATATAAGCCATTTCTATAAGTATTTTCTCATTAACGAAAATTTGTTGTATTTTATTACTTTTTTTCACTTTACAGGGTTACAATGTCACACAGGAAATTTTCTGCTCCTCGTCACGGATCCATGGGATTCACACCAAAAAAACGTTCAAGAAGACATCGTGGTAAATGTAAGGCTTTCCCAAAAGACGATCCATCTAAGCCAGTTCATCTTACTGCTTTCATGGGATTCAAAGCTGGTATGACTCACATTGTTCGTGAAGTTGAGAAACCAGGATCTAAAGTCAATAAGAAGGAAGTCGTCGAAGCCGTAACAATTATTGAGACTCCACCAATGGTAATTTTCGGAATCGTTGGATACATCGATACTCCACGTGGACCACGTGTTTTAAAGACTGTCTTTGCTGAGCATTTGTCTGAAGACTGCAAACGTAGATTCTACAAAAGCTGGTATGTTTATATTTTTTTCAAAACCTTTCAGATTCTCATTTCCAAAATTGCTGAGTTAGTATTTCACTATAAATCTTTGGTCAATCTTCATAATGAAGTTTCCTCTCCTCTGCTTTATGGTATGAGAGATGACGACACTAAAAGATAACTCTCCAATGACAATTTATTGTTATGAGGGAATGGGAATTCTGTTTCGGGCTGCTTTTAAAGCTCTTTAACGAATTCTCATATCTTTTTCTTTTAGGTATCGTTCCAAGAAGAAGGCTTTCACCAAGTATGCTAAAAAGTGGCAAGATGATGCTGGTAAGAAGAGCATCGAATCCGATCTTGAAAAGATGAAGAAATACTGTTCTTCTATCAGAGTTCTTGCTCACACTCAAATGAAGGTTCTTAAGAAGCAACAAAAGAAAGCTCACATTATGGAAATCCAAGTAAATGGAGGAACCATTGCTGATAAAATTGAATGGGCTAAAGAGAAACTTGAGAAACAAATTCCAGTTGAACAAGTTTTCAGTCAAGATGAACTCATCGACTGTATTGGAGTTACCAAGGGTAAAGGATTCAAAGGTGTTACTTCTCGTTGGCACACAAAGAAACTCCCAAGAAAGACACACAAGGGTCTCCGTAAGGTAGCTTGTATTGGAGCTTGGCATCCATCTCGTGTTGCCTTTACTGTTGCTCGTGCTGGTCAAAAAGGATATCACCACAGAACTGAGATGAACAAGAAGGTCTTCAGAATCGGAAAATCATGTCTTACAGCTGAAGGAAAGAACAATGGTGCAACTGAATTCGATTTAACCGAAAAATCAGTAAACCCAATGGTAGGTTTTTCTTCCTACAAATGATATGTATTTCGATGATGTTATCTGCTTAGCAATTCCGAATATATTTGAGGAAAATGCCGCTTACTGAGTTATACATTTTAATTATATCTATTAATGATAATTTTATTAAATGCTATATTTTTAGGGTGGTTTCCCACACTACGGTCTTGTTAACCAAGATTTCATCATGATTCGTGGATCATGTATGGGATCAAAGAAGAGAGTTATTACTTTGAGAAAATCTCTTCTTACTCACAAAAAGAGATTCGCTTTTGAAAAGATCAATCTTAAATTTATTGATACCACATCCAAATTCGGACATGGTCGCTTCCAGACTTCAGCTGAAAAGAAGGCATTCCTTGGAAAACTCAAAAAAGATTTCGAAGCTGAACAACAAGCTTAAATTTTTCGAGTTTATCAGTTGTTACCCTTTGATTGTTAAAAATAAAGTTTTGTTGATTATATGTTATGATATTATTTTTGTTGTGAGAATTTTAATTTTTTAGTTTATTTGAATAGTAAAACTTACATTTATTTTTACTAGAGGTATAAAATCTATCTATCATTAGTAGAATTTTTCGCATAGCTAGAACAATTAATTTATAATTTATTATAAAAAATCATTTTTAATGTATCAAAATACAATGAAATAAAGTAAAAAATAAATCAGCAAATTTAAATCTCAAGAGCTTAGCTTCTTTAATCTTTCTCTCATATCTAATGTAAGTTGTCCTAGATCAATCATGGTGAAGTAGTTTATAGCAAACATAATATCTTCTTTATTATTTCGTGGGAAAATCCCTTTCCATATATGAGCCATTTCTGGATCTTTCATTTTTTCATAAAATTTTGCAGCACTTATATTCTCAACAATTGTTTGAAATACAAATTTCAAGTATATTCTACCTGCTGGAGTAGTATCTGTTTCCGTTAGTCTAACTATACTCAAAACATCCCAACTTATTGAATTTGTAAAAAGAAGATGTGAAACAAGAAAAGCAACATTTCTTAATTGAGTTATTGGAAAACGATGAACATTTGTGTAGGCATCTTTTGCAATTTCCTCAAAACAATTTTGAAATTCCTGTTTTAAATTACAAAATCTGGCAGCTAAATTGCCGTAGAAATTTTCATATGATCTTTGTTGGGCACATGCATCAACAATCATGTTACAAAGCTCCTTCTCAAGACCTGGTTTCCATTCATTTTTAATAAGTTTATGAGCGGCTTCCTGATAATCTAGGGATGACTGTAGTGTGAGATAAACGGATTTACGGAAAGCTGTTAATTGTTCATCAGTTAGATCAATAATTTTCATAGGGACAGGATTATCAGTACTCTCACCAGTTTCATTTTCTTCCCCTTCCTCCTCTTTTTCTTCACTATTACTCTCTCCTTGTTCATCGTCCTCATCTCCAAGAATTTCTTGTTTTACCTCGTCATATTGTTTCTCATTTTCTTCGAAATTAAAATCAAAACTAAAGTAATTTAATTTATTTTCCGGATCGAGAACTTCTGTCAGTGAAATGTTATGGGTAATCTGATCCTCCTCTTCTATAAGATCTAACTCCTCAGGAACAGATATATGGGCTGCAAATTTTTCTTTCCTTGTTTGAAATAAAACCTCAATCATATATTGAATTCTTTTTGAAATGGCATCACTATTATTTAAAATAGATCTCAGTCTTTCGAATATGGCTGTTATTCCTTTTGGTGAAATTTCCGTCAATTTCATACCTATTTCTCTGATGAATGTTATACTCATTTCAATAGAATCATCTGTAGGAGTTTCCATGAGTGTAAACAATATTTCAAGTGATAATAACTCATGTATTACATTTTGATTTGTTAAATGTGCAATAAACTGCAAAATTTTTTTTGCGTTATCTTTATCATTTTTATTGTAACATCTTTTAAATTGAATAACCAATCTTTTAATTAAAAGTTCTCCAATATTTGGAAATTTAGAATTAATAACAGAAACAAAGGCAGCATAAACATTTGAAAATGTAGGAGAAAATGCCTGAGCTTGAATAAGAGCCTTTATAAGTAATCCTTTTCCACGAATAATATTAACTTTCATTAATTCTTGAAGAACGGGAACAATATTTTGTGCATTCAATTTGTTTACAGCTCCCTGGATTTTCTTTTTTAATAATTCCCAATTTAAACGTTGATATGTCTCTGAACCTTTATCATCAATTTTCGCCATCATTGCCATCATCCGAGATGGAGGCATATAGGTATTGATACTTAATACTTTCATTTCTGGTTTACTTTCCTTCTTCTCTACCGAAGCAGAATTTTTTGTTCTTTCAGGAGAATTAGGAATTTCACCTTCAGTTGACATGATAATATCTAAAAATAAACAATTATAGATTATTCTACAAATTAAAAGATAGGGTTTATAAAAACGTAGTCTGAAATTTAATAAAAACTTATGTTCTAAAATCACCAGAATTTAATGCAAATTTTAAAAAAAAACCAACTAATTACGGAAAAATAAACATTTCAATTTATATAACAATAAAGATAAAATTTAGAAACAAATAATAAATATTAGAAATAAACCGTAAAAAAAAATAATCCCAATCTTTTAAATCTTATAAATCACTGAATGCAAAGTAACAGACATACAATTCCAAATATATGACACACTATTTGTAGGAAGACTAACAGTTAACATGAACATTTGGTGATGTTTTTAATGTATTTTTTTATAGTTTTTACCATTGAAATATTTAAATTTTCATGTTTGGTTTTAAAAAATAATAATAACAAATAAACTTTAAAATATATATCATTGTATAAAATACTATGTAATTGTAAAATGAATTAATTAATGATGCAAAAATAATACTCTTATTCGAAATAAAAAATTATTTTCGTATTAGTAATGAAAAATTTTCCTATATTTCTAGTCATTTAAATAAATAAAAAGTTTCACATAAGAAGTGCTACAAAACAGATTTATTTACTGCAAATTGGTAAAATGTGAATTGTGAAAAGAAAATCATAACTCAAAAAAACTTCTTCAAATATGTTCTTGGTAGTATTGTCTTGTTTTATATTTTTTGTACCAAAAGCGAACTCTTGAATCATCACTACAAGTTATAAGCATAGCCATGTTTGGAGCATGTTTCATTTTTCTGACAGGAGCAGTATGACCTAGAGGCAAAAACTTCTTTTTTCAGTAGTCCTTGAGTCCCATGAATTTAAATTACATGACTTTTCGTCTGGAAATAGAATGAAATCTTCCGTATGGTTGAATTCCGCATTAACAGAAAGCCTTTGGCTACTGAAACCAGGAGCATGATAAACATTTAAGCACCGATTTGTTGATAATTCCCAAAGTTTAACCACTGAATCGAAACCAGATGACAAAATGTATTTCCCATTCTTAGTAAATTGAACACTACAAATTTCATCACCATCATGAGCTTTTTGGAAAGTTTCAATACACCTCCCAGAAACCCCATCCCATATCTTAATGTCGCCATCGGATGACCCAGTCGCAAGCAAATTTCCAGTACAAGTATAATCAATTGTTTTTATAGCTCCTATATGTTGGTCCAGTGGTTGTGACGAAACCCAACATTGTTGTGTCTCAGTTGAATATAATCTTAGTACTTTATTTTCTGTTCCAACTGCAATATAATCTCCTGATGGATGGAAAGATATTGCATTTAATCTCTCAACTTCAGTAATTGATCTCATCGCTCGTCTAACAGCACTTTTAGCATAATCAAAAAATTTTAATGTTTTATCACTTGATCCAGAAACAAGTAATTGTTGTTTTGGATGAAAAGCTAAGCAAGTTACCTCATCAGAATGATCATATAATGTTCTAATTACAGGATTTGCATCGAACTCAGAATTTCCTGACTCTTTCATTACTACTTTGTCAATGTCAATAATTTTAATAGTACAATCTTGAGATCCAGTAGCAGCGAGCTTACCATCTTCACTAAAAGCAACTGCACGACTTGGTCCTTTATGAGTAGTTAAGAAAATTGTTTCGTATAAGGATGGTTCTGGACTGCTAACTGGAACATCAGCGTCATACTCTAAATCTAGTCCAGAATATCCTTGATAATATTCATCATCTTCCATCTCTTCGTCAAAATTTACCTCTTCGTTTAATTCTCCATCATGTAAAGAATGTTGAACAACTTTAAACAGTTTGTTGCAAGGTGGAGGTAATTTCCCAGTATTACCAATTGTCTGGAATAAATTATTTGCTACTTGTTGATAACCATCATACAATAATTGTCTACATTTATCATAATAAAAAATTTAATTAATTAAAACTTACTCAATAATTAGACGATATAATGTATCTCTATCTTTGATGTCAACTTTCATTTCAAAGATATAAACGCAGAAACTACTTAAGAGACACTTTATACCAATAAAAAAAGGAAATCATAAAACGCGGTACATTTCAACACGTATCGTGATGGAGAGACAGAGGTATAATGATTACAAATTTATTTACAGAACGTGTAAACATCGATAGTAAGAAGGAAAAACACAAACACATAGAAAAGTTATTTATATTTAATAATTAGTTGTGGAAATGGTAGTTTTCTTTTTTGGTTGAGATAGTCTTTCAACCATAGCCATAATTCTTTCCTTGGTTACAACTCCAACTTTCTTTGGTGCTGGGTTGACAGATAAAGGTGTAGCTGGCGTTATTTGACTTGGAAGAAGAGGGCGCCTGTCTGCTGGACCAACGGAATTGGCACGTCTTTGTGTTAGGCGTATAGGTTCTCTGGAAACAGAACGTCTAATACTTGAAGGTGGTCTATGAATGATTGGAGGTTCGTATTTCTCAGGCTTTTGAACATTTTGTCGAAGGTTGTAAACTGTTCTTGATGATCTGTCCGGTTTGGGTGGTTCACTAGCTGCTCGCTTGGCTCGTGCTGTCAATGCAGGCATCTTCGGAGGTACAACAACATTTCCTGGTTTTGATGGTACAGCATTCTGTAGTAAATTTGAAAGTCGCCTATTACTTGCTCTTGGATCACTATTCCCTGTTGAATTTGATCTATTAATAGACGGACCCAAACTACGACCCCTAGTTGGCATACTTGGTAAAACAGGCTGCAAATGTTGTTTGTTTTCAGTTCTATTATCCTCAGTAAATGGCTGACCTAGACGAGCACTTCTTCTTGAAGGTAATTCAACCCTTGTCTTCGCAACCGATGTTTCAGACTTTGAAGGTGTTTTACCAAAAGTAGACAAAAGCCTTGTTGAACTTGGAACAGGTTGCTTGGGGACAATCTTAATTGAAGGAATCTCTCGTTTTGGAAAACCTTCACTAATATTCTCCTTCTCATTTACTTTTGACACAGATGGTCTTCTTTTAGGTAACGATTCTCTCTTCTGCATTTTTAATTCATTTTCTTTCATTTCTTGTCTCATTTCTAAGAAAACAAAAAGTTTATTTTTGTCAGTAGATAACTCACTTACTCTCAAAAAATTTGTCACCAATTGAGTCATCCAGTGAATCTGTTAAGAAGTCGCGGTACGTACACACTGAAGGAATGATATAATAATCATCATCACAATTCTTTTCCATTTTGTAAAATATTTTAAAGATTTGCTGAAAGTGTAAAATTAGTAAATATATTACAAGACAAGGATACACAGATAGAGTAAAGACAAAATACAACAGTTATACCCGCAAAATAAAAACAAAATTTCGCTGTAAGAGAGGTACCATTTTAAGAAGAAAGTGTACTCTTTAAATATTTAAGAAATATGGGGATCACACGTTCTATTTTAAATTGTACATATGTTCTTTACAAGAGAAAAATACAAATTAGGGAATGAAACATTTTAGCGTTTCCCTTTTGTTTAACTTTACTACATGTCTTTTTCTAGTCGCAAAGATGTGTAATTAAAAATTTATAATGGAAATATATTTTTTTGTTAAAACATATATAGAATTCTTTTATTATATTCAACAAATCAAATTTAAATTATATGCGTTGTTTTAGTTTAAGAAATATACTTATTGCCTATAATTGGATGTTAATTTTTTAAACATTTAACTAATATGTATAATATAAATTTAAAATCTAACTGGAGAGAAATATCGTATAAAAAAGTGGTGAGTATTTTTTTATTATCTTTCTTAATACCACGAATAAGTTCATATGATTCTGTTATTTCGTGTTACCATGACATTGCAAGAAATGATGTTACAGAACAAATTGATCCCTTTCTTTGTACACATATAATGTTAATAAATTCTTGTTTTTTAAACAATTCTGAGCAAGTTATTTTTCCTCACATTGAGGATATGACATCTGTTTTAAATCTTAAGAGAATGAATAAAGATCTTAAAATTTTACTAACTTTTTTACCTAAACCCTGAGTTCATTAGAAATGTAATCTATGATGATAAAAAATTTAGTAATATGATAAATAGTATGTATAATTTTACAAGACTATCAGGTTTGGATGGTTTTGACATAGATTGGGAATTTCCTGCCTGGGGTCATGGATCTAGTCCCAGTGAGCGAGATAAATTTACCGAATTAATTCAACGACTACATGACATTTTTAACAATCCGGAACTAACAAAAAAATATCTGTTAACCGCAGCAGTGTCGGGTCCATATACTATTGCATCAAAAAGCTATAACTTTTCAGCAATGAATACTTATCTTGACTTTATTCAAATTATGAATTATGATTTCCATATGTTTTCGAAATTAGAACCTTTTGTTGGATTTAATGCTCCTTTATATGCAGAACCTTACGAAATATACATTGCAGCAAGAATGAACTCAGCATATTCAACAGAATATTATCTAAAACGTGGAATTTCTCCAAGCAAAAGTAGTTTTTGGTATACCAACATATGGACGAGGGTATAAACTATTCGAAAAACGCATGCATTTTCCATATGCTCCAGCAATCGGTTCATCCTTTTTAGGAGGATCTTATTCGTACGCCGTTTCGTGTAATTATTTAGTTGATAAAAATTTTAAGTTTGTTTGGAATGAGCGTGCAGTATCTGGATATCTTGTAAATAATGACAGAGATTGGATTGGTCTTGAAACTGAAAGAAGTGTTAAAGAAAAGGCATCATATGCAGCTAAAAAGAAACTAAGAGGTATTATGATATTTGCTTTATTTGAAGATGACTATAATGGTTTATGCCCGGGTAGTAGAAGAAACAAAATGTTTTTAACTAAAACGGCAAAAAAAGAGTTTTTAAAAACAAGGAAAAGAATGAATATATTGTAAATTTTAATTAAATTATAATATATAAGTACATGAAGAAATTAATCATTTATTTTCCTATGACATTCAAGTTCCTTAATAATCCATTCATGATCTAAACCATCACTTCCAGCCTCGGCATCCTCTATTATAGATATGGTATTTTTAACGGCGTTTTCGTATTTGTTTACTGCATTATTTTTTTTGTTCGATGAAAGACTTTTACACTGACTTAACTGATTACAAGTTAGCATAAGACCTATACTTGATCTTAAACAGTTTGGATTAGCTTCTAAAGCATACTCAAAGTACTTCTTGGCAGTTTCATAATTTTCCTGCCCACCTAAAGTGTATCGTGCCTCACCCAATCTTCTAAAGTATATAGGATTATGAGGATTTGATAACATTAATTCTTCCAAACAATGAATCCCACGTAATAAATCATTTTCGGAAAAATATAGTTCACTTAGTTCTTTCCAAGCTTCAGTGTCATTAATATAAGTTCTTAAATGACCATTTAATGTATTTATAGCTTCAATTTTATCGCCTTTAGCTAGAAGAATAACTACTTTTCTTTTTATATATAATGTATTACTTGGATCCGATTTAATTAGATTGTCATATAAATAATTTGCTTCAGCAAATTTCCCTAAAGATTCCAGTCTCATTGCTTGTAACCTTCTAACCCTATTAGAGTTGGGGAATTTTCTATCTAGTCTTTGAATAGTATCAAGAACTATATCATGCCGAGCTACATCTAATGCTGAAATGCAGACTTGTTCCAAAATTGGCCATAGTTCATCTCCCAAGGAAGATGGGGATCTTGATAAAACATGTTCCCACATTTCGATTATAGGTCTAGAATTTCGAACTTGTTCTGTTCTCCATTTCCTTAATAGCCCTCGGGCGTCTAAAAAATACATTTCAAATGATACATTAGATAACTTACTATAAAAATCTATACATGTATAATCTTCAATATTTTGTTGTGCCATTGCGAACAAAACAATTGTCAATTAAAATTATTACAAATAAACAAGTTCAATAGAAGCTAGTATGCTAAATGATTATAAAAACACTACTCCAAATACAGAGAAGTGATTTACGTCTTATACAGACTTTATATACAGTCAGATATTTTAAATAATCGAAAACATAATTTTTAGCAACAACTATTGTCAAAGCATAGTTTTTCATTTCTGAGCTAAAATGGTGAAAGAAAGTTTAATATTTAATCCAAAACAATTTTTTGAAAATCTTCTTGAAGGTAACAAAGAAAATATGTCGACGGGATTAGCTGTTATTAAAACATTATCAGAGGCATTGAAAAAAACAACAGGTAATATTAATTTAATTTATTATTTTTTAAATTCAACATTAGCATCCACTGTTACCGGACTTTTGGAAGACTTAAATAATGCAAGGGACACACTTTGCAAAACAGATTATTCAACTGCTTCTATTCGATCGGCGTCTGAACTTTTTATACGCTCTATATCCCTAGTTTCTTCGGAATCGTTACAATCTGATTTCCAGGAATTAATTAAAATTTTTATAAGTCGAGCTTATAAATTTACTGAACGTGTAGATAATTCTAGAAGTATGATTGCGAAATATGCTGCACCCTATATACGTAATGATATGAAGATATTAACACATTCATACTCTAAAGTTGTATTTGAAGCATTAGTATCTGGGGCTAAAGAAGGAAAAAGTTTTCATGTTTATGTTACAGAATCACAACCTGACAGTAGTGGTAGAATTATGTACGAAAAATTGCGCAAACATAATCTTCCATGTACACTAATTTTAGACTCGGCTGTGGGATATCTTATGGAATCAATTGATATTGTTTTCGTCGGTGCTGAAGGGGTTATGGAAACAGGTGGTATAATTAATAAAATTGGAACTCTTGGAGTAGCTATATGTGCTAAAGCATACAAGAAGCCTGTATGTATAATGGCCGAAGGTATAAAATTTGTCAAAGAATATCCGCTTAATCAAGCAGATATTCCAAATGAATTTAAATACAATACTTCCACATTATTGAATAAAGACTTGTCAAAAGAACACCCTTTAGTTGATTATACACCACCACAGTACATATACTTGTTGTTTACTGATTTAGGTATATTAACTCCCGCAAATGTCGGTGAAGAACTTATAAAACTATATGTTTAAATTTTTAAGATAATTTGTTTTATTTATCAAATATTTTAGCTAACTTATATCTTTTCATCATTCTTATAAAAATATTTGCTACTTCATCTGGATTATCTTCGTGTACTAAATGACCTGTTTTTTTAACTACTTCCATTTGAAATTTCCCAGCCATTTGTGCTATAGTTAATTCTTTATCTAATCTGTCCGTACCAGCTAGAATAAGTATTTTAGCTCCAGCCACTGAGATGAATTGTTTTGAAATCCCTTTAAACCACTCTTGCCAATATTTTTCACTTTTATACAAATCTGTTTTCCATACAAATTTTCCATCCTCTTCTTTAATTTGATCAGGCATTGATACTCTAGCAGAAGTTAGATTCGTTGTAACATGCGTATTTATACACCATTGAATAGCAGATTCTAAACTTGAAAAAGAACTTGGTCTCTTATCTAAAACTACACGCATTGCCTTTAGGGCTGCAAGAGCTGTTCCCTCAACAACGTCAACTACTCCTAAAGCTTGGAGACTAGGAAGAATGTTTTTAGCAGCCAAATGAGTTGCAATAGCTCCACCAAGGACTAAAAATAAAAAATCTCACTAAAAAATAACTTCGGGTTCATCATACCTATGCCCAATCATTATTAGTTTAGGCTTTTCTTCTCCATACAACACATTGTACACTTCATAAATGTCACTAAAATAAAATATATCTAACTTTTGAAGATATAGTTTTTATAGGAATATTCTAATAATTCTAATAATATCATTTTTCTATTTAAAAAAATATTGAAAAATGAATGAAACGTTATGTAAAAAAATTTTGATCACTGACACTTCAAAACTATAATTTTATTACTTATGATCTCAATACGTATATTTTTTTAATGAAAAAATATCCCTTTTTATACACACTTACTTAATCAATGTTTCTTTAGATAAATCAAAATCATTTGATGTTGTTGTCATTCCATGTCCTCTTAAATCTATAGCTAGAACACGGCACTCCATAGCAATTGTAAGAGAATTCTGCAAAAAAATTCAAATGTCTCGTAAGTTTTTTCTCTCAAACTTACTGTAAAAACAGCCCATGTTAAGCTACTAAGCCCAGCTCCATGAATTAAATAAAATACAGGTCCAGATGTACCTTTTAAATAAGTACAAAATTTATCTGTATTATTTATGGTAACAAATTTTTGCTCGCTAAAAAATTCGTTCCACGGTAAAGGACCACAATCTTCACTCATCATCAAAAATTTTACTACGTTCTTTCTATGCAGTTTTAAAAACCTGTTAACAACTAGAAATGTGGAATAACGATACTACTGTGTTTATTTACAAAATGTACTATTGAGAAAATAACCTTTTTGAAAGTTACGTAGTTTAAAGAGACTAATTTTTTAAATAAAAGTCTAATATTTGATAGCCAATGTATATTTATATGTGCATTGATTTATCTACATTTTGTTGGCTCTTTAACTCATGTCACAGAAATTCGTCTTCAACCCGATAGTATGAACGAACATATTTCTATGTCTTCAATCACGATTTAAACAATGCACATAAAATAACGTTATTCCAACACCTGACATTATTTCTATTCATTTGATATATAAATGCAAGTGTGTTATGTTTCTCTTACACAGTAATCTCAATTTACATTTATTTAAATGGTTGCATGCTAACGCGAGTTCTTTTGCTAAATTATATTTCATAGTGCTGTAACATGTAACTATTGTTATATAGTTTATTTATAGGGAATCATTTAAGCTATTTTAATTGTGTAGTAATTTGAGTATTTTAATCATGAAAATTTGATTGATTATTTTTTTTCTTTTCATACGAGTATGTACTATTGTAATATTAATTTATGATCAAATATAGATACTATAACACGTTTTTGTATGCGTTTTATATTTTATTTAAAGATTTTACCAGACTGATTTGTAATTTAAACATTACCATTGTTTATTTTTTTTAGATTTGGTTGGTGTAAACATGAACGGTGAGCCACCAATTTCTAATATTGAAATATGTAATTTTATCAATAAATTAATAGAAAGAAATGGTTTAGATTTATTAACTTCTTCATCTATTAGGAAACAACTGAAAGAAAAGTACAAATTTAATTTTGATCCTTTTAAAAAATTAATTGATTCATTAATAAGCGGTGTTATTCAGAAAAGACATGAAAATGATAATGATTCTCATACTCACGATTCAACTGATGATGAAATAGATTTTTCAGATATTGCCGAAAAATACTCTACAAAAAATGAAACAAAGAAAAAGTCGCCATCACCAAAGTCATTTGAAAGTTCAGAAAGTAGCGAAGATGATGGACCAGAAGATAGAGATTATGTTAAAAAGAAATCTAAAACCTCAAAATCACGATCTTCAAAAACTAATAGTGTTGATTCAGACAATGACGTTTTCGATGGTAATGATATGGCTTCTGCCATAAAACGTCGTCGTGCTGCTGCAAATATAAAAAAATCTGTAATTACAAATAAAACAAAAAGTTCCTCTTCAGCGACAAAGCGTTCTGTAGCTAGTAGCGGTTTTACAAAAATAATGATGGTTAGTGATGAATTATTTGCTATAACAACAAAAAAGTACATGAGAAGATCAGATGTTGTTAAATATATGTGGGATTATTTCAAGTCCAATAGACTTATCGATCCAAATAATAAAAAAATGGTATTGTGTGATGAAAAATTAAAAGCCTTAACAGGAGTAAGTACTTTTCAAGCTTTTGGTATGATGAAGTATATTAAAAATCATCTTAAGGATGCTGAAGATTTAGATGAGGAAACCAGAAGTATTATTCTTAAAGATCTTGGTGTTGAGGAAACAAAAATTGACAAGAACGATAAAACTGAATCAAAGAAGAAAAGTAAATCAGTTGTAAGTGACAAATCTGGGAACAAACAAAGTTCCAAAGAAGGGTAAATCGTCTTTCTCCCGTTTTTGTGTTCTGTCTGATGAGTTATCAAATTTAACGGGTCAAAGATATATGACAAGATCAGATGTTGTTAAGTTTATGTGGGATTATTTTAAGGGACATAATTTAATGGATCCAAAAGATAAGCGTATGGTAATTGTTAATGATCAATTAAGACCTATTTTTCCACAAAAAAGAATTCAAGCATTTGTTATGATGAAATCACTAAAAAATCATATTAAAGATCCGAATTTACTTGGACCAGAGCATATGGAAGCTATTACAGCTCTACATAATGAATTGGAAGAAAAACGGAAGAAAGCTGAAGAAGTTAATTCTACTGTTGATATTGAAGAAAAACACAGTTATATTAATGAAGAAAAATTGAAAAAAGAAAGTGAGAATATAGTTGAGAAAAATAAACGACCTAATGTTTTTTCAGTTGGTTCAGGTTATCAATCAGTGGAATCAGACGATGAAGAAGACGATGATGATGATGATCCGTATGGTTCATCTTCAATCCCATTTAAAGTATCAAAGATCGAGGAAAACAAAAGTGTTTGGTAATATTAGTTTTGTCAACAATTAATAATAAATTTATGGGAAGTCCTTCTAGGCTTTCATTTTATTAAACAATTTTTTATATGGGCATTTTGAAGTGTAAGAATCTTTTTGAAAATATATTTAAATACTGTACATCATTTTTTACAACGCTTATTGGTCGATATGATCTTATGCTTTTAGGCATTTAATGAATATTGGTTTTATTCAAGATAATTAATTTATACAGGGTTGATCTTCAAAATTTATCAAGACATTGTTTTTAATTAATGATTAAGTTGTTTTATATCAAGTCTGGAGCAAAACATTTGAAGTTACATATAATAACGTTTTATAAAATATTTTTGAAATTATTAATTAGATAACTATGTCGAATACTATTTTTGAAACTTTTGAAAAGCCAGTTTGTTTTTTTCAACATTGATAGTACTTGTTTTATTTTAAACAATATTAATATTCGTCTTATCGTGATTTTAAATCGTGCCCCATTGAAGTTTCAACAATTGCGCCCTGTATTACTTAATGCATGTGAATTTGAAAAAAAAAACATATATTAGAAATATTTTTATTTAAAGTAAAATTTATGCAGGAAGTTCTATGTAAATTGATGTCTATGACATCTAATTTTTATTTATTTCAAAAAATAAACTATAAATAAATAAGAGAATATTAATGACTTATTAAAATAAATTTTATATTTATTTTTTGTAAAATTGTGAATTTTGGTCCAGATACAGCTGACCAAACGATTTTTTTATTGTAATTTATATAGTTGGAAACAATTGTGTGCAAACTTTTGATTCTTTTATTTTAAATGTAAAGTTATAAAACGTAAGCACAATGAGTAAATATTTCTATATCTATCTATACGAGTTTAATTCATCATCCTTTCGAAAATGCTAATTATTTCTATGTTTTTCGTAACAAAAAAATTTGTTACTTAATTGATACAGCAATTTTTAGTATATAAAAACTATTGTTCAACTTTTTTCTATAGAATTTTTGTATTTACAAAAAAAGATTTTCCGAAAGTCATTTACATTATGTTATAGTTTGTTTTTAATTTGGAATTATGTAACCTTATAGTTGTATTTTCTAAATTCATCTGCACTTTAATAATATGCCTTGTTTTGCAGTCATCATATTAAGGTCCTTTATGGGTGGAACTTTATTTTAAACGATAGTAATTTATTTTGTAATTTCTAGCTATTTTTGCCATAAAATATAATATATTTTTCACTATAATATTATGTAAATGGCGAATTATACGTATAAAATTAAAATTTAATCTGAATATGTATCGTTTGTTATATCCATAAATTGACCATTATATTAGATCATTGATATATAACTATGAATTATTTGTAAATTTGTTATCTTTAAATGTTATTAAAATGAAATCATTTTGTAATATTATATATCGATTTTTCGTTGTTTTAGATGAGTGATACAAACGCGCCAAAAAGTGGTTTAATGAAGTCAATTAATTTCTTCCGATTTCGTACTCCCAAAAAAGATCTTGACGATACACCGCTTCGATTTGGTAAAGGTTCCAGATTAAACGATAATGATACTTCAAAAGATTCACTCACATTAGAAACACCTTGTTTGGATAGTCCAGTTGCTAGGTTTTTCAAGAAAGTCAGGCCTAAACGATTAGAAACATCAAGAAAATTAGTTGATAAAGCACCAACTTCGATTGAAACTGATGATAAGAACGAAAAATCAACAAATCAAGATGATCAATTTGATCTTTCTAATGTGACAATACGAAATCAGCAAGTACCCACATATGTGAGTGTGTCTGTTGCCTTGAATGGTTATCATATTCCATCTCAAAAGTGCGGACCTCTAGTAGATAATTCAGAACAAAACGGTAGAAATTTACAAAGGTATGTTTTGTCTTTGTACAATACCAAATAAAATTTATTTGAATTGGTTTAAAAAAATAGTATAACGAACGAAAACCATGAGTATAAATTTAATTTTATTTTTTACAGTGCTTCTCAAGAATACGTAACAAATATAGAAATCGAAGCAGTTGATGACCAACAAGAAATTCCAGCTAAATTTTCAGTTAAATGGAACACGGTGTCAAATGAAACTCCTGAAGCATACAGAGATCTAGCTGATACTAGTATATCTTTAATTAATGATAGAAAGATGTTAGCAAATTTATTGATATCAGAAAATAAAGATATAATGTGTGATGATGCTCATACTACGTTTATTCAAGTTAATGGACATGGAGATATGATAACAAAAAATATTGGGAAACTCTATAAATACATAGATAATTGTTTAGAAGGTGTCCAAGGATACGGTGAAGCAACAACTGTTAATGATCTCTCAAGTTTTTGGTATGGTGTTATTCAACCTGAATTGGATAAATACTCAAAAATACTGGAAAAAGCTGATAAATACAGAGACAATAATTATAAAGAGATATTGCATGAAGAAGAAACAGTTACAGTTATTAAAAAAATTAAACCAAAAATCACCATAAATAAACAAAACACGGTAGAAAGTGAAAAAGTAAAACAGCAAAAAGCGGCACGTGAAGAGCAGCGGAAAAAATTTCTACAGGAAATGAAGAAGAAAGCCGCATCATCCCGAAACAAGGATATCTCCTCAGAAAATGTTATCTATTAAAACTATTTATTTATATAATTTTTGTGTAATCTATTCTAAATTAATATTACTAAATTTTCATGAACAAATATTCTTAAAATAAAGAAATCTAAACATTAGGTGTTTTTAAATTTACAATTTCTATAACATTATAAAAAATACATTCAATAAAACTTAAGATATTTTTAACACTAAACATTATAATTTTTTATAAGTAAATATTTTGTTTAAGACATAATTCCACATTTTATTACCAATGTATTTTTCATGCTTCTTTAGAAGAAATTTAATGATAATTGAAAAAATTTAATAATATGCATCGTCACCACAAAATATTAATAAAAAGATGTTTGATTGCTATTATTTTTTCTTTTTTTATTATTTGGATCTCAAGGAAAGTATTTTTTGACAAAGCAGTAAGAGAATACCCGTATGTTAACGTAATAATTTTTCCATAAATATAATATGATTCAGATCTGTTTTAGAAGTAAAACCATACAATAAATTATGTGTAGTTGTACCTTATCGAGATCGCTTAGAAGAATTAACAGAATTCGTACCTCATATAACAATGTTTTTGGAGAAACAGAAAATTAATAATCAAATATTAGTTTTGAACCAAACAGATGCATATCGTTTTAATCGTGCTTCCTTAATTAATGTTGGATTTCTTGAATCTGATCGTCTACGATGCAATTATTTTGTGATGCATGATGTAGATTTACTACCATTAAATCCAGAATTAAATTATTCATACCCTGGTTTAGGTGTTGTGAGACATATATCAGCTGGTCCATATCACCCAATAAAGAGGTAATTTTTCAAATTATATATAAAAAAGGTTGTATCATTTTTAGGTATGATTATGCAAAATTTATTGGGGGTATTTTAATGCTTACGATGAATGATTTTAAAAATGTAAATGGAATGTCAAATAAGTATTGGGGTTGGGGTTTAGAAGATGATGAATTTTATTTGAGATTACAAGAGAGCGGTTTAGCTAAACATATTGAAAGACCTCAAAATTTAGATACCAACAGAGAGAATACATTTAGACATATTCACGGTAAAGAAAGAAAACGCGATTATAAACAAATTGGTAATCAGAGAGAGGTAATTATAAAATTTTTAAAAAATATCAATGCATTTTTAGATGTCAAGAAAAAGGGATAGAATATCAGGTCTAAATAATGTTAAATACAAAATTATAAAGCGGGAGATTAAAATGTTTAATTATAATAGTCGAGCTACAGTTATTGATGTAGAGCTAGAATGTGATATGTCTTGGACACCATATTGCATATCTAATTAATTATGTAAATAAAATAACTTATATAAATATAATATATTATGTTACTTTTATTTTCTAATAAATATTTACAATATTATTTAAAGAATTCTTTCATCCATTCTCACGTGGAATATTTTTTTTTTCTTTTCTTCCTTTTTAACTTTTACTTTTTCATTTGTATCCTCTGAGTACTTAAAAAAATGAGAACCAGTAGGCATAATTACACTTATTGGAATCACATTTTGATTTGAGCATTTTAGAAGGAATTTTCTTCTACTATTCATATCAGGACTCGATATAGCTTTAACTTTTCTTATAGATTGAGATGCGGATCTAGCAGTTTGAAACAGTAGAGTGGTTTTGACTACTTCAAAAAATCTTGTATCCAAAGAGATATTTAAAATTGGATCTAATATAATTCTTAGCAACCAACCTATTATTGCTGCTGTTGACCATATTGCCATTTCATAACTAAACAATATTTAAATTAGATAATCTAACACTTTTGTGTAAAATTTTATAAAAATTATAAGAAAATATACTATATTAATTTAATATAATAATTTTGTTTTTTACAAAAAAGTGTTTTATAAAGTTAACCTTAATTGATATGTGGCAACAACTGATTGGCATGTTGAAGAATTCTAAAAATATCATAAAATTTTAATATGTAAGATTAAATCATTATCAATTTAATTGAAAGACAGTAATATTTTAGATAATGTAATATAGTTTCTTCTAAATATATCAGTCAATTTATATATAAATTTAATTATGTAAATTATGTTAATGTCAAAAAAACTAGTATAAAAACTTACATCATACAAATCTTGCAATCCATCAATTTTTTGTTTTAGAACAACTGGCAATGCAACAAAACTTATCATTACACCACATGTAAGACAAAACATTGTTATATTTATAGTCATGCGATGAAATTTTAATAAATGCAAATGTGCACTTCCGGATTGTTTTTTATGACGATATAAAAAAATTACAATTGAAATATGAGATGATATTACAATAGTAAATGCTAAGGAAACGATCACCATATTAAAAATTGACATAATATAATCTTCTGTAGTAACTGTCCATTGAATAAGATCAGACGATCCGTTAAATACATTAAAAGCATCATTCTTACTAAAAATAAAATTTTAGAAATAATAAAAAAAGTTTAGACGTTTTTGCATTAATTGAATCAATAAACTCTAATAACTTATTAAAAATAAAAATTGCAAAATATAAATATATATTGAACGAGATTTTGATAAAATTTTGTTTTAAAATATTGATTCAATTAAATACAATAAATCTTAAAAATATAAAAATAAAATAACATAAATTAACAACCTAATAAAAATTACAACTATACTATAAATTACACCCAATGTTGTTAATGTAGATGTTCCTAATAAAATTTTTTTATCTGTCATAGTTGTTCTTGTATATACTGGATATCTTATTGCAATAAATGTTATTATAGCCAATGAAGCATATACTGTTGAAACAACCCAATAATCTATTGTTAAAAGTAATGTAAACCATGTTCTACCATGACCAATTGTATACGTAAAGATATAACAACTTGAATTTAACAAAACTGTTCCATTTTTCAACAAATTTTGCTCCATAACCAAATCAAACTTATGCATCACTGTGAAAAAAAATATAATTGCTGAAACAATGGCATCCGTGATAGATCTGTTTAACATTAATGTATGCCCTTTAAATGGTAGCAATTTTCGTTTTAAACCCACAATTACAATATAAATAAAAAATAAATTAATTACAAATCCAATTAGGGATAAAATCATTGTTACAAGAGGAATTACATTGTCTACTAACTAAGTAAAAAACATCTTTATTGCCAATATAATTGATTTTTATTTAAAAAAATCTAATTTTACTTACATTATTCTTAGCTTCATCATAATCTATGATGCTTGAATCAACAGATTGATTACATAAAAGTGTCCAGTTATTGTTTACGGGAGGACTTGTATCCCATTTATGAAGATACAATCTGTTTGAATTATGATCATTATGATAGCTTTTTTCATTTTCATCTGTTGAATAATCGAAACATATTGTCAAAGTCATTTTTCCATCTCATTAATAATTACTTTGTTATTTAAATACAAATAATCCTCTTAAACATGTAAATAAAATAATAATTATACTAGGAAAATAAGCACTCACTATTATTACTAAAAATTTTTTAAGTAGATTAAAATTATATTGCAATTTCTTAATAAATATATTTAAAATTAATATTACCATTAAATATATATGATTACAATGAGATCAATTGTTAAAATATCTTTACGAAACTCAATGCATTTTTATAAGATAATATTATATTGCCTATTTAATAGGTTTATTGATCTTATCTATAAAAGTGATAAAAGTGTAAATTGGATTGATTAAAATATATGTTTGAAATACATTAGAGTAGTTTAATTTTTATAATGCTTGATAAGAAAAAATATTTTCATTTATTGTCTTAGGATTCATCTCAGTGCTTTGGTAGTACTACACTAACAAAGTTTATCCAAAAGTTACTACACTCATTATGATATGTACCATTTTCAAAAATGATTGAAGATGAAGTTATCATCCTTAGGCATATCGAGCAATAAATTTTTTTATTATTTGTATTTTTGGGAAATTTATTTATTTCTGATGGAATATTTTCTATTGTTTCATTAAAAAAAGGAAGTTCTAATAGATTAGACCATGTTTCACTGAATATTTGAATTTTTTTAAATATTTCTTTATCATTTATATTATAAGTTGTAATACTTGCAGCTAACCGTTTCACAATCTGATGAATATTATTCAGTGAGGCAATAAACATTTTAGCCTTTCTAGTTTTCGATACTTCAGTTGAAGCAGGTAATGACTTTGTTAGAATACTGTTACTTTCATCAATTATTTCTACACATTTATCAATTATCGTATTCCAATCTGTAATTAAAAAATTAAAGATATTTTTATTAAATATTTCATAAATGTTAAAATTAAATTTACTATAATATTAAGATGATTTATTTTTGGTAATTTTTTGTTAATTAAAGGAAAATACTAAACGTTAGCATATTAAATACGTAAAAAAGTAGAAATTTGATTTTCAGATTAAATATTAAAGTGCTTTTAAGTTTAGTTGATATATCAATTTTTATACAAACTGAATCTTGTTAAAAGTACCGTGGTGAATCAAAGCTTCAATTTAAAAAATACTACGTGTTAAAATCGTTTTTTTTAATTTTAATAACTATTAATTTATAATCAAACATATCTCCGTAATTGCAACATTTAAAATAGAATAATTATTGGTAATTATAATAGATCCATAAAAGTCAATAGCATTTTTTAAAAAAAGGTAATGGTTCATAAGTCAATTATTCACGTGCCTATTTTTTATCGATAAATAGTTAATTTCTAAATATTAAACATAAATTCTTTGTGATGATGTTTTAGCATTTTATTATTAATATTTTATAGTTTACAAAATATCATTAAATAATTACAGTTAGGGAAAATATATACACAGTGTCATAAAGTAGTATGGTAGTTTAGAATATTTTTTTTAATATGCTTAAATGATTTTATATAAATTTTATTATCGACGACTAATGAATTAAAATATATAATATACTATAAGAATCGTCTTATCATATTGAAAATTACTAGAATTTTATTCAGCTTTTAAAATAAAAAAATTATAATCAAATACCTGAAATTTTCTGTTGTTTAAAACCTTAAAATTGAAAATAAGAATGAATATTTAAGTTACATCGTCAAGTAATTATATTTTTCAAAGAAAAAAAAAATCTATTTTTGTTTACTAAAGCATTATACAAAATTTATAAGTTTTAAAAAAAATTTTAAAATAATTTAATAAAAAATCTTTTGATAAACTTTTATAGCTAATTTTGGCTGTTATTAGTAACTTTAATTAATGTTCAATAAAGTTCCCCAAGCGTTGGAAGAAGTATTTATATTTTTTGTTAAATCATAGATGATTATAAAAATATAGATAAATAGTTTAAGAATTGTGAAATTAAAGTTTTAAATCAATTAATATCTAGTACTTTAAAGGTACTTTTTGCTACAGTGTTGTTAAAGAATTATTTTTAAAATGTTTAAATTCATACCTTTTTTAATTTTTATATTATTCGGCATGTTCATATTATTTGGATATTTTATCATTATATTTGATGATTTTCCATTGTTGTTTTTATTTAATTCTTTAAAATTCAAAGGCTTTTCTTTTTTAAAATTATTTTTAAATACTTCTCTATCGCTATTGAAATTTATACCTTGATATGTTTGTAAAAAAGGAATTGGTAACTGCTTAAAAGTACTCAGATCACTTATAGACATCTTCTTTTGTACCAAAGCAATTAGTGCTAAACATGAAAAAAACTCTTGACGTGTTAAATAATTGGACGATTTAGTATTTACAAATGACCAAATTTTATTCAATACTTCAATTGGTAATTGAGACGTCAGCATAAGATTATAAACTTGTGATGTGATAGGGTTTTGATCTTTCCTGTGTGCTCCACAACATTTAATTGCTTCAATATAAAATTTAGGAACATTAGATTCATGCACTAAAGCTGGAGGTAAAATTCCACCTTTAAAAGTATAAACTATAATGAATAATTTTATACAATATTTATCTTTTTATAATTACCATTATGTTCATTATATATATTATTAAATGTGTTGTCGGTATTTCCAAATAAATTGGATGATGTAAGTTTAGCTTTACTTTGTATGTGAGCTTCCATTTTAAATTATTATTTGTATGTAAATATGAACAAATTCAAATAGTATATTTTATCAATATCTCTATTTGGGAAGAAGTATATTTATATTTATATCTGAGCGTTAACATGCCATTTTAATGGCACATTTTCGCTTATTTTATTAAAATATTCTTATACAAAAAACATTGATATTTAATGTAAAATAAATTTTTTATCATTGAATCATATTTTTACACCAACAAAAGTTGTCTTTTCTTTTTGATTATTATTAATTTATTTCTATAGGAAAAGAAAATAATTTGCAGAAAAAATTCTGTATCTTTATCAATTATATGTGTAATTATGAAATTTTATACTTATTTTCGTCATTGAAACTGATCGTAAAAATGCATAATTTAAGAATTTTGACAGGAAATTATGGTTGTAAAAATATTATGACGTAACAACTAAATATTCAAGATCCGTATACTCCCACTTTTGCAAAATAAATTAATGCTTCCGATGTAAAAAACATAATGCGTAATACCATTAAAACTTGTTATACCAAATACTTTTAAAATATTTTGAATTTAATATTAGAACTTTATTAATTACATTACCAAAGTACATATAGAAACTAAAATACAAAAAAAAACTAGAAAAAAAATATATCTTAAGCAAATATGTCCTATAATATTTCATTTTCTTAATGATATTCATAAAAACACTTTTTCTAATTACTTTCTTTTAAAAAATACACTCACAATAATGTTCAAACTTTTATGTGTAAAACAAAAAACTCTTTATTAAATTTATCAACTTGTTTATTTCCATTAATTATTTAATAAATATGAGAAAATGTCAAATAAATAATATTATCTTCAATTTCAATTTTTTAAAATGTATCTTCAATGATGGTAAAACATTAATATCAATCAAATATATAAATATTAGAGATTCTTAAAATGAATTTGTATTACTAAAAATTATACTAATAAATAATATTTTATCATAATGAAATAATTTATTATTTGTATTATTTGATAATGGTTTTCCTTGTCCTACTAAAATATTCTTTTAATTAATTTTCTATCTGGGTGTAACAAAAATTTTGAATATATGTCAAATGATTATATATTCATAAATAAATATTGAATAACTTTCATACCAAAATAAAATCATTTTATCTTTGAATATTACGTATTTATGTTTTTGAAAAAATAATATTGAATTATTAAATATAAATATTTTTTAAAGTTATTTATTAGAGTTTAAAAAAAACATTTCATTTATCCTTTAATTTTTCATAAATTAATAGTTTAAAAATAGCAAACCTGTAACATGAAGTATTTTTGTTACATTGAACTTGTAATACAAAAGAAAAAAAGATGAACTTTTAATTGTATTTGTAAAGTAAAGTATAAATCACTTACAGTATATTGAAAAAATACATGAGTGGTAAAATAATCTTTTAAATTTTATTTCTAATAAATCTACGTTAATTTCAATTTTTTAAAAATTCTATGGAAAAAATTAAAGTACAACAAGTTTTAATACTTTTTATATTCTTTTTAAAATCTTATTTTTTAAAGATATATTTAAAAATTAAGCATCATTTATAGCTATAGTTCTTTTTCTTCTACCAGCTGTTGTTGCAGATTTTAAACATTCTTCAAATAATTTTCCCTTGACAATGGAATCTAAAAAATTTCTATGTAAACTAAGTATTTTAAAGTTACCTTTGGAAGAAAGTAGTTTTTCCACTTCTGTAACAACGGTAAATAACATCATTTACCATTATATCCTTTCCAACTTCCACAAAAACTTTTGATTCTGAGTCAGCACATCCCAAGGCAGTACTACTTCCGTCAACATTACACCGATATTTAATTTGTTGATTTTGAAAAACTTCACCTTCATTAAATATAACTCCATCTCTGTCACAACCGACAATTTGTGACGAATATCTTATTTTACCAGAACCTTCCTTAGTACATGAAAATTTTTTTGATCCAATTTTTCTTGTTTCACCAACTTGTAATAGTATTTCCGGTACTTCATTTCTCGTATAACAACCTAGAATTTATGTAGTAATTTACATTATACATTTCCTACCACTTATAGAAATTCTATCATCTTCACAACGCATTTGAAATGTGCCATTTCTCCATGTATCACCAGTATTATAACTTATTCCATTATTATAACATGTACTTTTATATTCGTATGTAACAACATCTCCGTTATTAATACATTTATGTTTAATACCATTTTTAATGAATGTTCTTCCTATTTGAATAACTGCTTTATCATCAGATATACAAGCTAAAAAATGTCTCTCAAATATATATTAAAAAAGAATAACAAACCAATTACAGTTGATACTCCATTTACACATTTATAATGGAAATTTGCTTTTGTAAATGTCTGACCATTCTCATGAACTCCATCATCTAAAACACAAGGTAATGGATTTGTTGTACCATCTTTTTGAACAGGAATGACAACTTTTATTTTAGAAGTATTAGGATCCTGACCTAAAGGAACAATCACTATTGATTTTTCCACCTCTTCAGCACCAAAAATTGTTATTGGTGAAGCAAAAAAATACAGTATAATGAAAGCGGTCAGAAATGAGCCCATTATAAAATGATAATGAAGTTTATTTGTACAATTAACATGCTTTTATATTAAGAAAATTATACTTTAACAACATTACACTATACATAAATTCTTGTTTTACTTCAATTTGCCGTGTGTGACCTTATTTATCACTAATAACATTGACATTGTGCTATTAATTTTGCCGATACTTTTAATGTGCTTCATTACTAATTGTTAAAATAAACGATTTTGATGATCCTGATTAATCATTGATAATTTTTCAACGACATTAAAAAGAAAGTGTTTAAAATAGAAGATTAAGGCATTTTGTTTTAATAAAATGATGGGTAGATAAAAATTTTTTTACAACAAAAGCCTGTTTTCCACTTGTTGTTAGTATTAAAAATAATAAAGTTATAAATCAAAATGACATTTTTTATTAGTAAATTTATAATATATTAACAATCCACAATAAAAAAATCCATTTTTAAAAAAATGTCATATTATATATATTATAAATATCGTAGTTGCAGGTATAAAGAAATAATACAATCTCTGCCCTAATAATATAAGCATTATACTCATAATCATAGGAAAGATATCATATGATAGACCATAAATCCATATAAACCATATAAATATATAATCTTTGTCCTTAAGACACTATTAAAATGCTAAATATTTATTTACAATCAATTATTTTGAGACAATTTAATAATGTTAAGAATATAAAAATTTTATAACCAGTTTAAAATATTGCCATACTTATGAACTTAGTGAATATTTTAAAATTGATGTATCTTATAACATAAAATTACATTTCTTCTATTCCATATAAAATTTCTTTCAATAATGTATTATATCTTTATTCTATTGACGCTTTACGACACTACACATTTAAAAATCAAAAACAACCGATATACTTTTATCATCCGAATACACATAATGTATTATTTTTTAAAATCTTTATTTATTTATTTTTCCCTTTTTATTTATTAAAAATTATTACTAACTACTTCCAAAATGCATATAAAAAGATGTCACAATTTAAAGAAGTAGAAACTAGCCACTTTACAACATTTATAACTCTCTATGATTTAAGAATTTATATAAAATCTTAAGATTGTATTTAGTGACATCGGCAAAAAAAAAACTTTTTCAAGAGTTTGTACCCTTAAAAAATTATCTTTTTTATTATGCCTCTTCTCTTGACTATAGGTGAATTAAATTTCTTTTTATGATCTTATTAACTATTTCCATATATGTAATGCACAAAAATATACACAATGCCAGTCTTTTACTTTTTAACTATTAAAGAAATTATTTTAAAAATTATTGATATTATATAGAAGAGATGTTATGTATAATATATACTAGATATAACCCTTTTTTGTGAATCAATTTATTATAAAAATATTTATTTCCCGTAGCGTTTTTATTGCTATTTATTCATATCTTTTAATTTTATTTTTCTCACATTCATTTCAATATTTCTAAAAAGCTGTTTTCTTTTGTTATATTTAACACTTCGTATTTCCAAACATTCATATCGGTAGTACTTTTGTCATGATAATCATGAGCATGAGAAAGGAAAATGTTTATTTCACACAGATGTAATAGTCGGTGCATATATTTTATCCAATTTACCTCCTTCCGGTAAACTTCTCTCTCCACCTAATAATAAATTTAATAGTTAAAAGGTTACTATATTATAAATCCATAACTTTATGAATTTGTCATCATTATATATATATATATTTTTAAAATTTTACATTTTTACTTTTGAAACGAAATAGTAATTTAATTTATAACCCTTTCAGTATTATATAAAAAAAATAAAATAACATTATTTTCTACTATATAATTGGTCATTATATGTAAGCAATGACAAATGAAGAAGTTACAGTTAGTATACCAAATATTTGTACAGAAATAATAGAGTAGGTATTATTTGCAAATTTTTATAACGTTTAAATATATTTATTTATATATTCTATTTTTAGTGATACCATTCCTAGTATATCATCACAAAAAAGTCTCATCCGTAGATGGTTACCATCTTTTAATCTTAATATTCTTAATTCATCCAAGTCATTTTGTTGTAAAAGAAATAATTCACCTTTTATAATAGAGGTGCCCTTAAAAGAAAATATGATTAATGTTTTTGAGGATCAACTATTAAGTGATCGAACCGTCAAAACAGATCCATCAATGAATGATCGTCGTAGAACATTATTGATAAAAAAAAACTCAAAAGATGAAAACTTTGGATTTACAATACAATCATATTTGTTAAAAAGAGATGGATCTGATGAAGTGGAGCCAATAACCTATATAGATTCTGTCAGAAAAAACAGTCCCGCTTCAAGAGCAGGACTTATTCCAGGCGATATTATTGTTGCTATCAATGGGAAAATTGTTATTGATTATACTCATAATCAATTAAAAGACCTAATTACGTCATTAACACAAATGCGTGTGATAGTAGTTTTTGAAAATATGCAAAAACGTATTGACTTATCTAAGCGACAGATGGAATTAGAAAATGTTTTAGAATCAAAACTGAAGGAACTTGATCAATTAGAAATAGAGGAAAAAAATATATATATAAATGTAACAGATAAGAGGTATAGTTTTTCAAAATCACAAATTTCAATGTCATCAAATGGATCATCGTGTAAAGATTCTGCTATTGGAGGATCAGTAAAGAGTGATGTTATATCAAATACCTGTACTTCAATATCCTCCAATAATTCATTATCATCTGCATATCAAAAAATATCAGCACCTATTGCTACTGGAGACATTTCTTTTAATTCATCAAAAATATCTTTAGAAGAAGAATCAGAGGAGTTAGACGTGTAATGATATTATCACTCTAGTATTATCTAGTATTTTGGGTAAAGACAATATTTATTAGAATCATTATTTTTTTTTATTTTGCCAAAACTATATATTAATATATTTAAGTTATATAAAATTATTTCATTGATCTCAATTATTTTCAACATGTTATTTTATCTTAATATAAACTTACTTATTCCACGACGATTATTTGTCTTTTTTTTATGTTATTATAGTGTGACGTTTTTCCACAAGTGTATTTTAAAAATTTCGCATATTATAAGAAATATTTTTATCAAAATTTAGTTACTTTTATTTTATGTTAAGATAATGTTATTGAGGAATCGGTTATCATTAAGATATCCTCTTAATACATATAGTTATCGACATCAGGAAGTTGCTTCAAGTAATAACTTAGCTTTACTATCAACATCTGCTCATCAATTGTCTTCAAAAAAAAATTTAAAAGAGCCTAAAGGAATATTAAGGAAATATGGAAACTTTCGCAGATTTTATACTGTTTATAGACAAATTCTTGATGGATTCAAATGGTGTGTCTCAGATTTAAAAATGTACTATATGTTACGTCAAACACTTAGAAACAGTAAAAAAAGCATTGAAGATCTAAAAAAAGAAGAATTAGAATGTTTAATTAAGGTTAGAAAAAAATTTTTTTTTGTTTAATTTAGAACAAATCTTTTTAGACGTCATCAGATTTAAGTAAAGTTTTGACATTGGCAGTTTTAGCACCATTACCCTTGACAATTTATCCAATAATATTAGCAATGTAATTTTGATTTCTTTTTAATCTTTAATTTTTTCTAGTATTTTTTCACCAAGACAAGTTTTGACACATCATTTTTGGAGTAGCCAGAAATATAAAGAATTTTTTTCTAAAAATATATTTTCAAGATCACGTTTTCACTATGATTCGCTTTTATCAATGGTAAAGATTTATCACCAACAGTCATTACCATTGAAGTTTTGTGATATTAACAAAGAAGTCGTTAATATTCCTAGTTTCGATGAAATGAGTGTATTGGAAAAGGGTATATAAAAATATTTTAAATAACATTTTCAATTATTATTTATTGTAGTATCATTTATTACGTTTCCATCAAGTATCACTTTTTAATGGAATTAAGAAGCTTAAGGAAAGATCTTCACCTTATTCATTGTCTTGATGATAAATTGCGTAAAAAATTAGATATTAGTGTGTATAAAATGAATGAAGAAGAAATAATTGTCCAGTTATATATGAGAAAAATATACTTTGAAAATACTGATGATATTGAATATTTAAGGAAAAAATTAGTAGAATGGCTTAAACATTCAGAAAAATTTTACATAAAAGGAAATGAAGGTTTCTTGCTTTATGCACCAATTATAGAAAAAGGATCAACGTATTAACTTTCTTAATTGAGCTTATAAAATATGTTAAACAACAAAAAATTAAATGTAATTTTTTTCAAACAGGCTGTAAATAGAAAATATATATTTATTGCCAAAATAGTTGAAATAAATTCAATTACCACAATATACTTTTACTTATTCACTATGTGACATTTAAATTGTTACCAGTTTATAAAATTGCAATTATTAACCTATTTATTTAAGTAAGATTTTCTAAATAGTAGAATTAAAACTTAAAACTAGACTTGCGTTAAAATAATTAATATACAAATAGATGTAAATCTCAAGAAAATTGGGACATTTTACCACAAAATGTTGGAAGAAAGATTGATGTAGTTTTTAATATTCTGTAGCCAACATATTTTTAGTTTTTTTTAAATTTCAGTTAATTAGAAAATAAAATGGCTTTATCTAGAATAGTATATCTTAGATTGAATTCTAATTTGTTCAGTTTACATCTTAAAAAATGTAATTATCAAAAAAATATTTTTTTCCTATCAACTTCCACTATTTCGTATTCAAATGTCCAAAAAGAAGGCCAATTTAGTAAGATATTTAAAAAATATGAAAACTTTATAGAAAAAAAATTTCCTAGATATTACCTTCTTCACAGGCAAATTGTTGATGGTTCTAAATGGTGTATTTCTGATTTTAAAATGTATAGATCATTAAGAAAAGGTTTAAAATCGAACGAAGTAACAATAGATAATTTTAGTAAAAAAGAATTAGAATGCTATATTCAGGTATATTTTAATAAATTGAATTTTTTTATTTTATAGTTTCCATCTGATTTTATAAAAATGATGACAGTGTTGTTTCTTATTCAGTTTCCAATAATTGGCGAAATTATAATTATTATGTCGTAAGTTTTTGCCATAACAATATTTTTTACTAATATTTTATTTTATGTTTTTTGCACCTAAACAAGTACTCACACGCTACTACTGGAGTCCACAGAAACGCAAAGAATTTTGGTCAGCAATTTTAGTCTCTAAATCTCAGAAGCATTTTGGAGCACTTTTATCAAATATCAAATTAAATGAACATCTTTCTTTACCTATTGAAATTTCAGAAATTGATGACCATAATATTATTGTTCCTAAATTAGAAGAAATGGATGGTACTCAATTGGTATGTTAAAATAACTTAATATTATTAATTTAACAATTTTTAGTACCATCTTTTACGACTTTATGAAATATCCCCTTTTAGTGGGATTACCAAACTTAAAGAAAGATCTCTTCTTATTCACTGTCTTGATAAAAAATTAATTAGTGAAAATAATAACACTATAGACTCAATGGATGAAAGTGAAGTAATTACACAGTTATATATAAGAAGGATTATATTTACAAGCAATGAAGATATAAATATTTTAAGAGAAAGGCTAAAGACATGGGTAAAATATTCGGGACAATTTTACGAAAATGGAAATGAAGGTTTACTGCTTTACGTACCTGTTATAACTCAAGGAATTAGAAATACTTTATGATATATCACACAATGTACCTTGATATAAATTTTTTTAAAAATAATTATGATTTAACCAATTAATGATTTTTAATAATCATTATTATAAAATGTTAAATATAGAAACCTTAACATAAAAAAATGCTTTTAAAATATTTGATAAATGCGTTATAAATATATTTTTGATTAATCATACAACAGAAACATAAATTTAAAATTATTAGTAACTTTTTAGTAAAATTAAATTTTTAAGATGCATAATCTTTTTTCTTCTTAAAAGATAATAAAAAAAGGGAAGAGCAAACACATTTTCAAACAATCTTTTATGACTTTTATTTTCTTTTATTAGAAATTTTTATTAGTAGGAGATCATGAATTTTAAATTTAAGAACATTTTGTTGTTCAAAATCTTCTGTTGTAATATTTTTAATATTAAAGTTGTCGCAGTCACAATTTAACAAAAAGAATATCTGATTCACATATAATGATTAAATGAAAGAAATTTTTTATTTGGACATTTGAGTTTTTAAAAATGACGAATCTTGACTCATTTCTAGAGCATTTGAATATTTTGTTGGAAGTTATGACACATATAAACGTGTCCTTATAACTTCGGAAGACAGATTATTTTTCACAGTTGATAGTTTTCAAGAGGCTAGTAGCTTATTATAAAGCTTCAAAAAAAATTTTTTTTCTGATATGCTAACTTCTTGTAAATTAAAACTTGGTACTGCTTTGAATGTACAGAGAAATAAAACGGAAGAATATGAAGATCAACATTCAACATTTAATGTTATAAGACGTGGTTGCAAAATAACTTTTTTTTTACAAAAAAATTTTCATGGTGATTTTGAAGTTGGCAGTTATCTTAATTTTAAATTAGGTAAATTAATTGTCGTTATTTTTTAAAATATATTGCAATCAATTTAGATGATTATTATGAAAAGATAGTTTATTTAGATAATAGCAATTTAAAAAATTCACCAGATTATTTTTATATTGAAGAAATTCAAAATATTTCATTTAATATAATTGAAATTACAATTGTCGTAGGACATGAAGAGCATATAGGAATGTGGGATATTTGTTTGATTGGAACATCAACTTTTAACAAACCAATCTTTTCAACTAATGTAAAAATATTTGTCATATTTAATCCATTTGATCCTTCTGACCCAACATTTTTAGATAATGAACAATTTTTATCCGCATACCTTTTAAGAGATATTGATTCTGTCTGTTATATTTCAAATGAGGATGATAAACAGATGATAAATTCAAAACCATGGAATCACTGCCAATTTACTGCTGCAGCAGTAGAGGTTACATCTATTCTACTTAAAAAATTAACAAAACATAATTTTTTGAATATTACAAAAAGAAATGACATCATAAATATAACAAGAAAATTAAGTTTTGCTATCAATGAATGGCTTTTACTAGGAAATTGGGATAGAAAAAGTTATCAACAAGATGCTAGAAAACCAGAAGAATGGGATAATAGTTTAGATATTTTTATGGTATTTTTAAGAAATCAAATTCCAGCTAGATGGGGGCAGTGTTTTACATTTGCACCTCTATTTACTTCAATTCTTCGATGTTTAGGAATTCCAACGAGAACAATAACATGTTCTGATGCTGGTCATGATATACAAGGTTCATTAGTATTAGAAAGAAGGATTATTAGAACTATTAAAAATGGATTCCAAACTGAATCTGAGGAAGGAATTTGGACATTTCATTGTTGGTGCGAGATATGGATTAAAAGATACGACTTACCTAGCGGAATTTATGATGGATGGCAAGTCGTAGATGCTACACCTCAAACAACATCAAATGGGTTAAGACAACGTGGCCCATATCCAGTAAAGGCATTATTTAATGGTGTTGTTAATTTAAAATATGATGGGCATTTAATGTTTTCTGAAATGAATGCTGATATAATTGATAGAGTTTTAGAATATGATCCAAAAATTAAAGGCTATCGAGATTTAGGTTATCAGTTTGATTTACAAGAAAACCCACAACAAAGAACAACAACTACGGGCGGTATATTGGTTTGTCCATCAGTGGTTAACCCTTTTTTAGTTGAAGATATTACAGAAAATTATAAACCAAAAGATGGCACATTAGAATGGACAAAACAATTTATTACAGCGTTAAAATCATGTAAATTCTACAATAATGAGCATCCAGTAATTGAATCTGAACAATTGAAGATACCTTCAGAGACTGGTCAATTAATTTTAATAAATACAAATTCAATGAAGATGAATGTCGGAGATACTTGGGTAATAACTGTTTCATTCAATAACTTTACAATTTATGATGAGGATATTTTTTATGATTTTATCATATCAGTTTGTGACAATGATAAAGATTTATTTGGTCACATATTTAAAAGTACTAGAAGATTGGTAATTCCATCAAAAACAAAGACTATACAAACATTTACTGTAAATCCCTCAATTTATCATATTGAAGATTTTAATACAAATATGATATACATTATCAAAGTTAAAGCAACAAATCATCTTTCAAGAAATGTATGTTATATAAATAAATTTATATTATATTTAAATATTTAGGTTATCTCCACGGCAATAGCTACAAGAATAGGTAAATTAGCAAAAGAAATAAACTTTCCGAAACGAAAATGGATTCCATCAAAATTATTTTAAATTTTTCATAAATATAATTAAAAATAAAAATAATAAATTTATTAGTTATTAATATATTCAAACGATATCATCAATTTGGACTACATTTGTCACTATAATGCTAAAAAAGATAAGCAAAGATCAATTCCCATTTTTTCCAAATGACTAATATTTATTTGTTTTCCTTTATAATCTTTTTTATCGAACCCACAATAAGTTGATTCCATAGTATAGGATCTCTCTATTCCAAATTGTCTCCATAGAGCAATACGAGCTGATGATTCTTTACTTTTGGCAATGGTAAAACGAGAATCACTTAAACTAAACGCAGAAGAAGTATTATCTAATATTTCGGGTAATTTCATAAATTGATCATTAATTTTTTCATTGTCATCATCTAGCCATGACTCTTCTGGATTATTACCAAATATGAATATATTCGATCTCCTAGAATGTCCATGTAAATCTAGAAAAACAAAAGGTTTCTTTTTAAGTATATCAACGGAATACTGAATGACAGCTTTTGAATGATATATCTCTGGATGGATATTTTTAATTGGATTATGCCATGTTCTGTTCAAATCATTACCACTTAAAGAACATCTATGACTACCATTAATAACACCATCAGGATTAAGCATAGGAAATATTTTAAATATGAACTTTTCTCGTAATAAATTGGCTTCCTCATTTTCATTATCAAAAAGGAATTTAAGTATTCCGTGCATAATCCAAGATGAATTTGTTTCACCGGGATGTACACGAGCAGAAATAACTATAATCTCTCTTTTATCATCAAATGGATTAGCTGTAATTGTTACTAATTTCATACTGTTTTTGTTTAAGGATTTTCCAATTTCATCAATACGATAATAAATTTTACTTTTTTTCACACTAATTATTCTTTCTAATGTTGCTTGAAGATAAGAAAATGTATAAGGATAATGATAAGCAATATAACAAATATCATTTTGATGCTTAAATGTAATAGAAAATCGTATAGTATAAAAATATCTAACTTTATCCGCTCCTTTATCGTCGTTTTCGCTAACTTCTCCATTTTTTGAATTTAAAGTATACAAATTTCTAAAATAACAAATATTGGTTCCAGTTCTATGCCAACCTTTTTTGGGATCATTAAGTGAATCGGTAACAGAAAACATTACAGGCTGCATTCCATGTGAAAACATTGACGTAGATTTTAAACAATTTACAATTTCAAAGACGTATTCACGATCACATTCTACATTTGAAACTTGAAAATAAAACCATTGATAATGATGTGACTTTTGATTAATGTCAGGAGATATAATCAATTGGTAGAAATTTGAATCAATTTGGTAAGCTCGTCTCAAATTTCCGCTTTCAAAACGACTTTCAAAAACCAAATGATCGTGTTCTTGAGATTTAATTCCAACATCTATCTTATCAGTATTGGACAATTTTCCAGTGTTACTTTCTTCCATAACAAGATCATCTAAATTGTAAACTAACCTTGGATAAACAGACTTTTGTGAACTTTTTATTTTGTTATCATTACAATTATGCCTTTGAAGATTATCTTTAATCATATTTTTCATTGCTTCATTGTTTGCTAATAACATTTCATCTAGTGAAGAGTGTGAATCCGGATTAACGTACTCGGGATAAGCTATTTTGACAAATTTTCCAACTGAACATGTTTCGTTGCATTTTAAAGTAATTGTTTGTGTGTAGTCAATATGCAAATTCTGTTTATTATCATTTATTTTACCTTTATAATATTCTTCAAAATACTTACAGTAGTTTTCTTTAATTTCATTTTTAGAAATGTTAGATTGATGAAATATTTCAACACTATTGGAAGGTTTTGGATTTTTGCCTTGATTTTTTTTACTTTTTTTTGGTGTAGAAAACTTTTTATTAAGTGGTCCGGAAACATTTTCAGATTGATCTTCATCATCAAAAGTTAATAATTCACTTTCATCTAAATCAATTGCTGAAGGACTAAATTCTGCACTGCATTGAGATGAAATTATTGCTTCATCCTCTTCATCAATATTATCGTCATCCGAATCACTAAGTAGCAGTGTATTATTGAAATTAAAAGAATCATTGCTTTCATCATTACAATCTCCTTCTAATATAGTTGATGACGATAACCTGAGTTCAATTGTCTCATTAAGCTGATTATCACTGATAATATTAAGCATAGAGTTGTGGTTGCTTGATGTGCATTTCTGTAAAAGTGCTGCAGTACAGGAAATATCTTCGGAATTTTTGTTGACAATGGAAAAACCTCTACTTTTAAATTCATTTCTACCACTTATATCTTCATCAGTTACTAAAAATTTTAATGGTGGAGATTCAGATGATGGAATAAAAAATTGCTTGTTTGGTAGGCACCTCATACATAAAGCACATAAAGAGTCCTAAAATTTTTATAAAACATAATTTTATTAGAAAAAATTACTTGTAATGATTGAAGGCGACGGACTACATTTTGATCATTAGCCATTGATAATTGAACATCAAGTTCAGATAAAAATTTCTCGCACATATTTAATATTTCTAATTCAACGAGTATTTGTTTACTTTTTTCTAGATGTTTTAGAAATTAAATTTTATTATAAAAAAAATTAAACATACTTGTCTTAGCAAATAAACGAATCGTAGCTATTAAAAACAGACAAATTTCTTGGTTAACCAATTGAATTGTTGAAGTATTATTTAGTTGTTGAAAAAAATATTTTTCAAATAAATCTTTCGTTACTTGAATACCACCACAATCAACAAATATACTTTTGTTCTTCCCTAATTATTAATAATTACAATATAATCAATTATGATAATAACAAAGTTGTTATTTTAACTTACGATTTTTTGATAAACAATAAATTATTTCTAAGAGACGCTCAACCTTAGTAATTTCAATTGAATCAGATATTGAATTAGATAAAATGATTGAAGGTGATTGTAAAATTGGGCTTAATGTGTTTATTATATTCGAACAAAAACCTTTTATTCGCCCAATGCTTTGAATATTTCTTGCTAAAATATGTAAAAACAATCAATTACTTTAATACTTACGTGATTTTAATATTCTTAAAATAAATAATGTGACATTCAAAGTGCAAGACATGCAATTTATGTTCACAATAACGTTAGCAAATATAGGTAATAATCCCATTAATCTAGTTTTAATGGATAATTTGTTATCTTTGGAACATAAATATAATGTTACCATAGCTAGTGCATCAACTGTGGCAATTTTCATCATCGTTGGATTTTCATAAGATGACATCTTATGCTTAAGACATGTTAATAAATAATTTGCTGCATCTATTTTGACAAATCTTTTTAAACGAGATTGACTAAGTTGTGGTTTACAATAAAATACATAACCATTCAGTAATTTACAAAACAAAATTATAGATAATTGACACTTTGCAAGTGTTATTGTTTTTAAAATATTTACCAATATTTCATCTTGGCTTATCCAATCATCTTTGGTTTTTGAATAATTCGTACCTTTCAATATATCATCATTTTTACTCGATTTTTGCTTTTTCGATTTATTGTCATTTTCTGGATTATTGCATTCACTACCACAAGACGACTTGGCACGAAATTTTTTGAGATTTTTTTTACGTATATCATCATTTGAATATGATTTATTTATAGGGGTTTTAACAAAATTTGATAAAGAAAATTTTTTTGCTGGACGTATATATTGATTGTATCTCTTTGAGGTGATAAAAAAATAAGACGATGGTTTTGATTGAATAGTTTTTGTAAAAGTTCCTTCAATAATTTTTGCTATCCTTTCTTCTTCTTCTTTGCTACAACTATTCAGAATATGATCTATAAGTAAAATAAACAAATTCGCTAGTTCATCTGGATCAACATTGCTATTCACTTCTTCGTTATTGCTATTCAATTCATAGTAGTCATAAAACAATATATTCATATTTCTCTTCTTGAAATTAAATATAATACTATTTTAAATTCAATGAAAAAAATAATCAATCGATTTTACGAATAAATTAAATGAAACGGAAAAATAGATAAATAAAACTTTTATTTATTCTACAAAATTAAAAATAACTTCTAATTATTGATGAATCTATATGAAGAACACTCTATAGTATTCCGCCATTCTGAAAAGTTACCATGGTTACTATAAAAACTATTTTAATGGAATCTTACATTAATTATATTACATTCATCTTCTGGGATTAAAGAACGACGATATCTAAAAGGTAATTCAGACTCATCGATTCCTGAACCTCTTGGAGTTTTTCCTACTTGCCCAAAATCATTTTTTGAATTAGAAGTAACAGTAGAAGAGACTAATGAAATTGGAAAATTTTCGGGGATAAATTTTAATACAGGTCCTTTTCTATTAAATTTTATCATCGGAGTTCTCTTAGAAGATAGTAGAAGAGCTGAACCTGATAATTTTGCAAGCTGTTGAATATTCATACTTTTTATTGGTTCGTTTGTCGTATCTTGTAATTCTACTCCTTTTATTTGCTGTTTTCTTTTAAGTATATTAGAAAACCACTTAGAAAATATGCTATAAAACAATTTACATTGATAAAATATTCATACTTTACAAAAATATTTTTATATTTAACAATTCAAAAACAAACACGATATTAGCCAAAAAAAAAACATGTTATGATAATAGAGAAAACACACAACACTACTGTCAAAAACAAAAGTTACCTATGCCAAGTGAATGAAAGTTTTAGATATCCCATAACAACAAATACCTTTTCAGTTTAATATTAGATGTTATAAAGTGTATAATTTTTCCAATTGTTATCCACTTTCATTGAAATGAAACATATTTCTTTTCAAAACTATTTTTGGTATAACGTCTTTAATTTTGTATTATTAAATTTTTAATAAATTCAAATATTTAAGATCTGTTAATTTTTTTCTAAATGTCTTCTACTATTAATTTTGCAATAAAACCAGTATATAAATCACAGAATCTTTTTACATCATGTAATTTACAATGGAATCACAATGGAACTCTTTTTTTTTCGGGATGTAATGATTGCATCAATGTTATAGACCCATCAAATTGGTCTATTAAGTAAGTTAAAATTATTTTTTGTTTATAATTAGTAATTAGATATAAAATTCGTGATCCTGCTGACAATGATGAAATTAATATAAGTGCTTATTTGATTGTAGAAAATTTGGCATATGTTTGTTATGTATCTGGACTATGTAAAATTTTTGTTCTTCCTCGTATGCCTCATGAAAAACCATATATAAAACATCAGTGGAAAGTTACTGATAATACTTGTTATGTTTCTATACTAGCACATAATAGCAAACGTCAACTGTTAGTTATGGGAATGACAAATAATACTACAGTAATATGGAATAGAAATGGAAATCGTGTTTATACAATAAAAGGGGCTATTAGAGTCACATCATTAAATTTTGAACTTGATAATATATTATACATTGGATATGAACGTGGAGAAGTTAATAGAGTTTTATTAAAAAAAGACTCTCATAATAGTAAACTTGAGACAGATCATCATAATATGAGAGTAACTTCATTTACCTTAAGTGCAGACAAAAGTAAAATTTTTTCAACTTCAACCGATGGGAAACTATCTCTTATAGACGTTAAAACAAATACACTAATAGATTCAGTTGATTTAAAAAGTCCTTTATACGATTCTGTAACACATCAGAACAAGGAAGATAACATTTATCTTGCAACAGATAATGGATTACTTTATCAGTTTGACGTAAAAGCAAAGAAACACGTTAAAACAATTAACTTTGGTCATCATGAACCGTTAATGGAAATATTATTTAATCCTGTAACTTTATCGTACCTTCTTTGTACAGGAAACAATGATATTCTTGTCATCGATGCAATTGGAGATAAACTTTCATCAAAAAGAGCGTATGTAGGTTATTTTGACCAAATTTATGGGGCAGAGTATATTTCTGAGGCAACAAATTGTATAGCTATTTGTAGTAATTCGAAACATATAAATATTTTTAATATTAACAATCATTCTTCAATTTTAACAGAAGCACACGAAGATATGGTTACAACTATTCATTCTCCTTCATGGAATGATTTTATTTTCGGGTCAGGATCAAAAGATAAAAATATAAAAATTTGGTATATGGTTTCGAGTGATAATGGAATTGGTTTTTCATTAAAATGTTTAGCTTTTGGAAGTGGTCATACTGATCAAATTAGTTGTCTAAAATTCTGTAACTCTAAATCATCTTCTCAGTTTGTTGTTACCGTATCTGCAGATAATACATTAAAGTTGTGGGATATTTCTGATGCAATTAGAAATGAAGCATGTGATAAAATGGTTGATATCACAGCATCTTCCACTTTATTAGCTCATTCAAACGAAATTATGTGTTTAGACATAAGCAGTAACGATACGCTTTGTGTTACTGGTTCAAAAGACAAATCTGCCAAATTATGGCATATAAAAAGAAGTAATATGAAACTTGGAATAGTTGGCACTTTGAAAGGACACACAAAGCCTGTATGGTGTGTAAAGTTCTGTGAAACGACTTCTTATGTTTGTACTGGATGTGGTGATCATAAAATAAGGATGTTCAACATTAGTGATTTAGATTGTATTCAGACATTTGATGAACATGAATTTGGTATAACACAAATTAATTTTGTACCTAATCGTAAAGCTATGATTTCTTGTGACACAAATGGAATAATAAAAACATGGAATTTAAATAAAAAAACTTGTGAAAAAACGTATGATAATGAACATGATGGTTTTATTTGGACAACTTGTGTTGTACCTAGAAAAAATAAACCAACTATCGTAATAACAGGTGGAAATGATGGTAAATTTATTATTTGGCAGGATTGCACTGAGGAAGAACAACAAGTTTTTAACGTTCAGATTGCCGAACATGAAGCTAAAGTACAATCTGTTAAAAATTTAATTGAACAAAAAAAGTATAAGGAAGGTTTTTTGTTCGCAATTGAATTAGAGCAACCGTTTATGTGTTTAAAAATAATAAAATTTATAATCGAGGAAGAAAACAATGCTTTAGAGGAAATTGTAAGTGCATTGGACAAAACTCAGTTAGCACGTTTATTAGATTATTTAAGTCAGTGGATAACAACAAAAAAATATTTCATTGAAGCAAGTTTTACATTAAATATACTGTTACGTGAATTGGAACCTATGGATGTTATAAATAATATTAACTCCAATATTATTTTCGCGAATCTTTCATATGGAATGAGACATCGTGATAGGTTAATAAATCTTCATGATAATTTTATGCTTATATCTAAAACATACAGAGATGGACATTTAGATTAAACACAGTTCTGCATTGTCAATATTTAACATTGTTTTCAATTTTTTTAGTTTTTGTTATCTTTGTTAATTGTTATGTTTTATTTCTATTTTTTTGTAGTTAATGTTTTTAAACCACATAAATTTGTTTTGTTATTTTTCAATTTAATATATTTATTGTTATTTTAAATAAAATTTCTAAATGTTTTTATTTAAAAGAATTAGTAAAAGTAAATATTATTATAATATAGTCACAGGAAGTATTTATCAAATATTGAGGTTAACAATTTTTTAAATTGTGATATAATAAAATTATATTAGATTTTTTAGTGACATTTCCATGCCTATATGTCGTAACGATATAGAAATAAAAATTTGTTTAATTCATTAATAATTAATAGTTAATTTTTTAATCTAAGTTTAACGAGGCTATTAGTGTCTGAAATTTATAACCTCAAATATACGTATTATGTTAGTTAGAGTGTTATATACTCTAAAATTTATATTGATGTCTCTGTTATTTATTTTAAAATAAATTTTTAATTTTGTAAAATGTACTTTTTTATAGTTATAAATTTAATATATTAAATTATTTTTGTCGTATTATGGAGAATAACTATTGTTGTGAACGTAAATCACCTTCAAATTATATCATCATGTTTAATTTATTTTTTTATAGCAAAATAATGTAATTTGAGGTAACTTATATGATAAGATCTTCTGGATCATTAAAAATAAAAAATTGGCCTTGAAGTTTATTTTTTGTCAAAATTTTAATCTATCTTTTAGAACTTTTTGTATTGTTTATTTGTTGCTAGCATATACTATATATATATCTGTAGTATATTTTCAATAATATTTAAAATACATTTAAAATTTTTTACTATAAACATACGGAAATAGAAATGTTTTTATAAGTTTAGGTTTGTCAATAATTATACAATTGAGGTTTACTCATAAAATATAACATTGAAATTAATGTTATTAAATTAAAAATTTATATCTTGTAGTAAAAACAGTTGTAAATATATAGTCAATATATCATATTGTCATTTTCTAGTGATAAATTTTAAGATTAATTATATTTATAATTATTAATTTGCAAAGAAGGCTTATTTTTATTCGTTTATATTATAATTAAGCAATTAATAGAATAACGGTTCTCGAAAAATATCAATCATAATTGATGATTTCTTTACATAATCTAATTTATAATTTAATTGATATCAAGCATAGTTTTTTTCTGTATGTTATAACTTTAACAATTTGTAAAATTTAGTTTTAACAACTTTAAGTACTTATGTGATATGCAAATTCAAAATAAAGTTATTTCATCTCGGTTATTATAAAATAATAATTATATTTTAAAAATTGTTTTCAAAATATAATACTATTTTGTTGTAAAAACATGATTATATTTATCAAAAAATACTTTAATTTCATCACAACATGTTCTTTTGATTAAAACTGATGTTTATAAAAAAGATTCTGGCATAGAGAAAATATTAAATGAAACATTTGTAAAAAGAATGACAGGAAATATTTAGAAAATTTTATTTTTATCCGATGACTTGAAAAGAAGTGTAACCATTTTAGTGGATTCAAAATAATGTGGATATATAAAAGAAGCTTAGACAAAGTAAGATAAATTTTTGTTGATAGATAAAACTAAATTTAATTTTCGTGATTACCATTAATTTTATTATAAATGTTTTGTATCTTCTATATGCACTTTTTCTTTATATTTTAATGTTTATATTATTTACCCTTATGTTAATCTATTAAGTAAAAAAAAATCCAGGAAATCCTACAACTATAGATAGTTTAACATTAATGAGCATATTCCTATAAATTTTTTAAATTGCTTGCTTATTTAATATTATAGATTTTGTATTTATATTATATTACATAAATAGTCTAGCACCATATTAAATGAAACATATTTACAGTTGTCTTTTAATTAAATACCAAGATGTAGTAATATATCATTTAGGATATCCAAGAATTTTAATGATAACATTATAAAAAAATTAACATTTTTATTTTATAATATTTCAAATTTGCCATCAATTCAATATCAATAACTCAATTTATTATATTAAATTTTTCTATATATATAAGAATGTTATTTAGGAAATTTTATAGCTATCATTGATAATGAAATTTATAAAGTTTTATTGAAAATACAACTTCTAACATTTTTTAGTTGCTTCCAAAATGCTTTTTTAAAATTAAACATAATTTTTTTATTTTTATAAACATGGTGTGAAAATATCTTCTATTGTCTATAACATTTTTTCAAATATCAAATATAAATGGAAATTATTTTTGCGTAACATTGTTTCATCGAAGTGAAACTTTTGGAAATTATTTTGAAATTACAGGGTTTTTTTTGTAATAGAATGAAAAATTATTTTTAATTAATACCTTGCAGAGACTGATGGAAGAAACATTTTATTAAAATGTCTCTTTATTCTATTCGATCTTCCAGAACTCCTAGGCGTGTAAGTGCATATAATATAATGTATAGTTACATATTGTTTAGTTTTTGTGTGTTTAGTAAGTTGTGAAATTGTGTATATACAAAAACTCAATATAGAATTTTTTTTTAATTTGTAAATGAAAAAAAAGTTTTTTATCAATACATATTGAATAAATTTATAATTTTTTTATAAACTTTCTTAATTATAAACAATGATTTAAAAATTTAGTTAAGGGCAGCTTTACTAGTTTTGATTATTTTCATTTAGAAACTTTTATCTTCACTATTACTAATACCTTATAATTACATTCATAACATGATTTTTAGCATTAAAATTTGTTTCATAAATTTACTCTGTAAATGTAGATTTTATACAATGATAACCTCACTATTATATTACTATGATTCTTAAAAAGTATAACGTCACATATAAAATACATATTACTTCCTACCATTAACTATTTAACTATCAAAAAGATGGTTAAAAGAGAATAATCAACAAAATATAAAAGAAAATACCATTTATGCATTATCATACTACACTATCTTATATTTTTGTGATTATAAAACACTATGTAAAAATTGAGCTTAAATTTTTCAATATATGATAACGTTAGAAATTTTCATGTGTCAATAATAAATTTTATAGGCATTAAAAATGAGTTATATTTTTTTTGAGATACTTTGTTTTTATTTTATTTCACATTTATTTAATCTTTTCTATAAGGCATAAAATAAACTTCTACATAGTATTAATATATAAAGTAAATACTATTAATTTTACTTAAAATTATATCCATAGCTTCTACCAATATCATTATTTTAGTGGCACTCCATATATATGCATATGTTAATCAAAATTTTACAGACAATAATCGTATATAAAAAGAATTACAAGTCTTACTTATGTATAGACACATATTACTAAAAATCTTTTTTTTTAACTTTTTAAGCTGACAATGTTATGAGAAAATATATTAAAATTTCTCCATATATTTAACTATTAGTATTTTATCAAACTTTTATTCTACAAAAAAGTTGATTGCATTTAATGGTATAATTTTAATACCTCTTTTTGAAATATACAAACAAATGCACTCACTTGTTGTTTAATTTATTTTAAAAACGTTATCAATAAAAATTAATTTATGACTCTAAAAAATATATTGTTCCCTTCATAATATATATTATTTCCCAGGAATATTCAATTATATTATATTAAGATAGGTCTTATTCATGGTAAGCGGAAGTTTAGTTTCTATGTGTAATAAAATATTATTTAACAAACTGCCACATCGTTAAAATATATTCTAAAAAATCATATATCTCTATTATTTTACATTTTAATATTGAAAATGATTTTTTTATTTGAAAAAAAAGATTTGTTATTTTTGACATAATATTAATATAAAAGAAGTTAAAATTAAGAGTTAGATATATGCAAAAATTTGTATACAAAATAGTCAGGTAAATTTTAAAACAAAAAAAATTAAAAATATTTATTATTATTATAAAATCCACTGAATTATACAATGCATGATATAACATTAAGCCGTTGCTTAAATATTAAGCAACAATCATAGAAAGTTGTATAAATTTCTATCCATTTTCCAATAATAAGAAATAAAAATTAAAAAATAAGTCGAATGGAGTTTTAAAATAATATCTCTGAAATTCATTGAAATCTAAGCCATAATATTTTATATAACTACACAAAATGTAAATTAAGCATATATATTTTTTATATAATTTATTCAATTTATTTTATCCTCATCTTCTCATGACAATTCTAACTTTAATTACTTCAACATTCTATTCTAGCACCATTATTGTCTTGGTGTTGAATGTGATATATAACTTTTACGCTCAAAAAGCTACTAATATAAACTTTGACAACATTTTTACATCATTCATAGGCATTTGTTTTGTCAAGATTTTTATATACTTTTAACTTTTGTTGATATTAACGATACGAAGAGATTTTTTTAAATATTTTATGCTGCCATTGTGATTTTCAATTTTATTCAATGCTATTTTATATATATATATATTTGTATGTATATATACATATTTTATTATTACGCCTATTCTTCAATATTTTTTTCTTCTTCTATTCATTTTTGTATCTTTGGGGTATAAGTATTATTTTAATATATTAATAACAATTATTTATATATTTTTTTAAAATTTTTTCTCTATATTATAGAGCGCCGACATGGGATTTCCCAAAGACAGTTCGGTCCTTGAACCTTTACAAAATAATTGGAATCGTAGTGGTATAGCAGATTCTCAAATTCTCGATAATATAGATGAAGATATTGAATCAGAGTCCTTGGCTTTTCAATTATGTCACCATGATAATTTATATCCTGAATATTTTAAACACATGAATGCTGGTAGAATGAAGGTATGTTCTCTCTAGCAATATAGAATGATCAAACATTTTATATTTATTTTAATGTTAAAATAACAAAAAATGTTATATAAATTAATCATTTATTTTTATATATACTATATATATATATATATTTATTTTCCTCAATACTAAAAATTTCAGCCAGCCTTAACATGTGTTCTAATATTATGTATTTTTGGTATTATTCTTCATTCAATAAATGAAGATTGGATAAAATTAGCAATTTTATCTTCTATTACAGTTGTTTTATTTATCTCATGCTGTCTGACAAAATCTAATGCTTATGTGATCTCAATTTTAATAGTTATTACTAGTGGAATACTGTTGGGAACAATACCAATATTGCTTCATTCTTGTATGGCATTACTTCTCCTATTTATTTGTTATACTTTGCTGCCACTACAATTACGACCATCTATTCTTGCAGCTTCTGTTTTAACTATAATTACTGTAGCAACACATTGTGTTCATTTTTCAGATTGGCGTAGTTTAATTGCAGAATTTATTCTATTATTAGGAATGAATATAATAGGGATTTTTGTTTATTATCCTATAGAATTAGTACAAAGAAAAACTTTTCGTGAAACGAGAAGATGTGTTGAAACAAGAATGGCATTAGTTAAAGAAAACGAAAAACAAGAAAATATATTACTTTCAGTCATACCAAAACATATTGCCTGGGAAATGAAAAGAGATTTTGACGTTAACGATGATACAAGATTATTTCATAAAATTTATATAAGAAAACATGAAAATGTTTCAATATTATTTGCTGATATTTGTGGCTTTACAAATTTAGCATCTGAATGTTCTGCACAAGATTTGGTTAGAACATTAAATGAATTATTTGCTAGATTCGATGAAATAGCTCATCAAAATCATTGTATGAGAATAAAAATTTTAGGAGATTGTTATTATTGTGTCTCAGGTCTTCCAGATGGTCGACCTGATCATGCAATATGTGCTGTACAAATGGGTCTTGAAATGATTGAAGCAATAAAATTAGTTAGAGAATTATCTGGAGTAAATGTTAATATGCGTGTAGGTATTCATACTGGAAAGATACATTGTGGAATATTAGGTTTAAAAAAATGGATGTTTGATGTATGGAGTGATGATGTTACATTAGCCAATCATATGGAAAGTGGTGGATTGCCAGGTAGAATCCATATTACAGAAGCAACATTAAATGCTTTAAATGGTACATTTAATGTTGAACCTGGAAATGGTGATACAAGATCAACTTATTTATCAGATCATAAAGTAAAAACATATTTTGTTGTGGCTGATGAAAATAAGGTTGTTATACCACACCAACAAACAGTTACAAAAACTTCGAAAAAATGTTTTGAATTAACAGGATTAGATAAACCAGGAAATCAAAAAAGAGATATATCAAAAGGTATTGATGAAGAAGTTGAAAATTATTTGATGCAAGGCATTAAAGCAATAAATAAAGAATCATGGAAATCTCAATATTGTAAACCCGGGAGTTTAATATTTAAAAAAGCAAAAATGGAAGAGAAATTTTTAAGATATAAAGAAAATTCAGTATTAGGCCAAATATCATGTGCACTGACAATATTTGCCTTAGCATCGGGAGTTTTATGTACTGGAGGTTTATTTAATGAAAAAGTAGCTACTGCTGGAGCAACATCTGTTGTTATTATTATTACAATAATTGGATACATTATTCTTCGAAATATTTTAGTAAGTATAGTAAATTACTAATTTATATACAATATTATTTTTATTATAGAGTCATCAACCTAAACAATATCATTTAAGTCGTTTTTATAAATTTATATTTATTTTGGGAATGTTTTTTCTATCAACATATTTTATATTTCTACAATTTTTTATCGATCCAGTTTCAAATTGTCATTTTAAATGTTTAGAAAAAAATGATAATAATAATAATACAGCAATTATTTATGGTGATGGAAGATGTACGTCAAATGAAAGCTTTGACCATCTTCCAATAGAAATTATTTTAGATTGCACATTACTTATTATGCTATCAGTTTGTGTTTTTATGTCATTACTTGCATTGGAAAAAATGTTAATTACTATATTTTTATGTGCATGCTGTTTAATTGCTATTTGGTTTGTACCATTTCCCGATTTAATGAACTCTCAATTTTTTTTATGGGCAAAAGTTAATACAGAATTGGATAAAATTACTTTGTTAGAAAAAATGAGTCAATATTGCATCGATGGCAATAATACTGATAATTTTTTAAAGTATTCTTTTACTTTTCTTGTATTTTTTGCTTTTGTTTTGATATCTCTTCAAAGTCGACGTTCGGAACTCATTGCAAGATATGACTTCATATGGAAACTCCAAGCTATTGATGAGAAAGTTGAAATGGAAAAAAAACATCAACAAAATAGAAAAGTGCTAGAAAATATACTTCCCGCACATGTAGCAAATCATTTTTTAACAACACTTCCAACAAATCGTTCTGAATTATATAGCGAAGCAAGAGATAATGCATGTATTATTTTTGCTACGTTAACAGAATTTAATAAATTTTACGTGGAATTAGATGGAAATAATGAGGGTGTAGAATGTCTTAGATTACTGAATGAAATAATAGCAGATTTTGATGAAATATTAAATCGTGAAGAATTTAGTTGTATAGAAAAAATTAAGACAATTTCCACAACTTATATGGCTGCTAGTGGGTTGTCTGGTAATCTAAAAGGCAATCGCCATGTTGTGGCAGTTATTAAGTATGCTATTGAATTATTAAAAAGAATAAAATATATAAACCACCATTCATTTAATAATTTTAATTTGAGAATTGGCATAAATGTTGGACCAGTCGTTGCGGGTGTAATTGGTAAGATCTTTATAAATTTTTCTAATACTTTTTACTATTATCAGGTATGGACAAACCACATTATGATATTTGGGGAAATTCTGTTAATGTAGCTAGTAGAATGGACAGCAGTGGAATACCTGGAAAAATACAAGTTACTGAAGAGGTAAAACTATTATTAGAGAAGGAAAATTTTGAATTTGAATGTCGCGGTGAAATAAATGTCAAAGGAAAGGGTATCATGACAACGTACTTTTTAAAACTGTCTCCAGAACAACAATAAAATTTATTGTACATTTAAACTCTTTAATTTATTTGTAAATATTTTTTTCAATAAAAATCAGTATTAAAAATCTTGTGAAACAAATTATATTCCTTATTTTTTTATAAATTAGCATTTAAACATTTTATATTAATCTACATACGTATTCAGTTTTAAAGCAAATTTATTGAAAAATAAATATAATAACAGTTATTATTTTTAGTATTATTATAATTATCATAGATAATAGTAATTAAAAACTAATTATATTTTTTTATATTTTCTTACAGTATGTCTTCTACAAGTAAACCAATTGAAAAAAGTGATAGCAAAAAAAATAAAACTACAGGCTTTTTTGTAACTGAAAATGACTTAATCGCACAACAAAATTCAAAGCAAATTGATAAACATCAAAATATGGGATATAATAAAAATATAGAAACTGGAAATGAAAAATTTAGAAAGGAACAAAGTAAAGTGGCAAAAGAATATAAAAAAGGTATATTAATATATATATATTTCAGTAATAACCTCTTAATTAAAAAAACATATATTTTTGTAGGTAAAATAAAAGAGTTGAAAAGAGAAGAAAAAAAATATAAACAAAAAACTTATGAAATAAGCAATGATTTGATAACTCAACTAAAAAGAAGAATGGAAATGAAGAAAGTATCAAAAATAAGTGCGAAAGAACATGGAAATATATTCCAGACAAATTTCCCCGGAAATGAAAATGACTGTAAAAATGAATCTATAACAAGGGAACTCACTTCACATGATAAAAATAAATTAAATAACAAAAATTTAGAAAGTAAGAAATATAATCTATTTAATATATCTATCATTATATATTTTAGAAAGAAAAAGTGTCAATGTTGAAACTTGTATTGAAATTGATTTTTTAACAATACCATCATTGCAGAAAAATAAAAGCTTTATTAACCAAACATTTAACGAAAAAAAAACTCTTTTAAAAGTGGAAATGAAAAAATCCACCGATATGCTTTGTATGACTGTAAAGAAGAATATGAAAAGCATAAAAAATCTTACATGTCTCCAAATAATAAAAATAACAATTGGCAAATTTATGACGACTATGGAAATCCATGGTGGGCAAAATTTAAGGTCGGACCAATATCAAAATTTTTGGTTCCACAAAAAAATGATGAAGATACAACGGACGACAAATTATGTATAAATACGCAAGCAATACTTCAAGTAAAAGAAAAACGTTTAATATATTCTGAACCACAAGAAGAAGATGGTTTTAACGACGTGTATGGACCAATAAGGGATTTAGCATTATTTAACGATACTCAATATGGAAAAACTAAAATATGGTGGATTTCATTAAGAAATGTCATTCATATGAATTTACTAGTATCAAAAAGAAAGAAAGTTCAAACGAAAGAAAGCTCTTCAAAGGTTAAAAAATTGGAAACATTTAATGAAAAAGATCCAATAACAATTGTAAAATATATAAAAGGACTACCAAAAAAACAACAAATAACTCAACAAATATTTCAACAAATTCCTGTACGCATTTAACTTAATAAAAGATAACTTTAAAAATTTGATACGCACTTGATTTTATTTAAATTTTAAATTTCAAAAAAATATATTTTAAGAAATATTATTACAAACCATTGCTTAATATTTTAAACAATTTCCCTTATGAATATTACAAAATGATAAAGTAAATTCTTAACTATTACTCACTAATCTTGATTACTCTAAAATTCCAAAAGAAATATAGTATTAGAAATTATACATGTCAGTTAATCTACACACAATTGGAGAAATGTTCCTTGTCTTTGCATTTTAAAAATCACAATTTTTATTCTACAAATTGATGTTGTCTCATCCTTTGTCTATGGGAGAATTGGTTTATTAAACAGTAATATATTATAATTGTAGATACAAACTATTCGAAATATATAATTGAAAAGTATTCTTTATAATGGATTTTAAATATGAACCAACGTCATTAAATACCAACTACCAAAACTACCATTCTGAAATTCTTAGAATTGTTGAAGATAATAAAGATGTAAAATCGGCAATTGTTAAGTGGTTTACAGATAACAAAATTAATACAAAATGTCCCATTGTAACTACAATTATTGTTACTTTAAAGCAACAATATGATATGATGCTTCAAGTTGTTCCTGACGATATTGAAATTAAAAGACGTCATGAAAGGATATTAGAAATTAAAGAACAAGCTATTAACTTTCTAGTATGTTTTCTTTATTATTTAATAGTAATTTTATATTTTTAGGATGTTAAAAAAGAAAGCTTTTTAATTTTTGAAAAACAACAAGATATTACAAATGATGAAGAAAAAAATTGTTTTATAACGGCACAAAAATTGTGTGTCAAACAAAAAACTCAGTTATTTTATAAAATTTCTAAAAGTAATGTTGCAATTGAGGATACAGGATTAGCATCTATTCTTTTTTTTAACGATACAAATATATCACTGGAAAAACAATTACTTTCGGATAAAGATCAGGATGAATTGGCAAACAAGAATTACAGTGATTTCCTCGAATTTTCCTTTAATCATAACATGGATCAATCAAAAATTTTTACTATAATTCTTCAAAAGTTGAATGACACTCCATCAATGAGTTTTTATTATATAACGTTATTAAAAAATATGAAGTTTTCAAAAATAACACTAAAAACAATACTAAATGAAGTGGATAGAAACATTAATATTTCTAAGGATATTTCTTTTCTAAGCAGCGGCGCTGCATTTGCTTTTATCGCTCACCACAATCTCATTGACTCTAAAGAACTTTATTATATGGTAAGTTATTAAATCTCTTATCTGTGACTTGTATTTATGTTTAGTTATCTCCAAATAAATATTCAGATATAATTTTACTAAACAAAAAAATTGAGGAAAATTATGATAAACGCATTAAAGTTGCTTCAAAAGTTAAAGTAGATTATTCAAAGTTAAATTATAATATGGATATGATTGATGAAAATACTCCTGCTCCAAAGATTGTGTCTGCACCAACATTTGTTACTGCTTCAGAAGTTATTGAGTTTCAAAATAAAGCTGACAAAAAAGTTGCAAGTGAAATTGATGGATGGGAGAAAATTTGTGTAACTCATCGAAAATTAGGATACGTTTGGTCTTTATTCCGAATTCATAGACATGATCTTGCTTTACCCCTACTGGAAACTTTACCAAGTCAGCTTGTTATAAATATGATGCCTAATATTGGAATAATAATTGGTGATATAATAATGGAGAAATTAGCAGAAACATTTCCAAATGATTCTAAATATAGAACAATATTAAATGAAATCATCAATTCACCAAAGGGTTGGGAGAAGCTAATTGAAATTGTTGATAGTTTACAATCACTTATATTTCTCTCAGGACCTTATCTTGGGAAACATTTCTTTGTTTGCAAAAGGCTTATTGATATTTTAACGGCGTATCTACAGTGTAATGAAGATATTTCATTAATTTCACCACAACATTTTAACTTAATTGAAACACTTGTAACAAGAATTTTAATACCAGGGATTGCTTTTACTTCATCAGCTGAGGAATATAGTTGCAAGTTAAACAAACTACTAAAACTTTTTCCCATAGAAAAACGTTATAAAATGTATGAATCTTGGATTAAAGATGTTGGTATTGAATATAGAAGTATAGGCCTGGCTCAGAAAAAAGTATATGCATTAATGAAATTTTATAGCAATAGAATTTCAAAAGACAATGCTAGAGAATGTTTTAAAGAATTATCACCATTTATTGAAGATCATCCTTATGAAGCTTTAAAATGTATGATTGGAATGATTCAAACGAATGATATTATGATCCCTATACTTGTTGATACACTTAAAGTTATGACTGATCTGAGTTTAGATGTTCTTGGATTTACAATATACAAATATTTAAATGAAAATTTTAAGAAGTGGGTTGACAATGATGATCTTTTGTCAATAAAAAATATATCTAAATTTGTTGGTAGAATCGTTGCGGAACATGGAATTGATGTCACTTGTATTTTACAATTTATTGATGATAAACTGGGAGAGTCAAATGCTTATATTCTTTATTTACTTGGCGAAATTTTCTACTCATTTAATTATAAAATTTCACAATCAAGTTTGACGAATGAACAAGTTGTTGCTATGGCTGGAGGTGAATTTTTGCAAAAAGCTTATGAAATAAGTGATATAACCAAAGCGAAAGTTGATTGGAATGAATTATGTATGGCTTTAAAAAATAATGGTACATTTTATTCAATTTACAAACATTTGTCCAGTACTAAGTTAAGTCTTAAAGAGTTGTCCTTAGAAACTGCTGATCTAGAAGGCCAACAAAACTATTTGGCTTTGAAAGATATGTGTCAAGATGTTTTGAACCAATTTATACACATTATTAATGATGAATTGATTCCTAATTCATCTAGCATTGATAAAATTCCATCAATGACACAGTTGTTGCAGGATAACGAAGTTAAAAATATTGAATTATCCTGGTCTATTAAACGTTTGGCTTTTTGGGAGTCTGTTAAAAGGATTTTTGAAAAGAAATGTAAAAATCATGTGTTTACTTCAACTGAAAATGTTGATAATAAAAAACATAAATTCTGTAAGGACGCTATTATAAAAGAGTTGGAAAAAGTTGAGAAAGATATAAATGAATCGAATTCTTATCAACACAAACATATGCCGCTGCGTTTTTATTGTCTTTTTTGGTTATGTAGTGTGGATACATTAATATTCCCATCAAGTAAATACAAAGAGAAAATTAATGAAATACAAAATGTACGAATCTATGAAGATCGTTTTGACGATGATTATGATCGTAAAAAGAGGAAGGAGGATGACTCAAAAAGAAAAAATTTAATTTCTGATTTAGAAAAAGAACAAAAAGATCTCAAACCTAAACGTCGAAGAGTTAGAAAAATTATCGCTTCTTTACTTTCTGATGTAATTAATGGAACTGATGGTAGCCGTAATGACAATGGATTCTTTACTTCTGATTTTTGTAAAGAGTTTGTTAGCTGTTGTATCATGCCAAGATACCAATTATCTAGATATGAATCATTTTATTGCTCTATATTCGTTAGAACAATTCATGATCTGTCCTCTACAAAAATATCAACCAAAGAAATTCTTCATGAAATATTCCATGAAATTCCAATAGGTATATCACAATATTCAAACGATGAATGTGCAAACTGTGGATTATTACTTCTTAAATCTTTTGAAATTTCTGATGATGTTTTTAGTGAAATTAAGAAAAGTGAACATGACAGCAAAAAGCAGTCTGAGAGTATAGAGACAACTACATCAAATGAGAATAATACTGACAAAGATAAAAAATCAAGTGTAAAAAATAACCTTACATTCGATTTCAGTAACCAAGTAGTTAGTGAAGAAGTCTTTACTTTTATATATAATGAACAAGATATTTTATGTGACCATATTTTAAAGTTGTTAAATAGGGATGAAATGCAAACTCATGTCAACGTGTTAACTGTTATATCTGAAATGATTGATACATTCCCAAAATTTAAAGATCATTGTAAAAAAATTCTAGATATTGTTGAAACAAGATCTCAAGATCCTGAATTAAAAAAAACTAAAGTCTTACCTTTATGGTTAACTATACAAAGGAAACTGAAGGATAAAAAAAGTTTATTGGATGGTCCTAAAAAAATCAAAACAGATAAAAAGGAAAAGAGATTAAGTAAAAGTAAAGAAGATAAAGCCAGTAAAAAGTCTGATAAAGAAAATGAAGTAAAAGAAAAAACTAATAAAGCTTCCGAAGGGAGTCTTTCAGCAAAGGTGTCTTCAGTGGAAATTTTAGGGAAACATTCAAAGAAAGATTCAAATAATTCACATGATCATTCCAGAGAAAATGTTGATATCAAAGATCATACATATGAAAATATCCAAGAAAGTGATACATTGGTTCATTCCAGTCGAGCATTGTCAAAAGATTCAAACAAAGGAAAATCAGAATCTCATAGTTCACCTGTAAAGTCTCAAGTGTCAATAAATGATAAAGAAAATGGTGAGACTGATACAAAAAATGAAAATTCAAGTACTCCTAAATCTTCTGATAGTTTTAATAAAAGAGGAAGAAGTTTAGAACGAAATAAAACTGTCGAACAAACTGATTTTCGTTCAAAATCATCAGACAAAAATTATATTTCTAACGGTGACGTTAAAGCACCAGACGCATTTCAAGATGATCAAAAACAAGTAAAGCAAAATGACGATTTAAAAGAATCTTCAAACGAAAGTAATAGTAAATATAAATATAACAAATCGTCTAAAGAAAATGATAAGAAAGAATCATCACAGTCATCGGATAAATCGAGTTTAAAGCGTCAAAGGAAAAATCACGATACACCATCTGATAGAGAAAGATCCTCTAAGATTAAAAAAACTAAAGACTCTTTTGAAAAAAGAAGAAAGTTAGATAAAGTGTCTGATAAAAAAAGTAAAAGGAAAAATGAGTCATCACAAATGCTTGTAGCAAATGGTGCAGAAGCAATAACACCAGATTCTCCAGAAAAGGAAAGTTTCGGTTTCACAGAAAATTCAACAAAATACAGGGGTTATAATAATCGAAAATACTCAACAAAACGTGTATCTTCGCCCGATCTTAGAGGACAAAATGACACAAGTGCAGATGAACTTAGTAAGATTTCTGATGATAAGACAATTGATGACAAAGATAAAGTACCTGAGGAAAAGAAAAAGGTCGATGATAAAAAATATATGGAAGAAAATAGGAAGAAATTTTCAGATGAAAAAAGGTTTTCACCTTATAAAAATGAAGTTAATGATGAGAAAAAAAAAGATAAATCATTTCAAGGTAATTCTTCTGAGGATCTTAGACCAGTCAGTATTAGTCCTGATAATATTGATGATAGTGAAAAAAATAAATCATTAACAAGTAAGGAGGAAGAAAAGATGAGAGAATTTAGTTCATCATTTAAGTATTATGATAAAGAACACGATAGGAAATTTAACATGAACAGAACAAAAATTACGGGACCAAATAGTGAAATTGATAGGAACAATTATGATTCATCGCATAAACGACGGATTTCTTCGTATCGCCAATCTGATGACTATCCTTCAATGTCTAAAAAACCAAGACGTGATCGTGATCATTCCTCATCTTCAAGGCGGTATACTGACAATAAATATCGTAGTGATAATAGAAGACATCATGGTAGTAGTTACCATTAAACATATGCATTTGTTAAAATTATTTTTATGGTTTTTGTTTGTATTTACTTGTAACTTAATTGAATGTTATTTCTTACTCTTTTAAAAATTTTTCAATAAAGTTTCTTTTTTTAATTTTTCTATAAAAGTTAAAAAAAAAACTTATCATTATATTATATAAGAAAGTTTAATCAGAATAAATTTTAAGAATATGGTTCAAATTGACGAAATTTCTTCGTATAAACTACAACAGCGTCCAGCATACTGCAAATACATTGATAATTTTAATTCCATTCTTGTTTCAACATATCAATTAGAAAATTCTCAAGACCGTAGTGGATCATTTGTATTTTTTAATAATCAACTTGAAAAAATAAGTGAAATTAAACTAGAAGCAGGAGTTTTTAGATTTGATGTTGATAATTTTAAAAATAATCAAATTTTAGCATCTTTGACAAATGGAAAATTAGGGTTCATTAATTTGGAAAATAGTGAAATTAAGTACAGTAAGAATTTAAGTGATGGGATGTTACTTAATCAATGTCAAAGTTATAAATGTAACAACAATACAATTATAACAACAGATAATTTAGGTGGAGTATTTATTATAGATAGTGATAAAGAATATGAAATTGTTGAAAGTAAAGTTGTACATTTGCTACCATATGTTAAAACACCATGTGAAGTTTGGTCTTGTGGATTTTTAAAAATTAGTGATGAAAATATTTTTGGTACTGGGGGTGACGATGGAATATTAAAAATCTGGGATAAAAGACAAGGTTTAAATATACTTATTGATACCTTTGAAACAATTGATAACAGTGGTGTAACTTTTATATCTAATTCTTTGTATAATGAAAACGAATATATTGTTGGTAGTTATGATGAATTTTTTAGAATTTTTGACATACGAAATATGAAAGAATCAAAAGATTCATTAAAACTTAATGGAGGAATTTGGTATATTGAAGAACATTTTATCAATAGTATACAAAAATTTTATTGCTCTTGTATGTATGGTGGATGGAATCTAGTTGAAAATAATGATAATAGTTTGTTAGTAAAGATTAACAACAACAACCATGGTAAAGATTTACTATATGGTGTATCAAGAGTAAATGATTACAATATTGTTAGCACTACCTTTAATGATTTTACCATTCGATTGGAAAATATTAAATAATTTATATATATTTTATATTATTTCATTGTATTGTGATTTTAGAAGAAATAAGTTACTTTTTTCGGCTCTTCTTCAATAGCTATTGTATCTGTCAGTTGTGTTGAATATTTTATTGGATACGAATTATTGTTATTTATCAATTTCTCATTTTTCATATGAGTTAATTCATCAAGTTCAACTTTTGATGTTATTCTACTTGATTTTTCCTCACATGATACATAACGATCACACATCTTATTTTTGTTTGGATTTACGGCAAAAAATAACATCAAAACCAAAATAAAACTTTCACAGCAAAAGAGAAAACTTGCTAGATACAATGTTCTAATTTCAGGATATACTAAAAATCCAGGTTCAATAATATTAAATTTTTGTAAAACATTAATAAATACTTCCTGAAGATTAAATAATGTTTGTGATATATGTACAATTATATAAATAATTCCAAACTTATATTGTGATAAATTCTTTTTTGATACTCTATAAAGAACTTCAGAGGCATATACAGAAATCACAATACTTATAAAGCATGTGATATTTGAAATATCGTAAATTTTTTGGTGTTTATAACTATTTTCAAGAAATGCTATAATTGTGCACATTCTACCGATAATTTGAACAAAAACAGTTTGTGAAACAAGTAACGTTAGAATTTTAAAGTTTTTGTTACATCTTTTTAGAGATGGTATTTTAATACAACATAAAAATGGAAGATATTTTAATTCAAAATTTAAATCATTTAGTGCCATATATTCAATTATTCCAATCTCTCCTTTGAATAAAGATTTCATTAATCTAATAACCATCGTCACACAAATCATTAAAAAACTAAAAATTTTGTTTAAAATAAAACATTTATACCCACCATGTACCAATAATATGAAGAAAACTGGCACTCCGAGGAAAATACATGCCTAACAAACTTGTCGTTGCAGTTACTGGAAGCATTAAAGCTATCCATGTCATTGCATGTCTACTACTTTCATTTGAAATGTATTTTCTTACAAAATATAAACATCCCATGCCGACAGATAAAACAAAAGAAACTGATAAAGAAGCAATTGTTAATAAAATACCATCCGCAGCAGACATATTTTTTAACCATTCAGAAAATATTGGGGGATCATGAGTTTCATTTTTGAATACAGGATTATTTAAATATGTTGCTTTTTTGAATAAATTATTGATATCCTCATTTATCATTGGTGGCAATGTAGTTATTAATTCTTTACTTCTAAAGTTATCGTTTTCAGGATAAAAAAACATTTTGTATAATTAGATAAAATTTTGTACAATAAAAGTTTATTAAATAAATACAAATTTTGAGATTTTTATATTTCAAAAAGAAAAATAATGCTTTTCTAAATTGATTATTGATACAGAAATTTCTTTAAACTATAGTTCTTATCAATAGCCTAAGTTGGTAATCTTATCATAGTGTAATCATATATTTAAAATCAAAACTAAAAAGGTATATACATAATATGGCTAAAACAAAATATTTTATTATTTTAATTCAATAATATTGGTGGTACATTTTAAAGATTTATTTATTGAATATACTATGAATCAACAATACAATTAGATAGCATAAACATAAAATTATGTTTAGAAATAGAAATATAAGATTCATTTTATTTGAGAAAATTTTTTAAAATAAAAATAATATTTACATATTATATTGAAAAATCTCTTAAAGAGATAAAAATAATACAATATATAAACTACAGATTTATCACTATATATGCAGTCAACTTTATTATCAAAAAATTATATTAATATAAGGTAAAACAGCAAATATTCTTGTGAGTAAAATAACAATATGAAATAAAAAATGTTAACAATCTTATATTTACCATTAAATTTATTTTTTTTATTAAAATTTGTAATAATTATTGCTTTTATTATTTATTATTAAGTTTTAATATCTTATAAACAAATTAGAGTCATTAATTGATAAGATTCTTATTTCTGTTATGTAAAGTTGCAAGACTTAGATAACTTGTAAATTATAATATTAAGGACATCTTTTTACCAGAAAATAATTTCATTATAAAATTATTTTTTATAGAAAATTCTAGAAATAAAAAAAAATAGTCATTACTTTTACAATGAAATTTTTGATGATTATTTATCATCTTTGTTTCTAAAAAGTATATTACAATTTTGTCTAAGAAAATTGTAATTTTTAGATCAGTCTTCTAAAACGATGGATAAGAATGAAGTTATTTCAAGTGATTTATGTAAAGAAAATGTATCTAATGATAATGATATGAAGCTGATAAATACTTTTGGTAACAAAACTAATAAATACTCTTTCTAAATAGTTTTAGATATTTCAAAGTCATCTAGGAAAAATTCTATATCGTCAGATGTTAAAAGTAATTCATTTACTAAATCTTCATCACCTGTAGGTTATTGAAACCAATCTTTAAGGATATAATAATTTTATAGAATACTCCTGTAATTAAAACAATGCTAAAATGTGTTCTGGAATTAGCAGACAAAGATCTAAAACCACAAATAAAAGCTGAAAGTCTATCAATTGTTAATGGAATACTTGGAAGTGTGTCATCTGTTCTTCAACGTCAAATTATGAGGAAAATTTTATTTAATATGGGTTTAGAAAATATTCTTCCATCACTTTCAATTTACAAATGTACGCGGTTAAATGAAGAATTAAAAATATTTGAGAATGGTCAACGTCATGAAGAATCCATTCAACTTAGTAAGAGTGGTAAACATCCTTTAAATATATTCAGTGAAGCATACATGAAACTTTCAATGAACAAAGAATGTATAGCATTATTTGTAAGATTTTCCAAAAAAATTTATCCATCTAATTAATTAATTATAGATGGAAATTATTGAAAAAATTGCATTGGGTTCTAAAGTAACTACAGATGATATTTTAAATTTATACTTAGCTCTGAATAAAGAATTTAAAAAAGAAGAGATATCTAAGGAGAATGAGAATCTTTTGACAGACTTACTGAATAACAATACAATCAGTGATAACCTGACATTTGATAATGAATCTATTGTTAAAACTCGGAAGAACTTAAGACAAAATAGTAATACCTTCAATGATTTCAATTATGACGTTTCAATTTCTTCAGATTTACCTTATACAGAAAAAGAAAATTTAGGTAGAAAAACTATTGATGTTGAAGTACAAACGGAAGATTTTCAAGAAATGTCTTCAAAGCTTTTAACAGTAGTAGATGAAAATAAAAATTTAAAAATTGTTATGGATAAAACGAAGCCTCCTGAGGCCCCCCCTTTATCAAATTTCCAGAAGAATATAAGTTTAACCAAAAAAATTCCACCTTTAAGTGTACGAACAAAAAAAGAAGTAGTGAATTCGGAAAGTAAAAAGTTATTACCACCGCCACCACCACCACCACCACCCTTATTATTGAAATGTAATGGGAAGAATTTTCAATCTACCTCTAAATGCACTATCAAATCGAGTGATTTACTAAATGTAGAAAACAAAATGTCTTTGAATGTCCTATCAAAATATAATAAAGTGAAATCAACAAATGTTGTTTCATGGACACCCATCAAAATAAATAACTTAGAAAGTGGAAAAACAATATGGAATCAATTTGTAGAACCTGAATTTTCAGAATCAGAGAGGAATAAATTAGAATTAGTTTTTGAAAAACCTCAAAAAATACCTCGAAGACTAACTGTAGCAGCATTTGGTAAAAGACCGAAGGATTGTTTATCACCGAATAAAAACAACAATCGCATGTTGAGCAAAGGATTATCAGAGAAGAGAGTATTGAATCTAGGGATTGTTTTATCAAGATTTAAATTAAAAGGTTTGAACCTAGTAGAAGCGCTTGATAGCGAAAGATGTTCCACATTTGATATTGATCTTCTTTCTAATCTCCTTCTTCAATATCCAACAGAGGAAGAAAAAAAATATTTTCAAAACATTGATGAAACAAAAATGTTAAATTCAATTGAAGCGTTTATTTGGGCCGTTTCTAGGAAGCCGCATTTAAAGATTAAATTAGAATTGATGGTTTTTGAAGCAAATTTCCTTGTAGACTCCAAAAATTATATTCAAAAAGCAGAGCAATGTTTAGATATTTGTAAAAAACTACATCAAAATTCAAACATAGAGAAATTTTTTTATAAATGTTTACAGATTGGAAATTTTCTAAACCAAGGCAATTATAATGGTAATGCATATGGATTTACATTAACTTCATTTATTAATATTTTGACTTTCAAAGGAACTGTTACAAATAAAAGTTCTTCAATTAGAATAGTTGATTTGTTAGCTGAATCTAAAGCTTTTTATACTGAAGAAATAAATAATTTTTGTGATGAATTGGAGAAAGTAAAATCATTTGATTTGAATGACTTTGAAATAATGTCAAATAAAATGAATCAACAACTTAATACTATCAAAAGTAAAGTAGAAGCGACTGAATCTTTTATGACAACAAAAGAGATAACTTTTGTTTTTACAAATAACATAAATATATGTAGCAAACTAAAACAATTAGTTAGTGATATTAAATTATTGGAAAGTGATTTGCAGAAATACTACTGTGCAGAAAAAATGAAAATTGAAGAAATAATTTCTATATTATTTCAAGCATTTAATCTTCTCAAAAAAGCTAACTTAGTAAGTTTAGATAATTCTATTGTATAGTGAATTTAAGGATTATTAATAGGATAAGATTCATTTAGAAAATCACCATAAAACGCAACAATCATTCGGGAAATCATTGAGTAAATTAAAAGAAAAAATTGTTAAATATGACACTCGTAAAAATTTCGTTGATCTAACTACTTAAAATAACAACTTTATAACATTATTACTTTATTTTTATATGTATATATATTTAACATCATCATTTTTTAATTTATTTTGTAAAAATTAAAACGACAAAATTAATATATTTAGAATTTTTAAGCGTCATCAAATTATAAAAAAATGTAATTTTTTAAAATAAAATATTAGTTAACTTCTTAAACCAATGTAACATTTATACTGACTCCTTTAATTTGACTTGAACTTGTTGCCCTGACTTCCAATCCTGATGGAAGATCGTCCTCAACAAATATTATTGGCGTACTTGTAGCATTTTCAATAGTTACTTTATGCTTTCTTACAACCTGATATAATTGACTGGTTGAATCCAATACTTGACAGTAAACTTTTGCACTTTCCGTTGATACAAGTTTAGCCTCTTTTCTGAGTTTTTGTATTCTATTAACAACTTCACGAGCTAAACCTTCTTCTACGAGGTCATCATCAGATTGAGTATCAAGTATTACAACTGTTTGAACATCTGAATGAGTTTCATATCTCTCATCGTTGCTAGATTTTGTTCCATCAAAAGTATATTTTACTGAAACTTCTTCAGATGTTATTTCGTAGCCATACACTGTCATTACACCATTAGAAAGGAAATTAGTTAACTCTTCATCACTTGCTTCCTTTAGATATTGAACAACTTTCTTTTGATCTCCTCTTAATTTTGCTCCTAATAATTTAAAATTGGGTTCTGCCTTCAAAGTAACACCATATTTTTCTTTATCTTGAGAAACAGTTAAACATTTAACATTGCATTCTAATAAAATGTATGATTCTAAAGATTTTAGATCTTCCAAAAATTGTTCACTACGATTAATGACAATAACTTCTTTTAATGGATATTTTACTGGAATAGATTTTCTTTCTCTTAAAATTCTTACCAAATCAACAACTGAAGTCATAGCGGAAACTCTTCTTTCAACACTTTCACAAATAGCTGTTGTATCAGGTTCGGGGATCATAGTAAAATGAACAGACTCTTCTGGTGAATTTAAAACTTTTCTTAAATTTTGCCATAAAAAGTCACAGAAAAATGGTGTAAATGGGGCCATCAATTTAACAATGATACATAAAACTTTTCCCAATGTCGATAAAGCTTCAAGTCTATCATTCTTATCGTCTCCTTGGAAACGTTTCCTATTTAATCGAATGTATGTATTCGTTAAAGTATCAAAATATTTCGTTAATGGTGATACTACGGCATATAAATGGTACTCAGACATCTCTTTTCTGACAAATCCAACAAGAGAATTTGTAAATGAAAGTATCCATTTGTCCATAACATTTTCAAGAGTGTCGACAAATTTAAAATCATCTTTTGTATCATGTTCAAACAATTGTGTTCGTTGAACAAAGAATCTATATGCATTATACCACGGAAGGAAAACATCTTTTAGTACATCTCTAACTCCTTCTTCTCTAAATCTTAAATTTTCACCTCTTACAACAGGTGAATTTATCAAGTAAAGTCTTAAAGCATCAGCACCATACTTCTCTACAACAACCATTGGATCTGGGAAATTTTTTTTGCTTTTTGACATTTTATTTCCATCACTAGCAAGAATAAGACCATTACATATTAAATTTTTAAATGGTGGTTTGTTAAATAGTGCTGTTGATAAAACTAGAAGAGTATAAAACCATCCACGAGTTTGATCGATTCCTTCAGCAATAAAATCAGCAGGGAAGATTTTGTCAAAAATATCTTGTTTTTCAAAGGGATAATGCTGTTGGGCATAAGGCATACTACCTGATTCAAACCAACAGTCAAAGACTTCGGAAACTCTTTTAAGTGTTCCTTTTCCTTTTTTCGAAGGAATAGTTAGGTTATCAACACTTTCTCTATGTAAATCAGTAATTTTAGTTCCTGTTAACTCTTCTAATTCTTTAATTGAACTAGGACAAATGATTTCTTCAAAATCGTCAGAAACCCATAAATTTATTGGAGTACCCCAGAATCTGTTTCTACTAACTGCCCAATCTCTTGCATCACGAAGCCAATTAGCAAAGCGTTTCTCTTTTACAAATGATGGAACCCAGTACGTTTTATCATTATTTTCAAGCAATTGTGGAATGAGTGTCTCAACTTTAATGAACCAAGATGGAACAGCTTTATACAAAAGAGGCGTTTCAGATCTCCAACAATATGGATAACTATGTTTACATTGTTCTTGTTTAATAAGATTTCCACGCTCTTTTAAATGTTTCATAATAACTTTGTCCGCATCTTTGACATACATTCCTTTAAAATCACTAACTTCTGAAGTGAATTTTCCTTCTTGATCAACAGGACATACGATTTTCATATCTTTAGTGATAACTTTGTGTTCAATACAAGTAGCATAATCAATTTCTCCAAAATATGGAGCTTGATGAACAACACCAGTACCTTGATCAGTTGTTACGAATGTTCCTGTAAGCACCTTAAAAGCAGGAATTGTTTCTTTCAGATGAGCAAAATAAGGAAACAATGGTTCATATTCCATATCTTTAAAAACTTGTCCTTTCACTTTTTCAATAACATTATACATATCAGGTTTCTTAAATAATTCACTTACCCTGCACTCAAGAAGAACTAATTCTTTTCCAGTATTTTTGTCTTCAATAACAACATAATCTAATTCTGGATGAACGCATAAAGCTAAATTAGAAGGAAGTGTCCACGGTGTTGTGGTCCAAGCAACAAAATATCTATTTTTATTAGCTTTTTGTTGAAATCCAATAAAACAGGCCGGATCAATAACATCTTTATAGTTTTGACCAGCTTCAAAGTTAGATAATGGTGTTGAACATCCCGTTGAGAATGGCATAACTTTAACACCACGATAAACAAGATTCTTTTTAACCAATTCTGAAAACACCCACCATACTGACTCCATAAACCATGGGTATAATGTCTTATAATCATTCTCAAAATCAATCCATCTACCCATTCTTTGTATAGTGGATTTCCACTCATTAGAATATCTCATAACAATTGAACGACATTTTGCATTGTATTGGTCAATTCCCATTTTTAAGACATCTTCGGGACCCTTTATGCCAATTGTTTTGTCAACTTCAAATTCAACAGGAAGACCATGAGTATCCCATCCAAATCTTCTCTCAACATAGTATCCATTTTGATGGGCCCAACGAGTTACGATATCCTTTATAGTACCAGCAAGAATATGTCCATAATGTGGTAATCCGGTAGCAAATGGTGGACCATCATAGAAAGTATAGCGTGGCCTTCCTTCTGATTGCCTAAAATATATAAGAAATTTTTTTTTATTTTTAAAACGTACTCTAGCGATTTTTCAAAAGTTTTATTTTCATTCCAGTTTGTAAGAATTTTATTTTCTTCCTCGGCAAAATTAATATTATCAGAGACTGTGTCAAGTTTTCCCATAACTATTTGACAATAAGTTTTTCTTAAAAAAACAAAATACAAATATTTCGAAATGTAAATAAATAAATTAAAATAAAATAATACTATAAATTACTTTAATTACTAAAAATAGTTTAAGTAAAAATATAAAATTTAATTTAAAAAAATAAAGTATATCTAAAATCAGTGGGATTCGAAAATTTTTTTTAATTTCAAACAATAAATCTAAATAAAAATAAATTTTATATTTTTTAACTTCTTACAACAAAAATATATTGGACTTATGCAACCATAGTTCTTGTTGAGAGTGAATCCCTAAGAAAAGAATTATTTTTTTTACATATAGCAATATGAAATAGAAATATTATTTTACACATTTGACGCTTTGAGATATGCTGTTATAGAATTTAAATAAAAAAACCTCTCAAATGAAGTTGTACTATGATATTTTTTTTATAGAATTGATACAGAAATATCAATTCTATCTAGAAATATTTGGTTTTTGGTCAATTTCTTTTGATACAACTCCTAAAAACATTGTTAACGATAAAAATTCAATCTATTCAAATAATTTGATTCCAAAATGATACATAAGAAGAGACATTATTGCCAGACTCCTATCAATGTATCTTTACAATATTCAAAGAAAATTTGTTTTCTTTATAATATAATTTGACTTTATTAACACAAGGACCCTCAACCATTTAATGACTCCCAAAATCAACTCTTTACTGACACGTTATACTGTTGATGATAATATTATGACATGACTATTAATGATTAACTAACTCGAACTATTTTTTAACTTCTAACTTTATTACTTTTTTTACATTAGTCTGTGATATCAATAAAAGGTTTTTAAAACAGTTCAAATATTTATAGAATAGTTAAAACAACAAAAATATTTTTACATAGACATCTTTAATTTTATATCTACCAGATACAGCAATGTAACATCATTCGCGTCTTTTATATTCCCAACATATATTACAATTAAACTTCGCTTTTACAGGGTCTTCCTTAATAGAAATATTTAAAGATATTTTATTTTGAATAAAAGTTTGATAATTTCATGGCGGATACCACTGATTTAATGCAATCATCAATTGATTTTTGTACCAAGGATAATGAAAACCTTAGTACTCTTACTATAACTGATGCTAATGATGGATGGATATGTAGAATTTGTGAAAAAATAAAATATTCTCCAAGATTATTAGGTTGTCTTCACTCCTTTTGTACCGATTGTATTTCTAACTTGAGTAAAAATGGAAATGATTCAATATATAAAAAAAATAATGAGGGACATCCTATGTGTACTAGTTTTTGTAATTATTCATCAATTGGAGATACATCTGATTCAGATAAAGAGAATAATTGGAAATCTCCCAATGGTAATATACGTTGCCCAATATGTTTCCAGATGACAGCATTAAATGAATTAAAAATTGAAGATGTCTTACCATTAGATTATCCTATTATTCAACTTCTAGATAAATCCAAATATGTACCTAATTCTGAGATTTGTAAAATTTGTAACAAAGGTGATAAAGCTGTTGCTGCATGTGAATCTTGTAAGCATATTTGTGAACAATGTGTTATAATGCACAAGCATGTTTCTGTTTTCCAAAATCACAAAGTCAAATTACTTAGTGAAATTTCTCCTAATGGTGGTGCACCATCCAAAAGAGATTCACTTGACTGTGTGTGTGGTCAAAAAAAAGTGACATACTTTTGCGATGATTGCGAAGCTTTTATTTGTAATTTATGTCTTGGAAAACATAACAGTCATACGGTAAATGAAAGTTCCACATGGAATTCAGTTGGATTATGCAATCAATTTGAAGATTTTTTGAAATTAATTGGTAAGGAAAGTGTTATTGCTGAAACGTTATTGAGTAATGAGGCTGAAATGAAAGCTTGCGATGAGTATTTTGCAGTCGGTATTGGGAAAATAGAATTTATACATGAACGACTTGCTGATGCTTTAAATAATTGGAAAAATGATATGGTTCATGATTTGGAACGTAGAAAAAATGGTGTTAAAGATATGTTTACCAAATTACGATTCAACTGGTCACTTCTTAATGAAAAAGAACATCATATGGGTGATTTTATTAAGAATTTAGTTACTCCTAACTTGGATAAAGAGTTATGGAAATTAAAAAAGCCAGTATTTGAACAAGCTAATTACTTAATAAATGAATATAAAAAGTTTGGTAAAAATACAAAAATTGGAATACCATTACAATCTACGGAATATTTAAAATCTTCGATTCATAACTACTTAACAAAATGTTTAATACTTGTTTGGAATTCTTTTTCATCAGATGTTGATGATAATTTAAAGCACCACGCATCAAATAATAATTATTCCTTTGGTCAATTACCAATGAACATCAATGATCAAAATTCATATAATAGCACACATTTTGATTTTAACGTTCATTATTCAAATAGTTCACCACGTGAATATCGTTCTCATGTTTTACAATACAACAATGGTTCTGGTGATTGTGAATATGATGGAAATACTTCTGAAATTATTCCTTCTCCTTCTAATTATGGTGAAACTTTCTGTGACAACTATAACAATAAAAATATAAGAAATTCTGATTTGTCCGTTTCACAAAATGTTGAGGGAAATAATTTTGTTAGAAATATTCAAGAACGTCCTAAAGATTATTCATGGACACAATATAACACAAATGCTCCTATATTTACACCATCATCGAGTAATAATCAAAAATTAAGTATGAATGGCATGGTCTCTTTTGTTAGTTGCCCTAATGGTACTTATACCGAAAATTCCACTGTTTCACCTTGTCATAATGCAATTTATAATATAAGTAATGATACCAATTCATCTCCAAATAATTCCATTCCTGATGTTGATACACCACTTTACAGCTTGAATCCAATGTCACCAACATATAATAAAAAGTTTAGTTTTCCAAATGGAAGTAATTCATTACCTCCACCATCTCCTTTAATGACAACAACCTTAAATAATGGTAAGACTTGTAAGGGTAAAGAAATGTCATTAAGATATTCAGCAGGACTTTTTGGAAATCCTCCTGAACAACTTAATGCTCCCCATGGGTTGTCAATCGGACGTGATGAAGATGTTGTTGTTTGTGATACTAATAACCATCGTATAGTTATATTTTCTGCTAAAATGCAACATTTTGTTTTTGGGTCGGGTGGATGTGAAGAAGGATTATTATATTATCCAAAAAAAATTGTTACTTTTCAAGTACGTGGAAATTGGATGCATATTATACTTGATAGAGGTGCACCATCAAGATTACAAATTTTTACTTACGATGGAATGTTTAAATGTCGTTTCAGTAAGTTAATTATTTATCTTATATTTTTATTGATAATTATTTTTAATTTTTAGATAGTGGTATAAATAGTGATAATATTAATGCAATGTCATTTGATGAGGAAAATGAAACTCTTCTTATAATTGACAATAAAGGGATAATAACTGGATTCGGTGTTGATTTAATTCCTGAAGTTCATCGTCGTCTTGTAATTAATTGTGGTCGTCATATTCGCGAACCATCTGACGTTTTATATAATAAAGGATATTACTATATTTCTGATTACAAATCTCATAACGTATGTGTTTTTGATAACCAAGCTAATTTAGTTAAAAAGTTTGGCAATTCATCAATTAGTCCATATCCTGTTGGTTTATCAATAACGTCAAATGATATAATTCTTGTTGGAGATTCACATGGTAATAGATATCACATTTCTGGTTTTAATATCGATGGAATCTTAGTTACTGAACATGAATGTCCTGATGTAAAGGTATTTTTACTGATAAAATTTTCTAATATATATAAATTAAGGTATCAAGATGTGTAGGTCTTAAAGTTGGATCTGATGGAAACATAATAACTGTATCAAAGCAAAATAATCTTGTTCTTGTTTTTAATCCACTCCAAAATATAACAATACTAACATCAACTTTTTCCTCTAATAATGTAATTTCCCGATTTCATATTTAGTAATTTATTTTGAAAAAGTGGGATATTGTTATTTTTCATGTGTTTATTTAACCAAAAGATATCAACACATCAAGAAATTTATTTTCTTTTGATTTTATCTTTCTATTTATTTGCAAATCATTAATATTATCTATTTAATTTTTTAAATGATCTAAAATTTAATTTATTTTCTGTTATAATTTTTAGATATTGTAAATTTATAGAGTTTTATTTTCATGTTTCATATATTACTATTTAAAGATTTCTAAGATAATAATAAAAGTTGATTTATATTTTATCAATATCATTGTTTGTAATGAATATCATAAATATAAATTTGATAGTTCACTATAATCTCGTAAACTATTTTAAATCTTGAAAATAAATATAGTACTAAGAAAGTAAATATACAAAATGGTACTTATTTTTAATATTTTATCATTTTAGTGCATAGATATAAGAATATTTTTTATAAATTAGAATCAAAGCTCGATATTGTATATATGTGATATATATGAATTGTTTACACTTTTAATAAAAATGATTTAAATAAAAATAAACATATATTGTTTATACTAAATTCACAGGAATACAGCAGTAAATAAGTATCCACAAAAAAAAATTAACAGAATTCGGATACAAATTAATATAATAAATCAAAAGTCTGTAATTTAATAACGACCTTGGTATAATGTATCTATAGCAGTAAACATATTTTGTGAAGCGGTTTTCTAGTAAAAGTAATTTTTCTAAGAAAGTAAATATGACTAGTAATCAGTGGGCAAAACAAATTTATTACTTTTTTATTCCATCTTTTCCTATCGCTTCACTTTTTGTAGAGGGTAAGCATATTTTAAAATTTTTTCAACTTTTTAGTAAGCATAAATTTATTATATTTAAAATTTCAGGGGTTCGTGACGAAAATTTTTTTACAAAATTTCTTGTTAAAAGAGCTACTAAAGAAATATCTAGTGAATTTTCAAATTTAATAGAAAACGAAGTAGATTCCTTCTTACTTGATATTAAAAAGAATGTGATAAAGAATGTTGAGGTTTGTTAAATAATGAAAGTTTACCTAATGGAAATGTTGTAGTTTAAAGTTTCGTTGTTTAATGAATTACTTCCAAAGACATGGGGTAGTTTACTATTAAAAAATGGAGCAGAATTTCAATTTCCTGTATTATTTGATACAAAAGATCACGAAGTCTTTAGAGAATATTTAAGGGGACAATTTATATCTTTAAAAGACAAACCAATACCATATAAAGTTGTTAATGAATGCCTAATAAATGATGAGAGTAGAAAATTTTGTATTCAAAGGGAACTTCAAAAATCTTATAGTGGTTACCATTTATGCCTTCCAAGTATTATGTGGATCTTTTCGTCATCGGCTTTTTATGGACTTTGTACTTTTATTTTTCCTGTTATTGGTGTTCCAATAGGATGTATAATATCTGCACTTGGGACAATAGGTGTTTATTCATATCTTATTAAAATTATTAAAAGTAACGAGGAAGTATATTTTGATAACGTTGTCATTGATAAAAATGAAGTATATAAAACTGGTGCTATAGATTACTTGAAATCTTCTAAAATTTTATGTAATTTAATTGGTGAAGAATATTTCGGAGAGTCTAATTTATATTTTATTAATAATAGGATATCTAATATTAAAAGGATAACTGCTGAATCTCGATTATTAAAAGTTAAAAATACTTCTGTTGAAAAGAACGAAAAGTTATAGTTTTAGTTTGTTATGATAGAAATTTTATTGGTAGGAAATCAAAGTTGATTAACATAGTTTAAGTTTACACATTTTGTTATATATTTCATTATACAGTGCTTAAATATTTTAGAAAAAAGATCAAAACAAATTTGTTTTCATTTGTTAAAAGGTTTTGTGCCTTTAATGATTTTTTATTATATAATATATATTTCTATATTTTTATTTAGTCATGCTGCGATGTCAAACGCTTCTTTCTTCATTAAAAGGTAATGCTGTCAAAGGCAGGATTTCAAATCCTATTAAAACAAGAGAAAAAGTACCCAGGTATATTAACATTTTTTATTATTAATATTGAATAAATTTTTAAAAGGACATTTAAGGAAAAAATAGATGGATTTATTCAAACTCCACAAGGTCGGAAACTAAGAATTTATATCTTAACTGGAACAATGGTTGTTTATCCAATTGGAGCTCTAATTTGTAATGGACCATTAATTAAAAAAACATTTCCTTGGCGTTTTAATATCACTTACGAGTTGCCAGAAAAATTAAAGAAATTAATTGATGAAGAATATAAAAATTTTTTAGATAATGAAAATCGTTTGGAAAGGGATGCAGTTGTGCGATTTTCTATAAATAATGATGAGTCAGCGTATGATTCTGTTGCAAAATCATCATTATCTACTAGATTTGGAGCAGAAATAGCGCTACCATTTTACGTTCAATTTGATAACATTGAAGAAGCAACTGATTACTGTAAAAAGAATTTAAAAACAATAAATTATTTAGATGAAAAGTTAACTATAGATTGGGATAGTGAAAATGGGGAAAAAATTATAAAAAGTTTTGTCTTAAGTGATAAAGCCAAAAGATTTTTAATCATAAGGGATATGTATGGTAATGATGGATATTATGCATTTGGAAATCGCTCTTTATGTTGGGCAACTTGGACAGCGTTTTCAGGGCTTTTTACCTATTACTTTCATCAAAGATCAAAATTATGTAATGGAACAGCCCTGTCTTTTGCAATCGTATATTCCTTTTTTAACATTTGCATGGTTTGGTGCAAATGAATGGTATAAATTATATCGATTTATGCAAGATTTACATAGTGATAGTGAGGCTTCGAATATGACTTCTGACTATTGTATTGGGGGAAAAGAATATTATCTTAAAATGTTAGGAAGAAATAGATTATTATGTGAACTTATGAAAGATGGTTTATCAAAATTATCACCAACTGGAGATGTTAAAAAAATAGTGACTTCTATAGTCAAAAGATATGATTTGTTAAAGGATGTTTCAAAAGAAAATGAGGAAAAGAAAGAAGTGTTTTCAATGGATGTATGGTAATTAAGAATTAATTTTTGTAACATATGAATGTTTAGGATTTTAATTGTTATTGTTTTACAACATGATATTTAATAATTTGTTTATATGTGTATTATGTCACATTTATACTTTATTTATTTCTATTTAATAATTCCTTCAACAAAAACTTTTTTTAGATTACTAACATATAACTAAGAAATTATGTCAACAGTGTTGGGACTGTTGGCTTGTGCCATTTCGTCGTTGTTATTTGGTTCCATGTTCGTTCCTATAAAAAAGTATAATCCTGGAGATGGAGTTTTTGTACAGTGGGTTATGGGTCTTACGATAATGTTTATTGGAGTAGTTATGAATTTCATTAATAATTTTCCACCTTTTGAACCACTTGCAATGATTGGTAAGAATAAATTTTGCTTTTTTATGTTAATATTTTAAGGTGGTTTTTTTTGGGCTGTAGGAAATTTAACGGCGATTCCAATCATTAACATGATTGGAGTTGGATTAGGAATGTTGGTATGGGGTACGGTTAACTGTACCGTTGGATGGGCATGTGGAAGATTTGGATTATTTGATACAATACCTTCTGTTCCTAAATCTCCGATTATCAATTATATAGGTCTTATTTTTGTTATAATGGGTGGTATCTTGTTTTCGCGAGTTAAATCATCAACTATTCAGAGATCCGATTCACAAGAGTCATTTGGACCTGTTGATGAGGTAGATGAAGAATCAAGTATACTTAACAGGGAGAATAATATTAATGGAACCGAAGTTATAAATATAGATAGTACTAAATATAAAAAAGAGATAGCAATATTTTTATCTATTTGTGCTGGATTATGTTATGGTCTTACATTTCTTCCAGTTGTCTATATACAAAGTCATCCTAAAAAATATCCAGAGGCACCCAAAGATGCTATAGCTTTTGCATTTTCACATTACACTGGAATTTTTGTAACAACTACTGTATTTATGGTTATATATTGTATATATAAGAAAAACAAACCAGAAATTAATAACGAAATTATCCTGCCTGCTATCATTACAGGGATTATATGGAGTATCGCTCAATTGTCATGGTAAATTTTGTATTTTAAATGATATTATATAATTAATTTCAATGATTTTTTTTACTATTTTAATAGGTTTGTTGCTAATGACGCTTTATCTCAAGCCATAACATTCCCAATTATTAGTATGGTTCCAGGAATTTGTGCTGCTTTATGGGGAGTATTTTACTTTAGAGAGATTACTGGTAAAGATAACCTCAAACTACTTGCCTTAGCAATAGGAATAACTTCATTTGGAGCAATTTTAGTGGGTATTTCAAAAGATTTCTAAGCTTTATAAACTTTCTTTTGCATACAAAAAAAATCCAGTTATTTTTATGAATAATAAAAATACGTATTTTAGTAAATGACTAATTATAGTTAAAAATAAATTTAAAAAAATTTATTAACTTTTATAATCAATAATTTCAACTTTACTATCAAAATGGTTGAATGATGGGGGTCCATACAATTCTTCAGCTCTTTTTAAAAATGCCTTAACCATTGTTTTAACAACTTGGTCAAAAAATAAATGAGATATTCGAGCATGAATAGAGTATTTAAATTTAAATTTTAATGAAAAATACAGGGTACAAGTTTGATCGAAATCTGTAGATAATCCTGGTCCAAATCTCCATGTTGTATCTAAAACTTCAAATAATGAACCATCTGCACAGACAGAATGAACAACAAATGGTGGCAAACTTGTTACTCTAGATCTATATTTTTCTCTTAATGGTGGAAAACCAATTGTTAAGTCACACAATGTTAAACTATCACTTATTTTATTAGCTTCTGATTTTTTACACCATGGCACAAATTCTGAATACTGTCCTACATCATTTACTACATTATACATTTGATTAGCAGAAAATCCGATAATTCTTCTTTCAGCATATGCTTGTATTTTGTTTGTCGATGGTAGTGAAAATAAACATCTTCTTATATTATGTAAAGTGCATATACTCATTCTATTAAAAATTATACAAAAAATAAATAAAATTAGTTTGAAATATTTAAAAGTGGAAATACTTTATGTATTGAGTAAATATATTATAAAAATAAAAAATATTGATATGATATTAAAATTTATAATAAAATTGAATATCAACAAAATATATAATTAAAATATATTTAACTCTATAACTCCTCTTCGTAGATAATTTCTTCTAACATATCCTCATCACTATCATCATCCCAATTCAAATATTTTTTTTCCGTATTAGAATGAGAAAAACCACTAGCTGGGTACTGATATATACGTGGTGTCTGTTTAATACACTCTTCATTGTGCTGTTTCAATATTTTTTTATGAAAGTTACAAGCATGAACTCGTTTCCCTTGTATGGATGAGAATTTATGACCACATATTAGACATGTTGTACGTAATTCTTTTGGCATATAATGATTTTGATGTGAATAAGTTAAATGAAACGCAAGAACAGAAATATCCTGAAACATCCTGCCACAATCTTCCACAAGACAGACAATATTTTTAATATCACACAATTTTGTTGAGCGTAATCGTCTTGCTATCATTTTGAAAGTAGTGTCTTTTGCTATATTTATTTTATTAGGACGATTTTTCTAAACAAAATATTATTATAATATACCTAAGACATACCATGTTACTGCCAGCTTTACTATTTCTAACTAATAGTTGTATATATTCACAATTCAAAATTTCGTTTTTAATATTATTTACAGATTTTGCATCTTGTTTGTTATCACAACTCGTTGAAGGTTTTTCTGAAGAGGATGCTATATCCTTGTTATCACTCCTCCGAATAAAACACCTTTTTTCTATGGGACCTATTACAATATTATCTGTAATTCTTTCTGGATTCTCAGTAACCATGTTATTAATATTATTTAAATTATTAGACAACAAATTATTATCGTTTATTTCAATAGAGCTACTATTTTTCACTTCTCCCATTTTCAAAACAAATAATTATCCAACCTATTAACGTAGTATTTTAAAATGTAAAATAATAATTTAAAATTTTTAAGCTTATCAATAGGAAATATTCTATTGTCTTTGGAATTATATGTCTTCTCTGTATAAAAATCTTTATTAGAAATGATATTAGTAGATAAATGATAAATACAATAAACTGTACCAAATTTCTTTCTGTTTTATTTATAAATAGATATGTATTTTACAATTGATACTACTTTTTTAAGTATTAAAATTACAACTGAATCTAAGTATTTATTGAAACAATGATATCTAATATAGTGAGGATATTTCCTTTCTATGTTTTATTCCAAATTATTACATAAACTATTATTTTCTAAAAGAAGAAAATTACACAGTTATAAATTCTGTTGAAGGAAAAATTACATAATCTTAGACTATATTATTAATGCTAGTATTTATAGATTTTATAAGTAGTAGGGAATTATAGTTACTTCTGTTCAAGTTTGATGAATGTATACATATAAAAGAAAAACAGAAAATAGTGCAACAGATGAGGAATAAAAAGATTAATGTTGTAAAAATAGGTTATTTTATTGGCATTTTATAAAAGTTGAATATAATTTGGAGGTATTCCTAATAATGATTTTACATAATATGTCAAATCATATTTATATATTCTTTATATTACTACTTATTTTTTTAAATTACTATAAAACTTCTGCCTTATTTCCCGGAGCTTCAATTGAAGATGGTGATTACAGACATTTATATCCTTTAACATGTATAAAATTTAATGTTCCCTTCTGATGAAATAAAATCAATAAGTTATGTATTAGGAAGTGTTGAAAATTGGGAATATCCAAAAGATAGACTATCAATTGAGTTCTATGTTTATGATCAAACAACAAATAATGCATTACATCGGTAAGCTTTTATTTAATCAATAATTTTTAATATTTTAGATGGAAGAAGGAGTTTAATAAACTATTTCATTCAATATATATTAATGAAAATATCAAAAATTGGCGTGAAAATAGTTTAATATCGGGAAGAAGAAACAACTGTGGTAGAGTACTTGTATCTAATATTGGCATACTTTTATCCGAAAAAGCACTAATACAATTATCTATGATAGATAGTGTTATTGTTTCACCATTATTATTTGATGGTTTCCAAGATAAAACAAATGCAGAGATATACGGAATAACAGATCTTTCAGAGGAATATCTTCAGCTGGAAGACAAATTTAACCAAGAGATAAATGATTTCCTAATAGATCCTATTTATATAAATTTAAGTAAAATAGATTCATCTTATTTAACATTTGAAAAAGACAATATTAGAAATGTTGAAATAGATATTGATGAAACTGAAGTTTTTCTTTACTCAGCCAAAGTAATGAACATTTCTTTATATCTTAATAATAATTATCACTACGGATATTTTTTTGATTATAAAAATTTAGAAAAAAATGAAAAAGAAGATTTAATTAACTTGTTTATTGCAAATTGGATATCAATGAATGGCGTTTACTCCTTACCAACTTCAAAAGTCCTTAAAACATCTTATTCAATTCCAAATAAATTTTCTTTTGATAAAATTTACCTTATTAATTTGAAAAGAAGAAATGAAAGAATGGAAAAAATGGATGAAATACTAAAAACAATTGGTTTTATGTATGAAAGGTGGGATGCTGTTGATGGCAAGAATTTAAATGATGAAGAAATCAGTAAAAAATTTAAATTTCTTCCAAATTACATAGATCCTTATCATAAAAGACCAATGAAAAAAGGCGAAATTGGATGTTTTCTGAGTCATTATATGATTTGGGAAGATGTTGTTAAAAATAATTTAAATAAAGTAATTGTTTTTGAAGATGACATCCGTTTTTCTAAAAACGCAACAGGTATTTTAAGACGTCTAGTAAATGATTTAGACATTACAAAACAAAAATGGGACTTTATTTACTTAGGTAGGAGAAAAGAAAATCCAAAAGCCAAAGAATTTTTTATTCCTGGTCATAAGCATCTTAGTTCAGTAACATATTCTTATTGGACATTAGGATATACTCTAAGTAAAAGTGGAGCGGAAAAGTTGTTGGCTGGTAATCCATTACAGAAGATGATGGCACTTGATGAATATATTCCAATAATGTATAATAATCACCCGTCTGATGAATGGAAAAATTATTTTCCAAATCGTAATTTAGAAGCATATACCGTTTATCCTCTTATTGTAACACCAGAAAGATATACAAATGAACCTGGATATATAAGCGATACAGAAGATTCAATTATTGTTAAAAAAGTTGATATTGTAAAAGAGGAATTATAATTTATTGATATAAATATTTTTCTATGAATAACACTTTATGGTATAATCCATTTTATTTTTACTTTACAATATATAAATAGTTTAACTTTTAGGTATGGATTTTAATCTGCTATACTATCTTTCATTAGGATGTTTTGGGAAAAATTCATCATTTAAAATAAATGACAAAACATATCGTACATTAAAACTGCTAGCAACTGGAGGTTTCGGCCAAGTCTTTCTTGTGGAGAACGAATCAAAAAAATATGCTTTAAAGTATATTGAGACAAATTCAGCATATGAAGTTAATAGAATTAAAAAAGAAATTGAACTCCACAAATCATTTGATCACACAAATATTTTAAAACTCTTAGATTATCAAATAGATGTTACACTTACAGGAGATGGAGGAAATTTTTTAATGTTAATGCCTTATATCAAAAATGGAACATTACAAGATGAATATGATACTTTAAATAAAGCTGAAGTCAAAACATATATCAGTAATGATAGAATTAAAAAAATTTTCCTTGGCACATTGGAGGGTTTAAACTATCTTCATAGTAGAAATCCTATTGTTATACATAGAGATTTAAAACCAGCCAATTTATTGGTAAATGAAAAAGGCAGTGTTTTATTGATGGACTTTGGTTCAGCTACAGAAACTACAGAAGTTATTATGGACTCTAAACATAGTAGAAAAATGATTGATGAAGCTAATGAATTATGTTCAATGCCCTACAGAGCATGTGAACTTTTTAATTGTGAAGTTGGAATAGAATTGAATGAGAAAATTGACATATATAGTTTGGGATGCATACTTTTTTCTTTATTTCATTTAAGAGCTCCATATGATTTAGAATATCAAAAAGGTGGTAGTTATGCTTTGGGAAGTAATAGTGGAGTTATACGTTTTGATGATAACTTAAATATCTCAGACGAAATTAAAGGTCTCATAAGAAAAATGATGAATGTTAATTACATAGATAGACCATCAGTGAGTGAAATTATAGAAATATTTAAGAAGGTCAAATTTTAATGTAAAATTTTCATTTATTAAAAAAAAGATTTTTCCATTTAAGCATATCATAACAAAAAATTTAGTTTTTAATTTTACTAAAATTTCTTTAAATTTGCAAATCAAATATTTTTATTATCACAATTAATGAACATTAAATAAATTTTAACATTTTTCGCATTATATGGTCTCTTCTATAAGATATTAAAAGTATAGTTTGTAGCCATTTGTTAATACATATAACATATAACTCAACGAAATATAATTGTGTACATATGATAATTGTAGTATGTAGCCATTTGCACTTTGTAAAAGTTTAAGTTAAGAAGGGTGTTGTATAAATTCTTATCTTAAAATATATTTTATATTTTTCATTTAATCGTTTTATACTCTATAAAACTTTGTTAAATCATTTAGTTGATTAAAAAATAATTTTAAATATGGAAGGAAATTACAAAAGACCCAAGCCTCAATATCCTTTGGATGCTTCTTTTCCATCAAAATTTGAAAGAATCTTCTACAAAACTAAGGTAGTTAAATATTTTAATGCATTTTTATACTAATTTTTTTAGTTGTTACTTAAAAATAATCTTTACCCAATATCACCTCTTGTTTATTTATCATCAAATATTGGTGTTGGAGCATATTTATCAAAGAATTACTATAATATTTTCAATGAAACATTAGGCATTTCTGAAAAAAACAACTTTTTTAATTATATAAAAATTGCATTAGTATCAATAACATTTACAACAACAAATGTATATATATTAAGAAAAATTCTGAAATATACATTTTTTTCATACAAAGGATTTCTTTTTGAAGATTCTAAAAAACCATCTTTGAAAACAAAACTTTTTGGCTTTATTAGAGTAATTATAAAGAAATTGAACCCTCCAGGTTTTAATACTTGTGATCGTTTATTACCAAATTTACCGGTTCCATCAATTGATGAAAGTATTGATAAATATTTAGAGTCAATTAAAGAAATTTTCCCTGAAAATGAATTTTTAGAAATACAAGCAGAAGCAGAAGAATTTAGAAATTCTAAAACTTCAACTATTTTACAATGGTCAGCAAAATTATACTCAATGTTTACGGATAATTATGTTACAAATTTTTGGGAACAAGGTGCTTATCTTTATGGAAGAGATCCTTTACTTATTAATTCTTCAGTTGGTTATGTTGATATAGTTAAGCCTATTCCAGCAAACCAAGCACGTAGAGCTGCACATGTTGTTTATCTTGAAGGTCAATCCCAATTAGCAATTTATAAAGAACAACCAAAACCTATTGGTGAAGGAATGCTTTGTATGAGTCATTATAAAAAAAATTTTTGTTCTTGTAGAGTTCCAGGGATAGAAAAAGACTATCTTATAAATAATGGTCCAACAAATTACTGTATCATAATTCACAAAGGTGCAATATACAAAATTAACGCTTTTAATGAAAAGACAAATCTTCCAGAAAAAATTGATAATATATATGAAAGAATTGTTGATATATTGTTGAAAAATGAAAATATGGATGATGATGAAAAATTAATACCTTCTTTTACAACAGATAGAAGAGATTCATGGGCTAAAAATAGAGAAAAATTCTTTATTTCAAACGAAAATAATAGAAAAAACCTTAATATTATAGAAAATGCTATTTGTGTTATTTATTTATGTGATAGGGATGATATTGGTGATGATCATGATTCTACAGAGAAGTTCCTGCTTGAAAATTTAACAGGTAATGGTATTAATAGATGGGTTGATAAGAGTGTAAACTATGTAATAACAAAAAGTGGTCGTTTTGGTGGTACAACAGAACATTCAATAGCTGATGGATCAGAATTTGATCATTTTATGGAAAATTATATAATAGCTGATAAATATAACATAGAATATCCTAAAGTTATTGAAAATATATATGAAAGATCAAATTAAAAGAGGTAAAATATCAATGGAACGTTTGTATTTTGAAATGTCATCTGAAATGAAAATAGAAGCGAGAAGATGTTACAGTGAAGCACTAGATCGAGCAGTGGATGTTGATTTGAAATCATTAATGTTAAGAGATTTTGGAAAAGGAATTATTAAAAAAGGGAAAATTTCACCAGACGCTTTTATGCAATTGGCAATTCAGTTAGCTTATTTTAAGGATCAAAAAAAATTCTCGTTAACATATGAAGCAGCTTCAGTTAGATTTTATCAAAATTCAAGAACTGAAACACTAAGAAGTGTTACCAATGATTCATGTAATTTTGTAAGAGGTATGATAGATGAAAATATGAAAAAGGAAGAAAAATATAATTTGTTAAAAAAAGCCTCTGAAACACATACATATAACAACAAACAATGTATGATTGGAAAAGGTTTTGACAGGCATTTATTTGTTTTATATGTATTATCACAAATATTAAATAAAAAAAACAAATTTTTAGATACATATATTAAACAAAAATGGACGTTATCAACTAGTCAACCTCCTTTTGTCACAAATCAAGTTGATGAAGACGGTGATATAGACTCAACATGGCAAGGTGCTGCTTTTGGAGCTGTTGATCAAAAAGGATATGGTATATGTTATCGCTTTGCTGGAAATCATAGTCTGATGATTCATATAACATCTTTTAAATCTCAAAAAAATACAGATAGTAAGAGGTTAAGTCAATTACTGTACGAATCAATCAAAGAAATGGAAAATTTATTTAATTAATTATAAAATTTTTTATATTATCTTGATAACGTATTTTAAAGTTTTAATTTGGTTCTGATATATTAATATTTAAAACCTTTTTAAGTAAAGATAATATATGTCAGCATTTAATTAATATACTCTCGTTTTATTCTTTTCAAAAAATTAACTTTAATACATTTTTAATATTTGTAAAATTATATTATATTTTTCTTGATTGAATACGGCAAAATTTAAATATTTTTCAACTAAAATAATATATAATGGAATATTTATTTGGAAACATTAATTCCTTTCTTTTTTTAAATATGTTCAATATTGTTGAAAATCAAAATTACAAATCATATGAACTTATTAAACCATCTGATAAATCGCTAGATAATGAAAATATAGAAAATGTTAAGCACAATGAATTATCAGGAAGGAAAGTTAATGGAATGGAAATCCATAATTTATTAGGAGAAGGAGGATTTGGTTGTGTTTATAGGTGCACAATGCATAAACGTTCTGGAGAAACAATATCTGGTGCATTTAAAGCTGAAATGAACAAAAAAGGAACAAAAATTTCAAATAGTCTTATTTATGAATGTAGTATATTAAAAAAATTAGAAAATGCAGGAGATATGTATCATTTCACAAATTTATACATCAATGGTCAACGCCCTTTATTCTCGTTTATGGTAATACAACTTGTTGGTCCTAATCTTTATGATATATGCACTTATTTACCGGAGGAAAAATTTGAATATAACACATTTATTCGAGTAGCATATCAAACTTTAGAAGCTATACAAGCATTACACTCAATTGGTTATTTACATAATGATCTAAAACCAGCAAATTTTACTATTGGTGATAAAAATGATGAAACTGATGGAATAATAGTTTATATGCTTGATTTTGGTTTATCTCGAGAATATGGAACTAAAGATAACCCTGTCACTATTGTTCATAAAAAACCAAAGGTTGGTGTTGAATATACAGGAACAATATCACATTGCAGTCCAAATGCACACTTAAGAAAAGAACTTGGAAGGAGAGATGATGTATATGCTTGGATATTTTTGTGTATGGATTTTTATAATGAACTACCGTGGCGATGTTTAGAGAAAGATGAAGAAATTGAAGAAATGAAACTTAGATGTACATATGAAATGTATTGTAAATATCTTCCTAAAAGTTTTCATGGTATTTTAAAACATGTTGATAGTTTAGGAGTATATGATAAGCCAGATTATGATATGTGTTACAATGAAATTACAAAAATGATGAAGGAAGCAAAAGTAAAAATGGAAGATCCATATCAATGGGAACTCTTACCTGTAGAAGCAAAAAAATCATTAAATATTAGAATTGAACCAAGAAAAAATAATGCCATAAAAAAACAAGTTTTATCTAAAAAAAAAATAGCAAAAGAGATAGATGGAAAAACAAGACGTGCATCAATTAAAAATATAAGTGTGAAAAAAGAACGTAACCATGAGAGTCGTTCAACAAAAAAAGCTCATTCAGTTCATAGAAACAAACAGCAACTTAATGATGCAAAAGTTGTTAAAAATAAATGTGATTCGAAACAAAATCAAAAAATAAAAGAAAAGAAAAACAACAAAAAATCTAAAGTTGGATTAGACGATGACATTAACAAAAAATCTCTTTTGAATGAAGAATTTATGTCATCTTGTGTTGGTGATGCAAACGATGCTATGGAGAAAAAATTAGCTACGTTTGAAATTCAACTTAAAAATAAAATGGAAAATAATAAAAAACAATTGGATCGGAAAAATAATAATGCATGAATAAATATTTTCTAACAAATATATTAATATTAAAATTATAAAAATGAATTATACATTGACTAAACTTTTTTTCTGACTTCTTAAACATTAAAAAATCTACTGTAAAAAATATCATTACTATATTAGTATTATCTAAATAGTTTTTCTGCTGATATTTAACAAAAGAAAAATATCTTTATACCAATAAAAGACCAAACGAATATATGATTATGCAAATTCGTAAAAGAATTATTCTCATAATTTTTCATTTTTTTTGGTACTTCTACATTCCGATAGGAACATTAAGAATGTCTGTTTTTTGTGTTTAATTATTTTTATATCAATTTTTTATTAAATAATAATATAGATAAAATGCTACAATGTTTAATATTCATAACATTTTTTAAATGTTTATTAAGCAAGTAAATATCCTACAACCTTGCGTTGCACTTCTATAAGCAAATCATTCTTTCTGTTAATTTTTTGCAAAATCTTATCAGTTACATAGCTATGTAGTGCTTTCTTAGCTTTATCTTGTTGTTTCGCAAAATTACTGAATCATCTGAATGTGATCAAGATTCATGGTCCACTAAATAACACTTGTCGTTATCTTTAGAATAGTCAAGAACCTGAATCTCAAGTTCATTGGGTTTGTAAGATTTTCAGCTGTCGGAATATATTGTTGATTCTTTACCGATTCATTTCTTCCTAATACTCATCGGCATCTTCAAGCTTCTATATGGTACTATGGTGAGAAATGAATCACATAGATTCATGACACAGTATACTAAATATTTATACTGACGACAAGACATGATCGTTATTGTTCTCCTTACCGAAAGGAATTCAATTGATTGAACAATTTACTTTGTTTCTACAATTTTTTGGCATTCTCTCTCATCCATTGAATCTACACACATTTCTTTCGTGTAATTGCATTTTGGTAACTGTGGTATTGTGATTTATCTATAGTCGATACTTAAAAAAACTGAGTGATATTTTCTTGCGATAGACAGGTAACTTACAGTTACATTGAAATACATGTCTCATATAAATCTTAGATTCATATTCTTGAGCACAGATGTCTTCTTTGATACTAAGCAATGTTTTTTTAGGAATGCAACATCATTTTCCTCAGTTAATGTGAGGTCTCAAAAATTTATAAATATAATCATTTTAAGCAATATTAATTAATGAAATCTAAATAAAACAATTTATCAGTTATTCATGTGTAAAAATTATTTTACTTTAAATGACTTTTTTATCATAATCGCCGAAAAATTATCATACCATCATTTTAGAACATATTAATTTAATTCATATTTATTTTGTTCATGTAAAAATTAAAAATATTTATGGCTTGGCTTGAAATATATACTACCAAAAAGACCGTTGTGTACTATTGATTATTATGTTTCGAGGTTATTTAAAGTTTACTTGTTTTTTTCCATTATCGATATCAAATATCATTTAATCATTATTTACACTTTATCTGACCATGTAAACATGTTTTTTTACAATAAGTCAAATCTAAAAATGGTCTTAACGAGGCGTAAAAACGCCAAAATACCATTATAATTCGAGTACAATATAATAAAGCAATTTTTTTCAATCTATAAGATCATAAATATTTCATGTTATTCATAGCAAGTATTGTTTCTGATTTCTGAATTCAGTTGAAATGTAGGTATTTACTTTAAAGTTTTATTTTGATATTAAAAGATTTCCTATCGTTTTACATTTTAACCTTTTTCATAAAGAGTAGAAATTTCACTTCAATCTATCATGAAATTGTTTTCAATTTGTAATATACACTAATGTCATTTTCTTTATTTAAATAATCCAATAGTATTTAAAAAGTCAGAACAATAAACACCAAATGTATTTTTTTCAAGAATATATATTATGTACTTTAATAATATACTCTTTCTTGTCTCTGTTTATAAAAATCGTATAATTTTTTTTGTTGAAAGAATGCTTTAAACAGACAGAATATCAAAAAAATACTAAAATGTAATTTTAGAGAATCCCTTTGACATTCAAGAACATTCTACACTACCAATGATATAATGTGCCATTAAATAAGATTATTCTATATGTTCTAAAAGCTTTATCTTTATTTTAAATATTATGAAAAGTTGTGTCAATAACATCTTACATCATATGGTAAATAACTTTTTCTCCACAAAATGACATTATGATGTTTTCTCAGAAAATTGATGCTATAATATCTTAGGATATGAATAAGTTTAATAATTTTAACATACAATTTATATTGACAATCATTTACAGAAAGAATAGTTACGCTTTACAATACAATATATAATTTTAGGAATTTTATTTGAATAAAAAATTTGTAAAAAAATATTCAAGTGCACGATTATAAACCATAAAAATAAACTTTTTGATTATATATAAATGCAAAGTTTTTATGTTTATTATAAAAAAATAAACTAAAATTAGCCATTGCTATATTATAAATTAATTTTTCTGATTAGAAATAATTTATTTGGCTTTTAATACTTTATAATATAAGGTTTTGTTATTAAAAAGAATATTAAAAAAACCGTTACAAAAGAGTATTATATTAATTTCTAATATACAATAATTTACAGTTATCTTCTTTTTTAAAAAATAATAAATTTATTGTTTTCACGTTCCCTCTTTACCATTCATTTTATATAAATAATAATTAAATATTGACAATATTTAAATTTATTTTATAAAAAAAACAAGTTGCTCAGCCAACGATTTTATTTGGAATTTACATTTTGTTACACACCATGTTTTTTTCAGCTACATTTTAAATAAACTGACAAACATAAAAATAAATGCAACTATGAAGACGAAGGTATAAAATAATTATACATAAGGCAGAGATCTATTTAATTTTGTTATATAAATACTAATTACTAAAGATGCATTTGAATTTTTGTAAATTTATTTTCTTAAAAGAGAAATCTTTAACAGGTGCACTGTAATTTTAAAAATGTTATATATATACAGTAATTTTTACTATTAATATAAGTAAATTGATAGATAGAAAGAAAGAAAGAAAGAAGACGTTTAACATAGGAAGATATTAACTTCTCTCCAACTGAATTTGTCTTCTAGAATATTCTCAAATAGGTTTACTCATAAAGATTTTATAATGACCAGATTTTTTATATATAAAAAACTACTTTTTAATCAAAATTTTCGATTAATTTATTGTCACAATACATTTGAAATATTTTACTGGAAAATTTGTACCTGTAATAGTATTTCAATAACACTTCATTATATTATAAACTTTATAAGTGGGTGATATTATAAATATAATTTTAAATATTGAATTTTTTGAATACAATAAACCTAATCCTTGGTCTGTAGAAATAATTTTTCCATTCTGAAATAAACTAATTTATCATTAACACCGTTTTAACCATGTTTGTGTTGCAGAAATACTCAATATGAAAGGAAACATTCAAAAGTATCTTTTTAAAACCTAATTCGACGTCAAAAGAATGGTATTAAATTTGAATTTTTTTAAAAAAAGGGTATGCTACTGTTAAAAAATAAGTGCTAGAAAATACAAACATATTCACTCAAAAATAAAAATTGTTGTTTTGACATATACACTACAACCCTCCGATGTAGTGTTAAAAAAACGAAATATTCATTTAATTTATTAATAAATGTCAGTGGTATTAAATTTTCTTAGTATACTCGATTTAAAAAAATTAATGCATCAATTAACGTAAAAGTCAAACTTATTTAATAACATAATAAGGTATCATTTTCTATAAATTCATATACCTCCTTTATTTATTATTGTTTGTGAATTTTTCAGAAAATGTGTTGTATATTTTTAAAAACAGATATGTGTGTTGTTTTGACTGTATATGATGTCGAAACGACTTACATACTTGTTATAATAATTTGGCATGTTTTTTATATACATACACATACATTTCTTATAACTTACCATACATTTTTTTGAAAGTGAATAGTTATATTACCATAAATGTATGATCATTCTTAAAAATTAGATTCGCTTTTTTTTCTAAATTAACTATACAAAAAGGTGAATTTATACATGCAAAAGCGACTGGCACAAAAAAAATGCCAGAAATTCAACATTTTAACAGAAATTGTTGATTTTATTATATTTTTCTTAAAATATACGAAAAATCGTAAAATATAAACATTAAAATAGTAAATTTAACATGTAATAATTTTGTTTTTTTAAATTCATACTGTCTTCAAGTGATTTTTTAAATATTATTGCACTTTTTTTGATAATTTTAATTAGTTTTTAACAAAATATATATGAATTAACAAAATTCAAGAACGTGAATAATTTTTAAAAATTTTAAGTAATTAAAAGGTAATTTTTTAAAACATTAAGTATGTATTTTTTTATTTTAATAATTATAAATATTTTTAAATAACTATTATTTACAATTTTATTAAATTATAGAATGAAAATCACGAAAAAAAAAATGTTTCAAAAGATTATACAAATCTAAAATAATAATATACATATTTTATTACTTTTGATGAATAATTATCGTCTATAACAATCATAATTAATAAATTTTATCTTACTCAAGATTTTTATAGTAGTTAAGTTTTACATTTACAATATTTTTTTCCACTTTGAATCTTTTTTAAGTCGTTCTCAAAAATTATAGGGTTTTACTTTATCACTAGTACTTTAAAAAAATTAATATGCATTTTTAGTAAAAATATATATCAATTCACAGAAAAAAGTATGTATTTTGCATTGGTTATACAAATCTTATATTTAAAAACAACCTTACAAATTAAAAAAATGTATAGTAAATGTCGTTTAGAAATGTCAATGCATTTTCTATAAAAATGTATAGAAAATAATAAAAAAATAGTATGTATGTCGTTTCGACTGTATGTACATTCTTAATAAAAATGTTATAAAATTTTTAAAAATAATCAGTACTTTTTTTAAGAAATGTATGCTCATTTTATATAAAAATATATGGAAATAATAAAAAAAAGTATGTTTGTCGTTTTGACTGTATGTACTTTTCTTTCAAAAAAAACATGCCGTTTACAAAAAATGTATGAGATTTCCTAGAAAATTGACATAACTTTTATGCTTACTATGTGAGCACAATAAAAAATAAATTATTTGTTAGTCGAGATGACAGAATTATACACTATAATCCATAATTGCACAATGTCTGTCAAAACGACAGTTTTAAATTTTAAGTATTATTGTTTATAAATTTGTCCCTGATAAAAAATACTCATTTCTTAGACATAATAATCAAAAAAAATTAAAAAGATTTTAAAAGTTCTAAAAAATAATGTTGAATTTGAAATTTTGTTCTGGTGGGACAGACCATACGCACCGCAAGCCGCCATAGCTCAGTCGGTTAGAGCGTGGGTCTAATAAGCCCAAGGTCGCAGGTTCGACCCCTGCTGGCGGCATACTTTTGGCTTCTACTTGAAAAATTTCAATGTTAGAAAGTTTTAAACATACGAATGAGCAATAAAATTTTATACTTTTCATAAAATTACAGTCTATTTATACTTTTCAAAATTATTCACGTTGTAAATTTTATTTACTGAGCTTCTCTCATATTTTAAATAGTTTGTCTTGTTTTTAGAATCGAAAATTTGTCGAACTTATGAAACAGTTTTTGTTCCAAATTAAATAAAATTTAAACATGAATATTTTAATATTTACTATTTCAGAAATAATCAAATACTTTATTACATAATATTGTATGCAAATATAAGTTAAAATTTTGATTTATAAAAAAAATCTAATATTTATAAATCTGCTAAGAACATTGAAACTTCTAAAAATTTTTAAATTATTGTAAAGTATAATTTTCTAGCTTTTAGCACAACTGCTAAGCAGTTTTAGTGGCAATGTTTGTTTATCTAAATAAATTTATAATAATAAAATTTTTTAAAACAGTAAGTAATTTTAAAACTGCAAACAAGCCTCATAATGATGATAAAAACTTTTGTAGTATTATAAAAGGTTTTAAATTCTATCTAAATGTTTTACTTCTCAGACTGACTCTTAAAAATATGTTATCTTTTTAAATTTTACATATAATAAAAATAATATCTATTAAAATTAATATTTTCTTTCGAATGAGGACCATGCTTTACTGTCTTGAAAGCACTATTAGTTAAGCCTTAGTCTAATTAATAAATTGTTTATGAATTATATCTGTAATAAATTTAGGTCATCTATTTAAATATTAAATAAAATAATGTTTATCAATCTTATTATTTATATCCAAAAATAATACTTGTAGTTGGTATATTAAAAAAATTCAAAATCCAAACTTGAACAATAATTTTTTAACAAATTTACTTGGAATTTTTGGATTTTTAAAATAAATGTTAGAAACAAAAAGGTAACTTACGTTTGTAATGTAATTATTTTTTCATGTAAATCTAGACCTAGAGAAATATCCTCTCTGAAGACGTATTTTTTTTCATTTCTTTAAAAATATTATAAAAATATCTTTATTATACTTTTAATTTTTAATAGACAATGTATAAAGTAAAGAAAATTGTTTATTTTTGCTTTTGAAATGAAATAAATGTGAAGTACAAATTTATTAGATTAAAAAGTTGTTGAATTGAACGAATAACATTTATGAATTTCAAATGACCCATAATTATAACAATATCTTTTAATTCCACTGTAACGATTAACTTTAGCTTTCACGCAATAAATTCCCTGTGATTTACTATTTAGTTTATTAAAAATTAGAAAAATACATAAATTACTAGAAATTTTATCAAATTGAATTCTAACTTTACTGTTTTGAAATTTATTAATATATTCCTCTTTGTGCCTGATATATTCAAATAAAAATACATATAATTATAGAATTTATACATATTATTAAAACAATAAAAGTTAATAATAGAAGGGTATGTTAATTTTCTTTGTTATAGAAATAAAATTTCATATTTTTTTATGCACTAATCCAAAATTTTTGTTCCATCTGAAATAGTTTATTCTTTTATATTTACAATTTTATGCCTAATTTTAAGCATATAAAATGCTAGAATTTTTAAATACCAATTTATAAATATGACCTTTTCCTAACGACCTTTACTATTTTTCAATTTTTTGTTCATTTTGCACAAGAAATTTTATTCATCCAATACTTTACTCAGTTAAAATTATTTACAAAAATAAAGAAATTTAAAACTTCAAAATATTTACAAATAATTTTTTAGTAGCAAAAAACAGAAAGTTAACAAACAAGAATCTTCTATAGTGTGTATTGATAATAACATAATAAGATTACCATAGAAATTTAATTTAAATAATTTATAAAAATAAATTTAAATGATGCACTAGATAGAGAATACAATTTCATACAAGTATGCCATCCGACAAATAACATTGATAAATCTTATTCGTTTTTATGTAACAAATGATTACTAAATAATACTTGGTAAAAGACGCCCTTACAAATTTTTTTCAATTTTAGATGCTAAAGTTTTTCATATACATGTTTTCTCAAACTATTATTACGAAAAAACAAATAAAAAATTGTAAGACAATAAATTTAAAAAACTTTTGGAGCATAGCTAATTTCACATATAAATAAAAATTTTGTTTTAAATATTGATTTTAAAACAAAAACTTAAAAAAACACATTGTATAATATTTAGTGTTTTTCAAGTCTTTTGTTTTTCTTTACTTCTAATGATTTTTAACCTTTTTCTTTTTTCGCCTTATCTTTTATCTAAAAATCACTAGATTATATTATATTTTTTCATATAAATTATATAAAATGTACCTGTTTTTGAAATTATAATTTCTCAAAAGTTAAGTGTACAATTTTTTTCTACGAAAGCGTTTTAATATGTTATAAATAGCACTCGATAAGACTTCAAACATCAAAAGAAAAAAAAATCCTCTAAACTTTAACCTACAATTGTTGTATAGCTTTTTTGTTTACCAGTTTTTTGTGCTTATTCCTATCTTTTAATCGTAATCATTTCAATGTACGTTTTATTAAGAAAATAATATTTTTATATTGTGGAAATAATGCGTTTGTTATTTTTTAATTTATGAAAATTTTAAACAAAACATATACTCTGAAATGATTAGAATGTAATGGAACGCAATGTTAACTTTTTCTATGTCACATGTTATGGTAATGGTCATCTGATATACTAAATATATATTAACTGAAAGAAAAAGAAATTGCTTAGATTTCCAAAAAATGCATATTTATTTTTCGTTTGTTTTTAACTTCCTCTAATACTCTTGTAATAGTTATGGGAAAGAGAAAGCAAACAAAAAAAGAAATATTTTCATTTTTTTTCTGTTATTTTACGTACATGTTTTTTGCTTTAGTAATATATTATTTTATAGTAATAGACTTAAAAGCAGGTCGCTTTGAAGTTTATTATATTAGTGATAAATACAAATATATAAGTTATTTTTAATATATTGTTAAAAAATTTGTATTAAATATATTTCTAATGTACATAAATTGTAACTAATTAAAAAATTCGTTCATACCATTGTTATCCCCATCCTGCCCTATGCATAAAAATATTATGTCAACAACGTTATATTAAAGCGAAATTTAGGGGAGGAGAAAACAAATGGGACAATCATATTATATTCAATCGACATTATGTTATTCTTTCATTGCTGCATTTAGTAGTACATATATTAATTATTAAACTAATTCTAATTACATTTAAGAAAAATGTATTTTTATTAAAGAAAAAATATAGAAATTATTATCGAATAATTAAATTTTTTAGCGATTATAGCATTATTTTAAAAATAGTGTAAAGTACAGAGTACGTGCATGTCTTGGATGCTAAATAATATTTCAATCTATTTTTTTTCTATAGTACATTTTTGAAGTATATCTTCTTTCAAAGTTAACATTTTCTCGTTCTTCTTTCATAAAATGTCAGCCGTTCCAGCAGTTAAAGTTCTTCACCCAATTAATACTGAAAAAAAGGATAAAAAATTAAAAACTTTTCAGGTAAAATTATATATATTATTGGATTATAAACAAGTGATTTTCAGGATTATTTTCCAAACGGCACAAAAGCCTACAGTTGCTTACATTGTCGTGCACATTTAGCAAAACATTCAGAATTAATCTCTAAATCTTTTCAAGGGTCACAAGGAAAAGCATATCTTTTTAATTCAGTGTAAGTACTTTTATTTTTTTCGTTTTTTTTTCTTTATTTGATAATTCAAATAATGATAAAACATTTGTGTTAAAGTGTTAATATTGGTTGCGGTCCATCTGAAGAGAGAGTTTTACTGACAGGTCTTCATGCGGTAGCAGATATTTTTTGCGAATGTTGTAAAACAACATTAGGGTGGAAATATGAACATGCATTTGAAGCATCACAAAAATATAAAGAAGGAAAATTTATCATCGAAGTCATACATATGGTTAAAGACAATGGTTGGGAAGATGGAGAACGTGATTTTTAAAAAGTTATCTTTTAAATCTCACATGTATTTGTAATTATTAAAATTGGAAAAAACTTTCATTTTATGACTTTCAAGCACAAAACTGTAAATAGTTTTCAAGAAATTTTATATTAAAATTTTAGTGATTCATTTTATCATATTTAAATTATCTTCCAATAAAATAATGAATATTTTGCAACCAATAATTACAATCAAGACATTTTTTTACTCATCATATCATTTTTATTAATGAGAAATATACATTACTTTTTTTCAAATTTCCTATTTATTGGAATACAAACAGTTATTGAATCATCAAGTACTGATAACGCTATATTAAGCTCACCTGAAGATATATTGCTTGTTTTAAATTCAAAGTGGAAATTAATAAAGAACTTAGAGGTTGTATTTTTTATTATAAACTTGTTTATCATTTTGTTTATCATAATAATGATAGCTTTGTGTTTTCTTTTCGAAAATTGGGGTAAAAATAAGCTAAATAATGCTAATCACAAAGCATGGGTAACAATTATTGCTGCGGAAGAAGAGTCGAGGAGAATAAAGGCTGCTGAAGCGTTGAAAATGGAAAAATCAATTATCTCAGAAAAAATTGACATAAAATGAAGTAAATTACTAAAGTAAAAACATCTTGCCCGTAGTACAAAAATTTTTAAATTTCAAAATTTATAATGTTAATTTCTTTTTACTAAATAATTACATAAAACAATACATTGACAAATTTGTTTTCGATTCCTCAGAATAGAAAAATTTACAACAATGTTTAGTTAAAAATAATAAAATTCAATAACTTTTTCTATATACAAGTTTTTGGATTTTTTTTATATTTCGTAATTATAATGCTTTTTTCTAGTAGTTTTTTTGTTATAAAGACACATGATGTTTTATACAAAAGCATATTTTATATTCTAAAATAACATTTTTGAAGTAAAAACTTTGAAAAATTTTTTAGTTGTGAAATAAAAACAAGCACCTTTAATGAAATGTTGTCACGAAGGATGTGTTTAGAATTGAGAAGAAAAAGGAAAGGAAACCAATAGCATACTTTTTAAGTGCTATGACTAACAAATGGACAAAAAAATGACAGTAAATTTTTACTTCTACTAGGACTTAATAAAGTGGCAGTTTATTATCTTTGTTCTTATTGTATATTTTAATATGCAATTAGTTTTATCGCATATTAAGTAGCTAATAATCTATATGAAAATTTATAATTATTTGTAGACTTTTAATTATTTTTTCATATAAAAAAGTAAAATCTAATTTTATTCTCAATTAGATTTTGGAAAAAAAAACTACTATGGCGCGTTTTGACTATTGTTTCAAACTACATATATACATGAGATTTTGAAATATCAGTCATTTGTATTTCTTTGTTTTTTCTGATTTTTTATTTAAATATTTGATGGCTTACCTACTAAAATTTTAATTTTAGATAAGTGCTAAAAGCTTGTGATATCTGTAATAATAAGTATTTATTATATATTGAGAAAAAAAAGTAGTAAGTATAATATTTTTTGTAAATTTTGTATTTGTATTAGGTGGGCACTATTTTTTTTACCAGTAATTTTAAAATAAAATCTTCTATCCTAAAATATAAAAATAAGGTCTATACTTGCGCAATACTCCAGATATATTTGTATAAAAGCAAATAAATTTTACTAAAATGTAAACTTATAGATTATAAGAAAGTGTTTATTATCATATATAAATGTATACATATTATCTTTTTAATAAAAAAATCATCTTAGATATTAAAATGACGTTTAATAATAAATACTACTGGAAAGATGTCTTTAAACATTAAGGAAAAAAAATTTATTTCAAGTTTTATCAAAAAATTAAATCATCAATATTAAACTAACATTTATAGATAAATAAGTTAATTTAAATTAAATTTAACAAATTTTTACTTAATAACATAAAATTTCAAAAGCGAAACTTAATTTTAAATCAAACAAAATGAATAAAAATGCAATATCCATCGAAAACTTATATAATTTCAAATTTAATGTTTGAATTTTTTTATAAACAAATATATAAATATAGATCAAATAAATATTGAACGTTTACATTTTAGTTAATAATATAACAAGCATTTAAAAACAAACATCATTCCTATAGTTTAACTTTATTAACAATAATTTCTACTAAAATTGATTAAATTTATACAGAAATTTAGAATATGGAAAAGCTTATTCTACGGAATATAAATATAAAAACTTATTGTAAATCACGATTTTCGTTTGTCATGTTTATTATCCAAGAACATTTTCAAAAAATTTTCTAAACTCTATTAATTATTCATCAAATATTTATTTGACAATGATGAAAACTTATATGCTCGGTAAAATTAATTTGATACTTCTGTTACTATATATTTCTCATCTTTGATACTATTGATCTCACAAAAAAACACAAATAAAACAATCTTCAGTAAATTCATGTATTTTTCTTTTATACATTGAAAATCTCGTATGGAAACATCTTAAAGCTACTTTGGAATTATATACTATATTTTTGAAAAATCTATTAATGCTATGAATAATGAGCAATCATGTGAAAAGACGTGGGCCAACTATCGAAGAGTTGGAAAAAAAAGCTAAAAATCCATATGATGCAATGCGAATTAGATTGAATTATTTAGAAAAAAATATAGTATGTTTCTTTCTATCATTTTAAAACTCTTAGCCTTTAGGATAAAGCTATTGAAATTCCTGTAATTCCAGAAGAAGAAAAACCTCGCGAAGCTCCAGAATTTGTTAGAAATGTCGTCGGTTCATCTGCTGCAGCAGGTAGTGCAGAGTTTCATATTTTTCGTAATAACAGAAGACGAGAATATGAAAGGTTGGAGTATATAGATAAGCAGGCTAAAAAAGAAGAACTTGATAGGGAATATAGTTTGAAAAGGAAAACGATAGAAGAGGAAGAAGCAGCAAAGACAGCCAAAAAACGTGCAAAAAGACAAAAAAAAAAGAAGAAGGACAAACAAAATAGAAATAGTAAAAAGAAAAAAGAAGAAAATATTGATACTGAAAGCGAAAGTTGTGATGAAGGATCGATAAAAATATCAAAAAACGAAACTATTCAGGGCTAGTAATTTTAGTACTTAACTTATTTTTTACTCTTGTGAATGCTATATATTGAGATATAGTTAAGTTTTTATTACATTTTGGAGTAAACGTTTATTACTTTTTTTTTTACTTCAGTTCTTAAATGTATCACAAATTTTTTATCAATGATTACTTGTAGTTTTTTAACAATTAAGATTCTAATAACTAAAATTTTACTTTTCGATTAATGAATTAGTAGGAAAAAGCAACTGAATTGTTTAATATCCAATTATTGAGTAAATATTTGCTAATAATAGTTGGATGAATACAATGAATTAAATTTAAATATTACGGACTTTAATATTTGCGTAATTTATATCTCAATGAAATTTTAAAGACTTATTTTTTTGTGTTTAGAATACATTAAATCTTTCCAGATTATTATAATTACCCTCAACGTTTTATAAAACACTTTGATACAAAAACAGATTAAAAATGATTGTTGTTTCATCGAAATCTATGAAATTCTTAAATATTCTAAACTGTTAATTTATATTATACGGAAATTTGCCATTGGAAATTTACTTTAGATGATAACTATTTTGTTACTTCATTAAGAGATTTATATAGTTTTTTATTTTTTGTAAACAGTGTAACAACTTCGTCAATCACAATTTACCTCTATCCATTTTCGTTGATTTGAATACTGATCTATCAATCAACTACCTTTAGACTTCTAATCAAAATCACTGATTTTAAAGAAGGTGCTTGTTACATCACTCTAAGATCATCTTTTATAATTATATTTTAATAGATTAAAAATATTACACTTATTAAGTATTCGACAGTAAAAAATTTTAATTTTGTAAAATGTTACTATACTTTAGGTTATTTCATATTGAAAAATTACGGAAATACAAATGGTTGGTATAAAGTATACAGGAGTTAATAACATTATTGGTAAATATTTCTTCATTTTGTTGTATGGTAAATATTTAAAACATTTTACTTTTTATTATGGGTAGTTTCTTCTCCTCTTATTCAGATTAATATTTGTTTTATAATTATATATTTTCTTTGAGTTTTTATTTACAGTAATAATATGTTAAAAAGGAAACAATAAGATTGTGGTCAAGTAAAATGTTATAATAATAATTTAAATTATTAAATTTCTGTAAAATTTGTATAATTTTAAATTTACGTTCAATCAACTGTTTCATTTATTTATTTTACCAAAATATATTTTTGTGTATTTCAGGTATGTGGCAATATTTAAAATCAGTATTACTTGGTCCAAGGCTTTATGCTATTTTTGCGAATCCTGATTACTATTACAAAAGTAATTTTATGGAAAATATTGGGAATCATATTCTTTCAAATCTTCGCGGTTTAAGATACACTTGTGTAGCATTGTGGCCAGTGATGTTAATTGTTGCTATTAACAACAATCTGATTAATTCAACATCTGTTCCTTACTTGATTAGGGTTGTAACTATGTGCTACATCTTTGGATATTCTTCCAGATTTGTTGGAAGACTTTTAAACAATGAATATTGTGTTTTTATTGAAGAACTAACAAAATCATTGAACAAAAAAACATTTGAAGTATATGAAAAATATGATTTTGAGGTTTCAAAAGGACCAATTACTTTTGATAATTCTCTTGTTAATATGGAAAATCAAAGGAAGATGTTTGACAATGTTGGAAATGATGAAATTCCAGATTGGGGGTTATTTAATGTTGCTAGAGATGTACTTTCATATGTTGCAGTGCATTCTTTTGGAAAAAGATTATTATATCCTGGGCAAGTGGCATTACTTCAATATTTCTTTCAGCCTACATTTTTAAATGCAAGAAAAGACTATTTTTTGGTTCATAAAGCTAAACGAATGGTATTACTAACTCCTGAAAAAGACATTATTGATTCCGTATTTTTTGACAGAAGAAGTACAGGTAATAATAATGGAAAATACTTAGTTATATGTAGTGAAGGAAATGCTGGATTTTATGAAGTTGGTTTAGTTAATGGAGTACATCCCCTTGGATACTCTGTTATGGGATGGAATACTCCAGGATTTGTTGAAAGTATTGGTGAAACATATCCACATAGGATTGCGGCAGCAATTGATACAGTATTTCAAAATGCTTTAGCTCAAGGATTTAGAGAAGAAGATATTATTGTATATGGATGGTCTATTGGAGGTTATCCTTCAACTTGGTTAGCAGCAAATTATCCAAAAATAAAACATCTTATTCTTGATGCTACTTTTGATGATGTATTACCATTAGCAAAATTACGAATGCCAGAATTCTTCGAAGGTGCTGTTATTCATGCAATAAGAACATATTTAAATCTTCCAATATCATCCCAATTAGAACATTACAGAGGAGAAGTAACAATTATTAGAAGATTACGTGATGAAATGATTATAACAAAACCACTTGGTTCATACAATGAAAAAATTTCATCGAATAGAGCTAATGATCTTTTAAAAAAACTTATTCTTTCTCGCCATTCAACTACGTTTACCACGAGACCAGAATTGATAAATCAAATTGATATATGGTTATCTGTAGATGAGATTTCAAGACTTTCATTACACGATGAAGATCCAGAAATAGAAAAAGTTTACAAAATATGCTCAAAACATTTTATTGATGTAGATCTTGGTCACAATGATCCTCTTAGCAGTAATATTTTTAAATTAATTATTGAATCTTCAAAATAATTATTTTTGTTACTAAGAACACATATATCTAATAGTTTTCCTCATAATTTCATGAAGTTTTTTTTATATTGTTTTTTTTTAGAAAAATTGTATTTTAAATGTTTTAAAATGTATATAATATTTTCTCAAAAGAATGTACCAACCTTGCAGTGTGCATTTAGTCATATGTTTGTTTACAATTATACATTTTGGAGTAGTATTTCACTCTTATTGCACTCAGAAGTAGTATTGTAAATTATTAAAATAATAAACTTATGATTGGAAGTGTGGTCAATGATATTTCTTTATTTCAACATTGTATGTTTTTTCTTGAAAATTGTTGTCTTTTAAGTACGAAAAAATAATTTTCATCATGCTTATTTTGATTAGGAATATTCAATTTTTCTTTAGTTTTCGTAGTCCTTTTTTTAAATTCACTTTGCAATTTGCGAGTATTTCTAAACTTTAAAATAGAGAATGTAAATTCTAAAGTTTTTATACATGTTAAATGATTTAAACACAATTGCAAAAAATAATTTAGGTTTTTATATTATATCAATCAGATTTTGTTTTTATCAAGAAAATATATTCTTTTGGTGCTCATGGTTTAAATTTCTTTTTTATTTACTTAATGTTTTTGATTATTTAGTATATTTCTTAAATATTGTTCATTTATGGTGTCAATTTGTTATTCGGACCTATTTTTATTTTATGATCTCATTTCTTTAGAATTGGAAATAAAATTTCATTAGAATAATTGTTACTTAGAAAGATTTTCATATTTTCATTGAATTTACTTTTACACAATATTGATAAAAAAATTTATAGAGATACTATTGTTATGACTGATTTTACTGGAAAATATGGAAGTAACAGAATTTGTACAACAAATGTAATTTTTTAAAATACTTTTAAAAAAGAATGTATTTATTTTAGATTTCAGATGTAGATACTCCAATCAATCATCATAAAAGAAAAATAATCAATAATGAAGAGGAGGATTATAATAATAAAAAGTTAAAACATTGTTGTTCTGGAGAAAAATGTGAATTTGATTTATTAACTAATACTAATTTGACCGAACAAAAACAAAAAATTGAAAATTCAAAAGCTTACCCTTATGAAGGAACTTCTTAAAAAGAAGGTTGAAAATAAAACTTTTTTTTCAACTGGAAATAAAAATGTTGAAGGAAGGTTAGTAATTGATAGAATAGTTTTAGAAAATTTCAAATCATATTTTGGTGAAAAAAAAATTGGCCCATTCGATTGTGTATGTTTTTGCGGATTTAGTAATATAGGTTGTTTTTTAGCATTTTACTTCTGTCATTGGAAATAATGGATCAGGGAAATCTAATATAATTGATGCTTTTCTTTTTGCTTTTGATTATAGTCCAAGAAAAATAAGAATGAAAAAGTATAGCGAACTTATTCACAATAGCAGTCATGGTAATCCTGATTTTGCAAGAGTAACTATATTTTTTAAAAGAATTATTAAAAATTGTGAACCACATATATTTAATATATCTCGATATGTATATAAAGACAACAAAACAAAATATCAATTTTGTGGAAATGATTCTACAAAAGATAAGATAAAAATGTACCTTAGGGAACAAGGAATAGGGTTAGATCACGACAGATTTATTATACTTCAAGGAGAAGTAGAAAATATTTCTTTATTAAAACCAAAAGCAGAGAAAGAAAATGAAGATGGAATGCTAGAGTTCTTGGATGATATTATTGGAACAGCAATCTATAAAAAACCAATTGAAGAATTAAATAATGGTGTTATTGAAATGTACAAGGAAGTAATATTAAAAAAAGCTAAATGTAATGAAGCAGAACATTACAAAATGATTTTATTTGATCAAGTTACTAATATAGTAAGATCAATGAGAATTAATAATAGTATAATTGAAGGGGAATATAAAATGAACTGTTTAGGGTTAGTGGAATTGCAAAAAAAAATTGGTAACATTCAAAAGAAATTAACAAGCGATGTTAATTTAGAAAAAGAATTGTATGAAGATGAGAAACGCTTGGATCAAGACATAAAAAACTATAACGAAAGAAAATGTCAAAATTTAAAGAAAATTGAAAGCGAAAAAAATGAGATAGATAAAATTAAAAAAGAAATTTCCAATTTAACCAATGAGGAATTGAAGAATAAATTAAAGCAGGAGTCAGTTACTAAAGAAATTGATTGTATAATAGAAACAAATAAAAAATTGTTTGTTGAAATAGAAATAATGACTGAACAGCCTAAGGAAATCAAATAAAAAATTAACTATATTAAAAGAAAGACTAGAAAATGAAAATTCAGAAATAAACGAAATTGCACAAAAAAAAAATAGTGCGGAAGAAGAATTTGTCAGGAAAAAAAAGTCATTGTATGATACGGAATTGAATGAAAAAGATGGAAAAGTTCAAGAAGAGAAAAGTAAATTAAGAGAAATCATTAATGATAAAGATAGGCTGATGATCAAACTAAACGAACTGTCTTTTGAAAAGAAATATGCCATGGATGCTGTAGATGAGTTAAAAAAGAATATAAAAATTAAAAACGATCTGGTGGATTCAATTGGCATAGAATATAACGTTTGGAAAGAAAAATTAAATAATATAAATAATGAAATACATTCAGAAGAAGTAAAATATGGAAATATTAATGAGAAAATGAATAGTATTAGAAATGAAATTGAGAATGAGCGAAAAGAATTACTTGAATTGAAAGACGATTATGATTTAGTGATATCAGTAGACTTGGAACCAGTTGATAAAATAAGCGAATATTTAATGAAATTGAATTACAAGGGTTTCCATGGACGATTAGGCGATCTTTGTCATATTGATAAAAAATATGATATTGCTTTATCAACTTTAGGAGGTAAATTATTGGATAATTATGTCGTTGATACTGTAGAAGATGCTCAATATTTAATAAACAAATTAAGAGTTGATAAAATTGGTAAAGGTAGCTTTATGGTAATAGAAAAAATTGCTATTTTTGATAAAATGAATGAAAAGAGAAAGTATCCACTACAATCCCAAAGAGCATTTGATTTACTTAACATATTTGACCCAAATATACAGAAATGTTTTTATTTCATTTTTCAAGAATCTTTAGTTGTAAATACAATTGACGATATTGAACCACTAAAAAAAGCTTTATTTGGAAATTTTAAAAAAATTGTTACACTCGATGGAACAGTTTTTGAAAACAGTGGAAAAATAACAGGTGGGGGCAGACCTTTATATGGCAAAATAGGTGCAAAAAATCGTATTTCAAATGAAGAAACTACCAAAAGAAAAGAAGAATATCAAGCAAAAGTAAAAGAAAAAGAATATAAATTATCTAGATTACAAGAAGAATACAACAATTTATTAAATTCAAATAATTCTTTTAAAAAAATTTTAAATAAATTAAATCTCAATTTAGAAACATACACGCAAAAAATAACTAGCATTAAAAGTTCACTTGAAACAAATGAAAAATCTAAAGAATTACTTCAAAAACAATTATCAGATGCTATTGATTGGATGAATAAAATAACAATTGATGAAGAAAGTAAAAGATTACTAGAAAATCAGATTGAAAAATGCCATGAAATAATACTACAGAAAGAAAAATCATTGAGTGAAATTCAAAATGAGTATAACACTATTAATGATAAAATTTTAGAATTACGGAACAACATTTTAGGTTGTTTAGAAAAATGGAATATAATCAGAAAATTGAAAATACCAATTTATTAAGAGATGAAATCAAACAAACTAATAAGAATTTAAAAAAATTAGAACATAAACTATATCGTACGACTACTTCATTACATAATAATGAGCAAAGATTAGATAAACTTAACAACACAATAAATAACTTAAATAATACAGAAGAGACAAGTAAAAATAAGATGGTAAAATTAAAAAATTTATTATCACGATCCGTTGAACTTGTTAATAACCTTCAAAATAATTATAACAATAATAATCAATATATTGGAGATCTCCAAATTAAGAGAAATGATATTAGTGACAGATTATCACTCGTCAGAATATCTCTCGAAAAAGGTAAATTAGAACTACATAAATCTAAAAAGCATTTCGACAAATTAGAGGCACTAAAGAACAATGCAAAATATACATTTTTTAAAGAAATGATTTTTTTACCTGACGATATCATCAATTTTTCAACAGAAGAAAGTTTTTACAACAAAAATGTATATGATGCAGAGAAAGAATTTGTTGAGATGTTAGATAAACATGAGTACAACGAAGAAAATGGTTTAGTTTATGTAAATGTTAAACCATATGCTTCTGGTGAAATTGAAAATGTGAGTGATGAAGAAGTCGGAAACATTAAAAAAAAATTATGTTCCTTATATAATATGATTAAAGTACCTATTGATATTGATATTATAAATGAATTTATAAAAAGATCTAACAAATTAATATCTAGTACTAGCATATTTAATGAATTTAAAGAAATTTACGATAATTTAAAAAACAAATATGAGAAAATGATTGAAACAAGATTACAAGAATTCAATGAAGGTTTTAATATCATTTCAAGGAATATCAAGCAAATTTATCAACAAATTACTTTTGGTGGTGATGCAGAAATAGAACCGATTGATAAATTTGATCCATACAATTACGGAATTGTTTTTAAAGTCCGACCCCCCGAAAAGTGTTGGAAAAAAATAATGAATCTATCTGGAGGTGAGAAAACATTGGCCTCATTGTCTCTTGTTTTCGCTCTCCATTCATTTAATCCAGTTCCCATTTTATATAATGGATGAGATTGATGCTGCTTTGGATTTTCGAAATGTTCGTATTATTGCTGATTATATTAATGAACGTACTCAAAATGCACAGTTTATCGTTATTTCGCTACGCAAAGAAATGTATGAACAGTGTAAAAAACTCCTAGGTGTATGGAAATTGTGCGATTCAACTTATTGTTTGTTACAAAACTTAGATGAATATAAAAAAGGTTGCGATTACAACGTACTCTCCGTAGATCATTCAGAATCAAGGAAAATAAATGATTTATATGACAGTCTGAAAGCTTTATTCACATAATATAACTTATGACTATCAAAAAAATGCTTTGTATATTGGAAAAAAAATTTTATAGCATAAACTATTAAATAACTTAGAAAAATTTAAATTAACTTTTAATTACAATTAAATAAAATAAAAAATGTAAAATAAAAAGAAACTGAATACTGTAAATTTAGAAACGATTAAAATATTTCCTTCTGTTTTCCACTGTCCATGATTTATTACAAGAACTGCGATAAGTTCCGATAGGATAAAAAAACGCATAAGAACAAAATAGTAGAAATAAAATAACAACAATCTGAAAAAAAGTAAATTTAAAAAAATAATAAACAACATACCAAAGTGAAAGGCAAGTTTAAGTACTTTTTAAAATTTGATTTTATCCAGTTCAAACTCAATTTTCCATTCGAGTGAGTGAAGACGTCTTTTTCAAAATCACCACTTTTACTTTCCGAACAAGAGTCATAAAAACCACCTGTTTTTCCCTTAAAGTCCGTAGGTGATTTGTTTTCGTTTACTCCAACACTTACTTCCATAAAACGATTAATTTCTTTTTTAAGGCTTTTATTTAGACAATCTACACTTATAAGTATTTGCTTTAGTTTTTTGTAAATAAATTCAACTTCAGGAACAAAGGACATCTCTTCAACAATCAACAATTCGATTTCAACATCATTTTTAAGTTTCCGAACGTTATCGTGTAATAAAAGAAAATGATCGTCTTTTTTATCTTTAAATGTTGAATAATAATTTTCTATTTTTGCTTTAAACATGTTTGATAAATTTTCCTTCTGTGAAACAAAGTCGTCTAACCTCTCCCATTTTAAGTAAAAAAGACCAATTAAGTACTCTAAAGACTCCTTAACATCCACATCAACGTATCTTCCCATTGCAGAAAGATGTTCATGGAATATTTTATGTCTATCTAAACATTCTGAAATTCCTTTGTCATCTTTTTCTTCCTTATCTATAATACTCATCAATTCATTTTTGATAGTAAAGTAACTATTTATTAAAGCAGTGTTATTTTCAAGTTCACTTTGGAATTTTAAGATAGTCTAAAAAATAATAGTAATTTTCAACACTATTTCACAGACCTCAATAAAACCCTGAGTGTGAAGAAAACGACGATTCAGAAAAGCTATAACTTCACTGTCATGAAGTAATGTCACTCTTTTTTTAAGATTATTTAGTTGTTTTTCCATCTGCAATGCTTTTTTCATACTTTCTTCGAATTCAAAAATGCCTACTAAACTTCCGTTTAGAGATTTTAAAATCCTACCAACTTCTATGGAAATACTGTTTGTTGGCAATAAGATAGTATCATTATTTTGACTATTCTGTAATTTGTATATGACCTCCATTTGAAGAAAAAAATGTCGTAAGAAAAAAGACCAAACAGAAAAATAAAACTTTACACAACGATTTTACATTATTCAAGTCACAACGATTCTCCAACAAAAAGAAAATTAATCACTTATTTATAATCGCTTAACACTACATTGTTATTAAAGTACACACAAAATAGTTAGCTAAGATCTTTTTTAAACATAACCACGATATATGTCGTTCCAAAAATGTAGAATTTTTTGTAATTTATCAGAATAAAATGTATTGAATAAATAGCCTACAAATTTGGTGGATATCCTCATCCTCCAATAATGCTTAATTGATAAGACATTAGAAAAGTAAATCAAATTTCTTCATCTTAACAATGGTTGTTGCAAACTAACTTTTTTACATTTCAATTGTCAAATCCTAAAGCGGGAATATGTATAATAGGTGTTTTGTCGTCAAAACCTTCTGGTCAACCCTTACAATAGAGTTTTGTCTAAATGCATTTTCAAATTACCTTTAGGCTTACTGGTATTGGTTTTGTTCATAATATAGAGAGAAATTAATACTATATAATCGCCCATTTTAGATCATTACGTTTTTTTCTATCTGTATCTTGTTACATCTAATTGCGATGGTTCAGAAGATAATTACCTTGTTAGAAGAAGGCTATACACCTAAATCAATCTTGGGGCATCTCGATGAATGTGGAAATGATGAATTTGATTTTTTCGAAGCTTTTCTGGACTTCTATTCTGTTGTTGGTCGTAAAGCAAATAGTATAAGTTCATATGAGCTTAAAAATGGCAATTCCACTTTGTGGAATGAAAAGTTAAGAAAAATGAGTACGTCAGATACTAATGATGTTTATAGCAATTGGTTACCTTCCAACGAAAATCATGACTTAGAACACGTTGCCGCCTTTAATTCTTTGATGGCTTTGGGTTCCTTTATAAAATCGCGAAGACCTCGGCTCTGTGCTAAACTCACTGAAAAGTTCTCATCTTCAGAAATTGCTTTAGGAGAGGGGAACAACAACGATTGTGGTTCTTTAATTGATTCTACTCAACCATTGGTGTCTGTATCAGAAGAATTATTTGAATCTCGCAACTGGATTTTGACACCTCAAGAAAATTGTACTACTTTCATTGGCGACTGCAATACGGTAAATGTATATCGTATAGAGTTGGGTTGTTTAATGGGAAGAAATGAAAAATTTAAGGAAGTAGTGGAAGTATTAAGTGTATGTTTTATATAATTTTGTATTTGATTATAGTTCTTCTAGACTTTGGCTCAACGTTTCGTTGAATATGTTGAAACGACAAATGTCGGGGTGGAAGTTTTTAAACTACTCTTAGACCAAGCATCTGAAACTGATAAAACTGGTACTGCCGAACTATTTCTTAGTGTTATGCTGACAACACGTTTTGATACCAGATATTCTCGTCATCAATGTGACAAGAAGCATCATGCTAAATTACATTTTTCCGGTGGAGAAACAAGATTATATGACTTAGGATGTTTAGAAGGTCTAAGGAGAGTATATTTCGGAAAAGTTATAGATACAAAACTTTTGTTAGATTATGAGAAGAAGAAGTTCTCTTTCGAGACTCTTCAGTCTTTGGATTTTCTACATCAAATGATATGTTTTAAAGATAAAGACGCTGTTAAACTATCTTTACAATTTGTACACTTGTGGATATACTCCGGTTCTCCGGTGGCTATCGCACAATCTGCTAAAATGTTAAGAACTATTTTTGAAGCTGAAAAAGGTATATTAAAACGATGGTTTCACGATTGAAGAAATTCACAAACTTTCTTCCTGGATTTTTTTAATTATAAGCCATAACAAAGGAAATACTGAGATTTTGTCCAACAGAGATGAATTTCCTGATTCAATTCCATTATTGACAGAAGAAGAAGTTAGAGAATGTATAGAACTCTACAAATATATAAACTTAAAGTTCCAGTCTAATGTTGACCCTCAGAACTTGAAACTTCTTACAAGTGTTGCTTCTGATCCAGAGGTATTTAAGTGTATCGTCCAAATTATCACTAATCGTTATAAAGCTGATTTAAAAGGTTTTAGAAATTTCAAAGACTTTTTAAAGTTTTCAGTTAATTTTTGTTGCGAGAAAAACAGAATAATTTTTTTGAATTTGCTGACTGCCGAGACTAATGAGAATATTATAAAAATGCTTGTGTCTTTTTTCGATAAAACATTTTATACTCTTTTGAAAGATAATCATGACCAACTAAATTCTACTTGTATTTTGGTTTCAATCGAGTACTTAGAGAGTACCATAGAACAACTTAGCAACTTAAAAGTAAAATTCAATGATGATGTTTACTTATCGGTCCTTAAGAAATTCAACTTTTTAGAAATTTTTGATACTATATTTAATTCATTTTCTGATTTCTATTCCATTGTTAATCCGTCACTGAAATTACTTTTAACAGTACTAAAACTCAATATTCCGTGGTTTGTCAACAAAGAAAACGTTTTAAAACTACAAGAGCATTTAGAAAATATTTTTATTGTGACAAAGGATAGAATTACAATATCATATTTGTCGAAGATATTTATGTTTTTATACTACTGGACACGAGATACATTTGGATGTCATTCTATGGAGTTTAATGATACGATTAAATTTATTTGTTCGAAACTCACCAAACATTGTTTCGAAATTTTAATAAAAAATCACGAAATGTTGGAAGTTGATTTCAAACAACTTACGCCTGAAGAATTATTTTTCTATTCACTCAACCAGGATCACATATTTGCTGCTATTAAAATTGATGCCTTACCAAAGATCGGTAGTGATCATCCTAAAAAAATTTTTGACATATTAGTTCAATTAATGGATCATTTAATAAAACTAAGAGATCCATTAGCAGCAAAAGTGATTTCCGAAATAATGAAAATACTACCAAAGTATGCGCTTCACATAATTCTTATGAAAAATAATATTGATGATATGGATGATTTTTTACATGTTTTGCAATTTTTGGAGCAACTTTCATCTATTCCAACAATGTCTGTTTGCAAAGCAATTACGTCATATTTTTATTGCATTTCTAAATTATGTATAAGGCAAACAACTAAAGAGGCTAGGAATAAAATAATAAAAACACTTGTAAAAGGGAAAATTCTAGATAAAATAAACAACATTCTTGTGAACGAAATTTTTGGTGATACACCTTTCTATTTTGATTGGAAAAGCTCTAACATTCAAGGATTATATATCAACGCCCCTAAAAAAGACAAGTTGGGTGAAGGAAATGAGCAATCGGTAGAAGTTGCTCCATTTATTAGAAATTTACTAGCGGTTGATGAAAATGAGAATATTGAAATTGGTAGAAAAAGACTTCAAGTGTATCAAAAAAGATTTAAATATCCAATAAAGGAACATTTCAAACTAAAAAATGAAGAATATTCAAAATTCTATTTCCAGCATGTCGCATTAAGAATTTGTAAAATCGCGACATTATCATCTCATCTCATGGAAGAATGGGAAGAAAAAAAGAACTTTTATCTTCTGTGAAAACATTATTTTTCTTAGTACATGACAAAGAAATAAAAACTATAATAAAAAGAAGCATTGAATGGATTTATGCTTTTACACTTCTTTGCCCATGGGAGAAATATGAGGATTTACTCGTTGAAATAAAAGGTTGCCTTTTGTTTAGCGAAAACGATTCTGACGAAAAGTTTGACATTTTTGATAGAATAAGTCTCAAAATATTTTCTATATTAGATGTGAATAAGACATTAGATGAAAACATGAAATGTGAATTTGCGGTCAATGCTTTATCCAGACTCGCATCAAGAAGATAATATAATTTTAAATTTTTGCTACTATAATAATTATTTATTTATTAATTTTTTAGTATTTTAAAACTGTAGTTTTAAATGATAAATAAAATATGTCTTATAATAAGAGTTGTAAAATCGTTATTTAAAAATGCATGAAAAGTATTTAATTGTCTTATATATAGAATATTTTACAACGAATAAAAAGATGTCGTTGTTCCAGTTGAAAGATAATTATTTTTAACTCTTAATTTTGATAGTCTTACCGCTATGGACATCAAAAAAGCTGAAAAAGCTTTATCTATTAAAGCTAATATCTTAAAAAGGACACTCAAAGATTATGAATATTACCTGAAAGAAGTTGCTTCTTCAGAAAAGTATATTGAGAATCTCAAATCTAAAGAAGATAGTGATCCTTATGATATTAAGAAAGCGACAGAAGTTCTTCAGGTTAAATTTTTTATTTTTATTAGTTAATTTTTTTTGTTTAGGAAAATCAAGCTATGTCACAAAATGCTTTAGATCGTATTGATTCTTCAAAATTGAATTTAATGGAACAGTTAAAAGAATTTGAGTTAACATACCAATCAGAATGTGGCGATTCTGAGAGTTCTGCTTCCCAGCTTATCAGCCAAGTTAAGGAATATTTGGAGAAAGCTGATAATTTAAAAAAATAATTAAAAAATATAATGAAATTCAATTAACATTTTAATACTGTAAAACAGTTCAAATTTTTAATTATTATTAATGTTATGTTTTTTGTATTTTTCTCCAAAATAAGAGAAATTTTATTTGTGAGAAAGAAAAATATTTACTTTTTTAATAAAAGATTTAATTTAATGTTTTTAACAAACAATATTTTCCTTAAATAGTTAAAGAATAAGAAATTTGTATCACTCTGAAATGAAGAACTTTTATAGGTGGAAAGTTTCTTCAATTGTTCTTCAACTTTTATTATTTCCAACTTTCAATCGCGACAAACTACCCATCAAATATTAGGTTAGTTGCCGATGGAATTAAAGGGATTCAAGAAGTTATAAAAAACAATGAACCTTCTTTACATGTTGCCTATCCAAAAGAAAAACCATGTGATTCACGTTTTATTCTCCATAAACTCCAGCCAAAAGATAAATTTAATACTAGCACATATTATGAATTTGAGTTAATAAGAAAGAATACTGACGATATTATTGTAATGTATAGGTATACACCTGAATCAACTCCTGATAAATATTTATTAGAGTTCATCGTATATTTTCCTGTTACTATGATGTCAACTTTGAGAACTTATTTACCAAAGCTTCTTTATAAAACGACACCAAATGAGCATAGACTTGTTTCAAGACTTAAGATGACATTCTTGACAAATCCAGGAAACCTTGATCTGAAAAATTTTTTTAATCAAGAAACTATCATTAAAGAAAGAAATATAGATAATTGGGATGTTTCAAGTCAAATTAATCCAATGACAATGGGATATGAACTTAAAATAGTACCAATAAATATTGGTGAAAAACCATCTGTTAAAGGAATCACTAATCAAATAACACTTTTTAAAGAATCATTACCTGGAGAAAAGATATCAATTTTTGTTAAGGCACTTGGACCAAATGAACGTGGTGATTGTAAAGATGTTACTGATCATGAAATCATTTATTATACAATGGTTAAAGAAGTTAGCAAATATAAATTTTTTATTAATTATTGTGCTCCATGGAAAAAGGTTATGGTAAAGGAATATATAATAAGAAAATCATATTTCTTTATTAATCCTTCGAGTAATAATTTTTACAGAACTCTTGGTGTCTACATAATAGGAGCACCAAAAAATTTCGATCTCAACCTCTTCCCAAGTATTACAAGTTATATCAGTTCTATATGGGAATTTGTTGGTGTTCAAATTAAAGCAGATTATATAAGTATTTATGATAATGTAACAGTTATAGCAAAAGATAACATGCCAACAATATATTTCCGTTGTAGAAATGCCAATACATTTTGTGTTCCAGTCCACTATGTCGATGAATCTGGAACAATGGATGTTTCAGAATATAATAACAAAGAAGTAATATTTGTCCAACTAACAAAATCAGAGTTTGGAAAATACAAAATTGTTTTACATTACTATGGTCCTTATGATGATATTGCTACAATGAAAGTTAAAGCAACTAATGCTTATATAGTTGTTCCATTTACTAATAGTCTTCTTGAAAGAAATGTGGAAATGAGATATATTAAAGTACCATCAACACTTAACGACAGTCTCAAACCACAAGTTTACGTTGTTTTACCGGGAACTCCACTTCCTGAATTAATAGCTTATCATAATAAAGATATTGAAATTAATACATTATTAACAGTTGATCCAATCACATGTATTTTTAAATCTAAAATACCCGAAGAAAGGGGACTTTATACAGTTATTTATGAAAAAGGATCTGTACCACCAACAAAAATTATTGAAAATTCAATTACTGTTTACATTACAAAGACAGTCTCACAAAAAATTGTTAAATACAAATTTGTTCATCTTAGTGTTGATGAGAAACCGACAATTACAGCAAATAATAATGAAGTTATTATATTTGTCCAATATAAAAAAGTAATAGGATTAGAAACAAAATATAATGTAATGATATACGTTTATGTTCCATGGAAACATATCATTGATAATGGTTTAGAATTACCAGAAATAAGAGTTATATCTCCTGATTTCAATAAATATATCATTTCTTTAACAAATATTATCTACCTTGTAAGACCACCATCGAATTTTAAACACTCACTATTTATTTTGCCATATAATCAAGAAACCAACACATATCTTACAACATATTCAGTTCAATTTCCTGTTATTTTACAATACATTCAAAAGAAATCTCTACCACCAACAGAAGCATTATACAATTCAATTACAATTTACAAGCCATTTAATGAAAAAACATGTTCTGTTGTGTATCTTAATGATAATGAAAAACCCAATTACCAATTTTATGCAGGTAAAGAAGTTATTTTCTATAGAGTAACTCAAGTTCGTGATGGTGTTTATAAATTATCTTTTGAAATATATGCTCCATGGAGTAAAATTATAACCAAAGAATATGATTTAACAAAACTTTTTATTGTATTCCCAAAAATTGAAGGAACAAAGTTCGAACAAACTATTGAATACAAGTATATTAACTGTCCTGATACATTTAAGCCACCCAGTAGATATGTTATTATTCTACTTCCCAGTGGTGAATGGCCAAAGATAACGACAACTACTACAACAACTACAACACAAAAACCTAAATCTAAAATTTTATACATTTTTAAAGCTTCAAAACAAATTCCTGGAACCATTGTCGTTCCTATAGGAGAAGAAATTGTACCAAAAGTTACATATATTAAAAAACATGTTACTATTTATGTTAAATCAATACCTGAAGATATGGAGTGTGAAATAATTTCATACAATAATGATACTATTCCTCTTGTTTCTTCACCGCCTAATGATAAAATTACTATTTATGTAGCAATGACAAAAATCAAAGGCAGTTTGGATACATATTTCTTTAAGTTCTTTATTCGTCTTCCTCAAAAGTGTCTAAAAGATGGTTGTAAACTACCAAAAATATACATAATTCCTGATGACTACAAAAAACAAATAATTGCTACTGAAAGTCTTATTTATCTTGAGTCTGTCACAAAAAGATTTATTTATATATATAACCCTTATATGATTAATTATGTTAATAATTATGATCATAAAACATCACTTAGCATTGTATATTATAATAATCAAGAAATATCACTTCCACCAGTTAAAGCTATATATAATAAATCAACGATTTACGTTGTATATGATTTATATCAATCACCTATTACATTCGAACAAATTAATAATATTAAAGAAATAAACACTCAATCATATATTGGAGAAACTGTATACTTTTATACTACAACTGAAACATCTAATGGAAAGATTCTTTATACATTTTATTTATATGCACCATGGAGTAATGTTATAGGTAATAAGTTGAGTTTAAAAAATATATACATGGTCTTTCCAAGTGCAAATTATGATCCAAATGTCTCTATTGAATATCTTGAATGTCCTGAAAGTGTACCTATGTACAAAAGACCAGTAATTTTAATTTCTCCATTTGAAGGAAAAGAATGGCCTCCAGTCCCACTTTTCCCTGGAAAACCAAAACAAATATATATACCAGGAATCAAAAAACCTGGTGTGGTTATTTATCCATTATATCCAACAAATACGGTCCCAATTAAAAGTTACTCCAAGAAGGATATTACTTTTTATGTTCGTAAAAATTCATTAATGGTTTGTGAATATGAAATTGAAGAATTTAAAGGAACTGGATCACCAAGTATTGATGGACTTCATAGAAAAATATACATTTTCATTAAATATGTTAAACTTCCAACAGCTAATGAAGAATATGAAGTAAAGTTATATATTTACATTCCATGGCAATATATTTCTAAAGAGGGATTAGAATTACCTATAATTAATGTAATTGGACCGGATTATAAAAATGTATATATCAGGCAAGATAATATATTTTATTTGAATCCACTTCAAAAAGTCGCTTTCCAAAAGAATTTTATTTATATATTTAATCCTGAATTAGGAGTTTATACTAAAGATTATAATGTTGATACTAACATTTATCTTCAATTTATAAATATGCAACCTAGAGCAATTCCAATTGATTGGAGACCTACAATTTGGAAACCACTTCCACAACAAGGACCATCTCAATTTCAAATTGTTTATCTTCAACCAGATGAGTCTCCAAATCCAAAATCTTATCCTAATAATGAAATTGTTTATTATTCAACATCCAAAACAGTAGATGGTAGATTCCAATATACATTATATTATCAAGTTCCATTTTCACAAGTCTCAAACAAAAAATATCAATGTACTAATGTTTATTTTGTAGTTCCAAGAACTGGAAAATTCAGTAGAAAGATTAAAATTGTTTATTTAGATAGACCAAATGATATTTCTCATAATAAATGTATAATTATTTATTGCCCATCAGATAAAATTGAATGGATTTATCCAACAACTACATCTAAGCCAACGACAACAACAACAACTACAACAACTATTCCTCCACCAATAGAAGTTATACCCCCCTCATATCCAGGAAATGGACTAACATGTGTTTCATACGATCCAATTGTTGGAAAGCCTAGCTTATCAATTAAAGGTACTATAATATATATACCACATCTAGGAACATCAGGAATTGAATTTACCTTTAAAATATTTAATGGGACATGGTTACCAACATATGATAAACTCAAAAACAGAATTCAATTCTTTGTTAAATATTTAAATGTTCCAGATGCTCCACAATTTTATAAGATGATTTTATTTGTTTATGTACCATGGGGTGTTATATCGAGAGAAAACAAAAAACTTCCACAATTTTATGTTCATACTCAACAAAATACATTAATTTTTGGACCAGATTCAATATTTTATTTAAATCCCCCTAATCCCTATCCACCTGTCTTTACTTTCCCATATGATCGGAATACTATGAATTATGTTGAAAATTATAGCCCTGAAGTTAATATAATGATAAAATACATTTCATCAAAAGAAGTTCCTCCACCATCTTCAATATATGGACGTCCTGGTGTTTATAAACAAGGTAGACCAACTATTTTCATATACCGTTCAGATAGAAATGCTATTATTGATGTTAATAATTTCTCTGACAAAGAAGTAATTTACTATAGTTATGAAATAATGACAAACGGTAAATATCAATTAATTTTAGATGTTTATGTTCCATGGAATTCCATTTTAAGAAATAATTTCAAGACAGAAACTACATATATTTATATACCTCTTCAACATAAATACTTTAATACAATATGTCAAATTAATTGGATTCAACGTCCTGAAGGATTTCCAGATCATCTAAACCCCATTATTATTACAAATGGTAATACGGATAAATATTTAACATATGCAAATTTACAACCAAATATACCTATAGATCTTGTTGTTTTTGAAGATAATCTCCCAAGTATGCATGCTTCTACAAATCCTATTATTTATCTTCCAGATCCTCAAATTATTTCAGGAAAAAAAATTCTTGTTGAATTAATTCATACTAGAAATCAAAATGAAATTAAAATAAACAACAAAAACAAAGTTCTAATCTTCTACAAATATGTTAAGAAAAATCCAAACAACGAGAAATTTGTAATTGAATTAAATGTATATTGTCCATGGAAATTACTTATGGATGGGAAAATTGATCTTTCTGTTATCTATGTCAAAATTCCATTAATTAAATATATAGACCCAATTGTAATTGAAAAGTTCATAGAAATTCCAGAAAATTTCCCTGAAGGAAAAAGACCAATTATTATTGTTATTGGACCAAATGAAAAATATCCCAACTTGGATAAGATTGCCTCATTGATAAGATTGAATGTTATTCAATTACAAAAAGATCAAATACCATTTGAGGGAAGTAGAACTTTCCATCCAACAATTTTCATCCAACAGTCCGATAACAAAATTCTTTCAACAAAAGTAATAAAATTAAACGCAAATGAAGTTCTAAAGAACGTGTCTAACGACAATGAAATTACCTTAAATTATCGAATTGAGAAAAATAATAATAATGAATATGTCGTTAAGATTTATTATTCTGCTCCATGGGATAAAATTACGAAAAGGAAATCATTTATTCCACAAATGTACATATATGTACCAAGATATCATATGTTCCTTAAAACAGATATCGTTATTGAATATCTTGGTAATAAGAGTGAAATTACAAAATGTTTTGGTGGAAATGATAATATTAACAAAACTGTTCTATTATCTGGTTATTCTTATATATATAATAAATATAAAACATTCATTTATCCAGGATTAACTCTCAATATTGAATATATTGATAATGATTTATCCATGCCAAATCAAGGAATTGAAAATAAACCAACAATTTATAGAAAAAAATTTGCCAATGGAACACAACCAACAGTAGATTTAGTAAAATTAAATAAAGGTGAAAATCCCGATACAAGTAAATATAACAAAAAAGAAATAATTTTCTATAGGTATGAAAAAACTAACCCATTTATTGAGAAATATAAACTATATTTATACATTTACACAAATTGGGAATCAATTATATCATCAGCTGAAAATGGTCTTGTTAGATATTTTCAAACAATGTTTTTATATATTGATCCAAATGATTATTTGGTGACAAAACCAGCTTTAATAGAATTCATTAATGTACCGAATGAAATACGTCCAAACAAAAATAATATGTGTATTGAAAATAATCCAGAATTCCCATTAAAATATGAATGTCAATTTTGTGAAAAAATTAAATCTATTGAATTTGAGAATCTTCAATCTAACGATAATATACCGAAAGTGGGAAAAAATAATCATCCAACGATATACATTCGACCAAGAGGTTATTATGACAAAAAAATTAATAAAAGAGAACTAAAAATTAAAGAAAAGTTACCATCAGATTTAAGTGATACTCCAACTATTATGTATAAATTTGATAAGATTCCTAATGGAAAGAATCAATTAACTATTTATTTTTATGCTCCATGGGATAAAGTTGTTAAAAAAGAAATTATTCTACCGGATATTTACGTATATATACCCATAGCAAGTAATCATTATGAAAATCCCCCAATTATCAATTATATTGGAGATTTTTCATTATTACCAGAAGAGAAAGCCCCTGAAGGATTTATTTCAATTTATCTTCATTCAATAAAAGCATATTCTCCTGTTATTTATCCAGGATTAAAACTGATGCTTCAATATGTTAAAAAAAATGCTGATGTCCCTCTTAAGGCTTATAAAAACCATCCAACAATATACAAGAAGATGAATGAAGATGGAAGCAAACCGAAAATTAGATTGATATTATTTACAAAAGAAATCAAAATGGATATAAAAAGAGAAGAAAATGAAACAATAATATACTATACATATTCCAAATTTCCACAACACAATAGAAAATATACTCTGAAATTATATCTTGAAGGACCATGGAAATTGTACCAAGATAAAGTGCTGGAAGATCATAATATATACTTATTTATCGATATTCAAGACCAACTTGTCAAGAAACCAGCTATTGTTACTTATCTTAATCAAAATAAAGATACTCATGAAGCATTAAAACATTGTGTTATTGAAGATTATTCTAATGAAAATTATCCTGAAGGTACTGTTATTGATGATTTATTGAAGAGTGGTATAACGAAAATTAACAGCACTGTACCAACTGAAGGTTTCCGTGGTTTACCATCAATTTATGAAAGAGTTAGAGGTAATGGATTTAAGTTTGTAGAATTAAAAAAAAATGAAGAACCAAAAAGAAGTGATGAACCAATAGTATTTATTAAATTTGATAAAGTTAATGGTAAAGAAAAAAAATATGATTTTATCATATTTGTTAGTGCACCATGGAATAAAGTTACAAAAAGAGAAATTTTATTATCTGATCTTTATGTTATTGTACCAAGAGATCATAGATTTGTAAATAAGAAGCCAATTATAAATTATCTTGGATCGTTTGATAAATCATTAAATGGTAGACCTCCAAAAGGATTTGTTTCTGTTTATGATCATGAGAGTTATGATTTTAGCGAAATTATATATCCAGGATTGAAAGTTGATATTGACTATATTAAGGCTCAGACAAACCCACCTACTGAATACTTAGATAAATATCCAACAATATATAAAAAATTAGCCCCTAATGGTAATAAGGAAAAATTTACTCTTATTAAGCTTCAAAAAAATGACACGACAAATGATATGTCCAAACAAAATGAAAAAACCATTTTATACAAATATGTTAGAGAGAAGTCTACTGCAACAAAATATAATTTGGAAATAACATTTGTTGATGAATTTGATGACATCTTAGCTTTCAAAAAATTCTTACAAACCACTTTTATTTATATAAAAACAGATGATGAACTTGTTGACAAACCAGCAACACTATTTTTCTATGGTATATTTGGATCAAAACGTAAACTTATTAAAAAAGCTTTCTATGAAAACAATAATAATACTCATTATCCTTATGTAGATAATCCTTATGAAGATAAAGGCTATAAACTTGAATATGAAATATTTAAACCAACAGATGAAATTCCTAAAAAAAGTAATAATAATCAACCAACAATTTACATTAGACCTAGGACTTTGAATGATGTAATTCCAAAAATAAAGGAATGGAATAATAAAGAGAGACCAAATGGTCTTGGAAATGGTGATCAACCTGTCATTTATTATCAATTTTCTGAAATACCAAAAAATTCTGATAGTACTCCGAGATATAACTTAAATATATATTACTATGCACCATGGTATAAGGTAGAAAAAAGAGAAATTATTCTTCCACAAATTTATGTTTATATTCCAAAAGATCATCCATATATAGAATCAAAACCATTTATAACAAATATTGGTGATTTCTCACAATTAGAAAATAAAGCTCCTCCAGAATCATGTATTTCATATTACGTACATGTAAAAGATAAATATAGTCAATTTTCCTATCCAGGATTATCACTTAATCTGTTGTATCTTAGAAAACATAATCAATTACCACTAAAAAATAATGAGATTATTCCAAACATGTATAAAAAAAGCTATTTAAATGGAACAAATCCTGTTGTATCTATTTTGAAGTTAAAAATTAATCAAGAACCAGGTAAACAACATTATACGGATAAAGAAATTGTATATTATAAATATGTAAACCTTAAAGATACAGATAGAAAGTTTACATTAAAATTATATATTTATCTACCATACGATAAATTAATTAATGGATCTACCTACTTCCAAACAGCTTATATTATGATTAATCCAGCTGATCAAGTTATAGGTAATACTATTATAACTACATTTATAGAATGCCCATTTGATGAAAAAATTATTTCTCCTGGAATTGTATCAAGTGACTCAAATGGAATGATATCAAATACACCAATTAATCAATTTGATGATTCTCTTCATCATTTAGATGTCGTTTATTTACCAACATCTAAAGATATCCCTAAAAGTTCAAGAAATAAAGATTTGTTTATTACAATTTATGAACGTCCACGCACTCCTATTAATTTAAAATATCACTATAAATCACACACCATAAATGAAACAACGGATCTTATTACAACAAACCTCGGAAATCAGCCACATATATGGTATCAATTTAGAAGAACAATGAAAGTTAGCAAAAATTATAGAGATAGTAAAGATATTTTTACTCATACAATAACTTTATTCGTTTACAATAATTGGTTCTCCGTTGGACAAAGAGATATATTTATTCCTGATGTATATGTTTATATTCCAAATGAAAATGTTAAATATGAAGTAAAAACAAATTATCTAGGCTCATATAAAGCTATGAGAGGTAATAAAATGCCAATAGGATTAATTTCATGTTTCAACCATCAAACAAAACAATATCCATCCATAAAATATCCAGCTTTAACAATATCATTTATGTATTTAGACAGCAATAAAGAAGTTCCAACAAATTATGTTGATAACAGGCCAACTATCTATAAAAGAAAATATAACAATGGAATGAAACCAGAGGTTGAAGTAATTCAATTAGAAGATAATGAATCACCTAATACTAATAAATTTACTGGTAAAGAAGTTATATTCTATAGACATAAAAAGATGCCAAAAACGACAGAGATTAAGTATGTACTTCATTTGTACATATATGCACCATTTAAAGCTATTTTACAGCGTGAAAAATATTTCCAAACATCTTATTTATACATTGATAAAAATGATGATCTAATTGATAAAAATGCCAAAATAGAATATATCGGGGATTCTAAAAATAAAGCTAAATTTAGTTGCCTCCTTCAACAACATCAAGAAGATGGTTATCCAATTAATTGTAAAAATAATTTTGGTGAACCAGAATATACTGTTGAAGTATTGAAATTAAAACCAACAGATAATATCCCAACTACCGGAAAGAATAAAAATCCTACGATTTATGTTAGACCAAGAGACAGTAAAGATATTGAATTTAATATCCTTCCAATTTCCAATAAAAGTACTCCAACTAATAGACCTACTATTTATCATGGTTTAGTCTCCAAGAACCTTCATGGAACAACTGTTCCAGTTTTCACATTATACTATCATGTTGACTGGGAAATGGTTAAGAATTTTGAAATTACTTTACCAGAAGTGTATGCAATTAACGGTGATGATAAATATCCATTACCACCAGAAGGAATATTCGTTGGAGGAGATTTTTATAACGATAAAGATATTAATGGTTTAATTAGTTGCTTTAATAATGGAAAATATCCTCAAATAACATATCCATTTTTAAGAGCAAAGAACAAAGTTTTAGAAAATGATGATGTAATACCAACAAAAGAAATTAATGACAAACCAACAATTTATTTTAAGAAAACTAAAGATAATCATAACTATAATTACAAATTAGTTTATCTTAATCATAAAGAGGAACCAAATACGGCTGGATATCGCGATATGATAGTTGTATTTTATAAACATGTTAAGATAGGACAACCAACGTCATTGAAATACCAATTGCAAGTTTTTATATTAGGACCATGGAATGATATTCATGATAGAAAAATATTATACGAAGTTCCATTTATTTATATATCTGGAAACAATAGATTCTTTTTACCACAAACACAAATAAAAATGTTAGAATTGCCTTCTAATGTTTATGAAGAAGATGTTATTCCTTTACAAATTAACCGTAAAACTAACAAATATCCAACAATTTTATGTTATTATTGTATTCAACCTTATATTTTAAAAAGTGAAGTGTTAAGAGTTAAACAACAAGCACCAAATATAATAAACGATAGAATTCCCAGAGCTTTTATGGAAAGAAATTCAAATGCTGGTATTTTGTATGATCTTGCACCCTTACCGGAAAATATTGATTTTAATAATCATTACACATTTGGTCCTCAATTATATTACAACTATGTTGGAGATAGAAATAGCCGTAAACGAACTCTTCATATTTATACATTTACCCATTGGTTACCTATTAGAGAAGGTAGTATTATACTTCCAACGGTTCGTATATTCTTACCAAAAGATTCAGATCCTATTAATGAAACTAATTATAGATCAATTAGAACTGTTAATGAAGTACCAAGATTACCAATTTTCCCATTTTATGGTTTTGTACATCCAAACAACAAATTTTACAACAAAGAAATTATTTTACATCATTATGAAATAAAAAGAGGTTTTAATTATCCTCTTCGTCACTCATCAAATCATCATAATGGTGAAGTAACAAAAAAATATCCTCATGATTATAGAAGTCGTGTTACTCCAAAGAGGAGTTGGTTAAGAAATGATAAAGATGGTACTACGACAAGACGTAGATTTACAATAAGTATTGAAAGAACAAAAACGACAAGTAGACCAATAATTGGAAGTCAGGGAAAATGCAGAAGAAAAAATCCGAGAAAACATAAAAATTAGAAGAGATTACGTGAGAAAATAATGAAGTACTTTATTTTTATTATCTTCTATTATAAAATACTAAATCTTTTTAAAAAACATACTTTCAAAAGTTGTTAATTTCTATAAATAAATCTTTATATTCATAGTTTTTACTTTATTATATCACAGACAATAGTTGTTTGGTTTATTTAATCATAAATCATTTAACTTTATTATGAAAAATTAAATTATTTTATTACAATTTATAAATTCCATTTAAAGATACTTAGTTATATTTTTCAAAACCAATTAACATTTTTACATGAATAAAATAAAATTTAACAAATTATGCAATATTTTCACATAAAAATATTACATATCTTAAATTGTCAACTTATTTAAAATCATAAAATATTATTTTAAAAGTAAGGTCTTTTGAAACTTAGGCTATTTATACTTTTTTCTAATAATTATATTTAACTATTTTAAAATTATTATAACTTCCAAAGTTTAAAAAAATGATATATCAAAATATTATATTTATATGTGCTCTTGTATTTGAAATACCTTCTTTATTGCTCTTAATAACTATTCAAATTATTTTAATTTTACCATCGATGAAAAACAAATTCAATTCAACTTTTTATTCATTACTTTTTTGGAATGGAATAATTGATATTTTATCATATTTAGCATTCACTTTGCACCACCGTTTCCCAAATTATGGAATTTTTTTAAACATTTATTATAATTTTTATTTAAATAAAACGGATGTAAGAGTATTAGAATTTCTAAGATCATGGTCTAATATCGGTCAATTAATTGGAACATTTTTTCTTAGTGTCAACAGATTTACTTCATTAAAATTTCCTATTAAACACAAGTTCATATGGAAAAAATTTTTACCTATTTCATTGATTATAATTTTTGGATTATCAATATTTTTTACATGGCCGATTTTATGTGATTCAATGTGTTATGTTTTACAAAATTCTTCGGATATAAATATTGGATTTAGAGCAAAATGGATGTCAAATAATGCAGCATGGTATAATTCTTTTTTAGTTACGAGTATATTATCATTTATTTTCCTTGCTATCAGTTTTATTGTTAATGTGTCTACGTTATTAATTTTAATTAAAATGAGTAAAGAAACCAATAAAACAACGACACAAGGAAATGTAAAAAGTAAATTTAATTTTGCTCGAGAAAGAAATTTCTTTTTAACAGCTTTAACTAGTTTTATTGGACAATTAATTCTTGGAATTGATAATGTATGTTTGATTTTATTTCTAAATATAATCCTTTTTTTACATAGTATGTAAGTGGCTACTTTAATCAAACGAAACAGTATAATAATTTTTACATTATGGTTATGATGTTTCCAATTGTTAATGATTTGACAATATTTCCAAGTGTTTGGTTATTGTTATATGTTTCTACACCAATGAGAAAAATTATATTAAGTGTTTTCAAAAGGAAAAAATCAATTGAAATTACAATTCAAAATAAACGTACTACTATATTGACGTAATTAAAAAATTACAAATTAGTTGTGGATTTTTTAAAAATATGGGAATTGTCAGATAGGGGTGAAAGACTAAATTTGTTATTCAGCACAGACTCATCAGCTGAACTATACGGTCATCATAGTTCCCAGCGATTGCAAGAGCCATCGAAACCAGATGCTTTGGTTTGCAATCTTTGTTACAACCTTTTATCAAGGGAAACAACTGCGTAAGGGAGTATCTTCTTCACCACAATTATAATGCTTTATATAAAAAGTCTTTTGATAAAAAGTTCCTGATAAATGTATTAGTATAATAAAGTATAATTTATTGCTAAAATTCTATTAATAAACTACTTCATTAATTTCTAACTATTTCAACATATTTTTTTATAATTTTCTATTTATTATTATATAAAAATACTTGTTTCGTTTAAATCATATTAATATGATGTATCCATTAAACTTTCATAAATTTGCCTAACAATTTAGAACTTTATGAACCTTTTTTAAATGCTGTAAAAATGCAATGTTAGACGAAGATTATACACACGAACGTTTTTTTCATCATTTTACTGACCAAATTTGACAAAATGCGAACCATTTTGTCAATTTACGGACCATCTGTCAGAACACGGACCGTCTTATTAATATCAAACTTCGGACCATGTAAATTTAAGGTTAGTAATTTTTTTAATTTCTTTTCATTTTACTGGCCTGATAAATGACAAGTTGGTACGATAATTGATAAAATACTCTTGATTTTGATGAAAAAAATGTTTGTATGTAGACTCTAAAAATTATAAAATTCGCATATAATATAAGTAGAAAATAAAACATAGAAACCACTAGTATTATATGCATAGAAAATATTGATGGAAAACAATAAATTTTAATAGCATTTAGTAATTATGTTATCAAACAGTATAGCATAATAAAAAAGATATTATTACAAAAACAGCATAAAATATTTACAAATTCAAAGAACTTTTTTCGCTTGCAATATATCTAAATTTATTACCAAAAAAAATAATTAATATCGATGCGAACGCTTTTGCCTTGAAGTAAAAAAATGATACTGTTAGAATAGTATGATAAATTTTTTAATTTGTAAAAAAATAACAAAATCCAGTAAAAAGTATAAGATAAATCAATTCAATAATTATAATTACTAAATATTTTAGTTATTAACAATTTAAAACCGATAAATCAATCTTTTATTCTTAAAATGTAAATTTTAAATTTCTTTAATTTTAAATAAAAAATTGTTTAATTTAAAAGATAAATATAAAACGAAAACTAAATACAATGGCTTTTGAATATCATATGTGTCAATATATATCAAATGAATCATAAATATATAAGTTATTACGATACGTAAAAATTATTAACTCTGTGAATATTTATAGTAATAATTACAAAGATAAAAATATATATTTTCCAATATAAAATGGTGCATTAAAGATAGAAACAAAGAAATAGATCAAGTAATCAGTACTAAAAGTTTAAGAGAATCATGAAAATTAACTAAAACAAATTGACATAAGATGCCAAATAATAGATATAATGATAAGTAATTTACGATATCAAGTAATTATGTTTACAAACATTAAGTATAAAAAAATGGCAAATTTATTTGTTGTTATTGAGTGAATAAGAGTTTGAATCTAAACATAGATCAAAGATTCAAATACTATTAGTGGCATTGTCTTCTTTCCTGTGAGAATTATTAATTTTTAAAAACTTCTGACAAATAAATAATTAGGAACCAATATAAACATAAACAGTTATAATGAAACAAGTTTTAATAAATTTAATTGTTTAAAATTATAGAAATTTTCTGTTTGAATTATGTTAAAATTTTAAACTTTTTACATTATAAATAAATTAGAAAATTATTCAGGAAAATTTAAAGTAAATTGATTCAAAATTAATTAATATCGTATATTCGTAATTCAATACATAAGTCAATCTAAATTAATATGATTAATATTTTTTTTGCTAAAAATAGATATATCAAGATTTTTTTTTACTGATATAATTTGAACTATAAATTTAAAATTCAAATATTTTTTAATACTTTTTTATTTTTAACTTTATATAAAATTTAAAATAAGTTTTTTTGTTTTAGATTTTCATGATCATACGACTAACTAAAAATCATTAATTTAACATTTAATTTGACGTTTTTATATGTTAATAATTGTGTTATAAAAAACAGAAACTACTTTCGTTATAAATCAGATATTCTTGATACATATTTATAAAGTTATCTATTGATTTTCCAAGAAGATATTATTGTTAAAAATTTAATTTACTTATTTTGCTAATTTAGTGATAATTTTAACCAACAAAAATTACGAATATATTATTATATTATAAAATTTGTTTTTTATAGGTGATAATTAAATTAACAATAGTATATCACAAATATAATCTATTAAAAGTGATATACATATAATTTGATAGTAATAATGGTAAAAAAATTAGATAACAAAGAAAAAAATGGAACATTTTATTATATGGAAAATGCAACTGCTTGGACTTCAATTCATGTAGTATGCCTCCTCGCATTTTCATCGGCCGTTCAATTTACACTTTATTTTTCTTCTACTAACCAATATTTAAAATCCGTAAGAATGCCTAAGTAATTAAAAAAATTTATTTTAGTTTGATCCTAACACTACAGAATTTTTCTATGGACTTGTTATATCTTCCTATAGTTTTGGAAATGTGATATTTTCTCCTATAATGGGTTACTTAAGTAACAAATTGAAACAAATAAAGTTATTACTATATGTTGGATTAATTTGTCAATTTGTGGGTAATTTAATTTATTTTTATGTTGAAATCCTTCCATTTGATAAAAAATTTTTTTTATTAATTGGAAGATTCATTACCGGTATTGGAGCTAGCAATGTTAGTTTAATGAAAGCCTATATATCAGGGGCAAGTTTACCAGAGGATAGATCAAGATGCATAGCATATATCACTGGAACTATGGCCGTTGGAGCTTTTTGTGGTAACATATTTATGCTGTTAAAAAATAATTATTTTTTTAGGACCTGCTCTTCAATTAATATTTGTTCATTTAGGACATCCTGGGATTAATATACTAAACTTATTTCGTATTCATATGTTTAATGCACCTGCTCTTGCAGCATGTCTTTTTGTTATAATTAATTTCTTTTTTGTATTCTTTTTTTTCAAAGAGATATATGTTGATATTTTGGAAACATCAAATGATAGTTATTTACCTCTTCCACCATATAATGTTAAAAGCATACTAATTTGTTATTTAACAAGATTTTGTCAAACATTTATTTCGACAAATCTTGAAACTTTAGCTGCCGTAATTTCAATGTCTGTTTTTTCATTTACTGCATTAGAATCTGTAAATGTAATTAGTTTAGCCAACACAGGTAGAGCAATTATTGCGTTGTTGATATCATTGTTATATGTATTTGTTAAGATTGAAAATTAGTAAGTTTTTCAAACAATTATTTTTATTTAAATATTCTATTTTAAGTGTATCACTACGTAATACAATTATTATTTGTACATTCTGGATGATATTATTTCACATTATTACGTATCCCTATGGTTTATATAAAAATGCTTTAATATATAATTCAACAATAACTTCTTTTAATAATACATCTGTTGGTTGCAATATACTAAGACATTCATGGTGTAATTCTTTAACTCCATGTAATCCTTATTTATATTATATTACTCATACAATTATAATTGGTAGTACATATAGTGCTGTAAATATTTGCTTGAATACGTTATTTTCAAAAATTATTGGACCAAGAAGGCAAGCCTTTGAGCAAGGTACTTTAAACATGTCAAAAGGTATTTCTCAAATGATATCACCACCTTTTATAGGGTATATTTTTGATTATGCAGGATTAAAAGCTGTCTGGATTATACATATTAGTTTTCTTTCCGGAGCAATTATGTTATGGGTAATATATTATAAAAAAATGGTACCATTTAAATTATTTAATGAAAAAAATGATATATTTTCAATAGAACTATCAAACAGTAATATTTCACAACATACAGAAAAAAGTATACATAGTGGAAGCTTTTTAACAACTAGTCAAAATATATTAAAAAATTAACTAGAATTAGTATAACTTATTAAATTTAATTCAAAATATGTAAATTAATAACAAATTAAATATTAATATAACTTTCCATACATAATTATAATCATATAAACGAAAATTTAATTAAACATATATACAATATAGAGAAATAACAATTATTGTTTTTTCTTTGTTTTTTTGAAAATATTAATAGTATGATGATCACCAACTGATACAATATAATTTGAATTATAACTAAAAGCTACATTCCGAACTTCAATTTGTTTTAACTTTCCAAATTTGTGATCCAAAATAGTAACTGGGTAAGATGAAGTCTTTTTTTCCAGTATATTAAAAAGATAAACTTTTCCTTCCTGAGTTGGTACAGCAAGAATATTGCATTCTTTATTTAGAGCAATCTTCCTATACCACGTATCTGATGGTGATGGTAGTATGAAATCTTTAAGAACAAAATATCTTGTTTCTGCATTTAAAATACTACCTGAACCATGTATTCCATTTCGATTAGATCCAAATTTCCACATTTTTATAATATTAGACTGATCTTTTGTAATTAAATAATCTTTAAAAAATCGTACACTATCAATAATGGTAGAATGAAGTATTTGATTAACAGCGATTGGAAATCTTCTAAAAGTTGTACGACTTACAGATCCATTATCCCGAAGATTACTCGTTACATTTTCTTCTTTACATTTCTCTAATTTTTCTTCTATTTTTAATTCATTTGAAGGTTTTGTAAATTCAGGAAGTTTAAATTGATATAATACATTTTCCTTAGAGAAGTTGGGAAATTTCATTGAAACAGAACCTTCTTCATCATAAATACCCCATAGTAAAGCTTTGTAATCTTTTCCAACTGTTGCGATGTACCTCCCACAGAGAGAAAAATCACAATCAGATACATCATATTGATGTCCAAAAGCGCCACTAAAGCAAGCAAGAGCAATGCCATGTTTGATATTCCATAATCGACATGTTACATCACCCGACGCTGTTATAATTATTTCAGGATCTATAGGTGAAAATTTTATGGAACTTATATATTCAGAGTGACCATATAAATTGTGCATTAAAATACCATCAGTAGCTCGATAAACTTGAACAACTTTACACGTTCCACCAGCAACAAGTACCCTTCTAGTGTTATTTTCAATACAACCAACGTTTATTGCAAAAAATTCTTCGTCATCATTCCCAGAGACAATTGTACCAATATGAACAATTTCATTCATTCTTTCACCATTACCAATCTTATATATATGAAAATTTTATTTTTACAAGCTGTAACAAAACATTCTGGTTCTCCATCAAATGATTTAAAAAACTTTACATCATAACACGAATTTGACGACAACGATTTATCCTTAATTCTTATCTGAGCTACATTCCTATATTGAAACCCTTCGTTCTCTTCCTGTTCTTCTTTTGTATGTTTTGGTTGTTTACATGGTATTTTATTTTGTTTTTGATTCCTCATTTTAACATAAGAAATTTTGTCAAAAGTACTTTTCCATAGGAAATATGAGATATTAGAATCAAGACCTAAATTACGATTAAACATTTCTAAAGCAGCTTTTGATATTTTTTTATTATTTTTTAATGTTATAAAGTCATTTTTATCAATACAGTTAGGTTTATTAATACAGGAAAAATTCTCTTGACAAAAATTTGTATGTTGTTCATTTGAAATATCTTCCATTAGTAATTAACACAAAATAAATTGATAGTTAGAAAAAACCAAAATGCAGGAACTAATTAAAGCAAAGAAAAATCTTATTTAGAAAATTTGGAAAGAAGTATATTTTTTTTAATAAATTCTTCAATTTAAAGTGTTTCTATTGTTTTTACTAAATTTAACATTTGTTTTATTAAAATTCTAAGAAATGCTATAAAGAAAAACAAGCAGCAAACTCGCTTCGCTCGTTGCTACTTGCCCGCAGGACTTGTTTTTTTAAATATTTTAAATTTTTTAATTTAAAAAAACTTCTAAAACTTTGTTTTATAAAAAACACATTATATCGAAATCGTTTTATTACATATTTTTATGATTTTAAATTCATTTGATACTTTAAGTTTAAGCAATTTTTTACAAATTCCTAATTAATGGAAAATTCAAATTTTATGTGATTAAAAAAGATAGAAATTTAAAATATAGATTTAGTTTTAAGATTGACTATTTTTTAAATATTAATAATATTAGAGGTTGATCATAAATATTTTATAATTATTTAACCTAAAATAATCCAATTTAGGCAATTATTATTTTATCATTTCACACTTTAATAACATAATAGAAAATAGTTTTACAATTTTAATGTATACTTTTTAAAATAATTTATTAAAGTTAAAAAAATACAGTTTTTTAATGAATTTAAAATGATAAAAATATTTTTCTCAGTTGATAACATTAAAAAAATATCAAAACAATTACTTGGACACTTTTCGTATTGAAGAAGTTTATACAGACTTTAGAAAGATAAAAATATATTTAAATCAAAGTATTAGTGTTTTTTTTAAAACTATTAAAAAATTTATTTTTAAAATATTTTGGTGAAAAGTTTCGATTTAGAAATTCAGGTAATTTTTTTTGCAATTCTAATGAAGCATAGCAAAACTTTTAGTTATTTTTAGATTTTTTTAATATGTGTTTGCATCGTCATATCGTAAATTTTTTTAATTTACAATATTCATAACTAAATTGGAGTAGTTGGAAACAATTTAATATAGATCATTTTAACATAAAAAGAGTTTTAGTAAAAAATAAAATTTATTGTAGAATTTAATGATATTAAATATCAATTTTGTTAAATTTTAAAAGGCCATAAATATAATTTCTTTTTAAATTTTTCGCTATATCTTAGTAATTGTAGTATACTACACTGATTTTTAATATATTTTATCGATACAAAACTACATATATCCGTTAGAAACTAATTTTTTCACCTATCCAACCTACTATATTTTTAAGAATATTAATTAATATTTTAAATTGTTTAAAACAATTGGCTTAATGTCTTTTAGAAATTATTCTTTTCTAACATTTTTTAAAAAAATCAGATATTATTGTAATTTTTTATTTTATGAGGCCATAAATTTCAGGATCATTCTCATTTAAATATACGCATCTCAAGAACTAAATAAAAATAAAGCTACTAATTATTTTTTTATTCAGTATATTAAAATGTATTTTTTTATTTTAATAGAAGAAAGAACATAAAATGAAAACCATTTTGAGAAGTAAGCTATTCTTCTAAATATAGGAGAATTTTTTGGTATTTGTTATTATTTGAATGTAGTAAACATTATAAATTACATCTATGTGTAAAATGTCTAGTAAAAAAAAATCATTTTTTGAAGGAGAAAAAAGTACCTAATTTTGAAATTTAGTACTTAATGTGATGTATCTCAAGAACGAATAATGGAGTAGAACGATGTCTATATCATTTGTTAGAGAATTTAATCCCATATAAAAATTGTGAACATTTCAATATTGAAAAAGTATCATCATTGCATACTCGTTTTATAAAATTACATTAATTTAAAAAATTGCTTCATTTATGTTGAGATTATTCTAAAAACTAAAATTCAGATGAAACTAATACTTATTTTTTCTATTCAGCATATTAAAATGAATTTTTTATTTTAGTAAAAAGGGATACATAAAACGAAGACCATTTTAAGAGGTAAACTTTCCCTCTAATATATAGGGGAATTTTCGATAACTTATATATTTCTACGAATCAAACATTTTTTTGTTAACTTTTATTGTTTGGGTGTAATAAGCATTAAAAATTACATTTATATGTGAAATTTCTAAATAAAAAAATCATTATTGAGAAAAAAATAGAAGTGCCTAATTTTTGAAATTTAGAACTTAATGCAATGTATCTCGAGAATGGATAATAAGATTAAGACGATCTATATGTCATTGGATAGAGAATTAAATTTCCACATATATTTTGTAAACATTTAATGTTGAAAAGGTTTCACCTTTGTATACTTTTTTCTTAAAATTTAAAAATTGGAAAAAAAAAAGACTAATTTGTTTTTTGACTAACTCAAGAATGAAAAGAGATAAATTAACGATTATTATCTTCAAATGTTTGCAACAAATTTCTCTAGGGGGAAATATAAAACATTGAAAAAATTGACGTATTGAAACTTTTTTTGTTTCTTAAAAATAAAAAATAGCACTTTTTCAAAAAGTTAAAAAATCACTATTTTCTTTATATCTCGAGAATAGATAAATGAATCGAGATGATTTATATATCATTTGATAGATAGAGATTTAATTCTACATAAAAATTGTGAAAACACTTTATTTAAAAGTTTTATCTTGACATACTTTTTTTAAAAGAACACAAAAAATTTTTCCCAAAACATTTTTTTCAAAAAATTTTAGTCAAAAATTTATGGTACTTTAAGTTTTTCGATTTTTATGAGGTTATACTTAAAATGTAAGTTAAAAGAAAACTTAGATAAATTTTTTTTCTTTTTATCAATTTCCTTCTCTAAATCCTGATTTATTATTTTAAAGTGTAAGAATTTAAGTTTTTTTTTCGTCATTTTCAAAAAAATTCAAAATCTCAAGAATGAGCTTGAAATTTTAATTTTTTTTTATTTTTATATTATCAGTATCTAAAACTATATATACCTGAAAAATTTCAGATAAAACGAATAATTCTAAGAGGGTCAAGAATAATACACCAAAACACCTTAAAGTAGCTGTATCTCAAGAACGGGACTTCAGATTAAAAATAATATTGCGTTTTTTGAAATCAACAAATAAAGTTACATATACTAACATATAAAAAAGTTTTAATATCAGAAATAATTTACACTCCTTTGTTACTCCTCTGAATTAAGTAGGGATTATCTCTAAATGTATGTCTAGCAATTACATTTTCCAGGATAATAACTATTTTATAATTTATTATTTATATAAATAAATTTTAGAAGATTTAGAAATAAAAAATTTAAAAATTCTGTTTTATTAGTTGTATAAATTAAAAAATGGTAATTAATATATATAAAGACATGTTAAACCTTTAAAATTAATCAAAATAAATTACATCAAACATTAATTATAAGTAAGCTGTTTCTACCTTTAATTGTTTTTTTTAATTTTATAAATCAAAACTTGATTGTTCCTGAAGTACTTTTTGTATTATTCTTAAAAGGCATTGGTAATTGCTAAATCAAGTCTGCATTAATATTTTTCAAGCAATTGAATAGAATTACACTATTTAATTATTTAAAAAAATATAAGAATTTTTTATGATACACTGTTTCAACAATACGTCATATTATAATTGTAGAAAGTACATAAATTTTACTGGTTATATAAATGTTATAAAAATTAAGGTAGAAAAAAAGTTATTATTTAGTTGATTGAAATTTAAAAATAAAATATGCTATTTTGTTTCTTTTTATATCAGAACAATGTTTTTAATTTGATACTATATCTATAAATGTACTTTTTATAATGCCTTTTCTATTTATAAACAAAAATACGATAATGATAAAACAATAATATAAATATATCAATATAAGTTTATTATTATTTACCCAATAAATGATTTTGTTTCCCAAAGGTTATAAATATTCTAAGTGTCACAATTAGCTTAAATATTTTAAAATTTGCACAAATTAGCAACAGAATGTTTGTTCTAGTTAAAATGATCCTTTCATCGGCTTTTTAACTATTCATTAAATTTTTTAAATTGAAATATTTTATTCATAAATATATATATTAAAAATTTTTACCCATATTTATGATAACCTGTATGTTATTTTCAAAGATTTGAACCATTTATACATTTCTTCATGAATTAAAATTTTGATTGAATTTCCATGGTTGATTGTCACTTGGTATTTATAAATAATATGCTACAGAAATTTTCGCGTGTGTTACTACATGTTAAAAAATAAACCACATTGTCAGTTTGATATGGAAATTTGGTAATTTTCAAAATATCTACTAAACTGTTGTTGAACATAATTTGATTTTAATCTATGAGATTCCTTTTATCTACCAAATTTTTAAATATTTTTAATTTTCAATTTCAATAAGAAAAATTTTGTTTTTTAGATTACAAGATAAATTTATACCTATAAAATGTAAATTAAAAATTACAAAATTTAATTTTTGTGTTTAAATGGTAATTTTATCAAATTCATTTGATACTAAACATGTAGGCAAAAGATGTATTTTTTAGCGAAATTTTTAAATGAGTATAGAACATTCACATTATTATTGGTTTTTTCCTTACCAGGATATTCTAAATTTCGATTCCGGTATCACACATAAACAGTTATCTGTAAATGTTTGGAGAATTATTATTATATCTTTTCTGGAACTTTTAATATTATTAGTCATTATGACAATATGGTTATGTCATAGCAGGAAGAAATATAAAAAGATAAATGATAGTAAAAAAAGAACGATAAATAAATCCTATGAAAAACTTGTAAGTTAATTAAAACATTCGTAGTAATCTATTTTTTTTAATATCATTACTATAGAATACTTCATGTAATTGCAATTTTGAAAATTTTTATAATAATCATCATATTTGTGAACAACCAATTGAAAATCAGTTATACTTTCAAAATAACGAAATCGTTAAAGATTTGAATAAACCTTCTATTTGTGAATCTAATGAATGCATGGTTATCACAAATTCACACAATCCATATATTTTCCAATGTCACTCAAATAGGTGTAAGGCAAAATGTAATTGTAAATTTGAAAATTTTACAAAACGATACATAAAAACAGGAAAAAAGCATTGTCCAATATCTCCGTTTCAACCATTTAATTGTACTTATGAAGATGAAATTTGTAAACTTAAAATCGAAGAAAAGGATAGTAAAGAAATTAAAGAATCAGAGAAGAACTTTAGAGATGCTGGAACTAGCACTAGTGATCTTAATTGTAATATAGAAAATGAAAAGGTGTATCAAAAATAAAGTTTATACTATAAAATTTTAATCTAAACACATTTTGTTATGACATTTAATATGAAACAAATTTTTTAAATAAATTACTAAATATAATATTTAAATAAAATATATAAAATAACAATAATTTTGCAGCAAAAAAGTGAATATATTTTTATAAATTCATGATATTATATTTTATATCACGAGTTATACGATAAATATTAACTCTTCCATCATAACTTAATGTTCCAAATGTCCATGGATCGGCACATCCCCATGCACAGGAATAAACAGAATCCTCATGATCAATTAATCTGGTAATTAAACCATCGGGAATAGTTTTCGAATCATTTTTCACATCATTTAAATCGTCGAAAATTTGACTATTATCTAAGACAGAATTATTGAGACAAACTAAATTATCACTCCCACCGGTGAGGAGAAGTTGATCATGTACAGGGTTATATTTTAAGCATTGAATCCAATGACAATGGTTTTCATATGAATTTACAATTTTAGACGTATTTCTTGTATCTAATATTTTAATTTTTCCATCATCACAACCTAACGCTACATAATATTGATTATTAGGATTAAAATCAAATGTTCTTATCCTTGTCATATTACTATTTAGAAATATATCTGTTAATGTATTTCCTCGTAAATCCCAACATGATAAATGAGATTCAGAAGACATTAAAGCAGTATTTGCAAGTGAAAATGGATCAAATGCTGAATAAAATATACGTTGTAAACATTCAGAATATTTCTGATTACTTTTACAGTCATCAGAAATATCAAATGTTTGAATAGAATTATCGTAAGCAACTAGAAGTTGATTAGAATTCCAATTAACATTATGTATTATTCTTGGTTTTTCATCTAAGTTATCAGAAATTTGTACTTTTGTATGATATTTTATTTTATCTTCACTAGTTAACATATGTTCCCAAATTTCAACACCACCAACTACTTTATTTTTATCGACACTCGATAAACCAATAGCTAAAAGACAACTATTATTAGTTGCCATTTCTTTAATTTCTCCTCTGTCGAAAATACATGAAGTCGTAGAAACTCTCTCAATTTCTTCATCATACAACAAAACATGCAATTCATTTTTGTTTCTCACACCATGTGTTCCCACTAGAAAGAAATTTTGATCATTTTCAGAAGGAAGTGAAATCAAACATCGAGCGGGCAGGTCTATTCCATAAATTATAGGAGGTTCACACATAAATATACTGTAACTAACATGTTTTATAAATATAATAACGTGAAAAAAAAAGTACAACGACCGACAAAACGGTAATTATTATTTTTAATTATAATTAATATAAAAGAAAACAATTATTAATAAAATAACAAAACCTAAGTAAAAAATCTATGCAGAGCTAAAGTACACCTTGTTAATAACACCAAAGATACTGAATGCAGTATTGGTGAACAAAGTCATAAATAAAAAGTATCGCCATAGAATAACTTGAACAGATGGTTCTAAAAGATGAGATAAACCACCAGAATATTTTGATATCGTTAATGGAGAGCATTTTTCTGAAAAAATACAAATTTGTCCCAGACTTTTATATAACAATAAAAGACAAAAAGTCATTATGATTGGAGCCAAGTATTGGATGGAAGCAACGCAAAAGTAAATAAAATATTGTTGGACTGATCGAATTAATAACGATGCACTGATATTACCATGTTCTTTCTTTAAAGCTGCAGCATTCTCATAACCCAGATTTAAAAATGATTGTAAATGAGGTATTCTAACAGCAATGCGTAGAACTATCCATAATAATATAAGACCCATTCTTATCAGTTCGAATTGATGTTCTGTGACATTGAATCTACCACCACCATTAATAAAAACATTCTTTACAGGAATTGTGAAAAATGACAATATAAATACAGGTAGTAAAAATGCCAAATGAATGAAACATTTTTTAAAGTTTGAAGAATTTTTTAAAGCTCCATTATACATTGTTGCATATCTAAAGCTAGGAAATACTAAAGCTGATCCAATTAATGAAAACATTAAAGAGAATAATAAATAAACCAAGAGTGGTGAACGTCTTTCTAGTTTTGAAATTCCTACAATATCCTGTGTTTCAATAAATTCATTGACAATGTCTGTTAAAGCAATATATGCTTGATCCAAATTAATATCCAAAAACTTATCTCCGAACATCGTAATTGTCATACATCCAACAAAATAAATTGCTAATGAACTTAAAATAAGATTTCTCTCAGAGGTGAAAGTTTCGTCAAAGAAAAATGAATACGTCAATGTGAGTAGTGATTGTAATGCAAAAACGAGAGACAGAATAAGCCATAATACAGAAATATTAATATCTTGATTTGATGGGAAAAAGAATGAAAATGCTTCAGAGATAAAAAAGACAAAAACTGTAAAAATCGAGAAATCAATAAGCCAATATAACGTTGAATAGTAATTTAGTTGACAGATGTGTCTATCAACAACTGGAAATACATGTAAGTCATATTCAATATTCTTTGGCACTTTAAAATCATTCTCTAAATTCTGATTCTTTTGCTTTTTGTTCTTTTTTTGGTAAATTTTTCCAAATGTTTTTTCATTTATCTTTTTCAGTTCTCCTAATGTTGGTGGCAAATATCGGTATAAACTATAAATGAAAATACATTATATTTATGCCATTTTAGAACTTACTTTTTAGATATGAAAAAATTTATAAAAGTAATGCTACTTTTATACTTATTAAAGAGAAATAATAAAATTAGCGAAATAACAACATGAAATCCAAGCAAAGCCATAATATCTTGACGCTAACAAATAACGTTAAGAAGAAAAAAATAGTATAGTTTTATAATTTGATCAAAAGTAGGATGTATTGTGGTTTAATTGATAAAAGAGCCTAGTAGTAGTAAAAGAAAGACATTAAACGTTGGGCTAGAAGTAAAATTTGACATAAAGTCGATAATAGTTATCATAAATAATATTAGATAAAATCAACTTTACAAAATACGTACTATAATATTTCCGTTACAAATACTTTTATTGTCACTAAATTTTATTGCATTAGTAAAATGCATTAATGGAACACCAAATTTGTTGGAGTTTCCGTATTGGAAGAATGTCACCTGTTTTGTCACGAGTAGGTAGATTTCTTCATTCACAATTTTACAGTTTAAAAAGTTGTTAGTAGAAGTTGTAAAATATTTGACATCATATCACAATGGCAGAATTTTTTGATCTAGGAAGTCATTGCGGATATTTTGACTGCAGACAATTGGGTAGGGATTTTTTTCATTAAATAAAGTAGTAATTTAAAGATTTTCTTCCAATGAAATGTGATGCTTGTTCTGAGTGTTTTTGTGGACAACATATTCAGTATACAAATCATAAATGTAAGAAAGGTTTAGAAAAGGACAATCAAGTTCCCATTTGTCCTATGTGTTCTAAACCTATTCCAGTAGGAAAAAATGAGAACATTGATGTTAAAATGAATCATCATATAGATAGTGGTTGTAAATTTAGTGGAAAGAAAATATTCATTAACTCATGTAATATGGAAAGATGCAAGAAAAAAGAATTAGTTCCAATAAAATGTGATAAATGTCGATTAAACTACTGTATTTCTCATAGATTCCCAAAGGACCACGATTGTGAGAGTAGGAAAGTAGTGTTAAACAACAAGGAATCAACGAATCCAAGTAAAAATGTTGTAATGCGGAACAATTTTGAAGAAAATGCATCAAATGATGAAATAATAGCTAAAACTTTGCAAAGTATTTTAATGGAGGATCCAAATTTAACCCAAAAAGAAATTGATCAAAAGTTATCTGAACGAATGAGCAATATTAATCTTCATATTCAAAGAAGTCAAAGGCAAGTGCAGTTAAATCTCAATCAAAATGTTTGTCAAATCCAGTAATTATTATATTATAAAATATTTATGATACATAAATTTCAGCGGATTTTTTTATATGTAACTATATACTGTGAATAAATGTATTTAAGAATTAGATATTTTATTTATTATTCACTTATTTTTGATAATTAGTGTTTATATAAGATAGCATACAATCTTGACAGTAAAAAAAGTATATATGTAAATTAAATTCAAACAAAACATTTGTTTAAATAATTATAAAATAATAGTATAAGTTAACTAGTTAAAATGTTTGGTGTATTATTGTCACAAGGCACAGTTTTAATATTCACAAGAAATGGCAGAAGTTAATGAATTGATAGGAGAAAAAAGGTAAAATTGTATGTGAAAGGAAAAAGTGCAAATGAATATAAATCCCTGTTGATTACATATAGAAATAAGGTATATCAGTTTACATTATAATTAGCACTATTATATTAGGATTAAAAGATTGAATTTGAAATTGTCAGTAACATTATTATATTCACATCACCAACCGTTTTTATTAATTTTAGTTTTTAATTTTTATTTTCTTAAAATATGGGAAGAGGACCTCCATCTGAAATTCCGTGTCAGATATGTGGAGATAAGTCATATGGTAGGCACTATGGAATTTATGCTTGCGATGGTTGTGGATGTTTTTGGAAAAGATGGTAAGACATCATTTTATTAATTATAAATTGTTTAGTATCAGAAAAAACATTAAATATGTTTGTATTTCTGGAGACAACAATTGTCCTGTTGACAAAACTCGAAGAAATTGGTGTCCAGGTTGTAGACTAAAAAAGTGTTATGATTTACAAATGAATAAAGCTGCTGTACAAAAAGAAAGAGGACCAAGAAAAGGAAGAAAAAAATTTCATCTAAATTTCGATGGTTCTATAGATAAAAATGATATGTCTAGAAATATCTATTTATTAATATTTGAAGCAATAGAATTTGTTAAAAAATTACCACCAATTGCGATTCTTGAAAGTAATCATTCATACCTAATAACAGAGAAATGTTGGAGACTATTTTCACTTTTATATTGTTTTAACAACAAAACACCATTGAAATTCCTTGAAGCTAAATATCTTTTATCAAAATTTTTCCCCCAAGAAACACACATAATTGTTAGTGATGAAGAATTACGTATAATATTTGGTTTATTATTGTGTAAACTTAGTCAAAAGATTTCAATTTTAATGTTCGTAGCTCCGATGTATGTATCATACAATATAGCTTTATTTAATTATTCTATTACTTATTATAAATCAGATATTCAACGTTTACTCAAGATCAATTTAATCATTGATTTTGTTTTTCAAAATTATGAACATACAGCATTTGATAGAGAATTTGACAAAATATGTGGCATAGTTTCTGATATTCCGATAATCAATTATTTAAAATAAGATGATATATTATTTTTTAAAGCTTATAAGTATTTGAACATCAAAACTTTATATGTATGCATAACTTTTATAAAATAAACTTTTATGTAAGAGTATATTAGTTAAGTTCTCAGTATATAGTTAAGAAATTTTTTATATTATTTCAATTATTAAATTTGCAAAATATCTTTAAAATATCATTAATAGACGATACTATACTGTTTCAACAGGGCCAACAGTTAGTACTAATATTTAAAACGTAAAGAATGAATATACCGTAAATCAAATTACTTAATAATGATAAGGCACTTTATTTTACAGATAAAGATTAAAGAATTCCGAATGCTAAAATAATTTTGAAGAATAAAATTACTTAAATTAAATTATAGTAGATTACAAAAGTTTTTTGCTATGTTTATGCTATTTTGCATTTTCAATCATGTAAAGTTAATATTGTTGAGTTACCAAAAATATACTATACGTTTTCAAAGGAGAAAATGTATCCCAAGTAATACTATAGAAAAAACAAAATAATTCATCCAAAGATACATCACTAAATTTATTTGGTGAAAAATCAAGAAGCGTGATGGTTAATAAATAATGGAAAGTATTTTTCAGAAGTTATTTTTTAACAAAAATTATACTGTAATATTGTTAAATAATATTTTAAAAGTGATAATAACGAAACGGAAAAGTACTGAATCAAGCTACTTCACTTTTATTCAATTATTTATTTGATTTTCATAGTAGAAATATTTCAAAAGCACATATTCGTTTTTTCAAAATTTTCTAAACTATAGCATTCTTCGAGGATTTTTAAATCTTCAGGCAATAGAGATACATTAACTTTCTTACTTCTTAAGAAGTTAAAAATTGTGCGTGTTTTAGAGCTACAACTTTTACTTCCTAATCTTTGTGATTTTCGTTCTTGAATTGGTTGATTCATATATGCTGAATCAGGTTCATCTACTTCTATTGAGGCCTCAACAACATTTTTTAATTCCCAATCATAAGGATCACTAAATAGTGAACCACTAGAGGCTAAAACGGTCTAAATTATTTTAATAAAATATTAAATTAAATTAACCTACTTTAAGTACCAAAAAAATCTTCCCATAATCAGGTCTTTTATAATATGTTAATGATCGTAAATATTTTGTTATTTCTACAAATTCTGGGTATCCTGGAAAAATATGTTCATCTTTTGTTTCTATTTTATATTTTGTAATCTCTTCACGGCACGCTCCCAGAAATCGCCAAGGTAATGGTGATATAAGATCAGCTATTACATACATCATGGACCATAAATCATCATGTCTACCTTGTTCATTTCCATTTCCGGCATCGATACTACAGAAAATTGGTGTTCCTCTAAATAAAACTTTAGATGGTCGCGGTTCTCTAAGTGTAGCTTTCCCATTAATTGTAATAATATACTCACGACATAAACCAAAATCTAATAATTGAATAACTTTTAATGCACCACCTTTTCGACCAATGCAAATATTATCAGGTTTAACATCACGATGAACAAAACCAATTTCATGAAGTTCCTTAATACCATATAATAATTGAATACTTAATCTAACTAATGTAGAACTTGTAAAAGTTTTACATTTACTTTTCAATTCAGCAATAGAATTACCAAGAAGTGTCATTACAATATATGAAAATGATTCTTTTTTACCTTCTGCCAAAATTTGAGCAACATTATTTCTACCCTCTAAACGTTTTAACACAGAAGCTTCTATCTTTAAAATGTTTCCTTCATCTGTTCCATTTCTAGCTGTCTTTACAGCAACACGAATTCTTGTATTGATATCTCTGGCAGTGTAAATTGATCCGCATCCTCCTAGAACAAGGGAATTGAAAATCAGTTAAAATAATTTCATCTAAATACCTTCACCTATTTTTTCTATTATTTTAAATCGAGATCCAATAACTAGTCCAGATTCTATAATAATGGTCATTTAAAAAAATGTTTTGAGAAAATTGGTTTCTAATTTTTAAATATCAAATCATAAAATAAGCATTTTATGATGTAAAAATTGAATATACTCATCAAAAATCTACATCCTCAAGAGCTATTTATAAATTTATTATTTACCAAATTTTATTTATAAATTTTTAACATTGCCTATAAAATTTCCAAAAATATACTAAAAATAACTATTTTGAAATACAATATTATTTACCTTTGAACGTTATAGAAAAAATTTTAAAAATGTATGAAAATTTATTATTTCATGTTTAGCTAATAAAAACATAGGTATGACGTTTAAAGAATCTAAAAATGCCAATGACACAATTTCACAAATAATTAAATTACTAATAAAACTATTAGTACTTTGTAGAAACCATTCATATTTCATTTTTTACTAGGAAATTTCCCACAAACATCTCCATATTTCATTTTTATTAAATACTACTTTTTAAAAATATGATCATAAATATTTCAAGATGTTTTATTTATTTTCTTTTAACTACAATTGTGTTCCTTCAAAATTCACTACAAAATAACGTACGTAGAAAATATAAAGTTGTTAAAACTTGTAAAGTAAGTAGACACTTCTAAATGTTTGCAAAATGATTATTACGTATTTTAAGTTTGATAACACAGAATACAAAAATGTGTTAGAATTACTTTGTATTCAATGTCATGAATTATTTTCGTATTCTTCACCAAATTTAAGAGCACAATGCAGAACAAACTGTTTTGATAATTCAACTTTTATGAAATGTTTGGAAATTTTTGAACACCATAATGCTAAGAGATCCCTGTACAACTAAATGCATGAATAAAAATATTTTACATTGTTTGATTATATATAAAATAGTATACGTTGTGCTTCATTTTTTAGTTACATAAAATATAACGTTTATTTCTAAATAAAAAACATTCAACATATCATTAATTTCGTCTTATATCACTTTTTGCAACGTAAACATAATCTGATTTGAAATGATGACATATACTAACAATATATAATTAATTAATTTCACCAATTTTTGACAAATGAACAAAGAAATTAAATATTATAATTACTATTAATTTCAATAATTGTCACTACAAAGTATATGTAGTAACATTTAAAAAGCAATTTCTGTTTAAATAATCAAACATATAAAAACGAATAGTATTATAAAGTTAATTTCAAAAATAAAAAATTATATTGAAAAGAATGTAAAAAAAATCATTTTATTAACATTCCTACTAATATAATAAATGATGCTGTATTTGAGAACAATTATATGAAATAATTTCTTTACTATCATATTAATATTCAGTTTACAAAAATATATTTCAAAAAAAAATTAAGACAAAATTTACCTACACAACTATTTAATCAATATAAAATAAAACGTGTAACCTTTATCTATTCCCTCTTCATCCAACATTTAAAACGTTTTTCTACTTTAATATTAACTACTCTAAAATTTGTGTTGAAATAGATATCCTTACTTTATACATATACATTAGTTCTGAACTATGTATGTAAATACTATTAGGAAGTGGCTCGAGCGCGGAAAATTTGACATTGAATGTTATACATATAAAAAATGTCATTTTCTATATTTCTGCTCTCTCTAATAATAAGTATAAAATGTTTGGTCGAAAGGCCTACGACTAGTATATTAGTAGTTCTCTCTATCTCTGCTTCCATTTATACTATTCTGCAATTAACATGTGTTAATGTCCTTGCTTCAAATCTCTGGATTCTCTTCTTATACACAGTTATATTTTTCTTCGCTTTATTATACTATACGAAAAATGGCGAGCGATCCATTTTAAATATATGCTTACCAATCCATAACTGCTATGGTCTTTCTTTCACTAAATAAAATCTAATCTTTGAGTTAATGAGCGCTTTTACGTTATTGCTTGTGTCGCGAACTCTAAACTTTCTTTTACACACAATAGTCATAAGTGCTCCTATAGGTTCGCGCCGGTCGCATCTAAAATATATGTAGTAGTGGTGTGTCGCCTACATGCATATACAATATTATATAGAAAAATATGTTGTCCTACACTAATATTGCCTTTTATTCATGTCATTACGAATAACACAAGTATAGAGTAATTCTATTGGAATATTGCGCTTCGAGTTCTAATAATATGTATAATTAGGGCTTTACAACATAATGAGATACCATATATAATCCTTACTATATTTATGTGGAATTACTGTAGTTACCTATAGAGATTTCTTATCAAATTAATATCGTCTAGTCGTTTAACAATATAAGATTTTAACTTTTAAAATTCTATATTCATCTATTTTATCACAATGTAATTTTTGTAATGTTTATTTGATTTATAGTTTGAAATTATATTTATTTTGTTTAGTTGGTTTTTTTTCATAAAACTTTTGATAGAATTAACCAGTTTCTTCCATGTTAAAAATGTAGATTGTTGCATTACTTATAGTTTGTGCATAGTTATAAATCAAAAGATTACAAAATATTTTGGCGGGCGATAAATTGTGTTTGGAATAGTTAATCATTAAATTCTGATTAGTTGATAAACTTAATATTCACTATTACTGTTTTATATACCTGTGGATTGAATATTCTTCCATACTATTCAACTCTTATATTTTTAGTACAAATAACAATATATTTTTGATAAGTCATATTATACAATTGTATTCAACTTTTTTAGGGTAATATTTAAAAAAAGTATGTTAGAATTATTTATGTTAAATTAGTGTATTAATATGTCTTTTTAAACATTCAGATATCCCAATATATTTGCCTAATAGACTCGCGCATTTCTAACCAACTATATATAAAAGCTTTAACGTACATTATCATATAACCAGCTGTTTTATTAGTGATTGTGAGAGTTAGTATTCCTACGTATTACGTGGTATATGAAAGAGTATTTGTTTTACATTTATATGTATAATATGTATTTGATAATAATAAAACTTAATATATTTTAGGTTATAAGTTATATTTTAAAACCATCCTACTATATTTGCTATGATGCGTGAAAGTAAGCCTCCAGTTAGGGGTAAAACTTCACCCTATGGATTTTTTGTAAAAATGTGTTATGAAGAGCATAAAAAGAAATATCCAACTGAAAACGTCCAAGTAACAGAAATTTCAAAAAAATGTTCTGAGAAATGGAAAACAATGTCTGATGATGAGAAAAGACGTTTTTTCGAATTGGCACAAAAAGACGCAGAAAGATATCAAGCTGAAGTAGCTGCATATGGCGGTGATGATGTAACAAAAAAGCGTAAAAGAACTAAAAAAGATCCAAATGCACCAAAACGTGCCCTATCTGCATTTTTCTTCTTTTCAAATGAAAAACGACCGGAGGTACAACGTCAACATCCAGAATGGAAGGTTGGACAAGTAGCACAAGAATTAGGAAAATTTTGGAAGAACTTACCTGATGAAGAAAAGGCAATTTATGAGAAAAAAGCAACTGAGGATAAAGAACGATATGCAGAAGAAATGAAAACATACCGAGGCGAAAATGGCCCTTCAAGAGCGGGACAAAGTGGTTTATCTTCATCTAATGGTTCAGCAATTACAGATATGAGTTTGGAAAATCAGCATGAAGTTGGAGATCTTCATGAAGAAGACCTATAAGTAAAAGAATTCTATTAATCCCATCATACCTGTTGCCCATTTTCTGTATCTCATGATATTTTATTATTCTTGTATATTTTTTTGACCAATTTTAAACCCTCTATTATTGACTAATCTGATTTTTATAATTTCCTCAGTTGTACAAAGATTTTCATTCTAAAAGAGTTATGCATTTTGATGGTGACTCATTTGTTAACTTTGTGATTTGTGCAGAGTTAGTATTTTTAGTGCTCATCGTAGGGCATTGTTAGATTTCATTTATTGAATATAAAAGTTGCGTCATGCAATATCCACTTTATGATTTTTAATTAATGTTTACTATGTTTTAATAATAAAGTATAATAAATAAGTGTTCCAAAAAATGTATAACGTTGGGATATTTTGTCGATTTTATTTGTTGAGGATTCGTCAATTGGACGATATGTATTTTAGTTTATTGCATAAAAAAAATGATTACTGAAGAGGGTACAGTTAAATGTGGCTGCAAAGGTGTGAGGTTTTGTAAATTTTGCATAAATTCGGACCGTGTAAAAAAATTAACTTTCGAAGAAGATCCATTTAAAGATCACATGGTATATGTTTTTAGTGGTGTTCACAAGAAAGCATTTTTATCAGAACTTTCACATGATGCGAGCGCGAAAGAGATTGCTGCAGAGACGAATAACTTGGATTCTTCACCATTCGAGGCACTTAGTGATAGAAAATATATTGACATTAACGGACTACTACTTTTCAAAGATTTTATCACTGAGGATGAAGAGGATTTTCTAGTTAATCGGATAGATAGAAAAGAATGGAAATTATCACAAAGCGGTCGTAGAAAACAAGATTATGGACCACAAGTTGCATTTAAGTACCAGAAAGTTAAGATTCATAAATTTATGGGTATGCCAGACTATTCAGATATGGTTCTTCAGAGAATGAAAGATATATCAGAGTCTAAGCTTGGTCATTATCAACCTTTTGAACTGTGTAACCTAGAATACGATGAATCTCGTCTCTCCTCAATAGATATGCACAAGGATGACACATGGATTTGGGGAAATCGTCTAATATCATTAAATTTAATTAATGGATCTGTTATGACTCTAGAGCACCAGCAAGAAAAGAAATTATGTTTCGTTAACATGCCACGTCGTTCAATGTTATGTATGTTTGATGATTCTCGTTACATCTGGAGCCATGCAATTTTTCCAAAACACATAACAGGAAGGCGAATCGCATTGACGATGAGGGAACCAGCACCCGCATTTCTCGAAGGAGGTGAAATGTATGAATCTTTTGGAAAGGAATTGATTCGCATAGGAAAAATTAGAATACCCACTTAGTGATAATAAAATAACTTATTGTTAAAATTGTTTTTCTAACGGTGATTGTTATACTGAGTAAATTTTGCTCCATTTAATTTTTTTCTTATAACGAAACGGTGTATTTCTTTGGCGCTATATCATTACAATTTATTGTAACTGTCATCCCATATTTTTATTCTAGCGATGTTTACAGAAACAAGCTTTTCATGTATGTTTTTGTTAGTAATTTACAAATTCTTATTTACTTTTAGTTGATGAAGAGAGTATGGATGTAGATTATGAAGATAAAGAAAATAACAAGGTGGAGGAAAATTTGAAAGTTGACGGAGATAAAGAAAATAATATCAATGAACCAGCATGGTCCTCTTTAATTCTCTCTGAAACAGAAGCGTTGAATGATATTGAAAATATTGTCATGCAATGGATTGAATTTAATGAGACAGGCGGTTTTGTTTGGAGTACTGAAAGTAAACTAAACAATGCGATTTTATATAATCTTAATCAAGAATTCAATATTCTTTATGGTTTTAAGAAGATTTGCAAAATACCACATTCAATCCTTGAATTTATTATGAATACAATAACAATTTTTCCATTCGATATATATTCTTATTTTGAGGCTTTAAATTTCGATGATAACCTTGAAGAAAAGTTACTTTATTGCACAAGATTTATTGACATTTCAACAATTGGTCTACAAATAATAACTTCTCGCATTGGTTTAAAATTAAATAATGAGGAATTTTTAGAAACTATCTTCGATTGTTTTGTCAAATTAATTTACAAGATTGATGATTATTGTAAATGTTGTGATACAATGAATTCGAAGGAACTGAAATTTTTTAAAGGAAAATTGCTTATTTCATTAGAAATGTTTGGGAATTTTTTTAAGCATGCGAAAGGTTATGTAGGATTTTCTAGTAAAGTTTTAAATGAATTGGCTTATATGTTTTTAAATGTATACGAGGATTCATTTAAATTACCAATAAACAGGTGTTTAACAACTATTTTTCGAACATCCGATGATCAATGTCAAATCTTAACTGAGTTAATTTTAAATTCCACTGTTTCAGTACAGTTTGATGAAGATATAACAAAAGAGGGGACGAGTGATTTCACAATTCTATTACTAAATTTAGTACAAAGTGTTCTTTACACTGAGAGTGACATTGATAATGAATATGAATTTGATGATAATGTTGAAAGTGTTGTAAATTCTTTATTGGTAAAGTTTTGCCGAGCTGAAAAATTGATTGACATTATTATGTCAACATTTTTGATAAAGTTGAAGCAAAAAGAAGTTGAGAAAGTTGAACGTACGTCAATGTTAAAGTTTGTTAAAGATCTAATAAAATTGCTTTTCAAACCAGAATGGCCTGCTTCAGAAAGATTTATAATATCTTTGTCTACAAAATTATCATCTAACTTTTTACAAAGTGACAATGACATTGTTGTGAGATGTACATGTATTGAAATATCTTCTGAATTGTGTAAAATGATGATAAAGAGAAAATTTGTATGATTTGGATAAATTTCAGGATATTTTTTCCAAGAAGTTAGATGAAATTCAGAATCGACAATTTGAAAACTTGTCAATTGTTAGGAAAAAAATCCTAAAAACATTGAAAATATCACCATTAAAGTATTGTATATTTTCTAGTATTGTTACTGATTATTTGAATATATCTAATACTAACCATTCAATTTACAATTTTAAATTTTCTAAATACTATCATATTGCTGAATGTCTGGATTTTATAAATAAAGAACTCATTAATACAACAAATAATGATACATTGAATGAAAAGGTAAAGATTAAAATGAAGAAGATGATTGGAAGTATGAACAAATTTTTTATTTGGAATTTAAAGGGTCTATTTTTTTTTAACGATGCCGAAAATTATTTAGGAATGACAAAATCTGAAGTAGAAATAGCAAATAAAATGATGGTTGTTCAAAGGGAACTAAATGGATATGTTAGTAATTTTTTTAAGGTTGTTGTATCATGTTTAAGAAAAGAAATTCCTCTTCAATTACGTGTAACAACAACAAAGTGCTTATCCTCAATATTTGAACTTAATTATGATCTTATTAATATGCCTTTGTTGATTCCTTTTATAACTTTTAGAGCCCTTGATTTAAGTCCACAATCAAGGGAAGTTCATGTGGATTTTCTTGCTAGATGTATTTCAAAAAGACCAGATTTAATGAAAAAGTATTTCTCTGTTTTTCTATGGACGATTAAATGATCAAAACATTAGCGTAAGGAAATCCGGTCATAGCATCATTGCCTATTATCATACCTATGATGGAAAACAACTTAAAGGTTGATGTAATTAAAGATGTACTTACAATGCCGAAAGACGAACAAACAATATTAAAAGAAATTGTTCAGTTTTTTAAAAATAGATGGTTTAAAGAAGATTATGCAATGGAAATACCAGATGAAATTTTTAATGAAATTAGAGCAGTTGCATCTTACTGCGATAGTGAAGAGAAGAAAGCTGATTTTTGTAAAGTAGTGCAATGTGTAGAAGAAACAGATTGTGTCTTAGTTCAAAAAATAATGGAAAAACTTGTAAGATACTTTTGGAATCAAATTTCAGCATTTTTTGAAAATGACCAGACAAGTAAAAGTATAGATTTATCGGAATGCCTTTCTGCTTTGAATTTGATAAGTAGAGTTCTTCCAGACCTGTTTGTAGATTTTATTGATCTAACTTTACCTTATATACAAATATTTACTAATGATGAATCGTTATTAAAAAATATCCTATATTTAGTTGAAATAATTTGCAATACAATATGTCATTTAAAGATTGCTTTAAATAAAACAACAATGGATTCAATTGAAAAATCATTATGTGGTCTTTTGTTATTAAAGAATTATAATTTATGGGATATATCGATAAAAACATTAGCGAAAATGGATAGATTACGACAAGGCGTGACTGATAGGCCAATTAAATACATAACTAATTGTATCGAATATTTCAATCAGAGTAACGGTACAAATTTAGACGCTAACTTAAGAATTATGATTTACCATTTTGGACTTTTTATTAGATACTATCATATATCGTTTTTCAGAAAATGTAAATGCTTAGAAAATATTCAAAATGATGAATTTTTGAAGCAAAAAATTATATCATTGCTATTTAAATTTACAAAAAATTGCAACGAACCGTTTATGGTAAAAGCAGTTGTCAAAAGTTTGACAGAATCATTAATAACGTACCCAAACTATTTTATTGAAAACAAGATTTTTAATTTTTTAAAACAATTTATCGATGGATCACCAGAAAATTTTTTCAATTGCAGTACTATTGTAAGAGCACTGTATGAAGCTATACAAAATGACGAAAAAGTATCACAAATTAAATCTGAAGCTGACAGAAATTTCAAAATATTAAATCTTGATGAAGATTCTCTACCTTATAAAATATTAAATGCATACTATTTTCTTATACTAGAAATTTACTTCAAAATCGGTACAATTACTCGTGTAGATTGCTATAAATTGATTTCATTAAATGTATCAACTGGTATTCTGAAACCACACGACAGTATTAAGTATGTTGTCGCTTCTTTGTGTGATGTCAAACTTATTATTGAAAATGATGTTTATGGTTTACTTTTGAATGTAGAACGAAAATCACCAAAAACGTTTTTACAATTTATTATTGAAGGTATGGTACAAGGAAGAAATCTTTTAATTCCACATAATCATGAAGAAACTATTCGAGGATTCTATTTAAAAACAGACAAAAGTAAGAAAATTAAGAATAGTGCAAGAAGTGTTGATGTTACAAGCTACTTTAACGTCGTATATAAGTTTATACTAAAATATAAGTATTATAGAAGATCATTTTTTCAAAGAATTATAGAAGAGGTTTCAACTATTTCAAACAATTACAATATAGTTATAGAAAAAATGTTTATTATAGACAGCTTAGCTACATTAAACTATAAAGAGACCGATTCAATAAAATTTATTATAGAAAAATGTGGTTCAATTTTAGATGTTTCTGGTTCCGAACATTTAAAGTACATTTGTAATATAATAGAAAGTAATTCAAAATCCAAAGAATCTTCGGAGGATTTATACAGAATAGATGAAGTTTTAGGAGTTTTGAAAAATTTAGATGATGAGAAACTATCAAATCTAATTAATTATGTTAAAGAAAGTTACTCGTTTTCTTTGTTATGTGAATTACGTTCATATCTTTTGAAACGCTTTAATATTAAAGACGATGATGAAGGAGAAATTAAGTTACGTGGATTAAACGAATTGGACATTAGAATAATAAATTACAAAAATGTTTTTAATTTTCAAATGCCTTTACTCGAAGGAGGATTGAAAACATTGTCAGAGTATATTTGTTATTACTATTCGTCTATTTTCGATCTTGATTGAAATGAACTTTTTATTGACTATGAAGATTTATTTTAACCACTTTTAGTCTTGATTTTTTTTTTATTTTCTAAAGTAAACGTTTATTTGGAAGTATTTGTCATAACATTTTTAAACTAAATTTTATTTGAATTCTACTTTTGTGTGTTAATACTTTTCTGTCAATGTATAGATTAAAGATAAAAATGATTGGTGTTTTTTAGTTTCGGTAGGGTCGTTACTATATATGACTTTTATAAAGAAAGAAATATTATATAATAATGATAATATTTTGTTTCACATCGATATTGTGGAAAAAAATTAAATTAATTTTAAAGTATAAATAACTGATAACACAAGCTGGTCATTTTTGTAATGTATATTATAATTAAGCTACTAGATATTGCGATTTTTAATGGGATAATAATGGTTGTGTGATAAATTTAAGTATTCTAAAATAAAAATTTGAAACTTCCTTAACGATAATGTGAAAAATATCTGAAAAATAAAATGTAACTAATTATATCTAATTTCATTACTCTAATATATGTCTGTAAACGTTTAATAAGATCTGTCTTGAAAATGGTGAACCATTAATTACGACAATGAAAAATGGAGGTTTCAAGACACTAATGACTAATATTAAAATACTCACTGAGGAAGTGTTGATAACACATTTTGATGATTTAAGATTGCCAAATGTCATAAACTTTTAGTTCAAGGTTTTAGATGCTGTAAAACTAGTCATAAACATAATTTTGCGGACTCTGAATACGGAGCTTATAAATTGGTAATTTACATAGTGTTAAGGAACGGCAAGTAAAGAAATTAAAAACACAATAAACTACTAGAAATAGGCTAAATATTTATCTAGCTAACTTATTGGATGAAGAATGAACAAAGAAAATTATATATTAAAGTAAATCCTAAGCGATATTGTGCAATATTCACCTCCTGCAGCAACAATTGAAAAGGTTAGTTGTTAGTAACATTGTAAACATTCTTATTTAAGTTTTTTTTAATAAAAATATAATTTTAACATAATTTAATAACAAACAACAACCCATTTCGAATGGCTCTACCGAAACAGAAAACTATAAAATATTTTAATGATTAAAAGATATTTTTAGAAGTTTAGGAAACGTCTACAGGGAAATGTATTATAAATAAATTTAATCAATTACAAGGGTTAAAAAATATGTGAGTGAATTTGATATATTTTTTACAAGTTTACTATAAATACCATTATTGTTTTACAATGTTATTAGATTTTCTACATTTACTGATAAATTAGGTATTATATATATTTAAAGATGTGTAATTTTTCAAAATAATAATACTAATTAATTAACATAGATTGAAGAAATATTGTATAGAATAATGATGACGTTACAGTTAAATTAGAATGTATTTCAATTTTAAATCTTAAAATATTTCTAATAAACTTATCAATTATATATTATGCAATGATTTGAAAATAATGGAAATCTTTTACTACTTTAGAAATAACTAATTGTTTGTTAAAAAAAGCATATTTCTAGTATAATTTTTTATGTCAAAAAAACTGAGAAAATTCTATATAGCTTTTATAATAATATAATATATGTTTAAGTTTGTTGAGAAACAAGATCTATATTTCTGATAAAAGCATAAAATTTTATAAAAATTAGATATTAAAATTAATTTAATTATACTACATAAGAATAACGATAGTTTTGATAATATAGGTTTTAAAATTAAATTAATATTTTTTATGGATAATAGTAATTTGATCGGTATTACTAATAATAACAAAAAGTGAAATCATCATTCTTTCGATTTTCTTATTACAAAAAAAAATTTTTATTTCAATTATCGAAAACATAATACCGTTTATAATAACATTATTTTTATCATTAAGTTACGACTTTTTTGAAAAATTTTTTAATTATGCGGAGAAAAATATATCAAATAATGTATTTACACTATAATTTAAAATCGTAATTATCTATCAAATTTCTGATTATTTAGAATATAACTTTGTTAAAATTCTATAATTATAGTGCTTTATATATCATTTGTCATACTTTTTATGAGAAATTTCAAAAGTTCTGTATGATACAAAAAAATGATAAACAACAAATGTTTTCTTTAATAATATTTGCAATTTTTATTTATATAAAAATCAAATGTCATTTTATTATTCATTTATTTTTTAAAACAATTTTATAGATTATAAATGTTTTAAATATTGAATTTGAAAAGAAATTTTCATTAAATATTTTTCTCGAAATGAGTGATGATTTAGAAATTTTACGTGAAGCTATAAATTCATTTGATAATATTGGAGATATGTGTGTTTTTGTGAAGGATGTTGGAAAAATCTTAAGAGTTTGTGGACTGTATCCATCTGATGAAAGGTGTTAATAAACAACTCGGAAATTTATTAGATAATCCAGGTATTTTGTGTAATAAGTGTTAAATATTTATTTATGTAGATGAACGTGTGGGAGTAAATGTTGTTTTACCAATATATAATGAATTAAAAAAAGACATTCTTAATTCTGAAAATCCTGTTAAAACAATAGAACCTATATTGAACTTATTAGATCTTGAAGGAACAGGCTCAATAAAAATATCAGACCTTCGTATAATGCTTCAAACATATGGAGAAAAATTGGAAAACATGGAAATAGATGCAATTTTTTCATCTTTACCAATTGATGAGGATGGATACGTTTCTAAAGATTCTTTTATTAGAGAAATATGTTTTGACATGTTTTAATAAAAAATAAATATTTTTTAAATATTATAAATGTATATCAAGAATATTTTCTCAAAAATAATAATAAAAACAAAATAATTTATTTATATAAATAAACTTTAGAAATAATTTTTATATATATAATTTAAACAAAAACTATTGTGTTTTTATAAAACCAATGATATTTGTCTTTTTTGGATGAACAAATATGTCTCTTCAATAAATATCTTGTTAATTTTAGATAATAAGTTCTTATTTAATACCTGCAATCTTCTTTTTGATTGCTTTTGTCTAAACTTTAATTTCAAAAGAGAAATTCGGAAAATATGTGATAATAGAAATACTATTTTGTTTTCTAATACAACAAGTTGATGAAATAACATTACTAAATATGTTATTTAAATTTGAACAATTGCGGGCATTTTTATGACAATTACCATTAAACGGATATAAGAATTCTTACGAAATGTTTATAGATCAGCGAAAGTGGTTTTGATGATGTATTGAATAATTAAAATACATTATACTACTTTGTGTTGTGTAATCTTTTAACTGTAAATAAAAAAAATATTTTTTATCTATGTATATATTATTGGATGTTATTATCATAAATAAGTTTATATATTACTATAACTATCAGTAAAAAAACTATGTTATTTGCCTATTGTTGATTAGAAACAGTTAATTTATACTTTTAAAAATTTAAGAATCTTAAAATTACCTTTTATTACGTCACTTTTATTTTAAAAGGTCAAAAATAGATTTTCTTTTTAAAATTAATTGTTACTAAGAAAATTCTTTAAGTCTTTTATATACCATAACTGAAATTTAATTAAAATTTACTCAAATGACAATGGGTATATATTTAAATATCATATATAGTTAATCGTCTATAAGTAACATACCGTTACAGTATATAATTTTGTTTATTTATTACTTATAAAATTTTCATTTAATAATTGTATTACTAATATTACTTATTAGTTATATTACTTATTTTACATAACAAGCTATGGTCATTTTATTGCTTTTTGAACAACTTATTATTTTAACTAATAATTATTACATAAAATTATATTTCTCATGAAAATGATGAAGAATATTAAAATAATCCAGTTAACAGAATTTTCAATTGTTTTTGTAAATGTTGTATTTTTAGATTTTTCATTCAATGATATTGTAGGAGTTGAAACTTACTCAATTTCAACAATATACCATGATAATTATTGTACATTTATCTTGAAACAGGAATATTTATTTCAACTTTTTTATATTTTAACAATCACTCATTTCTCTTTTTTTCTTGCTTTAATAAAAACAAAAATTAATTACGCCATCCTTAAAATTTTAACATTGAACAATTTATAAACAGGATTACAAGTTATTTCAATGAAAAATCTTTATAGAAATTTTAAACCAAATAATATATTTAAAATAAAAGCAAAATAACCATTATTAAAGATTTATTTAAAAAGGAACTAAGCTCATTGTAAAAATGATTTATTTGATAAAATCAAAGTTATGTGATTTTACTTTTAAATTATCTATAGCGATTTTAATCTTTTTATATTTTCATAACATGTTAATAGAATATTTTAGAAATTTTTTATATTCAAGTTGCGAAATCAAAATAAGATTATCATGATTTTTTTATGTTACAAAAAATTGATAACTCTAACGACTTATCTTTTAAAAATCCATTTATTCCATCTAATTATTTATATATCTATAAAAATTTATCGCCATTAAAAGTGTTATTGTTAATATTATTCATTTAATCATTGGGAAATGTCTTTTAAAAATACAAAAGCTGTTCTGCTGATATCTAGTTTTAAATACTTATATAAATTGTAGGTCTATCAATAAATGGCTTTATGTTACGAATATATACAATCATCAAGGCAACTTTCTATATCTTTTAGCTTTATTTTATTCTTTTGATTATTTTAACAACACATTATTTTTTAATAATTATTATTATAAACAATTTATATTCTTTTTAATAATATTATATTATGTATTTTTATATTTTGTAAGAGTACTTTTAATAAACCTATTATAATTTTGCGTAGGTAGTAGTTGAGAAAAAATTTGATAGATTTATCAACAAAATTATAATTATTTAATCTTGTACTTCTTTCTGTTTGAAAGTTGTTGTAATAATAATGCTATTTTTGTAATTATGATAAGGAAATCTTAAATTATACATATCAACTCATACATTCATTTGATATTTAATTGCCGTAAGATTATTTAAATAACAATTTTAAATAGATACTATTACCTTGAGATTCAATAAAGAATTTATTTGTCATTACTATTTAAGCCAATATTTAATACTATCATTCTTTACTTTTTACAACATTTATTTAGAAGAAAAATGAATAAACTTAACACAATATTATCATCTATTATTCTATTTATAATCTTTACTCTTACATCTTCACAACAAGTAAATGTTACAATTTTTGTTGAATCTCAATGTCCTTATTGTACAAAATTAATGAGAGAACAATTATGGCCATTCCACATTACAAGACCGGGTATTATGAATTTACAGGTATTTTAAAAGATATATTTATTTATAGAACAAATAAATCACTTTTTTAGATTGTTCCATATGGTAAAGGTCAATGTGTTTTTAATGAAAAAAAACAACTTGCATGTAGTTGTATGCACGGTCCCACGGAATGTGAACTAAATAGGCTTCAAAATTGCGCTATCTCATATTTTCCACAACGACATATTGGATTAGTTACATGTATTCAAGGGTTAGCTAATCTTCAAGAAGCTCATCAACGATGCTTATCACGTCTTTCCCCAATAACGCAACAACGATTAATGCAATGTGCCTCTACCCAGATTGGAGAAACATTAAACTACTATTCTATGATTAACACTCATAGAGCTCAAGTTAATCTTTGGCCAACTGTTTACGTTAATGGAAGATTCTTTGATAGAAGTTATTCAATGGAGCAAAAAATTTGTGAAAATACATCATGGTGTTAATTTATTAAATTTTTCAACGACATAAAATATATTAAATATTAAACGAAAAATGTTGATTTATAAATGTAAATATTATAAGATCATAAAGATATGCAATTATTATTATGTTTTGTTTAATTTTTTTTGAAACGATGATTTATTTATAAGTAAATTACGTATATAATGTTTAGCTTCTCTAAAGAAACATGATTTCATTATTTTAAATGTATCTATATGTAGAATAAAATTACAATCAAGATCAAAAATTTTACAAGACCTTTAATCGTAAATTATAAAACATTTATTACCATCAATAATACCAATTACTCTCCTATTTTTACGAACTTTTTATATTTTCTTTTTTTGTAACACAATATTGAAATTGAACAAGAATCATGTCCTAAAAACATTTTTAAGCCTAAAAATGAACAATTTTATATTACGTTCTCATAAAACAAAACGACATTTATAGTTAAATTATAAAAATTACATTTTTTTAAATAACTATTTGACAGTCTTAGGTATTACAATATTCTTAAAAACAAAAAATTGGGATCTCAAAATTTTTGAAACATATAATACAATAAAAAAGTATGTTGTTTTTCCTTTTTATAAAGGAACATTATTTTAATATGTACTTTTAATTGTTGGAAAGTGATTATTTATAATTCCTTACTATTAATAATATTTTTTTCCTATTTTAACTTTTCTTTATTTTGCTTTAATATTAAATTTTCTTGCACTTTAAAAATATTTGTTAGTTAAAACATTTAGCGTCAAAAATTATAAATAATTTTTACTAATAAATGATTAATAAAATCTATTTTCTTTACAACCATATTTCTCGCATGTAAATATCATGGTAGATAATTATCATTTTAATATCGTTTACCATTGTTCTCATTGCTTCGGATTGACATCCACTTGGTGAAAAATGCTACATCCATAAATTCCAAATGACATGCGCTGAGATAAAATATATATATTTTACCTTGAAATATATTTTAATTTATACTATCGTAGGCGTTTAATAATATTATTATTAAAAAATATAATTAACATTTTTAATACGACAGATCTTATGTAAATTCAAAATAATAAAAAAATTGTTACTAATAAATGTAATTATTTACATTCTTATTGGTTAATCCTTTATAATAAAAATATATAGCGTTTAATATAATAAAAAATTAAAACCATTATAAATGCTTCTAGAAATTAAAACAATATTATAGAAAAAATAATAATAAACCAAAATAACATTTATTTGATGCATATCAATACACAATTATTTAAGAAGTTATCAAAAAATTATAAATATACTTTAAAATTATAAAAGTAATACAGAAAACAAAACAAGTAATAAAAGCACTTCCAACGGTCAAACTTGTTAATGAAGTATTAAATAAATAAATTATTGGTGGAAGTATCACAAATATTATTAAAATTGAAAAATTATTTCTTATATGTTCTCCAAGTGAAAGATGCATTCTAGGACGAATAATTTCTATACGCCATATTTCTAGATACCGCAATATGCTATCTAAGAAATTGATATACCATGAATATAAAAAATAAAATCTTGAGTTAGGTGAAATATTTTCATTTTCCGATTCTCTTCTCAACCATCTAAAACCCGTCTGTAAGATAATTATAAAGTATTCTTCCACACCGTGAAGTGAAGGTGTAAAAAATCTAACTTCACTATCAATATTATTCGTCAAAGAATGTAAATTTTGTTGGTCGGTATTAAAATTTCTAATATTCTCATTAAAAATTCGTTCATTTGCATTTAAAACGTCAGGTTCATGAACAGATGAATTATTTGTTGTTACTGGAAGGTTTGAAATATGTACATGTACAACGCTTCCATTTTTAACACCATAAAAACTTAGTTTTTTATTGTCATCACGACACAATTGTCCTGAAAAAATAAGACGAATCATTTTCTTCTGATTTACAGCATCTTTAAAGTGTATTTTTTTAAATTCACCAACTTTCATGGAATTAGTAAAAGGAACAATTTTCTCTACGTCATTTAAAAATTTTAACTTGATTGTTTCATTTAAGCTTCCCTCGTCGTTATTTTCTTCTGATGAAAATTCTGATGGTGTATTTGATTCATTATTTTCATTATCTTCTTCGTCAGAATCAGATGTATTAGAACTTTGTTGATTACGAAAATGAATTGCAATATCTTCGTATTGATTCGATTCTGAACTACTTTCTTCAACATGAACGCTATTATTATCAATATTTTCGGAGAAACTTATTATTCCCTGATTATTCAGAAAGCCAAGTTGTCTCCGAGCTTCTAAATATAAATTATTTTCATAATTTAAATCACTGTCAGACTCGTTAATAAACCTATAAAATCTTGCATACCTTGACGACCTTAAAGAACTGGACGAATCTTCTTGTATTGGTCCCGAAAATAGAGAATCTTCGATATCATCGTCTTGATGTGCATTGCTAAAGCGTCTTCTTTTTGAAAAGTCTCCATAAATAGAATTATCAATAGCCATTATTTGAGGATTAAATACATCATTAGTACTATTAATTAAATATATTTCGCACGATTCTTCGTGATTTTGTAAACTATTATTATCATTAAATATAATTTTATCTTCTTCTTCAAAAGTTGTATATGCTACTGCTTCACCTAATATATTATCTTCTTTTCTATAACATCTTTTATAAATGGTATCTGGTATATGATAAATTAGAGTTTTTCTAGAATTGTTATGTAATGTACATCTGAGCAAATTTTTTGTCACATTATTAATTAATTTTAAAGCTGCAGAATTGCCTTCCTCTTCATCTAATACATTAGGATATCTTCTAATTAATAATTCAGTAATTTGCATTTTAAATACAAAGTATTGTGTTTTTACAGCATATTTACAGTACTTTTCAATTGCCAATTCCTTGTATTTTTTAACTAAATCTTCTCTGTTTGGACCATTTGGAATCCATTCTGTATATAATGATATTATCTGGTCAAGGAATTTTTTACTGAAAAAACTTTCAATATAACTTTTCTGTAGATCACTATCAGAAAAAAATTTAGTTTCAATACTATGCCTATAAATAGTTTCATTATTTTCTACATCACAAGATTTTAAAACACGTGGAAAGGAAAAAACCGTTGATTTGTGAGATGGTCGATTATCTCTTAATTTACTAATAGCACTTGTGACAAGTAAAGCAAAGCCAAAGTTTGTTAATTCTGCTATTCCAGATGAAATATTATAAATAGAATCATCTTTATGAAACGAAAAAAAAAATTTTTTTCCAGCAACATCACGTAAGTTTTTTAATAATTTCTCATCTTTATCACCAGTTTTAGGTCCGTAAACAACAAGAGTATGTTTTCTTAAATTTGATATATCATTTTGAAATATCGATATGTTAATTCCAGTGGTGTCTTCTCGTAAAATATTAGTAAAATATTGTGAACTATTGCTTGTTGATGCAATTATCATTTGACGTTCAGTTAATGGAAAGACCTAAAAAACAACTTTATTAATAATACAATTTATTAGAATAAGTAATTATACCCTAACGATTGTTCGTGTTGGTAAAAAGATTTCTTCGACAATCCATGCAATTTTATCAATATTGAAATAGTCATTTCTTGTTAACCATGTTGCATGAAAATAAGCAATACCTAGTATTAATAAAAAAATTCCGATAATAAATGTCTATAAATGAAAATGAAAGCATAATGAAATAAAAATAAATCTAACTTACATAAGACGAAAAAAAATCTGCAAAATTTAGTTTTTCAGTAGATGCTTCAATCATTATTTTAAGAAACTCATGAAAAGTTTTAAATATTCTAAAAATGTTTATAAATTAATATAATTCTTTTTTAATTATTTTTAATTTCAAAATTATTAATTGTATCAATACTTAATAGATTTCTTTGGAATTCTATGTATTTGTAAATGTATCCAATTTGTAAAATAAAAATTTATTTTCTGTATTTTTAACTAGTATTCTTTTTTACTAAGAATGAATAAGGCTTTATTTTAAACTAAGTAGATATAATTACAATAGAATATAGTGAACATTATCTATGTTAATGAAATGTTATTTTTAAAAAGATTTATAAAAGAAACTATTTTTTGTAGTAAGTAGATAACACATCTTGTTAGCATTAATATATGAATGTATACGATGATAATGTGTGTTTACCTTACTAGACATAACCAAAAGTTGTTTTGTATATCCGATTTATAAAGAAATGTTTATAATTTTTTTATTCATTTTATCTTCCATTAACTTTGTGAAGAATTTAACTACTCATGTATTTTTTTATGTAGTTATAATCCTTTAAAATCGACAATTTTTAAAAATTTTTTTAATGGAGTAATAACTTATAGATATTTAGTAAGAATTTATTGTCTATTAATTAATTAAACATGGATTTCATTCTTATAAATTCACGTAATACATATTATTACATATGATGTGGAAAAACTTCTTTTATTATATAATGTCAATACTATTTACGTCTTGGATTCATTATAAATTTGGAATTACCGAAACAATTTTAAAGAATAGAACTGCACTTTTATCATTACTATTTTATATAGCAAATTTAAAAAAAAAAAGAATTTTGAATTTACATTAGCTATCAAATTTTTTTCGTATATGCATTATTTATATCAATGAGTAACGTAAAAACATTATATAGCCATTGATCTTTAATTAATTTAATAAGAATAACTAACTTACATGCTTTAGGAATAATGTTTTAGAAGAAATTGGATACATTTTTAAATTATAAATCTGTAGACATTTGAAGTTTCAGATTGGTATAGGAATTATTGACATTCATAAATTTAAAAAAAAGCAACTAGAAAAGTTCTAAAAATCTTTAGAATTATGGTTTATAACATTGTGTGACTAAACAATCACTGCTAAATAAAAAGTGTCAAGCTTTTGTAAAAATAAAATTTGTCATTTTAAATTCATATAAAAAAAACACGAAGATTCTATTATAACTAACATTTATTTTTCTGTAAAATATGCACTACTATAGTAAAAAATCTCATTTAAAAACAAATTTTTTAATGTGCAAACAAATAAAAATATTATTCAGAATTCCGATGGCAAGAAAAACCCAAAAAAAATTTGAAATGCAAATAAAGGATTCCAAAATTATAAATACAAATAAAGTGATCCTTAATAAAAATTACATGAATCTAATTTTCAACAGCTCTTTTTCAATAATAAATAAAAAAAATATTCTAAGCATAGTATGATGGTCCACGCTCACGGAATGCTTTGCATAGGACACATGAAAAAATTATTCCAAAAAATTGAATTATTATTAAAAGTAGTCCAACGACAGCTAAAACTTCAGATTTTTGTGAAATTAAATCCGTAATAACAGTATAACAATCTGGATTATCAACGTACTTTTCTGGGCATTCGTTTAAATTTTTGAACATTTCCTTTGTATCTGAAGTAGCACCACAGCATTGAAATACTTCTTCAATTGGTAGCAATTGTCTCCTTCGCATATCATTTTCAGCAGAATATTTTAAAGCTTTCATTATTATTTCTTCGAATTCTGGTCTACTCATTAAAGCCATAACAATTGCACCAATTTGTATTAAAGTAAGAATAAAAAGAATGATTCCGTACTACAAAACAAGAATGATTAATAAAATTAATCTTATAATTAAATAAAAACTTACTAAGCTTAGGAGCACACAATTTTCATTACAAGCACCACAACAACCAAGGAAACCAACAAAAAGAAGTAATGCACCGATAGCAACTAATACCCATAAGGGATGCTTGATATTTTGCTAATTCTTCAATATAACTATCACTCAAATTTAAAGTTTCAAAATATTGACGAAGGTGGACCGAAAACTTTGTATCCAAATTTGCCCATAGTGATACAGAAAAAATTACTGCTCCAAAAGCAAAAATTAAAAAATTTGATACAAAAACAAAAAATTTTATAAGCTGGTTACCACACCCATAAACCATATTTTTTGTCTAAAATGAAAAAATAATATTTATTATGTATTCATTTGCTATTCTTTTTAATAATATAAATGTCCCTATATTTCGTTCAATAAAAAATAATAAAATGTTGAAAAAATAATTATTAATAATTGTATCCATAAAAGTAAAAAGAAGATAAGAAAAAAATTATAATTAAAAAAGAAAATATATAATTACTATTTTATCAATTACTAACAGTAAGTATATGTCTAAAATAAGGAATACAATCTTTCTTTGCACGTAATTTGAGGTTTACTAAGCATTGTCAAAAATTTGATATTAATGTGTTCTGATAAAAGTCATTTGATAAGAGACATCTTCAGTAAGTGCCTAAATTATTATCAATAATAAGAAAAAGAGAAAGTATATGAATTCTTATGGGTGAAATAAATAAGTAAATTCTCTCAAGGGTATTTAAAATAGTGAAAATAAAAAGAAATATAAAGAATTGTCATGGACTCTAAAATAACTGCAATTACTTTTTTTACAAAAATCCTTAAAAGAGTGTTATCAGAAAAAAAGAGGAATATTTTTATCATGTAGTTTTTTAGTGGTCCTTCACCAGGTTGTTATAAGTTAAATTTATTATGGCAAAACGATTAATGAATTTTTATAATAATTAATTATTATAAATTCATTAAGAATATAATTTTAAGAATAGTAAATAAAAACTAAATAGTTAAAACTAGTACTTTATTATACACGAAGATAATTTAAATGCTTAAGTATATATGTGAAAATAATATTTTCCCATGATATACTAGTTAAATAGATAAAATGATAAAAATATGAATACTCAGATCTCATTCTTCAAAGTATTTTATAATTAGTAGAATTTCAACTTTACAAATCTCGTAAGAAGCAACAATCAATTGATTATCATAATACTGTTCAATAAATAAATTGAAAGAAAGTAACAATAAATAGATGGACAATATTTAAATAACTAAGGTAAAACAACAATATAAAATTATTTTTAATGCAAAAACCGAATTGCAAACAATACAACGCTGTGATATAGAATAACAACAATACCAACAAACATAACTTAAATATTTTCATCTCTAAAATAAACGTAAAGTGGTATAACTATTTTATCTAACAGTGTATGATACAAAAAAATCATTTTAATATGGCAAATTAAAAAATTTTAAAATTAAAGATAACCTTAAAAATAAGAAGCAAATAATAGAAAAATCATAAGGCAATCCATATCTTTTATAGTCAATTTCTATTTACACGTAATAATATTTCCAGGTAAAGTGAAAAAACGTACTGCCATTAGACAAAATAAAATAAAGGTCATTCAAAGAAGTGTATGTGAATTATAACTTTTTTCCCAATATATGTGTGTTTTGAATGATGATAGTTTAACCGAATGTTTTATAAAGAAATTTACATGCGTTAAATTAATATATAAGAAGTGCAATTAAATTATATGACTAGTATAGAAATTTATCGGTTCATTGCCAGAATACATTGAGAAGATTTTGCGAAATATAATGTTAAAATAAGTACACAATTGTAAAAAAATATTACTAAATACCTCATAAAAAGATGAATCTAAAAGATAAATTTAAAATTAAACATAACTACTTATATAAAAATCTTATTTCGCAATAATAAAAAATAATAAGTTTTTATTCGTGCTTTCTTAGTATAAAATCAGTTTCTAAACTAGTGCAAACAATTTAAACACTTTGTAAGGATTTATATATTTTTACTAAACATCTAAATTTATTTTTCAATTCACAAATAACAAAAATAAAATTCTTAACAAATAATATTCAATAAATGAAATACAACTTACTAATAGTTCAAAAATTTAACAGATACAAAATTTATAACTAAAAGTTGTGATCCAGGAATCTATGTACTAACGTCATTTATGTAAGAATAATTAAATACATAACTTTGTTTTGTATTTTAGCTTTAACCAAAGTAAACTTTTTTTTCATATGAACGTTATGATTTTGACAAGAAATGTATAAAAAGAAGTAGTTTTTATTCATATATATGCAATATGCTTTGAAAAAAGATACTTAACAAACACGTTACTTAATGAACTTACAATAAATTCTAAACTTAAGTTGACAAAATATGCCTATTTCTACACTAAATTTATCTATTTTATAAAACTTTCCTTTCACAAATTAATAGCTGACCTATAACACTATGTAAGTACCGTCTTATACAGAAATTAGATAGTAATTTTATGTGAATATAAAGATACAAGGAAATCAAGCAATATAACTTGTCAAAGGGAAGGACTTTGTTCAATAAAAGAAATTTGATAATTTTATAGAGTTAGCTTTATATAAAAATTATATATTAAAGAGTTAAATAAATTACTTTATTAATCAATATAATAATTTGAAAATATATGCGAAAGATTTAATAAATTTTAAAAAATATCTGATTGTAAATTAATCTTGACTATCTATTTAAAAACTTACATTAATTAATAAAATATTAATTAGTACAAATAAAAATATCAAAAAAATCAAGTTAATGTTAAACAAATATTTACTTATTTTATTGTCAAATTTTCAACTGATATCAAACTCAATAATATTTCCGAGAGTAGTTTCTTAAGATTTAAGAATCTACTAATTTTTTCTGTTTTACAAAATCACCATACCACAGTTTATAATGCCAATCATACCTTCAGAAATCACCTATATATTTATATTTTCTCTAACACATTCATATAACAATACATACAAAATACATTCATTCAAAACAGTTATATAATAATATCCCTAAGTAACGAAAACATTTCCTTCAACTGTCTTTACATTAAATAAGTAGTATAATAAAAATATATATTCAAGTAATATAAAGACAAATTTAAGCTAAATATTAATAATCAAGTGTATAATTGCAAATAAAATAAATGGGCTCAGTAGTTTTATTAAGTATATATTGTATAAAGCTTTCTATTAAAGAAATAATAATAAAATATCCAAAAAATGTTACATAAAAATGATAACATTAAAAAAACAACAAATAAAAAGTATTAAAAACAAAGATTATCTACAATTGCGTGTTTAAATAAAGTTAAACGACAATCAAATTTATGTATAAAAAGTTCGTTATAATTGATATTTATTGATGAATCAGCTATGAACATTGAATTTAGAAATGATTTCATCATACAATATAAACAAACTGAACAATAATTTTATTTCACAACTATATCTTATTTACTGTCATGATGTTGAAAAATTTAAAAGGAAAATATTAAAGAATAATAGCTTTAACATATTTACCATGAAGAGAATATTGTAATAATAATAAAGTGAATGATATTAGTAGAATTAAATTTGCTATATCATTTACCTAAGACAATACATCTTTTTTTTAGAATTAACCCTTAATAAAACTTATTTGCTAATAATAAGCAATCTTATATATCATTGAAAATATAAAGAACAAGTAGTGTTGTCAATATAATGTTTAAGTGTTTAATTGTAAAAGATACAGCCATATATTATATTATATTATTTGAATAAATGTTTCATTGTAATTAATGAATATTGATATACTTTTTTTAAGAAAATGACTTTACCTTGACCATAAATTAGCACTAAAAATATAAGTTAAAATTATTTAATATAATTTTTTTTAAATGATTTATAAAATAATAAAACAATTTAAATATTATTTTTCCATACATTGACTCTGAAAATTTATAAAAATGACGTTAGTATAAACAATATATTTGAAGTAAATTTAGTACTAATATTTATTATTTGATAGTAAAAAAATACCGGTCTGAATTGAAATAAATAAAAATTCTTTGACATTAATCTACATATTTGCAATAATTATTTATTTTTTCTCGCGCAATCAGGCTTGATTCTTGAAGCGAAACACATACATGTTTCACCAATTGTGTGACCACATTAATAAATTGAATTAATTTGAATCCTAGGCAAAGTTTTACATATTTTTTTAGAAAATATTGGAATGGCTGGGACTCTAAAACAAGTTACGACATTACTTAAAACTTCTTGCCAGAATATTTCTATTGTTCCAACACGTAATATCGCTCGAATTCCTCACTGGGAATATCATATTCGGTTTGATGGTAAAGAAGGAAGAAAGAGAGTTGCTCAAGATGTGTTAGATAGATTTAAGCGTCTAAATAATGGTAAGATTCGATAATTGCTTAATTTCTATATATTGTTAATTTAAAGGAATGTGGATTCATGCAAGACCTGGAAGAAACAAACAAAGATATATGAAAGATGAGCACTTCCAAGAAACTTCATTACAATATGTTACATGTACAAAAAGAGAATGTGAAATGCTTGACAAGATGATGACACCATTTTGGTTGAAGAAACGTTTTTATATCAATGACCCATACAAAGCATACCATGTTCGACATAATATAGATTCCCCAAGAGTGGACAACAGGGGTCATCTAATTCGTGAAAGAAATAAAATACTTATGGATGATATAACGTCACTAAAATATTTTCAAGATCGTTAATGACTCTTGTTTTTGTTCCGTTATATATTTTGTTATGAATCATAATGAAAATTGTTTTTAGGAAATTAAGTGTGTTTTTGTTTTTAACATATATATTTCAATTTAATTCATTTTACAAAACTAACTTTACAATATACCCGAAAGTCATATATTAATGGAATTTTTAAAATAAGGCCAAAGATTTTGATATGTTATAAAGTAAATTTTGAAAGATAATTGTATTATTATTTTACTTTGATGTAGTGTGTTTTATTCACAAATATCTAGTTTTTTTAGCTACTGAGTAAATATCTGGAAACAGAACTCAGTAATTTTAATTTATTTATTCATGCCATGATTTACGTAAGCATTTTCTATTTAAATAGGGACTTGAGATGGGCATTTTGGTTTCTCTTTCTATAATTTTCTTTCTTCCTTCTATACCATTTTTGATATTTTTATCAATTTATTTACGACTGACAAAGTAAGTTTTTTTAATCAGTTCTAGTAATATATAAATTCTATTTCTTTAAATAAATTTTTTAATTGTAGAAATAAAAATTCAGTGGGATTTTTTCATCCATATTGTAATGCAGGTGGAGGTGGCGAAAGAGTTCTATGGTGTGCTTTAAATGGCATGCAAAAAAGGTTAGTCTTTACATAGATTTTATTTTATGATGACGTAGTATATTTTCACTGGGGTAAAATGAAATTGAATGTTTTAAATGATAAAATTCACTAATTATTTCTCTTTAGCAATATTATTAATAGTAATTATTTTTTAAACGTCACTATATATTATAATATTTATGATAGATAGAAAATAAAAGTATTTTTTCCTTATTAAAAAGATAAAATTTTAATGAAATTATCTAAATTGTAATATTTTTAATTTATAATGAACCAAAGGCTCTCTTATTATAATTATTATTGGATATAAAAAAGAAAATTTTTATTCCTTCTATGTTAAGAAAAATAGACGTAGACATCTTGTTTTATTTAGACTCATTCATTTGTTTCAAAGCTATCATCTTATTGATGAATATTTTTATTTTTTAAGATATAAGCATTTTAAATACGTATAGTCAATTGTTGCACATATTATAAATAGTACATTTTAGATATGGAAACAGAGGGATAAAGTTTATCATTTATTCGGGAGACATTGATGTAACGGCAAAGGATATTTTGGAAAAAGCTAAAAATAGATTTAATGTTAAAGGTTACAGAGAACAAAATTAAATTTATTTTTTTAAGGTATGTTTATTGTACTGATATTTAACATCTATAATTTATAAATTTCTTGTTATATGTAGGTTTTTCAACTTTTTGTGTACATTTTTTATTGCTATAAGAAAGATTAATTATTGATATGACCTTCCTACATTTAAATTTTTGATAATTATCTTTAATTTATTTTTAACACATGTATATACATATTTTAGATGGCGTTGGCTTTTAGAAGCATCAAATTATCCCCGTTTCACATTAATTCTTCAAACACTGGCAGGATATTATGTTGGTTTAGAAGGGCTGTTAAAATATAATCCGGAAGTGCTAATTGATACAATGGGTTATCCAATTGTACTACCATTATTTAAATGGATTGGTGGATGTAAAGTGAGTTGTTATGTTCATTATCCTACCATAAGTACAGGTATTTGTCATTTTATTGTATTTTGATCTTTATATTATATATTTTTAGAAATGATTGAGTTAGTTGAAAATCGCAAATCAAGTTACAATAACGCAGAATGGATATCAAAAAGTTTTATTCTTAGCTATGCAAAATTATTTTATTACAAATTATTTGCTATATTTTACAGGTTTTGTAGTCTTGGTACCGACGTAGTAATGGTTAATGGTAGTTGGACGGAGAATCATATTAATTCTCTATGGAATTGTAGATCAAGAAAAGTTTATCCACCTTGTAATATTGAAGAGTTTTTGATGATTCAAAATACTGCTGAAGATATATTTAAGAATGAAAAAGTTGTGCAAGTATTATCAATTGGACAAATCCGGCCTGAAAAAAATCATAGGTTACAACTTGAAGCATTTTCAATAGCTAAAGAATTATTGGATAAAGAAAATATTAAACTTAAACTTATAATAGTTGGTGGTTGTCGCAATGAGGAAGATATTCAACGTTATGAAATGCTTAAAGATTATAGCAGTAAGTTATCAATATCTGAAGATGTTATTTGGAAAGTGAATTGCCCGTTTGACAAACTTTTAGAATTGTTGTCCACTTCACTGATTGGAATTCATACAATGATTAATGAACATTTTGGTATATCTGTTGTTGAACAAATGGCAGCAGGAAATATTATGATTTCTCACAATTCTGGTGGACCGATGATGGATATAATTGTTGAAAAATATCCTTCAAAAAATGCTAGAGGTTTTCTTGCGACAACAGCTACAGAATATGGTGAATCGATTGTTAAAATAGTAAAACTTGGTAAAATTGAAAGAGATAAAATAAAGGAAGAAGCTAAAAAACATTTGGAAAAATTTAGTGATACTATATTTGAGGATAACTGGTATAATGGAATTAAATATATTATGAATTAGTTGTATATTTATTAAAAATAATTTTTCTTTTCTTATACTATCGTATATATACATTGTTGTTTTTACTTTTAAAAAGGTATTAATGGCCTATACTTATTTATAATTATAATGGCTTTCAAATTATTATATTTATTTTTAGATCGAAAATGAAACTATATTCTATTATGATTTTTCATAAAAATGAAGCTGAAAAAAAAGTTCGCACCTTCAAAACATCTTTTGATTTAACAAGTTTTAGTTTTTTTCAACGTGGGTCTGTAAAGGAATTTATGGAATTCACAGGAAAACTTTTAATTGAAAGATCGGCTATACCAGCTAGAACGACTGTAAAGGAACAAGAATATTTTTGTCATACATATGTTCGTTCGGATGGTCTTTCTGGTGTTTGTGTAACAGATTCTGAATACCAATCTCATGTGGCTTTCACAATGCTTGGAAAAGTTCTAGATGATTTTGTTTCTAAAATTCATCCGTCACAGTGGAGTTCTATCAATCAGGAGAAAGATTGCCCTTACACTACTTTAAACGAACAATTAATAAAATGGCAAACACCATCACAAGCTGATGCAATGACAAGAGTTCAAGAAGAGGTGGAAGAAACAAAAGTTATTCTTCATGATACTATTCAATCCATTTTACATAGAGGTGAAAAATTAGATGACATAGTAAAAGCAAGTGAAAGTTTAAGTGAACAAAGTAAGATGTTTTATACACAAGCTAAAAAAATGAACAAATGTTGTAATTGGGCTTGATTATTTTAACAATATTTGTAGATAAATAAAAATATTTTATTTATTATTTATAAGGAGGTATTCAAGAGTGGGCACTTAATGTATAAAAATTAAGATAAAATATAATTATACTTACTCTTAAATTAAATTTATAAAAAAAGAATCCTTATTATTACAATATTTTTATAACAATATTATGATAATACACCTAGATATTAACGACAATAAAAAGTATAATGTTAAAATTGGATTATTTTTTTTATCATTGAAAGAATGTGTAACAATAAATTAACACAAAGAAGTTACTTCAAAGTGTTTTACAACTTCTAACAAAATTACCAATGTAATTATCTTCGTAAAATAAATTTATATTCAATTTTACAGCTTTGTATTATGTGAAAGGATAAATAAAAAAGTTAAAAATTTTGTATAATGTAAATTATTCAAGTCTTAAACTATTTGATATTCTGATAATATCAATATTCTTTTCTTTTTCATTATTTTCATTGTTATATTTTTTTGTTGTAAAATATTCTGTCTCTTCACTTGAAGTACCATTTTCAGATATATCATTTTTTTCAAATTTACCATGTTTAATGGAATACAAGTTAATTATAAATTGTCGTAATTCATCTTGTCTTGGATCTTTTTCTAATTTATTTTCAAATTCTTTAATGAGTTTTGAAATCTTTTTTTTGTCAACGTTATCATAAATTAAACTGTCAATTAACTTATGGTTTTTTCCATAGAAATTTTTGTAATAATTATCAAGCTTTGCTGAATTATAAAGTTTTTTCACTTTATACAATTCATTTTCAAATTCTTTATAATCATCTTTAGTAAGAACATCCTTCAAAACATTTAAAACATTATTCTTAATTCCAGTTAGACTGCTTTCCTTAAAATATTTACTCATAGTTTGTGTAGCAGAAATTATATCTTTTAAGAAATCACTAAGGATATTCTCTTCAAATCTAGTACAAAATTTTTTAGCCTAAAAATTTATTCTAAATATGTTACATGTTTATTTTACCTTTTCTTGTAAAAGAAGAATAATAATATCTAATCTTCCTTCAGTTAATGAATTATTCATTAAAAGGGCATAATCAGAATCTAATGTACCAGATACCTTAATCTTTGCAACACAATTTTCTAACATTTCTTTTAATGAAAGGTGATAACTAAAACCTTTACCAGAACCATAATTATTTTCTGCTACAATTGGTTGTAAAATAAGTCCTTTACAATTAGCATACTTAATAGAAGATGATAAAAAAACAAAAAAATAAAATATATGATAGAATAATCCCATTGAAATGAGTAAACGTTAATGTCCAAAATCAAGTAATAAGTTATTTCCTAAAGTTAGTTCTTTATATAGTCCTATTCCAAAACCCTTTTCTATTGTCAATTTCTATTATAATCTATGATAATAAAATAATCATAGGCAGAGACTATTGTTGTATCATTAGATTGATAAATGACGCGATGAATGAAACTACTTTTTGATAATTAACTAGTTGTTATTATAAGATATTTAATTGGAGAAATTAAAATGAGGATATAGTAACAAAAAGTTCTGCTTTTTAATATTATTATCCAATAATTGAAATTATAGCTTATTTAATAAATTTAATTGGTAATAAGTGAATAAGTAAAAGCTTTATCAAATCATTTTTGTGTCCCATTCAAAATGGGATTAACTTTTAAGAGTAGATTATCTGGTTTGGTATATTAATATGGTAAATAAAATATTTTTATTTATTATTATAATTTAAAATATAAATTATAAATTCTATTCAAAACTTCTATTAAAATAGTACAAATTTTTAAAATATAACCAATATTGTTATGTAAAATAATAGGTTTAAAAATAATAATATAATAATAAATTTCAATTATATTCTCTGTTGACACATAAATATTTGAAATATTCCAGAACAAAAAGATGCAGTATTATTTTTACAGTATGGCAGTACATCATTTTGTACGGATGTCGATAATGAATTTTCTTTTGGCAAATGTGTATATTTTTCTGTATTATTATTTGTACACGAAGTAGTAAATGTTGGAGATATTTGAGAGTTCGTTAAATTTATTGAAGAGGATTTATTAAAATCAATTTGATATTCTATTGGAGAAAATGTCTGGTTATAAAAATCTTTAGGATGATGACCAGATAATGGTAAGAAGCTAAAAAATATATGGGTAAATTGTTAAAAGTTGAACAAACCTCTTCATTAATACTTTATCAGTAGCACTTTTTGTTCTTATCAAACTATTATTGTTACCGTCATTTGTTGAAGATTTAAATGTCCTACTACTATTAAAACCACTATCATTTGAATCATCAGTAGGATTAAATAAATAAGGTGTTTCATCAAATAAAGGGTCTGGTATAATGATAGGAACTAAAAATAAATTTTAAAATAACTCAAAAGGATATGTAATTACCTTTCTGAGCAACTCTATATTTTCCACACTCTACTGATCGAGAATTTTTATTAGGTATTATCCAAGTATTTGTTACAGGATCTTTGTTAAATTGATGCATTGTTGAAAATCCATTTAATAATAACCATTCTGTAATTTTTGATCGAAGTTTTTTACAATCTTCATAAGTTGAGAAATTGTTTGCAACAAGGGCATCAAAAGGATCACCATCGTTGATACCCGATTCTGATAATTTTCTACCTATGAAAACGTCTGGTTTTAAAACTCTTAATAAAGAAATAAGATCAGGTGTCGTAAGTTGGAAAATGTTAGGCATGATATGATAGATATTTCTAAAATAAATTAATATTTTATAACATACTTAAATAATTTATATTTTAAGATTTCATCGTTTCTTAATAAATGTATTTATCGATTTCATCTATTTATTTCATATAATTATATGATTCATACAACAATTAAAAAAAAACAAAAATTGTTATGTTTTGAAATGTAATTAAATATTATTCTATAATCAACTTTTAAATTTAACGCTTTACCTCACATCAATACATGAAATTAAATAAAAAAATATCGTCTTTAAAATTTATTTAATAAGGAATTGATGAAGGATTGAATACAATTTTTATAAAATTATTGTTCTTTATGGTGAATGTTAAAAATATTAATCTAATGCATACTTAATAATTTCAATGACAAATATAAATAATAATAGCAAATTTAGCTCAATGAAGTGTTATAAAGAATTATTATATTTATTAGTATGCTAATATTACCACTTTTTTAAAAAAATATATGTATATTTAAAAATATATATTGTTCATTAAAATTCAAAAGAAAACAATGAATATATTGCCATATAAGAGATAATAATTTACATGATAATGGTACATGTTATTTAGTTAATAAGACGATATATATAATCTATGAAGCTAAAAATTTTATAGCTAATTTTAATATAAAGCGATACTTTAAACTATCGTATGGTTTAAATAAACAAAAAAATAACAAAAACTACTCCTCAAAAATAAAATATTATTGTTTAATTTTATTTAGATATTAATATTATAGATAAAATCTATGTCCATAAATTTTTTTATTACTTTTAAAAAAAATATAAAGGTGTTTATAAAATGAATAGTATATTTTACTCTAAATGTAATAGATATAAAAAATATTTAAAATATATAAATATTTAGTAAGGAATTTTTAATAAGAGTTATAAATTTTACTAAAGGGAAAAATTTAGATATTCTTTAGTAACTCTTTAAAAGAATTAACCTCTAGATTTTGAGAGAAAATAATATAAGAGTAAAAATTGTTTGAAAAGTAAACTCCTGAGATATATTCACAGCTACGAATAATAGGTATAATAAAATGTTTTGAAGCATTGGAAAGGTAATAAAAGAGATAAATTGTTAGTGTAGTTGATTTAATAAACTTTTAAAGTTAACTTTATTTTCTATTTGAAGAAAATGCAGCTAAACTAGTAATATCTTTTAATCATTTTATACTATCTTAAGAGTCACAATAATATTTCTAGTTGTTAAAATAGTTTATAATTACATACATCTTGTTATATATTTTACAAATTTATTTAAATTTAAAAAGGTTTAAAATTTAAAAACACAAAAAAAACGAAAAAATAATTTTTTACCAAGTGAACGGAAAAGTATTCGCGCAATTCAACAATATCATTTACTCTTTATCTTCATGTACATATCTATTTATATTATATATTTGTTATATCACATCATTTATATATATGTGTATATGTTAAGTCTAAATAAAAGTATCCCTCCAGCTGTCATTTCGATTAGCTTTTTAAACAACATTTAAATAATATATATATAGAATTTTTATGAAGTAATATATTTAGTATATAGGAGAAAAATTATATATATTAACTGTTGAAACCCTTTAAAAATTTATAGAAATAAATTAAAATAATCATCGAATTATGTTATTTTATAATTACATAAAAATATAAAGGTATATAGTTTATATTAGGATAATAAAACTTTGGGCTTTTAACATTGTTAGCAAATTATTTAAACAAAAATGTTTAACATTGTTTATTAAAATTTCAATAAATTTCTGAGAATATTCCGTAAAATATAAATGATTAATAGACAAATGTAAAACGTGATAAATCATTTTTTTTTCAATATTACATAAATATTTCAAATATTGTTTTTACTTTAATTTTATAAATATATTTTCGTAAATATATAAGTACATATCGATGGGGACAATTTTTCCTACTATTTAATATGATAGTTTTAAATGTCCGCAAAAGAATGATAGATTTTTCGAATTGGGAATTCATGATAGAATGCGGTTTAAATTTATTTAACATTTTTAAAAGGTTCTTTTTAAATTATAATCAAAAAATATTACAAATCTAAATATATATGTATATGTTTAGTTTCCATCATTATGTTCTACTGAAAAAAAATCCTTAGCACATACTAAAGTTTTACTATTGCTTCATAGTATTTTAAAAGTTTTCAAGGTTTCCTTTTGTTGTAAACTATGATTCAAAAATAAGTAAAATTATAATATATTAAAAATAAAGTATTTATAAATTATAATATTAAATTTGTAGTAGGTTTTCATATAGACTATTATTTTTTAGTAGCAATGTACCTTTTCTATTTCAAAAGAAAATTAATTTAAAAAAAGTAAATAATTTTGAAAACAACAAATATTTACGGTTAAAAATGTTTATTGAGGTACTGTGTTTTATGAAAAATATATAAAAATGTTACTTCAATATATATGCTATTTTACAACTAAAAATTAAATGTATATAACTATTTATAATGCAGAAGAAGTACATAAACATATACATTTATTGTAAAATCACTAGTTTTATTACATTTTTCCTCATATTAATATTTGAATTCGTATGTATGATAAAAAAATTATTTTATTTTAAAAGTTAAACTAATTAATTACAAGCAAAATATTTTTTGGACAATAAAAAAGTGTTCAGAACAAAATCAAGAAGATATTGAGTTTCATAGTTGTATTTTTATAAAATATTTATAAAGATAATGGGAAGATTATAATTATTCTATTATAAAGTTTATATTTGAAAATAACCTCTTTATCAGAATCTTTTTCTACTTTTTTTTTCTTCTTGTAAAAAAAGATCACTTCAATATTAACTAAAAAATATTTAAAAATTTTGTAAAAATGTAAAATATATTAGAAAAAATTGTACTTTTTATTTTCAGAACAAATAGCTATTTATATTTGAAATGTTACAAAAATTGTAAATATACACAAAATACAAATCTAATCATTACAACCAATATTTAAATTACATCTTTCATTAACTTTTGAAAAATCAATAATTTATAACAAAGATTTCACCTTTACATGGATAGATTTACCAGTTTAATACTAAAATAAATATTATTTTAGGCAAATAATTATAATTATTTGAATTGTATACCTATCTATTGACTTTCCATTAATAATATTATTGCTTCTTGCTATAAATCTAAAATTAGTCAACAACAATGGAAGACCTTGATATATAAATTTTACTAAATAAAATCCACATTTAACCATAACATCACGCCTTTTCCACGTATTGTAATGTTTGTTGGAGTAAAGTTTATCTTTCTTAAAAAAAGGATCTTATGTAAGGAAGAATTCATTTACTAAGATAAATAATTAAGATGTTCTCCAAGAAAGCATCAAAACCCAAGATTCCTGCTTCTAAATTAGCTAAATTACAAAATTCTCATCAAGATATACCTCAAAATACTACACCCATTAATAATTATAATTCAAATGATCAAATTAAAGATGATTTGTAAGTCTATTTTCTCAATATAAAACTTTTTTATAGTCCTGATTGTATAAATGAAGAGATAATTAAAAAAAGAATGGAAATGTCAATTCGTACTTATAAAACATCAATTCATAAACCATGGCCTAAAATTCCTAAAAGTCAATCAAAGTTATTTTTTGAATGTACACTATTTTTATATTCTGTCTTAGCATTGTTTCTTCAATATCTAAATATTTATAAAACGTTATGGTGGTTACCAAAATCATATTGGCATTATTCAATGAAACTTCATCTTGTTAACCCGTATTTGCTGTCATGTGTGGGGCTTATTCTAGGTGCTAGAGTAACAAAATGTTTTTGGGAAACAGTTTCTCAAACGTTGGAAATTGCTGGTAATTATTTCCCTAAGTATCAAGCTTTTTTTGTAACTTTTGTTGAGTATTTTATTTTGAAACTTCCTATGATGGCTTTGATAACATCAAGTTTTTTTTTCTCGTTTGTAAAAATTTATAAGGATTATCCCATTAGTAAAGTTATGTATTTTTTACAGCCGTAAGTTCGTTTTTATATGTTATTTAATATAGTTATTTTTTTAGAATAATTTTATTTGCAATAATATTTCGAAATGAAATATTTTCTAAGATAAAACAATTTTATCTTTGTTTTGCAGAGTTAAAACGATTCGATTACAATATTACACATTTAATTAGGAACTTGAAGAATTTCTTCTTAAATTTTTTTAAAGATCCTTATTATCTTGATGTTGAGTATGTACAACATTTCTGTGGAGCCAATCCATATTATGCAAAAGGTGAATTTCAATATTTATCAATGGATTTATCGTTACGTGTTCGACATGCATTATTTGTTGGAATTTCAACAGCTTATCTTGCAATTTTAATTCCTTGTATATTTACTCCAGTAAAATCAGTTACTGGTAATCCCATATATATGCATTTAGATTATATGTGGATTTTTGAATTATTCATAATTGTTGCATTAACTTCATTTTCACTTTATATTGCTTTTCTTATCCCAATTCATTATCTTGATCTATTTCATAAGAATGCTGTTCATTTAGGGTGCTTTGAAAAGTTACCTGAAAATGAATATAGAGCTAAAGTTCAAAAATGGGAACCTTATTATGAATACAAAGCAAATACAATTGTCGAACATAATGGTATTCAATATTTGGCAATACCACATGAACTGGTAAATTCATGTGTAGCAGAACCGGGAAATATTTCTCATTATCTTTGTTATAAATTAAACGCAGATCCTGTTCTTATTCCAAATATCTTAATATTTTACCAAGCATTTTTGATTGCCTTCCAATTTTGGATGCTTTGTTTAACAATAGATTGGCAGCATATTGTAACATTAGTACTACTAATGTTTGCTAATTTTTTATTACTTGCAAAATTTTTTAAAGATCGTGTTGTATTAGGAAGGATACATAATCCAACATTTGAAGACATGAAACTAATAAGTGAATTAAAAAATGAACTTTCAATAACACTTATGAAAGAGAAACAAAGAGTCTATAACAAAGAATAAATTATTCGTTTACTTATTTTATAGTATTAAATAATTTGTATATATTAAATATTTCTACTAAGGTCTTTAATTTTTAACATCAGAAATAAACTTATTTATCACTTGAACTTTGTTATACTATTTTATTTTTAGGTTGTTTAACGTTTTGGATTTGTGTGTACCATTGTGAATGTTATATTTTATGTGACTTTTTTTAAAAACATTTCTCTTGGATTTCTAATTTATTTGTCTTTTTTTGCATTATGGATACCATTAAAATTACTGAATTAATAACAATGCCTATTGAAATTTTACTTGAAAATGGCATAAGTATAGTTGGAAATGTATTCTCAATTGATCCAGAAACATTAAACTTCATTATAGCAACGTTTAAAAATGAAACTACAATTGAATCAATTGAATTTATTCCTAAGATGACCATTATTGATTATAAAATTATCAACAATCATGATATGTTAAAGTATCCTGCAGCATGCTTTAGAAATAAAGAATTTGTTAGTAAATTATTTGACAAACTCCTTCCTGAAGGTTCAAATACAAAGAATTTATATGGTGAAAACGTGGAAAATCGTCAAAAAGCATTATTGGAATTTTTGAAAACAAAGAAAATTCAACAAGTAACGGTTGAACAAGAAACTCAAGCGATTATAATTGCAAAAAATTTTCGTGTGAATTCTCCTTATGGTATTGATGATATTGTCTGTTCTATGCCTCATATTTTAAAAAGAATGAAAATTGTACTTGAGCCGTTCTTTGAATCTCATTAGATATCTGCGGTTTATAAAAATTGCCAGAAATATAAATACTCACATACTGATTTTGTAAAATGGTGTAACACTTACATAATCTTGAAGTTCAAAATTTATAATTTTTATAATTATTGTTTTAGTAAATAACTTCACATTTTATTAAAATATAAGTATTACACAATTGTTTATATAAAATTTAAGTAATGTAGATTACTAAAAATGCGTAGGATTCCAAACAAAGTGCGTCTTTTTACTAATTCAATTTAAATAAAATTGTTTGTTTTAAATATCATTGTCATTATAAATTGCTATAAATCTGGATCTTGTACAGAACCCTTGAATTATTGAATATTCACTTAGGGAGAAACAACCACCCAAAGGTAAGGACGACTTTAATACGTATATGTCAAATTATCACCTTGAACTGATTTTTTTAATTTTACAGAAAAGTTCATTCCTCCAAAAATGTTAATAGCACAAGTAAAAAATTTATCATTATCGAACTTTACATTTAATTTTAATCTTTATTCACAAAGGCCCTTTGTTAGATGAATAGAATCGTCTAGAACCCAAGAAAAACATTATCCCAACATTTACCCATTGTTAATTTCTTCAAAAAGATTTTTTCTTAAAGTATATAAGCTATCAGATTTGAGATAGCGTGTCATTTTAACATTATGCCATATTTCTTAGACATTGTAAAATTTTAGGGAAATTTTCTTTTGCTGATAGTGCTTATGTTACTTATATGAATCGTATATTAATTTTTTATGATGATTTTATCAATTTAATAATTATACAAGCTAGTTTGCAATGTTAATTAATTACATGCCGTGCGTATCTTAAAATGATTCAAATTATAACGTCTATGAAATTTTTTCCAGTGGTATAATTATGTTTTACTAATTTAAAGATTTTATTTCTAGGCTAGTAATGTCTCGTGTACATAATTATACCATGGACCCTAGAAGGAAAGAGGCACCTAGGAATGACAACCGAGGAACATTTTATGATTATAATCTCAGACAATTTATTCCTTCTAATGATTACATTGCATTAGAAGAAAAGAATAAGTTTTTAGAAAAAATGAATGAAGATTTACATAATCTTATAAAAGAATACGAGGATTCAGAATTTTTAAGGAGTTTTTCTTCCGATAAGATTAAATTGGAGACGGAAAGATTAAGGGAATTTGAAAAAAAATTAGAAGGAGAAAAATTGGATATGTGTAAGAACTTAGCTGGTATGGATGATTTCTTCGATTCCACTGATGAAGATGGTATGTCCTTAAATGAACCACTTGGAAAAGAGAATAATGAGATACGTCACGAGCTTCCACCTGAGATTCCGGTAACTGTCGATGAAGTACCAATCAAGAAAGAAATTAGATTTAAAAAACTAATACCTTCTAACAATAACCATAAAAGCTCAGTAGATCGATTAAAAAAGAAAAGTATTAAAGAACATCCTCTCACACCTATTCATAGATCGGAACTACGTCGTAAGGGAGGTTGTGCTAAATTGTCATTAAATCGCACGCTATTTAGCAAAAAAGAAATCGAGAAATTCACTGAGATTGTAGCAAATAAGAATATTCTCTATCAGGAAGTTGTAGCAACACAAGCTAAAGGTCCCGGGGATATTGATCTTTCTAACATCAAGTACGAGGCAGACTTTGACACTCGCTTAACACGTTCTATGAAGGAACAAAAGAAAAAGTATAAAGATATTTGTTTTTATCGTAAAGTACATGCCCAATTATGGTCTCAACATTGTGTATTGGAAGATGATCTAAAATCTGGAGTAATGGAAATGAATGTTGAAGAAGAAGCAGGTTTTTATTTCTTTAACTAAATCAAGATCTTCATTAATTGAGTTCTTGTACACATTTTTAATCTTATGTGGTTCTAATATCTGAAAGGTTATATTGTTGTTGGTTAAGTTGGAGTGATTAAAATAATAATTTTTGGTGCCGAAATTTACTATTTGTAATTTTCTTATAAGTCAAGAAAAGAATTACTATTTTTAAATTAAGGTTATTATTTTGTATATTTTATTGTTGTAAATATTTTGTAAAATACCAACTGAACCGTAATTTTTTCTGGTATATAAATTTTCAAAATTTAATGTTATTTTGTACTTTGTAAATAAATTTAATTATAGTAGTGTAACAGTATTTGATTTCAATTGCATAATTTTTTTAATATTTGAAAGCATGCATTATCAATTTACATTCAAATTTAACAATGGAGAATATGATAAATACTAATTTGCATTGGTATATTGTGCAGTCAAAAAAAAATGGAATCTCTTCAAGTTGTTTCTAAGAACAATATGAATTTAAATGTTGATCATAATGCTTCATTCTGTCAGGGTAGTGACCGAGCAGTTGACATTTTCAATGACACAGATTGTGATTTGAACGATGAATCTAACAAAACCTACAAAAGTTTCTCTCGAAAAAATAAAAAAATAATAAGAACTGTAAAAATGTTTGGTAAAGTTTACAACGAAAGTAAAAATTTGACTAATGTGAGTAATTATGATAAAAAACTTCCTATTATCTTTTCTTTTAGAAAATCTTACTTCCTCAATGGAGTGAATTACTTAATAATAGAAAAGATGTTGTTACAATCGGTGATATTTATGTTAAAGAAGACAAAGGATTTATTAAAAATTTTTTAAAGCCACCATCTCATAAACATTGCTGTATATTAGAAACTGGACATTTACTTATATATTCATCAATATCAAAAAATGAAGGATATCTTCTTGATCTAAAACAAATAGATAAGATTGTTTTTGAAGGATATGCCAACTCATTTAAAAAGAATGGGAAATATGTTACAATTAAGCTCAAATGGAATTTCGGGTCTATAGTACTTTTACTTAGTGAAAACGAAATACCTGAATGGAAAGAACCTATATTTGTTATTCATGAAAACAGCGATATTTATGAATTTACAAAGAAATTTTATTGGTCTCATCGTAATAAATCAAATTTTACTAACACATCGAATAGAGAAATTGATACATATGAAAATAGTACCATATTATCCAATGATTCAAATATTGAAATTGAATATGATGAAAAAAAGTACCAAGATCAATTAGAACTTATTCGTCCCTGTAAAGGAGAACTCGATATTCATAAAATTGCTAGCAAAATAGACATTGATAGTTCACTGGTAAACGAAAATGGATCAAGATATGATACACCAAGGCCAGAAAGAAAATCTGAATCAAGAGTAGTTATTGGAGACTATGAATTTTAGTATAGATTTAACAATTTAACACATTCCTCCAACAATAAAATATCTGTTAAATGGGATAAAACTAACTTTACTAAACATTTTTAATACAAATATAGAAAATTCAAAGGAACAACTTAAACGATTTAAAATAGAAATTTCACTAACATATTTACTTGATATAATTATCAAATTCATTTCTATAAATATAATTCAATTTCTAAAATAATTTTTATTTCAATTGAAAATTTTAACTCGGATCAAACTTTAACATTTTCATCTGAAAATTGTGTACTTTTTATTTATTACAATAAAAAATTTGATTGGAAAAATTTTATATATATATATCACATTATGCTGTTTAGTGTTAATTTTCTCGGTCGAATACTTTGATCCCTGCCGTATCGACGTTTTTCTAAAATAGTAAAAAACCCATTTGTAGCTAATAAAAGTTTATGGAACTCTTACAGTGCATTCTTCAAACTGTGCATAGGTAGATTATTAAAAAAATTTTAAAATATCCAAGAATAGAAAGTTTTTTTTTCGAAGCTTTATATCTCGGAATTAAACTGTGAAACCTTATATGAAACTTATATATTCAGATAGCCCTTGATCTTCTCTACAAAAATATATTCATGGCATATCAAAGATACTGACCATTTTTAAGATAATTAGCTTTAAATTTCATTATCCATAATTTTCTAATATTTTTTATATTAAAAGATACTTTATAAACATTTTACTGTAATAAACGATAGAAACACAAGTAATACAATGAATTTCACAATATAAAGTAAGTTTACATAAAAATAGTACTCCTTATATGGTTATTTATGACAAAATGTTTATTAATATTAAACAGAAAATTTTGAGGGAGAGATGAATCAAACCTTGTTATCATGTAGTTTTGTGCGTTGATAATTGTATCTTACAATTAAATCAAGCTTTTTTTTATCATCTATAAGCGATTAGAATCCGCGAAGATCTCTTTTTACTAGTGAGTGCTGTGGTTCAAGTTCTTGTTCAGAAAATAAACCAAGTTTACCGTTTTTTTGTAACTCAGATGGCGCATGGTTTATGAGGAAATGCGTTTTTGGTGTATAATTAAAACCTTCAAATGCTTTGTAACTGTTTAAAAGGTCCGTTAATGCATTCTTTAATTCATCAGCAGTTTCTCTTTTAGCAGTAAAGATTATTTTGTAAAGATTAGCAACAGATTTTAGTGCTGAAATATGTAAAACACAAGCCTATGTACCTCTAAATATTGTTTCAAATTCATCAATTCAATCAAGAAATTTTTTAACACTGTTAACACTGAATAGTTGGTAGTATTCCTGAAGTAGGACTTTTGATCTCTTCAAAAATGTTATAATTTCTTCATCTAATCTTGGACCATCAACAGCATCATTTCTATTTATATTCTTTCCATTATATCTTTAACTAATCCCATAAATTTATGTAATAGTGGAAGGCAGATGTTTGAGTAGGGTATCATTCTACTCAATGGTGCTATTTTATACCATCTATTGAGATCAACAATATTTAGATCCCTTCGCTATAACTCGTCAGATACATCATAGCTTGAGACATCTACCCTCTTTCTTGCTCTACCTGCATATCTCTCACATTGAATACAGTTGCAGCTTGATACAGCACCTTTCAATCCAAAAAATGAGTAAACACCATGTAATCCGCTACAATAAAAGTTTTTAATGTAACCTTTGTTTTGCTCCCATTAGTTACCACATGACAGTCATTTTCGATAGGGTTATCCAACTGTTGCAATGGGTCTTTCATAAAATGGTGAATTATGTTGGTATAGTCTTCACCAAACCAAATGATCAGAATACTGAGGTTATTGACGTTATTATGGTTGTTTCCCTTAACCTCAAGTTGAAAATTGAATTTGGTTAAATTCTGGTCGGAAACGCCATTTATTCCAACTCTTAAAGAAATTGAATTAGACTCTTCAATTCTTCTATAAACTAATTGTCCACTCTTTAGAAAATAATTGATTCTTTTCTTAATAATTGCTTTAACACCACTTGCATAAAATCCATGAACATGTTCAAATTCTTCATATTCGTATGCTCCAGTAGATGGCTGTTTCAATAACTTTTTCACAGAATCATAGCTTGAACAGGGCACTTCTTTCCCCAAATTTTTAAGCAAAAATTCAAATTTATTTTGAGTTATATTTAAACTCAGGTACAGTTTCAATGTTTCTTCTGCAGTAAATTTATCTTTTTTCATTGAATTTATTGCCATTTCTTGGATTCTCTCATTTAATTCTAATAGTATGTCATTTGGTGAAAACCTTCCTTGATTAGTAGCTTTGATAGCTTCCAATATGCTTTTAATCTAATCATTTTGTGATGTTTCTACAACATATTCAAATGCTCTACGACGAATTCTCAAAGGGACAGATTGATCAAATGCAGCCTTCAACTTAGTATTTTCTTTTTTTAAAATCATTGGTAGCTGATGCTGTTAATAACTAAAAATGTTCTATTGTTGCTTACAATTGATTTGTTTGCCATATTTTTTTATTACTAATGTGTCTCATGGCTTTTTCTAATTCTTGAAAATACTTTTCCATGTTTTTTGTATGGTTTGTAATATCAAGATTGATTTTTTGAAGTATTTCGTATTCCGTTTGTAATTTGATATAATCAAAAAGAAGACATCCTTAATTTCTAGACAAAGTATAATATTTTTCTTTCATCTCATTTAATTCTTAAGAATATAATAAATTGTTTAAATAAATTTTAACATACCTGTCTCAATTTTAAGATTTAAATTGTTATTTTATTTTATCATATTAACTGTAGGACATTGTTTTTTTTTTATTCTTTCATTTCAAGTTTTCTTCTTTTAGCTTTACGAGCATTTCTAATATTTATGAATCTCTTCTATTCCTTCCATCATTGCTCTTATGTTAAGGCCATTTATTCTATTAATAACTAATGTTATTTAAATTGTAACTTGTATTTTATATATATTACTTTTATACTTGTAAAAGCGCCACTATCTGACCAAACTTATTTTTAATCTGTTTGTTTGTCTCTTCATATATTAATCAATCAAACTGCATAATAATGTTTTTATTATTATTAATGGACAATAATGAAAGAAATTGTTTTATAATAGGATACTTAGGATATTGTTTTACATAACAGATTGAAATGTTTGAATTATTTTTAATAGAAAATACATTTGAATAGATTTAAAATACCCTTTTGTAATAGAATATGATTCAACATTAATTATTTTAAGGAACGTATTAAATTGTAAACATTTTGTCATAAATAACCATATAAGGAGTACTATTTTTATGTAAACTTACTTTATATTGTGAAATTCATTGTATTACTTGTGTTTCTATCGTTTATTACAGTAAAATGTTTATAAAGTATCTTTTAATATAAAAAATATTAGAAAATTATGGATAATGAAATTTAAAGCTAATTATCTTAAAAATGGTCAGTATATTTGATATGCCATGAATATATTTTTGTAGAGAAGATCAAGGGCTATCTGAATATATAAGTCTCATATAAGGTTTCACAGTTAAATTCCGAGAAATAAAGCTTCGAAAAAAAACTTTCTATTTTTGGATATTTTAAAATTTTTTTAATAATCTACCTATGCACAGTTTGAAGAATGCACTGTAAGAGTTCCATAAACTTTTATTAGCTACAAATGGGTTTTTTACTATTTTAGAAAAACGTCGATACGGCAGGGATCAAAGTATTCGACCGAGAAAATTAACACTAAACAGCATAGTGTGCATAACATATTATTTTGTTTGAAAATTATCTTAATTTTTCTTGATTTCTTCATACGTAAAAAATTAGCGTATAATTCCGAATACAAACATTTTCCTATTATTTTCAACTGTCAAAATAATTTGAAAACTAGGTTATAAAGAAAGAGAAAATAAATTCAAATAATAATTATTAAAGTAAAGAAAAAATTTTAAAATTTTATCTTTAAAATTGAAAAAGAGGAATATTTTAAAATAACACCGTTTTAGTATAATATCTTTAATGTAAAGTTCGTTATGATAAAAATATTAAACTCATTACTTTAATAATAATTATTTATGATAAACGAATATTGGTAAATATTTAAAGAGAAAAAACAACGTAATAGTTTATAGTACGAAATTGGTGAAATGCTTCTCTCTATGTAATATATTTACAAGTATTTATCTTCGGAACGTTTCATAATGCATGCTAATTTAGCTTGGAGAAAAGCAGCTTTTTTTGAAGAAAATATTGTTTCGTTACCAGATGATGAAGGGCAGATAGGAAATTTTTTATGCTCATTAGATTTAGTTTCAATTAAAACCTTGATAGATCATACATTTTTTGCCGTTACCGATGGTGTGATATTCGTTTTAGACAAAAAATTAAAAATTGATCACATTAATGTATTTGATGAAGAACTTGTTTATTTTGATGTTGTTAGCAAAGGTTTTGCTGGTATAGGAGTAAGTTAATTTTACCTAAAAAAACTATAGACTTTTTCTTTTTAGAAGGACAAAAATGAAGATTATTGTATAAAAGTATTTTTCATTGAAAAAAAAGATGATACAATAGTAGGAACATTAAAAAATACGATTAAATTACCTAAAATCAAAGTCGATATTCAATTAAAGCCAAAATTTATAACAATTGATGAATTGCTTCGTTATGTTGTTATAAGTTTTACAAATGGTTCGGTGTATTACACAAAAAGTGATTTGGCGAAAACGCGTCATCGTTACGATTGGGTTCATATAGACATGAAACAGGAAAATACTTCTAATGAAGCAGTAACGGGAATAAAACTTGCAATTATTAATAATAACTTCCTAAACCCAATTTTATATATCATGTCAAAGAGTATTGTCCTTGTTTATGATGTAAAAAAAGATTCATTTGATAGTTATATCGATAATGAAGATTGTGAAATGGTTCAAGTTTGGGATTTCAATCCATCTTTAAATTCAATTGCTTTTGCTTCAAAAGATATTGTACAAAAGATTTCTGTTAATGTTAATCATATGTGTGCATCAATCAAATACGACAACATTCACAAGGGTATCGATAAATTACAAATTATTCATGTTGGAAAAAGTATTGCCCTTTTGTGGAAATCATCACATAGTTTAATTAATCTTACGATTTATGATACTGAATGCAATATTAATACATATCACCATCGTCAATTACCATTGAAATCTTTCATTTTTACGATAAGTGGAATTTTATATCTTGTAACTAATGATGGAAAATTGACAAGTTTAATTGAGAGTACAACATCGCAGAAGATGAACTTACTTTTATTGAAAAACATGTTTGATGTGGCAATACAACTTGGTAATGCAAACGATATGTCTTTAGCACATGTTCATAAAAAATATGCTATTTATTTATTGGCAAAGAATGACTATGATAATGCCCTTAAACATTTTAAAAAAGCTGTCGGAAATGTTGAAACTTCATTTGTTATAAAAAGTTATTTAGAAGGTTCAAAATTACTGTTACTTCGTGAATATTTAGAACATCTAGTTTCATGTAAATATGCACATGATGATCATATTACTTTAATAGTTAATATTTGCATAAAACTTAAAGATATGAAATGGTTAATAGAATTTTTTAAAAATCAACATCCTTTAGAATTTAATATTGATAATGGAATGTTCTTATTAAGGAAAAATAAGTTATTTGAGGCGGCAATTATAATTGCATTGGAGTATAAATCATATTTATGGTTTGCACAAATTGTGATAGAAGATCAAAAAAATCCCAAAATACTTGTAAATTTTCTAATTAAAAGTAATATTGAGAAAGATATATTTGAAAAGATACTACAAATCTATTGCACACTACTACTGCAAGAAGTAACGGAGGAATTCTTAATTTTGATTAAAATCAAGAGAACGGATATAAGTGATAAGTTATTATCAGTTATATTGTCAAACTCAAAAACTGTAGATGATGAGAAATATGACAAATTAATTGAATTATGTAAAGAAGATAATATTATATCACAAGAAATTAAAAATATTCTTTTAAGGCACACTGTACAAAATTATGATGGTGAGAAATACAATAAAACAGATCTTGTTGATTTGATAGATGATAAAAATGCTTCACAAGCAATACATTATGCTCAAATATTTAATGTTCCAGAAGTTCTTAGTTTTTGTTATGGATTTTTCAATTACTATGAAGCCAAATTGTCTGTTGCAATAGAAAATCAAAATTTCCCAGAAATTATTGAATGCTGTAGAAAAATAAATACTAGAAGTGCATGGCAGCAAGCTGTTAGTTATTTAGTTATAAATTCGATATCTGACGAGACTTTTAATGAAGGATTGAAAGTAATTTTTGAGAATGATGGATTGCATCCATATTTGGTTATGAATATTTTAAGTAAAAATGGTTATAAGAAATTTAAAGCTGTAAAACCATATCTAATAAGTGTTTTAAAAAATTATGATAAAAAGATATCTTCAGTTAAAAATGATATGTTAGATTACCAACAACAATTAGATAATACCGTCAAAGAAATAGACCAATTAAATACAAAAATTCATGTTTTTGACAAAAATAAATGTCTTCTGTGTGATCAAAAGCTAACGTTACCAATAATTAGTTTTATTTGTAAACATTCATTTCATTCTCAATGTGTCGTTAGCTACAGTATCAATGAAAACTTGTGTCCAAGATGCGACAACAAAAGAGAATTAATAAAAGAGCCTGTACCGATGATTGATAAAGAGTTTTCATATAGCAATCTTAGAAAGCAAATTGCCGAAAATGACAGTATTGTTGATGTTTTGGCAGTGCAAATTAAAAACGGACTATTTCGTTAATTAAAGATAACAGTGTTCGTTTTATAGTTGTCATTATTTAATTTAAAACTTTTTATTTAGTTTTCTCTTAATACTTTGTGAAATATTGTTTATATTGTACTAATTATTTTTTATCTATGATGAACATTAGTAAACTTTTAAATTCTTACAAATATTATATTATATTTTAGAATTAAAATATCTTGAATTCCTAAAAAAGCGATTCAGTATATTTATATTTTTAATGAATAGTCATTTCTTAAAATTGTTTCTTAACACTTTGTAATCAGTAATTGTAAAGTACTATGTCGGTAGTAATTACTTTTGTAGAATTTCTAAGTGACAAAAAGAATTCATTATTCTACAACAATAAATGAATTATAGATGATAATATTGAACTACACACCCGACTACCAGTCAAAGAGGTAATTTAGCTTAATAGAGTCATCCAATTGCCCTTTAAACAGTGAGAAAGTTATCACACAGTTAATACGTTTTTTGGTGAATTACGTACAACCTGTCTGAGTATTATATCAATGCAGACTACTTTTTTTAGATAATTTATGTGTATTTCTTTTCTTTTGAGTAACCTTTTCTTATATCTTTAACCAATCACTTGCATGTTATATATATAAGAACAGTTTTTTTCTTGTTGTTGAGAACGATTTTTTTAGTATGTAATGGCAACACGCCATTTCACCAAAAACTACTAGGTAAATTTCGCTATATGTGTAAAAGCTATTTTGCTTTTTTTTTTTTTTTGCGACGAGGCCATTGAAAATTTAGTAGAAAATATGTATATATAAAAGGAGGGATGTTAATTCATTTAAAGATATTTTATTTTTTTTAATGATGAGGTTATTAAAAAAATTTCAGCGGGGAAAGGAAATGTTTAGGAAAAGAGTCTCCCTCAAAAAAATTGCTATTTAGATTTTTCCCCAGATATGAAATAATATTTTATTAATAGGTATACATGAATAAATACATTTAAATATATTTTGTAGCATTTGGAATAAAAAAATCCCTTCTGCTACAATTGTGCAAAAAAGTTCAGTCATGTAAAACTTTTTATAAAAAAATTCTGAAATCAAGATGTAAGAGTAGTTATTTGAAAAATCGAATGGTATTTGATAAATAAAGATATTAGGTTGATTTATAATTAATTAATTTATTTAACCATTTACAAGCAACAAACTCGCGTCGCTCGTCGCTACTTGTCCGCAGGGCCTGTTTTTAAAATATTTAAAGATTTTTAATTTAAAAAAAAATCTAAAACTCTTTTTTTTTTATAAAAAAACACATATAGTAATATTCGAATAAATAGTTCCGTATTTTATAGTATTTATAATCATTATTAAAATTCTATAGTTTTTTTAATGTTAGAAATTTATAAAATACATTGTATTGAAATTGTTTTATTATATATTTTCTGATCTTAAACTCATTTGATGCTCTATGTTTGAATAATTTTCTACAAATTCCTAATTAATGAAAAATTTAAGTTTTATGTGATTAAAAAAGATAGGAATTTAAAATACAGATTTAGTTTTAAAATTGACTGTTTTTTTAATATTAATAATATTAGAGGTTGATCATAAATATTTTATAATTATTTAATCTAATTTGGGTAATTATTTTATCACTTCGCATTTTGGCAACATAAAAGAGGATAGTTTTACAAATTTAATGTATACTTTTTAAAATCTATTATGAAAACTAAAATACAGTTTTTTAATGTATTTAAAATGATCAAAATATTTTTTTTAAGTTGATAATATTAAAAATAAATCAAAACATTTTCTTGGACACTTTTCGTATTGAAGAAATTTTATTTAGATTTTAAAAAGCTACAAATATACTTAAATCAAAGTATTAATGTTTTTTTTAAAATGTCTAGATGAATAGTTTCGACTTAGAAATTTTGATTATTTTTCTCTCAATTCTTATGAAGCATAGCAAAATTTTTAGATTTTTTTTTAAAAAAAAGGGTTTGCATGCCCATGTCATAAATTTTTTAAACTTATAGTATGCATAACTAAATTGCTGTAGTTTGAAACAATTTAGTATAGATCATTTTAACATAAAAAGAGTTGGAGTGAAAAATCTAGTTTACTATAGAATTTAATGATACTAAATATAAATTTTGTTAAATTTTAAAAAGCCAAATATAATTTTTTTAAAAATTTTCTATTACGTCTTTATAATTGTAGTATACTGCACTGATTTTAAATATATTTAAGCGGCACAAAACTACATATATAAGATAAAAACAAATTTTTTCACCTATCCTATATACTATATTTTTAGGGATATAAATTAATATTTTAAATTGTTTAAAGCAATTGACTTAATGACTTCTATGATTAATCGTTTTCTAATGTTCTTTAAAAAAATCATTTTTAAAAAAAAAATAAAAAAACCAAATTTTGAAGTTTAGTACTTAATGTGATGTATCTCAAAACAAATAGTAGATTAGAACGATCTATATATTATTTGATAGAGAATTTAATCCCATATAAAAATTGTGAATATTTCATATTGGAAAAGTATCATCATTGCATACTGTTTTTATAAAATTACATAAATTGGAAAAAATTGCTTCATTTATGTTGAGATTACCCTAAAAACAAAAAGTTCAGATAAAACTAATACTTATTTTTTCTAATCAGAATGTAAAAATAAATTTTTTATTTTAGTAAAAAGAAGTACATAAAACGAAAGCCATTTCAAAAGATAAACTTTTCCTCTAATATTTAGGGGAATTTTCTATAACTTATATATTTCTACGAATCAAATCTTTTTTGGTGATTTTTATTGTTTTAATATAATAAGCATTAAAAATTAGATATATATGTGAAATTTTGAATAGAAAAATCATTATTGAGAAAAAAATAGAAGTAGCAATTTTTGAATTTTAATTCTTAATGGGATGTACCTCAAGAACAGATAGTGGGATTAAGACGATCTATATGTCATTCGATAGAGAATTAAATTTCACATAGTTTTTGTAAACATTTTATATTGAGAAAGTTTCATCTTTGCATACTTTTTTATCAAAATTTAAAAATTACAAAAAAAATTGACTAATTTGTTTTTTGACTAACTCAAGAATGAAAAGAGATAAATTAACGATTATTATCTTCAAATGTTTGCAACAAATTTTTCTAGGGAGGAAATTTAAGACATTTTAAAAATTGACGTATTGAAACTTTTTCTCATTCTTAAAAACTAAAAAATAGCACTTTTTCAAAAAATTAAAAAATCACTATTATCTTTATATCTCGAGAATGGATAAAGGAATCAAAAAGATATATATATTATTTGATAGAAAATTTAATTCTACATTAAAGTTGTGAAAACACTTGATTTAAAAAGTTTTATCTTAACATACTTTTTTTAAAAAAACACAAAAAATTTTTCCCAAAACATTTTTTTCAAAAAATTTTAGTCAAAAATTTATGATACTTAAAGTTATTAGATTTTTTTGAGATTATACTTAAAATTTAAAGTTAAAGGAAAACTTAGATTAACTTTTTTCTTTTTATCAATTTATTTTTTAGAATCCTGATATATCATTATCAAATGTGAGAATTTAGGTTTTTTTTTATCATTTTCAAAAATCTTCAAAATGTTTAAAATCTCAAGAATGAACTTGAAATGTTAGCTTTTTTTTTAATTTTATAATATTAGTATCTAAAACTCTATATACCTGTAAAATTTCAGATAAAACGAATAACTCTAAGGGGGTCAAGAATAATACACCAAAACACCTTTAAGTAGTTGTATCTCAAGAACGGGACTTCAGATTAAAATAATATTGCGTTTTTTGAAATCACTACATAAAGTTACATATATTAAGATATCAAAAAGTTTTAATATCGAAAATAATTTACACTTCATCGTTACTCCTCTAAATTATATAGGGATAGGGATTTTTGTTACACTTTTTCTTATATTTTGTGCTATTAATGTGTTTTATTATAATAAATTAATATTGTTTGTAAAATTTCGTATTTTTTCGAGGATGAGGTAATGTTTTATGATCACACCTGCAGATTGCATTGTTGCACTAGACTATCTTTTCAGTCAGCATTTCGAAAAAATGTAGTTAGGAAAATGTTTAATTTATTTTTGTGGTTTATTCTTAGCTAAAAGTCGTTTAGAAGTACGTCAGTGACAAAAATGAGGTGTAATCAAGCTCTGTCTAAACAGACAAAAAACATCAAGTCGGGTAATAGAAATAATCATAATTTATACTAGAACCGGCATCATTTAGTAATATTCTCTAAAATACGTTATTGATAAATTGAAATGAATAATATCTCATCTTGCATCAAACACTTCATTCTACAATAATTAATTGTTGAATTTCCATAATTGTTATTTTAACTAGTATATGAATTAATTAATAAATTGGAAGAAACTTTTCTCGGTAATTTCCTAACATTTTCGGTTTCATTAGATTTAAAATTTTATATTGATTAACAAATATTGTATTTACTCTTTACTATTTTTGCTTATCAAAACGTTACAATTTCAATACAGAAGGCGTCTTTCAAGAGTAAATCACTTTGGTATAACGTTAACCATTTTACCGGGTTACATTTTATATGATATTTTTGTTTACAGCATATCAATTGTCCTTGCGATTTTGATTAGTGCCATCTCTTTATTACGCCCTTTATAAAAAAATATTTTAAAAATAATTACATGTCTTAGAATTACTATTTTTCTTAAATTTATGGTTACGAATCCTTCTCTTTTCATTTTATTTAATCTTATAAGTTGAATTAATATTTTTATTATAATGGTAATGTTGAATTTTCTTTTTAGTTTCTGAATGACTGCCTTTATTGATATAAGTCCTCAAACATCGAATAACTGTAATGGTGACAAAGCAAAAAAATTCTGTTTTTTCTGTAATAGAGTACTAGATATAAACGAGACATTGAAAGGAACATATAGCCTGGCACTTGAAGTACAAACCTATTAAATGTAATACATGTAACAACGCCTTTGAATCACAAAGATTTTTTGAATCGCATCGTAGAAAGGCGTTGAGAGAGGGAAAAGGTTCCTTGTGCACAAGGTTACAGTAACTATGAAAATATTTGGATCGAAGGCATGGTTGGCATGATGACTAAATATTCACAAAACATCGGTCGAAATATCATTGGAAAAAGAATGCTAAAAAATTGTAAAGTTTTCATGGTAGATGAAATTGGAGGATATATGTGTGATATTTTATCAGGCCAGCCAATTGAAGATAAAGCCGTTATACGTAGTGTTAGTGATTTTTTAGCCAAGGAGAGTACGAGTAGTTTGCTTTTTGAACAAACTATGAAAAACTTCATTACTATTTTTGGTTCGATTATCAAACGACGTGAGAAGAATAAATCAAAAGGAACCGAAAAATTTAGTTCAAGAGAGACTGAAGATTTATACGTCACTTTCGATTGTGATATTTCAAATGTAAGAAATATCGAAAGAAAAGATATTAAAGTCAGTAATCGTTCAATAGAATCTGAGAATACGAATCCTAAAAGAAATTATATAACTAGAAAGATTCCCAAAGAAACATTATATTGCTTTATTGATGCCAGTCGTCTTGATGACTCAGAATTCAAAGCCTTGGAAAGTATCAAAGATAGCTGTTTTGTATGTGGTGATAATTATCGCTACGGAAACTTAAAAATACGGCATATTATCGAAAAACATATGGATTTAGGGTGTTTCCAACCGTTTTCGTGTCGCTTATGTAGTGGTTCTGACAAGAAAGATATTTTATTTGCTTCTGTTGATTTGTTTAGAAAGCATTTTCGCACAGAACATTTGGATGAGGATTACAAATCTAGCTCAAAAGATAGAAAAAACCCATTAGATGAAATCATTGTTGTGGACGACAAACACCATAGCTTTGTCAACAAGTATAATAATATGTTTTCAAAGTGTTTCAGGCAGAAAAATAAAAGGAAATGTTCAAATGATGAAAGATCTAGTTACAAAAAGCCTAAAATTATAGAAATGGATGGAAAAAATGATGACACTTCTCAAACAAAAGACGGTGATTCATCTGATCTTTTAGGGGATATTTTAAGAGGTAGGATTTTCATTCTAATTTACTAATTGATTATTTAAATAAAATTTCTAGATATAAAGAGAACTTCACGCCCTGATAAAGTTGAAGTCCCCAAAGCTAATAATAAACAGAAGGCGCACAAATCACAAGATCTCATTAAAAATGTTAAATACATCTCCAGTAAAGGTGATCTCAATATTTCGGAAAACAATACTGATAAGTCGTTAAATTTACACAATAAGTTCATTTATATTTCTTCTGAAAAGGAACATGTAAACAAACAAAAATGTGCTACTGATGATATAATAAAGGAAAATGAACTTTTACCCAAGAGGAATGAGGTATCAAATAGTTTGCAAGTGGAGACTCTTCAAATAAATAATTGCTCAAAGTTAAAATCTGTTAATAATGAACTAAATAATTTTAAAGACAGAAAAATTCCATTAAAATCAACGTCAAAAACAAATAAAATTATTAAGAGAGAAATTAATGATCAAAAGAAAAGCCCTTCTTTGAGAAGAAAAAGTACAATAATATATAATGGATATCCATATTGTATCCAACAGTGTGATAACAAATGTGAAAGCTGTGACAAGCCGATTATTCCAAAATTTAAGAAAATTATTCGTTGCGAAAACAAACCGTGGTATTTGAATTTTAAAACACCTTTTTGGTATCTTTTAAGCTCACGTCACGTAGATAACTTATTGGTGTCAACTAATATGGCAGTATCTTGTCAACTATGCCCCAAGGAGTTCGCCAAAAGTGGTTGTGGAATGATTAGACATGTTGTTAAAGAACACCTTTCTTTGAAGGGATTTCTATTAAAATGCCTTCTTTGTAAACTAGAAACTAACAACATAACTCAACTTGCTTACCACTGGGGTCTTGCTCATAATTTATCTGGGCCGTCATTTTTTAACAACTTGATTTGGCGGTGTCCCTCTATTTCTATAGAATATCCAGACAACTATTCAATTCAAGTAAATAAGGAGTCTGCTTTAAAAATTGAAAAATATGTAAAGAAATTTATTAAATGTTTTTCACTTATGAAAACACAGTTGTCGGATGAAAAATAATTATTTTTTTCTTTATTTTTTTTTAAAAAAATTATACTTTTTAAAATAATGGTTAAATATTTAAAATACTTATTAATAATAACACTCTCTTAAGGTTTTTTATATAATGTTATACTCAGAAAATAACCCAAATTAATTAATTTTTATTTAATATTTAAAATAAAATGTTCGCCATAGAGAAGGATTTGTGTTGTAAATTCATATGTTCAGAAAAACAACTTTTTCCAAAAAGTAGCTTTTAATGTAATTCATTAATCTACACTTTTCAATTATTTTGATACAAGCATTATAATACATTAATATTCCATATCATAAAATAAAAATTTCTAGTAAAAATGCCTTTATATAATATCAATTTTATAACAATTAGAAAATACCAAATCGTAATACATACATCATCATTAACATTGTAGTACCAAAAGAGTGCACTTTTGATTTGTAACATCTTTTATGCTATGTATGATTATCATAATTCCAATAAGAGAAACAATCCATTGAAAATAAAATGTTATTAAGATCTCTAAGTGACTTTATAAACAATTGTACTTGTTTCAAATTTCCTGACTTGTTTAATTGTCATTTGTTACATTTTTAATATCAATATATCAATAATCGCCTCTCTAATTATTATATATTAATTATTTTATATGTAGTAGCACTTTTGTTGTGATATGCTTTAGACTATGCAAAGTAAATATAACTTTGGTAAAGAAATATCCGTGATAAACTATCTTATAAATAAAAATGCTTAAAATTTTTCTTCCATATTAATCAATTAGACAAAATATATTCATAATTATTTTATATATTTTTGCCTTTTTTGATATTTTATATACATATTAGACTACTTTCTTTTCTAATTCTTATTGAGATTACATTTTCAAAGTAAAAAAGGGTGCTCTTGTAAAATCATGAATACTTTACAAAAAGACATTACATTAAACCAAAATGTTTATCTGTATAAATGTATTATGTAAGTGATAGAGTTTTTTTTACCAATAAGTTCACATATTTTAAATTTAAAAATAATATGATGTACATGTCAAAATTAATTATAATGACAAAAATTTTGTTACTGTCTTGTTCTCACATATTTTAGTCCTAACTCATTTTCTTCTGTATTAATTTATTAAATTTTAAATTCAAAAATTAATAGACGACGCATTTGACGTATGTACTGTTTTTAATTTTTATTGTATTTTAATAAAATCATTATTTTAGAATTATGAAAATACTTGAAATTAGGAAGTGCATTAATGTTAAAAATGATAAAAAATATTATTGTTTTATGTGCCACGCTATTTGTGGACACAACGAAAACGTGTACATACATTTTCAAAAACACTTTAATTATAAACCGTATATCTGCTACAATTGTAATCTAACATTTACTGATGATATAACTCTTGAAGAACATTCACAAGAGTTTAATCACTTAGATATTGGCAATAAAAGGAATTATAAACTAGAACATTTTTTAAATAAGTTTACTGGTTTATCTTCCATAATTTCGGGACTTTCCATGGAGAGCATTAAAAAATTAAAATTTGTTCAAGTGGGTCGTTCAATGAGTAATCTTATAGGTTTTCTTAACAAGAGTGAAGATTCTATTGAAGAATCTAGTTTTTTAAAAGCATTAGAATATATTCAAAATAACGATAAAGGAAATTTTGATTCATTGAATTTATTGTCAAATATTGTTTTTGGAGAAGGATCTGAAACTCGCAATATACCAAAACGGAAACTTCGTGATAGTGAAAACGACAAAAAGGCAAAGAAAAGAAAAATCAGTGATGATAAAATTGAATACATAACTATCAATAATGAGGATGAAATTTCTGTATCGGATGGTGGATCAGACGTTGAAATTACATATGAAGGCCCACCACTCTGTTTACCGGAATTTATACCCAAACCTCCTGAAGATTTAACATTGTTAGATCATATACCATCATATAATTCAAATGGTATGTCAGAATTTCAAACAAATTCATTTTTTTATACTTTGTTTTAGATGTAACTACAGAAGATTCTGCTATTGTTAGTGATGAAATGGATGGATTAAATAGTCCAAAATCACCAAGTCATATTTCCGAAGATCCTTATTCTACGAGTGGACATCTACAACATCTAGCACCCGTTCCCACTGTGTCAAATATCATTTTTGGTTCAAATGAAAATGATAGTACCTTTTCCGACAGAGATATCAGCTATTGGTGGAGAAGATATAAGCGATGATGATTTAGATTGTCAGAAAATTGTTCATCCCGTTCATTATCATGGATCGGAGGCAAATTCTCCTCATACGTCAACGAAGAAAGTAAATTTACCATCTGAATGTGAACCCATTAGCGATGACGAAGATGGCGAATTGTCTTCTGAAATTAATGATAATGATCTTAATAATAAGGATATTTTATATGAAGTTTCATCACCTAATAACATTGCACATTGTAACGGGACACCAGATGATATTGCAGAAGCTCCCTCTATATCCACCATTTCTGTCATTCAACCTACATCAACTGACACCACAAATAGCTGTGAACTTTCAAATTATTTGTCAATGAATAATTCCGACGATACCAATACTTGTGCTATCCTTAACCAGAAAGAAAATATGTTTCATGATTACCCAAATGACGTGAATAGTTCAGAGACAGGAAATGTGCGTCAATTGATAGATAAAACATCAAAATCAATAACTTCTAATGAATCAAACAATAAAAACACTGATTTTGAAGGAAAAGAACAAAATAACATTGAATCCAACAACCATGTTTCCGATTTAAAGAATCCAACGACCGATGAAGTATCAAATTGTAGGGACCATTGCGGTACAGACAATAACGATAGTGGAATTACCAATAATAGTCAAAAAGAACCACATGTTGAAAGTCACCCTTGTACAACCAATGAAAATAGTCTTTCTAGCTATAGTTTTATTGATGAAGCTTCCACGAAGCAAATTGTAAATACAGAAAAACTACAACAAGGAAATAATAAAATAGTCAACAAAGATAAAAATAATGGCTATCCTCCTCATATTATTAGATGCGACAGTAAATGTAGCAATTGTATAAAAATGCGGTGTCCCAAAGTAAAAAGTTGTGCTAAAAATAGTGATGATAACTGGCCCTACAATGTTAAGTTGCAATTTTCATATATTTATCATTCAAATTACCTTAGTAGAGCAATTGAAAAAGGGAGTATTGAATGTTTTTGTAATTTATGTGAGACTGATGTTAATCAAACAGGTACGGATATGATAAATCATATTGTTAAAAAACATTTACATTTCAAACGTTATATGTTTAGATGTAGACTTTGTCCCAATATTGAAACAAATGATATTTTTGTAGTTCAAGAACATTGGATGAATGAACATGAACATTTGGAAAAAAATTAAGTTTACAAATAATTTTATATTACGATGCGAGAAATATAACATCCCCGATGATTTTTGTATTTTTATTACTTCTAGAGATATTGCTAAATATGTTGATTGCTATAAATCAGCATTCGTTAAATGTTTTAATTTCATTAAATAATAGTTTTATATTAAACTTAGTACTGTATAATAAATTTATTATTTTTAAAATTTTTATCATGTGTTATGTACACTTTCATATTTGTATTTTTATTTGACACTAAATTTTATTTTTAGGAAATGCTAGAAGTAGATAACATAAAGTACAATTGTTTATTTTGTGGGAAATTAGTTGATTGTTCTATATTAAAATTACATATTGAAAGTCATCTTATATATCCTCTCTATCGTTGTGGGGAATGTGATTTTGAATGCTATGAGGATATTGAATTTCTTGACCATATATCTGAAACTTGCCACTTACCTTCTCAAATGGATAATCCTTACGTGAAACTTTTTGTTGACAGATTACAAAAAATAACACATTATGCGAATATGGAAAAAAATAACTTTAGTAACCAAAGTTTTAAAATTTTAAGAAATAATAGAAATGGTATAAAGTATAAACTAATAAGTATAACGACACTAATTTCTTGTTTATTCTGCAAAGAAAAACTCAAATGTACAGATTTATTAAGTCATATATCATTACATTTAAATTTTGTAAAACTAGATGAAAAATTTAGAAAAAAGATTGATTCAAATAATGCTTATACAAATTTACATCATAATGTTGTTGTCAAATGCATATCTAGAATGGTTGAAGATGATTTTATGTTTGCCGCTCGATATGGTTTGGAAGTTTTGTTACAAAACGATGGTGAAATAGACTATTTTTCAATTCCCATTAATATACCAAAGGAAAATGATTTAGGCGTAGACAAAATTTAGAAGAAGTTTCAAGTAGGAATTTTCTTGACCAAATGAATTTTAGTTATTTTTTGATGTTAGTGAATCTAAAAAGTACAACGAATTCATTGAAATTTGCAATTACACTTTTATTATTTTTGTTTTTTTATTCTTTATTTATCATTTCTTCAGTATTTTTAATGTAGTAATTTGATTACTATGTAGATATTTTTATGGGTTCCTTCAAACAAGGAAAATTAATTATTATAATTTATTTTCTCTTTACGAAAAGTTATAAATTATGTTTAATAATAAAATAAAAAATATGAATAGATTTGCTAATGCCATCATTATTTATAATATTGGTTCTTTTCCAATTTATTATATTTATTGGTGCTTTGTTAACTTTTTATTATTATCTATTTAGAAAGACAATGGAAGAACTCAATTGTACATTGTGTGATAGAAAAGCTTTAACTAAAGATGAAGCTATCAAACATGTCTTTAAGGATCATTTAAACTACGTACCATGGACATGTAGTGAATGTACTTTTGAAGCATATAAAATCGGCGATAAGCATTTTCACGAATGTGAAACAACACATATAATGATTGAAGCTGGAAGGTATACTTCAAACTTTAGAATATTTGGTATTATTTACTGTGATATGAGACATATAAGGAAATTTGGTGAAGAAAATCTGGACAAGTGTAGAATCATAAGGCCTCCAATAGAGACGATTAATGATGATAATACTTGTAACGATAATAACACAAATAAAAACAATCAAGTTCGAGAAATTTCTAATGATTGTATCAAAAATATAGACATTGGAAGCGTAAAAAAGAATAAATCAATCTTAAAAGACCAAGAAAATACTCAAGAAAGTAATAAGATTCCAATGGATGTTAATAAGGAACATTTAAATCTTAGTGATGGAGTATCTCCTAAGGTTTCAGAATATATCTTTTCTAGAAATGAAATGTCTACTTTTGAGAACAATATTAAAAATACATCTGATTGTTCAAACACCTTATTTCAAGAAGAAATCACCGAGGCTTGCCAAAAAGATGATGAATTACAAGAAAATATAAAAAAAAATGTTAATGATGAAAAAAGAAAGCCAATGTAAGGTGGATACATTTGAACCATTAAACGTTTCAACAAAAAAACGAGGAATTAGAGAAAGAATTACATATGATAAAAATGATATTGATGATTCATATTCTTTAGATTCTTATAACAGGCCAAATAAAAAGAAGAGGTCTTCATACGATGTTTTGAAACCAACTTTATCTTCAAATAGATATGTGCTGGAATATGCTTTTATTCTTGATGGAGATAAAATTAGCAAACTACTTCCTTCTTCAAATGTAACACATTGTAAATTATGTAAAAGAGGAGTTAGGAATGAAAATGATATAATTAATCACATACGATATTATCATAATACTAATCAAGAATATAAATCACCTTTACTTTCATGTTCTATTAAGCGATGCGGATGTGGATTCGACGATATGAGTAAACTGAGGAATCATGCTATAGATTACCATAATGTCATATCGTTTGCCAATAATATTGATGTTCGTGAAAGAAAACGTGAGAAACATGTACATGTGAATATAACGGCAAATGGATTATTAAAATATGAACAACTATTTATTGAATGTTTTCCCAATCTAATACTTAGATATTGTAAAAAACGTAAAGAAAAAAATGAGAGTGTTCAACTTTTTTTATCATACAGTTCAAAAAAATGTGATTATCTTAGTTCAGGATATTTATATAAAAAAGCAAATGGAAAAGACCATATCGATTGTTGTATATGTAAAAAGAAGGTTCCTGTAGAAAGATATTTAATTAGACATGTTATAGAAAATCATATGAATCGAAAGGATGAGAATTATAATATACTCGCATGCCAAGAATGCAAAGAACCGAAATATTATAATATGGATGACTTAGAAAAACACTGGGAACGGAAGCACACTGACATTGGACCTTTTTTCAATAATTATCACATAAAATTTGATAAAAAGTCCAATGCAATACACATGTGTAGCATCAATAATGTCAAAAGATGATTTGAAGGCATATGAAGAGGTGTTCGAACAAGCCTATCCAGATTTAAAAATTAATATATAATAACTGCAATACTTAAACATACATTTCATTATACTTTGATACTCACTTATTTACTTAATATCATTTACTTCTTATAGGGTATAATTCATTTGTTTATGTGGATTACATATTTTATGCCCAATAATTTTGTAATTCTACAGTACATTATATATATGTATTATATGTTATTAATTTTTTATTTTAAAAAGATAAATAATTTTAAATAACCTCTTTTTGTTTTAATTTTTTATTATATCTATAAAATTCTACGTAAATATTATCATTGTTATTTACATTACATCATGCCAATTTTTCATTATAAAAAATTGGCTTCAAATCATACTAATTCATATACATTTAAAATTAATCTAAATTTAGAGATATCCAAAAATGTAGAATTTTTATATAATTGAAAACATATTTACTCTTAAATACAATATTGATGTGTAATATATTAAAAAGTGTTTTATTAAAATTTTTTAATTCATATGATTTATTCATTTTTCTTAATTATAGAAATTTTCAATAATTTTTATAACAAAAAACAAATTTACAAAGATTATATATTAATTAGATGCTATTATAAATGATATTAATATAATTAAACATGATGATATTTTACACATTATGTAATAATTATTTATAGTAAATAGTAAAGAATTTCTAAAAAAAACGTGATTGTGTAAAAAAATTATAAATTTATTAATTTCTATAAAACATTAAGATACTGGTATAGTCAATCTGTAAGAATTGTGTTTGAATTTAATACGAGACTAATAAATTTTTATGTTCCAGAAAACTGTAAATTGGTCATTAAAAAATGAACCTAAAATATCTTTTATCGTTATAATAAAATAATAATTCTTATATAGTTTAATATTTTTAAATAAGTGATTTGTATTTAAAAGTAATCACGACATTTTTTAAGATATTCTAAGTTATTTGTTCAGCTTTAATTTTTATCAAAAAAATTTTCATCTGATATATTGAACGTAAATTATGTTTGAAACAATATTAAAGTTTTAGACACTGTCACAATCTTCTAAAATATTTTTAAATTAGTAATCATTCTTAACAAAGTACAATTATATTACTTCTTCTTTATTCAATATTACATTTTATTCTTAAAAGATATCTGTTAAAATGTACATATATTTCTTCGTTTTTGTAAATTTCATATCTTTAAAGATATATACTTTAAATAATTATAGATAAATTTGCTTTATAAAGTAAATACTGACAAATGTTTATTTAATTATACTAAACATTATCAAAGTATAGTTATAAGTTTTACATCTCATCATACTAGTAGAAAACTTCAACTTTTCCTTTTGATTATACTACTATTAAATGTTTCTAAAAGAACATTCTTTATATAGGAAGGTGGTCATAAGGTCCAATATTAATAGGAATGTGTATAATGTTTTCCATTACTATTATATCTTACAACCAAATTGTATATTATATGAATTTTATATTGCATGATTCATTGAATTATTTTTATTGTAAGGAGTGAACACACTAGAGTAACGATTATTTTTGATTTATATTTTTCCTATGACCTAAACTTATAAATTTTTTTATTATTACCTATTTGAAAGATATTAGAACATATAATGAATTCTGTGACACAAACTGATTATCTAGTTCCTTATCGAGGTGGCTATAATTCATTAAATAATATTGCCTTTTCTAATGATGGAAATTTTGGGTATTTTTATGATAATGTTTCATCAAATATTATAAGACTTAATCTTAATGATGGTGAAAGAGAAATAATGAAATTTTTTGATAAAGATTATTATAATAGAAAATGGATAAATAAATCATTATTTGTTATAACCCTTGAAATAATTCCACATTTAGTAATATTATTTTATAATAGTGCAAAAAAATTCTATCAATTTGTAATGTTTTCAGTATCGAATAACAATACAACTTTATTCAAATTACGTGAAGTTAAAATTAACCTAAATGAAGATTTAAAACATTTTAATTATCATGATATTCATTATTCTGTAGGGCATGGAAACGATGATACATTAATTGAAGTTATCTTTTATAAAAAAAATGAACTTGAATTTGTCTTTTATCAGTTAGATTGTAAATCTTTTATTTTAAAAAAAGGGAATAGGTGAATTGGTTGGGAAAAGCAAAAGGAAAAAAAGTAACATATCTGAAGAAGATTTGAGAATATGGGAACACCCATTTGTGAAAAATGACTATATTATTTTCATATCAAATAATAAAGATAAGTGCATGGCTAAATACACAAAATCAATGTCATCAGAAAAGACATTTATAACAGTTGGAATTGATGACTTACTCCCTGATAAAAGGAGTTGTACATTCCCTGAACATTCAAATACAACATGGTGTGTATCATGGTACAATAATTATCACATTTTTGTAACATTTACCAAAAATCTTGAAAATCAAGAACATTACTTACAGATATGGAGTATAGAACATGGTTTAAAAAATGATCCAGTTTGTTGGAAAAAGTATAATCTTACATTAAAAATTGATAAAAATGCAGAAAATTTTGGAATAAGAATAACTAAAAATAAGACATTATTTATACATTATGATATTGAAAAATTTAGAGATAAATTGCATAAAATTAGTCTTAAAGCAATTGAAATGAATTGTGAAAAAATTGAAAATTATGTTAATGATATACCAAGAGAAGTAAATATTGATGATGAAATTATAAAAAGACGAAAAAAGGAAAATCCAATAGCTGTCGAAAAAGAATTATGTTGTCCAGTGTGTTTAGAATTATATAATGATCCAAGAAATTTAAATTGTGGCCATAGTTTATGCCTTAATTGTTGTAATCTTTTAGAAATCAAAATTGAATCATCTAATGAAAAAAAGAAAATTATTATATGTCCTATTTGTAGAGAAAATACTGAAGTTCCTACAGTTGGATTACCAAAAAATTATTGTTTGGAAGAAGCAATTGTTTTTATTTTAAACAATAAAAATGAAGAAATACTCTGTCAGTCGTGTCAATTATTCCACCGAATATCTAATTCATTCATTTGTTTATCATGTAATAACGAAACACAGCAAGAGAATTTAACAGACTTCGAAAAATATAAACAATTTTGTTCCAGTTGTGTATTAATATTACATAGAAATCATTCTTATTTATCTTTAAAAGAATTTGTAAAGCGACAAACATTTATCTTTGATAAGAAAAGAGAAATTGATAATAAAATTGAAGAAATAACTAAAAATTTCAAAGAATCAATTTTCAAAACAATTACGAATTCTTTACTGTCAATTGAGAAAAAAAGATTTTACCAGACCATTGAAAAAGCATTGAACCAGAATGCTATTGAAATTGATGAAAATTTTAATGACAATGAAACTAATAATTTCCAAAAAAATGAAGAACAAATAAATGACATTGTAGAAAATTTTGAAAGTGATATAAAATATCTGGAAGGTGAGATTATTGAAAATCTTGAAGAAATATGTGACGAAGTAATTGACAAAAGAGAAAGAACAATAACAATTGAAATATACAACAAATTATCTAAAGTTGATTCTGTATAACCATATTTTTTAAATATAAAATATTGTTATCAAGAGATAAAAAATTTGTTTACATTTAACTTAATAATATGATTCGTTACTTTAATGATAATATTTACACAACCATCTATTGTACACATATGATTCCATTACACGTACTAATAGGCACCTGACAAAATCGTGGTAAACTTTTATAAAATTTTCCAATTATGCTTTTTAACAATAATTAACAACGAAGTTTACAATTACCAAAAAAACAATATATAATGTTAAACTGAATTACTACAAAATAATCATAGGTAGCATAACAAGTATATTTAATTTTCCTCATCCTCATCTGATTCCTCCTCTTCACCATCTTCATACATATCCAAATTGTCATCACCAACATATTCACCGGTGTAAATTAAGGTAGCACGTGGAATAACTTCGTCACGGAACAATTGACCAAGCTCAAAATCAACAAAAGCAGTTTCTTTGTCTTCTTCGTCAGCACATTCATTGATATTAATAGCAACCATAAAGTATTCGAAAAATGATTGTGCTTCTTCCAAAGAAGAGTCCTTTCCTTGTCTCCCTACTAATGGATTTTTTCCTGCTTTCCATGTTACTTTGGAACTTTCAACGGAAACAATATGGTTTCCATCATAAAGCCAAAATTCTTCACCTTCTTCCGGATGATAAGAAGTTTTGTATGTTTTGACTAATTCTTTCTCTTCGAAAAATTCATTTTCTCCAAAGACAAAAGTCAAGATAAATCCTTGATCATTCTCTCCATTATTAAACAAGTTAAGCTTAATATCTTTTAATTGTTCCAAAATTGGTTCGTCTCTTTCAAAAATTCTCTCTGAAGTTTCAGCAAATCCTTGGAGAACATGAAGCCAAAATCCTTTAATTCCTTTCTCATTTGTTGCTGAACCTTGGAAGATTTTCTGTAAAAAAAAATCATTAATGATTGAAAAGTTAAATCTAACCTACCTCTTGATCTTCAATTGATAAATTAGAAATAGCTTCTTCAATACAATCTTCATCCTTTATATCTTTCTCTCCATTAATAATGGCTGCACGGACATCCAATATTTTATTAACTTTATTTTGGTGTTCAATTTGAAGTTCAAGAATTTTCTTATAAAATTCGACCTCAGCATTAAAAACTTCTCTTTGATTTTTTTTTAAGGCTTGAACATATCTTTTTTGGTCAGCAGGAGCTTTTTCGATGTGAAGAGGAATATTGGAAAGCTCATCAGTAATACGTGGAAAACTCATTGTTACGTCGCCGTTAACCTAAAAAAAAGCAAACTTATTGAAATTTTCTACTAAAAAAATATAGAAAAAAACGGTCAATGTAAACTATCGATTTTTATTAGTATATCCCAAACAATTAAACATCCCAAAGTATAAAAATACATAAATGATGATAACCTCTATACCAAAATTTAAAGTTGTAAAAAAATACCTATCGTAATACTTTCCCCAATAGTTAAACTTTATTTCAATGTCGGTCTTGTAACGATAACTATTTAATCAAGAAATAACAAGCCTATTTTTCAAGTGAACCATATACAATTTTCTTTTGAATTTCTATTCATACGCTTTTTACCAAGTAGAAGGCGTGAAATTTTGAAATTCGAAAGAAACGTATCATAGTTGCTATAGAATGTTCTTTCAAAAGCTAGACATTTAATATGACAATTGATTTATACTCTATAACAAAATGCATAAAACAATTTATAATTTTAAATAATTATACTGTAAACAGAGATATAATTTTAGAATTATTAAAATTATGATGAAATATATCGTGTATATAAAATTAAATGTTTGAATAATATAAATAGTGTACGACATGTTAATAAATGCAATGATAATATACTAGCCACGAAATTATTCAATTCTATGGTAGGCTGTGACAGCTAAATTTTAAAATCAAATTTGTTTGAAGCCTACTTTTAGTATGGAATGCGAAACTCACCACAAGGAACTTTATAGTACTCTGTAACAGTCATCGTTGGTACAGTTAAAAAGTGAAATAATATTTAACAAAGAGGTGGGATAGATAAACTTCAAGCAAAATGACTTCAAAAATATGTACTTATATACGTGTATCAGATTGCACTTTTGATATGTTTTTTTAGAACTAATTTTAATTTTTAATGAATTAAGGTAGTACTGTTACACGATATAATAAAATTTATCACATTTGGAGTATCGGAAAAGATAAATATTAAAAAAAGATTAAGTATGATAACGGAAAGAAGAATCAAATGATTGTTAGGTATGTCATTTCATCTAAACAATTATAGTTTAGAAAAAAAATAAGCTAATATACTACAGCAGTAAATAAAACATATGATTTCATCATTGTAAATTGAATAATAATTATTTCAAAGTGAAAGTGCATAAAAATTTTTTTCTAGTAAAAAAAAGTCACAAGATGTAATTATGCTAAATGTAAAGTAGTCGAATAATTTTCTAATTATCAAATTATGTGTTTATCATTTTTTTTCCATCATTCAATTTAAAATTAATATTATTTGTTAGTAACACTACCAAATTATATGCATTAGAAAATTCCCATAAAAAAGTATTTGTATTTAGTTGATAATTAGTAAAGTTTTGAATTATTTTATGAACAACAAATCCATATAGCTGAAAAAATATTTGCACACACATCTACTATGTAGTTTAGAAATAATAATTTTTGTTATTGAGTCAATTTAAAATAAATATATTTGTTTGATTTTTTTGTACTGATATTTTTTACAGCATTTGAATAAGAAGAATATTATAACGTAAAAAATTTCTATGAAATTTAAAAGGGATTTTTAGAATAGCAAAATTTAATTATAATATTGTAATACTCTTACTCGATAGAACCGAAAAAATTAATATATGTATTTGGATAAAATATATCGATGAAATTTTAAAACCTCCTCTAACATTTCATTTTGTTATAACTTCTTATATAATCAAAAAAATTTTGAAAAATAATTTAATACATTAAAACCTTTTACTTTAATATCAATAGGTATAAAAGTTTTGTATAAAGTAGATTTTTTATGTATACTAATTTTTGTTTAAATATTATCTAATAACATGTAATAAACTTATGATTATTTTGAGTTTACGAATTAGTAGGATTGTATACACTACAAAATATTATATGTAATAATATACTTTCTTTAAATTTACTTATTAAAATACTTTAAAATAATACAAAAATTTAGATTGTAAATGATGGACTACAAAGATATTACTGAAAAAGAAAAAAATAAATAAATATTTTCTTTGTAAGATAATATATTGAAATTAAACAAATACTTCAAGCTTTTTCTACTATAAAGATAATTATAAAAAAAACTAAGTCATCTGCGATTAGTCACATATTATTTAATTTATAAGATACTATTTTGAGAAATTTATTGATATTAAGGAATTTTATTATTTCTATACTTTTTTCATTTAAAAACTAATTAAATGATAATTTTAAATTTTTTTATTTTCAAAATAACATACACAAAAATCAGTACAATAGAAGCTCTTTTGTTGTTTACCTTGTATATAACATATATTAACAGCATTAAGTAGTTTTTCTTTAAGCGTCCTAAAACTGATTTAAAAACAAAAATTTTTATCTTAAAAAATCAAGTTAGTAGAATAAACACCAATAAATAAAAATATTTATTTATTAAAGAAAATGCTGTTTTTTTAAAACTTTTTAAAATAAAATAATGCATTTATAACATTATCAAAAATAAAAAGATATCTGATTCAAATTATGGGTGTTTCAAAATAAAATCATAGAATCAAATCAATTATTACATATATAAATTAATTAATATTTGTAGAAATTCCTTTTTTTATACATTTTGTTATACTAATGTTAAAGTATCACATATTCCTAAATAATAAGTAAATTATAATATTTTCATTAACGATTTACCTTATCTACATTTTACAATAAAACTAGATAATAGACATCATTATGATATTTCATATATAGCTATTTCATTTACAAATGTGTGCTTCATACAATTTTACTAATTTTATACTTTTATATTGTGTAAATTAGCTACAAATAATCCTTTATGTATATTTAAATTATAGTGAAAAAGAAAAATTTTACAGGAAAATAAAACGAAAAAAACTACAATGAGATGTCTATAATGTTACATCGTAAAAAATACTACTTAAATTACTAGAAAATCATTCATAGATTTCACTATCACTACTATTTTAAAACACATCAATAGTAAGAAATTTTTTTAACATTCTTTTCACATTTTTCTTTATATAAGTGATTGAAAATCAAATACATTTATTTGACCAAATTATATAATTAATTTACAACACGATGTAAATTTATATGTATTTACTTGGACAATTCCACATCCAAGTAGGTTCACTATATAATTTTCTCATTTCTCTTACAACAACTTGTCCGAACTGATTTTTTTTTATGTGGAAACGCTTTACCACACCTTCTTTTGACGCGCTTAAATGTGTATTATTATCTAAAGACTTTCTTTTAATCGTTTTTATTTTTAAACATTTATTTATAACGTTAGTAAATTTTTGTTCTATATACAGATTCTTAGTAAGAAATCAATTTTAGTTTTAAAATATGGATGAGCTTCCTATATCTCTTTCTGCTCATCAACGTCAACTTATTGAAAGATATAAGGTTTGTTATTGTTTAAAATTTTGTTTTGGGATTAAAATATTTTTATCATGTTATAGGAAATTATGAATCTTGTGAGTACAGAGGAGGCGTTTGACGTTATGGTTGCATCCGATTGGAATCTTGAAAATGCAGTTTCCAAAAATTTCGATTTTGTTGGGGGAGAGAGAAGACCAACACGTGATACTGGAGAGGGCTCTTTATCAGCTATCCTTTCTGATGACTCCCCAGTAAATAGTGAAACCCGTGGTAAAAATAATCCTCAACAAAATATAGTAAGGAGGCAAAATGATGAAGAAGAAATTGTTATCGATGACGATGATGAAATTGACGATGAGGATTATATTTATTCGTCAGATGATGATTGTATGATTATTGATGACGATCGTGACTTAGGTGCTAATGGTGTACCCTTGATTCCAGAAGACTATACTAGTGTAGAAGAAGCTCTTCACAATTTAAGTACTGTTTTTGAAGCTCGATATGGAGTAACCCCACCATTTACTCAATGGAGTCTTTCAGACGTTATCCAAGAATCCCTTAATATTCCTTATCCAAACATTCAGGACAGAAAACCTGTTCTTATTTATATTCTTCACGATAAATCTGTATCAAATAATATTTTTCCTCTGAAAGTTTTTTTCAATGAGACAATTAAAGAAATTATCACAAATCGTTATGTATCATGGGCCTGGGATGTTACAAATCCTGTCAATAAAAAAGCATTAAATGATATGTTTAGAAGACTCAATATTCAAGGGGATAATGTACTAAAACTTACTGAAAGTAATTTACCTAGAGTTTTTTTACTTATAAAGGAACGTGTAAACCTTTCTATTAGTGATAATTTCTCAATTGAAGATTCTGACGATAGTATTATCAATAAGTTACTTTTAACATGTGAAAAATATAATGCTATAAAGGATCGTGATATTAAAGAACACGTTGCAAGGAAAGATCGTGAAAATACAATTAATGAACAGAGTAAAGGATACGAAGAAAGCTTAGCAAGAGATAGAGCTAGAAAGTTGGAACAAGAAAGACTTGCCGAATTACAAAGGTTTGTTTTTACTAGTAATAATAGGGAAATAAAATTTTTATTATAGACTGGAAGAAGAGAATCGACGTTTAGAGGAGGAAAAGAAAAATGAAATGATAGCAAGTTCTGCTTTAAAAGTTCCTGATGAACCTGGAAGTGAAGAAGAAAATATTATTACAATAAAAATTCGTTTTCCAGATAACAAACAAAGTATGCGTCGATTTTATAAGAATAACAAAATTGGTGATTTGGTGAATTTCATTGTATCTCTTGGTTATCCTACTGCAGATTATGCCATATATAAATTTGACAGACCAAAACGTAAAGTCTCAGATAAAGACTTAAATTTAACTTTTGAAGCTGCATCTTGGCCAACTAAAGAACAAGTATTTGTAGAGGAAATTTAACTTATCTTTTATATTACTAATTTTTGTAAGATATTTAAGGGTTTCTAATAAATTCATACATTAGAGTCATTGGAGATTAATAAATTAATGAATAAGTGATGAGTAGTAGATGTAAATAAAAGACAACACACTGTATATATATTTTTATTAATATTGTAAGAATGAAATTACATATATTTTTTAGTATTTTAAATGTCTACCATGTTTATTCACGTTTGTGCAGTGATAGCAAAAAAGTAAGAATTTGTAATATTTTAAACACTTATTTGATTCCAGGGTGTTTGTGAAGTTGATGATTTAGGGGGTTGGTGTTACCATAATATTACAAGTAACGAGTATAATTGTGATGAGCAAAATTTCTGTGGAAATAAAGAAAATCTCAAAGGTAGAACAAATTTTGGAGGATGTTACAAATCTGGAGAAAGTGAGGAAAGTTCAGAATGTTGTTGTAATAAAGGTGAATTATGTAATTTAGCTATGATGGTTGCTCAACGAGAAGGAAATAATGATCTTCAAAAATGTTATTTTGCTAAAGAAAGATCAGATGAAGAGACAATTGTCTACAAAGAATGTGTTGAACCATATTGTTTAATTTTTATGGAAAAGGTAAAATAATAAATACTTTTCTATATAAATTTTTTTAGGATATGATTGGTGGTTTGTCAAGAGTTTTCCATGGCTGTGAAAGTAAATCTATGTACAAATATATAACTTCAAGGAATAATAATGAAGTAGATGGTAACAGTTCTGATTGGAAAGAGTTTGAAAGTATAGCTCAAAATCCTAGATGCATAGAGATGTTAAATTATGTTGAAGAAAATGAAAATGGTACAAAAATTGCGTGTATAGATGCAAATTTTATGGATAACGGTATTGAAAAAAAAAGTAAATATTGTTGTTGTAAAGGTTCTGATTTTTGCAATGAAAATATATCATGGTCATATCCGACTATTTCTCTTCAAGTACCTATTCAAGATAGAAATTCATCATATAAATTACTTATAACAACATCTTCATTTGTTTTTACTTTAATTGCTTTTATTCAAGGATGTTATTTTGACAATTAATGATTATTTTTTATTTTATAAGTGATATATTTTGTATCTTTTATTATTAAAGTAAAAAATTTGACAACTTTACTATTCCATTTTAATACTTATTATTGTTTGACTTGACAAATAGAAATATTTCAAATGCATTAAAATTCAGTCATAAAATGATACAGAAAATGACAATAAGAGTGTAAAGAATATTATAATGATTTATTAATTTTTGTTTTTAAAGATGATGTTGGATAGTTCTATAAAACATTTATTTAAAATTTAGTATTTTAAATGTACAACGATAAAGCGTATAATATTTCTTAAAAACTTATTGTGCAAATAATAATTAATAATAATTAATTTTAAAGTACTTTCCAAATACTATCAAAACCCAATTTTAAAGTGATTTAATAAATCACCATTAATTTTGGATTAAAAATTAAAATACAAAATTATAAATAATTTACAAACTAAAATGTGGATGACATTATAACTTGACAAAATTGTGAGTCAAAACCACAAGAACCAGCCCAACAGCGAAAATTAAAGACACCACGTTTTAGAGAATTTGATGAAAATGTATGACTCGAAAGTGAATTACTTGAAGTATGTGAATAAACTGAAATTTCTGAGGAAATAGATAATTTTGGAAAATTGATTGGCTCTTCATTTATTTCTAACTTTAGTTTATCTAATCTGTCTTTATCAAAAAATTTATCCATTTTAACATTATAGTCAATTAGTCGTAGTAAATGTCCCTCCTGTTTTTCAAAAATCCTTATTGTGAATGTTGATACTGAAGACCAAAAAACATTTTTATTATAATTTGTCGTTATTTCTTTATCATTTGGTAACTTATTATTATTTTGTATTGAAATTAAACTATTTATAGGTACTGACTGTCTTCTTTTATTTACATTTATAATGGACATTCTCATCTCAAAGTCATTTGTTATTTTCATAAAGCATTGAAATGCGTACCATCTGTTTACATCAATTGAAGATAGTGATACAACCATCTAAAATTTTAATAATTTTAATTAACTTTTTAAAGCATACCAACTCTGCAATTGGAGCATCGAGAATTAACTGCTTTGGGTATTTTCGAAAAAAATCTTAATAAAGAAAGTAAACGATTAACATCCGTTGATGACCACTGATCATCGACAATAACTTCAAGAAAGTGTGGAATACAATTTATATTCTTTTTTGAGATTACTTTTGAACGTCTACTTATTCGTAAAGCTAAACTTTTAGAATTGTTAAAATACCAGTTACCATATGTATAACTAGATCCAATAATAGAATTTATATTTCCTTTTTTTACATCCATAAAATGATAATATGACATACGATTATCAATATATGTTTTAAATTCTCTGGACACTTCTCGTAATTTTACCAAATCATAGACATTATCATTATAGTCTAAAATTTTAAAAAGAAGACAATTTGGTAAAACTTGTTCTGATAATGATTCGATAGAGCCCATTGAAGCAAACCCCGACGTTTGTGTACTTATAGAGGATAGTGAACTTGACAAATGTTTTTTCTTCTTTTCAAACTTCCTCGTTTTTCTACGAAGATCTAATCTTCGAAATAGCTGATTTAATTGAGCATGCATTAGATGTAAATATATATAGCAACAAAATTACAAAGAAAATAGTATACAAGTTAATATTAACTTTATTCTAAATTAAATATATCTAAAAATAGAAAAGTAATTTTAATTGATCTACAAAAAAATTGACAAATTGTAGTTTTACCGGAAAAGGTAGTACCTAAATTGAATAAATAATGAAAAAACCTAAAAACCACTTATATTTCTTAATTTAATGTTAATAAAGAAAAATTGAACAAAGTAATAATGTCAAATAATTAATCTTAATCATAAAAAATTAAAAATAGACAAAAATTTTTGATAAAAGCACCGTATTTGGTTATTTAAAAAAAGTATTTTTAGTTTAAATTGTAAAATAAAATCCAAGATCACATTTTTAATGATGTCATTAAATTACCAAGAAATTTTTATGTACGAGGAAATGATGAATAGGAATAAAGAATGACAACCACTATCAAAATAACAAGTTATATATACTTAATATTATTTCGAGCAAATTACTCTTTCAAAAAATATATTTATTACAATTTTAGATTAACTAAGCATATTTCTGGTGTTTCAACTGATTAGTCATACTACAATACATTATCACAATGATCAAAATGATTTTTTGTTTAAAATATGCACTGGAACTTTAGTAACGAAATTTTTATAAAAAAGAACACATTAAATAAAATACCTGTTAAATAAAATTTAAAATAGTAAAAATAGTTCTAGTTCAATAGTAAATATAAGTTTATATATTAAAATACTTCTGTATTAATTAAGAACGATAGTTAATGTATATTAATATATTCATCTTTTATACGTTGATTCACATACTAAAAAAATTAAAAGGAAAATAGGTAAATTTTGTAACTAAAATAAGAACAATAAATATGATGTAACAAAAAAATTTCCACATTGTGACGTAAATGAAGAAACAATAATTCAGTTAGCAAATGGTTTCATCTACATAAACAATAATAATTAATTAACGCCTCCTTAAACCAATATAGTTGTTTAAGAGCAACTCTTACAAATACATTGTTTCATAAATATACTTTTAATTAATGAAAGATAAAAATAAAAAAATGTGTGAGAGTTTTAACGTACTTCAAAAGTTGTTTACTAAAATTTGTATTTTAACTATAAAAAGTTAATTTAATTAGTAATAAATTTAGTGATAATTTAATTCATCAAGAAATTATATATACTAAAAATAATATTTTATAAATAAATTAATTTTAAATTTACAAGATTCTTAAACGCAACTTAATTTGGCGGCTAAAATTTTATTATTACTAATAGAAGAATGTACAAGAAAAAGTATGACCTGTCAAGTCAAGAACATCTTAAGTAAGTACGATATTAATAACAAATAATACGGTCTTCTAATTAAACTAAATTATTTAGTAATGGCTACCCACAGATTTGATCGAGGTTCTTATATTGTTATTCAATTATGTCATTCAAATAGAAATGACGAAGTACGAAAATACTCAATAAACAAAGAAAATAACTAATAGCTATTCTTGAGATCACTGATCATTTAACTTTTTAACATGTAATAAATTGAAACTATTTTTAAAAAAAAATAATTGAATAATGATCAAAGATGGTAAGGTATTTGTCACAAATTTCTATATTTAGATACATTTATTGATTATATTCTTGACAAAAAAATTTTATCAAAATAAATATTATAACTTTACTTCGTTTAAATGTTTATCCACGAAGATGATAATCATAATTCAAATAGTCACAGAAATTTATTGATTCATCAGTTCCAAGAAGAACATCTAAATGAAGTCTTGAAGAGTTTGAAAATCCATCTGGTCCTCTGTTAACTTTGCTGGCACCGTCAATTTCTCTAAAAGGAAAGATATAATTATTTAAATTATTTTTGGGGAAAATACCTTAAAAATTGCTCTCCAAATGCACTTCCAACAAGATTTCTTCTTTCATTGAACAAATCTTCAATAGTAGTGGTCATATGTGAATGCTTCGCTAGTAATTCGTGAGAAGGAATATTTGTAGATGGAGCTACATTTGCCAATCGAGAATTATTTGTAGCCTCAGACATGTAACTATTGCCATTGTGTAAGTTGTCATGGATTGCTGTAGTAAAAGTTGATGGACCATCTTCTAAAGATTTTAAAAGATCTGGTTGTCTTTTAGAAAGAGAAACAACAGACTCTGCCATGTTAGATGTAAGGTAATGTTCTTGGTAAATTTTGATGACGCTCGTGCAAAAGATACAATATACCAATACTGAAAAAAATTTCACAACAAGACGTAAAAAGGGACGAAGTGCTATTCTAGTTTGAAAATTATGGTAATTAATTTTTCAAAGTGCGGGTTTTGCATTTATATAAATTCTTAAGAAATAAAACGGAAGTGGACTTTTTTATTTACTTCTATAACATTAGAAGATTTTAAATTTGTAAAATTAAAACTTTCTAAGTAGAAGATGTTGTTATTCTTTTTTATTAAGTACCCAAAAAATCATTTGATCCTTAAAACTCTATATCGTGAATTTAGCTTAATATATCAAAGATAATTTTAACAGCCACATTAGTTACTTTTGGAAACAAGTTTTGAATTCATAGGAATATCATTTACTTTGATTACTCACTAAGGGATTCCCTATAATTGTTTAATAGCAATAAAATAGTTAAAAAATAATTTTGAAAACATAAATTTATTACTACTTTAAAAAAACATAGAAATTTTATAATTGAATAAAGGATTCTTTCAAGTCAATCAGCTTTTGATTGGACATGAGCAAAATCAAATTTTTCGTATTTATCACTGATTTTAAAAAGAATGATAACATTTTAGTGATAAAAAATTTATCAATACTATACTAGAAAAAATCATTGGTGGATTTCCAGTGTTAAGCTTTATCACTGATCAAAATGCCATTAATATTTGTATCAGTGATCAAAATATTATGAATATTTTATGACTAATCAAAAAGATGTAAATGTTTGACATTGTGGTTTCAAAAATAGATTTCTAGTTACAAATGTAAAATATGGAGAAACTACAGTATTAGAAAGTCAAATTTATTGTTTACAATTGTTAAAGATATTTCCAATTTTTACAATATCTAAGAAAACAATTTTTTTTATGAATTATAGAAGATATAAAATATCAATCATACTAGTATTGTGTTTTCTTTTATTATCTTATTTATTGCCAGTATAATTGTCATGTCGTAATTCTATATTAATACCTTTTTTTATTACTTTTCTTAAATATTTCATTAAAAATAACTTGACCAAGATTTTCATACAACGAATGTGGTCGTAACTGTTAGGGTTTTATTTTTATAACTATAATATAAAAGAAAATAATTATTTCATATATTTTTGACAATTAAAAGGCTTGTAGCTGTAAATACAAATATTGTGAAAGTTCATGAGAAATTTATTTTAATTTTTTTTTGCGTATACTCCTATTAGACATTTTGTCACTTTATTTTTCACAGCTTCAAAATCACGATAACAATACAACAATATAACTTAATTAACAATATCCATATAACGCCAATATATAACAATAATATAAAGTTTAAAACACCCACCTAACTATTAAAATTTATCAGAATCATTTATTTCACTTACAGTTCATTTAGTCGGATTTCACTTAACTAATACAATTACAATAAATATAAAACATCTTAATTAACCCTAGAAGACAAATAATTAATTATCACTCAAATTATCTTTAATTGTATAAACTACATTATATTCACAATTATGTCTTATGGGATTTTTAAAGGAATGTCTTTTTGTTTTGACATCTTGATTATTTGGGAATATGTTTTTAGATTTTAAATATCTAATATTATATCTTATGTAATTAATATGAACATAAAATTACTAGCATAATTTCAGTTAAAATAAAATATAGAATATAATATTTGTCAAAAAAATTAGTTTATCAATCAATCACAAGAGATTAAAAATTCTTCAATTAAAAATAAATCTTTATTGAAAAAGTACTGATAAATACTCTTTTAAATATTAATGCAAAAATACCAAAATTAAAAATAACTTCTGAATTACTATTTGCAATAATAAAACATTAAATTTTTAAATCTTGTTTATTACAGAAAAGCAATTTTATTACAGATAAATTATTACTGATACAAACTGTAATTGATAACAGATAAATGCTCATAACCGATTTTGATATGATAATTTGAAATGAACTATATCAAAAATGAATTATTTTTTGAAAAGACTTTTAACGTTATCATTTTTTCTATATTAAATTAAATAAAGAATATATGTTTAACTTTTTGTAGTTATAATGAGTAAAAATTACAAAAAAATAGCAATATCTATTGAGAACAAAGAGCTGACAAAATAAATCCTATAGAATTATCTTTTACAATTTGTTTTAACAATTGATACTTATTTTTTTATTGCTGGATTATCATTTATGAGTTCTTATTTGTTTCGTTTTCCAAAATTTTTGGTATAAAAATCTATGCACTTGACAATTTATACTTTGTCCACGGATTTTATATAATAAAATCAATACCATAAGATTTATTATTTTGAAGAACAATAGCACATTAAACTGGAGAGAGTTTAATAAGTAATTCTTACTAGTAGTAACTTCAAAACAATAACTCTTGCTACGAAAAAATTGATAGCTTTTTGGGAAAGTATATTTACAATATTTTTAATTCCAATAAGTAGTAATTTAGATATCATTTAAGAAATCCTAGAAGTAAGTTATGAAAAATTATCCCAGTTTAAATTTAAATTTACAGAAATGGTTTCTTGTGAGCAACAAAAGAAAGTTGACTCTCCTGCAACTGAAAATTCAAAATCAATACATAATGAAACACTTCCAATAGTTGTTAGAAAATCGTCATTGCCATATACTTCTCTTTTAGTACTCGCTTTTTCAGGGTACGATTTTGAAAAAAGCTTATTAGTTCTTGACGAAAGTGACAAAAATCAAACTGGAATATTTGTTAATGGACAATGGTACACAGAAGATATCGATGTTGCCAAATTTATTGCAAGAAGTAGCAACAAGCGTGCTTTACTTCTTGGCAACACTTTTGGTGATTCTCAACTCATTGAGAATGTTCTTTCAGCCTGTTCTTTGAATACACCAATTCCAGATTCAGTCTGCCGAAGTCTTGCTAACAGTTCCACTTCAACTGTTATTCCTAAAAAGACAACATTAGCAGATATTGCTTTGTTTGTAAGATTGGTTAATGATAAAAAACTCATGGAATTCGTTTATTTTAAAAATCTTTACAACAAGATTCTGGGTGATAAAATTTTTGAAAGTGTTCATAAATTTGTAGGAAAAGTTGATCCATCAAAAGTTGAGAAAATTGAGGCAAAGCCCAAAGAAAAAACAAAAGATAAGGGAAAGTTTGTTGAATTACCTGGAGCGGTGAAAGGTAAAGTTGTTGTTAGATTTCCACCTGAAGCATCAGGTTATCTTCATATTGGTCATGCTAAAGCTGCTCTTTTGAATCAGTATTATCAACAAGAGTTTGAAGGTCAACTTATAATGAGATTTGATGACACAAATCCAGCAAAAGAAAATGCTCATTTTGAAGAAGTAATTAAAGGTGATTTAGAAATATTGAAAATTAAGCCTGATAGATGGACACATTCAAGTGATCACTTTGATATGCTCTTAGAACTTTGTGAAAAATGTATAAAAGAAGGAAAGGCATTTGTCGATGATACTGATGCTGATACAATGAAAGTTGAACGTGAAGCTAGACAAGAATCTAAAAATAGAAATAATTCAGTGGAGAAAAATATTGAAATGTGGGACGAAATGAAAAAAGGATCAGAGAAGGGTATTAAATGTTGTGTTAGAATGAAAATCGATATGAACTCAAATAATGGCACTCTCCGTGATCCTACTATTTATCGTTGTAAACCAGAAGCTCATATTAGAACTGGTAATAAATATAAAGTATATCCTACATATGATTTCGCTTGCCCAGTTGTTGATTCTGTTGAAGGTGTAACTCATGCTTTAAGAACGACAGAATATCATGATCGTGATGAGCAATATTACTATATTTGTGATGCTCTTGGAATTAGAAAACCTTTTATTTGGGACTATGCAAGATTAAATATGACGCATACTATGATGTCTAAAAGAAAATTAACTTGGATGGTTGATGAAGGAATAGCTGAAGGATGGGATGATCCTAGACTACCCACAGTAAGAGGTATAATGAGAAGAGGACTTACTGTTGAAGGTTTAAAGAACTTTATAGTAGCTCAAGGTGGAAGTCGATCAGTTGTAACAATGGAATGGGATAAAATTTGGTCTTTCAACAAGAAAGTCATTGATCCAATTGCTCCTAGGTACACTGGTCTTTTGAAACAAGATTTGGTAGCCATTATTGTCTTAAATCAAAAAGAAGAAATTAATAAAGAAATTGATCTTCATCCAAAAAATCCAAGTGTTGGAAAGAAGTTTGTTACTTACTGTCCTAAATTATACCTTGAACAAGAAGATGCTAAATCTTTAAAAGTAGGGGATGCTGTAACCTTTGTAAATTGGGGTAATATGAATGTTAAGAGTATTGTTAAAGATGGAGACATTATTAAAGAGATATCTATTGAATACGATGCTAATAATACTGATTTCAAAAAAACATTGAAAGTCACATGGCTTTCTCATTCAGAAAAAAACCAATTAGTTAACTTAATTTGTAACGAATATGACTACTTGATTTCTAAACCCATTATTGGCAAAGATGAAGATTGGAAAGATTTCATAAATAGAGATAGTCATAAAATTCTTGAAATGTTTGGAGAAGAGCCATTAAAAAATCTAAAGAAAGGCGATATAATCCAAATTCAAAGAAAATCTTTCTATATTTGTGATGAAGATTACAATGAAAAGAGTAATACATTGAAACTTATCGCAATTCCAGATGGTTCATCAACAACTAAAAACTAATTCAGGATGGCGAAAAAAAATATTATGTTAACTTTAAAATATAATTATTTATCTAAAGTATATAACTGTTATTATTAAAGTAATACTTCTTAATCTCTTTACCACAATACAGTTATTTATAGAAATAGTTAGAATATTTAATTCTCTATTTTTACCTCTTGCAGAAATATAATTGCATTTGATTCTTCTAACTATTAAACAAAAATGCGATATAAAAATTTACTTTTGATTAAATCTAACGGATATCGTTCGAAAAAGAAGTTTTTTAAATATTTTTTTACTCTTACTAAACTTTTCTGCACTATATGATTTAAATTTCTTGTTATTTTTTTACAATTCTTAATTTCATTATATAGTCATTGGGAGAAATATTATCATTAATATCTCCACCTTTAATATTTTTTTTGCAAAATTTCAAAGATATAAAATTAAAAACAAATTTTAAATGGAAAAAAATTTAAAATTTCAAAAATAATAGTTTGTTTAAACTATTTGACTATTGTGTGGTCTCAATAAGAAAAAAGTGGAAACTTATTAATACCTAATCAACTTTGTAAGTATAATTATTTTTATTATTGTTGTGATCTTAATTTGTCATTTATTGCTTTGGAAATTTATCAAGAATTAGTTAAACATTAGTAAAAATATTTTATTAGAATAATATTTTCCAAAATTTTGTTATAGTTATTGGTTTATTTAAATAAAATTATACAAATATTAAAAATATATTTATTGTTAAACTTTAATATGTTATTGTAGAATGCCAGATGAAATTGATGAATACATTTTAGATGCAAGAAAATTTATTATTCAAGGAAAAGGATTTGAGGATGATGGTAAAACAAAAGATGCTTCAGATGCTTATTTACAAGCCTGTTTAATTTTGCAAAAAGCTTTAAAAGGTTTGTTTACCTTTTGAAAAAATTAATTTATTTAAATAACTTAGAAATAAGTCAAAATGACCAACGTATAAAACCTATTACTAATGTTCTTAGTGAATATACTGATAAAATAGAAAAGCTACGCGGTTGTTTTATTTCATCTAAAATCTTAAATGAAACAGTTGAAATTAATGAAGATGATACAGGCTATTCGTTTTCTAAAATTTTTGGTAGATGTATTGATGATAATATCACAGCTGTACGTATTGAAGATCCATACATAAAATCAAAAAGTCAAACGATTAATTTTACGGCTTTTTGCGAATTTCTTGTTAAAAGTGCAAAAAATTTGAAAATGATATCCTTGAAAACAAGTACATCTAACTGCAATGATATGCTTCAAAATTTGAAAGGAAGTTTGAATGAAAAAAATATTGTTTTAGAAATTAATTTTGGTGATTTCCATGATCGATTAATACGATTCAACAATGGTTGGGAGGTTGATCTTGGCCGAGGACTAGACATATATAAATATTCTCCTCCGGGAGCTATCGGTTTCACAGACTTTAGTTTTCGTAAATGTAAAAAATGTAGAATTCGTATTTTTAAGATTTCTAAATAAATTATTTATGTGCATTCAATAAAAGTTGAACGACAGTAGATATTTTTATTTACCTTAAAATAGTCTTACGTATAAAAATTTTTTATTATAGAATATATACACGTAAGCACGCGTCAACGGGAAACGAAGCATTAGATATTTGACAGAAAAATTCACCATCTTTAGAGTTCTTATCAATTTGTTTTTTCCCGTAAACTAAACCATTTGGAAGCATCATGGGAACATTGTTTTCATTTAAAATTTCTTTGGTTATGGGGTCAAGAATAATAGAATTTCTTCTAGAAGCTGTAGGCAATTTTTTTCCAAGTTTAACATACAATGGACGGCATGTTATACATTTAGAATCTTTTTGTTCTGAACATTTAGAAGATTTATAAGCGCATATACCTAAAAGGAGTGAGATTGAAAATGGTGTTCCGCCATAGAAACCATAGATTTTGGAGGCATCTGTTATGAATAGTTTTCGCAGTTGTACATATCGTTTAACGTTAACCATATCATTATATTTCTGAATATTACAACCACCAGCGACAATAATAGCACCAATAATTTCTGAAATTTTTGAATTTGAACATTCATAATTGTTTTCATTAAGAACTTTTTTTAAAGCATCTAAAACTTCAAGTTTATTATTCGGTTGCAAGTTTGATAAAGCATCTTGGATTTTCAATTCTATTGTCAATGAGGAATTTATTTTCTTTAATCTAGATTTGTGTTGCGCGCACCATGCTATTGCGGGTTCTAAATTTTTTTGATCAATTGACGAAATTACATACTCTATCTCACTGTATGACTCAAAATTAGCAAAGTTTTCAACACTATATTTTTCTGCATACTTCTTAGCTGTTTTTAATGCCCCTATACGAAGTAAGTGTTCTGTTAAATATCTATGAAATTTCTGTTGTGTAAATCGTTGTTCATCAACGTCAATTTTGTTTATATACAACCAACGTTCTCTAAAATTCTTAATTAATTCTTGTTCTTTTATCCAGTTATCTGTCATTTCTTCAGATAAAGTTTCAATACGAGATTTCAGAAGAGCTAAAGCCCTTTTAGCCTTCTCAAGATCACCATCATCCATTGCTTTTCTACAAACCTTTAGTGGTTCTCTAATGCGAATTGCCATTCTCTCGATGTTTTTTTGATTTAGTCTATAATGTTTATTGAATGTTTCAAAAATCCCCTTTATAAGATGAGTTTCCAGGCAAGTAGTTTCAGTTAAACGCTCCATATATATTTTTAAGTACTATTGAGATTTACAATTACCTAAAATATTTTGAAAAAACTATATATAGTAAATAACTATAAATTAGAGCAATAAAAATATAACGTTCTTACTAAATCATTTTAGTGACTACTTTTTAGTTGTTTAAATATAGTCAAAGAGAAAGTTTGTAAAAAAAATTTTGAAATAATTAAAGAATATATCTAAAAATTGTAACGCGGATAGATAAATACAATCTAAATGTAATTATTATTCAATTTATTGACAACTATTAAATTAAGAAAATGAAAATACGTTTTTCTCAAAAGACAACATAATTTAAAAATTATGATAAATAATAAAACAACACAACCATCTTAATTTAGTCATTATTTAATTAAAGATCTAAATTAAATAAAAAATAACTATAAATTAGATAAATTTCGCTAAACTACTTTTTTTTTAAATCAAGATAATTTGATAACGATATTAATCTTCTTATAAAGCATAACAAATATCGAGTGGGCCTTAAAATTACATCCAGTTTTTAACCATACTCTAACAAACTTATCAAATAAAAAGTTTTTATAACAGACTAACACTCTTTCAATTATAATTTTACAATACTTATATCTTCTAACGGCTGTTAACAAAACTCTATATACAATAATAAAAAAATTAACTATAAAGAAAGAAATAAAAGTTTCAATACATATATGATGCATATCCGGCACGTCTTATGGACAAATTTTAAAACAAGTAAAAAAAATAAATTGTTTAAATAAAATAATTTTAAAATATAAAAGGACATATATAATACCATTTGAAATTAAATAATACATTAAAAACTTTTATTGCTTGCTTTTAATAAGAATAATAGTATTACCTTATTTTCATAGAGACTTCATTTGCAATAATAAACTTAATAATTTATAAACAAATATATAGAAATATTATTTAACCGAGAATCAATTTGTAAAAAATAACCAATAAATTCATAAAAATTAACGGTATTCTCATAACAGTTTGTACAGAAACAATAAGATTCAGAATTTGATCAGCAGCTCCTGTAGATACATGTGGTTGTCCGTAATCAAAACTAGTTTGACGAGACTTGAGCCACTAAAAAAGAATTTAAAATTAAAATAAAAGAGTTTTGACTAGCCTTATTTAAAACACGTTCACGATTGATAACAGCAATGCCATTAAGTACAAGCAAACTAGCTTCTAGTAAATTGTAGAAAGTTAGTGTCATTAGATATTTCAAAAAATAATTATTTGCCTTCTTTATATTTAGACACGTATCAGTGTAAAAACAATATAAATTTTCTGTTTACAAGGTATTCACAAAGCGAATGTTGGAATATTGTTCAAAAAATAGTGACTGTTTCAGAAACTATTAACATATTAACACTGATTGAAATTGTGTAAAGACATTTTCGTGGAATTCATGAATTTTAATAGATGTGGCTTCTGATAGTAAAATTGTATCTAAATATAAGATGAAAAATGGTATTATTGTTATTTCCATCACAAAAGTAATTTCTAAAAATGTTCAACTAAGAATATACAGGGTGGTCCGCATATTTTCCCCCCAGATATTTGTGTATATATCTTCGTGCATAGACGAGCTACAAGTATGGTACTATAATTATTTTGTGGATGAGATATATACCATCTTAAATCTATAGATACCATAACGAAATATGAATTCTAAACGGAGTTATGGACCTTCAAAAATTTTGTTCATTTTTCGACTCTCACTAAATATAACTTCTTTATTTTAAAAGATTTTTTATTTATTGTTGCAGATTCTGAAAGTACAAAGTCTTTTGTACTAACACCCAAAAATATCATAAAAATTGAAGTCCGGCAACTATGTTAAATTTTTTAAAAAATGTTAAAAATCTTGATTTTCTCCAAAAAAATCGAAGTTTTTTAAGAATAAAATTTTAATTAAGTAATTCCTGAAAATTTTTTATCAATATTCTGATAGAGTAAACGAAGCTCTATCGAATGAGTATATGACCGTTCTGAGCGGTTGACTTTGAAAGAAGTTATGATTTGCCAAAGTCGACTTTTTGACACATTCATCCAAAAATAAAAATACAAATAATGCTTATGCGACATTTATGATATTATAACAGCAATAATATTAATACGTATGCACATTAGTTAACAAATTATTATTTATCTGTACATACATTTTCTAAGAAACTGTAATATTAATTATTATTCATATTTTAAGAAAAAATAATTTGTTCAAAATTTTTACACCATTTACTATCATTTTATGCCATTTTTGTATGAATATTGCCTTGTAAGAACGATTGTAATGTGTCTTTTAAATTTTTCGTATATTCATTCATAATCTCATACCCTCTTTTTCTAAAACATCAGTGAGTAATAATAAAAATAAGATATTATTTTAAATACTTTTGCAAATAAAACATAATTCGTATCCGAAAATTTAAAAAAGATTAACATATTTTCATTTTTTACTAGAATTATTCTAAAAAATGGTCAATTTTTAACTATTCATAACTTTTTTTAAACGTAGTCAAATACAGTGTTATTATGCTTATTCGATAGAGCTTCGTTTACTCTATCAGAATATTGATAAAAAATTTTCAGGAATTACTTAATTAAAATTTTATTCTTAAAAAACTTCGATTTTTTGGCAAAAATTAAGATTTTTAACTTATTTTTTAAAAAATTTAACATAGTTGTCACACTTAAATTTTTATGATGTTTTAGGTGTTTGTACAAAAGACTTTGTACTTTAAGAAGCTGCAACAATAAATAAAAAATCTTTTAAAATAAAAAAGTTATATTTAGTGAAAGTCGGAAAATAAACACAACTTTTGAAGGTCTATAACTCCGCCTAGAATTCATATTTCGTTATGGTATCTATTGATTTAAGATGGTATGTATCTCAGCTACAAAAATGATTATAATACCATAGTTGTAGCTTGTCTATGCGCGGAGATATATATGCAAATGTCTGGAGAAAAATATGCTGGCCATCCTGTATATTTCCCAAAATTCCATCATTCATTTTATTTGTATGAATCATATGAAGTAATTGCGTTAAATATTCCAATAAATTAATTGAATAGGTCCGTGAACCTATTAATATAGTGTAGTGTAATTGTATATATATAGTTCTACAATTACAGAATTTCAATTAGTGATTGAATTAACAAAAAAACGGAATTTAAAGCCAAAATTATGATGGGTTAACATGAACACTATCCATTCTTCTAGCGTTGAAATAAATTCACATTAGATCTAAGGAATTTAATGGATTATTAAGATTTTAAAGTTCAATTTTAAAGCAATTTTTCATGTTAAATTTTAAAGCTAATCATCTCATTTATATACTGGCAAAAAATCAAAATTGATAGTGAAGGAGTATAAATATAACAACTATTTATGGAAATGAAAGTAAATATTTTTTAAAATTTTATTTCCATATAAAGCAAAGAAGAATACTTTTTTTACAGTAAATAAATACTACAAATCTTCTATTAGTTGAATATACAGAATAGCCAACCAAATCTTCTTCTGGAGTGTTTTTTATCTATTTCTCAGATACAAGTACTAATATTATACCAGTAACTAATCCTTATTTATCGGCATTTGAGATATTGAGGTATTGAGGTATTTTTGAGACTATTTCAAACGTAAAAATATAGGATCTGACGAGCTAAATATAATTAATTTTTAGATTTTCATTGTTTTTTATTTTGTGGTAAAACATATTTAGCCGAACAGCCTGTTTAAAGCAACGTGAAAATACTGTAAATCAGTCACACTTTTTATAATATGATAGATCTCCGCGGTTTAACTGTTTTTACTGGGAAGATAAAACGAGCAAGAAAGATTAAAAAACAATAAAATACAGAAAAAACTGAAGATCCAAAAACCTACGTAACAACCACTGACGTAATATATAACACCATAACACCACACCCCAGAAATATCAAATAATCTTATTTTGAAGTAACAAGCTCTCACCTATTTTAACGCAACATCCTTCATTAATCTACTAGTTGTTTTTCCAGAGAGTATGTAGCATTATAAGCAGCACCCTTTTTGTTTAAAGCTTTATTTCTATAATAAAAATTATATGAACATACACATATTTAACGATTTTAAATTATGCTTTTTGCTGACTCAGAATCATTTGTTTTGTCCGAAAATGGTTCAGAAAGTGCAGATTCCTTCTTTCCTATCATTTCTGCATCAACCCCATTTTCACTTTTTGCTGCAAAAGACTCTTCTAATACTTCCTCCTCCATCACTTCTCCCATCGTCTCATCATCATCTTCATCCATTGAGACATCCGAATCATCCTCTAAATCAACAGACCTATTGTCGTCCTCCTCTATCATTTGTTCATCATCAACCATTTCACTGGTATCGTCCATCTCTTGACAAACTTCTTCGCATTCTTTATCTTCAGATTTCTCGGCTGCAATATCAAATTCACTTGGCTGACAGCTGAATACAATTACATCAGATTCTTCTACTTCTTCCAGTTGGAACAATCTCCTCTTCTTCTTCATTCTCTCTCCACTTAATGTTATAGATAACGTTACGTGGCTCATCAAAAACAACTCTTCTTTGAAGCTTCTCAATAATAGGTGTTTCAGGTTGATTTTCAATCAACTCAGGATCTGTATACTCAATTGCACAATACCAACTAATCTTATTAAAAAGCTGACCATTATAAAATGCTTTAAGCATTATCGCCGTTACACCGACAAAATCCTCCTTTGGAATTTTGTCAGCAGCCGGTGGATCGACTTCAATAGTAATAGTATGATTACCGACCGTAAGTTCAGGAACCGTAATAGTATCCAACACCTGGTCGTGATCAGTATCATTCGGAGAACCAATGTAAACTATATCGAATGATAGTGCTAGAAAAAGTAATTTTTGTTAACAATTATTGTTGTCTCAAAATCCAACTTACGTTTGTTGACAGCTTCAAGACAATTGAAACTAATAGATAAATTAAGTTTGTCACTAAATGGAGCTGGATTATTTAGTAAATCAACAGAGGTAACGTTAACCAGTGAAGCCATTGTTAGATGTAAGTAGATTTACGCAGTTGTAAATAGTGGCAAAATTACTTTGAAAGTAACACTTTATATCATACATATATATATATATATATATATATACATACCTATTTCCCGCCGGTGTATAAATAGTTCTATATCAAAAATGTCAAACATTTCAAGTAAATTGTCTGCTTGTTATACTTTTTTAGGCGGTTTAATTTTTTCATTTAAATATTAATGTGCATTTAGGGCAATTGTATACTCAAATGAGCATTTGTTTTCTCAAGTGTGCGGCTTTATATCTTAATGTGTCGTTGAACTTTGGGATTGACGAGATGTTCTCAGTAAATTGTTGCTGTATAATGCATCTTTTGTCAATATTATTTAAAATTAATAAGAGTGATAAGCAGAAATAACTGTGATTAATCTTTAAAAAATAAATGCATTGGATGGAAAATGAATAAGACATTTTTATTGTATTGGTGATTTTATTTTAAAGCAAAAACAAAGTTAGGTTTCGGAAAATGGTAAAAGTAGTTTATTATGCTATGTGAAATATTATGAAATTGTGTAAATAAGTCAACTTTTTATTTTTTTAATAAAATATTAATTTATTTGAATATTCAGTGACTATTAAATTTGTAAATGATCTCTCTTGAAGAAGTATTTTTACAATTGTAAATTTATTATAAAATGCTTGGGAAAGATTGCATAGTAATTATGATGAGAATATTCTAAAGCAAATATGAAAAACTTTATAAAAATTTTATAAGTATAGTAGAAATCTTGTGATGTATATTATATATAAATGCTAATAAAATTAATTTTGTATAATGTACGTTGTATATCTCCTTTCTAAATGTCAATAATATTTTCTATTTTTAAAAATTTTACTAAATTAAAAAGTGGTGAAACTTTATTGTTTATTTCCTTTTTTTCTATATAACTTATCTACTCAACCGTTTATAGTATTTGAAATTACATATGAAGAGGAATCTTGAAGTCGTTTACGAAAATTTATGCAAACAATACTTCTTAACATAGACTATTTCGCTTATATAACAAAACATAAAAGTTAAATTCACTTTTTATCTCTATATATAGCGTTAATAAGATTGAAAAAAGTTTTTTATGTTTTATATATTGTATTATCTTTCAGTTATTGTAAGAAAAATTTAGCACTATACAAATATATTAATTTATAAGGATTATATAATGTACTAAATAATCATAAATAGAAGTACAGGAGTACGTTTATTTAAAAAATAATGTATAGTGTTGACATTTATTAGTTAGAAATTTTTTTCGTCACTCAAACATCCACTTTTTATAATTCTGTATATCAATTTATTTGTTTTGCTATTGACAGGAAAAAGATAAATGTAAGATAATGAGAATGATGAGACGATAAAATAATAATGTATAAAAGGATCATTTTGTATTATACCTGAGATAGTTAGAAAATTTTTTCTACTATTGCTTTTATTTTAAATTTGCCATAAGCGCTAAAATATGTATTTATATTTAAATATACTAAATTTTTAAGTAAAACAAATTACTTACTACTGATTCACTTTTATTTTTATTTAAATAAAATATATAACTTTTAGAGGTTCATTAAATGTTGTAGAAACTATTTATAAATATATGAACGTCTTTTTAAACAGTGCATATAATATTTATAGCATTTTTTTTAAAAATTTTTTTATTTTAATATCATATTCTTTAAATTTATAACATGTTTTTATATAAATTTATTTTAACAAATTCACATCTACCGAATTAAATTTCTTTTCACGTACTCAATAAAAACTTCTCCATAAATATTGAAATTCTAATCTCATTTAATATTATTTTGTCGACAGCTTTAAATAATAATAATTCCTTATTCAACAGTTATCAAGTAAAAGTTTTCCCATCTCCTCTTATTTGCCTTTATTTGTAATCCCTTTTTAAAATTTCTTAATTAACACAATCTTTGCTCATTATCCAAAACTTTTTAAATATGCAATTTTCATGTTAAATAAAATGTTTTCTATATGACATTTCATTATTTTCTTAAACATTGTAATTATTCGATAATTGTTTTTTTATAGAACTTCATTTAAATTGCTTATTAATAATAGAACCCAAAAAATTTAAATGCAAAAATATGTAACTTTAGAAGGATATTTTTAATTTTATGCAATGAAGACATTCAATTTAGTGTTTACTTTAACATTTTACTATATTTTAAATAATCTTATACAAGCAATTCCGATAAATGAGAGCACAAGGCATTTTTATACAAGGCAAATTAATACTAATTATCAGGATGAATATATTTTAAAAAAAATAATGGATGGATATGATAAAAGAGTTAGGCCACCTGCTTATCCTGATGGTGACACTACGTCAGGTCCAGTTAAAGTCTATGTTAACATGATGATAAGAATGATATCTAATATTGATGTTGTTAATATGGTAGGTTTTTCAAAATGTCTTAAAATGATTTAAGAAATGTTTGTTCTAAAAATAATAAATTTGGTACTATTAGATTTTTGAAAATTAAAAAAATTAATCTAAAAAATTACATGATATTTTTTAAATTTATACTTTTCTTAGGAATATTCAATGCAAATAACCTTTCGTGAACGTTGGAGTGATACAAGATTAGCCTATGATAAATATTTTACATCTGATATGCCTGAATTTATTACTGTCCCTCATGTGAAAAATAGTTTATGGAGACCAGATAGTTTTTTTAGCACTGAAAAAGTTGCTCACGGTCATACAATAGATACAGAGAATATGTTTTTACGAATTTATGCCAATGGAATGGTTTACTATAGTGTTAGGTTATCTTTAATACTGAGCTGTAGTATGTATTTACAAGTAAGAAAATATAAGAATAATAATAGATATATTTTATTTATAGATGTATCCTCTGGATACACAATTTTGTGATCTAGATATGGCGAGTTATGCTCATACAGCATCTGTAAGTAATTGAAAGAATAATTTTTTTATTTTAACATTTAGGATATCATCTATATCTGGGATAATACCACTGGAAGTCCTATCCAATTTAAAAAAGGTGTTGATAATTCACTTCCTAATTTTATTCTTGTCAATCATACAGTTAATACTGATTGTACACATGTTACTAATACAGGAAGTTATTCTTGTATTAGACTTAGATTAGAATTAACAAGACAATTTAGTTATTATTTGGTAAATTCATTTAAAAAATTATTCATCACTTTGCTTATAGATTCAATTATATGGGCCAACGACAATGATCGTTATTGTTTCATGGGTTTCATTTTGGATAGACATGCATTCCACAGCTGGTCGAGTAGGACTTGGTATCACAACACTCCTTACTATGACTACATTGGTAATTTTATACTTTTATATCTTTATTGTAAACATTATTATAATTTTAGCAATCTTCAATTAATGCCAAATTACCTCCTGTAAGTTATATAAAAGTTGTGGATGTTTGGTTAGGAGGTAAGTAAAAACTACAGTAAATTTAAAATATCGTATTTATATTTAGCTTGTCAAACTTTTGTTTTTGGAGCATTAATTGAATATGCATTCGTTTCATATCAAGATAACATCTTACAAGCTAAAAAAGTTAAACAAGAAACAATTAGAAAAGGTCTTAACAGATTAGGAAGAGAATCACAGGTTCATGAAACTACATTTTATCAACCACCATGCACATGTGGATATGTAAATTTATAAACGTATTAAAATCTGATAAATAAATTTTAATTCTTTTAGCTATTACCACCAGTGCAAAATGAATCACCATTTCAAAAACTTATTCGAAAATGTTTTACAAAGCCTGATTATTTACCGGCTAAAATTGATTATTATGCAAGAATATTTGTACCATTATGTTTTATACTTTTTAATATTGGCTATTGGAATTTCTGTTGGTATATGGAAACTCGATGGCCTCCACAACGTTTTGACAAGCCATTAAATTCTTAACTTTTCACTTAACATTTTTCTATTAAGAATTAATAAAATTAAATATGACATTTTTACAGGCAATTAAATTAAAGTTCAATCTTATATTAGACAAGATTTAAATATTATCTAACTTATATACTATATATACGAGATTGGCATAGACTAAAATGTTTATATGTATAGAATAATGACTATTAACAATATATTCATACTAAAGTTTTTTTTAATGTCATCATCAAAACACTTTATCCGGTGCCGGAAATCTTTATACTGTCATTGATGAAAGCATCATTTTTGATAAGATCAAACCTTTAATCTCTTAAAATCAAGCATTGTTATTATAAATATTGTCTACCTTTTCTTAAAAAGCAAACAGCAATTAAAACGTTGATTCTCATTCACTTTCTAACCACTTTTTCTTCCTCGCTAATTAATTATACTTGAAGGTGTAATTGTATGTGCAATAAATTAATAAAAATATAAGTTCTCAGTTAAAAAATTTGTAACTTTTATTTGCACCTATATAACAGTCTTCGTTCACGGAAGAGATTATACCTCTAAGCTATTATTGTAGTAATTTGTGATTTATCACCTAATCCTAGGTTAAATAATAAATTTAGTGTTATATTTACTTGAAGTTAAGTAATATAAAAGAAATTTTGAAAACTTTTATTTCATTCGTTTAACGATGAATTTTGTTTATTCAATTACTTTTTATTATATAATTATTATCCAATTAGTCTGCATGAATCTTGAACAAGGAAAGTTTTATACGTCTGTTTATGTTAATGTAGAATTAATTTCAATCGAATGGAGAAAAGAATGTTCTATTAATAATAGGTGCACACAACAAAGATTTCAATTAAATAGTAATATTTTTGGAAGTCATGAATTTCAGAGAATTGATTACTCTGTCTATTCAAAATATACTGTAAGTTTAAAAATAATTTTATAAAAAATTATTATTCTTATTTTTCAGACAAAGCCAATTTTTCTTCATTCATATTATGAAAATTTTCATCCATATGATTTAATTATATCATCAAAAGTCATTGGATATGATGAGTTCTTTCAAATTCCAATTGATTGTGATGAAAGTGCTCCAGTATTTGCATATAAAAATCTACAACAATCCGGTGAAAATAACGAAGCATTATTAGTTCTTGTTGGAAAGTGTTATACAGCTCATGTTTCTGTGAAATATTATGTGGATAAAAAATGTTTAAAATGTGAAAATAATGAAATTAGAATTACTTCATCTGCTTTATCACTAAAAAACTATTTTGGAACAAATTATAATAATTTAGTAATTATTCTGATTACACTCATAATTATTTTTTCAATATCTTCAATTATCCTTATTATACTTATTATTTGTCATTGCCGTAAAATTGTGAAATACAAAAGAATGAGAAGATTAATATATCCAATTTCTCCAATAGCAGTTACAAAAAATGATAAAAATTTTGAAACTGAAAAAAAGATAGCAAATGAAGAAGATTTAGTTAATAAATCAATTATTATTTCTAAAAATTATTCTGATATAAAAAATGAAGTTTTTTATGTTAATTACCGATCTAATGAAGTTTTAAATGAAGATAATACAAGCACAAAATTAGGAAAAATGAAATCTGTTAGTGATTGGATTGTTTCAAAAAATAATGGTACTATATATTTATCTGACTATGAAAGTTATAAAGCAAAATAATTCAAACAATATTGATGATGATAATTTATCAACAGCATCTACCTCTTTATTTGGTGGTGCATGTGGTTCAAATCCTGGAGTTATCGTATAATTTCAAAATATTTTTATAACTTATTTATATATAATTTTATGTTATTACGGTGGATATAAAGTTTTATTTTATGCAAATACATCGCAACAAATTATCTCTTGCTCCAAATATTAATAGTGTTTCACTATTTTCATTCATAATAATTGCTGGAAAACTAAAAATATCAGCTTTGGCATCAAAAATACACTCTTTCTCATTTAAATTTTTATCAATAAGCCATATTATTCCATTTGTTGTCACTCCTATAAACATTTCTTTAAAAGTTCTAATGTTTTTTACAACATTTAATCCACTAAAAATTGTTTTTTTCTCAATTAACAAAATGTCATTCTTAAAAATATTTAAAATATAAATATTTCCTTTGTTACAGGATACAATTATTTTATCATTGTTTATAAGTGCACTGTCAAATAATTGTCCACTGATTTTAATTTCACTAAATTTTTTTCCACTATTAACCTCAAAAATAGAAATATAACCTTCTGGTGACGTAATGATAATATATTGTTCTTTTTCAATATTTAATAAGGTTGGCTTTGAGAATGATGGATAAGATGATTTAGTTATCTTCCAAATAAGCGTCATATTATCCGTATTAAAACAATAAACACTCCCAGATAATAAAGAATATATTATTTTATCTTCAACTATTAATGGCTCAGAGAATGGTAAACCATCAATATCATATATCTTTTTCATATTAATTTTATCTAAATTAATTGTATAAATAGTTTTATTATAACCACCAAACCATAAATAGCCATTATTTGTATAAACAGGCTTGCATTTGATAATTGCGTTAATATTAAAAACTTTAATAACTTCTAATCCTTTAATGTCAATCAAAATAATCTCACCAGCATATGTTGGTACAGCTACAAGATATAATTCTCTAGTATTATTTCTATAAATAAATATATCACTACAAGTTCCCTCAATTCTTCCTTTTGCTTTATATTTAAAAAGTATATTACCACTTTTAATATCTACGATAATAAATAATCCAGAATGTGAACCAACCATTGCAAGTTGAATTGTTTTAATGTTATCCTTAACATAATAAACATCATAATTAAAGAACTCATTATGACATTCATTAAAGATAATTACATTGGAATCAATACATTTATACATATTTATGGACCATAAAATATTTGAGGATAGTTTATTAGAAAAACCGGTAACATTTTTTAGTGAAATTTCCCTCATATTATCATGGGAAATTGCTTCTTCTAATGAAAAATTGATTTTATGATACTTCAGAAATTGTAATAACGAGTCTACTGTAGTTGTAGGATTTAAAAGATATTGTAGAAATAAAGGAAATTTTGTAGGATAATAGGATTGAATGTGATAATTAATTTCTATCGCTTTTAATGAATCTATTCCTATTTCACGAAGTGTCATTGACAAATTAGATAAATTCGTTGATAAGAATGATAAATTAAGATTGGAATTTTTCTTATACCAATTTAATAATTCATTTTCATCAATTTTCCCATTTTTTGTGATTGGCCATATATCATTAAAATTTACAATATCATTTGGTAAAAAATCTTTCTTAGTTTCACTATATACGCTTTCTTTTATATGACTAAATAGTTTATCATTATTTGTATTTAACTTAATAAATAATACTTTAAAATTATCGTTTCCATAAACAAGTTTACAATTTTCGATTTCTTTCCATTCTACATAACAAAAGTTTTCAATTTCATAGTCCTTAAGCATACCATTATACTTTTTTCTTCCAACAAAAACTCCATTAATGAAAAGGTCACCAGAATCTATGAAACTAGATTGAGTAAACTTATAATTGACTACACAATGTCGATGACCACCAATTAAAATTTTACCAGATGATGTGATTTGAATAGATGTCGAAAATAATAATCTTCCAAACATTTCGGCAATATCTTTGTAATTTGGAAATGATAATTTTGATTTAATCAATGACTCTAATTTTATTTCTTTTATTGTGGCCCAACAAGAAACTTCTGTTATTCCATATACATTATATACTTTAAGTAAATTATTAGGTGTGAAATTCGTTGACATCATTAAATTTTTCAAATAAAAGTAAGGAAATTCTTCACCGCCAATTAGCAAAAATTTTAAACTTGAAGAGAGTAATTTTAATACATTACTTCTTGTCAGTATTTTCAAAAAAGTTGGTGTGGTTTGAAAAAAAGTAACCTTTTCGTTCAATATTACATCACATAAAAGTGAAGGTTGTCGCCTAAATTTATCTTGAACTAAAATAAGTTTACAGCCATAGATAATTGGAAGAAAAAGTTCAATTATAGATGGATCAAATGAAAAAGATGTAGAACAAATTATGATATCATGACAAGTTAATTTGAAAATTTCATAAAAACATTCAATATTCGGTATTATACATGAAAAAGGGACATAAATAATTTTAGGATTATCTGTCGTTCCTGAGCTTTGTATTCCATAAATAATTTTATTTTTTCCATTCCATTCTAATTCCTTAAAATGAAAGATTTCTAGACCTGACTTTGTTAATAATGCATTAACTCGATAGCACTCAATCATTCTCTTTCCAAATGTACTGGAACTGTTTTTCTCTAGAATAACAAATGCATTTCCTGATATTATGATTCCAATGATAGCTATAATCAATTGCATACCTCTTTCAAAATTAACACCAATCAAAAAATTGTTGAAACATTTCAATTTATCTACAATTTTATTTACATTTTCCATGAAATTATTATAACTCATGTCTATTATCATATTATTTTCATATGACTTTATACTAAAATTTTCATTTACTTTGAAATGGTAACAACATTCTCTGAAAAAACAATAACAAAAATTAACAATTAATAGAATATTACGTTTCTTTTATTTCCTCAGATTGTATCATAAACAAAGAGTAATGATGGTTAATTTTTGATTCTTCCATTATTCTCCAATTTGAAACAAACACACCTTTTGATGGAAGATGTTTGCCAAAGAAAACTTTATGTACACGAGAATGTACTAATGCCATACTACACATAGCACAAATCTCTTCATCTATTATTAGATAATAACCAGTAGCCAGATATTGTTTACATTCAATATCTTTATTCTGAAGTTCTGCTAACATATCAATAGCTCTTATCACAGGATGATCTAAAATATGGCTTTTTTGATAGTCCTTTATTTCCACAATAATTTTATCGCTTTTAGGATCATAAATAATAACTCCATTAGTCTCTTCTATCTGTTCAAATAATTCTATTATACGTTTTTTTTCGTTTTCCTGAAAAATAGTCTCATTTATAGTGTCATCTACTTCTTTAATTCTTTTACATTTTACTGGCCAACATTCTTTTAATGCCTCTTTTTGTAACTTTGATAATGGCATTATTGAAGGGACTTCCACAATTGTAATTTCATTATCATTATCCTTTCCAAAGGTGTCTACAATTGCTTGTGTACATTTTTCACTTAGTGAATTATTTTCCACCAATGGTTCAAGTAAAAATTCAGACCCATTTCTTATTCTCTTTAAATGTTCATACTCCTCAGGTAATTTTGGGCATGCTAACAACAATTTTGATAGTAACTTTTTGTTTGTTACTTTTAAGACATGAAATTTTGTTAAAGGAATGTTTGTATTAGTATATTTTCTATTTAAAATTGGTACTATTCTTTTTCTGAAAAGAATTGTATAAAAGAAATGTTTTCATGGTTACATTTAGACCAAAATTTCTTTGTCAAAAAAATAACTTACCTTTCAACTTTTCTTAATTTACATGGAATTTCATTCTCTAAATTCATATTTTAAAAATTTATAATTAAACTTGCAAGTAGTTTTACATCTTCAAATTTATGTAATTATCTCAAAAAGAAAATTGGTATGGAGATTCTAAAATGGATAATTGCAATAGACTTTTAATTATTTTTCTTTAATTTTTAAGAACAATTATGCAGTCAATTAATAAAGATCCCGTAGATGCTGTAGATAAAATGCTTAATTTATTTGGAAATCCATTTAGGGAACAGAAACAAAAAGAAGAAAGTTATAGTACAGAAAATGTAAATATAATATGTTAAAATTATTTTCTATGTTATTATTTAAGGAAAAAAGAAAATCGACATTTGTCTATCAGCCATCAGAGTTTACTTTATTAATGAATCAGATGATTGGTGGTGCTGAAAAACCTTGGAACCCGACGAGGAAACCTGTAGAGATGTCTTCAAATATTTTAAGTTTACCACCTTCTACAAAAGAAGAATTATTAATACAAAAAGGAATGGAGAATTGCATGTTTAAAGCTACGATATCTGGTATAATGGGAGTCGGAATTGGTTTTGCATTTGGTCTTTTCACGGCATCTGTAGATCCACAGTTAACATTACAAAATAATGATCCAACTAAAGCGGTAATACAAATATAATTATGTTTTTATAATTTCCTAAAACACTAACATTCATGATAGTACTGCTATAATATTTAATTAATTTTAGTTAACAGTCCGACAAACGCTTAAAGAAATGGGTACACGAATGAGTCAATATGGAAGAAATTTTGGTTCATTAGGTTTTATGTTTTCCGGAACAGAATGTATTTTAGAAACATGTAGAGGAAAATCTGATTGGAAAAATGGTATGATTATTGTATTTAGTTCATAAAAATAATAAATTTTTAGGAACTTATTCGGGTGGTATTGTTGGTGCAGTAATAGGTTTAAGAGCTGGTGTTAAACCTGCTATTTGGGGTGCTGCTGGTTTTGCAACTTTCTCAACAATTATTGAATATTTCATGCATTAATTATAATGACAATGGCATTGTTAACAAATAAAAGTATAAATAATGTGAAATTTTTTTACAAAGAAGAAAAAAAAATTACAGTAGGAAATTATGTTGTTTATGTTTTTTTGACTAAGGATTAGTAATTTTAATAGAAGTAAAAAAGCTATCTTAATAAATTTTCTTTATTTCTGCAGGTATCAAAAAATTTGTTCTTGTTTATAAAAATACAATAAATTTTATTCATTATCGTAATAGAAGGTAATTGAAAACCAAATAGCAAAAATAATATAAATTTTAATTTGAATATCATATAATTTCAATTAAATATATCATTATTGATTAAAAAATCATGCTAAAATTCATATAAAAAACATTTTAATAAAATTCTTTTTAGAAATAAGAGTGTTTTTTTACCAAATTATATCTTTGGACACTTTTTGTTTTTGATGAAAAGAGTGTATTGAACGGTAGTGTAATTTTTTTTATAATAAATAAAATTAATAAATAAATTCTTTTCCTTTCATTTCTTTTCCCACAGGAAAAGTTACTTATAGTTATTTTATCCTTTTCGTGTTCGTACAAAAAACTAATTTTTTAGGACCACTTCTTCATTTAATGATAATCATTAAATAATTTTCAAAAACCACCAAATTAAATTTATGCATTTTATTTATATTCTTACTTAATATTATTGCTCTTTATTTGTAACTTAATTATAATAAAAGCTAAAAACATATAATTTTAAAAGTATTATACAATTATAACTATTTTATATTTTAATAGAGCTTTATATTTGTTAAAAACAATCTTGAGTAGTCATGTTGCTTCTTTATTACTTGTAATAAAAACTGAAATGTAGAAATTTCGTTTATTCATATCAATATATTTGTAATATCTTCATTCGTTTTTAAATATAATTATTTTCTTTATTAATATAAGATTACCATTTCTTTATAAGAAATCCTATTATTTTAAGATAAATTTTAATATTAAAGGTGCTTTATAACTCAGTTTATGAAGTGAAGTTATTTCTTTTATTAATTATTACCTTTTAAAAACATTAATAGTAACATATAATGATGAAGTTAAAGAGTTACTATCTTGCAAAAATATATAATATACTGATATTAACTTGGAAAACCTCATCTGTGACATATTTATTTTAATAAATAACATTTTTACGATACTTTATATTTTAATCCCATTATTGAAAATTTTAATTTTTTCAATATAAATAATTACTAGAATTTTCTTTTTAGAATAAATTAATTTAAGAGGTTAAAAAGTATTTGTTTGCAAAATTAATTATAAATTGATAGTTTTTTTTATTATATTTAAATATTACTTGAATTATATTATTTATTAATTAAAAAGAACAATATAAGGATTATATACTTTAATCAAAGTGCAAGTATAATATATTATAAATGACTTATGTTTTTATTTACTATTTTTTTTTATTTCTTAAGGAGTTATATTTGTCACTTGAATAGAGATTTTAACAAAGTTATAAAAAGAGCAGAAAGATTATTTTGTTTCTTTATTTATATAAAATTTAGGTATGCTTCAAATTATGATAAAATATATTTGTATTTTTTTGGTTTAAATAAATAAAATATTACGATAGGCAAAGTCCAACATAATTTTTAATTAAATTATAGATGTTTAATGGTTTTATTTATGTTTTTCTTTTGTATTTTAATTATAGTTCTTTTATGATAGTACCAATTAATTTGGCTTATTAAGTGTTATTGAAAATAAATTATGATTTTGTTTTGTAAGAAGGGTCGATTGTCTCCTCCTCAGAAAGATATGATTATGTTAATAAACATTGAAATAAAACAAGTTTATATCATTTAGGAGGCATCAATTGTTTAGAGTTAACAATGAATGGAATGGCAAATCTTGTATGTTAAACAAATTACAATCTACGACCTCGATAAAAATTGCAACAAAATAAAGTAATTTTTATTCGATAGGACTTTTGCCACAGAAACCCATTTTGATTTTATCAATTCATTTTAATTTTTCTTTATACCTTCTTTTATATCTCCCACCATCTAAAAAGTTCCGCCTATATTTATTTGTAGCTTAAAAAGAGACGGCATTGTACTATAAAACTCATAACAATTTCTTTTAGTTAACTTTGAGATATTTTCAATTTCTAAAACATAATATGGCTGCTGAGACAACTGATAATGCTAATAATTGTACCAACGAGTTGCAAACAGTTGCTCCATCACCAACGGTAAGAAAATAATCTAATTCGCCATCAACTAAATGTAACATATAAAATGTATTATTTCTTTTAATACATTCAAGAACAATAAATTTAAAAAAAATAGTGCATGTTTAGTTTAGATTTTATAAATATATATAGAATTCATTTGTTTTCGGAATTTTTACGAATTTTATTAAAATGAATGTAAAAAAATGTATTTTACCATAAGAGTAAAGTATAAATTAAGTTTAAACAGTATCATTTCCCATGATGATATACCATACATATTTGACCATGTTATATTTTTTCCATCTAAAAATGATACTTTCAAAGTGTAGATTAAAAAAGTTTTTTTAAAAGTAATTATATAACATAAAATCGTTTCATTTTTAAAACACAATAAAACACATTTATTCTCATTGGAGCATTGGTATATATTTAAAAATTACTCTTAAAATAGCTATATTTTAAAGCATTTTAAGCTTTTGTTAACACGTAAAAATGGAAATATATATTTAGATATAAGATATATTGTAAGTATTTGTATTTCATATCTTGTTTCATCTAATTTACATATACTTCTTATTTTTATGAAGTATAATATTTTAAAGCAATTTTATTTTATAAACATTATTAAAATGTTTTTAAATAATAACAATAACATGAGTGAGAAAGTTAATATATAATGAAAAGTAAATATAGATCTACCTATAATGTGATAAATTTACAAACTTTCTTTTTAAATAGGAAAAATAGGTGATTTCATTGTTCAATTGCCCTTGACTATTATAGAGGAACATCCTTGGTCCCCAATTAGCTTTTGTTACCACTAAAATCTAACAATATATATATATATATATATCATTGGGCAGTAGTCATTATTATATATATACATTCTAGCAAGCCATATATAGGGTTAGCTATATACTATATATCCAGTGTTGAGGACAATTCTCACAACTTCTTCTCCATTTATATTATATATATATATATATGAGTCCAGTGATAGAGTAATATATTTATTGTTTGTAGATTGCATAGTTAACAAAATTATCTATTAGCAACTTTTATTAACATTTTTTTAATATTATTAACTATGAGTGAGACAAATTGTCAAATAGTGGGAAAAAAAAGTCTATCACCTACGAGGTCTAAATCTGTGCCTTCAAAAGCAGTTACGTGCCCAGAAGGATTATCAAATATATATCAAAAACTATTACATTTAGAAAAAGAAAAACCGGAGCCAAAATTTGATCGAAAGGTTGGGTATTTTGTCTCAAATATTTTACATGTTATTTAATACGTTCTTAAAATCTAACTACTGAAAAACTTTTTTACTATTTTGCAAAGAGTGTCTTTATAAAATGTATATACTCAATACACTTAACTAATATAATTTAAAAAGTTTAATTAAAATAATTTAAAACTATTTTATAAAATCACCAAACAAAATTTAATATCCTTTGTATTTTAGCGTCATTGTGGACCAAAATTAAATACACAACAACGTCTTTTTGGAATGTCATGCGATGCAAAGCCAACCAAGAAACTTTCCAACACTTTTAAGAGTACAATTTTCGATCAAACTCCACCTAAATCTCCAGCAAAAACACCAAAAAAGCAAATTCCAATCGCTTGTAAGTAAATCATATTAATACATTTTTAAACAATCCATACATTTATTTAGCAAGAAATCCAATAACTGGAGAAGTTAAAATGCCATCAAAAATCAGTGCTAATTAAATGGAAAACTGTAATATGTGTTAAAAAATTTAAAAAATGCTTGTTTGCGACTGATAAATTACAGTAAAATTTACAGCCACAAAATATTATAATTAATCTTTTAATTTTCTTAATGTGTTTTTACAACTTTTTTATTAAAATGCTTTCTTTCAATAAACATTGACTGAATAAACAAATGCCAAATGTGTATATTTAAATAATATTAAATAACTTTAACTAAGTTGTCAACAAGACTACTGGCACCAATTCTAAAAAGATCTCCATTAAGCCATGAATCACCTAGAATTTATTTTGACAAGCAAGTAATATTGACAAGCATCTTCAACTGTCTTGATTCCTCCTGCTGGTTTGAAACCTATTTTTATCCCAGTTTTCTTATAATATTCCGAAATTGCTTGTAACATAACATATGAAACTTCCAAAGTTGCATTTACTGATTCTTTGCCTGTACTTGTCTTGATAAAGTCACTTCCAGCTAAAATTGCGGTCCATGATGCTTTATAAACATTTTCCAAAGTTTTTAATTCTCCAGTGGCCAAAATAGTTTTTAAATGAGCTTTTCCACATGCCTTTTTCATAGCTACTAACTCATCATAAACCAACTCCCAATTTTGATCAATTGCAGCACCTCTATTAATAACTGTATCAATTTCATCAGCTCCATCTTCTACAGCCAATTGTATTTCAAGGCATCTTGATTCAATTCTATATTGACCAGAAGGGAACCCTCCAGCAACAGATGCAATATGAAGCTTTTTCATTGCACTTAAGTTCATCGATTCTTTTTTTGGCATCTTTAACTCTTAATGGATATACACATACTGCTCCACATTGTGCCTTTGGGTTATTTTCAGATGGGTTTAATGCTTTATCAACTAAATTGTAGACACAAGAAGGGGTGTCATCACCAGATAATGTTGTTAAATCTGTACAAAACAAAATCTTTAACAAAACATCTTTATCTTCATTATACATTTTTGCTTCCTTTCTGACTTTCTCAACAACTGAATTTAATTCTGGAAAATCGATACTTTTTGTGACATCGTTGAAGCAAGTCTCCTTAAACATTTTATGGCAGTATTTTATTTTTAAACTACAAATCTAAAAGAATGAATATTAACTAAAATGATACAAAATTACTAAGATAATGAATAAAACATGAATGAATATTAATTGAAATGATACAATATTATTAAGATAATGAATAACACATGAACGCATTGTAATTAAAAACTAATAAAGTGAAGCGTTGATGTTTAATATAGGTATTTATATTACGAGAAAAATAATTATAAAGTGACTACTTCTGTAGTATAACCATAAGTTTTATATATTAAATGTACAATCAAAAATGTCAAAAGTTAAAAAGACAAATGTTTGAAATAAAGTTATACATGCATGCATAAAATATATAAAGATCTTATTTATCAAATAATTGATTAATTGTTTAAAGCATTAAGACTATCTAACATTTTATCAGCTTCCTTTCTATATTCTATCATTCCATCACCAAGTTCATTAGTTTGTGCAGTTGGAGCTTTACCAAGTTCTCCCTTAGTTATTTCCCACAAAGTGTTTTCGACTTCAATGTCGGCAAGTTCCTCAATATCTTCAGGATCCATTGATTCCATTGTGTTATCGATCATCTCGTCTATTATACCGATTTTAGTCATTTCTCTGGACATTTCACGCATTGTAGCTGCAATTTCAGGTACTTTAACTAAATTTGACATTTGCTGCATAACATCTGTACTTGCTTTGATTGATCCCGCCATACGCATAGAAGACAATTGATGAGACATTGACATTATTATTCCATTTATTTGTGCCTTGGAAGCATAAATCCTTGAAATTGCCTAAAATAGGAATTTTATTTTCCGAAAATCTTTTTTTGTAACAAACCTTTCTAGATCGAACAATTCCTTTTGCTAGAACTTTACATACATCTTTATCTCCTTTTTTCACAGCTTCTTTTATTTCTCTTTTCACTTTTTCCTCTTCTCTTTCAATTTTGTGTATTTGTCTGTCTAAAGCTCGCATTTCATTACGCATCTTTCTTTGTAGTTCCTTAATCTGATCTTTTGGATCTGGTTTCTTGGATAAGCCAAATAAACCCATCTTAGATGTAAGATTTTTATACAAAACAATTAGTAGTATATATCAGTGTGTATAAATAGTATATTCATACATATCTCCCCAAGTAAACATATATTAATATGAATTCATTCGTCATAAGAAAATTCTAAAATTTACTCTCCTTCTCTTCAAGTATGATGTAATAACTGAAATAGTGAGTCATCTCCTGTTGATAATATTTATAAAGTAGAAAAAGTTTATAGTCAAAAATATTAAATTAACATTTATTTATAACATCGAGAATAACTAACATGAGTAAAGTACAGAGTCTACATGTAGAAGATGATAAAGAATAACAACAGACTCTCGAAATATTATTTAAACTAGTTTTCCTAATTTCTTAAATGGAAAAATTATGGTTTGTTGACAAAATCATCAATTTTTCTTAGTAAGTCAATGTATTTGTTGTGTTCATAATGTGTGGCAAAGTTAACTAAATCACTGCAAAATTGTTGAGTAAATCCTCTTTCTTCCAAATATCTAACAAATAAAAGATCATGTAATTTTGGATCGATGTATCTTCCAGATGAGGCGTAAACACTCTCTGGTATATCATCTCCAATTTTTGAAGCTGCTGGAGCTACATAATACTCCTCAACTGAATAATCAAATGTACCATCATCAGTTTCAACAAGTTCCATATGGAAACATATACGTTGGTCACCCTTAGTAATTTCAATTGAAAATGGTGGCAATGCAATAGGATCTACAGAGTCTGAGCCATCATCGTTCATATCGACTGAGTGGTTAACATTAAAGACAACTTCAATTTTTTCAGAACCGTGCATTTTTGTAAGTTTTACTTCCGCATCATCGGTTGCTATTGTGAAACCTGGAATTGTTGGTGGTGGGGAGCCTCTCAAACTTTCACTTTCAACTTTCATTTCAGCTTCAATTTCTGTTTTTAAAGCAGCTGTAAGTTCTGGTTGAACTGTAAGAACTAAAAAAAATACTTATTTAAAGTCTTAAAAAACTTACGTTTCATTGTCTTAGATATATTTCTTGTCTGGGCAACTTGTTTAGAAATCACTAGTCTGTTTAGAACTCTGGAGATTTGACGGAATGAAGAAACAGCACGCATATTCTATCTAAAAAAATTCTTTATTCTAATTAATAAATGGCAAATATATGTAGCATAAAACGACTATTGAATTAATTTTAAATTAAAATAAAGAAATTATAAATACGTCTCAGCGTGAAATAACTACGTGCTTGGAGAAGTGACTATTCATTAGATTTAACATTCTACCAAGAGGCTGGCCAATTTCTTCCTTTTTGATGACATAAAAAATCGTACATATTATTCCATTATTTAAATTTTTTTAAAGATGATATATTTATACTAATAATTATAGTAATTTTGGGGTAATTGATAATTGAACTATAAGTAGAAAATAAATAAAATGAATATATCGGTAAACAAAAAAACTTATCATTGTGTTCAAAAATAAATTTCTTTTAAAATCGCTAATTATTTCCAAAAAGAAAATAGGTAAACAAATTGTCATCAATAAAGAAGAAATTTACCGACCACCCGGTACTACATATAAAAAAATTTTTTTATCAAAGGACAACACTAAGTGGAAAAAAATTTCGAATGAAATGTAGTTTACCAGGTAGCTATTGACGAGGTATTTTTTATATAAAGACATTTTTCACCGTAAAATTCCACATTACACCATTTTTTAATATTATCTAATGTTAAATATTTATCACACATGGATTCAATTTTTGAAGTTGTTAAATTATGGTTGTTTTCTTTATACGTTTCATGTATTTCATTTAACATTTGGATATATGGTCGAAATTGCAAGTCAATAAACTTTTTTACTCTTTCACAGCGTTCTAACATGTCTTTAGAGGTTGACCAAATGACTATTCCTTCACATCCTTTGGCAACACATTGTCCATGTGATATGCATAATTGATACTAGAAAATATTACATTAAGGAAAAAAAACTTACTGGATCATAAAAATTAGTTGGTTTATCTTTAGTAGCTTTATCGTAAATGTCGATTTTATGGAATACAATAATTTCTTTCTTACTATTTCCCAATTTTTGAAGCAATTTATTAAGTCTTTTTTGCTTCTTTCAGTACTGCTTTATTGTATCTTTTTTGATTCTCGTATTTATGACCTCCATAAATGTAAGATGTTGGGTATATAGCATCAGCATATTTTAAAAATTTTGTTAGTTTATCATTCCGATCACTATAACAATATTGGCCTTTACGTTTGTAACCATTCATATCACACATAGGGAAACCATAGAAACCCCAAATTGCCAAAGGCCTTAATAATTTACACCTTTTTATGGTAGTTACCAAAAAGTTTAAAGCACCCTCATTAAATTGTTCTTCAGCTAATTTCAATAAATCTTTTTCTGTCATATTTGGAAATTGTTTAATAACATTTTTAATGGATTCTTCTTTATAGATACTCTTTTTGTTCCAGTTAGCACTAAATAAAGGCCGCCATTGTTCAACATCTATAATAGCTAAACCATTATATTTTTTATCTGGTAGTAATCTATTAATGTTTTCTGTGAGTTTTGTTAAGTGTTTCTTGATGTCAACATTCTTTAAAAAGTGATTAGTAAATTTTGTCTGAACTTACTTGTGGAATCCCTCCGTTAATAAACTGACTATATGAATCATTTATTTTTACTAAGTGTGGATATAACCCTATATTTTCTTCATATATAGTAGCAATTTTATCGCCGTAAAACTGTTGGCCAGAATTAAATATAACACCATAATCTTCTAATGGAATATGGGTACCACTTTTTGAACAAACATCTGTGGGTATATTCCAGTAGATTTTAGTTGGTGTTAAATGGGATGCCTGAGTTGTTGATATTGCAAAGACAAAAACGGCAATAATAATCTTATTCATTAGAAGTAAGTATAAACTTTTCAATTTTTAAACAATTTACTAAAAAACAAGAACTATCAATAGAAATTTATCTATGGTGAATTTTTGGTGTTACAAAAAAAGAAGTTTAATTATTGTGTAATATTTTTTACATTATATAACATAGAAATTTTACACATTTGAATCATTATTAAAATTTTTTATAAATATTTTTCTCAATATTAAAATATTCTTTTGAGTCTGAGTGTTTAATAATGTCTTTTTTAATAATAATAGAAAAATTCTCTAATGTTTAGTAAATGACCGATCAAGTCAATAACTTTTTATATTGCATTAAATATTTACTTTTGTTGCAATCATAATAAAAAAATACCTGTAAATTTGTGTTCTTCATAATCTTTCTACAACTATAAATTATTAATGTTAAAGCAAGTTTTTATTTTTTATATTATAATATTGTGTGTTAAGATAGTTTGTAAAGTGTATTGTTTTTTATTTGTAAATTTTAATATTTTAAATGACAATTTGTTTATAAGCTTTATTTTTTTTATTAGTAGTTAACTGACTTTTGAGTGTTTTAGAATTTAAGTGATATAATGTTTTTAATATTTTTTTAAACTATTTAACCTTGAATGTACGAAAGAACATCTATGACAAATTCATTTATTCATAAGGTTGTTTAAAACACATATTTGTATAGCCTTTATTTTTGTTTTTTTTTATTATTTTAATAAACATAATACAGGTATTTCCTTATATTTATAATTTCAAATTAAATATTTTCTTCAATTAGCATTATTTTTAAAGCATGAATTAAACAACTATAATAACTTTAATAGTAAATCAAAATATTTTTATTACATCGCCTTTCAACAAAATAATAATTGAATTATAAAAATTTTTAAAAGGCATTAATATTTAAAAATAATAAAAATCATAATAACTTACATAATAATTAAAAGAATGCATAAATGTTGAAATTTTATTATTTTGACAGAAATAAAATGTAGTCATAAATTATTTTTAATAATATAAAAATGATTTTAAGTTGAAATTATTTAAACGAAATTAGCATCTACGTTTTGTCATCAATTATTCAAAGTATCATAACTACATAAAAATCAGTAAAGATAAAAGACACTAATTTAATTTTCTTATAAAATTAAATATATTTATAAAGTAATTAAGCACAACATATCTCGGAAATCATTTATTAGTTTTTTACTTATTGTATATTTTCTAAGAATGACAGAAAATTAGTTTAATAAATTAATTTATCAAGTGAAATGGCACTTTATTTTTTATCACACAGATTTCAATTTAATAAGTATAAAGGTAACTTCTTTTACAATTTTAGTTTTATTAAATATAAACGAAAGGACAAAGAATCAACATTTTAATTGTTTAACATTTGTGTAATAAAATATTTGGCAGAAATTAAATAAAGATTTATAAAATGTTTAAAACATTGGCATTTATTTAGTATAATGTTGTATTAGCAGATTTTTCATTCTTATCTTTTTTAAAGTTTTTATTAAAGATATACAACATATAATTTTTCTGTTTAATATGTTTTTTTTTCAGATGCTATCCAGGCTTAATATTGTTTCTAAGAAAAACCTTTCCTTTACTAAATCAGCTTCTGTAGAAACTGTTAAAAATTGGATAGATGGGAAAGCAGTAGAATCAAAAACAAATAAATGGGTTGATTTAACAAACCCTGCTACAAATGAGGTTATTGCTAAAGTACCATGTTCAACTCAAGATGAAATGCTTGAAGCCATTGAATCTTGTAAAAAAGGTTTTTCTGTTTGGAGAAATTATTCCGTTCTTTCTCGTCAACAAGTATTCTTCAATTATCAAGCAATCATAAAGAAAAATATGGAAGTATTAAAAAAGAACATCGTTGAGGAACAAGGAAAAACTTTACCTGACGCTGAAGGTGATGTTAATAGAGGATTACAGGTTGTTCAACATGCTTGTTCTGCTGCTTCATTACTAATGGGAGAAACTATGAACAATGTTTCAAGAGATATGGATACAATGTCATTTAGAATTCCATTAGGTGTTACTGCTGGCATTTGTCCATTTAATTTTCCAGCTATGGTTCCATTATGGATGTTTCCCTTATCAACAGTTGCTGGAAATTCAATGCTTATTAAACCATCAGAACAAGATCCTGGAGCAACAATGATGCTTGTTGAAATGGCAAAAGAGGCTGGAATCCCTGATGGTGTTCTTAATGTAATTCATGGAACACATGATGCTGTAAATTTTATATGCGATAATCCTGATATTAAAGCAATATCTTTTGTTGGTGGAGATGCAGCTGGAAAGCATATTTATGAACGTGGATCGAAAAATGGTAAACGTGTTCAATCAAACATGGGTGCTAAAAACCATGGCGTTGTTATGCCAGATGCCAATAAAGAAACAACACTTAATCAGCTAACTGCTGCTGCATTTGGTGCCGCAGGACAACGTTGTATGGCTTTAACAACAGCTATATTTGTTGGTGAATCTAAGAAATGGATACCAGAATTAGTTGAAAAAGTTAAAAAGCTTAATGTTGGTCCTGGTTGGGAAAATAATACTGATATTGGTCCATTAATATCAGTTGGTGCTAAGGAACGTGCTATTAATTTAATAAATTCAGCTAAAGTTGAAGGAGCTGATGTAATTCTTGATGGAACCAAATGTGTTGTAAAGGGATATGAAAAAGGAAATTTCGTTGGACCAACTATTATTTCTGGAGTACAACCACACATGACTTGTTATAAAAATGAAATTTTTGGGCCTGCACTATGTGTAATGTTTGCTGAATCTCTTGATGAAGCTGTTGATATTATTAACAAAAACCCATATGGTAATGGTACTGCTATTTTTACAACAAATGGAATAAGTGCCCGTCGTTTCACAAATATTGTTGATGCTGGTCAAATTGGTATTAATGTACCAATTCCAGTACCTCTTCCACAATTTTCATTTACAGGATCAAGAGGATCTTTTCTTGGAAGTGAGAATTTCTACGGAAAAGCAGGTCTTAAATTTTATACACAATGGAAGACTGTCACTCAATTTTGGCGTTCAGAAGATGCTACACCAGAAGCCAAACCACAACTCTCTTTTCCACAACTAAAATAAAATTCATTCATGTAATTTTAATCAAATAAATTTTTTTACAATAAATCAAAAAAATTTCTATCAAATGATATTTTGAATTTATACTAATGTTCTAATTTCATGATTTAATTTATAAAAATAAAAAAGTTTATAAAACTTTTCTTACTACTCAAATATAATAAAGTGTTTCACTATAACTTGTTTAAGAACAAACATATAATTTCTTAAAAGTTCAACTTATACCAATTCAAAAATGTTCCAACATTCTTATAAATTCTTAAAAAATGGATATTGGTGTTAAAATTTGATAAAAAATAAAAATGTATATCATATACTTTAAAATAAAGAATTATCTTAAAAGTTATTTTTTAAATAATTATTTTACATATGTAATATATATATATTTTATTCAGCTTTATTTTTCTACACTTTAGAATATCACATCTTTCTTATATGTATTTAAAAAAGAAATGTTTCCATGGAAGTTTTCTAATAAAAAATTAAAAGAAACTATTTGAAGGCAAAAAAATTATCGTACAACGTATAAATCATCCATATTAATATTATAGTTTTTTATGTATTTCCAACATGTATGCTGTTTGGTAACTTCATTATACTTAGAAGGCAAACTTAATTTTTCACTTTCAAATGAATAATATTTCTGACAATGCTCCGAACGCACGAAAGTATCAATAGTATAGTCATTGCATAAAATCATCAACCATACGCAATATGATAAATCGGCTTTTAACTCTTTTAATTTTTTTATTTCTTTCATGATAACGTTTTCTCCCTTTACATAATCTGATATCTTTTGTGTCAATAATTCTATAGCTTTTTTGTTTTTCGTCCCATTAATTAAATGAAATAATAAAAACAAGATAATTAACTTTAAGGCTAGCATTTAAAACTGGACATTAAAAAAATGTGGTACTTTATATGAAAACATAAATTTTAATACTTTATTATATGCATTTTTCTCTTTACTATATTTGATTCAAACCTAGACATTTTGGTATTATGTTACTTCAAATGAAAACATAATTGACGTGGCGTTAACATTACGATTTGAAAATTGTCAGTGTGAAGTGTGTTAAAATTATGATTAAATCTAACGAAGCTGCTATGAAAGATTCTGTTAGGCATAGACAAATTTGCAAGTTTTTTATGAAAATAATATAAATGCTAGTTTAACTTTTTATTTTAGTGGCACTCAAACAATTACTCAATTTAAATACGCCTACAATATCTACATTGTCTTCTGAACCAGTATGGAAAGTTATTGTGATTGATAAATATGGTCAAGACATTATTTCTCCGTTGCTATCTGTGAAGCAGTTACGTGAATTAGGTGTAACACTCCATTTATTAATTCACAATAAGCGTGAACCATTACCGGATGTACCTGCTGTTTATTTTATCTCCCCAACAGAAGAAAATATATCGTTGGTATGCGAAGATTTAAAAACAGCTATGTACGATTCATTTTACATAAATATGATTTATCCAATGTCACGTATACAATTAGAAAACCTTGCTTCAGCCGCAGTTCATGGAGGCACAATGCAGCAAGTACAAAAATTAACTGATCAATATTTAAATTTTATTGCTCTTGAAGATGATTTTATCATTTTAAGGCGTTTTAAAGAAAGTAGTAGTATTAGTTACCATGCAATGAATGATCCAAATATTTCAGTTCAACAAATGGATACTTTAATTGATGAAATAGCTAAAAGTCTGTTTTCTATATGTGTTACAATGGGTGTTATACCTATTATTAGATGTGGAAAAGATAATGCAGCAGAACAAGTAGCTATAAAGTTAGATCAAAAAATCAGAGATTGCCTAAGGGACGCTCGAAATAACCTTTTTGTACAAGATTCATTTAAACCTGGACAAATGAAATTTCAGCGACCTATTTTGATTATTGCTGATCGTGGATTGGATCTAGCGACTATGCTTCATCATACGTGGACTTATCAAGCATTAATTCATGATGTACTTGATTTTGATTTAAATAGAATTGTTATGATCGATAAGACAGGAAAGAAAAAGGATTATGAGATGTGTTCAATTGGAGATAGTTTATGGAAAAAACACAGGGGCAGTGCTTTTCCATTAGTAGCTGAGGCAATTCAAGAAGATTTAGAGACTTATAGAAAAAACGAAGATGAAATAAAACGTCTTAAACATGTTATGGGAATAGATAATGTTGAAAGTGATGATGCTGCTATGATATTAGGAAATACTACTTCGAAATTACAATCAGCTGTAGAATCTTTACCAGAACTTTTAGAAAAAAAACGTCTTATTGATCTTCATACAAATGTTGCTACAACTGTATTAGATATTATCAAAGAAAGAAAACTTGATACACTTTTTGAAAATGAGGAAAAAATTTTAAATAGACAAGCTGGAGATGTTAACATTAAGGAATTAATGAATAATTGTAGTGATCCAACTGATGCTTTAAGACTTTGTCTAATTAATTATTTGTGTTCTACAACTATTTCTGATAGTGAATTAAAAGAACAAACGGACATTTTAAAACAAAGAGATATAAGTTTAGATGCTATTGCTTTTGCTAAAAGAATTAGATCTTTTTCTAATATGAATAAAATGGGTGAGATGCATCAAGGTGCTGGAACAAAAACCGTATCAATGTTTTCAAAACTTTTGAATCAATCATCAAAATTTGTAATGGAAGGTGTCAAGAATTTAGTACCAAAAAAACACAATTTACCGTTAACACAAATGGTAGATAAAATTATTGATACACGTCCTTCGGTAACAGGTGTTTCAACTGCCGATTCAGATGAATATCGCTATTTCGATCCAAAAGTAATGAATACAGCAAGTAAAGATATGCTTAAACCTAAATCGGGTCAATTAGCGCAAGATGTTATCGTATTTCAGATTGGTGGAGGAAACTATGTTGAGTATCAAAATCTAGTTGAGTATGCAAAGACAAAAGGTGTTGAAAGAATAACATATGGTTGTACGGAATTAGTGACACCCAAACAATTTATTAAACAAATGGAAAAATTAGGGTCTAAGTTAAGATAATATCTATATATGAGTTTTTTGTATTGTATAATTTATTAATTAAATATTAAATCAACATATAAATAATACATTATTAATAATCATATACTAATAATTATTTAATTTAATAATTATAATATTTTCATGAAGTTACATTTTTGTGAGACCAATAAAAATAAGAGGTTAATAGTAAACCTATTAAAATAATATTTAAAAAAATCATTATTAACATTCCATTTATCTTGCTATTATCAATACGACAGTATGCATTGTTGTTTTTTGCAATTGTAATTTCCATTTGTTGCGTTAGAACATCAAAAGTACTAATGGCTTCTCTTTTACTTTTTTTCATTTTTAATTTTTTGTTGTTACATTTTGGAAGGAGAAATTTATCACAACCATTCTTTTCATTCTTACATAATGTAATTTTACATTGAAATTGTAGTGCTGGTTTATCTGCAAATTTAAATACTTCCCCTTCTCTAACAGCTGTTAACCAATTATTACTATATATTGGGGTATCTAAAATTGTTGGATCTGCAGAACATCCATCTTCATCAATAATTTGAACAACATCACCACGTCCGTTATCAACAAAACAATTATGTACAAGCATTCCATATTTATTATTATTTGAATTACCTTTACATTCCCAAACATGCCAAACTTTATCACCAATATTTGCTACGTGAATTATTTCTCCATTTGGAGTATCTTTATGGAGATTATATGTACATATTGGTAATTCATTCATTTTTTTTACATCTTTTTTCGAAAAATCTATATTATTTGATCCCTCTTGATAGAAACACTTTGCTCTAATGACTTGATCAACACCAGTCATAAATAAAGGATGAAATTGAATGATAATTACGACTTCAACATGAATTCCTCTTGGGTAAATACTTCTCCACCTTTTAACATTACACTTATTAAAAGGAATTGTTAACGATAAACTTTTTAAATCTCTTAACTCATTTGCACTTTTTCTGCATTCATTTCTATTAAAATGATCCATTACATAGATATATCCTTGGAAGTCTTTGTTTGTTGATGATCTGACTCCAATAAATTTTTTACCACAAATAATTTCTGGTGTTTCTAGACGATAGCTTGCTTTACAAGCATTCCATAACAATGAATCTATCAAACTATTTATTGAATCTATATTATATGTTAAATAGAATATTCTTAAAGGATTATTGGAGAGGATATATAAATTATTTAAATTTATATTATCTGTTATCCCAATACAGTAGACTATAATGTTTTCTTTTTGAAGTTCTTCTATTGGAAGTAGAATGTCATCATACGATTGGCCTGTTGTTAGAATGAATAAAATCTTTGGAATGGATTCACGATATGTAAAAGGAGAAAAAATTGTTTCTTTAATTTTTTTTAAAGCTTCACCTAATAATGGTTTTCCATAACCGTTAAATTTTATTTTTTCTAAAGATCTTTTGATTTTAAAGTCATTCCATTGGAAAGGAACTATGTTTTCTGAATTATTTGAAAATGTGATAAATCCAAAATGATTAATGTTTTCACTTAAATTAAAACGATCTACTAATTCAATAGAAAATGATTTCATAGTGTTAAAGGTATGTTTATCAACAAATTCAGAATTCTCAAATAAGAGCATGACATCAACTTTATGTAGATTTAAACATTCTTCTATAATTTCTGGAGTTATTAATCCATTGTTTAATAATTTAGGTAATGGAATTGAGTTATTTGAAATATATCTTATATAGCTAAGCAAGATAAAAATAATCTAAAAATAATATTAAAAACAATAGAAGAAAAAATTTATTTACCGTAAAAGTTGTCATTATAAAAAATTCTGTAGACTTATAATTTGTGAAAAATAAAAATCAAAAACATTAACACTCCGATATTTTAATGATTAAAATTAAACCAAATTCATTATAATAAAATTTAATGAAAACAATAAAAAGGATATACCTTCTTCAAACACCTTTATTAAATAATTCTGATAATTTAATTTCTTGATTATTGTCAAAACAAACATACTTTATTATGATAATCCTATATCATTCTATTATTTTGTATTCCTACATCATGTTATTAGTATATCAGCATGTAATTAGAAATTTTCAGGAAAGATTCTTAAAATATATATTGCGACCTATTTAAAATTAAAGTTATTGTTAACGAAAATAATAAAATTTTTAATAAATATTCTAATGTGATAAATAAAAATATTTTGCTTTGATTTTCCATTACATAATCATATTAATTATTTTATTTCCAATATATCCATTTAGTATTATAATTTTATCTAACTTTATTAAACTTAAGATGTGATAAATATATTAATTGAATCACATATTTAAAGTTAGATGTTTATTGAAAAGAAATTTGTAAGGCAAAAATGTGATTATTCATAATTATACCAATATTAGATAATAACTTTATTAATCTTATTAGTTGTATAAATTAAAATAAGCTTTAATTATCTATAAATTAAAAAAAATTAATATGATTTTTGAATAATTGTTTTTCTTCGGTTTGATAAATTTTTATTTATAAATAAATATTCGATGGATATTTTTTCGTGTTTTAGTTATGAAAACCATTTTCTTTGACTTTGATAAAATTGTTAAGGTTAATATTGAAAATCCACCATTTTTAATTTTTTTTGTGAATTTATTCGTATAAAATAACAAATTTTTCACAATTATCAAAATGAAGTGACCTATAATTCAATTATAAGTACAATTCTGAAGTAGTGAAGAAATTAAAAATTATAACGTTTCAATGAGTCAAACTATGAATAAAACAAAAATCATGTTTTTAAAAATCTCTTGAAATTTTCTCTTTATTTAACTAAATTAAAAATTAGCAACAAAAGCTGTTAGTTAAAACACAGTTAAAAATGGACTATTTGTTGTGGAAGTATTTTTTATTATATTTATTATATGATTGTTTGATGTCTTATATATTAAATTCGTAAATTATTCTTTGCAATTAAAATTATCATGCATTTATTTATATTGTAAATACTGGGAACAAATAAGTAATAATTTTTGTATTAAAAGTTTTTTTATCACTAGATACTATTTTAGAATTTTATAAATTATTTTTTGATTAAATTTAATATTACGTAAACAGATTATGCGAATAATTTTGAAAAGCTAATTTATTTGGATTATGATAATACTCTTGTTTTATGGGCTACAAGCAATTTTTTATAGTAATTTTTCAATGTAATAAATATTAAATACTGCTTAACAAAAATATATTTAATATATTTGAATACAATAATGATGTAAATCTTCAACCAATTGTATTTAATTTTTTTTATATAAAGGAAGGATACCATTTCAAATCATATATCGTTTTTCAAAATGGTTAAATTTCCAATTTTTCTATATTTAATTTTATTTGTTGTTATAACTTTATTTCAAAAAGTAAAAAATAATAATATTGAAAGAAATAAAAGATATTTGGAATATTATGATGAATATATCCCTGTTTATGATGAACCTGTAGCAGTTGTTCATGTTGTTGATGACAATGATATTGTTAGAAGATTTGTAGCTAATATAGCATATAACATTGGTTATCTGATTGGACGATAAAAATAACTTAAGCATAATGAAATATTTTATTTTATTTTTATTGTATTGCTTTTTTTAAATCTAATTTTTCATCTACGTTAAAAGACTTCGAATTAATTGTTTTGTAATTTAAAAAAAAGTTTATTTAATTAATATGAGCATGTGTTAAAAGGAAAGTGTATTTGTTAATAAAATATGTGTTTTTTGTACCTTTAAAGTTTATAAGTTAGAGCAAAGTAATATGGCGAATAAGAAAAAAATATTTATATTTTTAATTGAAATGAGATAAACAAAAAAATTTATTTAATGAAGAAATATTATGATCAGCAAAAATTCAAATGTAAAGATGAGATTGATTTTCATATTTTTCTTATTTTATTTTTTTTATGTTGCCACAATAAGTACTAATGCAATAAATGAGAATGAAGAAAAAACCAATTCAGAATACAATCATGAATCTCCTTACCGTAATAAAAGACTTTTTTGGAGAAGAATGATGAGAAGGTGTATGATTTTTGGATGTGGTGGATATGGATATGGTGGTTTCTATCCAATGTATACATCATATTACTCAACAGGTTTTTATCCAATGTATTATTCTTCAAGTTACATAATGTATGGTCGTTAGTCTACGAACTTAAAATAATTATTTGAATACAATAAAAAATATTTATTTTTGTATCAATTTTATGTAATTTAACAATTTTATTTTCTTATTAATGTCTTACATAAAGCTTATCACAAGATATGTTGAAAAATAAATAACATTAAATTATCTAACTTTTAAGAAGATTTTCTTTTTCAAACATAACTATTTTTTTTAATTTAGGAGACAACTGTTAGTTTCTATGCTGCAAGTAAGTTTTTTTTTGCAATTTTAATTTTTATAAATTTATAAAAATCATCCAAAATGGTGATTGTCATATTCTTATTGAAATTACACCTTTTATCACTATTAAAAAAGGTTACTCTGAGTAGACTTTATCATTATCGATTATGTCAAAGAACTTTTAATTATTGTACTTGTTTCTTCTATGCAGACATTTACAACATTTTGAAAATTTTTAAACATTTATTTAGAATAACGATATTATATTCAAGCGATTACTTTCCTATCAAATGTTTTTTTGAATCTTTTATTTACATATTATTAAACTTAAAATTTATTAAAATTCTTAGTTCTTGAGTATTTACTATCGATAGATTTTTTTCTTTATATTTTGTCGTTGTTGAATGAAAAACATTTTAATAGGTTAAACATTTAAGTAATAATTTTCATATTGGAAAACTCAGTTGAAAGGAGAAAAATTTATGAGCAATTAAAATGTGGAGGTAATATTTGATATATCTAAAATACAATTATCTTTTAATATACTTTCGATCTACAAAAATAAAATACATTCTTAGAAAATTATAAAAAATGATATGTTTATATGTAGAGTTATGATATCCATGAAGTTGGTGTCCATTGTGATTGATTCTTTAAATTATCTAAAGCTAATAATATTCTTTGAACAGTTAAATCATGGTTTCTATTTACAATTGTTATATCAAATAAGTTGCTTTTATTATCTTTGTAAAATTTCTCGCTATTGTTATGAATTTCTTTAATCTCAATATCCGTTTTATTTGTATTATAAACTTTTTTATGTAACTCAAAGAGTTCTTGATAAGGTGGAGCTCTAATACATATAACAAAAGGCATAAATTCACGGTTAAATAAATTTTTAACACCATTAATATTTATATCAAGGATAACAATTTTTCCACTTCTAATAAGCCGTCTAACATCACTCTTACTAGAACCATATAATTCATGTTCAAATTCTCCAAATTCAAATAAATCGTCATTTCTTATTCGTTTTTGAAGTTCTTCTTTTGTAACGTAGTTGTAATGGACTCCTTCGATTTCACCATTTTTTCTTTCTCTTGATGTATAAGGAACAACAGTAGAAAAAAGATGTTCATATTGTTTTAATAATAGTTGTTTCACAGAATTTTTTCCAACAGATTTACTACCAACAAGACAGATAGTACGTCTAGGAAATGGAGTTATAAGACTAACATTTAAATGTAAAATTGATTTTGGTAGAGTAAAAATATTATTTAAGTTATTAATATTTCTAACAACAAAAGTATCTTCATTTTTATCTAAAACTTCACAAATATCACCAATATTGGAACAACAAGTATTTTCCATAATTTTAAAAAATGTTGTATTTCCTTCTCCAACGTTTGAAGAACGAACTGTCAAATTTAAATTATCATTGTAGCCAAGGAGTTGGTTTCTATTTGTTAATTGCTTATTATCTATAGCCTCTATTACATCTCCAACATTGATATTGGTATTCAAGTGGAAATTGTCATTTTTATTGATATACTTTCCACCAACAAATTCAAGATCTAATTTGTGTGCAATGTTACCTGGAATTTTTACAATTCTTTTTTCATTATCATTATCCAAACATTCATTTTTACATGTTATTGGAAATTTATTTTCATAGATTATTTCTTCACTTGATGTATCATTTAGTTTGTTCATTAAGTTGTTACTAATTGATAAATTGAAAGGTTGTGAATGAAAAGTCTTTGTTGTTAAAATTCTTTCTGTAACTATAATTTTCTTTTTCAATCCAGATTTTTCATCTGTTGTAATTGTCTCATTTGAACATACCTAAATAAATTTATATATTGAATTTTTTATTGTTGCATAAAAAGTATAAAAATAAAAAAAAATTATATTTTTTTCGTACCTGACAATCACTACTGTCCGTTTCATTATTTCTAATTTTCATTGGAGGTTCACCATTTTTTGTTTCTAAGTCTCTAATTCTTGACATTAACGAATGGAGACAATGAGAAAGATTTTCAGCATTCATTCTAAGTCTTTCTAATTCATTGTTATCATTTTCAGACATAGTAATTTATTTTTATTAAAATATCTAAAACAAAAAAATAAAATAACTACGGATCAATAAATTCTTAGAAAATATAAGATAACACTATTCTCGCACATAAAATTTATGGCTCCTTAGATACCCACAATAGCTATATGCCATTGGTAACAAACAACAATATTCCATTTTCACATTAGCATGCAATAATATCTCTTACTATATCAAACTAAATTGACCATATGCCATTAAACTATACCAACAAATAACGAATTTTAATTTAAAAGATGAAAATAAATGTGATATAAAGCGTTTAGTGATTCTTTAATAAAATTAACACTCTGAAGTTATATTTTAATTTATGCTTACATATACTAATGAACTAAAAGTACATAAAATAAACCATGTAATAATAAATATTAACAATATAATATACTAGGTAAAAAATATTTAATCATAACTTTGTACTTCTTAAAAGAAAAATGATTCCTTATTTACTTTAATTATATTTTATATTCTTTTTCTTTTTCAATTGTTTGTTATAGTTATCACATTAACTAAAGTGTCAACCATTGGAGAATTAAATTCCCATCCTCTCTCGACTTCTTGTCATCTTCTATTTGATTTAACTCTATTTTATTCTTATTATCATTTTTTAATTCTAAATTATCAGTCTAAAAATATTTAAGAAGATTATATTTCTTAAAGAAATAAATTACCGTTTTTCTTTCTAGAAAATTTTCATACTTTTCTACTACTTCTTTTGATGGTCTACATCCCAGTGTAGACACGTAAACAAAAAAATGAAAATGTGTGCCAAACGTGTCAGTAACAATGTCCCAAAAAGGATATTTCAACATATGTGGAATTCGAAAATGCGGTTGTGTAAAAGAGATACTAATAAACCTCCCACCATTCTTTAAAACACGTTGAATCGAGCGAAATATTTTATCTATATCACTTAAAGTTTCTTCAGAATAATTCCAAGGACTCTACAACTTTTATCATATTAAAAATAAATAGTAATTATATACCTTTTCTTTCGTTGTTAATGACTCTATAGCTGCTTTTTCAAGAACAACATCAAATGAGTCTGATTCTATAGTACTTAATGTTTTCATGTCGTCACACTTCCAAAAAAAATGAGGCTCATGCAGAATCCCTCTTTCAACAACAACAGAAGAAAAATCTAGATTTGTTATATTTTTGAATCCTTTATCAAAGAGTCGTTGTGATAACTGACTATTACCACAACCAATATGTAATATTTTATCATTTGGATCTAAATATTTTAACAACACATCACTAAACGTCTCAAATTCGGCAATCCACTCGTACGATTCTTCTTCTTTAAATCTTTCGTTCCAATACCTTTCAGTAGAGTACTTCTGATTCCCATCCATCTTAATTTATTTTAAATTGATTAACAAAAAGAAGACAAGTAAATCTCGAGAAACGTATTTTTAATAAAATAATCATGTAAAGACAATTTTAGTTTATAAATATTACATAATTGATTTGAGATACACTCGAACAATATATGACAAAAAAAAAACAGCAAGAAACATTAAAATTAAACAAAAAAAAAAGAGCCAAATCAATAACTGAAACCACCACCTCTGGCTCTAAAAGCTACTCTCCCTCTGAATCCACGAGTTGCTAAGAAACTGCGTCCTCTTGGCATACGTCCTCTTATTCCACGACCTCGCGGTGGTCTATTCGTTGTGCTAATACCTGGTTTGTTTGTTCTCTTTTTAATTACTTTTAATTTGCCGACCTCTAAATAATGAATCAGACAATTCTAGAGCATTGTCTACAGCCTCTTCGCTAGCAAATTCTACATACGCAAAACCCTTTTGGACTTCCAGTATATTTATCATGAAGAATTGTAACACGTTTTACCTCCCCACAACTTTCAAAATGTGATTGTAATTCTTCATTTGTAGCACCATAATCAACATTTCCTACATAGACGGATCGTGCATCTTGTTCTGCTTTTTCTTCTGGAGTCAGTGCAGGAGGAAATTGAGGAGATGAAGTAGTTAACATTTTTTGACTAACATCATTTTGCATTTGGCGTAAAGATTCAGCTTCTCTTTCAATCTGCTTCATCCTTTCTTCAAGACTATCCATTTCCTATAATTTTATTTTACATAAAATTAAAACAAACTTACAGAATCCATTATGTAACTATCATTGTTTTCAACAACATCCTGAGAATCTTCCTGAGACATAATAGAATAACGAAAATATTAAAAGTAAAATATAAGAAAAATCCTAGAGCCTCTTAGAAAATAAAATTAATTCGTGGCGGGCTCCTAAAATATAGGCAAATGCTTTTAATTTTGAGAACACTTTACCATTACTACTTTTCCTCTTAAGATGAAAAGAAAACAATTGTGAAATGAGTGGAAAATAGTATATGTCATTTTAATTGTTGGAGGGAGAAATTATTTTCCTTCAAGTTATTAATATTATTCTATGTATTTTTGAATTAATCAAAAAAATATATAGTTGATTTTGATTGTTTATATTTTAATGTTATACTTTCATATACAACTATTTTTGGTTAAATAGTTTAGTATACAAAGATGAATTCACCTAGTGTAAATAGTTTTCATTATGGAGATATTTCAACTGACGAAGATGAAGAGGATAATATAGAAATAGAAGATGTTTTACTTATTTCTGATAACTTAAATTCATATCATTATGGTATCAATGATTCCTCATCAGAGGTAACATATAAAATAACATTTATTTCTACTTAATTTCAGAAATTTTCTTATGAACCTCAAGGAGAAATTGTATGTGGTTATCCTGATGATTTGATGGATGCAAATGTTAGTGATTCTAATGAGGATGCTTCTTTTACCGTTTTAAAAAGAAAAAAACATGAAAAAGGAAAAAAGATAAATCAATGTCTTGAGAGTAAATTAGATATCACAACAAATTCAAATGTTCCAATATATGAATTGGATCTTGTGGATTATTTATTTTTAGAAAAAAAATTAAATCCTTTCTTGGAGTCGTGCAATTTAGAAAAAGTTGATTGTGTATGTCTTGAAAGATGTCTTGAGTATCTTGAACGTTGTGATTTCATAGAAAGAACTCTTCTTGATTTACAAAACGTCTCTAATCCTTCTATTACGTCAGATTTAGAGTGTAGTATTTGTTGTATTAAAGATGACGACGATTTCAACCAAATAATTGTTTGCGAAATTTGTGGCACTGCAGTTCATCAGGATTGTTATGGTGTCTCTCCATTACCTTCGAGGAAGTGGTTTTGTGAAAGATGTGAAATTAATCCTATTATTCCAAGAAAGTGTGTATTTTGTCCTTACAAAGGTGGTGCAATGAAACAAACAACATGTGGCAGGTGGGCTCATGTTATTTGTACAATGTGGCTAGGTGAAGTCTATTTTAAGGATCCTGATATTATGAAAAATATTAGTGGTGTTGATAAATGTTTAAGAGATCGTAGAACATTGTTGTGTTTTATATGCAAGAAGAAATATGGAGCTTGTACCCAATGTTCCAGTCCTAGTTGTGCATTAGCTTATCATGCAACGTGTGCTGCCTTTGCTGGTCTATATATTAAAGTTGATGAGACGGATGATGACGTTAAAAGAATATCGTATTGTGTTAAACATACAAATAAATATGCAGAAATTGATGGTCGGGTTAGCGAAGATTTGGGAGAGTTACTTAAAAAAATTGAATATCAATATGAGAGTTGGGAACAAAAGTATTCTGAGATCACCAAAGATTTTTCTGTTAAACGTAGTCCCAGAATAAGACATCATTACATTAAAACTTTATCTATTATTTATGGAAAAGTAGTTGTGCAAAATATAATAGAGTATTGGGCAGCAAAAAGAGCTTATAATCATGATACATCTTTAATAAAACATCGCAGTTACATTCCTATTCCTAAGGGCTTTAGTAAAAATTCAACAAAGTCTGAACAGATGGAAGCTCTTAGAAAATTAGAAAAAGATAAAGAAGCTTTAGAAGGCATCCATAAAATCGTTCATGATATACAAATTCGTGAAGAAACTAAAAGTTTAATGTCTGACAATTGGATTAACGAATTGGAAGAAGTCTGTATTACAAGGTTTATAACTATTCGACAATGTTTCGATGAGATAATAAAATATGATAGTAAAAAATTATTATATAAGTGTTTTGAAGAGAAAAATTTCCAATTTCCGTACGAATTTTGAGCAAATCGAGAGTACGGTCAATGAAAATGGCTATAATAATGTTGAACAAATGTGGGAGGACTTCAATGCTTGTTTAGAATTAATTAAAAATACCTGTGAAGAAGGTACATATTTGTATATTTATGTTGAAAAAATACATATGGAAGGAGAGAGAATCGTTGAACGATACAAAAATAAACAACATGATCCAAAATTCATTGAACGAAACCTTAGGGCTAATCAGAAACGTTTAAAGCAATTTATCAGCACGATAAAGAACGTTGTTGTAGACGAAGATTTGAAATTTAAACTTGGAAAAAGTGAATTTGTGAGTTGTAATTCACCAACGACGTTTTCGACGTCATTGTCATTTTTGGATTATCGCAATTTTCATAATAATACTATATCGACTTGTGAAAAGGGTAGTACTACAATTGAATATGGTGAAAATTTGCCTACTCCAGTTTCATCAATTTTTACATGTCCATTTGAACACGAAGAAATCGTACTTGATAAAGTAAACAATGTTATGTGTCAGGTGATTGATCTCAGGTATCGTTACTGTATGAACGATGTACAAAATATATGTCAGATAGCAGAAGAAGTAAAACCAAAGAATATGGTGATGTCTGGTTTTATTTTTGTTAAAACATTTACACATGTCCCAGAATATCGTTGGGTCAGACATGAAAATTTAAAAAGATCATTTGACATTATATCCGGCGAAGAAAATACCTCTGATAGTTTAAAAGAATCGATGGCTCTAGCCAGGGAATGTTTTGTTAGAGAATCAAGTGAAATATCTTAAAATCATAGTAAAGTATTGTGCAATTTATATGATTTTTTATTGTATTAATTTTTTTTATAAATTGTTTATAGTTTTAATAAGGAGACTTTTCTTTAAGTTTTTCTTTAATTGCATCCGTTTGATTATTAATGATTTGAAGTATTTCATATCTTACTTCACCAATGGGCATGTCATAATTATCAGCAATAGATTGAATTTGAGCATCAACTTTCTTGAAATCTTCATCCGTTTCAGATTGTAACATTAAATTATGCTTCTCTTTGAGCTCTTTTTTTGCTTCTAAGAATGCTTTTTTATAAGATTTATATAATGAATTAAAAGCTTGTCCTAAAGTATTTGCCCAATTATCTAGTTTTTGATACATTTCATTTTGACTTAGTGTTTGATTTAAAACAATACCTTCCACTTCTGTACGTTTATTACTTGGAATTATCTTTAAAAATGAAGGAATATTCGTTAGTCCCGTTTTGTCACATATAGAGAAATTTAATAGTAATGTAAATAGAAAAAAAATCAGATATTTCATTTTCAATAAAAAATGTATGGTATAAAATAATTTTACTATTCAACAATATTTGGAAAAATCGAAAATGGATATTATTTAATAGATTAAATACATATTAAAGGATTATCTTAGCTTAGTCTTTATTTTGTTCAACCATCAATTTTTGGGTTATCTCATTTAATTTTACTGCGTTTTCTTTCGATACAATAGAAGTATACTCCTCTTTTAGATTATCTGCATAAATACATCCAGATTCAATAGATTTCTCTAAACATGTAGCACAATGTATTATTGTTCTTGTTCCCTAAACACTTATTAAATCGCCAAAATTTTATTTAATTACCTGATCGAGATTTTTTGCAATTAAATAAATTAATGGTGTTGCAAAAAATCTAAGTAGAAAATGAGTATGCCTCCCTAAATTAGTTCCGCGTACAAAACCTGGTCGAACAGCAACAATTACAGATTTGGGAGCCTTTAAATCTAACTTTTCTTTAAAACTTAGCACTTGCAAACAATTTGCCAATTTAGAAATACTATAGTAAATATTTGGCTGTTTTATGGGTGCTATATTTCCTGTAATATCATTGATATCAAACATTTTATTAATATTTTTGTAAAAACCAGAGGTAACAACGATAATCCTTGTTTCTTTGATAATTCCTTTGTCTAATAATTTATCTAATAAATACTGATGACCTAAATAATTTGTTTGGAAGTGAATTTCAACACCGTTTTTGCAAACTTCGAATGGATGGTTCATTATACCTGCATTACATATGACTACATCAAACAAAACGCGATCGTTTTCCAATGACAAAACAAAATTTTTCATACTTTCAATATCGCATAAATCACATTTTCGAACAACAAGACGTTCCTCATTGTTATTTAACGAAATCAAAAACTTTGCTTTATTGCCTTCCTCAACATTTCTAACGGCAAGAATTACTTTGTATCCAAGTAGATAGAATTTTCTACTTGCTTCAAATCCGATACCTGAATTTGCACCTGTAACAAGTACAGTTCTCATATCAATAAAAAAGATTTTAATAATAATTAATCGTTTAAAAGTATCTATCGATGACAACAAATTATAAATATATAAAATATCTCTATTATAAATTGATTACTAATGTTTACAAAAAAATTCTTTAAAACTAATCGACATCCTTTTTGTTCTGCAAAGTTCACGAAATCATAGAATTTGGTTGCAAGAAGCCAAACCATCTCACTCTTCCAGTATTTCTTTTGGGTTATAATTACCAAATTCCTCTAGTCTTCTTTTGTATGCCTCTTCGATGTCATCAGATAATATTTTACCATATTTGTCCAATTCTTCTCTACTATTTAATCTTTCTTTGTCTCCAAATTGCCTTATAAAACTTCTAGCTATCTCATCCTTTTTGGAAAGCTTTTCTAATTTTTTTTCCTTATAATTCAACATAATAAGATATCCAACTTGGTATAAAAAAACTACAAAAATACCAAATGATGTGACTATTAAAACATTCTTCCATTCTTCTTCATTTTGTTTTCTAATTTCTTCAGATTTGACCCTAAAATCAGTATTTTCACTGTAAAATGATTTTCTGCTATCGTTAAAATTATAATAATCATGAGAGTAAGAATATTTTTTTTTTGACCTATTAGAATATCGATACTGTTGATTAATAAATGGATCAATTCCTTCGTCATATAACTTCCTACTAGCTGGTTTTTTTAAAATATCATATGCATATTTAATATCATTAAATGCTTGGTGTTTATTACTTTTTCTACTACCATCCAGAATGTTCAGATTTTCAACCGAATCAGGATGGACCTGAAATAGCAACTACAATTTTATTCAATTGGCCTTACTATTTTAGCTTTTTTGAAATAAGCCTCTTTAATGTCTTGTTGTGTGCAATTCCTTGGGACTCCAAGTATCTTATATAAATCTCTTTCTTTCAAACTAAAAAAATTCAAAAAACAATGCAAAAGTTTGTGGACATACTACGCTGTTGTTGTAGCAAAATTGGTAAAAATATTTACTCTAGAAATTGGAATATCACATACAAAGCTCCTTTGCATTGCTATAAATTTAAGGTTATAGAATCTTTAATTAATTATTAAATTATAAAAAGTTAATAAACTAGTAATTCCTCTACTGCGCTTTATCTACTTATAAAGAGTTACGTAATAACGACATCATCGAATTGACACAACATTGCGGTATCACTTTTCCAATTTGTTTACTTTTAAAAACAATATTAAGAATTTATTTCAAATTATAGTCGCTGTCGATACTTTGCAGAGTTTCTATTTTTTGATTTCTGCGATAAGTTTTTTGCGCATTTTTTTTAAATTTGAAGTTTTTTTATTGTTTTTGTATTAATTTTGGACAATTGTCCAACAAAAATATAGTTTCTTATAATTTTCAAATATCATAATTATTAATGATTAGTAACAGTAGTAAGCTTTCAAATGAGGATATTACAAAGCCAATTTTTGAATCGACTAATTGTGTTGATGCTGGTCCTGATTTTAGATCTAAAAATAGTGAAAAGTATAGTAATAATGTGAAAGAAAATACTTTGCCTATTAAGGTGATTCAATTTATTTCTTTTTATAATATTTTAAATTAAATTTAGATTTCTGACGATGGATCAGATAATATTCTTAGTGATATTTCGGATGATATTGAGATGCTAAAAAAAGAGAAAAAAAAGAAGGAAAAAAAAGAAAAGAAAAAGGAAAAACGTGATAAAAAAAGGAAACGCAAACGCTCAAGATCGCCAAGTGAATCAAAAGATGAAGAAAACAAAAAAAAATCTAAAAGAAATAAAAGTTCTGTAAGTTTACAATGAATTTAAATGATTATATAAATTTTTTCTAAGAAGCGTTATTCTGACTCAGACCATGAAATTAAACATAAGAAAAAAAGAACAACTGAGGAGGAGGAAGAACATCGTAAACGAAAGGCTGAAAAGAAAGAGAAAAAGCGTTTAAAAAAAGAACGTGAAAAAGATAAAACTCGTGACCGTGAAAGTCGTAAGCGTAGAAAGCGAAGCAGAAGTAATTCAAATAGCAGATCAAGATCACATTCATCTTCTTCACACGAGCGAGATGGTAATTCTAAACGTATAAATTATAAGAAAAATTCTGAAAAGAAGTATGAACCATTTTTAAAGAGGCGTGCAATGGTTACTGCATACCAAGTTGAAGCTGCAAATGGTTCTAAATTTAATATAAATAAATGTGAATGGTTAAGTGAACTTACTGGTGCTGCTAAAAGGATATCACCCCAAAAAAATAATAAATTTAAAAGAAATTTCAATAAGGGTAAAATGTTTAAAAAACAACAATATTCACCACCTAGAGAAGTTATTGATAAGCAAGCTCTTTTAGAAAAAGCCAAAATAAATGCCGCTAAACTGGCACTTAAAGGAGAATTGAAACGGGAAGATGTTATGATACACACAGGAGGAAAAAGTTTAGAAACTTATATAGGTATGTTAAATCAAATTAATTTCTATTACTATATATTGCAGAGCAAGCTAGTTGTGCAACTGAAAATACTGTTATGACCTCTTTAGGCCCCCTTGTTCTGCCAAAAGTCCAACAACCAAAAAAAGAACCTATTGATCTAATTAAAACAATGGGTGTTGAGGCAATCTCAGATGAATCAGAAGATGAGGATGCAAAGTGGGAGAAGATTGAAAAAGTTAAAGCTAAAACAAAAGTAGACGAAGAGGAGGAACATCACATTGAAATCAAAAAAGTTCCTTCTTCGAATGCTCTTAAATTTAACATAAGTAATTTCAGAGCAGTCCCTACAAAAACTGTTGAGGAACGACTGCTAGATGAACATAAAACAAAAGAATGTATTAATTCTCAAAATAATCTACTTAATAAGTGGGTTCCAGTGAATGCAAATCAAACAGAAACATCTTCTAAAATACGATATAGTATTAATACTTTATCTTCAGCTAACAACAAATTAAAACAAAGTGGCCATCCTAAAATGAGTAATCATTCAACAAATCTATTCGATGATCTTGATTTGCCTCCTCCTCCTGCTCCACCAACGATAACTATTTCTAAGCCAGAAGATTTCAATTTACCCCCTCCTCCACTCCCTCCACTTGTTTCCACACCAAAACTTCCTATTTCAGTTAGTGATGATTTTCTCCCTCCACCTCCTCTACCTCCATTACCTCCTCCAAAGACGATCGTGGACATTGAAAATATAAAAAGTACTATGAGTTTTCAAAAAATTATTTTTATGAAAAATGATGCAGAGAAGAAACTTCGTGACAATCCATTTGACAAAGAAGCTTTACAAAATTTAAGAGATGCTGAAGAGTTTATGAAATTATGGGGTACGAAGACGTTACTTCGCTAGTCGACGGATATCCTTAACACTATAACTAACGGTTAAGAACTAATGTGTTTATGTTATATATAAAATGAAGTTAAAAAAATAATAACGTAAATTTGAAATAAAGTATTTTGGTGGATTTCTAAAGTGTATTTTATTGTTTTTTTTAAATAAATTTTATACTGTTTGTAAATAAAATATATTAGTTTGAAACAAATAATAAATTTTAACTTGTAATAAGTTTTGTTGATACAACACAACCTTGTGGAGTCTTATTCCAATTGAAGTTTATAATGATATGGAGATTTTTTTAAAAATAATTTGTTAATAATATATACTTTAAAAGTGTTTATCAATACAAATGTACGAATGAAAGAAAACGGGGAGTAAAATTTAATTGTCTAAAATATACCACATATTTTAACGAATGATAAATTTTTAAACACTAGACATTTTATAAATTTTCTTTAAATGTTAAAAAATCATGATACAATGTAAAATTTGTTTTATATTTGAGATTAATTTGAATACTTTCAGTTTCAGTAAAATCACTAAAAAGAATTTATATCTAATATGTAGACAAATGAATATACCACGAGTAAAATTGATCAATAATGATAAAAGAATTTTTCCTACTGAGAATGGTAAAAAAAACTTCTTTACAAGTATAATTTTAAGGTATAAAAATCTTAGAGAGTAAATCAACTATTTTTTTTAAATTTAAATACATTATCAACATTTATTATCGTGTTTATGATTATTTTAAAGTATCAATCATATGGAACAAATACCGTTACTTTCTTAAATATGTATGGTATGTACTTAAAGAAAAAAAATGCATACAAATAAATAAAATAAAAAAACGAATAAGTTTTTGATTGCTACTTTACCAGATTAGTTTGTTGGAAACAACAAGGAAATAATTTATTTGTGTAGATATTGATAATACATGGTATATTTAATATTTGAAATAAAAATTCATAATAATGTTGTATTATATATAATGAAGTCTTTTTTATGAAATATTTTTACCTAAAATAAATATGTATTTAATTATAATTTAATATCTTAAAAATAATATTTTAATAATTCCTTTATCGTAAAAGAAAGTATTCCTTTTAATTTAATTATAAAAATTTTTAATTATTGCTAAAATGATTATATTAAAATAATGGATAAAAATTATTATTTCAAAAGTTTTAAGCTTTATTATATGATCTCTTTTCACGGGTATGTAAAAATAAAATTTTAAAAAGTTCAAGAAATTTTCCTTCAAAATAATTAATTACTAACTAAATAATACAGTTTTTTGATAGTACGACATCAATTTATTATTTTCAATTAAAATTTAGATGATCAATTTACAATTTTTATCATATCAAATGCTCTCATTTATCGATAGCAACATATGGATCAAGATTACGAAAAAGTAACATTTATGATAAATATTTTATATTAACTGAAAACTTATTTGTGTTTTCAGAGTTAATCAACTCGCAAATATAGAATTAATTTTTGTGGAATTGAAAGTAATAATCTTCTACTATTTAATACTTTATGTAATTATTTAAAATATATATTTGTTTTTCTATTTTTACAAAATATATTTTAGTTGAACTATGTTTTTACACTTTGTAAAAATTTATATGAAATTCTAATTTGGTAGAAAAAAGTACATTTAAATTGATAAAACCAAATAATTTTAATTTAAATAAAAAAAACACTACATAAATTACTTAGCTAATTCTTAAAATTATTATGACAAATATTATCAATCATTTTTATGGAAAAATATTTTTTATTATTGTATTTTGACATTTTAACGTTGATAAACTTTTTAAATTTGACTGTTCTTAAATGAATCTGCATCAAATTATAAATATTAAACTGTTCTCTATATATGTATGTATTAAATAAAATATTACCAAATTTAGAAATTGTAACTTCAAATATTCAATAAAATAAAACTTTTAAATTTTGATTGGCGTATATGAAACAGTGCTTTTTTTAAGATACTTTTAAAAAATGTTTTTTCTGTTGAATGATACGATTTCGTTATTTTTATATTAAATTTTTTTCATTCTTTTTCATTTTTATTAAATACCATATTAGTTTTTTTGGATATATTTGATTCTCTAAAATTTTCACAGTAAATAATCTAAAATTTTAATTTTTTTAATAAATTTTAATGAAATAATTTATAAGTATAGATTTTTTGTTTATGAGTTACTTAAAAGGTTAAAAAATCACACTATATTAAGAAAAAATGTTTTTGTATGTCCGGAATTAAATATTACTTATTATTCATATACTTAATTATTTTATTAGTTTACTTTTTTTTGAAAAGCCAGTATCAATATCATAAAAATGACTAATTATTGATATCTTTATAGATTAAAATGCATTTAAATTTGTATATTCTAATTCAATAGTAATAAGCTTCAATTTTTTTTGTGTTTACATTAAAGATTTTGTAGTAATCATTTAAATTTTATTCGTGCTTATACCTTATCATGATCAAGCATTAAAAATAAAATTTTGTTATTGTTAAAAAGTTTAAATAAATAATGTTAAAATTCATTCTAATGGATTCTAAATAAATTTGTATTATATAGTAAGTAATTTTAAAATAAATAACAGATTCAATGTAAAAAATGCAATCCTTTTAATATGAATAATTATTTTAGTAACAATGTTTTCTTTTGTATTCAACTGTATTATATTAACTTATTATGTTTTGTTTATTTATTAAAAAAATACTATTTATGAATACTATATTAAAAGTGAGACAAAAAAGGAAAGATATCATGTTGTTTGATTTGCAATCAAAAGAATTTGCTCAACTTTAAATTTCACTACCTTATTAAAAGGAGTAAATTAAAAAAACCATTGTAAAGTATTATAGTATATTACATAGCCGTGGACAATAACAATAAAGTTTATTTAAAAATAGTGAAATTAAACAAAACGGTTTTAATTATCTTAAAATATACTAAGTTCATTATATTACTATAAAATTTTAAAATGACAATTCTTAATAATTTATAATTCTCATTTTATTTTTGTAGAATTGATAATACTTGTTAAACTTATTTAATATGTTATAATATGTTGTATATTTTAAACAAAATTATCAATAAATTTTTTCATTTGTAATGACCGATGTATTTTTTATGATAAAAACGTAGTATTATCTTCATTAAATGAACAGTTAAATCAGATTATAAACATTCTATATTTAAAATTTTTAAAATTTAAATAGTGCTTGTAAGTTCTTTTTTAGATTATTTAATATTTAGAAATAATAAAAAAATGCTTGTCAATTCTGTATTAAAACAGGAAGAAAATGTAAACACAAAAGTTTTAAATTCTAATAAATTTAGATCCGATAAAGTTGAATTTCATAAAAATATTCCAGACACTGAAGTAATAAGAAATAAAAAGTATAATGAATCATTGAAAAGGAAATTTGATAAAAAGATTAACAATATTAAGTTTACGAACGATGATGATTATTTTGATTTAAGTGCAGATTCAAGGATTGCTAATAATATATATACAAGGTAAATTTTCTATTACTAAAAAATTTATCATACATTTTAAATAGATATTTGAATGTTTATCTTTTCATGTGACGTTATAATTCATTTATCAGTTATGTAATATTAATTATAATAACATATATTATCAAAGAATTAATACTTTTGTATATTTGTATAGAAAACGTATGTCGGTGAGAAGCGAAGCCAAGAAATTAAAATCAAAAGCATCTCATATGATTATTGATATTTCCGTGGATAAAATAAAACGTTTTACTCAAGTGGAAAGCATAGGATCTATTTCTAAAGAAACACAATTTTTCTTAGGTAATTACTAAAATAATTTATTATCTTAAATGATTTATTTTTTAGGTATTTCAACAATACATGGACCTTTGAGAATTTTTCGTGGTAAAGGATTTTACCGATTTTTTTGGACTTTACTTTTTATCACATCAGTAATTTTCTTAATATATCAGATTATAACATTATTTCAACTGTATATGTCGCATCCAACAGTTTCTCAGTTATCATTTATAATACCCTCAGAAGGTCTAAAAAACCCGACAGTAACAATATGTAATTATAATCCAATAAGACATTCTTATATCAAAGAATTAAACAAGACAAAAAATTTTCCAAAACGTCTTTTAGATTACATGACAATGTCATTTTTACAGCTTCCAAATCTTTTTTCTATGTCAAACAAATTAGATTTAAAAGAAAGCCATAATCTTTTAATTAATTACACAAAATATGTAAATCCTAATTTTTCAATTCATTCATTTTATTATGATGCTGGTTTCCAATGTAATGACATTCTTAAAATATGTGCCTTTGGAGGAAGAGAATTTGATTGCTGTGAAGAAGCTAAACCTATATTAACTGATTTAGGTAAATGTTATTTGTTAAATTTAGGAAATAGTAACCATACATGGCTAAATAAACAGAGGCAAAGTGGTATTAATAATGGATTATTGGTAATTGCTGATTACCATACTGATGAACAAATTGGTTATAGTGAAGAAACTGCAGAAGAAAGTGTTTTTTCTAATCAATTTGAAAATGGATTTAGATACTATATTCATGAAGAGAAAAATATTCCATACATATCAACAGAAGGAATTTCAATTTCTCCAAGAAAAAGAGTTTATTCAGCTATAAGTGTTGAAAAAAGAATATTGCTAAATGATGAATCATGGGGAAATTGTTCTCATAAATGGCCTATAGGATATGATGATATTACAATTCCTTATACATCAAGTAGTTGTTATGCTCTATGTAGAGCCAAATATTTTATTCAATAAATGCGGGTGTACTCCTATAATATACAATATTATAGGTAAATATAAAAATTGTTTACCGTATGAAATTTATAGTTGTTTTCTACCTAATGGAACAGACACTAATTCAACACTAAATGTTGCATTACTTGATTTACCAACATGCCATGAATGTAAAGTAGATTGTGATTCATGGCAATATAATATATACAATTCTTATGGTGATGATTTCAGCATTGGTGCATTAACTTATCTTAAACAAAAAGTCCCAACATGGACAAATTATTATATTTTAAAAAATATTGTAGCAATTAATATATTTTATCGTGAAATTGGTTATACAGAATTTTCACAAAAACAAAGTACAACCTTTGTTGAAGTTTTATCAAATATTGGTGGAAATATGGGATTGTTTTTAGGAATGAGTGTTCTATCTGTTGTTGAAGTTATTATTTTTTTTTGCAAAATTTTATGGCTTACAATAAGTAAAAAAAGGCGAAATTATATTAAAACAAAAAAAGATATGGAAGAAGAAAAAGCTCGACAACTAGAAGAAACACTAGAAAATTTTAAACGACATAATGAAGATTTAAAAAGATTAAGTATGAAAAAAAGATTGAATAAACTGACCTCTCGCATCGCATCTAGTTTTCGAAAACGTAGTAATAATTATGCTCAACGTCTTAATAGATACGTTTCTAATATATATCCAGTACCACATCATAATGTAGGTAGTGAAAATAAAATATTTAATAAATATCATGGATCGTCACTCGGAAATAGTGGTATAGAGGCTTCCGTTAGAAAATCATCACACCTTATTGAAGATATAATCCATCAAAATCTTTTTGGAGCAGGCAGAACCCAAGTCTGTACTCCTGAAGATAAAGATGACGAAATATTACGAATTGACATTGATCTCAATAAATTTAAAGATGGACAATTATTAAAAATAACAGATAGATCATTAAATCGATCACATTCACTTCATTTACAAAAAAATAAAGCATTTAATTCACGGAAAAGAGGTTCAATAGAAATACCAATATCTTTTTCAAAAGAACATTCATTTATGCAATCAAATGAGAGTAATGATGATTACCTTACAACATTTAGTGAATATCAAAAAAATCACGAAATTCATCAACCACTTGTTTTAGGAATTGATGAACTAGTTAAGCACAAACAGGTATAATCATAAATTATAATTCTTTATAAAATCTTAATATTTGTAATATAATTGAAATTTAGTGATTCAAAATGTTTTAATAAATTTAATATATTTTTTAAAAAAATAATTACTATAATTTCTAAAAAAAATATATGAATAATAAAATAAATATTATTTTTATTAATTTATAATATTACAAATCACAACAAATAATTTTACAACAATACTATACAGATTAATATTTTAATCTGTTTATAATTAGAAAAACAATTTTTAACTATAAAATTTAAATTTCTTTTGTCTAAGGCACTCAGTATTTACTACATAATGTGATATATTTATCAAAAACTTTGATTTTCAGCTGTATTTAAAGTACTGACTTTTGATAAGTAATATAATAGGTAAAGATACTTATGATAATACTCATCTAAATATAACAAGTTTTTTCATTGTTGGTATTTTGAAGACACATAAGATGCAATAATTTTTCTATATATAATTTAAATTTGTAAAAAAAATTATTGATATTTTCCACATTTTAATCACTTTTAGATACAAATATATTTGATGTACTAGATTGATTTATTTCTTACTACATGCTTTAAGTAAATTCAATATCATTTGAATTTTTTCTAGACGCAGATATTGAATAGTTATTACATAAATTGTTATACTTTTTATCTTTTAAACGTTTCCAACATATAATAATAAAAATTATTGATATTAATAATAAAATAAATTGAATAAGCATTGTATATTTATATCCCGTTGCATCAAAGAGAATTGTTAATATTGGTGGTGATATACATCTAAATAGAGAACCAAAAAATTCAAGAATTCCTTGAAAAAAATCTTGTTTTCTATTACCAAGTACAGATGCATACATAGTTCCTATTGAACTACTAACACATGGATATGCAAGGCCAAATGATATCATCATTGTAAAAACATATAAAAATAAGGGTACACGTTTTGTTGATAGACACCAATCATACCTTCTAGAACAACCTCCAGCATAGGTAAAGTCTTCAGTTGTAGTATTTTTTTTAAGTGGAACATAATCAAGAGGACCATCATAGAAACTCCAAGGTAGACTAACTAGATGATGAGTAGCAAATAATATTAATCCAACTAAAACAACCTTTCTTTTATCTAATTTTCCAAATATATCATATGCTAACAATAAATATACCACAACTGAAATAAATGCTGCAATTGTAAAAATTATTCCGTTATATTTTATTGCTTCATCTGTTGTCCAGTTATATAATGTAATTGTAAATGGTGAAGCAAGTACCTCGTCATTGGAAGCAAATGATTGTTGTGTGACATAAGTATAAATTAATATACATATTGAAATATAGTCCAGTGATTCTTCTTGTGTTGGAGAAGCTTTTGGTGTAATTTTAGATTTTTTTGGTTTAATAATTTTTGGATTGTATGGAAATTCAAAAATATAAATACCAAAAATAAATATAATAGATATTATTGAAAATGTAAATGCTGGAGCATTATAAACATTTATATTAAAAGTATTTTTAATATATCTTCCTGAAACAAAAGGTAGAAATAATAATTGTATGGTTGGTCCAAATGCCAATCCAAGGACATATGCACCAAAACCAATAGTTACAGCTTTAGAACGGTCATTATTATGACATGATGTAGCAATATAAGCTCTTATAACACTTAAACAACCTTCACCAACACCACAAACAATTCTATTAAAAATTGCAAAAAAATATAATTGGTGGATAGACAATTTTGTTAAAAAACAATACATAATATTTCCAAAACATATTAGTAATAAACCAACTGTTGATGGTACTTTTAATGTAGAACTTTTTTGACTCCAGATACCAAAAATTGGTGACGAAATTGCTTGAGCTAAACTAAATGATGCAACACACCACCCATAATAACCAACAGTAATATCAGGATTAAGACTTGAAAGATATGACCACATAGAAGTATAGAATACTGATCCTTGAAGACCAAAAAAAAATTGAACAATTATACAATACCAAACACTTATCCATGGTGTTTTATAATTATCCATTTTTTTATATTTATTCTCTCTACACAATATTTATGTCTTTTCTTTTTTAATAAACCTTAATAAAATATTGTCAAAAATAATAAACAAATCAATATTAAGAAAGTCGGATATAACCAATAAACAAAATATATCTTCTCAATAATAGCTAAAATCAATGTTTTCCTGTTACTTTTTTTATAATATATCAAAATAAGACGTTTGCCTTCTATAAACATGTTCAAAATTTAAATGAAATGAAATTTATTATCTTTGTCCAACATTCCTAGTGCTCGGAGGATTATCTCTTCTAACTTCGGAATGATTATTTAATGTAGAAAATCTCTTCCACGGAGCACTAAGATATAATAAAATAAAATAAGAATAGTTGATAATTGGATAATTGTAAATGCTATTGTTAATATTACAACTTGTTTTTACAAAATATGAACGTTTAAACTATAATTTGCAGACATACTGTTATAGCTGTTAAATATACACCTTTTTAAACAGACTATAAAAAGTTTAATTACATATCCTTAAAATTTTTATAATATATAAAATTAATTGGATTTTATCAATTTTATAATCAAAACAAATTCTTTGTTAAAAAGTAAAAAATATCTTTGGTTAAAAATGAAAACAAGAAAGTGAAACAAAGTTTGTTATTATATATAAATGATTATAAAGTTTAATCATTATTTTTTGATTGAAAGTTAAAGAAAACTAATAAAATCAATCATAATGTATATAATGTGTCGATGAAAAAATTTTCTTATTGAAAAATTGATAGAAATTGAATTAAAACTTTTTATTTGAATTACATAACTTATACTATCTTCTATAACAAACTAACAAATATGACATATTACTGTTGTCAAAAATAAAAATATGTGTTAAATTAGTTCAATTGTATTTATTAATGTCGATAAAAGAATTTGAAACAATAAAAATTTGTTTTATTATATTTATTTAACTATATCCGTAATTTATTGGGGTTAAAGATAATAATAGTAAAAGAAAAAGACTAAAATAAATTAAATACTAATACATTTGTTAGGTTGGACAATTAATAAAAATATTTTTTATAAATTAATTCCAATAAATGCGAAAAAAGTTATATGAATGAATAACATTATTTTTAACAAATTAAATACTAAATTTCAATATATTTAACATAAATATCATTAATAACAAAATAAAAATGTTGTTAATATCTCATTTAAATATAATCAATCTAAAACTCATAATAAAAAGCATAATTAAAATCTAAATTGTTCATATATATGCATATAATGAGAAACTTTTATTATAAAATTTAATTAAAAAATATGTTCTTATGGTATTTTTGATTTAACGTCCATAACAATTTTTTATCAAAAATTATTCGAAATATATTATTTTATATGATTTAAAATAAGTATTTTTTATAAAATACTGTTGGTAGTTGAAACACAAAACATTCTTCTTCATTAAAATTACTGGATCAAAGGTACTAAACGGTCTAACGAAAAATTATTTTTATAAAAAATGAACATTAATATTTTTTATATTTTGTCATTTAATATTTCCAAAGAACAAGTAATCATTTAACGTTAATTGAAATTAATTACATTTTTATAGTACTCATATTTGGACAACATTTAATTAAAAAAGAATAAAGATAACAAAGCAACTTATTTGATAACAAAATTATTTTTTAATTAAAGTGTCAATGGCAGCAATACATAATATTGTTTTTATTGTTTCCATGCGATCGTTTTGATAAATATAGAAAATTGAACTTCTTCAGGTTCTAATTAATGCTCATATTTCAAAATATTATTTGTTATATTTTATAGTATAGTGCGCTACTTATGCAATACAAACACTTAATGAATTATATTTAATGTCTCATGTTGTAATTGATTTACAAAATCAACATTAAAATTATAATTCTCTATAATTCTTGAGCATCTTACGAACAAAATAAGCTTCTTAGATATCGTTGTCATATTGACTTTTTTTTTCAAAAAAACTACAACCGCTCAATTTAATCTTCTTGTATCTATTCTTTTACGATTAATCTTCAGAACATCAAACAGATTAACAAATAAAATGTCTCAATCATTTTTCTCAACTTCAATCATCATAAAAGTGATCAAAATATTAACTTTCGTTTCCTCTGAAACAAATATATAATGTTAATGTTTTAGACTCAACCACCTGAGTTTAATTAACAAATAATAATCATTCAATTGTACACGTCAATTATAATTCTTAATACTATAATGACTGAACTATTATTATTATATTTATAAAGACAGATAGTTTTCATATATATGTATATAGTAGCTTAATTACTCATTTCCATATACAGCTGTATTGTGAAGAAAATATATTGAATAGAAATGGTATTATTATATGTAGTATTTATATATTGTATACATTTATATTACATTATATATCAAATATATTTTACTATCTCAATAATCATTTGAGATTGTTTAACAAACTAATAACACTTTTAAACTATACAAAAATATCAAATATTCTTAATAAAAATTTGCCGTAAAAAATCCCATTCAATTACTATATATTAAGTATATTATTGTTTACTATTATTCAAAGCTAGAATATATTAATTATATTAGTTTTATTCAATCTAATTATGAATGAAACTGTTAATTCTAACTATTAGAAAATTTCTTACTATAAATGTATTCTTTTAACTCGAAAAAATGTATTTAAAACGGTGATAAACAATGAATGTCATATAATAATTGTAAAGAGTTAAAATATATAAGAGAAATGTTGGTATTCAATATATTTTTAATTCACAAGTTTAAGTTGAGACACTTACCCAAACAATTCTTTATTTTTCAAATAAAATAAGCAATGAAATAGAATTAGTTTTATTATTTTTTTATATGTTTTAATTATTTTTTATCTTCACGAACTATTGTATATTTTATTATTTTATAAAACAGAATACTTTAACTTCAATAAAATTATAATTTTAATTTTATTCAACATTTTCAATTGCATATATTTTAATAATAATAACCTTTTCTTACTGTGAACGCAAACAATTAGTGTATAAACAGTTAAAGTAGCTCTTAACATGCCATTTAATATTATTTTATATATAAAACTAATTTTTAATATATGATATATTTAACAATTTACTTTAATAGTGATATAGTGGAAAAAAATCTTTTGTCATAATAATTTTTTTATGCTGCATTTTTTATAATTATAATTTACTAATATAGTAATCTTACTATTTTCAACGCTTTTATATAGAATGTTAGCTAATATTTTAATACTATAAACTCTATAAATTTCTTATTCCGTAAAAAATATATTAATATTAATAAATTTAATATAATTTAATCGAAAGGGAAATCATGATAAATATCTTGTTTTTTCCTATATGAATCACTAAAATTTGGAATATTTATTTGTAATCTATGACTAATATTAAAAGTCATGTTATATAAAATAATTTTATAACATTAATATGAATTTAGTAACCGATAATTTATTTAAAAACAATACTAATTTTGTCATCTTTTCTTTGTCTTTATTTGATTGTATGGTTATTATTTTAAAAACATGCAAAAATTATGTCATTTTAATTTATAAAGTTTAGTATTATTTTTTTTATTAACAAAAACGTTTGTTGTCTATATATTTATAGTATTAATTAATATAATTTTATTTGTTGGCTAAATATTATATTGTCATTTTTTATTAACTAATGATTCATTTATTTAAATTCTCACAAACATTTTAAAATCCTTTTACCAATTTTTGTTCTCATTATATTGTTATTATTAATTTTTTTAAGTTATAAATGTATATATTAAAATATAATTATTTCTGTTTAAATAACTATAGACCTGTACATATAAATAAAAATAATATTAAGGTGTAAATGTAAATTTATTTTCTGTAATTCAAGTATTGTATATCATATTAGCATAATGTGTCAAATTTAAAACACATTTTTTTTAACCTTAAATATTGACACTAGTCAATTTCTTTTTTGACAATTAAAAATAAATAGAAAAAATTGGTGCATTTAATAGAGAAAATATAGCAATTTTAATTGCCACACCCCAAAACACCCAAATACTTAAAAAGCTACATTTTTATAACCGGCTAAAATATTGTATAAATGTATGTATATAAAATATTGTTCTGAAAAACAAATTTTGTTTGTTTAAACTGATCAAAACTATTCATACATCGTAGATACTTTTACTTTATGCCTCATTTAAAGATTTATCAATCACCTATTAGTGAGACAAAATAAAAGATGGAAGTGCATGCACTCTATCTCGATACCAGTTTGTATTTTTAATGATTTATTATTCTTACCGATAGCTGCTTCTCATTTTTTTCCTGAATCACACTCTTAAATTGTAAATATAAATTTTATATTATTATAAATGTATAAGAGATTTCAAAATATTCTTTTAGAAGTACTTTGATCTTTACAATAAAATATTTTTTGAAACACACATTTTTAATAAATAATTTTAAGTAATGACACATCACTTCTTTTAAACTTTTCATATTTTTTATATATTTAGAGTTGTCCAATGAAAATCATATAATTTTAATCCTTTCCAATGCTAATAATCATCAAAAACATCCAGATGTCCTAGTTGGATTATTTCGTTTTTAGTTATATATTATTAAATATATTATAAATAGTTACTTTAACAATACATTTGCGAATTAGATTTCCAAAAGATAAAGGACAGTTATTATATCTATATATCCCTATCAGTTGCTTTCATTATTTCAATTTTCTATTAAAAACCACTTAATTTTATACACTGGACACATCATGTTCTCTTTTAAGCTTCTCATTACTACGAAAATATATCGTATAGCTTTTACTCTCAGTAGCTGTCATAAGAAGAATACAAAATGCATTATAGGTTTTAGAGGAGGTCTGTCCCATAGTAAAATGAATATACTAGTTGTTTCTGATAATGTAGTAAACTCCTTCATTTGATGTCCATACAATGATGAAGAAATATACATATAATATTTAAATAACATTAATTTTTCTTATCAAACTTAGAACGGCGCTATTTTGTGATATTGTGTTACATATCTAAATATATAAAACTAAAACGAAAAATCATATTTGTTTATTCAATAAATAGTTCTTTTCATTGCCATATATAAATTTTAAATATTCGTTAAATTTTAATAAATTATTGTAGTAATTTATATATATTATTATTACTTTTACAGGTAATTTTTATTTTCCACGTACTTTAAGAAAATGTGGAAATTTAAAGCTTCTAAATATAAGAATACTACTCCAAGAATTCCAAAGAAAGAGGTTAGTTTAATAAAGAATAAACTTTTTACTATATTTAAATTTTAATATTTAAGGACACTATAACAGATTTACCTATAGGAAATATATCAGCAACCAATAATGCAATTCAATCATCAGAAAAATATTTATCATTTCTTATAGAAGGTGAGGGTGGACGACTCGCTGTTTTACCGTTAAATGATCGTGGAAGAAGGAGTCGTGGAGACTTAAATGTTATTTCTGCTCATCAAGATCAAGTATGTGATTTTACATTTCTTCCATATCATGAAGAACTACTTGTAACATGCAGTCGTGATGATGATGTAAGTTTAATATTTATATTAACTACAATTTTTTTAGATTAAAATTTGGAAATGTGATAATTTTGTAAATAATGGAGAAAAACATATTACTAATTCCTTTATGTCCTTTAATTTTTCAAGAGGAAAATATTGTGAGGCATTAGCAGGACATCATTCTGCAGACCATATATTAGGAATTGCATGTGATTCTTCAGGTATAGTAGCTAATCTTGAAACAGGTCAAAGTGTAGTTGAATTTACAAGCATTTTTGATGAGAAATCTATGTCTTTGGGATGGTCTGAAGATGGATCATTACTAGCTATTTCGGGAAATAAGGGTAAGAAATATTGGGATTTTTGACCCTAGAGCAGGTCCTGATCCAGTAATTTATTTTAATAGTCATGCAGGTTTTGGTCGTGAATCTCGTGTATTGTTTGCTGATGGTAAATTTATTTCATCAGGCTTTACTGGAAAGAGAGTTCAAGAACTTCTAGTCTATGATAATAGAAATTGGAACAAATGCATGAAGGATGTTCCATTTAATACATCAACAGGAATTCTTATTCCACTTTACGATAAAGATACAAAATTACTAGTGCTAGCAGGGAAAGGATCTGGTAAATTAATATTGACTGAAATTTTAAATAGAGATCCTTATGTTTCCTCTGTTACTGAGCAATCGTTAGCAGAACAAACTGTTGGTGCATGCTTAATTAACAAAAAATCATGTAAAATAATGGATGGTGAAGTTCAACGTTTTCATCAATTAACAAAAACCTCTATACAACCAATACCATTAATTGTTCCTCGACGTTCATACCGAGAGTTTCACGCTGATTTGTATCCTGATACTTTTGGAAATGTTCCAGGAAGTACTGCAGAAGAATGGATAAATGGTTCTAATAATTTACCAAAATTAGTTTCTCTTTCACCTGAAGATATTCATCATTCTCATTCTTCTAATACAATATCACCAATAAATATAGTTGAAGAAAAACTTTCCACGATTTCAAATAGTAAAATATCTTCAGTTGTAAAAGTTGTTGAAGATAAAATACTTGAGGAGAAATTGACTAAGCCTGTTTGTGAAGAAAAAATATCAGTAAGCATTGAAAAAGATGCACAAAATTCCACTTCAAATCAACACTCTGATTGTAGTACAGCTTCTCTACCCGATATGCAATCAAATTTAAGTGTATCACCTGTTTCTGAAAAAGAGAACATTGATCATGATAACGATGAAAAACAAAAAGAGTGTAACAAAGATTCACCTATTAAAATGAGATTGAGAAATGCTGAACTAACAAAAAAGGAGCGACCTGTAAGTGTGGCAATTGGATCTGGAGAAGGAATTGCTACAAGAAGAAGGATGATTAGAAATAGACCAAAATCTTGTGTTGTCGGAACGTTACAATCTAAGTATAGACATTGTGAAACGTTAAATGGTCCAAAAGTAGGTGTTTTTTCAAATTTAAGGAATGTTAACACTCGTCTACCAATTGATTCAAATGGAATGTGTGTGAGTGAGAAATTTGCCGCTGTTCCACTCTCTGGAACATCTGGATTAATTGCTATATTTAGTTTAAAATATCCTAATAAAATTCCCGATGGCGTCTTAGATGGTTTACAAAATCGTACCTCAGTTACAGATATCTCATGGAATCCATTTAATCCAAGGCAACTAGCTTGTGGTTTAGATATTGGAATTGTTAATATTTGGGAAATAGACGAAAGTAAAGTAAATCTTATAGGAGAGAGTGAATATAATACAGTTGATGATTCTAAAATGAAATTATGCGATCTCGAACCGACTATTGCATTAAGACATAATGCAAATAAAATCACTCAACTTCGTTACCATCCAACAGCAAAGGATCTCCTTACTGTAGGCTATGGTGACTGTTCCATTTGTATTTTTAATATCAAATCAAGTGAAATGGTTTTTGAAATAAAACAAGCTCATGAATATCAAATCTTATCAATATCATGGAGTTACGATGGAACAAAACTTGCGACACTCGGAAAAGATAAGATGTTAAAAATATTTCAACCTCAATTAGATGGAGAAGACTGTTGCATTGCAGAAAAAAAAGTACTAGAATCGACGAGAAGTGCAAGAGTTTTATTTGTATGTGATGACTCAATGATTTTAATAGCTAGTTTTTCTCGCACTTCTAACAGACAATGTACTCTTTTAGATTCTTTTACATTAAAAGATCTTCATCAACAACAAATCGATACTAACACTCAACCATTAATTCCTCACTATGATTATGACAGTTCTATCTTATTTTTAACTGGTAAAGGTGATCACGGTATTCAAATGTATGAATTATCTCCAAGTAGTCCATATATGCTTCCACTAGCGCCGTTTACAGCATTAACTGGTCATCAGACAATCGCACTACACCAAAAGAATGTTTGTGATGTTAGAGCTGTCGAATTTCAAAGGGGATGGAGACTTACAGAGAAGGCTCTTGAGAAACTATCATTTAGAGTCCCGCGTGTGAAGAAAGATTTATTCCAAAGAGATCTATTTCCTGATGCTTTAATTACATGGTCACCATTGATGGATGGTGAACAATGGATTCGAAATGAAGTTGTTGAAACACGCAAAACTATAAATTTATGTCCTGAAGGAATGCATGATAATATTTAGAGTTGGAGTCTTCTATCTTTTGTTATTGTATTGCTTTAATAAAGTATTTAATATAATTCCCCCATTAAATTTTAATGTACTCCTTATAGTATAGTAAATTTTCTAACACCTCCTTATATTTAATAAAAAATACTATCAGCTATTTATTATTTTCAGTAATTTAACAATAACATATACAAATTAAAAGAAGAAATATATAAAAATGATAGTTTAACCGCTACAAGCATAACAAATATGATCATCATCAGGTGAATCACTTTCAATATTATTGTTTAAAGATTCCTTCTTTTCTAATGATTTTAATTTATTTATTCTTATCAAAGATTTATCAACACTAAATTTCACAGGATTTGCTGCCGGTTTAGTTCTTAAATAGTACATCCCTGTTTTCAAACCATTTTTCCAACCATAAAAATGCATCGAACTACATATTCCATAAGTTGGTTTATTTACATGAAGATTAAGTGATTGAGATTGATCTACAAAAGGACCACGATCAATTGCCATTTCAATAATAGCTTTTTGTGGAATTTCCCAAACAGTTTTATAGAGTTCTCTAATATGTAATGGAATGTCGCATATATTTTGAATAGACCCATTATTTTCAATTATTTGATTAAGAATTTTCTCGTTCCAAATACCAAGGCTAATTAAATCTCGTAGGAGATGAGTATTTACAATTTGAAAATCACCAGATAAAACCCGTCTTGTATATAAATTTGATGTATATGGCTCAATAGATTCATTACTCCCAAGAATCTGAGATGTAGAAGCAGTGGGCATTAATGAAACTAACAATGAATTACGAATACCAAATTTAGAAATTTTCTGCTTCAAATTTTTCCAATTCCATAAATTGCTCGGAGTGACACCCCACATATCATATTGAAGAATTCCCTTAGATACAGGTGATCCATCAAACGTTTCATAGGGTCCATGAATCTTAGCTAATTCATAGGAAGCCTCAAGTGCACCATGATAAATAGTTTCAAAGATTTTTCTATTAAGATCCCTAGCTTCTGGTGATGCAAATGGATATCTCATGAGTAAAAATGTATCTGCAAGTCCTTGTACTCCAATTCCAATAGGTCGATGTTTGGTATTTGATAAACGTGCTTCTTCAAGTGGGTAATAGTTAATATCAATAACCTTATTCAAATTCTTTGTCAAAATCTTTGTAATGTTGTGAAGGAGTTTAAAATTAAAAACAGGTTTTTTCTCTTTAATCATGACAAAATTATTAAGTGCAATAGACCCCTAAATTACATACAGCAACTTCATTAGGAGAAGAAAATTGAACAATTTCAGCACAAAGATTTGAACACTTTATTGTTCCTAAATTTTGTTGATTACTTTTACGATTACAATGGTCCTTGTAAAGCATATATGGAATACCCGTTTCTATCTGAGATTCACAGATCTTCTGCCAAATATATCTGGCTTTTACTTGTTTCCTATAACGCTTTTCATTTTCATATTGTACATAAAGTTTATCAAAATCATCACCAAAACAATCACCAAGACCCGGACATTCATTAGGACACATTAACGACCAATCTGAATCGCTTTCAACACGTTTCATAAATAAATCTGGAACCCAAAGTCCGTAAAATAAATCACGCGCTCTTTCTTCTTCTGGTCCTGTGTTTTTTTTTAACTCAAGAAATTGGATAATATCCGCATGCCATGGCTCCAAATATATAGCAAATGCGCCAGGTCTTTTATTACCACCTTGGTCAACATAACGAACAGTACTATTGTAAACACGTAACATCGGAACCAAACCATTTGATGACCCATTAGTTCCAGAAATAAAAGAGCCTGTAGCACGGATTGTACTGACACTTAATCCTACTCCCCCAGCCATCTTTGAAATAACAGCACATCGTTTTAAAGTGTCATAGATTCCTTCAATAGAATCATCGCTCATTGTTAACAAAAAGCAGGAACAAAGCTGGGGTCGTAGGGTGCCGGCATTAAATAATGTTGGTGATCCATGGATAAACAATCGTTTTGACATATATCTATATGTCTGAATAGCAGATGTAATATCTTCACCATGAATGGCAATGGCGACACGCATAAGCATATGCTGAGGTCTTTCAACAATTTTACTGTTTATTTTCAATAAATATGATCGTTGTAATGTCTTGAATCCAAAGTATGTGAAGTGGAAGTCTCTTTTGAATCTAATAACCGAATCCAATTTCTTAGAATGTTTTTGAATAATTTCGTTCACTTCCTTGCTTATCAATGGACAATGTTCTCCTGTCATATTATGCTTGTGATTGTACAAGTCATCCATTACCTTAGAAAATTTTTTTTTAGTCTGTTTATGTAAAATTGAAACAGCAATACGAGCGGCTAAGATTCCAAAATCATGATGTTCAACAATTTTACTTGCCACTGTCTCAGCAGCTAAATTATCAAGTTCAATCGTACTAATGCCTTTATAAAATCCGCTTATTACTTTTTGTGCTATCATAATCTATAAATAATAAAAAATATGACTAAGTTTAAAAATTTATTACTTACAGGATCAATGTAGTTCATATTTAAGTTATAGCAAAATTTATTTATTCTATCAGTTATTTTATCAAAATGTACCTCTTCTTTTTGTCCATTTCTGTTGACAACATATAATGAACCCGACCGAAACATAATTAAAGTAGACCACGTAAAAGTGTATATCGACCTGAAATATTTCTTTATGAAATTTCCACAATAAACTTATTTTTAGAAATCTGTAATACACAGTTTCCTATATATAAAAATTACTTCAAAAAAAGAATACTACAAAAAAGACTGTTGTTGATTATTTATAAAGGAGATAAGAAAGTCGTCGTAAGGAAAAAAGTTAATAGGAGTTATACTTCAAACATCGAAAATAATAAGTATTTACTGTTTACTTCTACTAAATCTATTAAAAAAATTAATTTTTATCATGAATTTCTTAGTATTAAATTAAATCAGTAACTAAAAGTGATATTAAAAAAATATCGTATAGAATAATGCTAAGGAAACACCATATTAATTTTAATTAATCCTCACCTTTAATATATAATACGTTAATTGAATTTCATCTTTAATCAGTCAAAGAATATATATAATACTTTTTAACAAAAAATTATGTCTATCAATTGCAAAGGAATAGAATTTCTACAATGGTTATATTATTTGAATAAGCGTTAATTAACTAATTAAAAAAACATTTCTTGGTTTTTTACTATTGTTTTTAGTAACTTTTTATTCAGAATGTACATTCATTATAAAAATAATGCTTTTCCCAAATATTATGCTTATAAAAACTTCTTTACAACAAATAAAATTATGAAAAATTATTTCTCCAGGGCAACGTTTCTTAAATATTAGCAATATACAAAGTCACTATATATTGTTTAAAGTCTTTACAATTTGGAACAAAATAACGACAGAATGTGAAAACAATTTTAAAAAAATCGTCCTCTAAGACACACAAACTATGGACAAAAAAACAAATATTACTTATTGTTGTACTATAAATATACGTGGTGGAAAATAGAAAAAAACGTGACAAATAAGAAATACACTATAACTAAATAGGTATATATTATACTACAAAGATGATATAGTAACAAAAACAGCAATTACAAAGCACTAACAAATGTCTTGGTGATAAACATTCAGTTCTTAGTTTTGAAATATAAATAAAAAAAATCTTATTTCAACGCTGAAATTAAAAATAAATCATTATGTACAAGAAAAGATATTCCCCAAAAATACGATCAAATTTTAAAATAACGTTTAACTAATGAATAATCTTTTTAAAAATATGTTCTTACAGATTTCGTTTCGAAAAATGATAAGTTGGTACATTATCTCAATTTCGGCTTATTTGAATGTAGTATAAATTTATTAACAATGGGTATTTGATTTTTGAGTCGTTAATTTGTTTTTAACAACATTCAAATTAATTTAGTTTATAAAAAAATAATTTCTATATGAAAATAAGAAGTATATGAAGGAAATTATCCTTGTATATTTTTTAATTCCTCTAGCTTTTGGAGGTTATTTGTTTTATGACACGGAATGTCCTACTGATATCTCTAAGTTAGAAAAATCATTTTACACTGGTTTTAGGTTTACAAAGTTTTTTTCAAATTTCTTAACGGTTGATGGAGATTTTGAGCTATTTATTTTAACGTATAACAGATCAAATACAGAAGAAATAATTCGCATTGATGGCAGTGTTCGTTTCCTTAGAAATGAATTTTGGATAAACAAATATATTCCAATAAATTCATGGCCTTTATATTTGCATCCAAATTGCTTGAAATTTTACAAAAACAGAGATGAATGCTTACCAAAAATGGATACATTACTAATTTTCCCAGTAAATGATAACAAGATAAAGGAGCCTTTTAAAATTGTCAACTACCAATTTGAACAGTTTTTTCCATGGTAAATTCGGTAATTTTAATATGCATTTTTATAATTTTAGTGAACCAAATAAAACAATCACATTTTCACATGAAAATGTAACTTCTCTAAAAAATAATTCCGCTGCATTTATATCGTTTGGAAAACCCGTACATTATATCAAGAATTTCAACATTGAAGAGTTCTTCTTAGATAACTTATACAACTATGATGAATCTAGAGAACAATACGAAAAAATTATACGTGATGTAGAAGAACTTGAGGAATTTACTATTAAGTCTGATCCTAATTTTAAGTATAATTTTGAAGAACCTCTTGGGCCATTTAAAAAAATTTACAATATTAAATATGAAGATGATAATATTGTAGAAATTTAATATAATTATGTGCAAAAAATATACTTATACAATAAATTATTATACTTTCTGTTGAAGTTACTTTAATTTATAATTTAATCAATAATTTTACCATTAAATTTAAATAGTATAGGAAAATATATATACAAAAAAATAATACAAAAATCAAACAAAAAAAAATTAATTAGTCATTAGTCTTGGGGCAATTGACATAGACATAAGTTCCTGGAATAAAAGCTTGCATGCATAAGGAATTCTAATAGCAGATATTTGTGTCTTATTCTTACATGCTTTACATTCAAAAGTATTTGTTCTGAGATTAGCAACAACAAATAGTCCACAGACATTACAAACGTAGGTATGATAAGGATCAGAAACTTCAAATAATCTTTCACGCAAAAATTGAGCTGCACCATGGGATATCTGACAATCACGTTCCATTTCACCAAATCTCAAGCCACCATCACGAGCTCTTCCTTCCATAGGTTGTCTGTTCATTCCTTGAACAGGTCCACGAGCACGTGAATGGATTTTGTCATCAACCATGTGTTTTAATCTTTGATAGTATGTTGGACCAAAGAAAATTTGGGTCTGGAGTTTTCTGCCAGTGTGACCATTATACATAACTTCGTTTCCACGCAAATGATAACCATAACCATGGAGAAGATCAGAAATTTTCTGTACATTAACAGTATCATTAAATGGTGTTGCATCACCTATTTCCCCTTTACAAGCAGATAATTTTCCTTGGAGACACTCAATTAAATGACCAATTGTCATACGAGATGGAACGGCATGAGGATTAATAATGATGTCAGGAGATAACCCTTCTTTTGTAAAAGGCATATCTTCTTGACGGTACATCATACCCATAGTACCTTTTTGTCCATGCCTTGAGGCAAATTTATCACCAATTTGAGGAAGACGAATAGAACGTACACGAACTTTAACAAACTTGTTTCCATCAGAATTAACAGTTAACATTACTTGATCAACAATTCCAGTCTCAGAACTTCTTAAGAATGTAGAAGAATCGCGCTTGGTGAATTTCTGGTTGGCTTGAACTGCTTCGTCTTCAATTTCAGCGACACTTAAAGTCTTTCCAATTATTACATCATCACCAGAAACACGTACTCCAGGTGATATAATTCCATCAACATCAAGTTTCTCATATATAGAATGTCGCATTCCAGAACATGAGTCACGAGTTGGAAGTTCAATTAATTCACATTCACTTGATTTAACATTAGCCTCTTGGTCTCGATATGAACGATAGAAAACAGATCTAAATAGACCACGATCGATTCCTGACTGGTTCATAATAACAGAGTCTTCTTGGTTATAACCAGAGTAGGATAATATAGCTACAATTGCATTTATACCAGCAGGTAACTCATTAAATCTTAAGAAAGACATTGACCTTGTTGTTACCAAAGGCTTCTGTGGATAATATAAAACATTTGCAAGGGTATCCATACGAACGTGGAAATTAGTTGCATATACACCCATAGCTTGCTTACCCATAGCACTTTGATAGGTGTTTCTGGGTGATTGATTATGATCAGGAAAGGGAATAATAGAAGCACAGACACCGAGAATCATGGCTGGATGTACCTCGCAGTGTGTATAATTCCTGCAGTATTCATTTTTCAAGTCTTCTGGATTCATTGCAATCATACAAGTTTCTTCTTCTAAAGCATCAATCAACTCGACAGCTCCATCAGAAATTAAATCACTCCAACTATATGGTTTAGTTCCATCATCATCAAGTTCTTTTAATTTTCGAATATGCTTAGTTCGTAAAGTTAATTGACCACTTTCAACAACAAGCAATGGCCTACATATACGACCTGCTTCCGATAAAATCCTAATTTCTCTATCACGAATGTCTCGAACCATAGAAACTTCAGAAACAATAATATCCATTTGGCGACGTAATTTTTTCAATGTTGACATCAAAGCGACGGGATCGTGATGAATACCAACCCAAGCACCATTAACAAAAACTTTTGTAGCATCTTTAATTGATGAAGGAGATACTTCTTCAAGATTTTCCATAGACCATTCTTCTAAAAATTCCATTAAATGATCTGCTGTTGAACCGACAGAGACATAGGCCATCAAAGCAAGATTTTTAACTAATCCTACAGCTTGACCTTCAGGTGTTTCAGCAGGACAGACCATACCCCATTGTGTATTATGAAGTTGACGTGGTTTAGCTAATTTACCATCTCTTCCAATTGGTGAGTTGGCACGTCGAAGATGAGAAAGTGTGGCAGTGTACGTTAGTCTATTTAAAACTTGGGCAACTCCAGCTCTACTTTGATGTGCCTTTCTTTGATCACCCCAATTTCCTGTTGCAAGAGAGTAGGCTAATCCTTTGGTAATAAATGAAGTATTTATACAACTTGGTACCAAAAAATCTCCATTTTTATCGATATGTTTCTGAGCAACAATTCTAAACTCTTTGATCATATTTTTTAGCATTCCTCGGAAAAGGAACGATAGTAAAGGACCTGCCATATCTAATCTTTTGTTTCCGATATGATCACGATCGTCTAATTCTCTTCTACCTAACGCTGCAGATAATAATCTGTGAACCATATATCCTAAGAAGTAAGCTTTCTTTGTTTCACAATGGGGTCCTACACCAACATGAGGCAGAGATTCTTTCGTCAATATTTCTTTTGCATATTTTATTCTTGCTTCTTTGGTGATACCAGGTTTTGCACCACGAACACCAATAAAATTTAAAGCTACATCTTGATCTTGGATTACAAATGCTTCATCAAGAGATGGCTTGACCATCTCCATCATTTCTGGATCGTTGAAATCGTAGATTATATGTTCCAAGATGTCACGATCGTTTACAAAACCAAGAGCTCTAAACACAATCATAATAGGTATTTCCTGCTTAATATATGGTAATATTGCAATGATTTTTTGACCAACACCACCTTTTTTACCGGCTATTCCACCAGAACGATTTAGCATGTTAACCCAACAAGTACTTACAGGTCTATTAGAATTTTCAAGCATTGAACGGCACTCAGTTTTGTATTGGAACTTCCCGTCCTTCATTGAAAAGACATAGACAGTATTTGTTGCCATTTTCTCTTGTGCAATCAACACTTTCTCACTGCCATTTATTACAAAATAACCACCTGGATCAAGAGGACACTCCTTTAACTCAGCTAAATCCCTGTCACTCATTTCATTCAACATGCAGTATGAGGATCTAAGCATAATTGGAATTTTCCCTAAGGAAACCTTAGTATCAACAGTTTCCTTATTGCTGTCATTTCTTGTGACTGTCTTAATAATATCAACGTACAAAGGAGCAGCATAAGTTAAATTTCTGAGTCTTGCATCATTAGGCATCATTGGATGTGCAACTCCGTCACTTTCCCAATGAGTAGGTTTTGACAAGTAAATTTGATCCAATTTCACCGAAAACTTTGTAGCTGTCTCCAGTTCCATAGAATGATGCTGGAGTTCAGTCTGTAATTCAATAGGTGGGGTTTCCTCAATTATTTTTTGAACACTCATTTGGATAAATTCATCAAAAGAGTCTAACTGTTGGCGCACTAAACCTCTCTCATCAAAATAAGAAGCAATAACCTCCCAACATGCCTCCTAAAAATAATTAAAAAGTTACAGACAAAAAATTTTAAGTTACCTGCCACATTTGAGGTTGAATCTCAGCTTCATCCTCATCATCTGACTGTACGTCATCAACATCCATTCCGAGATCATTATCATATTCATCGTATTCTTCGTCTTGGCTCATCATTGCGTAAATAGAAATTAATAACAAATGAGTCTATGACAATGTAATAGCGTATTTAACTGCTAGCTTTCCTAAAAATTAAAGTAAAATACACAAATTGACAGAAAGTAACTAAATATTAAATTTAAAAAATATATATTTAAAGGATAAAATACGAATGTGAGCATTAACCCAATAAAAATTCTACATGAGAGCCATGGTTTAAGTTTACCTTAGGAAGAGAAATAATTTTAAAAACTTTTAATAACTGGAACTTATAGAAAAAATTAATTTGATGCGAAAAAAAAAATTAAAGGAGATGGTAGAAAGTGGACATTTCCCATCTAAAAAAAGGCTAAAATGTAGATCCAGAGAGTTATAAGGAAAACGCAATTAATAAAAAAAATGTTAAAAACGTTAAATCATCGTTAAAAATCTTAAACGGCGTCAAAAACTCTAATTCGTAAACCTAGTGATTTTTGTACTGTATATAATGTTCATAGCATTCATTAATAGTAGTTGAGTCACGTTTGTCACTGAAATAAAATTTGCTTTAAGAAATAGTAGGCAAAAAAAAATTATAAAAGGTAATTATTTTAGAAGTATTTGAGGATGACAGACATGCATTCTTATTAAGTTGGAGAAACGCGCGTGAACAATATTCCAATGCACGTTCTATACGAGAAGTTTCAGTTAAACAAATTGTACATTTCTTGTACATGATGTAAAAATCAAGGATATTAAAATAGTGTAATTTTAATAATGCCTCGTATTTTCATATATTCATCGAAAAGGGAAAGACTATTTTTTTTAGTCTGTTTTATTGTTTGACATTTTGATTTTCTTTTAGATAAAGCCAATTTTATATTGATATTTTTCATAGCAATTTTTAATGAAATGAATGTATATTAATAATATTTCTTTGCTAACAGTTAGGTATTAATTTAAACTACTTGTATATTCCAAGATGCCGAGATTCACAAATATGGTGAAGCATTTGTATCTACAAATTAAAAGTCTTCTTATAAGCATTTTTCACTGTTTGTTCATAATATTTTATAGGCAGTATAGAAGGGTATGTTTCTTTTGGATGATTATTTAATTTTTTTTTCTAGATTCAACAATATCAAACAATTCGATATGATCATCATATAGAATTATCAGCAATGTCTGTTCAACGTTTAAGTATGTTTTATTTAAATATTTCTACTAGAATAAGCATATTTTAGGTATAGTACCGAGGAAAATACTAGTGCTGGATTTAGATGAAACTTTGATACACTCTTATCTAGACGGTAGTACAAGAGTCACATCCAAACCAACTTCTCCACCAGACTTTATATTAAAAGTAACTATTGACAGGCATCCTGTACGATTTTCTGTTCACCTTAGGCCTCATGTGGATTATTTTCTGAGTGTTATCAGTCAATGGTATGATTTAGTGATTTTTACTGCCAGTATGGAGATTTATGGTTCTGCTGTAGCTGATCGACTAGATAAAGGACGGGGAATGTTTAAACGACGATATTACAGACAACACTGTACTCAAGAACAATACGGATTTACAAAAGATCTTTCTGCAATTCATGATGATTTAGCGTCAATATTTATTCTAGATAATTCACCAAACGCATATAGACATTTTAAAAGTGAGTTTCATTTATTAAATAAATATACAATTTTATTAATTAAGACAATGCAATTCCAATAACCTCATGGTTCAGTGATCCGAAGGATACGTGCCTGCTTGATTTGCTGCCGTTTTTAGATGCTTTACGCTTCACATCCGATGTTAGATCAATACTGAGTAGAAATTTGCACTTACCTAATATGTAACTATTTTTAAAATACATGATTACTTATATTATTAATAAAGTTTCAAACCATTTGGTATTGCTTTTAATCCATAAAGTGTATGCTTAATTGTAGGGAAATTCTAATGGAATTTTGCATATAACTATGTTATAAGACCAACTCTTTTTATTATTCAGTGATCTCAGATTTGTTTTTAGATTTAAATAAAAACAATTTAATGTTTATTAGAATTGCTAAAATTTTATGTTTTTTGGGTGTTCTAGTTGATTTTTCTACGTAATTTGTTTTATTTTTCTCGTGAAGCAAAAGAAGCTTTTGGACAAATAAGCCGAGAATTTTTTAAGTTTAAATAATGTTCCTAATTAGTCTTTAGTAATTTTATTACCTATCATATTTTTAAAACAGAAAATATTACTAAATTTCCCACAGTATGAAAATTTATAATAATTAAATTAATTTTAAAAGTTAAATGAGAAAATTATCAGTATAAAAATAATCTAATGGGGATGATTTTTTTTCAAGTAATTTTACAAGATAATTTCTTTTAATATTATTACATTTAAAAGATTATTTTTGATAAATTTTTTTATGGATCGATCGTAGTTTTATATATACATATCGACAATTAGATACTCATTTGAATAAACTTTTATACAATAAAAAAACTTTAATTTTACTATAGTACAAAATAGTTCATTATTTGTTATACTTTTAACAGATATTTATTACATTAACGTATAATATTAAACTTTGATGTAGCGTAGGTAAATAATAAATATTAAACAAAAAAAGAATAATAAAATATTGTAGTACAGTACTTTTTTTGTTTAGTTTGCTTAGCACGGAAATTATTTTGGAAAAACAATAAAAAAGTACATGTTATATTTTCTAAATGAAGTTTTCCATGTACTAGAAATACCAAAAGTTCGTGGTTATCATTTTTTTAGTTTATAGTAACAAATGATATTTCTATACAGAGTTTATTTAATGAATAATCAATGATGTGAAATTAATATACATAATGCTTACAAAAATAACTTGTCATCTATTCAAACAATGATATTATATAAAATATTTATAACAAATAACATAGTAATATTAAAAGAAAATAAGACGTACTTTATCAACAGCAATGAAATTATTATTATGAAAAAATAAATTTCTCATTATCTTCCTGTATTCTTATTATGCTAGTAACTTTTTTTCCATGTGTAAAGTGGGTTCATATATACAGATCTGCATATCTAAATATCTTGTTCAACATTTAAAAAAAGGTATAAAAAATTAATAACAAATTTAAGTCTGGTCATAAAATTTAAAATGGTTTTCATAATCCTAAAGAATTTGTAAAGCATAGGAGTATAAAAACGTTTTCTCAACAGTTATTTTCTCATACTCATCGGTGAGAGTCATGGCTAAGCGAGATAAATGCGTAGTAAAAATATCACAAAAAAATTTATTTAGCAATTTTACCAATCTGAGGTAAAAAGAAGAGTGAAAATATGTTGCAAATCCTTCTGCATATATCATACTTAACAAAGATATATCACATAATGATCTTTTTCTTGTTATTTTATGCAAATATTATTAAATTCAGATATTATTTATCTGAAAACACATTTAATATAAGAACCTTAGTAAAAACTTTTTGATGGTTGTAATGATTTCCATTTATATAATATGCATTGAAGTTTATTTATGTACAAAGGATTTAAAGCAGCGAAGCAAGCTTAGAATTGTTGTTTGGATTGATATTTTATATAAAATCCTTAGAAATAAGTTTATGAAAAATATCTTTAGAAATATTTTAAAGATTCTGTTTGCTAGTAAAATTCGCAATTATTTAGCGTAAATTTCCAGTGAAATCCAATTTCCCACTATCTATATTTTTAAGAGTTAAAGAATTTGTTGCTTTCCAGTTATTCCTTGATGACATTCACAATATTTGAATTCTCATAATTTTTAAACAATCATCCACTTTTATCCAAGTTACTATCTACATTCAAATATAAACTGAAGTAGGTATGATATATCTAGTATTATATACACGATAATCATGCCAACCAATGACATACTTAACCTCATATGAGATAAATCTTCATGGTAAGTTGAAATACTTTTATCAAAATTATATGCCAATATCGAAAAAAAAAATATTTACAAGAGACACAAATAGCCCATCCAATTCGTTTTATTTTAGTATCAAGGGTGATTTCGTACTCATACTGAACAAAATAATGTAAAATTCTTAGCTTGATCTATATCAAAAACCATAAGTAAAATATTATCTCCGTTTTTTCATTTCCTAGGAATTCTTATTTCGATTACGTTGACTAATTTAGCATTATCACTAATCTAACCTCTAGAGTGATAAAGCAAGTCCTATTAAATAGGTCCATAACGTTAAAAACCAATACTACAACATTGTTATTTGTAAGAATTTGATATCTATCAATATCTTCTTCACAGAAGTAAAATTCTCTTTTGACAAGGGATTCGAATTAAACTTAAATTTGTGCAATGTTTGGCTTCAACAGAATGATTTAACATTTTTATTTCCATATTATTTCAAGCAGCCAATTTCTCAAGTATTAGAAATTTAAACTTAAGAGGATTTATAACTGAACGGTAACCCCCTACTGAATAAAATTAACTTCCAGTATCTTCACATATGTTTTTCAATTAGGCAGATAAAATGTTAAAAGCATCGTTCGGTTTTGCTTCCTCAACAAGACTTTTCGGAAGAATAGCATTCCTTAAAACGTTACAATCAGCAATATATAGAATTTTTGAAGCTTCTGATTGATGAATCTTAACGTTATTTATTTTCAATAAACAGTTTAAATTATTTAATTGACGATTATTAGAAACAGATCTTTTGTTTTGAACTTTGAATATATTCCTGAAATTTATTATTAGAAGCAAACATATGACTTTGTTTAACAACGACAATAGAAATTCAATAACAAATGAGGTACGAAATAGGTAGATCAAGATTAATAAAATAATCATTGCAATAAATAACCATAAAAATCTAATTTACAAAATTAACATATATCATTATAAAAATATTACAACATAGTTTAAAAACAATGTAGTAAATGAAAACATAATTTCAAAAAATTGGCAAAAATAACAAAAGTTGTAACAGTAAACATTTGTTATATAATCGGTCTCAAAAATTCACCAACAGAAAGTTTATATTTTCTCCGTACGAAATCACGATGCCTTTATGTAGTAAAATGGATCGTCATGAAAATTGTAGAATACTTAAATAGAAATTGGAGAAAAGTATAGGATTTGAAGTTAAACTAAATTTCTCATATAATTAAACGATGAAGTAAAATTCTATTTAGTGTAATCAATAAAGAATATGAGACATTGAACAAAATATTAAAGCTGATACTAATAAAAGTGATTTTAGAAACGCAAAGCTGATAATAATATACTAGAATACGATCGAATTTATTGATCACTTTATTACCTAATTTTGACTTGATATATTATTGAAATTTTAGGTATAATTGTATTAATTGCAGAAATAGGAATTACAAGTGGGTTGGTTCATTTTAGTACATATATTAGATAGTAGAAATTCCACTGTTGTTGAAACCCTTAACATTAAAATAAAAAAGATTATCGAATTTTGGAAATTCACAAACAATCTGAAAAGCTATTACAAATTTAACATTATTCTAGTTAAGTACATTTTCATGAAGAACAGTGAAGTAATTGTTTTCAACAAAATAATTGGTAAAAAGACAATTTTAAAAGTAAATTTACATACTTTAGAATCCAGAACCTGATAAAATTTGCATCACATTTTCCTAGCTTATTTGTAATTATTAATAAAAAAATGAAATTAAAACATGTAGTATTTATTTACTCTGAATTTATTATTTATAGGCAATATATACAATTGAATACATTTATTTTTTTTTGAAGTTCATTAAAATTTTTGGTGTAATAGAATAAGACATTAGGCACTATTATACATAAAAGCACCATATTTTTTAAAAAATTTTATCATATTTTTTTTTAAATTTTAAGTTAATATAGTTAATGGTGAAAAATGTTTCATTTATAGGAAAAATATAAGAACGCAATTTATTTTTTATATTAACTATGTATATGTATTTACTTTCACTACATTATTATAAATCATGTATGTATCATACGAAAATATCAGAAAGTATTAAAATATTTTTAAATTTATCCATTCTTTTAGGTCAGAATTATCTTATCTGATCTTCATTATCTAGGGCGTTTTTAGAATATATTTCACAACTTTATTTAATTATCAAAGTTAAAATTTATCTTCTTTCTATTTTTACATTATTATACAAATAATAGTACATTAATGAGTCGAAATTTAGTTTCTAGAATTGCTAATTTTCCTAATCAATTATTCTCTATATATAAAAATGAAGATAAACGACAATATATAAAAAAAATATTTGAAACATTTTACATGTTATGTTTAATAATTTTTGGAGGAATATTAGGTATTTCATTGTATTATAGAACAACAAATATATGGATGTTAAAAAATTTGGGTGATGGTTTTTTACACAGATCTGAAGGATTAAGACCAATTGTATTAGGTGCTTTTTATAGAATGAAAAATGAGCAAAATGTAAATGGGAACTATGCAGTTATACAATATTTAGCTCATAATTTTGATAAGCAAAAATTATATTGTATTTCACAAAATAGTGATTCAAAAAATGATGTTCCCATAATAAAAGAGGCATTAATTCAAAGAATTCATGAAGGAAAACGAAAAATGAACGATATATGTAGTTGGAGTGGACATTTAGCTGAATGTGAAATTGCTTCATCCAAATTAAATCACATAACGTTATCTACAAATAATGATATTAATGATGTAAAAAATGGAATGAAAATAGTACTTGAACAACCAGTTATAAGAGTTCCAAAAGAACCTCTAGTTGTATGTATAGCACCTATGTATATTTATACTGAATGGCAAATAATGCTAACGGGAATTGAAGCATGGTTAGCATTAGGAGCTACAAAAATTATTATACCAATACAATCAGCATCAAATACAGTAATGAATATTTTAAAAAAGTATGAAAGGGAACAAAAAGTTATACTACGATATTGGCCAAAATGGCCAGTGATGAATGATGTTAATCCAAATGGTTTAGTACTTTCACGTGGAATAGAAGAATCACATGTAAATTGTCTTCACTTCGCTAAATCATTTTCTGAATTAATTGCTTTTTCTGATATTGATGATATTTTGATGCCAGTAAACCCATTAAATGCAAAAGTTGGATATAATTTGGAATTAATTCATTCTTTATTCAAAGAGCATCCACAAGCAGGTACATTCCTCTTTGAACATCGAGATACACAATTACAATTACCTAATGATTCTTTCAAAGATAAAACATTAAACAATTTTAATTTCGATTTTCTTAATAATTCAAAAGTAAAACAAAGTTGTAATGTATGGAGAATGAAGACTAGAGTAATTGTTAATGCTTCAAGAGTGGATACTGTCAATATGCATGAAAGTGGAATAAATAGATTTGGATATGTTCAAGTTAGATTACCATGTAGACAAGCTCATTTTTATCATTTAAGACATTCTTATAGAAATTTACCTTCCCAAACAAGTGATCATATTGATATGTCAACAATGGTATCACTACTAAATAAGTAAGTTTTAAATAAAAAAATGATTGCTAAATACATTTTAGTCAATTTAAACATAGACTCACTACAACATTATCAACAATCTCAAATCTTCCAATATCAGAATCACGTTTAGATACATTTAGAGCATTTGATGAATGTGTCAAAGCTGTAAATAATGAACATTTTACATTAAAAGTATCACGTTGTATGACACCATCAGCATGTTTTGCTAAATCTCCATCAAGTAATATGAATTGTACTGCTGCTATAACTGATTATTCATTCGCTCGTGTTGGGAATGACTTTATATCAGCTCCTGGAGCATTTAAATTCGTCCCATCAGATGATTGTGATGCACCTATTCCGAAATATACAAACGGAAATTCCTATTATCTTCCATAACCTTTCTTATTTAATATATTATTAAAATGTCATTTACTTTTATTTGAAAAAAAAATAAAGTACTATATATCATTTTAAATTTTACAAAACTATAGTTTTTTTTTTCATACTAGTTGCATTAGACATTTTTGCTGCATTTTATTTATGATATAAATTTTTTTTAAAATATTAAATAAATTAAACTTGTTCTTTATTTTAAATAAAATTCAAATGATATTATTCAAAAAATCTAGCTATTAAAACTTTTAATACAATATTGATGGAGGAAAAACTAATTAGAAATTGTTTAAGAAGAATTTAATCTTTTAGATCAGATTACACTAAATAATAACGATTATTCTCGAAGTGTAGACTATATAGTTAGTTCTAAATGACCTGTTTAATCTACCCTTATTAATTAAATAATGAAAACTATTATTTTATTATTAAGTATAATACAAGCAAGAAATATTTTAAATGAGCAATATTATAACAAATAGTATAACTTTGATTTATCATTTTGCAATTTACAATTTTATATAACTTGTATAAAATGATTTATATATTTATCATGTACAAAAAACATAACATATATATAACTATATTTCTTTAAAAATTGTTTGTTAATTTAATATACATCATTTGTATTATATTATTTATTTACTTATTTATTTTCTAATATAATTTTAAACAAAATTTTAACGTAGCTTTAGAAATAAAATAAAGTGATTTCTTTAAAAAAAAATCTTTTACTTCAAGATAAAATACTTTTTAATAGGCTAACTTCGTTATACTTAAAAGTAATTAAAATTTGTTCAACAGCAGTTTCATATTTGCGCAAACTTTTCAATAACATTTTCATTATAAAATCATTCATTAATGTTTTGTGAATGTAATAAATGATAAAGGAATTCTTTTGAAATTATTACAAAAGTTATTTTAATTGTATTAGATATTTTTTTAGTAATATTAATGAAAAGATACATAATTATTAATATTCTAAATCAATATAATGTTTTTTAACTAAGATTACGAGTAGTAATAAATTGTAGTAATGAGTGAACTCTAAAAAAGGTCATTTTATACATAATTTACTTTAAATTGTAACTTCTATATGAAATACTTTAATTTTATCTGATTAATTATAAAAAGGATATATGTTTGTTAAAATTATACTATGATTGTAATGCATTAAATAATATATATTTTATGTGTTTAAGGAAACAAATCTTAATTAATTATTTTTATATAAATTAATAAAGTAAAAATAAAAAATAAAACTGTGATTTATAATAAATGTTAATCTTATTATAGTGATTCACAGTCTTAAATTTAATTTCTTCTTTTATGTTTGAAATTAAAACATTTACAATAACCTATTTCGTTTTTCATATAAATAAATCGTCGAAATAAGTAACCTTTAACATATTTTTCAATTGTTTAAAATGCTAAAAATTCTTAAAGTAAATATTTTTGTTTTTAAACATGTAGTTTACAATTATTTTAATAATTAAGTAGAAAAAAATCATTCGAATTTCTTCATTTTTTAATAACAATTATGAGCAAATAAAAACACCAAAACAAATTTTAAGATTACATGTAATTTAAAAAAAAATAAAATTGTTTTTTGAAGATTTATATTCAATAAATATTTAAATAAAAACTTCTCTAGGATAATTTTTATACCACATTTAATTTATAAAATTTTTAAATATCTGTTTTTGACCTCGTTTTATACATATTTAAAATTTTCACTATAATTATTGAAAAATTTCTTAAAGAGGAATGTTAGATATAAATTGATTTATGTTCAGTTTTAATAATATAACTATTGTAATAACATTTATGTAAAGATATATTTTATAATTCAAAATTCATAGTTTATTAATCTTATCATATAATAATAAAAAAATTAAAAAATTTTAAAAATCATATATGAATTTCAAATATTGAACAAATTCATATTATGATATTATTTACTACTTTTTATTCTAATATATGTGTGTAATTCAAATTAATAATAACCTATTTTTCCTAATGTTTCACTAATGTACTTCTAATAAATATTTTTACGAAAATATTATTTTATTTACTCACAAATCTTGTTTCTTCGTTCATTATATTTTATGTATAAACATTTCATTAAAGATAATGTCACATATTATATTTATGGTATTAAAGTATCATATATAATTAAATATAATTATAAATATTACGTTCTTAAATTAACAACTAAATTTTTTTCTCCCCATTTTTCTTTAAAAAGTAAAATTTTTAAGCTCATAAAAAATTATTTTAACTACAAATAATAAATATGTAAATTCAATTTTAATCTATATTTATCTATGAAATATGTATTGTAAATGTATATGTTTAAATATATAAATAAGAATTTTTTGAATGGATATAATACTTCTTTAGAATTTTTTAAATAAATTTATTTATTTAAAATTTTTGATGCTAAAATTAAAATTGATAATATATAACAATGGGAATTGTTTTTTCTTGAATATGATAAGAAATGTCGTTTTATTATTAAAAATTTTGATAATTCTTAAACCTGATTGTTCTGGTGAATTTATAGGAAGTTGTTAGATGAATAATAAATTGAATATAAAATCTTTAATACGATATTTAATTATTGTAAACTTAGTATTTCTAAATTTAACATTTTATTTTTAGAATTAAAATTCCATTCTTGTTATGAATTGGAAAGTTGGATATTCACCTGAACTACAAAATCAAAAAAGCTAATATAAGATTAATAAAAGATATCAGACAAAAGGTTAATTATAATTTTACATTTATATATATTATTCTTCTTACAATAATACAATTTGTAAGTGTTACGTGTAAGTTTACATTAAAATTTCTTCGGTTTTTTTGTTTAAAACCATATTTTTAAAGTTATAAAATTAATATTTTAATAGAAAGACATTTTAAAGCACTCCAAATGTAATTTTATTGTAATATTTTTGTTAATTAGAAATATTATGTTTGTATAGGAAATTTGAAAATAAAACACATTGAAAAAGTTTAAAAATATATTCATTTTATTTTAAGTATAAAAACTGTTACAAATTATAGGTCTCCAAAAAACACATGAATTTCAAAGATATGATGGTTGGTTTAATAATCTTGCAAATCCAGAATGGGGTAGTGTAGGATCTCGATTGCATAGAGATTCACCAGCAAATTATGAAGATGGTGTATATAAAATAAATAGTTCCTTACCTTCTGCCAGAAAAGTATCAGATATTGTATTTAAAGGTCCTTCTGGAATTAAGAATAAAAGAAATATAACAACAATGTTGGCATTTTTCTCACAAGTTGTAGCATATGAAATAATGCAGTCATCACAAACTGGTTGTCCATTAGAAAATATTCCCATTCCAGTAGAAGAATGTGATTCTGTCTTTGATCCTTCATGTGAAGGTAAAACAAATATACCATTTATGAGAACAAAATATGATACAGAAACAGGTCATGGTTTAAATTCTCCAAGAGAACAAATTAACGAAAGAACAAGTTGGATAGATGCTTCATTCCTATACTCGACAAATGAACCATGGGTTGCTGCTTTAAGGTCATGGCATGAAGGCACATTGACGGAAGGAGAAGTTGAAGGTTATCCACCACTAAATAAAAAAATTATTCCTCTCATAAATCCTGCACCACCACAAATTCATAGATTGATGGATCCTGAAAGATTATTCACTTTAGGTGATCCAAGAATAAATGAAAATCCAGGTTTATTAACATTTGGTTTAATTCTATTTCGTTGGCATAACTTTCAAGCATTAAAAATTGCACAAAAGAATCCAGATTGGACAGATGAAGAAATTTTTCAAGGTGCACGTAGGATGGTCATAGCATCATTACAAAATATTATATTATATGAATATTTACCTGAAGTTTTGGGAGTTGATAAAAGTGAAATACCTAAATACGATAAATATAATGCCCATATACCTCCAGGAATTTCACATTCATTTGCAACAGCTGCCTTTCGCTTTCATCATACTATAGTACCACCGGGAATGTTATTTAGAAAAAAGCGAACTTCAAAGAATGAATGTATTTTTAGAGAAGATATAGGTGGTTTTCCAGCGTTAAGGTTATGCCAAAATTGGTGGAATGCTCAAGATATTGTTCAAGAATATACAGTAGATGAAATAATTCTTGGAATGGCTTCTCAAATATCAGAAGCAGAAGATACAATTATAGTTGAAGATTTGAGAGATTTTATCTTTGGTCCTATGTATTTTACAAGATTAGATGTTGTGTCTAGTTCCATAATGAGAGGAAGAGACAATGGTATACCATTTTACAATGATTTACGAAGGAATTTTGCATTAGATACTAAAACATGGGAAACAATAAATCCACAACTTTATAAAACAAATAAAGAATTATTTGATAAATTAAAAGATTTATATAAAGATATTAGTTATTTAGACGCTTATGTTGGAGGAATGTTAGAAACTACTGAAAATGGAATTGGTGAATTATTTAAACATATAATTCGTGATCAATTTTTACGCCTTCGTGATGGTGATCGTTTTTGGTTTGAAAATAGACAAAACGGTATTTTTACAGAAGAAGAAATTGAAGAAATAAAAACAATAACGTTAAGTAAAATACTTCGTTCAACCACTAATATTGAACCAAATGAAATTCAAGATAATGTTTTTATATTTAATGAAACTAGTCCATGTCCACAGCCTTTTCAAGTTAATACTACAGGAATGGAACAATGTATTCCAATGATGAGATATGATCATTTCAATGGTAATGAAGTAACTTATATTTTCACATTAATAGCAATTGCTTGTGTTCCACTTATTTGTATTGGCGTTGCAAGGTATTTAATAATAAGGCGAAGAAAATTAGGTGTTACATTAATTGATATGCCGAAAATTATTTCGAAGGACAGCTATAATAATAGTGTGATTGATTCACAATCTGAACTTGATTCAACATCAGACTCTTCATCAACGAAATATTACCAAATCCCACATACTGTAGAAGATAAATTTAAAATGCCGGCGATTGAATGGTTGAGTGATAGTTTTTGTAGAAGTGTAAATTTTGAATTAGATACAACTACTGGTGAAATTTGTATAAAAAGACCTAGAAGTAAAGGAATTTTAAGAAAATTAAATATGGGTAAAGCAGATAAAGTATTTTTTACTCTAACTGACCCAACAACTAAAAGTACCTATGGTCCATTTATTATTATAACAATACCAAAAAATTACGATATGGTTATAAGATTACATAATGATACACATTGTGCTCAATTTATGAAAGTTGCCGGTGATTGTTTGAAAAAACTAAATATTCCTTTAACAATTAAACATTTAGATAATGATGTTTTATTGCAAACAGCAGAAACAAAAGAAAAAAGACAAAAAAAATTAGACTTATTTTTTAGAGAAGCTTATGCCAAGTCTTTTCAAACTCCACAATTATCAGACGATAATATAGAATATAATGAAGACTTATCGAGAGATATACTTGGAATTTCTATTTCGAAATCAGAATTAGCTGATGCTTTAGGCATGAGAGAGGATAATCATTTCGTTGATAGATTATTTGCTTGTATGGTAAAAAATGGAGAAGATTCTGTATCTTTTGAATCATTTTTAGAACTTTTAAAGAAATTTTCTAATGGAAGTATAAGAGATAAAATGAATTTACTATTTAATATGTGTGATTATAATGGTGATGGACAAGTTGAAAGGTCCGAATTTATTCAATTTTTCAAAAGTTTATCTGATACTGCTGGGGTAAAATTAGATAAGCATGTTCAAGAAGATATGTTAGATGGTGTTTTATTAGTTCATGGAGTAGATACTACAAGCAAATATTTAACTGAAGAGGATTTAGAAAAAATATTTACCGAAGTCGATGGTGTCAACCGTCCAGTTGGCGTTCACTTACGTGGTGCAAAGCTAAAAGTTAATCTTGATGATTCTAGTTCATTAAGTAGTTTTGCTTTACCAGCTGATGAAGAAAAATCGAAAATTATTCGTTCTAAACTTTCTATTTTACTTTCATTTCTTGAAACATATCGTCAACATATTGCTTGGACATTTATTTTTTTCTCTATTAATGCACTCCTTTTTCTTGAAAGATTTTGGCACTATCGTTTTGAAGTTGAACATCGTGATTTACGTAGAGTATTAGGAACAGGTATAGCAATAACTCGAGGTGCAGCAGCAGCTATTTCTTTTAGTATGTCGTTAATATTATTAACAGTTTGTAGAAATTTAATTACGGTAATACGAGTAACACCGGTTGGTGAATATATACCACTTGATTCTGCCATATCGTTTCATAAAATTGTTGGTTATACAATTGCATTTTTTTCTGCAGTTCATACAATAGGTCATTTAGTTAATTTCTATAATATAGCTACACAATCACAGGAAGGTTTACAATGTCTATTTCAAGAAGCTGTATTTGGTTCTAATTTTGCTCCAACAGTTAAATATTGGTTCTTTGGCACAATGACTGGTTTAACAGGAATTTTGATAGTTATTGTTATGTGTATTGTTTATATATTTTCAATACCATCATTCATGCATCAAAACTATAATGCCTTTATATTTACACATTGGCTTAATATAGCATTTTATGGATTAACACTACTACATGGTCTTCCAAAATTATTAGATTCACCAAAATTTTGGTATCAAATGCTAGGGCCTCTTATTTTATTTATTATTGATAAAATAATTGGAATGCGACAACAATATAAACAATTAAGGATCATTGAAGCATCAATTTTGCCATCAGACATTATATATATACAATTTAAAAGACCTCATTCATTTAATTTTTATTCTGGTCAATGGGTAAGAATAAGTTGTCCTGATATATCATGTACTTTTAATGAAGATCATGCATTTTCAATGGCAGCAGCACCTCAATCACCATCTCTTGAATTATATATAAAAGCAGTTGGCCCTTGGACAAGACAACTTCGATCAATTTTACAAGATTGTCAAGCTAATGGTTTACCTTATCCTACAATAAATTTATCTGGACCATTTGGAGATGGTAATCAAGAATGGACAGGTTATGATATAGCAGTAATGGTTGGTGGTGGTATTGGTATAACACCATATGCTTCAATTCTTATGGATCTTGTTCTTAATAAGTCATCCGGTAGACATACAAATATAAAATGTAAAAAAGTATACTTTTTATGGATATGTCCATCTCATAAAAATTATGAATGGTTTGTGGACGTACTTAAGGATGTTGAAACATTAGATACACATGGTATATTGGAAAATCATATATTTATTACACAATTTTTCCATAAATTTGATTTAAGAACTACTATGTTGGTATGTTTATATATATTATTATCCATTTTATTTATTTTTAGTATATTTGTGAAAAACACTTTCGAACAGATAATAATGGTCGATCAATGTTTACTGGTCTTAGAGCTGTCAATCATTTTGGTAGACCAGATTTTGATTCATTTTTTAAATTTCTTCAAAGTAAACATAACAATGTTGAGCAAATTGGTGTATTTAGTTGTGGGCCAGCTACTGTAAACAAGAAAATTCGACAATCTTGTACTGAAGCTAATCGAGCCCGTAATGCTCCTAGTTTCGTGCATCGTTTTGAAACATTTTAAAAATTTTGTATATAAATTAGATGGTTATTTTATATTGAATTTTCTATAACAAAAGTCCGTTCACAATCTCATTAAATTGCTTATTTGTCATTGTACAATAATTCTAAACTTCGGTAACCAAAAAACAATAATTATCTAAAGTTCCAATATTGGTAAAAGGGTTAAAACTACTTTAAATAATTTTGATTGCCATCGTATTATTATTTATGCATTAAATAATAAACAAATTCATTTCGTTTATTTTAATAGTTAATAAACATTTTTTTTCTATCATTTTTAAAAATAGACCAACTATTTACTTTTAAGGATTATTTATTAATTATTCATTTTTTCTGTGTAGTTTTTCTTATTAAATATCAATAGTTGTTTGCATTTTACTTAGAAAAAAAATCACTTTTTGTTGTATTAATAATTGTTTTTTTAATTAAAGTCATTTTTCCATCCTTAAAATGAGCAATTTTTAAATATTATCACAAAAAGGCGGAAAATGATTTTTTTCTTTGTGAACATTTAAAATTCATACACAATGTAGTCCTTTAATCATTCTCAATAGTCAGAGAGTCTAAATTAAATAGGAATCATAATTCCTCCTTCAATAAGAAGGCAAAATCTTCTTCTGGCAGTCATCATCCTTTTAACCTTACGAAAGAAGCTGAAGCGTGTCTTCACGATCAGAAGAGAGTCCATATCTAATCTTCATAGTTTGGTGTAATTGACTTTGCGTTAACACCTAGATAGCATATTACAGAAAAGATCCCGTGGACCATGACTTTGACTATCTACTTTAACATTAAAACTGTTTATCATACCAACCATTTAAACTTAATTGGGTTATTTTGTCACTATTGTATGTTGGGAAGAAATTGCAAGTACGTAAAAAAAGCTAAGTGTAATTAATTAGAAAGTAGAAATATAAGATCTTATACATTATCATAAACTTTATTTAATAAAATTTATATATAAAAATATGACATACTTAGTTATTAATAAAAAAATTATCTTGAAACATTATGGTTTCAAATCGAAAGTATAAACCTTTGCACTGATCAGAAAAACGTATTTCCATCCGCGTTCTCGAAATATTAATATGATTAAATCTATTACAAACAAGACGTCTCAAATAACTGTTATAAAAGCAATCTTCATGCCCTATTTTACCATTACTATAAGAAAATTCTTCTGAGTGAAAATAACTTAGTAATTCAGAAGGGTCTACAAAACTTGGAATATCAAGGCTAAGAGAAATATTTCCATGGAAACAGCAATTATTTCCTCTCAATTGTTCTACCTTAACTACTGTTTCAACAATCATTCTATAGGTTTCCAAATTACATAAAGACAATTCATACTTCTTAAGATCTGGATTGTTTTCTACAAAATAATTTATCATCCCTGAATTTATAAAACCTGTATTCCCTCTCTCATAGATAACTATTGATAATAGTGCATTCCTTACTGGAATAATAAAATCTCTTAGTACATTTTGACGTGGTAACTCCAACCATAATTGCGGACTTCTTACGTTTTGTATTTTTTGCAGGAATGACAAAGTGTTACCAAGATCTTCTTCACAATTACTTGCAGTTACACAGATAGAGTCTACTATATTAGTGTTGTTAAAATATTTAATAAAAATCCGCATCACCTCTGTGTGACCATCAAGTGAGATATACACGGAATGTAGAAAGGTTAAATCAACTTCCTCTGAGAAGACTGTGAAGTTGATTTAGTTCTGAGAGAAGCCACAGAAAAATGTCCCAGAATATACTAATATAAAACTAAAACTAACCAAAAATAACACTTTCTCACTAGATTCATACTCGAAGTTGTCCGCATTGGTCATAAGAATTTTGTAGGTTCCTTTATTCTACTAATGTCATAATTATGAGAAGAATTATTTTCAAAATTTATTTTACTCATTTTCGACTTTTGCATATTCCCCAAATACTTCTCAGTAACATAACAAAATTCCTTTGAAGTTAGCTTAAAATTAACTATTTGATTCCATGGGATATATAAAAAAACCCTAGCCCAAATTTCCGGTGGAAGTGACAAGTCCAAATCCATTAGTTAAATTTATTTTTATTGACTGCAAGCCCGACAAAATACAATGAGATATGGTAACAAATATATTAAAATACGTTGCCTAGGATTTACAACTACAATAAATAAACTATGATCTTTAAAAATTTACTATATTTATGCTAATTAATTTTTTATAAAAATCAGACACTCCTATACTGCTAAATATTACTATTAGTCTAACTTCTGTAAATAAAATTAAATATTAATAATTAGATTAAGGTAACAATAAAATGGTAACGCAATATTTTAAAGCGATGGAAAATTGACAATTGTTTTTTTTTATAGACTAAATAAACTCTCTGAAATTTTCCCGAAGATTCTTTACTCACTCTTTCGTGGTGAAAAACATCACTATTTTAGAGCAACAACAGACAGGTAATGTCTTCAATTTAAAGTTAATTGGAGAAAACACTATCACATGTACAATATACAAAAGGGACTACATTTTCATGAGTTTATAGAAAGTTATTTTTGAGAGAAAGAAATATTGTGTATATGCACGTCTATGGTTAATGATATATTCTTTTTTCGTTTGTGTTACTTTTATCTGTGAAATATATTGTTTTAGAATGTTATGCTCACATAGGTATGATTTGTGTTCTCGTCGAACTTTATAAGACATCTTAGTTCCTTATTTGCAAGCATTAAGTAAATAAATAAGAAGGAAGTTGAAGATCAATCCAAAAACTAAGATACATGTTTTTAATACTTATGAATATCTAGAATAAAGTTTCTCTTTCAACACTACAAATACTTCAAATAAAAATTCATAAAATAACTTTACTTTCAAATTTTGATATCTTAGGAAGGCAAAGTTTGTTAATGTTTTATTCTTAGAATTCAATTGGGAAATATACTTTACCCAGATTTTTCTCCAAGTATTTATGTTAATAAAAAATTATCTTAATGTATAATTATAGCGGTTATGATATATTTTACATAATTATTACAAAATAAAGGATTATTTAAATATGTGGAAATATAACATACATGATTTATCATACAAAATTAATCAGTACTGGACATCTCTTTTGTATAAAAAATAATGTAATTAATACAATAATTTTAGTACTTATTAGTAAAGGAATAGTATATTAATTAGTCAAATTTATCAACTACTCAAGATACTTAATTTAAGATTAGTTATTTATAAAATGAAAAATTTAAAATCACATCCCTTTGTTAAGTTATATCGCGGTATAATTTTAAAAGAGGACATTTTTGTATTTCATACAGTATTTAAAGGTTTTATTACTAGTATGAGTGTTATATCTTACAAAGAAAAGAGGAAGCATATTATGTAAGCATTTGTGAAACACTCCGTATTGTTGATCATATAGTATGTTGGAATTAATTACACATAAAAATTATGAGTCTATCAATGAAAAATAGATATTTGTTAAAAAAATTTGTTGATTTCATTGTAGTTTTCCATGTGTTTTGAAATATGTACATTTATTGTCGAAAAAACTAATTTTTTACAAATTTATCTAATTAAATATTATTTTACAAGTTGAATTTTATTTAATATGATATAAAATTATTTATGTATGAATTAATTGAATAATTAAAATAACTCAGAGTAATAAATTTATTTAAAATTAATATTCACCTAAAATAAAAGATATATTTGATTTGTCTGTGTCTAATTTTTATTTCATCTTAATGACACGTCAGTGCATATATGTTGGAGTTTTCTTTTCTTTATTGTTAAGATTTTTTAATGTTGTATTTTCAATTTTTTCTATTATTTACACACAGATTTGAAAAACTTTTTTTAGGTTTAATTATGGATTGTAAAAAAATAACGGGTTTATTATTTCTGTTGGCATTCATATTACCAATAACAGGTAAGTATTTGTTAGATATTTTGTAATATCTATTTTAGATGCTTCTTATGCTGTAATGTCAATTGATCTCGGCAACCAATATCTTAAAATTGGAATCGTAAAGCCAGGTGTCCCAATGGAAACAGTTTTAAACAGAGAGTTTAGTCGAAAAACAGTAAATATGGTTGGTATAAGGAATGGTGAAAGATTTTTTTCCGATAGTGCATCAAATTTGGTAACTTAAATTATTTTAAATTTATAAATTTAATTATAGAATGTTAAATTTCCAATGTCTACATATGGATATTTAATGGATTTGATAGGTAAAAAATTTAGTGATCCCTCAGTATCTATGTTTCAAAAACGTTTCCCACATCTCAAAATATTAAATGATGAAAGAAGAAATACTGTTCTTATTGATACTGAAATTGGACCATTAAACGTAGAAACCTTATTGGGAATGATCTTATGGAATGCAAAAGAAGTTACAAAAATTTATGCAGGACAGAAAGTTGAAGATGCAATTTTTACAGTTCCTTCTTATTTTGGAAATGCCGAAAAAGATGCTATTTCTACAGCTGCTGAAATCGCAGGAATAAAACTTCTTAAAATAATTTCTGAAGGAAGTGCTATAGGTTTAAATCATGGAGTTTTTCGAATGAATGAAATTAATGAAACTAAAACAAATATTCTTATATATGATATTGGAGCAAGTAAAACAACTGCTATTTTGATCGAATATGAAAAAATAAAAAATGAAACAGCTAAAACATCATATCCAAGATGTAAAACTTTAGGATTCGGTTATAATCAAAATCTCGGTGGATTCGAATTGACAATGAGACTGAGAGACTATCTTGTTGACAAATTTAAATCGAATTACAAAGTTTCAAAAGATATTTCGGAAAACCCAAGAGCAATGGCTAAAATGTTGAAAGAGGCAGAAAGGGTTAAACAGGTACTCTCGGCAAATGTTGATCATAAAGCTCAAATTGAGAATGTTTTTGAAGATAAAGATTTTAAACAACAAATTACAAGAGAAGAATTTTATAAACTTTTTGAAGATCTTGATGATAAATGGACAAAACCAATTGATGATGCTCTTGAAATGGCAAATATTGGTATGGAAAATGTTGATAAATTTGTCCTCTTTGGAGGTGGTACAAGAGTTCCTAAAATTCTAGATATATTACAAAAATATTTAGGTGAAAAAGAGATTGGTCGTTTTATTAATACCGATGAAGCTGCTTCACTTGGTGCAGTATATTATGGTGCTTATTTAGTTAAAGGATTCCAAGTTAAAAGATTTGAAATTGAAGAAAAAGACGATGTCATAGAAATTTTATCGGAAAAGAATCAAATTGAAAAGATGGATGATGAAAGTATTAAGAAAGCTATTACATTATTAAAAGATTTTGAAATAAAAGAAAGAGAAAAAGCAGAACGTGAAGCAGCTCAAAATACTTTAGAAGCACTTGTCTATTCATCAAAAGATAATTTAGAAAACACAGAATTTTCCCAATTTGCTACTACAAAAGAAATTGAAAAAATAAAGTTAACAGCGGATAAAATTGGTTCATGGTTAGAAGATGAAATTTCACTTGAAACAACAACTAAAGAGTTTAATGAGAAATTAAAAGAACTTAAAGATATTATAAAACCAGTTGATTTTAGAAAAAAACAGTATCTTGAAAGACCAAAAAAGATTAAAGGTATTACCAAAGTTTTAAATGAAACTAGTAAATTTATTGAAAAATCTTTGAACATGACTGATCTTTTGAGCGAAGAAGAACTAAAAATACTTCAAGAAGCATATAACAAAACTTCAGAATGGTGGAATTTAAAGAAAGTGGAAATCGAAAACCTTCTATTAAATAGTGACCCACCAGTAACAACAAATGACATAAGTGAACAAACTCAAAATTTAAAACGCGAATGGAAGTATTTAGAAAATAAACTAAGATTAAATTTAATAAAAGTTATGAAAGAAAAGGCAGATAAGGAAGCTGCAGAAAAGAAAGCCATTGAGGATGCTTTGAAACCTACTAATACAACAGAAAAAAGTGATGTTTCAGATGTTAGTGGAAATGTAAAATTAGATAATAATAATTCTACAGAAGAAATAAATAAAAACAAAACAAAAGAAAATATACAAAAAGAAGAAAAATTGAATGATGAAAAGGACGAATCACAAAAAGAACATGATGGTTCTGAATTATAAATTGTATGCAATTTATTTTTTTTATAAAAGGTTATTTATTTATTTTTAAAGTTTTACACTTTTGTAAATCAATTATATTTATATCTTGTTTTTTGCATTATTTATAACAAATAAATTTCCAAGACTAATTTTATTAGAGATTAATTTTATCTAATAATTTAGTAATTTGGAAAAATTATTTAAAGCTAAAGAAATCTATTTCAAATAAAAATAATTGAGGTTTTTATGATGAAATAAAGAATAAATTATCCAATTATTAAAACTATAATAGGTTCCTTTTCTAAATAATGTATATTTCCATTATATTTGAACATAATAAAATATTGAAATTATTAAATTATATTTTCTCTAATTCGAGAATATCGTGGATTTAAAATAAAAGAAAATTCCTAGTTAATAAAATGTAAGAATGTATATACAAAGATATTTACAATATTTATATATATATGTTTTCCGTAATAAATTTTAGTTTTCCCATTCCATTGAGTTTTCAAAATGTCCTCTAGAAATATCAGATTTCCTATAAATATTAATTAATTAGTTTATAGTGCATAAACATCGTAACATACCATTTTTTTATATTATCAAAGATAACATCTAATAATTTTAATATATGTTCCAGGTGTTGAAGAATTTTCTCTAACACACTCTAGTAACTCAATACCTTCTTCTTTTTCAATATAGGAACAATATTTATGTGTATCGGTTGTAGTTAAATTTGCTAATGCCCAAATAGCCCAGTGTTGTGATGCTGGAGAAGAAAAATTAGTTATTAAATTAAGAATTGGTTTAAATGAACGATAATTGATAAAACGTCTTGTTTTTAAATTCCATTTAAAAATTGCAGCATCTACCTTTTTCATAACATCTTCTCGTTTAAACTTCAAACCATAAAATGCCTCTTCTCCATCACTTATAAGATGACTTAATACTCCAGCACTATTATAACTTATTTCAATAATGCCATCTGATATGGTATCAAGTAAAAGACAGAAAATATCAATATACTCATCTTTCATCATGTAATGTCTCAAATGTTTTACTTCTGCAATATTTCCCAATCAAACCCATCATATTTCTAACAACTTCTACTTCATTACTAAATTGTCGATAGTAACTTCTAAATAAAGATAATCCATCAGCTTTTAAAAATCTCTCGCAATTCAATGGAGTTTCATCCGTAATATTCCATAAAAAAGACCATGAAACCTCCATAATATCATCAGCTTGATTTTGAAGTTGTTTCTTCTTTATTTGTTCTAAAATAACTTCAATTGCTCCCAATTCACCAACTTGTATTTTCTGCTCACCATCAACATGGCATGCCATTGAATTTAGGAGAAATATAACAATTCTTTGTGTTAATTGATCAGAACTATGGGTTTTTAAAACTCTAACTAATAATTTTGCAAGTCTATAATAATCGAAAACAACTTCAGAAGGAATATCAAATTGGCATAAGCTTAAACAACAATTTCTAACCATAACTTGCTCCTCCATATGTTCTTGCATGCCGTCTAATAAAGCCATTATAACTTTCTTTTTTGTAGTTGCTGTCATTTTAACACACCTTAATATATAAAACATAGCAGCTGATCCAGCAATTTGAAGCGCTGAGTTAGTTAGATGCTTATTTAATCCAGAAATAACATATTGAAGTGCCTGGGGTTGGTATTTAAGATCATTTCCAAATCTATAATGATTATATGACTCGTTAAAAACAAGTTGAAGCATTGCCGGTCTATCTTGATAAATTTCCATTGCTGTTATCAATTGCTCTTCTTTAACTTCTCCAGCTACTCGTTCAGCTGGTATTTCACCATAATTAGCTACTCCATTACAATTATAAATTCCTAAAAATTTTAATTTCTTTTTTAAAGAGCGTAAACCTATGATGTCTGATTGAATACCACCAGAAGGATAATTTTCCATTTCTTGATATTGTGGAGTTTCCGGTAAATTTGTTTGAGAAATATCTAAATATTCCAAATCAATAAGACTTTTAATTATTCTATCGAGAGTTGCAACCGGATATATATATGTTCCCATTTCTGGATTACTGACTGATATATCAAGGTGTTTTAATTTTTTTAACTGTAAAATATTATCAATATTATCTTTGGCAGTTCTAACATCAAATAAAATTAATGTTGTTAAGTTGGGAATCATTTTTATAAAATTAAATGTCTGAAGTGATTGCCAATAACTAATATCAAGAGTAGTAAGTTTCTTCAATGGATACAAAATTCCTTCTAAAAAGTCATCCCAACTTTCATCTGATATTTGGAAATCTCCATTATTATGTAAGGTCAACTCCATTAATTCAGGACATCTCAATAAAAACTGTTTAAATTCTGCATTTTTATTTTTTGCCGATGTTTTATTTATTTCATCGTCTTTGTAACAATTTAAAGCAGTTCCTTCTAAAGCATCTTCACCTAAAACAGGTAGATTACTTTGTCTTGTATTTCGACTTCTATTAGATATTGTATAAAAAGTTTGTCTAATTTGTTTATCCATAGAAGGCTTTCGCATCAAATCTAAACAATTTAATGATAAACTTGTAAGTTTTGGAAAATTAATATCGTGTTTTTCAAGAAATTTATTAGTTTTTACACTAATAAATGACTCCTTTCTTATATTTTTGATATCTAATGTTTCTAAATTTAAGTGCTGCTTTACAAGTAATGTTCCTAAAACTTGATCATTAATAATTAAACCTTGTAATGAAACATTTCTTAATGGTAAGCAACTGCTAGTAAAAAATTTCCTTAATTTTAGTAATAATCCAGTTGTTGTAAACTAAAAATATTATTAATTTTAATTTATATTACTAGAAATATTTTTTTTACTTACTTGTGAATGTTCTTTTAAACTTTTGGTGTACGAATTAAAAAGGGATTCACAAATTTCAGGGGGAAAACAAAAGTGTAATGGCAATGAATAATTATTGAGCTGTTCATCACTATTAAAACTACAAAGTTTTTTATTAACACGAACGTTATCCATAAAGATGTTCGTCATGGAGTCAAGAGATGAAAGAGATGCAGAATCACATGAATGAAATACATCATCTTCATCTGTTGTATTAGTATCATCGCTACTAGAAACAGAAATTGTTTCTTGTAAAGCTTCGCGATATCTGCATTCTAACATAGATGGTGTTTTTGCAATAGCATCTGATGCAATTTGAAATAACGATGTTATATTGGAAGGAATATCATCAACAACTTGTTGTGAAGGCATTTTTAAAAAAAGAAATATAAATAATAGTTGCAAATATTATATAACTAAAATTATAAAATGTTAAGTAATATATCAGTTACATATGAAATTATACATATAAAGTTAACGATAATGCGTGTAATAACAAACAAATTTTTTTCAAGATTCATTAATTTACAACATTTAAAATTGGTTAGAAAGCAATTCTCTATATTTAAAAAATGTTAGCAATTAATATAAGTGTCCTTAAATGATAAATAATTTAATTTGAAATTCTTTCTTGAATATGTTATTCTTTCGTAATATATATATATATATATATATATATATATATATATATTAAAATATTTTTGTTAATTATATATAACTAAAAAGAATAATGTTTAATGTACAAAGATTGCCCTTAACATATCATAAAATATAATAAATGATAATTTATGAAGTATATATGATACCGAAATGAATTCTTCATAATAACTAAAACGTAATGCGTAGAATATATTTGAACTGACGAAAAAAACAGATTGTTTAAAAACATATACAAAAAATATGCAAAAGAACAACTAATTGAAGAAATAATAAAACTTCAATAAACAATATAATTTCATAGAGAAAACCACTTTAAAAAAGTCTCGATTGAAAATGGTTAAAAGATTGATAATCGAAGCGGTCATGTGAACTGCTGGGTTTAGATGGAATTTTAGTATTTTACTCCAAACATATTGCTTAAACATATAATTTTAATTTCTTTTTATCATGGAAAAAATAAATTAAAAATTTTTCCAAATAGAATTATAATACAAACATACGCTTACTATTTAAAAATTATCCTTAATCAAAATAAAGAAATATGGAAGATATATAATTGTACTCAATAATTTATAAAATATTTAAAAAATGTTTACATTTTAAATAAAATCATAATAAATCAAAACATTATTTAACTGTATAGATATATTATAAGGTATACTTATAATATTACCAAAAGATTTGAATTCTAATATGAAATTTTTAGATTTTATAATAATCTATTTGAATATAAAATAGATTATTTAAAAATTCATTCTATTTTTTCTATAATATGAAGCCTTATTTATATTGTTTCAAAATAGTTCTAACGTCACAATATAAAAAAATCTACTTTAAAAAAAAAGACATTGTTTAAAAGCATTTAAAAGGTATATATGCATAAATTTTTAATAAAATGACATTTGAGTGTTTAACAAATGTTAATAAATTTATAAAATGAACTTGAGTTTAATGTGTGGACAATATTACATTTTATAAATACTAAATCCTCTATCATATGACACATACAACCTTTTAAAAATAATATTTTTAAAACATTATTATCATCGATAGATTGTAAATACCAACAATATAAAGACAATAAAATGCACTATTAATGAAAGTTGTGCCATCTTAAAAGATGAATAATATATCTACTTACCAAATGTAAAAATATATTTTAAAAGGTCAAAATATAATGTTTTCTACGAATATCTTAACTTTCTAGAAAGCATTTCAGGTCGATGAATATTAAAAATTTATTGTAGAAAATAGATAAATTATTTTAACATATGAAAAGATTATTTCATTGTAACTTTGCATTTAATTTTATATATATGTATAATTTTAAATGCATACATATCAAAAGAATTTAAGATAAAAAAATGAAATTTGATAATATTGATAAAATATAAATAAACAATATACACAATTATTAATCACCTATTAAACAAAAATACTTTACATAACAATATTAATTGTTATTTCTACCAAAGTATTTTGAAAATATAAATTAAAAATGGTAGTAAAATTGCTTTGTAGAATATAGTTATATCTATAAAAACAAAAGCATGAATAATTACTGACACTTTTGCAATGTATTTTGAACTTTTATGTATTTAAAAATACAATTTGTTTGAAATACCGCTTTAAAACATTAAACATCTCAAACTATCGTTAAAATTGTTATTCAATTTCAATAGTGATAATCTTTTAAAAGTACAAATTTTAATTGTTAATATATAATAATTTATATTTTAAATGTATCATATGCAATTCACTAAATTAAGATAGTGCATATGAATATATTGTGAATCATCTCTTTAAAAAAATACTAATTGATTAATGTATTTCATTTCTATGAAAGAAAAAATAAAGCAATAAAAAAGAAAAAATTTTTTTACTCAAACACAATAGCCTTTTTTCTGTTTGTGCAAAAAAATATTCTAGTAATTTCTTAACAATCTTTTTAGAGAAAAAGAGATAAAGAGTATTTTAAAATGATAAAATTGTTCTAATGTCAATCTTATGAATAGATAACTTTTGGATTTAAAAATTATGTCCTACTTGTTTGACCACATGACAATCACACTAACAGTAGATTACCTAATACTATAATAAAAGCATTTGTATTGAAAATTTCTTGAAAAACAATTTTTTTTAATTATTAAATTTCAATATAAAACAAGTGTTCATTTGCGTTTGATCAATGACGTAGATCAACGATTAACAGCGTATATTTCCACGAAAAAGAAAGTAAATTGAAATGAGGTAGAAAGAATATTATTAGATGACAGGTCGCAATTTTAATATCAAAAAGAGTAACATAGTGAACGTTTTCACACAATCAAGCATATGATTAAAATGATTATAGGACTTCAGAGATTTACATAACAGAAAGTAAATAAAAAGTAATTTTTAATAAAATTAATAGATAATGTTTGGAGAATTATATATTTATTATAAAAATTTTACCTTCTAAAATTAAAATAACAAAAATTTTTTTACAATAATAAATAACTCTGGTGCAGACGTAAATTTCAGTAACAGGTTTAGTTATACAAAGGATATCCCAAAAAGTACAATAGAAACTGGAAATTGAGAAATGTTTCCTTTATTCACTACTTTATTTTCTTCTTCATTTATAATCCTTTAAAGTTTATGGTTTATAACAAGTTTATAGAAAATGTTTTCACTTGTAGTAGATAGTAAGTTTAGTCCATTTTGTCATTCTTAGAAAAACTAAGATAAATATTAAAAAGAGTAATCAATGAACATAATATAACAGGACCAAGAATGATACCAATAACGCCTAACCAATAATGACCTCCAATAACTGACAACACTGTCATATATGGGTGACTTCCCCTATATAAAAAATAAACATAATATAAATATTAACAACTTACTTTACTTCTTTATAAAATTCATTTTCAATAAATAATGAAGGGAATATAGATAATAGGATATATAAAATCCCAGCAAATGTCGATTCATTTCTGATAAAAAATATTTCAACTACTCCAATGACAGATAAAGAATAGGGTGGAATAATTGGAACTGCTGCAAAGATTGCTGCTATTATAGTAGGTATTATGATAATTTTCAAATCAAACAATGTGTTTATAAAATACGTATATAATGCATAAAAAATTGCTTTCTTCATAGATAGAACAAATACATCACTTAAAATATAACATTAATTTGTAAAAATTAAAAAATGATTTTAAAAATTTGCAGGGTAAACATTAAAATTCATTACATATAAAAAAGTAATGTAAGAAAAGTATTGTTACTCCCTATCAGGTATATAATTGTAACATTTACAAGTATATAAAATCTTAAAGATGGAAAGTTATTTTTATTGCCATGTTTGTCCCACTCAGTGAATCATAATATGAAACCACTGGTTCTACGCATGGCTCGAACTCCAGACCTATATATTGTAAACTTTGATAAAGTTTCTTTTTCCATAAAATTTTATCTATGAACATACCTGATTGCACTTTCAAAAGCAACAGAAATATCAACTGATTGTCCTTTGTTATTTTTAGAGACATTAAAGCTTTTTGTTACATCAGATATAATCTTTATAGGTGCAAACTTGTCATGAGATTCAGCAAGAAGGTAATAAAGCATTGTTAAAAATATTATTAGGGATAGAATAAAATTCATTACATCAACACCAAAGATTATGATGGATCCAAAGAGATTTATCAATAAAGAGATATTTAAAAGTAGAACAGTCCAAGCTGATTTGGCAACACTAATTATAGTATCTACATTTTCTTTAACAATATTAGTTATTTCATTTCTGAAATTTGTTAAAACAGAAAGGCTCATTAACTGTTCAGTTAAACTTTTTCCAGTAGTATTTTTAGATTGATTTTCAATAATGCTTTCTTCATATTTCTCATATAAGTTATCCAAAAATTCTTTAACTCTCTCCTCTAATTCATCACCTTTTATTATGTCCTTAGGATCAGCCAAGCTTCTAATATTAGATGCCAAAAAATTTCTTCCACTTTTATAGAAATCATCCAAATGATTATCAATATCAATACCAGTATAATTAAAAGCATTTTGCAGAAAATTTGGTTGAGAGGAAATGACGTTTGAACCAAGTCTTACTAATTGTACTGTTTCTGAATGTATCTGGAAGATCACAAATAAAATAATACAAAATCCTCCGACAATAAAAAACATTATTGCTCCAATTGAAGAAATAAGTTGTGTTGAATTTGCAAACCCTTTTAAGAAAACCTTATCTGATGTAAACATAAGCTTAACAAATTTCCGTAATGACCCTGGACAAATTACAGTAACAATTCTTTTAGTTTTGTCTTCAACTAATGACCAAAATGAATTCATCATTGTATAAATATTATCTAGGATACCAAATGTTTTTAAAACCACTTTTAAGGAAGCAAATAAAATGGCTATAAGTAGTATCACTAAAATATAATCTCTTTTTGCAATCCATTCCAAAACGCATAAACCAAAAATTGTTGTAATGTAGTAATCAGATGAGAAAGCCTCACTAACTGAATGAAGACTTACATTATCATCCTTGTTCGTATCACTATTTTCTTCATTTGAAATATCTTTTTTTTCTGATTCTTCTTCAATATCTGGAGAAATTAATCCAAGCGATATTAAACCAAGAACTGCAATTATTCCAACGAATACCAAAACTCGGAAAAATGAAAAAAATTGTGAAAAAGAACTAATTAATGTTATCCATAATGGTAAAGATAAAGTTCTGGCAAATTTTTTATTTAATTGCCCTTCTTCATAAAGATATATCCATGAGGCATAAACAATTGCATATACTAGCATTAATAAAAATACATGTTTAGTTGAAGAAAAATCGATAACATATTCTACAAAAATGTAGATTACTTCTATCCATGATAAGATTGTAAGAAAAGTTCTTTCATATGTAAGTACTTTTAATACAATATATCCTCCAATGATAAAATTTCTTTCTTTTGAAGTAAATAAAGCATAAATAAATGATGAGAAATTATCAATCCACTCAAATGGAATTGTTAAAAAACCAACAACTAAAGGTCTATCAATCTTATCAAGTTTCATTAACCATTCAGTTATACTATTGTTTATGGATCTTTTAAGTGGAAATAAAACTACCCCAAACATCAAAGCTAAAATCATTGGCATTATAAAACTTTCAACTACTTTATAAACTCCCAATATCGTAATAAAACATAACCCTGTCTAAAAAAATACACGTTTAGTATACCAATTTTTATCATTATCTTACCAAAATAAATAATGCTGTATTGTAAAAAGCGAATTTTAATGCGGTACTTTCAACTTTCCCACCTTGAAATATATCTTTTAATAATTCGTTCTCCATTATTCTAAAATAAAAAATACTTTGAACAAAGAAACAAGAAGAAAATTACTATCAATAAGAAAATTTCTTACTGATAATAAAAACAATAAAATGATTGATTTATAAAAAAATATTTTTAGTTATCTATCAATCAAAATTTCTTTTTGTTTCAAAAAAATAACGAATATTTTCTAAACAACTTCTAAAAGGGGGATTTTTTATTAAATTGGAATCTTCCTTCATAACTTCTCTTACAATCAAAAAACAACTTAATAGTTTAAAAACGTGTTGATGCATATAAAATATAATTTATACAATCTACTTTTAGAATTATATTTTACTGCAATATATTGTGTTAACAAATAACTTTAAGTAAGGCGCGGCCTTTTGAAGCAACACATTCTCCTTGAAATAAATATCATAGAAAATATTTACGAATGTTTAGGAGACATCATGGAGATGCTAATTTACGAGTTCCTCAAAATATCTATACTGTTGACTATTTAAGGTATTTTAATCGATATTTTTACAAATTTTTTTATATTTAATATTAGATACCTGGGAGATGTTTTGTCTAATCATGAGAATATTTGTAAAACAAATAAGAAGATGATAATCGATGCTTTGAATAAATTAACCCAAGTATTAATTTGGGGAGATCAAAATAATAGTGCTATTATTGAGTAAGTTGTATAGTATTCACTAATTTTCTTTAACTCTTCAGTCTTTTCTTGGAAAGACAAATGCTTCAACAGATAGTTAATATACTAAGGGAAAATTATGGAACCAAGGTTGATGTTCAAATATTACAAACGTCAAATATGTTATTTACTAATTTCAAAAACGAAACTTCATTATGTAAGATTCTCATTTTATAATAATTAATATAGTCATAATTTAAGATTACTTGTTAAGTAATAATTATGTCAATGAAATAATTACGCACAAATTTGATTTACATGATGAAGATATTGTTAGTAATTACATATCATTTTTGAAAACTTTGTCCTTCAAATTAAACTCTCATACAGTTCACTTTTTTTTTAATTCACTTGAAGATGAATTTGTTTTATACACAGAAGCGTGTAAGTTATGTTTTCATGAAGATAACATGGTCCAAACGTATGCAAGAAATATAACTTTATTTATCTATTCAATTAGAGATGAATTAATGCTTAATTTTATTGTTAGGCACAGTCAAGAATACTTTAACATATTAATTGACACTATGGCAGAGAAGGCCATTGATATGGATATTTTTATACGGTCAGCGGAAAATGTAAAAGGGAACCGAAGTACATTAGAAAATATGATGTTTGTTTATAATGAATATTGTAGTTATATCAATGATATTTTTAAACGAGAAAATGAAGAAATTAGTAATATGTTGATACAAACCATGTTTAATCGCCTTATATCACCACTTTTCTTAGTATCCTTAGGGGGATTACGCGAATCACCAACCACAATATTGTTATGTAAAGTTTCATCTTTTTATTTCTTAACACAATTAATAAGGCTCATAAGTGACGTAAATTTCACACATACTCTATTATCGGCTTTATTTTTTGGTGATCAAAATGAAATTGGAACTCAATGGACAAAAAATATGGAGGGAGTTCGATCTTTATCTAGTAGGAAGAAAGCCTCAACCTCTCAAGAAAGAGTATTCTTTTTCGCTCACTTAAAATCATTAGAAATAACAAATGATGACCATTCTGTATTTTATGGATTGTTTTTACTCTTTGCTATATACCAAAAAAAATGTAAGTTTTAAATTTTTATAATCATCTAATGTCATTTTAAATTTCTAAAACTATTTTTATATGTAGATTGTAAGTATATATATGTTGTATTTGTGATAAAAAATTACATTTAATCTATACTAAAAAAATATCTATTCTTTTAGGTGTTCAATCAGATATATTAGAAGCTGCCAGGTTACCATGTGAAAATAATAGTGAATGTGATGGTCAACTTTTTGAATGTTTAACAAAAATTATATCGAATTGTGTGTTTTATTCTTCACCATTACGCTCTGTAACACTAGAATTGGCTTTGCTAATATTACGTCACTTTGTCATGTTTATGGAATCTGATCACTATATGTCTACTTCTATTATAACTGTTGCCAATGATTCATCTGAAAAAATTATAAACGAATTGCAAGATTTGGTGTTTACAGAAGACTCATTTTTAGATTTTTTTGAAAGTGAATACTATATATTTGAAAGGCAACAACTTAAAATAAATGAAATATCAGAAGATCCTTCATTATTGTTAAATCCTCCAACAACTATTGGTAGTTTAATTCCACTAGCAAAAAGGTTGCCTTCAACTGCCGAAGAAAAATTGAGGAGAAGTTTGTACAATTGGTTTCAATTACGAAAATTCCTTCATGATTTAAAAAGTGAAACAGAAACAGAACTTCCAATTATAAAATATATTCAACCTGTTGTAGAAGTCGGTGACAAAATTCAAACTGATCATGTAGAAATTGTTAATTGTACTTTGATAACAGCAGATAAAGTTGTGAAAAACTTATTTTTGGTTACAGATCGTTTTCAGTTGATATTTGTTGAACCACAACCAAAGTTAGGCATTGTCAGATATGCTGGCTTTTTAAAAGATGTAAAAGCATTTGGAATTTCAAATGATTCGAAAAGTTTGCAAATTATAATTGAAGATAATAGGAAAAATTTAGTTTCAAGACCGACGAAATGCACTATTAATTCATCAAATAAAGAAGGAGTTATTCTTCCATCAAATTTGTTATTTAATGGAAAAGTTCGTTTTGACGATCATATAAGATGTATGACTACAAAACAACGATTAGACAAGGGAAGATCCACTGCAAGAAAATTTTTAATAGGTCATATTGCCGAAATTTTTAAAATCCAAAGACCTTCCAAAAGTGTACAAAATTCACCATATATTTCACATGTTTCTAGAAGTAGAAATCCAATAAATATGTACAAATTTCCAGGTGGAGTTGTGGTGAAGGATATCAATAATCAACGGGAACCTATAAATGGCACAACTGTTAACAAAACTAGTAAATTACCACAAATGAATATTCCTGGTGTTGAAGATATTTAGACAACATCATTTATAAACGAATATTGTTATTTCTTAGTCATAAATAAAACTTTTTTATATTATCATAAAGTTATTCTCGTATTTGAATATTTAAAAAATTAATATTGAGCCAGAAATTTTAAAATTAAGTGTGAGAAAACTGTCATTTTTCATATTCTTCAAAAAAATTATTAAAAAATATAAAATATTTTCCATGTGCTTCTTTTTTACCGAAATTATAGAATAATATTAATTGTTAACAATAATGTTGCATTCATTTCAATTATATATTTTTAATATTTTGATATAACAATCTTTATTGCTATACTGACTATATTTTAGAATAATAGTAAAATAGATTTTAAAAAAAATAGAAAATTTAAAAGCAAAACATTAAATATAAAATGGTTATTTTCCATAATTACTGCTCTCTTCATCTTCAGATAGGACAACATTTGAAACGACATACTCTATTTTCCTAATATCACAACATTGTTTTTGATCACTGTTGATCATTTTACTTAATCCAACTCTTTTCTCATTACTTCCAGTATTTATAGCTATTTCACTTTCTTTTTTTAATTGAAGCATATCAAAATTTTTGTTTCGAAATTCGATTATGTTATTTACTAACGATATGTCAGTTTGATTTTCATAATTAGAATTCCTTCTAATATTATTTCCATATTGTTCTAATTCCATATCTTCTATAATTTTCTTTGTTTCAACTATTTTAGAAGGTAGTTGGCAAAGAACTCTAATATAGTACCTTCCCATTTTACGAATAAGTTTTAGCTCAAGATTGAAGTAAGAATTAAAAACTTCAGATAAACAATTTTTCTTAAACTTTGACTTCAAATAATTGCAATTTAATTTAATTTTAAAATAACTTTTAAAATTAGAACTGAATAATGAAAAAGGTATATCATCTAAATCTTCTGTTCTTAAAGATAAAAATTTAAGCCATTCTAATTTTTCTTGGTAAATTTCTAAAGTTCCAGAAGTTTTATTTGAATTTACTTTCTCATTAATAGCTTTATCATTTTTATTTCCAGTAGAATCATATTTATAATCTAATATTAGTGAGTTGCTCATAGATTGATTAAATTTCTCTACAACATATTCATTCTTAACGTCATTATATTTTATTTTAAAATAAGGTGAACACCACTCTGTTTCCATGAATTCTATGAATGTTAATCCTGTCCATTTTTTTAATAATCTATTATCAATGTAATATAAATTTTTGAATAAATTATAACAACTTTGACATGCTATAACTTCATTTTTCTTAAAAAGGCCGGCAAGAAGATAAATCATCTGTGCTAATTTATCAAAAAATAATCTTTCATATTCTGTACTGGAATTTTTATGTTCTAAAATTTTATTATAAAATTCTAAATAATAATAACTTACTAAGTAAAAAATAGAGAGATAATTCGTTTAATTGAATCGGCTTATTGAAAATATTATAATTATATTTTATTTTTTCAATATCACGTACTCCATTGACAATATCTTTCCCTAAGCTAACATTTAAATAGTTTAAAATTCTATTCGTTTTTATTCCAGTATTTGAATTATTTGTTTTATTTTCTGATAGAAGATGGTTTGGAGAAGAATTACAAAACATTTCTTGATTAAAAAAGTTTGATGAACTATGTACTGAATCATTTTGATCGGATGAATAGTCATCATCAGAAAAATCACTATTTATATTATTTAAATGTCTACTATACTTCTGTTTTTTCTCCTTTTCACTGTTACTTGTTGAAAGTTCTGGTGACTCTAAAAGTAACGTTTTAACTATATTAGGACTTTTTTCATTCACTTTTTTAGTGTAATCCATTTCTTCATCTGACGAAATTAATCCATGATTGTCATTATAGAAAGTATTCATTTGACTATTTACGTTACTATATCTTTTTTTTGTATTTGATATACTTTCATTGTGTTCTCTATTTGCTGTAGATTTTCTAACTTCACTGTAATTTAAATATTTCCCAATATCACATGGTATTCTATTGGTTCCATTTTTGGTATCAAGCGATGATAATGACATTTCACTGATACTGTCCGACGAAAGATTATAATCATCTTCAGCACAAAACTTTCTTTTTTTTAGAAATTTCGGCATGATGTAGTTAAATAAAATAAATGATGCATTAATTTTTCCAAAAAGTATAAACCTATAATAAAATAATGATTTAATGAATATACGTTTGAAAGACTAAATGTAATTCACAAAAGGTTAAATGAAATTTTCTCGATCTTTGGAATATTATACAATAACACTTTTTTTCCTACATAATATATCGAATAAGAATTCTTTTCTTTAATAAAGTCTTAGATAAAAAAGTTAATTTTATCTTCTTAAATACTGACTCTCCTCAAAAGTCTCAATGATAAGTGTTTAGTTTGTTTTTTCTATTATAAAAACGTCTACGTAATTTAAATTCAACTCTAAACCTTTTTGACAGGTTATGTATGATAGTATTTCAACATGTTTTTTCCATACAAAGATAAATATATATCATAACTCTTTAAACTTAAAATGAAATATATATTAATGTAAAGTGTATACAGTTTTTTTAAGTACTACTTTCTATAGAAATAATTTACTTAATATATTTTTAAAGTAAAATATGCATAGATTTTAAAATTTACTTTTTACCTAGATACAGTATCTCAATTTGATATCATTTTCTTTAGAAAGTTTTAATTACATGCCATCTATACTATGGTTTAAAATGAAAAAACTATCAAGAAAAGTGTTATTATTTATTCAATTTTTTTGTTTTTTCATTCCTTTGTCATTAATAGAATTGTTCATAAAATAACTTTATCATCTGCTATACGAAAAAAATTTGTCAATCATATTGATATAGAAAATCACTAATCTAATTGTATTTACTGATTCCAATATATTAATTTACAAAAATACTCAAAATTATCAATAGAGAATGTATAGTCTTCTCTTTGTTGAGAATTCATTTTTCCTAGATTTCCTTCTATATACTTATTTAATCGAATTGTTTTTATTAAATTTTCTTTAATATAACTATAATAACTAGTTTAAGCATAAATAAATGTGTTTTTTAAAAAAAATATCATTGATAATTAATTATTACTAAAGGTAATTGTTCGTTTTACTCGAAAAAATAAAATTGTTTGAAATTATGATGTTAAATCAAAGCTAATAAATTTTTTTTGTACTTTTATGTTTCGGTAGAGTCGTTGGTAAATATAACACTTAAATCATTAAATCATAGTTAAATATGTTTTTTACTAGAAAATAACCTCCAAAAAAGAGTCTTTATTGTTTATAAACCACCCGTTTTATGGCTTTCTATTTCGATCAAGTACAAATATTGCCTTATCATTTTTAACGACTTTATTTATTATGTATTCAATTTATACATATAAAATATTAAGTGAAAATATTATAGCGTAATGAAATATTATAAATTAGAGAATTATGATGATTAAGAAAGTGATACTATGATAAGTGGTTACCTCAAATGAAACATTAGTACAACAAAAAAAATATAATTTATGCAAGATATTAAAAATTCGTTTGTTATTAATTGACTAACGAAATTTTAATAATTAAAATGGAATATATATATGAAAATAATGATGAATTAATAACATTTTTTTATTATATAATAAAAAGAAAAATGCCATTCGATTATACATATAATAGTCTAAAATTATATGAAATAAAATATAACTAATAATATAAAAGAGTAACAAAAAAAACTTGCTGAAAAAATGCAATATAATTTAAATATAAATAAAACTTTTTATACCATACAATTTTATACACTAATACATGTAATAATATATTAAAGATGATTATGTAGTAATTTTTAAAACTAAATATTATTTATATTAAATGAAAGACATTTTATTAAATTAAAAAATATTATTAAAGTGATTCACTGGAACTGCAAATCAAAATTAGATCACAAATTTCTTATGAATACATCTAGAATTAGTTCAACTTTCTAACTCCTTGATTTGGTTGAACACGACAACAAATAAAGCCATTATCATTTCCTGTATATAGACAAGCTGACGATTCCGGACATGCTTGACTAGATCCAGATTTAGCATATGGATTACATGTCCTATAATTTCCAGCTAATTCAACGGGTATAAGGTTAGTTGGTTGTGGTGGGCATATATTTGGTAATCGTACATCTGACTCTAAACCACAACAAATATATCTTTCAAGATTCGTAGAGTATTGACAATGACGATTAGGTCCACACCCTTGAATGGCATCATCTACTGGTGCTGATGGTGAACAATATTTATATTGTTGACCTCCATCACCAGGAACTGGAATTAATTGTGGTGGACAATCTAAAAAAATATTTTTAAATATATAATTATTAAATAAACATACATCCAGTATCAACACTTTCTGGTGATCTACAACAATAAAATGCATTAACTGAAGATGAGGTAGTAGAAAACCAGCAGAAGAAATTTCCTGGACAATTTCCATCAACATTTGGTGTACATTGTGTTGGTTGAAGAGTAAGAGCTGATATATATGGTGTTGAATAAGGTGGACATAGTGATTGTAATTCAACGCTTGCACCACAACAAACATTCTGATCCAGAAGTGGAGAGGAATAGCAATTATAATTTTCTGGACAACCTCCAGATGTACTTCTACCCGAACCTCCTGGATTTGAACACTGAATTAATCGTGAACCATCTGCCTCTCTAGCCACTACAGTACCAGATGGACAAGCTTCTGATAAACAGAAGTTTGTGCAAGTTTTTTCTGATGCAAAATTGTTTCTGTTACCTTCACAACCATTAAATTCAAAAGGAAGACAAGTTTTTGTATCACTATTGAAATACCATCTTGTAATCTTGGTAGATGAACATCGAACACCAACATCTTTTGGTTTACTGCAAATATAATTTTTTGTTGGACAACATAAAGATTTTGTCTGAAACATTGTTCCGCTCCATGATGTAACAGGTGTACAATAATGTGTATTTGGACATTGACGATTCGTCGTACATGATCTAGGAACACCATTAGGTTCTTTCCAAACGTCCCCTCCGTCAGGACAGCTATCAACACGACAGAAATCTCTACAGTCTTGTTGTGTCTAAAAAAATATTATGTAAAATGAAATTTTAAAATTATTATTATTTGACTAACACTAAATATTTCTTTAATAAATTGAAACTTACTGCAAAATTATTAGCATTTCCATCACATCCATTAAAACTGTATGTTTGACATGTTCTAGTAGTACTATCATAAAACCATCTTGTAATCGCTGGTCCACAAACAGAACCTGGTTTAGCTGAAAGTGAGCAAATATAAGCTTGTGTTGGACAGCATCCATATGTTGATCCATCATAATAACAGTATGTATTTGCAGGGCACGTTGTAGTTGCAGAAGATGATCCTCCACAAATAATAAAATTACCATTAGAATCAGTAAGTGCTGAACCTTGAATACATTGTGGTTCACTTCTAGCATCTCTACAATAATCTTGACAACTTTTGTAAGTTTCAAAATTATTAGCGTTTCCTTGACAGCCAGAATATATAAATTCTTCACAATTTCCAGTTTTTGCATTAAACCACCACCTATTTGAGTATGTTCCACAACTTCCCTGCTCTTTTTTTAAAGTACATACATATTGCGGTCTTGGGCAACAAACCCCTCCAAAACTGCTTGATCCTGAGGTTGATTCACATGAATGGGTACTTGGACAACTATTGGCACCGGAACCTGTTGGACTACATTCCATATTTCTTTCCCCAGAGGAATCTTTTAGTGGTTCACCTGCAGAACATAAAATTCTAGAACAGAATTTTTCACAACTATCTAAATTTGGAAAAATTTAAGTAAATAAATATAATTATATAGTAGAATACCTGAACTAAGGAAATTATTGAAATTTCCACCTTGTCCAAGATAACTAAATTGAATACAACGACCTTCCCTCGAATCGTAGTAAAATCTCGGGTAAGTATTTCCAGATCCATCAGGAATTCCTACATCAAAATATTCTGATGGTAACCCTCCTGCTGTATTATATACCTCAGTTGGTATTGCACCATTTCTAGAGCATATAAACTGATACGTAGGACAACATTGTTGAAGGGTTCCTATAGTTGTACATGCGTAATTTGGATTATTACATCCAGCATCGTTTCCTTGACAATAAACAGGCTCCTGTTTTACACCTGTTGTTCTATCTTTATATAAAGGAAGTCCTCTTTGACATGTCTGTTTACAATATGATTCACAATGATCCTTAAAAAAAACATTTAATAAAAGAATATATCATTCTTATACTTACTTTAGTTTGGAAATTATTTGCATTTCCACCATATCCTTGATATTTTAATTCCCGACATTCACCAGTTATGGGATCGTGATACCAATGATTTAATGTAGTTCCACCACTTCCTGGAGCACTATGACCTTCATTCATTGGTGCTAGACATGCAAAACTTCTTGATGGACAACAGAAAGAAATTGGATTGTTAACTGTACAATCTTCAGAATCACAAATACAATCATATGCTAAGGCACCTATGGCTTCACAGGTAGCATCAGCACCACCATAACATTGCTGAACTTGATTTTCAATTCTAAATTTAGGATTATTTCCATTAAGTGGGCAAAATCCGAAATTAAGGCATACTTTTCCATCACGAGTTTGAAATGGTGGTTGATTATTAGCACAACGACATTCTCCAGAACGACAGTATGCACCTGGCCAAACAGCTTCACACTGTTTATTCATTGTACATCCACTGTTTCCAGGATTAATTTCTATAAGAATAAATAAATATTTAATATAGAAAGATATTTATAATAACTAACTTTTCCAACAATATGAGTCAATCTCAACATAAGTTGATAAGCATGCACATCTTTTATTTCCTGCACAATAATTTCCCGTCCCACAATCTGTACTCACTTCACATGGTTTTCCAACTGTTCCATGTTGCGATGATACCGTTGACAATAAATTAGCTAATAAATATATTATTACAAATTTAGTAAAAAATAATTTTAGTGTCATACTAAATGTATTAAAAAATCATATGTGTATAAAAATTTTAATTTCTCTGAAATGATATAACTCAGGAAATTAAGAATAGGTGTGTCTAAACTTACCTTTATATTTGGGAATTTCGTGCACATTTATTTGATAGTATAGTCCTCTTATTAAGATACTCTCTTTAAAAAGTGAATTACAGGGTGCATTTATAACTTTCTTCATAAATACAAAGCCCTTTTCTAACGCTTTGTAATAAATTTTATTTATTCGTACCTTAATTAAACTTTTTCTTATATTTATCCTTTTCATTTAAAGAAGAGTCAATTACATTGAAGAAACATATTTGTGAACCGTGCCAGTTAGAGGCAAGAATAATAAAGATTTAGAATCGTATCATTGATAAGATGCTCCTCTTAATATTTTGAGTTTGGTAATTAATTTATAATCTACTTCACAAAATTAAAACAAACTTTAAATAAAGAAGTTTGGTGTATTATGAAAAGCAAAAATATTTAATTAAGAAAACAAATTTCCTTATTTATAAATTCTTAACATTAAAGCTACTATAAACTTGTTGCATCAAATAAAAGTACACAAAAAATATTTATCTTATTAAAAAACATGCTAATAATATAAAAAATACTAAACAAAAGCAACTTTATTTTGATTTATAGCAATAAACTATTAATAACTTGACAAGAACTAATAGATATTAAAAAATATTATGTTAAATAATTTTTAAAACAGTTTTATAGTAACACTATTTTGTAATGACAACTACAGAGCATTAATTAATAATTTAGTCATAAAATAAAACGTCAAGTATAAATAAAAAGTAAAATTAGCAAAAATAAAACTTTTATTATGATTTTTCTTTGCTTAAAAAACAATTTTCAAATATAAATTTCTATGAATTTAAAGAAATTTCAGTGTTAATAGAAAAATGCAAATTTCTATGTAAGATGGCGAATAAAAACAATTAAAATTGATAGAACATATTTTATCATATACCAGTGAACATGAAAAGTTAATAAATTTTTTTTAAAGTTAGCAATAATTAATATTTTTTAATTACTAATTTTTATTATCTATTTGTTTGTTTATAGTCAGCTTAACATTTCTTACAGTAAATTTATATTTTTTATTTGAATGTGTAATAACTAGTATTTATTTTCAGCAGACATATTTCAAACAGAATTTAATGTTATTTTACCCCCAGATTCCATATCATTTAACCATGATATCGATCTTTTACCTTCCAAATCAAAATCTTCTAATAGTAATGAAAAGATCATCATAAATTGTGCAGCATCACACTTAAAGAGAATATATTACAAAATTAAACAAAAAATTACCTTTCTAATAAATCCTTCTTCAACTAAACTTGAAATCAATGAATTTGAATTATCCTCGTTTGTAATACTTGTTTTTAAATTTCTAACCATATTATTTGACAACCGAATGCTAATAAAGACTGACGTTCCATCAATACTAACATTAACTTTTTTAATGATTAAACTCTCATCAATAACTTTGTGTGTTGGAGAGGAGGATCTTGAATCATTTTCAGAATCTGTTATATCAAGAGATTGAGAATTATCAGCATTTAGTAAATCCCCTGTAGAATTTCCTTTGACTAATATTTTCGATTGACCATCTTTAATTTCATCAAAATTTGTTATTTTATTTACGATACTCATCCTTCCTCCAGAATTATCTATTACAATATTTCTTGACAAATCTCCTGTTTTTATATCGTCTTCGTCATCATCATAATCTCTACTATTCATTTGTTGTAATTTTAATAAATTCTCTCTTATTTCATTAATCTCCTCTTGACATGATAAATCACTATTTTCTAATATACCTTGGTCAAAGTCCAAGCTTGGGAAATCAGAACCTTTAATCAGTGTAAATCTACTCTTTGTAAGTGAAGTCGATAATTCATTGTTATGCTGTAAACTACTCCTGCGTTCTGAACCATCAGTAAAAGATTCATCATTTACCAGTTCAGTACAACCACCAAAATTTTCTCCCAAAGCAGATTGTTCTGGTTTAACACGAGAAATATCAAAAATCTTCTTCTTCTTTGTTATCTTGATATTATTTTTATCGACATATTCATTATTTAACTGTTCTGAACTTTTATCTTCAGGTTGTGCTGTATCTGTTTTGGTTGAAACTTTTATAACGACAAATTGTTTTTTCTTTGGCTCATTTTCTAAAGGCTTACTTTCAGATGTTAAATCATTGTTAAGTTTAATATTTTGAGATTCAGTTGAAGCATTAACATCATCTAAAACTTTAGAATCACTAGAACTCTTTTTTTTCTCTGATGAAAATGCTGATACATCTTTTTGAACAGTATTTATATCATTACCAAAATTAGCATTGACTTCTCCATTTTTAACATCTAATTCCCTATCAAAAGATTGTAACATTGAATTAAATGAACCTGTGGATTCATTAAAATCATTCATTTTCTCACCTAATTCAAAGTGAACGCTATTAATTCTACTATTTATATCATTATTACTATTATCACCTATTTCTGGAGGCTGAGAAGCCGCTTTATGCATTGTTGGGGGAGGAGAAGGTTCTGTTGAAAAGCGTTCAATGCTAAACTTTGATTTCGAAACAGCAGAACTATCAGAAACTAAACCACCTTTAGCAGTGGTAAATGGGAAAATCTGATTTTCCGGAGACATCGGTCTAGAACTACTATTATCTAAACATTTGGAAGGAATACTCTCGGGACTAATTACATCCCTACCACTAGGAGAATTTGATGTTTTAGAAGAACTTGGCCTAGGAGAACTAATACTTAACCCTTCAGTAGATCTAGTATCATCATTATCTTCAATGTTATAACAATTTTCAAGGAGGCAATCAAGGTCGAAAACTATTTTCTTCAATTTCGTTGGTTGTTCAAATGTTGGAAACGTAGTCATCGGGTATACATCATTTTTCACATCTTTTATAAATTTTTCTAAATCCTGCTGACAGGCAGCTACATCACCATAAGACATTTCTCGGAATTTCGAAGTTGCTGCAATCCTGTCAGGATCCACAATTTGGAAATAATCTGAAGGTAAATCCTCATTTAAATGTAATTTAACAATTTTATGCGCTGCCAGAAGCTTCAACTGGTGAATTTTAAATAAAATAGGGTGAAAAAGAAGTTTTCTTACTGATTCCCTTTCCATTGGGTTTTCTTTCAAACAACTTTTTATAAAATCCTAAAAGAAAAATATTAACTTCCCGAACAAAAGTTTTATATACTTTTTGTTGCTCATCTTCTAATTGATCAAGAGCTTTTTGTATCACTTCTTGATCTACGACTGGATTAGGGATATCAGGATTCAGTGACCTAGCAAAGTCAATAAGACCTTTATGAATTGCCATTTCTAGAGCACAAATACCAAAAGAATAAATGTCTGATTCTACTGTAGATTCTTTGTTTTCTACAAAAATATAAAAAAAAAAATAGATAAAGTCTTACGATGATATTCAGGAGGCAAATAGTGAAGATATTTGACATTATTTTGAAGAGAATTAAGCATCATTCTTACATCATGAGGAGTAACTAAATTAAATAAATTAATAATCCTAGTATAATAACATACCACCACCAATTTTGATTTTACCATTCTGTTGGAAAAATATGGTATTAATATTTAAATTTCCATGAACTACAGACGGAAGGCATGAATGAAGATAATTTAGAGCTGATAGTATTTGAGTACACCATGCTTTCCAAGATTTTACTGATAATCCACTATTGTTTAATACCCGAGTTCTATGTAGAAAGCGCGCCATACAACCAGAAGACATATACTCCGTAATGAAAACAATCTAAATGATACATGTAGGTAAGCGTAATAATGAAAACATACTCTAGGCTTTTCTTCAGTTCCATCCGTCCAATGATCATGAAACCGTACTAAATTTGCATGTCTAAGCTGTCCAAGATTATCAAATATTTGACGAATAATATGCTGTTTTTGTTTAAAATTTTTACAACCAGAAAACAATACCTCATTCCAAACAACTTCATTTCCTGTATCGTTATCCATAGCTAGATATGATTTATTAATACCTGGTATATCTCTTTGATTGACTTTTTCAGTCCTTTTCACCCACCTCCCATTAGGGCTTTCTTCAACAATGTCTACATTGCTATCACCTGTATCAGATTCTGATGTTTCACTGTCGTAGCCTAGTCGTGCTTTTATTAAATTTAATGGGGTTTCTCCAGTAGTTGTGCTTTTATCCGATAAATTAACTATCGAATCTATAGTTTTTTCTTTAACATCTTTTGTACTTAAAGAAACTCCAATATCTAATGCATTTAAATTATTGTTGCCTATAACTTTATTTTCTAGTTTCACATGACCAACAGTAGAAGAAGCAGTCAATGAATTTTTTGTATCTTTGAAGGAAACATTCTGCATTGTGTAAATAAATAGCACTGTAACAAATAAATAAATTATAACTTTATTGCTACTTCAGCCAAATTAGAGTGAAACAACAAAATATACAACAAAAATTAACAAGCTAGTAACTCCTAGCGAATTTTGGAATACTGTCTACCACCAACATATATCCTCTCTAAAGCGTGTTAAATTTATTGTTAGTAATTCAATGGTGTGTTGAAAAATATATACAAAAAAGTCTTGAAGCAAGATTTGGAATTATGTTTTTATGTTGTGTACTTATGAAATTGGCTTATTAAGTAAATATCTTTGAAATAACGACCGATCAGGAAGAATTTTACAAACAATTTGTCTTAAATCTTAGTGACATATTTAAATTTTTAGTGTTTTAATTATGGTTTCACTCATTATTTTTTTATTTCATAATCCTAATTCAATAAACAAAAACTTTTCCTTGAAGTTTATAACAATAATTTTAAAAAAATCGTTTGCAAAATAATGTTTAGACTATTTGATACAAAACAAGTATACACTGTTTATTTTTAAATTCATAATTTTTATAATTATAATTTTTTATAAGCAGAAATAATGAATAGAATTCTCAATTTGCAATAAATTTTCTGTTACATGTAGGAAATTTTCTAACGACGTATGTAATGATGATTTGTAATAATGTTAGCCAATAACATAAACATATTCTATAAATACTTAAAGTACGATATTTATATTAATATATATAAATTATCTTCCTAATTTTACGGTAATGACCATAGATATTGAAATAATCCAAAAGGTAATAAAGAAATAAAGATACTTAAAGAATTGTCAATCTCAAAAATATAAAATTACTCTACTGTTTTTGTATTTATTTTTTGAGTACTCCAACACATGAACACAAACAGACAATAATTTTAACATATTTATTTCTATTGAATCGACAATGTTTTAATTTTTATTAATCCAATATTCATCACATCTGTGATTTAAAAACTACTGCATAAAAATTAATAATCCTTTCTTTAATATCACTATTGTTTTATGTAAAATACTTAGTTTTTATTTTGCTATTTTTCTAATTACCAAAGTATAGATAATTACTTCTCATACGATTATGAACATTCAATATTTAAAAAAAAAGTTATTATAATCATTGAATTCTATGTCCTTGGAATAATTAAATATTCAAAATAATAAGTTATGTACAATAAATTTAATAACTTTTTTAATTATGTATATATTATGCTTAATTTTTCTAAATTAATATTGCTCTAATGTATAAATATTTGTTTTAAAATTCTTATTATTATACAAATTGTTTAAATAATTAATTTAAATATTTCCTAAACAAACATGATTTTTAATCAATCCTATTAAAATAAATAGAAGTGGTAAAAAAATAAAAAACTTTCAAATATTTTACTTTTTGTCACAAAATTGGATAGTTAAAAATAGGATAAATGTGATAAAATACTTCAATAAAAATTTTCCAATTTTATTAAGGTATATTTGATTACGGCAGAACAGATTATTTTATTTATTAAATTTACAAATTTACATGTATATAATTTGGTAATAATTAAAAAATTTTTTGTATATTATAAACGTACGTTCTTATTAAAATTTATTTTACAATTTAAATGTATAAAATAATATAGGTTTCAATTATTTTAAATAACAACTTTTACATACAAAAGTTTATTTTGGATTGTATTTAAAATTAAGAATGAAATGTTACCTAATTTATATTAAATGATTTTATGGATATTTTTGTCTATATAAGTAATATGAATTTTTAACATAAAGATTAGTTACGATTAAGTTTTATATGTTATAGTTATATTACTATTATTTTTACTCTAAAAATGATTTGTCTGTAATTATCATATATATATATATGTTGAATTGACATATAAAGTAATTTCAAATTGTACAAAACAATAAGCGGTCACCAAAGCGTTTCAAAGCTGTTCCACAATTATTTTAATAATATTTCATATTGTGTTATAATTTTTTTAATAAATAAGAGAATATGATTTTTATTGTATAAGATATAAAATTCATGAACTTGTTTTCCTTGAACGTAATCTAGTTTCAATGAATTAAGGATAAAAAGATACTGATATTAGAAAAGAGTGATTAGTTGTATTCCTCACTACAACTGAATGATGGATTTTCATAAATCTCATTCATTAAGACCTGTCGCATTTGTTGCCGTTGTATTTTCTACTGTAGCTATAACAGCATGTCTTATTTCATTTCCTATTGTTTTTCAGTATGTCCAAGTATTACAAGCAAATGTTCAAGTAAGTTGTAATTTAACTATTTAACTATTCGTTTAATTAGGGAGAAGTTGAGTATTGCAAAAATAGAGCTCGGGATATGTGGAAAGAAATGATTGAAATGTTACCAGAAGAAGAAAATGATGAAGACATAATTCACCGTGTAGCTCGTCAAACAGATTCATTATGTTGTACTTGTCAACAAGGTCCTCCTGGTCCTGATGGACCTCCAGGTGTTCCTGGAAAAGATGGAGAACCTGGTGTAGGTCCTGGACCTGATGGACCACCAGGAAAAGATGCAGAATTACATGAAAAATTGCTACCAGTTCCCCCTCAATGTCCTTGTTCAGCAGTGCCAGGACCAAGTGGACCGGTAGGCCAACCTGGATCGGATGGAACACCCGGAAATCCAGGTTTACCTGGTGAAGACGGACCAGTTGGGCCTACAGGACAGCCAGGTCCACCCGGACAACCAGGAGCACCAGGACAAGATGGCTCAAAGGGAATGCCAGGAGAACCTGGAAAGCTTATACCTGGAGCAAACCCTCCAGCTGGGCCACCTGGACCACCAGGGAAGAGTCGGTCCACCAGGAACACCAGGAAGGGCAGGTCCTCCTGGGAAAGATGGATCAAATGGTATTGATGGACCACCAGGCGAAGTTGGTCCTAGAGGACCTCCAGGACCAGCTGTATGTTTAATGTCTTCATTTTACGTAAACTTCAATTTTTTAGGGTCAACCAGGATCACCTGGATCTCCAGGAAACCCAGGATCAAACGGAGGTTGCGATTGTCCAGGTAAAAATTATATTTTAAAGACTGATCAACTCTTTTACTTTTAGCTCCTCGTCTCGCACCCGGATATTAGAAATATGAATGGAACGTCATATATAAAAATAATTAAACGACAATTTAAATTTTTATTCATTAAAATCATTAATAATGATATACTCTGTACAATATAAAAATTTATAACAGAAATGATTTTTTACATAATATTGTAATACTTTTTGATAAGTAAGAATAGAGACTTAATGATGTACAAATTTATGTGTAGGTCAAGAACTAAAATCACAACTTTAACATTAATATAAGTCTTATTTGGCTAAATATCATGTGATGATTTGCAGTATCTTTGAAAGAGAGTTGATTAAAGATGGTGGAAAATTTGTGAGATCAAATAAAAATTGGTCATCAACTAATTTTACTAATTTAGGATTCACCTTTAAAATAGCTTCTGTTACTTGATAAATACTATCAGGATCTTCTAATGATGCAATTTTGGATTTTAACAATAATAATAATGCTGTATCTGTATTAGACTGATTTCTAGAATTTAAACCAGATGGATTTGAAGTATTTCCACCAGTAAAATTGTTATTACAATTGTCAGGTGAAGACATCGTAGAATCACTATCACTTATCATTTCAGCAAATGCATGCTCGTAACGAAGGCCCCTTCTATTCAACGTAGTTTCATTTTTTCCATTCCCATCATGACTAGAAAAAGTCTTTTTTTCTTGCGGTGTAATACTTCTTGAAGTTTCTGTGTCTTCATTATATCTCCTACGAATTTCAGTTTTATTTGTTGAGTATTTTTTAATGCTATCAGCTAGGCTGTTTTCATGTTTCGATCTCTTTGTACCATTATCTTTGTTGTCATTATAAGGTGATCCTTTTGGAGTAATATTGAAATTATCTTCACTTTTTCTTTTCCTTTTCTTGTTATCTTTTAACATATCAGGATCGCTACGAATTTTTTCTAACATCTTATTTTTCGGTTTGTCAAAATCACAACACGATTTTTGTAGAGGAACTTTTGAATTCTTTTTTTTCTTTTCACTATCAAATTCTAGTGGTGTGTTACTACGAGAATCATCAGATATATAGGTAAATTTACTTTTCGACTTATAATCACTTCTTGAACTTGATCTAGAATTACTTCGTACATCTTCTTTAGCGATATAGTTGGTATCTTCAATATCTGGCGGTGAGATGGGATCAAACTTCATTATTTTTGTGTCTTTCTTACTTTGATCTTTACCAATTAAATTCTTTAATGAAGTCAGCTTTGAATCATACAACGACATATTTTTTTCATCATTATTTTCAGTTACAAGTCCTTTTTTGGGAGATTTTGTGGTTATTTCACTGTGCTTTTTACTTGTAGACGTTTTAACTAAATAACTTCCAATATCACTGCCAATTTTTAGCTGTTTTTTTTCAATGTGCTCACTATCTTCCTTATCTCTTAATTTTTTTGCACGACGTTCTTCTTTACTGGCATTCTTATTAATGTTAACTTTTGAAGAATTTCCATTTTTTAAAATATCATCATTCAATTTTGAAGGTTCTTTGACAATCATAATAGGCTTCTTTTTTTCCATCATGTTATTAATTTTCAAAACCGTTTCAACAAATTGAGGTGTTGGATCTAAAATCATAACATTTTGTTCTTTAAATGTCTCCAGTGGTTCACCTAAAATAATCATACATTAAGAATATAATACAAAGTAGTTGAATAAAACAAATAAATGAATAAGACAATATAAATCATACCTAATGTTAATTCTAATTGATATTTAATGTTGTACACTTTTTTGATACCCGTAAATTTAATTTCAACATCTAATGGAAAACTACCGTATCCTGTTTCTGATAACTCAAAAGGCGGATCTTTGAAAATTCTAACATTATTAGGAAAACTTGGATGTAATTTATACGTAACTTTCGATATAAAATCTTTATCCTTTATTACACTTCTATTAATATGTCTAACAAAAAGTAACCATTTGTGTGTATGTCCATGTTCATTTGGTTTTTTAAATTTCTCTGAATAATGCCCAATGCAAAATTTAGCAATAATGTTTTTTGTTATACAACCAGGCGATTCATCTGCCATATCTACTAGTTGTCACCGTTTAGTATGCATATAATTACAGATCTAAAATTTTTTATACAAGATAAAACAAGATTAAGATAAAGAAAAATGAAATTAATTATAATTAAATAAAATTGATGTAATCTAGAACAATCACATGAGGAATGGTATATAACAAATAACTATTATTTTAATAATGATAAAATCATTAAAATGTGAACCAACAAATGTTGTGGAAAGAAAAAAGCAATATTTTAAACAAATAAAAGTTGTAGTAAAAATAGAGAGAATACATTAAATTCTTCAAATTTCTTAAAGTATTATACCTATTTCATGTTCTTCAAAATTACTTAATAGTACAAAATTATTCACAACTACACACTAATCGTTCGCATATATTTATGTAAATTGAAATTATATGTTATAAAAATATCAACCAAATATATCTAATTATTTTATTACATTGTATAATTAATTATACAAAAGTAGATATAAAATTACGTTATCAAATTCAGTTCATTATTTGTAATTAATGATTTTGTTTAATAACATATGTATGTATAAGATATGAAAAAATTTTTCTAAACATAAAGTGTAAGTAAATGGTGAGAAATAATATAAAGATAATAATCTAGTTATAATTAATATATTGTATACAAATCAAAAATATAACTTTCGTTAATAGTAGCGAAAAGGATATGGAATAGAATGACTATATATATACTTCACGAACAGTTATTTTTTGCATATAAATGCTCATATAAGTTAAAGAAAGAAATTAATAGTTATTTATCACATACTTAAAAATAACAAATGTATTTATATAATTTTATTAAATATTTTCTGATCCTATTGAAATTTGAATTACCTACTAAATACAGACATATATCTTGATGATTAATGTTCTAGTTGAAATTAAATATACGTATTATGTATTATTCAAATTATAAACACATATAGTAATTACAAACTATTTGCATTCCTTCCAGAAGGTCAGTTATTCGAAGGCGAAAAAATGCGTAGACGTTTAAATTTTTATCCAATATTGAATAAAATAATATCTAATGACAATAAAACACAAAAATATTTTTAAAAAACTACCAATCAACATTTTTTATGATAATTTTGACACTAATAACTAAAGTAAAAATTTAATGTAAAAATTAATGTTTTAAATAGATTTACACAAATAACTAGAAAGATTAAAATATTATAATAATAAAGAATAGTACGTTATCTGTTTAATATTATCTCAAGACAATTTTGTCCCTAAAAATTTTAATATGTTATTAAGAGAAAAATCACCCACAGACTATATATTAAGAAATTATTAAAAAATTCACTAAATTAAATATATACTAAGTATATTATAGTTAAAACAATTTTAAATAAGTGAAAAAGATAAAATATAATGGACAATTAGCAGAGTATCTTAAGATATTTTCTACTCAAAACAAATAGCACTACATATTGCATGTTTTTATCTTAAAATGTAAATAATTTATATCATAAATTTGTTACTCAAATAATCAATATTTGAATAGAAAGAAAGCAACCGATTGTAAAAAAATATTTTTTATATCACCTTGACCTATTGAAATAGATTGCTTAACACAATTGTTTCTTGATGCTATACAATTTAGGAAAAAAGGATCCTATACAGATTTAGAATAAAATTGTGGAAAAACGAACCCTTCCATGTGGAGTCTTTGGTGTTAATATTATGAGGTGTTCATAGTTTGTTGTCTACTACGTAATATTATTATAAAGTTACCAGTTTTGTGGTTGGTTGGAATAAGTTTATTCCCTATATTTTTGAAAAAAATAAAATAATTATATTATAATTAACATTATTAATCAATTTAAATAATGTTTACTTTATATAATTTATTGTAGAAATTATTATAAAGCCAAAAATACTTTTTTGGTAATATTTTAATTAATTTTCTCTCTTAAAATAAAAAAGACAAACATTTCAACTAATCTCTGTTACTTTCTTAAGCCTTCGTATATAAAAATTTTTGCTTTAGTATTCATTGATGCTATATATTAAAAATATTTTAAATATAATATTATTTTATTTACTTTCTTAAAAATTTTTACAATGGTGATTTAGAAATCAGAAAAGAGATAATTAATAAAAAAAATATCTTACTAAATTGTTATTCATTTATTATTATAGATAAGGCTTTATAATGGGTCGTGCCAAAGTTGAGTATGATGAAGTTGGAAATACTTTTATGTATGCATTACTAGCATTTTATGCACTTGTTCTTATTCCAATCACCTACTTTTTATGGCCAAAATCAAGTAAAAAAAGCAGTAAGTTGAAATAGAAACGTTTAGTTATTAAAAATTCTATTTCTAGTTGTCATTCATAGGGAAAATGAGTGTGAATGTGAGGGTTGCATAGAGAAAAATAAACGTAAAGAAGCAAACAAACCAAAAGAAGGAAAAGGAAATGTTTATAGAATTGTTACTTTAATTATTCTCTGGATTGTATTAGCCATTTTAATTCAAAAAACATCAAATATTGAAGTCGTTCATGAGGAGTACGATCCATACGCAATTTTAGGTTTAGATGCAGGAGCTGAAGCCTCTGCAATTAGGAAGAAATATCGTGAGTTAACAAAAACTCACCATCCAGACAGAGGTGGTGATGCTGAAGCTTTCGACAAAATTGCTAAAGCCTACCAAGCACTAACTGATGACGAAGCAAGAGCTAATTGGGAGAAATACGGAAACCCAGACGGACCAAAAGCCGCTGTTTATGGTATTGCTCTACCAAGTTGGGTTGTTTCAGATCAGTATGGCTACATATTTTTGGCTCTCTATATTTTGGGATTTATGATCATTTTGCCACTTTTTGTTTCTTATTGGTGGAAAAATGCACAGAAATATTCATCTCATAAAGTTCTTGTTGAAACGACAAAAATATTTTACCATTATATTGCTAAAACACCAAAGATGGAATTTTTAAGAGTTGTTATGATATTAGGAGGTTCAGCTGAGTTTAATAAAGAAGAGAATCCTGAAGTGGAAGTTAGAGAATCTGATCAAACTGATATACCAAAACTAATGAAAGAGTTAAAAAATTTGAATGAGATGAATAAAGAGGTTCCGCTATGTCACCCTTATAGTGTCAAAGCTCGATCACTTCTTCATGCACATTTAAGTAGATTAGATTTGTGGTCAGATGACTTGAAATCAGATCTTTCATTAATTTTAAGTAAAGGACCAATGCTTGCAAGCGAGTTTGTCAAGTGTGCTACACAAATTTACTTTTATTATGGTCCAGAAAGAGGACCATCATTAGAGACGTTTGAACATGCAACTAAGTTAACGTCTTATCTTTGTCAAGCTCTTTGGCCAAAAAATAATTCTCTTATGCAATTACCATACATAGAAGAACTTCAAGTTAATAGTTTACGTAAAAGTAAAGCGTTTAATATTAGTGATGTTGTCGAAATGTCTGAGAAAAAAAGAAGACAAACTTTATCAAGTTTATCTGATCAAGAATATGAGAATGTTATTAGAGTTTTATGTCAAATGCCAAAATTAGAAATTGAAGCTCATGTAGAGGTTGAGGACGAAGATGATGCTCACATTATTACTACAGGATCTTTGGTTACTATTCGTGTTAATATGAAACGTCATCCTCTTATGGATAATGAAAAAAGATTACAAGAAATTGAAAATGATAAAATGATGTCTGAGCAAACTGATAAAACGGAAGTTGATGATAAACAAAATATTTCTAATAGAAAACCTTGGGAAAAAAGTAAGAAAAAGGTGACGAAGAAAAAGAAAGGTCCTAAAAAAATTAATAAAGTTCGTAAAGAAGGTGAAATCACGGAAACTAAACAAGATGAAGAAACAAGTGGAAGTGATGAAGAGACAAATGAAAATGTTTCTGAATCAGAAAGTGATGGAGAGAGCGATGATGAAGAATATTGGAAAAGAGTTAAAAAGAATAAACCAATTTTCGACGCAGATGATTTTGAGACAATCCCTGTACATTGTCCTAGATTCCCTGATGATAAATATGAGTGGTGGTACATTTATATGTTTGATAAAAAAACACGTATACTTGTTGCTCCAATTGATATTGTTAAAACATTACGTGACGAAGAGAAGAAAGAGATTAAGTTTATGGCTGGTCCAAAAGGAAATTATGAATATTCAATTGTCATAAGATCAGATTCTTACATTGATTTTGATTTTAGTACTGATATAAAAATTCAAGTGAAAGAACCAAATGTTGTTACCACTCCAAAAGTTGACTATGGTGTTGAAGAAGAAGAAGGAGAACATGGTGGTAGCGACACAGAAGATGATTATACCGAAACAGATGATAGTGAGAGTGATTAAAAATTCCCTTGGCATTTTGCTCATCATGTTTGTATTAAATTCGGCTTTTTCAAAACAGGTTTCACTCATTCTATTTTTGTGTAAACATCTATAAAATAAATAATAAATATACAAAATTATTTTCCCTCATTATTATAATTATGATAAATGTTTTGTGTTGTGATATTGTTCGTCGTGTTAGAAAATGTTTATAATTTTTTTACTAAATTATAGATAATAAATTTTAAATATTTTCTAAAAATAATTTTTATGTTTATTGTTTTTTATCATTTTTTCAATAAAAAATTCTATTAATTTGTATTTATTTTGCTTATTCCTTTGAATATTAAAATATACGATTATTTTAAATAACATTATTTATGAAGGAATTTAAGACTTCTAGAGATATCTTAATATGTCCTTCATTCTCTGGATACTCATTAATATTTTTTAAACGTTTTTTAATTTTATAACAACAAATAGATTATTCTAATTTAGCACTTACCATTTTTGCTTGAACGTTCACCTAAGAGGTATTTTATAAAAGACGTTTTGCCTGAATGCTCAGGCAAAAAGAGTAAGTGTCGATTTTTTATCAATAAAATTAATTTATTAACATTGTTTTGCTAACAAAAGTAAACACTATTTCAAAAATGGTCATTTTTTATGCATGTTTTGCCTGAACGTTCAGGCAAAAAGGGTAGGTGCCTTCTAATTTTTATGGGTAACGTAGAAATGGAATAAAAATTAAGTATATTATCAAAAGAATTATAATGCGTAAAATTATTCAGAGCATTAAATATATAGCAATATTAAAATAAAAAAAAACTTAATATATATTTATAAAATTTTAAAAATATGATTAGATTTAATTAAATATGAATCTATTTTATTATTTTATTTTTAACATATTTAGATTTTTTGGGTTACAGGCATTCACTATTCTTCGTAGTTGTCCTTGTTGATGAAGTTGAAAGAGATCTGATGCTCCACCAATATAATTACCACAAAGAAATATATATGGGAAAGTTAATGCACCAGTTATATGTTGTAAATCAACTTGAAGTTGCCTTTGCCAATCTTCATCACCAGCAAGTTCCAGGAAATGAGAACGTACGTCAGAATATTGCACAGCAAGTAAATGTTTAGCCCTTTGGCATGGGACACATTTTATTAATGTATACATCATAATAGGATACATATTTGCTTGCCTTTCAATGTATGCAGCGTATGAATAACCTCCATTTGACATCATTACACCTTTTTCAGGTTTTGGCTTTTTTGTTTTAATTGGTACTCCATGAAGTAACGATGTTATAGGTGCATTAATTGTAGATGATGATTCTGTATTTTTTTCGAAATCATAATCTTCATCATAATTTAGATCTAAATCAATATTTCCTCTTGATGCTAGTAAACTTCTAAAAGTTTGTGTTTTTTTTGGTTTAATTTCTTCCCTTACATTATTTGTTGCCAAAAATAATTTTTGATTGTCAAATGGTGAATAATTTTCATCTATTGGTGTGGTTCTTACATTCGGCATAGTTTTAAAATTGTCAATTATATCAAAATTATTATTATAAGGATTATTATCTTCAAATCCTTCATTATAGTTAAAATAAGGATATTGTCCATGCCTCATTCTATGACCTATGGTATTTCCATACATGCTATTAAAATAGAAATTTCTGTTACCATAATTTCCATTCATTTGATTATTCATATCACTAAATCCAGGCCCATAACTGTTATAGTAAGGATAAAAAAGTTGTGGAGGATTATTTTGATAATATTCATTATTTGGTTTATATCCATATCTAAACACATTATTTTGAGAACCATAACCAAAATAAAATGGATCCATAACATCATCATTCGATATTTTTAAAATGTCATTTTTATCCAAAGTTTTTGGCTCCTTAGTCGATGGTTTTAATGTAGCAATATCTAATTTCTTCTCTTCAAATCCATTTTCAGAGTCAGTTTTATTAAAAACAATTAAACTCAAAGAATTATCTTGTAAATTTTTGGCTTTCTACAAATCCACTTTTCGTTTTATTTAATTTCGTTGGATTATTTAATAGATTATGGAGTTTTGAAATATCAATATTTTTTGTAGATAATAAAATATGCTTATCTTCAACATTTTGAAGTAAAGTTGTATTTACTTTAGCTAATATTAAAATTAAAATTACGTAAAATATATTTCTCATAATTTTATACAAATAAAATACTAAAAATGTTTAAATTAAAAAATATATTTTTAAAACAGACTTTTTGAAATCAGATATTTCCTGAGATTAAAAAGTTTTTTAACCTTAAAGTAAAATTATACAATAGCTAATATATTTTTACTTTTAATCAAAAATATAGTAATTAGAGTTTAAGAAAAGCAAATATTGTGAATAAAATTCAAATGTAGTAATTTAATAAATGTAACATTAATAAAGTAATTGTATCAACTTAATGGACAATATTTCTTTTGATTCACCTTAAAATTTAGTATTCAAGAAGTATGTTATTTGTTAATAAGCTATTTATTAGATAGCGTGACATATGATATTTCTATTTGACACTTTAATTAATATGTTTTATTGTGTTTTTGTATTCAATTAAAAGCAATGAAAGAAGGTCAAATGACAATATAATGGATCAACTAATAGTGATAACAATATGAAGCTGGTAACTTATAATAAAATTCAATTACAAAATTTATATATAATTACATAGATATCAAAAAGTGTCATTTTTGGCAGGCAATTCATAAAATAGGTAAAATATATAAGTTATTTAATCGTGACATAAAGTTGAATTATGACACCTTTAATTATTTAAAAATTATTGCTAAATTATTTTATTTTAAAAATAAATAAGGAAAAAACATTATTTCAAAGGTTTACAGAAATTTATTTTTAAATAGATAACTGATGTTTTTATTGTTCATCAATATTAAAAAATTAATATTCTATCCTTGCACATTTATGCTAATCGAAAGATCCTTTTCCGATAAGTTTTCAATTAATTTTTTTATAATTACACCGTTTTCTATCTTGTCAACAAAGAATTTTCGATCATCAAGTCAAATAAAAAAGTGAATATTTAAAATTCGTTAAAAAGCACTGAAATTTTATTTTATTATTGTAATAATAATTTTGCTAATCTAAAAAGATGTTAATTTCTTCCATAATTAAGAAACTATTTTTTGCTAAAATTACTCCATTTTATTTATAAATGTAAATGTTTACATAGAAATAAAAATTTTTTTAATTTCAATAGATAAACATTTAATAAGTCTAATTTCCACTGTAATAGCACTAATCAACATATAAAATCATTATTATCATTTCCTGAATTTTGTGAGAGCCTAATAAGATAATAGTCATTTGAGATTTATCTAATTTCTAAATTTGATACTTTCAAAATTCTGTTGTCAATCAATGATCATTGGAAATTTCTATCTTTATAATTTCAAAAGGTTAATATTTCCTGAACCTATTTAAATTGTGTAGCTTTACATTTTAAAAAATGTGAATTTTGTTAGTTAATTTTACTGTTCCGTTAATTAAATAAAAAATTAACTCTTAAAAATATATTATAATCCAGACATATACAAAATTTTCTTTTTATTTCAAGTAAAATAACAGCTTTAAATATTCAATAAAATAAATCAATAGACACAATTATTATAATTTAATTATGGTTAACATAAAACAAATGGTTTTTTATTGAAACTTTTAAAAACAATTTAAAGTATTGATTTATTGCATTTATAGAGTCTTTTATATTTAATATTTTTAAAAAAAGATTATTAACTATTTATGTATGATTTACTAATAAACAATTATTCTAACATTGTTAAACTTTGAAAAAGAAATATTTTCAAAATATTAACTACAATAACTTTGTTTTAATTGAAATATTAATCAAATACATTTGCCAACTTTGAATTACTACATTTACAGTAATTTTAAATGAATAAATTTGTTTATCTTCCTTACCAATACGAAATAGACAATAATATATATAGCTGAACAATTTTCGTACAAATTCAAAAGTTAGTATTTGGAACACCTTAATGTTAAATAATGACGATTTATCAATTCCATTTTTATACAGTCATCCGATAATTTTAAATAACATATTAAACAAAAAATGATTGTGACTCATAAGAATAAAAAACATTAATTTGTATTTGAAACTATCAAAATATTCACAAAAAGAATCATTGGAGAATAAGTAAGACTTGACAAGTGATTTTTAGTGTAGAACATTCTAAAGTAGTCAATCATATATGGTAATATTTGTATGTATCGTTGTCATTTAATTTTCATTAGTCAATTCTCATTACCAAAATAATTGCTTATAAATTTCGTCGCAGGATAAGTCTTAAATAACGTTGTTTTTTGCCAACATAATTACGATTGTTTTTTGTTAAGGTAGTTACATTCATTTTAATTTCATTAGCATATATTTAATATGTTTTTCTATTCATTAATTATACAAAATGACTTATTTATATTTGTGATTTTTTTGTTGACGACGGTCGGTCAAAGTAACATTTTTTCATTCAATAATTATTTTTAACATAACTATTGTAGCATGATTTTTCCACGTACTTTATTCAAAACTGCATTTACTTTTGGATATCGTTATAACTCTACGTTGGTTGTAGCTGAACATAGTGGTGATGCTCTTTCAAAAATCACACTTAACGCTATTGCTGCTGCAAACAAATTAGGATCTGATATTTCTGTATTAGTCACTGGATCAAATGTTAAAAAAATTGCAGAAGAAACTTCCAAGGTTAATGGTGTTAAAAAGGTTATTGTTGCTGATGATCCCAAATTAAAAGATCAATTGCCAGAGTGCGTTGCAGATGTTATTGTTGCAGCTCACAAACAGAATAATTATGGATCAATTATTGCTGGGGCTTCTTCCTTCTCCAGAGGAATTATACCAAGAGTAGGGGGTATTTTAGATGTTTCTCCAATATCAGAAATTACTGAAATTCATTCTAATGATACATTTACTAGACCAATGTACGCTGGTAACGCAATGGCCAAAATTAAAAGTAAAGCACCCGTTAAATTAATTACTGTTCGTGGAGCTGCATTTGAAGCTGCATCAAACACTGGTGGATCAGGGGCAATTGAGGATGCTCCTAAAGTTGAAATTAAAGAACATGGTGCAACTTTTGTTTCCAAAGAAATAGTTAAATCTGATCGTCCTGAATTGACATCAGCTAAAATAGTTGTTTCTGGTGGTCGTGGTTTCAAGTCAAAAGAAAATTTCGAACTCGTCTACAAGTTTGCTGATGCTCTTAATGCCGGTGTTGGTGCATCTAGAGCTGCTGTTGATGCTGGTTTCTGTCCAAATGATCTTCAGGTTGGACAAACAGGTAAAATAGTAAATCCATCTCTTTATATCTGTTGTGGTATAAGTGGGGCTATTCAACATGTTGCTGGTATGAAAGACTCAAAAGTAATTGTTGCTATCAACACTGACAAAGAAGCTCCTATTTTCCAAATTGCAGACTATGGGCTTGTTGCTGATATTTTCAAAGCAATTCCAGAATTTATAGATGAAGTGAAAAATACAAAATGAATGTGTTTATTTGAATTATCTAGTATCATTCATAAGTTTTATTGAACAATATTGAGAAATAAACGTATTAACTTATGATTTCTTAATTTAGTTTCCTTTGTAAGTTTAGAAGAAATGTCTATTTCTTAAGTGTTACTTGCACTTTATCATTCTATTTCGATTGTGGCTTTTTTATCGACTTTTGCATTTCTATGTGTAACAATTATCGTGAATGAGAATTTATTATAGATATAAATATATTTTAAACGAAAGTATATTGGAAAAAAATCGATTATATTATTTATATACTAAACTGATATTTAATATTAATTAATATAATTACATTGTAAAACAAAAAATTTTATTAAATGTCGATAAACATTATTGTGTTTATTACCTTATTCTTAATATATAAGAAACTGAATTCCGTCAAAAAATAATCGTTTTTTTTTCAAAATTGTGACTATTGTTAAGATTGCGTTTAATTCCTCGCTGTTTAGTCAGTAAGTTTATTTTTTATTTTATAAACATTCAACTTTCAAAGTTTTATAAATTGAAATTTCAACACAAAAATATAAGTATTTGATACAGAGAAATAGTTCTTTTAATTCGTGATTGTAAAAAATTATTTCTTATTAAAATATGTCTTTGCAACGATAAGGCTATATATTTAATAGTGAATGAATTATATGATAAAAATAAATGGACAAATTATTATATTGTGAATATATTATCGGCTAAACATTTTTTTATGGGTAAATGCATTCTACCTTATTTGGGCTAGTGTGGATTTACTCCTTGTAAAACAAAAATAACTAAACTTTCAATTTGTATTACAATTATAATGTTGCCATCCAGGAACTTCAAGTTCAGGACTTGCCATAGTTGTTTGCAAAAACATTTCATATGTAAATGATAGATCAGAAATCAAATTACTTATTAGTATAATATATTAAATACATTCACTACGTAATCAACGGCTTTTTTGCAATGCTGCTGGTAAAAATCCTTTTGTAACCATAGGTAGAGTTCATCACTTTTGGAACTTCTAACCTTTTGCGATATTAAAAATAAAAATGTTAATAAATATTAAATACCTTTTCTAAAAGATGTTTAAATCTTTTATTTTAATAAAACATTTTTTAACGTTAAGATTTGTACTTGTAAAAGGATTACCATAATAATCCTTATCCACAGATCCATTATATAACTTCATAATTAAGACTAATTCACGATTTGTCTCTAATTGTACTTCATCATTCTATAGAAAAAATTTAAGTAGAAATTTGAATTAATTAAATTTACCTGTAGAATAAATTAATACCTATAGTTTTTACTATTTTACTGCTTCATGCATTCGTGATTATTTAAGTTACCGTTAATACAGTAATGATGCATTGGATATTCTTTTTCAATAAAATGAACATTTGCAAAGCATTTAGTAAAACTTTCTTCTAAAAATTAAAACTTCATTTTTTTATAATTACGTACCATAACTAATTTTGTGGTGCATACATAAATGAAAAATATTGTTCATTTTTTAGATAATCCTAAAACATAATTACTGAAAAAATTATTTTTTAACATACACAATAAATATTTTAGCAAATACTATAGAATATTCAGCTTCTTCTTTTAAACATAGATTTATTAAGAATAACATCCTTTCATTTGAATATCTCTATCTCAGGACTTCCCCAATAAATCTCTTCTTAGATTCAAAAAGCATTGAAGGAAATATTAATCCCACTGACATCTCAGCTAAAAATAATAACTCAAAAATTAAGATGATCTGGAACCAAGTATACAGACAACTTCATCCTATTATCAGAACAGAAGGATAAATATACCAAATTGTTGAGCCAAATATTTCTGAAGAAAGTCACCTCCTAGAAAGATACAGTTCCATAAACGACAACAGTGAGATCGAAAAGAGGAAAATCCTTTCATGATTCAAGAAGAAGATTTTCAGCAATCACAACCACTTATATTGGCGAAGAAAGTGAAGAAATTTTCCTTAAGTGTCTGTTTTAGTGGGAATAAATTCCCATCATCTATACAATGTGAATAATTTACTGAGTATTTGAATGTCTTCTCCAAAAGGAATCATAAAACTAGGATTACAGAAGCCTTTGTTAAGAACTGATTTGAGAATAAACATGATCAAGACCACTCAAATACCCTATATTTAGAAGTAAATATGACTTATTAGATTTTATTTTTTCCAAATTGTTTATTATCTATATAAAAGCATATTGCATTATTTATTGTCTGAGATTTTTATTTGTCAAACTGATGTTATTTATTTTAAAAAATTTTGCGTATGCTTGAAAAGGTAAAACATATATGATTATCATTTTCTTAGTTTTCACTAGATTAACATAGATATTTCTGTACAATATTGATGATAAAAACTTTTTAACTTACATAAAAATAAAAACAATACTTCTGTACAACATTTGTGCATATATCATTTAAGCTTGTTTTAAAAAAGGAAAAAAACCCCTTATTCTCAATTTTAACGAATAATTGATGACACAACTAATAGGTTATGCTACATTAGCTCTATTATGTCGGCATTTATTTGCCCACTTTGAAATATAGGTAAATACATACTCGTCCATGAAGCCAGTGTAGCTTTTACTCAAATTAAAGATTACAAAAAATGAAGATGTATATATTTAAACAAATTCTACAAGACATATTAAAAAAAGATGGATTACATAATAAAATTCAAAAAAGTCAAGTGATTCATCATCAATAGTAGTAAAGGCACCATAATAAAGAGATAATTTTTTTCATTTTCCTCCATGAGGAATTGTGACTCTCACTTTTTTAGTTTATATTCAAATAACAAAAACACTTCTATACAAAATTTATTTTACGAATAAATAAATAATACAATTAATGATTACAAAAAATAATACATATATATTTACAATAAACTTTACAAGGTATATAAAAAATACATTACACAATACAATTAAAAGAAGTAAAGTGGTACATCATCAATAGTAGTGAAAGTACCATAATAAAGAGACAATTTTTCTTCATCCTCTTCCGTGAGGAACTTATCACTTGGAGTCTTATTTGGAGAGTAAACTCCATCAAGCATTTCAAGGTCATTATGCTTCTGCAATTTGACTACGTTGGTGACCTTTCTCCCATGGAAGAGAAGGTCCATATATACAGATTTACACATCCAAACATCTGGTTCAACACTGAAAAGATAAGAATATAAATAAAGCAGATAGGCAAACTTACGTTTTATCGTAGAAGGTAAAGTGACATCCATATTCACGTGGAATTCTGAATGTATAGGCGTATGAGAACATTTCCTTAACAGTCATCTTCTTATATCTGTTGATGAGGGTCATAACCTGGCGAGACAAATGGGCAATAGGAATATCACGGAAGGTCCTTTTGGTAAGTCTACTAAACTGGAGTGCTAAAAAGAATGGAAAAATATTGTAGATCCTTCTAGAGACATCAGGCTCAGCAAAAACTTCATCATAAATCAACTTTCCATTATTCTCCAGTGTTATGCCGAGATCATTGAACTCAGACATTATTTCTCTAAACACAAACTCAAAGCCAAGCTCAACAAAAGTCTTTGTTGATAGTAATGCTTCCCATGTCGAGAGGAGTCCTTGGAGCTTTTTGAAAGTGGAGAGGATCTCTGAGAAGTGTACCAAGAGTGGAGTTGTTGTTTGGGTGGACGTATGGCTTGAAATCCTCCGAAGAAAGTTTATGGCAGATATCCTTAAAGATGTTCTGGAGACTCTTGATACTGGTAACGTTTCTGATCCTCATCCAAAGTTGTTCAGTGAAGTCCAACTCCCGACTATCCATTTTTATAGAGCTAACAGCATCATCATTTTTCAGCCACTCCCTAACATCCTCCTCAATATCCATGTTCTCCTCATTCTTGAAGAGTAATCCACCTTTATCAAGATTGTCAACAACATACAAAATAAAGTGAAGCGTGTATGTCTTTTCTGTGTTATACACACGACGGTCATACCATCCAGCAACGTAATTAACCGTCATATGTGTCAGATCTTCAGGATGAGATGGGATGTTCTTTATAGAGTTTGTGTTCCAATGTCCAATCACGGAGTATTCACAAGAGACACGAGCTGGTGAATCCAAATCATCTGGTTTAGTAGCAGGGATGATATCGTATCCACATTCGACAGAGAATGTGGTATTCTTAGGTTGATCATACTTTGAAAACTGTGAACAAATTACTGTTCAAGGCCTTTCCGCTCCCCAGGAATCTTGTTTCAATCGTCTTAGCGCATTTACCACTGTCACTCGTTTGTTGGCCAGAAATAATAGTAGCCGTGTCGTTGAATTGATCCACATCGTACAAGGCGAGTACTGCGACATCATCACTTAGAGGAATCTGGTTTTTGATATCAATTATTGCCCTCTCCACTGAACTAAAATTCTCCTTTGATAGAGGGTTGAAGTCGAGGGAAAACTTGTTGCAGCGCTCCTCCTCCAGGCAGTTACTGATCATCGATGGGTCCGTACTGTTAAGAGCAGCCAATTTCTCAAGTGTCAGGAATTCAAACTTGAGAGGATCTCCAACTAGTCGACAACCCGTTATCGGGTCAATTTCCATTGCATTATCCTCCTCCATATCCACTGAATCAGTACGTAGGTTTTTAATAACAGGTTTCGGCTTAGTTTTAGGAACGCAGCTATCAAGAAGAATAACATTCTTTAGAGCGTTGCAATCAGCGATGTAGGGAATTTCTGAAGCTTCCAATCGCCGTACTCTGACATTTTTTACTTTAATTACAGAGTTTAATGATTTGACCATCGATAGATCAGTGATGGATTTCTTCGAAGCCTCCAAGGGTGCCTTGTTTTGAGCTTTCAACATACTTCTGAAAATATAATTAATATTAACAATTGTAAAATTTTGTTTAATCATAATAATAAAAATAAGAACGAAGTATGTAAAAGATAAAATGGTAAAAACTGCTAAAAAAATAGATATATGAAAAAAAATTTTCTATAAGATTACTGCATAAAATCGTAAAGTAAATATAAGAAAACCGAATCTTTTGGAGCGATAATAAAAATAAAGTATGAAAAAGACATGCAAATAGAAAATTAAAGGTAATATGTAAAAGATGAAATGACAAAATAAAATGATGACTGCAAAAAAGCTATATAATAAAAATTTAGCATATAAAAATAGGATATACATTATATAATCGTAAAATGATTACAAGAAAGAATAAAACTTCTTTGGGAGATGTTAAAAAATAAAGTGTAAAAAAAGATAGACAAAAAATTATTGAAATAAAAGCATGGTCATCGATATTTATCGGACAATTCCAATTAATTTTATCGTAAAAGGATTATGAAGAAGGAATATACCTAGGTAGAGCATACCTTGGAGGAGTTGGCAAAGAAAGATAATATGATAAATTAAATATAACATATTAAGTGTTTAAGCGATACTTCATTCACATCGTTACGTATTTTATACTCTCCGATTAGATAATGGTATGTATGAAAAAGATTCTGAAATGTCTCTTTGGGTTTGCTTTTTCTATAATGTTTTGTTGATTTTGTACTTTATACTTATGATCCTTTATGTTATATTTAACCATCTCTTCACGTTCCGTCAAACTCATTCTTTCATTTTTTTTACTTTTGTCCATGTCTGAGAGCATTAATTAATATTTATTTTTTATCTATTCGTACATGATTTATTTTACTATTATTGACTGTTATTATTTTTTTTTGGTTCTGTACATGTTTATAAAATGTTTATGCCCCCACTATCGTTCTTTAGTTTCTACACACACTTTTTGTAACTTCGTTGATTATTTTGTTTTTTCTTGAGTTTTATGTTGACCAATATGTGCCTCAAAGTGTCTTTTTGAAATTCATTAAATTTAATTTTCTACATTCCCTTATTATGAAATCCTTATTGTGTGTGTGTCTTATTTTAACTTATGTGCTAAGACGATTAACGTATATTACGCGATCCGTGACGATTTTCGTGTATCTCTTTTTTTGTTACTGAGTATCATTTAATTTAAAACATTATTTTTTTAGACTAAATATGTCAAATAATAAGATTGCCACGCAATTGCACAAGATCACTTTTGCTGAAGGTACTTCTTGGTACCGTTACAACTGCAAAGTTGAAGTTGTATTCCCAAAAGGTGATCGTACAAGAGACTTAACACGTGTGAATACTGATGGTAGTGGGTAAGTTTATTATACTCCATCTATATTGAAGATCTAATCACATTTTTATTTTAGTTCACCAGTCGCAGCTTTAGAAAAGAGAAATGGTTGTAAATTTGCCGTCAAAAAAGCCTATGAGATGTCCGATTACTTCGGTTCAAAAGGTCTCTTTTATGCTTATGATGGTGTCTCAAATTTCATCTCTAACATGCCACTAAACGTTATGGAGTTCTCTATAGATAAAGACCACCTCGGTATGGAGTTCAAGACACTTTTTAAGAACGGAAGCTGTAAAGTTAGCTTTGAGGAGAAGCCAAATTTCTTTAAAATTGATTTGGCCAATTTCATCGACAACTATGGGAAAGAGGAAGATAAAGTTATTACAAACTGCCTTGATCTCATTATTACCCAACAAGCATTAAATGAAAAGGAGAATGGAGGTGCTGGATACATTCAATTGAAATCAGGAAAGTCCCTTACTGACGCTACTGTCTCTGCTGAAAATGGGGAGTCAGACACTGGTCCCGGTAGAGTTATTGTCGATGGGTTCACAAAAGGCATCAAGTTTGTTAACATTAGTAGACCATGTTATGCATTATCTATTGATGCCACAAAAAATGTTTATTATAAGGCAGAAACCCTCGATAAAATCATCAAAGATGAGATTTTTGGAGGAAATGTCCCACGTTCGCCAAGAGAGTTTAATAGTAGAATTACCGATCTCAACATCAAAGGTGTCTACGTTCAAACAACTCACAGGAATAATGGGGATGTATTCAAGTTCAAACACGATCTCCACGACAAGGACGCTAATAATACCTTCTTTGATGGTAAAGATGGTTCCAAGACATCTGTTGCCGATTATTTCAAGGAGAAACTTAACTATAGATTAAGATACCCTGAGTGGCCTTTATTCGTTCATAAAGTCAAGAAGACAGTCAAGACAGATGAGATGAAGGAAACTGTTGAGGAGACTCAGTATTACCCTCTGGAAGTTCTAAGAGTCATCCCTGGACAACAAGTTCCAGTTAACAAGATGGACCCTGCATCTGCATCAGCTCAGCAAAGGATTAATACCGTCGGCCCATTCTACAGAAAAGGATCAACCAATATCCAACTTTATAATTTAAATGTTATTGGCAATGAAAATATTTTCCATAAGTTTGGAATAAATATCAATCCTTCATCTGCACTTCTTTCTGTCTGAGTTCCCGGAGAATCCTAAAGTTATGGTTCGTGAAAACCAAAGTGTACGTGTTGAAGGTGGGAAAAATCAAGAATGAGAACAAGCCTGCATTCTATAGCACCTCAGAAGAGAGACCCCTCGTCGTTGTTCATGGAAATAGATGTGATGGACGTACTATTGACTCATTCTGTCAAAGATTCATTGCTAGATGTAAGGAGAGCAGATTATACTTTGAGAGACCTTCATTCCACAGCTGTAACACCGACGTTGATAATGGAACAAGTGAAGAGGAGTTGATGCAACAGTTTAGCAGAGCTCTTGGGAAGGTCTCAGGTTCAAGAAAACCATTCTTAATTTTGATCGATGAGAAGAAAATCAAGAAGAGCCATACTGTTCTCAAGGTTTTCGAACAGGTTCACGACGTTATCACACAGCACATCACTTACGAGATTGCTTCAAAGGCTCAGAACCAAATTGTCACCTTGGACAATGTTGTTAGAAAAACAAACTCTAAGCTCGGTGGCCTCAATTTCAATGTATATTTGACCGAGCAAAGTCTTGAGAAGTTCAATATCAGCAGTAAGGAAGTTCTTTATATTGGTCTTGATCTCTCATTAGCTGTCCCTGGAACAGTTAAGCAAGACTTGAATACTTCTGTCGGAGGTTGGTGCGCCAACTTGGGAAGAAAACATGGTCAGTATGTCGGTGACTATTGGTATCAAGATAAGAAGGTTGATGATGCTTACCTCATCGATTCTAAAGTTTTGGAATTTGCCTTCATGAATATCATGAAGAAATGGAAGGAGAATTCTCATAAACCACCTTCCAAAATCGTATTCTTCCGCTGTGGATTAAGTGACACTCAGTTTGAAAAGTCACTTGAAGTTGAATTGTCTAGATTACTTGAGTTAAAGCCAAAAGTTGGTAAACTTTTTGGTGTAGAAAACTTCAATTGTAACTACACCTTCGTCTTTGTTAGCAAGCAAGATAACACACGCTTTTACCAGTTAAATCAAGATGGAATTGTTGAAAATATTCAACCTGGAACATTCATTTCAAAGGAGTTCTGTGTTGGTCCAAACATAAGGATTTATTCTAAGACAAATCCATCCTGCTTGGGTACGGCTAAGCTTCCATTGTACTACTTGGCCTATGATGACAACGTTAAGGAAGACAAATTCACTATCGAGAAATTGGAGAAGATTGTTAACATGTTATGTTTTACTTATGATATTATTCCATCAGCTGTCTCAATTCCAGCTCCAACATATATTGCTGCTCAATTCGTCAAGAGAGGAAACAACAATTTAATTGGATTTACCAAGACAAATAATGCTCCATTCCAGGAGGATGATTATGTTGTTTACTCCTCCAAGCTTAACTATACTAATAAGGAGCTTGGAAAGCAAAGATTTAATGCTTAATGTGATTATTGTAATGCCTATTTTCTACTATTTATATAATAATTCAGTGATAATTAATTAATTAATGTTTGTTGTTTGATTTTCTAATTTATTGTAATTTGATTTGTAATAAATTGGTTTATCAATTGGTTGTTTTTGTAAGTTTTAGTGTACTTAGTAAATTAAAATTAGTATATGATTATTAATATAGAAACTTGTGTTTTTAAAGGTGATGAAACTGACTGATAATGATGATTTAGTTGCTGGGTGAGTGATATTATTCTAGGGCCAATTTCAAGTCCCTTTTATTGTTTTTTCTTACAAGGTTACCAGTGATTTCTTCTAGTTTCTTGTGAAACTAAATAGTGATTCGAAAGTGTACTTTCAATATTGTTCTTCAGTCTTATTATCTAAATACAAGGGAAAAAATTATATCATTGGAGATAGCATTGATTTATTTAATACTATAGCTATTTGTAATTGATATTCTAAAAGAAGAAACTTCACAAACAATTATTTATTAAATTGTAGGTTATTTTTTCTGTACCCCTATACATAACACATATTCATTTTTTATAATATTTTTTTCCCCAATTATCATTCATGCATTTTTTCATGAAAGACAATTTTCTTTGTATTAAGTTCATTATCTGAAAGTGTTGGAAGGTTAGTTGGTAGAAGTTTCAAGGAAGCTTTTGCAAAAATATCAAAGTGGGCAAAGAGTGCTGAAAATATGGTTATGGATGAAATTTTAGATATGATAACAAAAATTGTACTAGGACTAGAAAATACCTCAACATCAACTCATAAAGGTACATATAAATCATTACTTAACCCCTATTTAACTGATAGAGTTTTATTTGCTATAATTGTTGCTGTAAATTGTTTACATGCTTTAGTTTAAGAACATTCTATGGATATTGATAGTGTTAGCAATTATAATACTAGATTGACTGTTGCCAACGTTTTCGCTACATTAACTGAATTTGCTATCAAGAATACACATGTTGTTAATGGACAGAATAATGGGAATGGCAAATTATGGACTATTGAATCTTCATTTAGCTTATTATCTTATGTCTTCATATACTGTGGTATTGGTGGATTCTTAAAATCAAATGTTTCTATAACGAATATATCATTATACTCCTTATCCAAAGAGATTCGTAATGGTATTTCTCTTGATTACATAAAAATAATAATAAGAATGTGTGAAAGGTGGTTGGAAAACAACAATCTTTCGTTATGGTAAAGTTTACAAGACGAATAATAAACTTATATATATAAATAATCTTTATTATAAATAAAAACTAGCATAAACAATATAAAGTTTCTTTCTTAAATACCATGTCCACTGCTATGGTAACATTACAACACAATTTTAGTCAGTAACATCTAAAATAGGACATATTGCCTTATCATACAATCGAACATAAAATCCAAGAATCTTTCTAAATGCGCCATTGTTTTTCCTTCATTTTCATTAGAACTTTCACCAAATAATTTCTGAACACCCACAAATATTGTTTGCAAAATATTCGGTATCCTTCTCAGTGAATTTAATACAAGTTACGAGGTTTTAAGTGAAACAAATACAGAGATACTCCCTTCTGCCAAATATATATAACTTTTACAAGTATGTACTGTTACTCAACTAGAAATATCTACTTTCATACAACAAATAAGGTTATCTGTAGCAAATCTTTTCACAGATATTAGTGATATTATGGAACTCTTCTTTACATCACTCTTCCATCCTATACAATCTACAGGCGTAGATGCATTATGGGCTTTGAGGTGTCGAGCTTTTCCATTCCGCCACTCTTAACATCACTAATTGATCATTGTATCTCCAAACTTGAACATATGAAAAATTTCAACTATCAGAAGATCTTCTCTATTCAACCTCATTAACATCCAACATAAAAAAACGTCAAAACTGAATTGTTGACCCTGACATCTCTTATCTTTCTGATCCTCTCTTCCTCCGCCCCCACATCACTAAATTAAAGATATTTGTAAGAATTCTTTTCTCAAAGATAAGGAAGAGGCGGACGCTGAAAATCAAAATAAAATGAATCCATACTAGCCTTATTTTGGTTAGTATGAGTCCACCCTATAATAAAAACTGATAGAAAGATAAAAATTTTATTTTATTTATATAAAAGTTTATTTTAATAAATACATAACGTTAAATTAAATTATTTTTTATTATACATAATATCAGATATTTGAAAATTTGTTGTCATTAATTAATTTTATAAAGATTTCCCTCAAATTGTTTTCAAATGCCTTGTTCTGTATATATCCTTTTTTGACAAGATGTGCAATTAATGACATAACTATAAGGCTAAACTCAAATTTATTAAATTTTTTACTTTTTGTAATTGATTCGAATAATAATATTGCCTCTTCTATCATTTTATCATTCAATTCTATCCCATCTTCAATTTTTTTAATAATTTCTTTGTGAAGTAGTATAATTGCTACAAGTATATCACTCCTCCTTCCCAATTGTGTCCCATGAATAAGTAAATTTCCACATTCTAATGATTCTATAATATTTAAAATATGACTGATATAAAATAGCGAAGGTAAATTATTGTTCAAACTCCAATTAGCAACATATAATTGAAGTATTGACGTTGTTATAGTATTATTTCTACCATCTTTTCCAATATCTAACTTGTTAACTTCGAAATCTCTTAAATATATTCCTGTGAATTCCGTTTTTTGTTTTTCTTTCATAGAAACTATCATATCAAAGATGAATTCTGGAAAATATCCAGGTGCATATTCATAAAAATGGTCATTACTATTTTTAGCATTTGTATAGTTAAAAGATGAAGCTAAAGTTACAATCAGCTCAATATTTTTGGAATAGGCAAACTTCCAAAACGAAACTGATGCATCTAAAGTAAGATTCTAAAACAAAAAAAAGAAGAATTTTTACAAATTAAAATGTTGACTTACATTAATAAGATAGATAGAATTTGTTTGGTCAGGAAATTTGATTAAAACATAAGTGATACGAACATCACCCTCAGTAAATATACATTGTTTATCAAATTCTTTCCGTTCTGTTTTTGCATAACTATCAAATGTGGTACTAAGATTTTCAGTTAAGTCATAATTTAGAAAAAAATTTGTTGCATTCATGCAAATATCTTGTTCTCTTTTTTTTGTTTTCTCTTTAATTATTTTATACATAGGTAATATTAATTTTAAGCATATGAGTATTAGTAAAAGTGTAGAACTACAAATAATTAAAAAAAGATTATTTTTAAAAAATCCTGACTTTTTTGTACCCCTAAGATATATGTTAGTAATTCATTTAAGAATAAAATAACTTACAAATTAGTATTCGATTTAAAATCATACGTTGTTATAATTGTTTCTTTTACAGAATTTTCATTATTTTTGCATATATAACTCACGGTAGAATATTCATTTATCATTTCATGACTATTTATTCTTATATCAAAATAATTCTTTCCATGTCCATCCATATTTCTGTTATGAACATCTATACTTTTAGAAGTTTTACTTTTTCCCAAGGTTTCTATAGATAGACTGTCCTTATTTTTTAATGGTTTATTTGAGTAGCAAATTACTTCGAAAAATCGCCGTTCTCCTAAATATTTAATTGAAGTCCCTCCAAGCATTACTATATCCTTCATTTCTTCACTAATTACGAAGGATGTTTTTCGTTGAATAATAAGCTTATATTCAAAGTTTTTCTCTATATTTTTAAAATAAAATGACAAAGAACTTTGATTTGTACCAATATTATAAATGAATAACGCACAATTAATACCATCTCGTTGAATGAAATAATTAAATTGTTTTCTTTCTCTCCGATTATTATGATAAATGTGAATATTATCACCAAAAAGATATACATTTTTGTGCGCTTCAAAAATTATAAGTACATTTTGGTCTTTAACAAAGTTAATTACTACATCATTATTTCGGTCTACTTTGACTGTTTGTCCTTTAAAAGGAGTACTTATTAATGTATAATGGTGATATATTAATTTTTTACTTTTTATGAGAAGAAAGAAAACAAAAAATAATACAAAATATTTCATGCCAAATAATTTTAAAATTACGGAAAACTTATTATAAATAAACAGGTAATTATAATATTATGTAAAATTTGATTTTTTGTAAATTCAAAATTTTCTATTCTAAATAGTTTAACGTTTTTATTTATCCTTATTGTAAAAATGTTTTTTTTATACATTTATTTAGTTCTCTATTCAGCATGTTATTTCTGTTTAGGAGCTGATGTTGCTGTATTCCATACAAAACAGGATCGTGATAATGAAATTCTTCATTATATAAGAGAAAATTATATTGCAAGTTTTAAAGTCGTTGTTGAAAGAGAAAATTATTGTCCAAATTTTGATGATATTACAATTGCTAAAAATAATGTATGCACACTTCCTATAATTTTTTATCAGTAAGTCTAAAAAAATTATTTTACGATAATCGCAAAACCTAATTTAGATATCGAAATGAAACTATTAGCAGTAAAGGGAGTTGCTCCTTTATGAAGTATCTTAAAAAAAATAACAAAGCAATTGGATATTTATATAATTATATGGAAATACAACACGAAAATAATACATGGGCAATAACAGCAACAAAAAGAGACCAAAAATTTAAAGTCCTTATTATTCAATCTGCTCCAAATTTCTATTATAACATTCAGATGGCTATTAAAAAGGGTAATAGATTTTGTAGAAGAAGAGCATTTTCATGAGTGTCGAAACGAAAAAAAGTGAAACGAGTTGCTTTTTTATCCAAACTGTCTAGTGATTTTGTCGTAATGTCAATTGTTTATTTTTTTTGTATAATTGCGTCTCTATTAGGAGGTTTATCAATAGGAATATATCTTTTGATTAGACATTTTATTCATAGAAATAGTCGAATAAAAAGTGAATCATTAATTTAAACATATAGAATCTATATCATATTATTTATTGTGTTAATTTATTATTATTCAATTAATTCATTATATATTCAAATTAAAATAAATGTATCTAAAAAGTTGAACTTCTTTTAACTAATTAAGACCAAACAATAGTAAAAAAGTGATTATAAAAAGTATACTCAAATATGGTTTATTTTATAAAATAATCGCACAATGTTGTTTAGTTTTAATTTCCTTGGTATTATACTTTGATTCCTGCCGCAGTAACAATTTTCTAAATTAATAAAAAATGAATTTATAGTTAATAAAAATTTTAAAACGTTACAATGGAATGTTTCGCACTGTGTAGAATAAAATTATTTTAAAAATATTAAATTTTCAAAATTGAAAAAAATTTTGAAACCAATTTCTTCAAAATTTAAACATAAAATTTATATATTCTAAAAAACCATAATCTCCTCCACAACAATATATCAACATCATATCAAATTTTATATAGAGCTTTGATAAAATTAAATTAAAATTAATTACCTATGATTTTTATATATTTTTGATCTTAAAAGACAATTTCTTAAATTATTAGAATTCAACAATTGTTTTAATATATATTACAGACCATGTTGAAGCATGTTAATAAGTTAAAAATCTCCTTAAATGATTAATTTTTAGTAGAAAATAATTTACTTCTTCTTTAAAAAAATAAGTAAAATACTGTAGTTATAGCATTGAAAAACTTTTTAAAATGTTAAAAAACTGTTTTTTATATAGAATACTCAAAGATTAACATATGTATCTGAAGTATAGTAGGCCACAATTGAGATAAGTTCAAGCTATTGCATGAAGTATCTTTTTTATAAATAGGTAATAAAAATATAAATAGTAAAAACTTGATATGATTGTAAAATATAAATATTGGACTAAAAAGTTACATATTTAAAAGTTCTAGTAAGTTTTTCTCAAAATTTATTCCTCTAAATATTTTGATATGGTCATTTATAGATAGTATTTTGCGGTAATATTATTTTTTTAAATATATTATAAAATATAATTTATGTTAGTACAATCTTCTAATTCAAATATTTTCAAAAAATTAACTCCGAAGGCTAAAAATGAATAAATATTATAGGTAATTAGTTTTAAATCTAACTATTTCAAAACTAAATTAAAACTTTGATATGGTGTTGATATGTTCTTTTGGAGGAGACCAAGTGCTTTCAGAATACATAAATTTAATGTGTAAATTTTGAAATAAATGGTTTTAAAAAACTTCCCATTTTTGGAAATTTTAAAATTTTTCTTAATAATCTATTTCTACACAGTACGAACATTGTACTTTAGCGATTTTGAAGAATTTTTTATGAACCATGAATACATTTTTATTAATTTAGAAAAACACCTCTGCGATAGGGATCAAAATCAAAATATTGGATTGAGGGAACATTATAGTGTGATATAAGTTATCTATTAAAAGCATAATTAACAAAAGATTAAATGAATAAAATTAAATATTTTCACAATATTTGAAAAGTTTCCTTAGAAGTCTACAAAGTTTAATTTACCACAGTACATTTGTAAACCACAAAATATGTTGAAACTAAAAAAAGCTATATATTTTGAAATTAACCATAATCGTGAAGAAAACAAACTTTATATAAATTTAAACTAAAATAAAATACTTGTTCCAAAATACAAATAATAAAAGAATGTCATTTCAATTTCTCCAATTTCTAATACATTACATAAAAAAAATAAGTTTGAAGAATAAAATCTTTCAATTTTTTAAAAATCACAATTTTTTTCAATAATCATCAATGAATAGTATAAGTTTTAAAAATAATACGAAAACTATTAATTAAAAATGAAATAAAGTTAACAGCAAGATGAAAATAATTTCTTTATGAAATTATGAGCATAAGGAATGTATGATAATGAATACCATGCCATAGCTAAGTATTGTATGATTATGCAGATTATAGCCAATGATACAGATTTCAAAACTAATGCTGCGACAAATGACATTATTATGCTGGAAATATATATACAAGTTGCAATAACTCTTTTCTCTTCAAACATATTTCTAAGTTGTTTTACTGGTCCAGATAGAAAAAAAGATCCAATGATAGAGATCACTGATCCAATTGAAACTAACACTGTATAACCAGTAAGTTTTCCTTGAACTAAAAGAAAACTAGAACAAAATGAAGCAACGATTGAAAGAATAAAACAGCCTATAAAACACTGCACTCGTATGTCCCATGACATTTTGGAAGCATCTTGTATCTAAAAACAATTATAATGATTAATTCGGCTACATAAACAATTAATATATTTTACAAAATGTAATGACAGAAGTCAAAACAACAATTTTAAACATACATTACTTCCATTATATCGATTATTCCCACCCTCTTCATTATTTTCCTCCACAGGAACGGAATTCTGATACATAACTAATATCTTGACTTTTATTAAAACAGTCCAATTTTGTTTACACTAATTTTAGTAATTCTATCAATGACATAATAGTTTTAAAACGAAAAATAGTTAACTTTTGGAAGAATATTTTGATTCAAATATAGAAATGATGGAAATTCAAAATCTACTTTCTCTCTTTTACTTTTCAAAATCGTTCAACATTTACTTGGTGCAGGTGCTGCACTTGAGAAATTATTTTAATTTTATTATCTTAAATAACGGGGAATACTCTTTACAACGATTATCAATTATTGAGTTTACTTTTTAAAGAAGCACTTAAATAATAACAAAATCAATGTACCTTTTTATAAACTTTTCCCCATAGATAATGCGTTTAAATCACTTATTATACTTGTTTTTTAGCGTAAAACTACACTAGCCTGATTGGTTTAGTATGTATTTACTCTCATCGAAATGTTGGTAAGTTCATACTAGCCCATTAGAGCCAATGTTCTTTTACCCGTTTTTCAAATATTCATTAATAAGATATATCGATACTGTTAAATTAATGATAAATAAAAGAAATCATGTATTTTATCGGTGATAAGAAAATTGATGTTGGAATTTTAGATCGGAACACGTGCATAAAACTATGACTGTATTAAAAAAAGTAATTTATAATTATGATCTCGTTTGAAAAATTTATTCTTATTAATGCTTAAATCTCCTTAGAACAGTTTTTTTAACATAAGATGAACCAAATATTCTGAATTTGATTAAGATAGTGAATTATAAAATTTTATAAATTATTCATAAATAAACACTACATGAGTACCCAGTAGAAATAAAAAGAAAAGGTTGCATTTCATCTACTACTGATTAATATTAATGACAATTATTATTATTTTTTCGGAAAAACAGAACTTTTTTCACTGCCTCTTTTTTTAAGAATACCATTAACGATCTAATAACATTAATAATCGTTGTAAACCATTTTATATTGTGAGAGGGGACTAATGGAAAATATAAATATTTATATTTTCACGATTTGTTTAATATACTATTAAGTTAAAATCTACAATAAATATTTAAAGTATAGAACAAATAATTTAATTCCATTATTCAATCAAATGTTGGTTCAATAAATATCAAAAAAACATACTTAAACTATGTTCTTTTCGTATATAAATATAGATTCGCATCAATTTTATAGAAGAGTAAGAATATCTAAAAGATAAAATAAACTATTTTAACTAAAAACAATATATCGTAATCAACAATTTTATTTAATATGGTAACAAACAGTGTTAAAAAAAATTTCCTCCAAATTGTTTAATTTCATAATTATCAATAGTATCACAGATATAATGTGGATGTTGACCATCAATAGTACAACCAATAGATTGAGCTGCATCAAAAATCTCTTTTACAGTTCCCTCAAGTTGTTTATTGTCATAGAGCATGGTCTTATGATCATTCAATTTTGAGGATTATGTCAAAGGTTAATTTATCATTATGTTTAACTGATAAATAATACCAGGTTGAAACCTAATGTCAGTATATTTTTAGCCTTAAGGATTAAAATTGGTGGATGGGAATTGCTAACTCACTATCCTTAGTTTAAACCCATTAACTATTTTTTATATAAAACTCATAAATTATTTGAAAACAGTTTATGTAAAAATGATTTTGATAATAAAATTAATATTTTTGGCTTTCTTACGATCTTATCTGGTTCTTTATGTTCCTTAATAATAAATGAAGTAGCAGATTGAACAACATCAAACCTAGCAACACGATTTTAAATTACTAACTTCAATGTTACTTTAAGATCCTTTCAGTAGTATGTAGCTTTATCATTATCATAATCAAATTTCTAGGAGACTTAATGAAACTTGCAAAAATTACAAAACTAGCTAATCCCAGTGAGCCAACTTTTGGAACAAGAGCCGATAGAATCCTAACAAAACAAAGATAGACCATTTTAATATCAATAGGACCAAACTTTGGTTGTATATCAGAAAATGCTGCTTGTTACTTGCAACTAGATAAATTTAGATAAAAATAAACTATGTAGTGTACTTTCGATATTGTGAAAAAGAAAAAATTCAAACTATATTAAAATAATCAATGCTCAGTGGAAAAATAGCAACTTATTAACAGATTTTCTGATTAATTTAAATTATTTTGAAGCTACAAATACTTGAAATTGCGATCAAGTAAAAAATTGAAACTATAGACATTGTTTTACATTTGTATAACTGTTATATATGATTAATGTTAGTCTAAATTTATTAGAAATTAAAATTTTCTATTACGCTTTCACTAAATTATTTATCGAAAAGTGGTAGTGTTTATATTAATTTTATGATTTAAATGTTTTTAAAATGATTTCATAAATAAATATACAAATAAATAATTAGAAAATATTGTTTAATTATATAGTTTAACATAGATTTTAGACTAGACGTTTTTCTTAGTAGGGTAGATTTGTATTTTTTTTTCCTACTATCAAATTAATATGTACATACTTTTAATGTGCATTATTAATATACAAAATTACTTATTTTTAATATAATAAATTTCGTTTAAATAAACTAGAATCTTTTTTTGGTAGTTAAGAGAATATTGTAACAAATTTAACACAAACTAATTTTTAATAACAAGTACATTGTTATTCATCAATAAATAATGGCATAACGATAGATTATCATGGTAAATATAGATTTAATAATGTTAATTTACTACAATAATCTCACAAAATATTTAAAATTCACGTATTTTGTAAGTACTTAATTTATAAAAAAAATACCATGAACTTTTTTGTTTATCTTGGGAACTTGGTCATTGCCAATGATTTTACGACGAATTTCTGTTTGTAATGGAGCATCGTAGTTGGTTGCACATAATTGTGTTGTTCAATTAAAATAATTGTATTAAAAAGTACCTTATATTTATTAATTGTGTTTTATATTTTTATTTTATTACTTTTTTTAATTTAAGGATATCAAAATTTTTTGTTACTAAAAAATGCCACCAAAAAAGAATTCAGGACCTTCTAAAAAAACTGAACAAAAAAGAAAGGAGAAGGTTTTAGAGGATAAAACCTTTGGACTTAAAAACAAAAAAGGAAATAAAATGCAAAAAGTAAGTTACCTTTATTTTCATAAAATATATACTAAATATTTAGGTACATCCAACAAGTTGAACATCAAGTAAAACATGGTAGTATTTCAAAAGAAAAGTTGGCTGCTGATAAAGCTTCAAAGAAGAAAGGTATTGATGATGATCTTAAGGATATTACAAAACTTATTAAACCGGTACTTGATGGACCAAAAAATGCAAAAGATGTTGATCCAAAATCTATTCTTTGTGCGTTTTTCAAGCAAGGCATGTGTACTAAGGGAAGTAAATGTAAATGGTCCCATGATCTAAATATACAAAATAAGGCAGTAAAGAAAAATATTTACTTTGATTCAAGAGATTTAAAGAAAGAAGAAGATGAAACAAATGAAAACTGGGATGACGTTAAATTGAAAGAGGTAGCTGAAAAGAAACACGGTGAAAAAGATAGAAAACGTCCAAATCAAACTGATATTATTTGTAAATATTTTTTGGATGCTGTTGAGAACAATAAGTATGGATGGTTTTGGGAATGTCAAAACGGTGATAGTTGTATTTATCGTCACGCTCTTCCTGAAGGATACATTCTTAAAAAAGATAAAAAGAGATTGGAAGAATTAAATAAAAAGGAAGAAATAAGTCTTGAAGAATTAATTGAGAAGGAAAGAGCAAATCTTAATACACTAAGCTGTACAAAGGTGACACTAAAAACTTTTATCGAGTGGAAGAAAGCACGACTTTTAGAAAAAAAATTAAAAGACCAAGAAGAAATGAAGCAAAAACAAAAAGATGCAAAATTAGGAAAATTCAATGCGGTAACTGGAAAAGAATTGTTCATGTTTGCTTCGGCTTCAACAACACAAGATGCTGATGATGATGAAGGAGCTGATGTTGATTATACTAAAGATCCTAATGATGAAGAAGAAAACATTGAGGCATATGACATTGATGATAGGACATTCTTAGTTCTTCAATCTGGTGATGTTTTAGATGAAGGTTTAGAACTGGATAACCCCATACAGGTAAAAAATAATACTCAAACAGTTGATGTAGATGAAGATTTGTTCCAAGATGATGACATTCCTGATTTGTCAGATGATGAGGAAAAAACTGAAAGTAAACTTGAAGAAAAAGTAGGAGAACTGAAAATATAATTTTTCTAACTATATTTGTCAACAATAAAAATAAAATTTATTAAATTCTAACAGTCAACAAGTTTAATTTTTTCTAAAGGTATTGCTTGTAATGTTTGAGATGTTGCAGATATAATTTTAACTTTTACGTAGTCACCAACATTAAATTTCGAGTTTCCCATTTCAAAAATTGTTTTTACCCCTCCGTCTGTCCTACCACTAGCCGCAGTTTCTGATCGCTTAGTTTTAGTTGATTCAACTAGTAAAATTTGCTCAGAGGCTATTAAATTTTTATTCCATTCAAAAGATATATCTCTAAATGCTGTTTTCAGTTCTTGGTGCCTTCTAATTTTTACTTCTTCTGGAACATCATCTTCTAACCTATAATAGGCACGTGTTTTTTCTCTTTCCGAATAAGGAAATACAAAACATGTACTAAATTTCACTTTTTTTATCAAATCTAATGTGTTTTTATGTCCTTCTTCAGTTTCTCCACAAAATCCAGCAATAAAGTCGCTTGTTAAGTGAATTAGAGGTATTCTTTCCCGAATATCATTTACTAATTCTAAATATCTTTCAACTGTATATCCCCGACCCATAGCAAATAATGTTTTATTGTCTCCGGATTGAGCTGGGAGGTGTATTTGTTTACAAATATTTTTACGCTCTTCAATTAATTCAATTACTTCCAAAGGAAAATCTTTTGGGTGCGGCGACGTAAATCTTATACGCATTTCAGGATCTATCATTGAGATTTTATCAAGTAAAACATCAAATCTTCTACCACCTTCTTTTTTTTTATAAACTGTATTGAAACCAGATAAAGGTGTAGTAGTAGAATTGAAAGGTATTGATGATTCACTCACATCTCTATATGAATTTACATTTTGTCCCAGTAGTGTAATTTGTTTATATCCTTCATCCGATAACTTTTTTACTTCCTCAATAATAGAATCAATTGGTCTACTACGTTCTCTTCCTCTTGTAAATGGAACAACACAATATGTGCACATATTATCACATCCTCTCATAATTGAAACAAAAGCTTGTTTACTATCTGGGTTTTCTCGTACTGGTTGAACATCTGCATAAGTTTCATCAAAAGATAATTGCACATTAATAGCATTTTGACCATATTTTGTAATTCCTAACAATCTAGGAAGATCTCTATATGAATCCGGACCAGCAACTAAATCAACTATCCGTGATTTTTCCATTATATTGTGTTTTACTCTTTCTGCCATGCACCCAAGAACGCCCACTACTTTTTTTTTACTTGATATACTTTTTATATACTTTAACTTTTTCCAAACTTTTTCCTCGGCACCCTTCTCTAATACTACATGTCATTAGTAAAACTATTTCAGCATCATTAATATTTTTTGTTTCAGAAAAATCATTTTCTTTAAACAATATAGATCGTACAATTTCCATATCATTAACATTCATCTGACAACCATATGTAATCAAATGGACTACAAAAGTTAATTTATTATTTATTTTACTTTACTATTTACCCTTTTTTCCATTTCCTTTTAAATCGTCAGCTGATAAATATTCTTTAGTCATTGAAATTTCGGGGTAAATTTTTGGAAGTCTTTTGCTATTTACATCTGATAAAAAAAAATTTAATCCAGGTCCATCTATAATTTATTAAAAATAATTCAAATTAGATTTATTTTGTACCTTTTAATTTAGCAGTATTTCTAAAACTATATGATAAATATCTATTAAAATTGATAAATCTCTTCATATTTTACCAAATTCAAATTAAAAAGCAATTTTTTAAACTAAATTTTTAATATCCTACATATTCTGTACAGGACCATAATATTATCATGTCATTTTGGAAAAATGTCTAGCATTTTTATTTAGTAATTGTCACAAGTTGTTAATTATCTATTAAGCATAAACTATAAACTAACTTTTTATTTGTGATGAATAGTTCCTTAGTGAAGAAAGAAATGGATTCATCTATGAATAAACTACCATCAAAATTTGTAAATAGAAATCGAAGTTCTAGGTATGTTTATCCGTAAATGTATAATTCAAATGCATTTAATGCTATTCGTAGTTTAAAATTACGCAACTTTTTTAAGTTTTTCTACTTTTGTTACTATTAACTTTCTTAACGTTAAATTGGCATATTTTTTATTCTTTGTTTTATCTCTTTTACTAAAAATTAAAATACTTTATAGTAATACGTCTATAACATTTTAAGTAATGTTAGTGTTTTAATATTTTTAAAAAGTATAAATAAGTTTGTTGTAATAAATAAAGTTATATAATTTCTTTAGTAATACTGGGAATAAGCGCCAGAATGATGGAACAAATGCGTATAATAAAAATTCTAAGTATTCAAAAGTAGGATCTCCATATGGAGATTTATGGCGTAGATTTGATGGTCGGCAATTAGATAATTTATCTGATAAGCCAAACCCTATAACTAAATTTTCACGTTCTTCTCGCCTTTTTGTTGGCAATCTTCCTCCAAGTATGACTGAACAAGAATTAAAAGACATATTTTCTAAAGTTGGAGAAGCTCGTGAAATATACTTGTCTGGTAAATCTTTTGCTTTTCTTCGGATGGTTTGTTTTTTAATAATCTTCTTCAAATTACATTTTCTTTTAATATAGGAAAATGATGGACTTGCTACGATTGCAAGAACAGTACTTGATGGTACATTACATAAAGGTTTTTCCATTCGTGTTCGATTTGCACAACACGCTGCACAAATTAAATTGTCTGAGTTAGATCCTACTGTTTCCAATCAAATGTTGTATCAATTGTTTTCTGTTTTCGGAGAGGTACAACATGCTGAACATTTTTGCAATGATAAAAATGAGGCAACTGGTGAAGGTGTTGTGATGTTTGAAAAAAGAAATAGTGCTACGGATGCTGTAGCTGCTATTAATGACTATGTTATTAGTTTTACTAAAAACTTTAAGCCTATTAAAGCTGAATTGGCTACTGACAATGAGGATGGTGGTTGGCCAGAAAGATTGGCTTCTAAAAAGCGCAACCTTCTTGAGTACGTTTTCTTGGCTTAACTTTTGATTGAATAGGAGAAAAGGACTAATGGACTATGTTCTCCTACTCTTTCATTGATGTTTCTATTATTAATGCCATTTTGTTTTGTTTAGTGGTAAATTAATGGGACCGTTAGTAGCTAAGTCTAATTCTTTTGAAGAAAATATAGGACGTAAATGGAAAGAACTATATGAGATTGAGAAGAAACGTCGAGATTCTTTCGAAGCCGAGTTAAAGGCTGAACGTGAGAAATTTGAAAATGATATCGATTTCCAAATTCAGGAATACGAAGCAAATCGAATTAGAGAAGGCAAGATTTTTTTGGACTTTTTTCTTTGAGATTTTATCAAAATGATATTTTCTCAAATTTTACAATTTTTTTTTCTTATATAATTTTTCCTTTTTTAGATATTAGACTACGTCAAGAACAACTAGAGAAATATGAGGCTTCAAGACGTGAACGTTTCAACAGACATCCAAATGATATTGGTCCAGTAGGATCACAAGTACCTAATGATTCATTTGAACAAATTGGAAGTTTCACAAATCGTCAGCATTTTAATAAACCACATTTTAATAATAATCCTGGATTTAATAATATTCATGGTCAAATTATTAGGCCTCCAGATAATTTTAATGACGGATATCATTTCCATGGTGGACAGAATTTTGGCCCTCCTCAAGGTTTTGGTGATAATCAATATAGAAATAACCAAGGACCACCATGTAATCTGAATACATCATTTGTACCACCAAGTGGTATGGATCATCAGGGGCCACAGTTTGGAAATTTTATGAGTGGGCCTGATTCATTCAATAATCCATCTTTTCATGGTGATCAGTTTTCTAACAATCATTCAATGCTGTTTAATGGACCAATAAGCGGACCACCAGTTAGAGGACCAAATGATAGGAAATTTACATCTAACCAAAGAAATTTAAATAGCAAGAGTAAATATAGTATGAAACTTAATAAAGTACCTATGAAATCCTAAACAAAAAGGCGCTAAATTTAAAATTGATCCTTCAAAGGCAATGTGAATTGTTTGAATGAATTTATAAATTCTTAATTTTTGTATCTTTTTTTATTTATTATTTATTTTTTTACTACATTAAAGAATTTACTAATTATTTTAATATTGATTGATATAAATAACAATCATATTTATTATTCAATTATGTTATAGCAGTTAAACAATGTGGATTTTCTGGAAGAATCTAATTTTGTATGGGAAAACTAACTCTTTTAATATGGAAAAGTGCTGTAAATATATAGTCATTTGTCGATAAATTTTCAACAAGTGAACATTTTATTGCTTAATAAAGTATTATTCCGTTTCAGGTATTTTTTGATAGATATTTTTCTTAATGAATATTCAAATTTTTTGATTACTGTTTGGAAAATTATATGTTAAAATATAGAAAATTAGTGTTTATTAAAAAGCAAATTATATGTGTTTAAAAAATACACAAAAATGTATTATCTCTAAATATGTATAATATTGTTATAATTTTCATACTATGTTTTTTAACAAATAATTCTGTATGTATACAAGGTGATTATAAAAATGTATCAATATCAGTTTATGTAAGAAATAATTCAATACCTCATATTTTTCATGAAGTCTTGAATAATTACTTTGATTATGGATTTAAATTTAAGAAAAAATATAAGAATTTTTCAATAATGGAGCACGAAAATAAGATATGCCACTACATATTTATCATTGATTTTAATGTAGTCCCTATTGATGTTGGAAATTACATTTGTACATTTATTTATTGGAATACAAAATATAATAATGTGACTATAAAGGATAATAAAAACATATTATATTTAAAAGATCAAGATATTAGTGATGAACATGCTATTGAAAAAATTGTAAAAAATAGTTTGATATTCAGTAATGCTGACGAAAGATGTACTATAAATTTTGAATTTTCAATGAATTACCTGTATAAAAAGAAATTAATTTTCAAAGCTGGATATATTATCTTAATACTTTTTATAACACTGTTACCATTAGCAATTGTAATATTTAAACAATAATTTTACTTAATTTAACTAATATTTGTCTTATTATGTGAAGAGTAAAAAAACTAATATTTACAAAAAAAAATTAAATACAATGTATAATCTTCCACCAGTAAATTTTTAATTATTTTACAAATACTTTTTTAATTATCCGATTCATCGATGGTTAAATCGCAAGGAGAAGGTTCTCTCATAATAAATGTTTGTTTTCCTTGTTGATCATTTCTCATTCTTGGATCAATAATTTTCGTCTGAATTTGTATTGGTTGTTGAACGGGCTGGCTCATTTTTACCCATTTAGATCCTGAACTGGTAGAAGTTGGAGATGTCATTGGTGATTTTGGAAGAATAGATGATTTTGATGATGATCTATGGGCGTGTGAGGAAGTATGATGAGAACGTGAAGATGAATGATGTGTTTCATTAATTGAAGTTTTTCTTGAATGTGATGAGTAACTTCCACTTCGATAATGATCTGAAGAATTTGAATGACTTCTAGATGAATGTCTATTTTGTGATAAAGTTGGATGAGCTGATGGTTTTATCGCTGCTAACGGTATAAATCCAACCAATTTTGTTATATCTGTAGTTGAAGCAGCAGTTTTTTCATTTGAAAGTTTAACAGATGATGTATAATTTTCTAATTTGGGAATTTTGGATGGAGAAATTAAGTTTCCTCTACTTGTTGGACTTAAAGATCGCCTTTTAGAAGAATCACGTTCTTTATTGTATTTATCACGACAACGATCTCTATCCTTATCACGTTCTCTCTCCCGGTCACGTTCCTTATGACGTTCTTTAAATTTAATATCTTTATTTTTTTCACTTTTTTCCTTTACTTTTTCTAATTTCTCAATTTTTTCAATTGGTTTTTCTACAACTTTTTCAATAACCTTTTCTTCTTTCCCTTCTAATTTAGGAATTCTGAAGTTTTTTAACAAATCAAATGCATTCTTTTTTCCAATTGCATTAAACGTATCAGCCGGTGTTTGTTCTGAAAGAGATATTGGATTTGAATCCAATTTCTCTTTTTTATTAGATTTTGATCTTGGTGATGGTGTATGATCAGTAGCCTTCCTTTTGTTTGATTTTTTTTCTTTAACATCATTCACACTTTTGCTTTTGCTAAGAATAATTCCACTCTTTTTTAATGATGTTTCTTTTATTTTTGGTGATGATGATGATAAATCTAAAATTTTTGTATTCATTTCATCTTTGAATTCTTTAATTTCTTGAGCTTCACGTGGTTTAGGTGGTTCTAAATTCTTTATAGTTATCTTTGGTCGTTTAATCTTTATTTTTAATTCTGAGTTAACAGGCGTATCAGTATTTCCGGCAATAGAAACATTTAAATTTGGAGGACTAATTATAGTTTCTTGCTTTATTACTTTGTCAACATCTAATTCACACATTCCTTCATTTGAACTTTTATTTATTTTGCCTTTAACTAATTGATTCGGATTTTCGATTATTTTTTTAAATTTGTTTTTAACTTTTCCATTTTCAGATAAATCTTTATTCTTCTCAACTGTTGCAACTTTCTCCTCAGGTAAAATTTCATGTTTAATTTTAAAATCGATCTTGGGAATATTAGGAGATACTTTCGTACCATTATTAAAAGCAACATCATCCATCGGTTTGATAGAGTGACTTTCTAAAGGTAAACGTGAAAAAGTAACTTTCAGTGAATCTTGTTGGTGAGTTACTGAAGGTAAAGATTCAGATAGGGCACATTTCTTAAGTTTTTTGGATTTTTTATTTGTTGGATCTTTTTTATTTTTCTTCATCTCAACATCGTCGGAAATAGATTGTTGAGTGGAAGAAGATACGGGTAGAATATTGATATTAGGAACCTTGAAAACACCTTCAGCAAAATCAGGCTTTTTAATTTTAGATTTTTTATGCTTAATATGAGTAATACTTTGATCAGAAGAGTTTAAGGAAGAACTAGGAGCTAAATTTTTTAATGGAGAATTTTGCTGGTAGTTTGGTGTGTATCCACCAGTCAAAGGTGAAACAAACTGTGGACTATCGTTTTGAACTGGATATTTTCCGATCACAGTAGGAGTTTTTATAACGTTATCGGAATATTTCGTTAAAACTCCTCTCTGCGAAGAATTGTTATTATCTTTCGATAAATTTTGTCCTATCTCAGCCATGGCTTCCTAATGATAGAAAAAAAAATTATTTAACAGAAAAAACGAAAGAAAAAATTACCAGATCACTCTTAGGTTTAATTGGCAATACATCAACAACTACGTTTTGTTTTTGAATGTTCTTATTTAATAATATTCTTTGACCATTATTAACATTAGGTGGGTAGGGAGAATAAAATGTTTGCTTGGGTTTTAAATATGTCATATCGATATCAGTCTGAATAGGTACTAAAGTTCCTAAAATGTCAACAGCTTTCCCGTTTAACAAAACAGGATCATCAATAAATAAATTAGAAATACTATTTTTCATTTTTTTTAATTGCTTTTTTCGCCATTTTCTAGTAAATTTTAAAAAATAATGCCAAGCGTTACCAATTTTACTTAATTCAGAAGAAGATTGTTTTTTTAAACAATTAACATTAAAATTATATTTAGTATCAAAACCCAACTTCTTCATTAATGCAAGAATTGATAATGGAATAGACCATGATCTAAAAAAAATTTAAAAAATAAGATAATATACTAAATTTACCTTGAAAGAGCTGTTGAAAAAACTGTCGCAATTTCTGCATCAAGTGATTCACCATTCGAAAAAATACCATTTATTTGGATATTATCAATTGTAAATATTGTAACTTGTAACAAAAGTTTTATACTGTTTGTTGTAAGTAACGTAAATTCAAAAGTATTCTTCTCTGGTTGTCTAATATCAACATCATGCACATTCATTGACAAAACAAAATTTTCTAGAATAGTGTCTTTTCTAATTGATTCAATAAGATGATTTACAAGAAGTTGAACTCTTATTTTTTCAATTATATGAATTAAGTTATCCCGAATTGTGAATGTTAAATTATTGATGACCAAGTCATTATTACGATAAATTAGTTCATCACTAACGAGATACCTGACAGTCGGATAATACTTTTCATTAGTAATTAAACCCTTCATTCTTTTCGTTATTCCAAGAAGCTGTGTATAAATATCGGCTTTTAATAAATTTGTTGTATCCTTACAAGAATATGAAATTAATTCATTTGCAAATCCAGTGAACATAAGTAAAGGTTTTGAAAATCTAAGCATATAGGCATATTTAATATTGGTTGATTCAATTGTAATTGGATTCGTATCCTCACTTATAACATCAATATAACATTTGAAACTACTATCTAAAATATCCCCTCGTTGTAGTGAGAGAAGTTTATCACAAAATATACAAAGATAAGAAGGTTCTAAATCTGTTCTTCTAACAAATCTTCCTATAGGGCCTGAGTTTATATCATCACAAGATAAGTTTGCAAACTCATTATCATCTTGGAGCAAAATATCAAATAACTTTTCCTTCTCATCGATTGAAAATGTAGAAGCGATTGTACGTAAATATATTTTTATTTTTTGAGACAAAATCCGAAATTTATTTTCATTAATAAGTTTCTTGATAGATGCCCCTTCCATCACTTCATTACCATGACAACGAAACCATGAAATTGTAACCTTATCAGCTTTCTCATTCATACAAGTTATTGACATAATAAAATCAGATGTTGACAAATAAACTTCATTCTCATTATATTTAATTTCGAAGCCATTAGCAGTGGCGAAAGCGTGAAGTTTTCTACCCAGTGGGAGAGTCTCATCAATTGGTACATTTTTTTTCATAAAATCTATTGTATTTTTAATGCTAATTCGATCTTTAACATCGAAATGTTGTCTTCTTTCCTATAATAAAAAAATTTGCTTAATTTATATATCAACAACTTACCATCATATTTCTTTGTAACTTATTTGAAAATTGATCAATATCATGACCAGAAACTGCTAAACGAATTTTCTCCATCTGATTTTCCATATATATTATATCTTCATCCTGTAAATCCTCGGCCATACCTACAATTGACACAATAAAAAGAGGGAAAAACTTTTACTGCATTAAGTATTATATTTCCAAAATACACAATAGTTTGAAATCCATTTAAGACCAGTAAAGTAAGCGGTACATTATTGTGTATATTTGTGTTTACGATGAAGTTGTAGTATGTTAACAAATCACTTACAAGAAGACCTTTTCGATTAATAAAATGCAGCTCTAATAAAGAAGTGATGTAATTTTGATGCATTTTAATATGGAAATGTTACAAATCACTAAAGTTGTTTAGTTAATAAATTAAAAGCCTTTTTTATTGTAAAAAATATAAAACATTTTATATGTATCTTGAAGGAAAATGCATACCTCACAAACTATTAAAAATTATAAAATAACAAGACATGGTATTTATCAAGGTTATTAAATTTACCATAAATCATTTCCATTTTAATGCAAAATCTTCACCTTTATAGACTTTTTTCACTTCATTTACTAAACAATTTTCTTATTGTATACATCATCAAACTAAAATATTATAAAATACAAATTTTATTTTTATAATATTATTATGAAGGGCGTGGAATGATTCAGTTTTGATGTTTTACATTAAATAATATTAAGTTAGATTTATAAAATGTTTCAATACCCTTTATAGTTTTATTCATTTTTTTACAGTACAAATTTACAGACAATTTAATAAAAATATTCTATAAAGAAGTACTTAATAGGGGTTTAAAAAAATAATATCTTTGACGAACGGTAATGATGATTGCTAATTACTCGTGTCATGCACAAATATGTGTGCTATTTTTTGTAAAATAAATATATTTTTTATATCAATAAGAAGTAATTTGTAATAATAGTTTATAAACAATTTTTATAAATTAAAATTTTTTTAACTTTATTGTTATTATTTGTAAGTAAACTATATTTGTGAATATAGCTACAATAACTATTAAAAACGTTGTATAATTAAATTTAATAATTAAATTAAAATATATTAATTAATTTATAGATATATGTTAAAAATTAAGTATGTCGAAAATTAGTAACTCGAATAATTTCAATATAATACCTTCGATAAAAAATTTGGAGAAAAATGATACTTGTATAATTCGAAATTTTTCAAATACGGAAGCTTCATCAAAAGGTAAATTAAAAAAGATAAATTATTATATATTTTTTATAGATATTTCATCTTTATCATCATCACTAGATACTCATAAAAGTTCTAATGCTTTTGTTAAAATAATACAAAAGGGTTATTTCAATTGGGCTAAAATCGTAACAAGATATTCTTATATTATTATATTGATTTGCATAATTTTGACTTTAATTGGAACAATTAAAATTGCCATTACAAAAAATATAAATGACATAACTGGGTATACGCCATATGGAGCACGTTCACGTTATGAAATGAAAGTAAGTCAAGAATTTTCAGATGAACATGGACGAGGACCAACAGTATTTTTATCTATTTTACCTAAAGATGGGAAAAATATGATGAAACCTTGGTTATTAAAAGAAGCAGTTAAAATTCATCAATTAATAATGAATAATTTTACAATTCACAATAAGGTAACTGGGATCAATGAAACATATAAAAATTTTTGCCATGGTTTTTGTAATATTAATGAGCCTCTAGTTCAATTTTATGTAAGTTTTAAAATATAAGACAATATTACAAAAATAATTTTAGAATGGATACAAATTTCAATATGATTTAATGGAAAAAAAAGAAAAATTAAGCGATAGAATTATTTTGAGGTATCCCAAATCTCAATTTTATGGAAGAGAATTCGGTTTACAATCAAATTTTTTTGGTGTTAAATTAAAGAATAGTAGTGAAATGAAAGAAAATGATATAACAAATCTTGAGTATGCAAAGATGATTGGAATGTTTTATATAGCTAGATTTAAAAAAGGATGGACAGAAGAGGATGTTAAAGATTTTGAGATGCAATTTATAAGATTTTTCACAAAGGAATACAAATCAAAATATATTAGAGTACTGCCATTATCAACTACGTATGTTGAACTAGAAGTCGTTAGGGCTGGAATGGCTAATGTTCCATATTTAAGTCTTGGATTTACTATCATGGTTATTTGCTCATGTACAACAGTATTACTTTCTTCTTACTATATGAATCAGGCAAGTATTCATAAAATATCGCTTGCCTTTAATGCTTGTGTTTGTCCTTTTATGGCATGTGGAACTGCGTTAGGTGCTCTATTTTATTGTGGTGTCCGTTTTGGATCTGTTTTATGTGTAACTCCTTTTTTGGTCCTCGCAATTGGTGTTGACGATGCATATCTTATGATACATTCATGGCAAAAAGTTTGTAAAGATATGAGGAAAAAAAATGATCCTGAAGATTCAGTGGAGAAACGGTTAGGGTTAGTTCTCCAAGAGACAGGACCCGCAATATTAATTTCAGCATGTACAAATATACTAGCCGATTTGATTGGAACATACACTGGTTCACCTGAAATTACACTTTTATGTATCGGTAACATGTCAGCCATATTTGTTGATTTCATTTACCAAATAACATTTTATTGCGCAATTATGTCTATAATTGGAAAATATGAGATGGCAAATGAAAGATCGTTATCTAATAAATTAAGTATTAGTATTGGTGAAATAGTTCAAAACGACAAAGTTATTGAAGGAGTTTCTGTTAAGTCAAATGAATCATTATCAAAAAACAATCAACTGTTGCGGGAGTTTGTTAAAAAAATAATAAATGGTTATGTAAATATATTGACAAATATATGGTTCAATTTATTAATTATATTTGGATGGATTTCAGTTTTAGTAATTTGTTCATATGGAATAGCTAATATAAAAATATTACTTACCAGTGAGAAGTTATTTGCAATGGATTCACCGTTAATAGAAATAAATCAGTTAAGGGAAAATGTTCTTATAAGAGACTGTACGCAAGCATCCATTTATATAACAAATCCGATTGATTTTAGTAAAAAAGATAATTTTAATAAATTTATGGAATTTGTAAATGAATTTGAAACAGATGAATTATCACTAGGAAATGAAACTACTCATTTGTTTCTTAAAGATTTTTTAGAATTTGAAAAACATAAAGTAGAGTGGGATAATGAAGAAAATGGGATAGAAAATAACGGTACAACCGATGAAATTCCTTATGTAGAAAGGGACATAACCGAATTTTTGAAATGGCCTGAAGAGGAACATTGGAATGGCTTTGTTAAGTTGTCAAATAACAATACTAAATTAAAAAGTTTCTTCTTTAATTGCTATTATCATGGTGATGTACTATCTGATTGGGTTGAAAGAGGTAAATTAATGGACAGACTTCGATCAATTGTTGATAAATACAAAACATCCTTCAATGCAACAGTATTTATGAATGATGCTATTTACTTTGATTTAATTGATAATATGCCTCGTGATGCAATTGAAAGTTCAATTACAACAATATTATGTATGGGATTAATATGTTCTATTTTTATGTTTAAATTTAAACCAATAATAATAGCAATGATAACTATCGCAAGTATTATTGTCCTAACATTAGGTTCTTTACATTGGTCTGGAACCACATTAGATCCTGTCATTATGGCATCCATTTTAATTTCAATTGGTTTTGCTGTTGACATACCTGCTCATGTAATTTATCATTTTCACGTGTCACAACTCAACCAAACATCAAATGAAAATAATAAAATAAAATTGAAAAATATTTTGAAGGAAGTGATCACCTCTGTTGGTTTTCCTGCTTTTCAAGCAGCGCTATCAACAAGCTTATGTATCTCAGTGTTACTATTGGTTAATGTTTATATGTCAAGAGCTTTCGTTAAAGTAATGGTCATCTGTCTGTCATTATGTTTATATCATGGATTATTAATTGTTCCAACGATATATGCAATCATATATCATCTACGGAAGTTGATTTACAAATGATAAAACGTAATAATAATTTATAAATTTCTTTCCTTAATAACACACAAATTTTTTTTAAGAAATATTTTTAAATTAGTATAAAATACATATTGTTGAAAAGTGTCATAAAACAAATGTTCGATATGTCTCTCCTGCCATAGGCTATAAAAATTAACATTACATTGTAAAGTGATTTTATAACACATCCTTAAACAATGCAATGGATAAGTTTACACATAGATTAGATTTAATGTTGACATCGTATTTCATCTGTTCATTAGTGTTACTTATCTGATTTTTTAATGAGTATCCTAAAATTTCTACTTATTATCAGCATAATACCACCAGGTAAATATTCTACCTATTACTAATAAAACTAAAATTCTTTGCAGCGTTATGCCACTTTCAGTTTTTAAAAGACCTCCAGTCACTGGAAATTCCATCCACATACAAATGCACTGGGTGCAAGATCGCAGTAGAAGCCCTAAAGTAGGTTAAACATCAGGCCTCTCGGCCTTCCAAAAATTGCTATGGGAGATGTAAAATCCCCATAGCGGGCAATTGGTTAAAGTTTTCAACCAGCAATAAACGCACCTCAGCTAGGCCTCATTGGTCACGTTATCGCCCGTGCGCAAAGCTGACTTTAACCACCAACACAAAACTATCCTCTTTAGAACACTTCTCATGTCAGTTGGGTTATGTTTGCATCATTACAATATAAATTATTTAAATAATTTTTTTTGCACTTTTCGAATAAACAATTTTTTTTTCAGATTTGCGTATGAAAGAAATGCAACACAAGATAAAATAATTACTTTTGCTAAGTACATATGTGAAAAATTTACATCAAACACAAATATTGTTTGCAAAGGGATGACGTCTCAATTTAGAGAAGAATTTTTATATGTTGTTGAAAAATTAATTGTAACACCAGATTTATTGTGTGGATTATTTATTAATGAATGTGGAGATCCTAAGAATCCGTTTAATGGAAATTGGGAAATAAAATTACCTCCTAAATATGAAAGGAAAGAGTCAAATATGTTGAGATCAAATAAAATATCAAAAGAAGAAGTGGAAAATTTTAAAGTTTTACAAATAAGTGACTTACATTTCGATTTTCTTTACAAACCTGGTTCAGAAGTTAAATGTAAAGAACCTATTTGTTGTCATAATACTCAAAATAGTGTGAAAAAACAAAAAAGAGTTAGAAAAATTAAACAACCTGCAGGTTATTGGGGATCTCTGGGAGCATGTGATTTACCACTTTGGACTATAGACGCAATGTTTGAAGAAATTTCTAAAAATCACCAAGATGTTGAATATATAATGTTAGCTGGGGATTATATGTCACATAACGATTGGAATTATACTAGAGAAGAACATATGCAAATAGTTGGTAATTTAAGTAATATTATTAAGAAATACTTTCCGACAACTCCAGTATTTTGGGCGATAGGTAATCATGAGGGTGTCCCAGTTAATTCATTTGCTCCTCATACTTTACCTGAAAAATATAGACCACAATGGATTTATAAAACTATAAAAATTGCAGGTGGTGAATGGTTACCACGTGAAACATATCATGATTTTGAGTACAGAGGTTCATGGGCTGTTATGGTACAAGAAAATTTGAAACTAATAACAATAAATACAGGATATTGTGAAACAACTAATTTTTGGTTGTACTTAAATCAAACAGACCCCGATGAAAGTTTGTCATGGCTTGTTAGTCATCTGTATGATGCAGAAAAAAAAGGGATATATGTACACATTTTAGCTCACATACCACCTGGTGATGGTGAATGTTTAGAAGGATGGTCAAGGAATTACTACAGAATTGTTAATAGATTCTCTGATACCATAACAGGTCAATTTTTTGGACATATTCATGTTGATGGATTTACTGTATTTTACGAAGATATGAATAACATTTATAGCAAACCAACAAATGTTTTATATTCTGCTCCAAGTGTAACTACATATGTAAATTTAAATCCAGCTTATAGAATCTACGAAATAGAAAAATACGGAAGTTACAGAATTATAGATCACCATACATATTTTTTTAATTTATCAGAACCTCAATCTCCATCAATTAAACCTCATTTTACGTTATTGTATTCTGCAAAGAATGAATATTCACTGCCCGATATGTCTCCTAACTCTTGGAATGATTTAATTCTACAAATTGAAACTAATTCAGATATGTATGAAAAATTTATGATTAATCATTTTCGTAACAAAAACTTTATTTGTGATGATTCATGTAAAAAAGAAGCATTATGTTCTTTACGTCGAGGACATCATAATGATAGTAAGTTATGTCGGAATCAAATATCTACATCAGAATTAATTGTAAAAGAGGGATTAACTTCTATATCTAGTATAAAGAAAGTAACTGATAATGTTGAACCATCATTAATGGATAAAATAATAAGTAGTGAAACATTTAATAATGTTAAAAGAAAATTTTTTAATTTTTTTGGTTAATGTAACATGAAATTAATAAAATTAATTAAATGGTGTCATTGTGATTTTTATTATTGTACAGTTTAGTGGATTTAATCTTACAAATTTCATTTAAATATACTTCAATTTTATGATTTTTAGAAAAAAAAAGAAATTAATATCAAAATAACTACAATTTACCAATAACAATAAAATTTGGAAAGTAGTTAAATTAAGAAAGAAAATAGATTTCATTGAATGTAATGAAAATAGGTTTTTCAATGACTAGTGCTGATATTAAACAATTCTTTAAATTCTAGTCTTGTACTTTTTCTAGAACATTTCTAACTCTATTATTTAATAAATAGTTCATTTATAGTTGTTATATTATGTTAGTAATTTCAATATTACATTCACTAAAAGTTTATTGGTTTAATACTTAATATATATTTATTTAATAATCTAAATTATTTGTTAAATTATCAGAATTCTCATAGCATTTCTAACATACTTTCTGGTTTTAATTAAACGAGATGGTAACATAACTTATGATATACATACTAAAATATCAATCATTCTTTATACAAATTGGTGGTTTCTTGTAATGCTACATATATATTGAAAGGAATGATAAATAAAAATTAGATTTAGTAGAAATAATTTGTTAATGTAAACAAATTACACATTCAAATTTTTATTATAAAAATCAGAATCAACTCAAACAATTACATGATATAATTTTAATATATGAGTATACAAATAAAATAAGAACTATTTATTAAATAATGTATTTAGTAAATTATTGTTTTATTTTAAAAAATTTATTTATAATGCCAAAATTAAATTTTAAATCAAAATATGTTTCCAAAGTTTTAAAAATTTTTATGTTAGAAAGCCCCGATGTTATAGACAAAAAATCCACTAAAACTATAGTGACAATATTTAAATATCTCTTAAATTCATATATAAATTTATAATAGTGAAGGAACGGGCTCATTTAGCACTTCATCTATACCTTCTTGTTCTCCATCCTGCTCATCATCAATAGTATTGCGAACTGAACCAAATAATGGTTTAGATTGTTCTCCACGAGGATCGATGTCACTAGCCCAATTAAAATATGTATTTGATTTATGTTCTTCCCCCATTTTCTTATATACATGACCAAGTAAAAAGAAAATTTGTGCTTCATTTGGTGATGAAAGTTTTAAATCTTCAAGAACTACGAGAGATTTCTCGTATTCTTTGATTTCATAAAGAAGTCGTGCTTTATGGAATTTGGTTGCTATATCATTTGGATTGATTTTTAGAGCATCGTCAAATTTTTTCAAAGCCTGTAAAAAAAAGAAAATAATATTATAAATCACCTAAATACCTGATCATTGCGGCGTAACGCTTGTTCACAAACTCCTAATTGGCAAAGTAATTTAGTATTACTTGGATTGCAAGCAACAGCCTTCTCAAAATTAGTCAAAGCAACAGGATAATTCTCTTTCATTTGATAAATCATTCCCATTCCAAAGTATGCTCTGTAATCTTTTGGAGCAAGTGTAATTGCTTTTCTAAAACATCTAATAGCATCATCTAACTTATCTATATCAATTAATTCATGACCCAAAACAGAATATGCATATGCAAATCTTGGATTTAAAATAATTGATCTTTGTAAGCATTCGATCGCTGTTTCATGTAACTTTTGAACACTAAAGCAATTACCAGCAACACACCATGCAATAGCACTTGTTCGATTTTCTTTAACTAATTCGTTAGCTAATGCAGAAAGTTTAGAAGCATCTTGGAGATGCCAAAGTGCTGTAGAAAGGACTTCCATTCCATCTAATCGATGTGGATATAATTCTCTCAATGTTTGGAAAATATCTGCGGCTGACTTGTAATCTCCACGCTCAAATAATGCTCTTGCGCGGAGTTCTAAAACCAAAGGATTGGATTGAAATTCGCCTGGGAGATCATCTAACCTTTCCAAAGCATCTTGACATAAATAACCAGACAGACATTCTTGAATCTCTGACATCTTGCATATCCAATTAAGAATATCAAAATATAAAGGAGAAGTAGTTTTTAATAATTCTTCTTTCATTCTATCCTCAATACAATCATAATTTTCATCTCTATCTTCACCACTGCTATCGACAAAATCGTGACTTTCGTCACTTTTAATACATGATGAAGTATTAGATGCTAATGATGTTGTTGAATCGGACAAGGAGGCTTGCGCAACTTCTGAATTTGTCCGATTGACTAATGATAAAGGATTATGAATCTGAGCGGAGCGTTTTGACTTCCTAGTTCCTTCAACCTCCATTACCTCAGGACTATTAAGATTATTTTCGGGACTATTCTGGATTTTCCAACTTCTCATTTTTTTAATTGAAGGCAATTTTTTATTATTTGGCGTGATCTCTGATGACATATTCATTCTAGGCATTGATGTACTAGAACCTGATCTTCCATTAACTATGCGTTCTCTATTTAAATTCTCATTTCCATGTGTTTGCAATAATCTTTGGCTACGTCTAATTTCTACTCGTCCTTCGACATTAACATTTTTGCTATTAACACTGTTAGGAGTTGTGCTTTTACGTCTACCCGCTTTTTTTGGAGCTACCATTAAAATAGTTGGGGCTTTACCATTATTCACAGGTGTCGTTTCAATACACTCTTCCTTTACATCAAGAGATTCTGTTGAAACAGATGGAGGACATTCAAAACGTGCACGTTTAGTTTCTATATTACTACAAACACTAGCAGCTAACTTTTTACGTACACTTCCTCCACCAACATCACAATAGTCTTTGATGGATGACCACAATACTGGATATTGTTTCATCCCTGATTCCCATACGAATAAAGCTGCACTATGTCTACCTGATTCCCTGAGAATTTGAGCAAGTAAAGCATGAGCGAAAGGACGAGATTCTGAATTATTAAAACAACTATGAAGATGAATTTCAGTTTCTGATGACTTATCGTCCTTCAGCGCAAATTCAGCAATGTCATTTTTACCCATTTTGTATGCACACTTGGCATGTAAGAATCTTGTTTCCGGACAATATAACCCGTCATTAGATTTAGATTTTTGATCTTCAAGTAACTTGAATGCAGAATGATATTGGTTTTTTTGTATATAGCAATGAACTAATAAACATAGAGCGCTATTCGATTTAACTTAAAATGTATTTATAGAAAATTTCATAATTCCTCTAAACATACCTTTTGCAAAATAAGCTTCAGCAAGCACAAGTGCATCTTCTACTGCATAATATTTTAAACATTTATTGATAGCGTCTTCAATATGATCTTGATTATTAATAGAAGTCGTTAATGACGATGATGTTGACTGATTATGAGAAGTCTGTGACAGCATTGCCTCTTAGACAGTATTGTCTTATTTATAGCAAACTGCTGTTCTAAAAAATTATTACAATAAATAAAAATTTCCAAATATTTAATAATATAGTTATATACAACTAATTTTACATAAAGGTAAAATAATCTTAATTATTTAATAATGTCAATAAAACTTTACTAAAACACGTTTCAGAATTGTCATGAGACATTAATTGTAGAAATTTTATAGGGTATACAGGGAAGACGGCCACAAAATATCGCTTATTTTATGGTGCACGGTGTAACAACAAAAGTGAATAAATGCTGCTGACGAATAGTGGTGTATATCACTATGGTGTCTGGTTGTAGTCACATCAAAATGAGAACCTCTTCCAGCTTCATTTGCACATGACTCAAATTATCGAGTTAAACGAATGAAATTATTTAACTAAATATTGTAATTTTACAATATTTTTCTTCTATACTTTTAAATTCTTATAATAATGATTACTTAGAACTTATATTATAAATATCATAAACACTAGAAACATAAATAAAAAAAATATTCCGAAAATCTCATAAATACAATGCTTATATTTTTTAAGCTTACACATTTTTCACTTTAAAAAAACTCTAGAGTATATTTTTTTAGAAAAAAACTATTGCTTATAATAAACAAATCAACTAAATAATCCAATAAAAAAATACTAAGTAAGTACAACTATCTGTTGTTTTCAAAAAAGCCATTATTCCTTTAAAATACTATAATTAACAATACAAAAACTTATTTATATAATACAAAACCCTTAAAAGTAATTACAATGAATCAATATGTCATATAAAATTTAGGTTGTAACAAGACAACATTCTCTTTTAGATTTTATATTCTATAAATGTATTGTACTTGATAGATTGCTTTAGAAGATTTCAGTAACTATTCAAGTTAAAGAAATAACCAAGACACTAGATATCACAATCAATTCGAGGTAAGTAAATTAACAATGAAAACATAGATACATTTCCAATAATAATATTCAGTACTAGTAATAAAGAGAAAGTTGTGTAGTGAGCATTGATTATTGAAAACGTCTTTCCAATGTTTGTAAACATATAGTACCAAGCAAGCTTTGCTAATATTTAGTTGCTTTATAAAAATATCGATAAGTGTGGAGTGTATAACTATAATCACGTGTATTTTCTTAGTACTAACTGGTGAAGCTAGAATTATCTTGGATGAATTACATCAACCTCTCTCTACTTTACTTGTCCTTTATTTGTATTCAGGTAGAATGCTTATTTTAATGGTAAAAATAAATTTTATGGTCATGAAAATTAAAACTATCTTACTGTTCATTTGATACATATGATATTTTATAAAATAATAGTCTATTTGAAGGTCTAGCTATGATTTGTAGAACAAAAATATATGAATCTTTTCTAGTCAATTTTTTCTTATACTAATGGGTGTTGGAATATTTTTGCTTTTAACGTTGGCATTTACTACAGCAGTAATCCTATTTTTATCATAGTCATAAGTAATTTTATTATGATATGTATAAATGTGAATATGTATATATTTAGTTAAAATGTGTACTTACTAAATCAATTTAATAGATGATAATTCATATAATGTATATAATATTATAACAGTGTTTCCCAAGTACATTGTATTCGAAAAATTGTAGTAAAAGGGGGAGTATACTTATAGATAGTTGAGAATAGCCAATGTTGTGTAAATTTTATAAAATTATAGGGATGTGTCTATGGTTTTGTGTACATTTAAATTAATGTTCTGCTTCTGGCATTATTTATTAAGAAACCTTTTAAATACAATAGAGGATAACAATTGATAATTGTATATATGAGGGTCATGCGTTTATTGATAATCATAATTTGATTGTCATGATATAAATTAACTTATTTCAAAATTGTACATGTTATTACTAATATCAACTTTTTATTAATTATTATACATAAAAAGTAGTTCTTTCCTTGTATATTTTGAATTTTCTTTTATTTGAATATTATGTATCTCGTTATATTTTTCAAAAAGTTTTCCATGAAATATTCATGTTTATTCTAATATAATAATATAACCAGTGAAACTATTATAAATATTTATTATATATTTAAAGTAAAATCTTAAAGATTTTTATGTTTTCATGTGATTGATTACTTTCTTATCATAGTATTACAATTGATATAATGTTTATACAGTATTCGAAAGATGCACATTTTATCTATACACTTTTAATTATATTTTTTTTATCATATTGTTATACTAATTTTTGAGTTTTGTCGTAGTTTGTCGCTTTAATACTTTCTATTCAGAGAGATAATACAGTATAAATTTCTCTTTTTTCGTAATTATTTTAGGATGAAGTTAAATTTTTTATCATTTCATTTTTTGTTTTTGTAGTTAAAATTTACTTTTCTTGTAATTGTAATTAAACATTGTCATTTGTAGTGCTTTAATGATGAAACAAATAACGACAATTTAATTTGTATGACGAACTTAGTATGATATTTGTATCAAAATAAACATTTATCATAAAACACAAATATTTGTCCAACTCTTTTTTTTTTGGAAAAAAATTATTATTAATAACATTTCTGTTTTGTTTAACACGCGATAATCCATGAGAAGTCATATGACCACTCTTCATATCTATATACATAAAGCTTCTTATCTACAAAAGCAACTTTAATGTTATTTTTGACTTTGGATATAAGTAGTCATACTCTACCCTTTTGAAATCAGTTTTCATTGAATAGACAAGTTATATGTATGTACTGCCATTACAAAATAAAAATATAGGCATATTATATACATTTCTTTATATTTCTTTCCCTATCATTTTTCTGTCTGTTAGAGATGGAAGTGATGTGTCATTATTCAAATTATTTCCCAACACATACAAAATCATATGATGAATGTACACAAGTTATTGGGTGACTCTCTCTAAATTTGACATAACTTCGTTTTTTTACCGCATTATAACATTTTGAATAATTGCTCTTAAATAGTTTTTTTTTAGCGATTTCATACTTTTTTGAAGATTAACAAAATGGATAACAAATTAATATTCTCTGAGAATAAGCAAGAGTTTAGTAATACGGTTAGTGAAGTTAACCAAAAGTAAGTTTTTTTCTAAATTTTTATAAAAATATCTCTTTTCTACAGTTTCACTAACCTTGGTGGCAGTGACAATCAGTGCTCCTGACGCCCCTTCAGTTGAAGATGACATCCATAAGGAGCTTGTTAGGAGAGCTGGAGAACTAGTTAAAAGTAAGTCTATTTATTGAGAAAAGAAAGAAATTAAATTATTGACTACAGATGTTGATAAAGATTGGAATGGATCGTATTTGGAAGATGAAAATTCTTATGCAGTTTACATGTCTAACCACGATGTACTATATACTGTATCCCGTACCAAGTTCATTGAATTTTTCGAACATTGCGATGAACTTCTTAAAGTTCGCTGTATTTACATGTGCTTTGATAAACAAAAAATTTTCAAAGAGAGATTCGGTATTCCATTTGCTCTTCGTTCCATCGGTTTTAAAATGTTGAACCCAGACGAGTGCCCAGCATCAATTGACAAATCTTCTTATGTTGTCATGCGTTATAGACTTTATATTTAATCACAATACTCTAATCATTTATCAACAGTTTTTGGCATTTTACAATATATACTACTATATCTAAATCGTATTTTTATATTTTATAATTTTGTGATTAACAATTTTTTTAGTTAATGCATCTACATGTATTACTTTTTAAAAATAGTTAAATTGTACTTTTTCTTATATATTATTTTTTTACGCCATTAACGTCTATGTTGAAAATAAAAATTTTTTTTCAATTATAAAAATATACAAAACTATACAATTGTTAGTGGTGATTTAAACATCAAGCAAAATATTTTCCTGCTGAGCAATGCATTATTTTTTCGATAAAATGCAAATCATCACATGGATGTACGTGTCCTAGAAATAATATAATTATAAACAAAAAGATAAAAAAAATTTAAAATGTACCATCTCTTCCTATCAGGCGGTCAAAGTTAAATCCACCATCTGAATTATGAGTTACAATATACTTTACCAATACTGTTTCATTTGGTGAATTTACAATTATCTGTTCAATATTTTCAATCATCTTGTCATACAATCTCCCAATACGTGATTTGTCGTAGTATGACTTAGTATTGTGTTCAATTAAAGCAGAGCTACCACATACAAAATTATCTTGGTAATTCCCTACCAGTAAAACATTTTTAAATGAACTAAAAGCATCATTTAGTGAAAGCTTGAACAAGAATGATTCATCTAATGTACTGGCGTCTTTTAATGATAATTGTTTTATAGAATTTGAATTAAACCACCATTCTAAGAACCGCACACCTATTGTAACCCTTTTTGAACCGTAATTAATACCACAATGTGGAGAATTAATGGTAAGAATTGTATGCAAATAGGGTTTTAACTTTTCTATTCCTTCCACATTAAACATACTCCGCACAATAATTCCTCCCATACTATGAGCTATAAACCTACAATAAAAAATAGTTTATTACTACTATCCTTTTTTAAAAGAAATTATCAATAATTTAGTTTGAAAATAAAACTTACGAAATTTTATTTGGTTTACAATCCAACAATTGGATGTGAAGGTTTATTTCAGTTAAAAGATTTTCTCCAAGAGTATTAATATCTGTCCATGTCTTTTCAAAATTTGATTGAGAATTATAGAATTTATAAAGTACATTTGGATTTACTTGTGTTATAAAATGAGGATATTCAGCTAAATCATGTGGTGTTCCTTCAAGACCATGAACAAAAATAACTAAATGCACGTTACGCGGTTTATCAACAAAAAAATCATCAGATGTTTTTTTCAAAACTGCAACATTATCCTCAACTTTATACTCTTTTTCTGCAATAATTGATGCAGATGAATCACCGAGTTTGGTTTTCTCATCAATATATTGTTTTTCTGAGGGTTCTTCAGAAACCGTCTTATTATCTCCAAGTACATTATCCATCGACATCGAAACAGTCCCGGAGGAAGGGCTACCAGATACAATCAAGTTATCTGTAGATAAACATTTGTTCTTAAAATCAATTTCATTAACGAAAATGCCACTCTCATTGTCATTCTCTCCAGTTTGTTCTCTGTAAAAATTATGTTCTAAAATTACAACCCTATAAATAATTAATAAATCAAATTTTAAAAACTTACTTATGTATACAAATTTCACCATCTCCAGCGTATGGGTGTTTCTTTGTTGGTATGGAACACCAATATTTGGTTTTTTTAACCTTACGAATGATTTTTTTTTGAATATTGTGATGAGGATAAGAATTAGTAACTAAATTAGAAATTTTGTCATTCCAAATGACAAAACCGTCGGCACACTTCTTTAACTTCCTTAAATCAAACTCACAATGTTTTGGACCTTTTCTTATTTTAATAAATGGTGACAAAGGGTTAAATGTTCCTGCATTATCACACATAACTATAATTTTTACCAAAAAATAATAATATAATACAAGACTTAAGAAAAGTTAGAATAAATTGGAAATGTAACTTATTGTACAAAAGTAGGAACACCTTTAATGCTTGTTAGACAATAGTTAAAGGCTATAAAACACTCCTTCCGTTTGGAAGTGACATGTTAGAATTTTAAAGTGCACACATAAATCAGAATTTTTTTTATAATTTGAATATAAGATATATTTTATAAAACGTTATTTTGTATTATTGTAATGGTCAAATATATTCAAATAAAAATAAATTAAAAACAATGATAACAATATTTGTGAGTTATTTAAATTTGTTTTTTCTTTATTGTCTATCGAAAATATTTTCCTGCAGATATACAAATAAATTTTTCAATGAAATTATCATCATCCACTGGAGCGACATGTTCTAAAGAAGAAAAAGTTAAATTTTGTTTTAATTTTAAATAATATTACTTACCACTTCTTCCTATTAAACGATCCATTGATATTATAGGATCAGAATGGTGAGATATAATATACTTTACAAGAAGTGTTTCATTTTCACTTTCTGATATAGCATTGTTAAGATTCTGAATTATTTCTCGATATGTATATCCCATAATACTATTATCTTTCTTAGACTCTACACACGTTTCTACAAGTGAAGATGTTGCTGGTACAAAATTATCATTATAGTCACCAACTAGTAATACATTTCGAAAATAAGACAGTGCAGAGTTTAATGACAATTTATAAATGAATGATTCTCTTGGATTGGTATGATCACGTAAAGTTAATTGATATAAGGACATCGATTGTTTCCACCATCTTATAATATTAATACCCAATGATGTTTTTTTGTCCATATACATAAGACCGCAGTGAGGAGAGTTAAGAGTTAAAATTGTATGTAAATATGGCTTTAGTATTTCTACATGTGAAACATTGAACATACTTCGTATTATTAAACCACCCAAACTATGAGCAACAAAACTAAATATAACGTAAAATATATACTTAAAAATAAAACATACGATATTTTTCCTGGTTTTGTCTTCGTTTTATCTATTTCTTCAATTATTTCGTTTAGTAAATTTTTACCCATACTTTCAATATCCAACCACGTTTTTGATTCATTACATTGTGAATGTAAAAATTGATAATTGCAATCAGGATTTGATAGGGTAATGAAATTCATATATCCTTGTAAATCTAATGATGATCCTTCAAGTCCATGGACAAAAACAATTAGATGTAGTAAAGATTGTTCTCTTTTGTTTCTAACATTGTATTGGATTTTTTCATTAGACGAAAAATAGTCAATTATCTTAGTTGATAAAGAATTTTTTTCTGAATAAAGCAATCCATGAAAATTCAAACTTAAAAGCGTAGCCTTTAATTTTTCTTTTTCATCTATATAAGTCGTAATACTTTTATTTGTTTTACCAAATGTATTTAATATTTCAGTAATTTGTTCAATATTCTCAGATGACGATGACTTAGAAGAAGCAATTGAAGAGTCTTCCGATGATTCCAACTTTAATAGATGACTTTTTTCTTTCAAACTGGAATGAATTTCTTCGTTTTTTGAATGTGATTTGTCAGTCGAATAAATTATATTAGAATCTGTTGAACATCGCACTATTTTAACATTGTCCTCTATAGTATTTTCAACAAAACTAATTTTATCAGATAACAATAAACTAGTATTTATATCCTTTGAAGATTTAGAGGCAGTACTATTATTTTTTTTCCTAAGAACAGGAGAAAACAAATGTTCTAATACGACACTTCTGAAATCATTATTTATTAATTTTATTTTTTAAATGAATAAATACGTTAAAATTCAATTTTTAAAAAATAATACAAAGCATACCCTTTTGGATAAAGATAATCGTTTTCTACACAATGAAAATCTAACATTGGTATATTATGCCAATAATCACTTTTTTCAACTTTTTTAACAACTATTTCATGTATTTTTTGATGACTACTATTATCATTAATCAAAGAAACTATTGAATCTTCCCAATAAAAAAATCCTTCACCTAATTTTTTTATTCTGTTTAAAAATTCTTTTTGATACAATTGTTCTGTAATTTGTTTGCAATCTTTAAATAAAAAAATAGCCTGCTCAAATAATGTGTTTAAATTTTTGCTTTTTGTAGATATATTTTGTTCTATTTTTTCCCACGGTTTTTGGTCATTTAATAATATATTCATTTCTTCATGTACTTGTTTTTTAATATTAATATCTTCTGCGTTTTTTAGAACAATTCCATTTAATAGATTTGAATTACGATAAATGTAGTTTTTTAAATCTTGATAAATAGATATTAAACTGTATAATGCCAATTCATAAGTACATTTCAATTGATTGGTAATTGTAGTTTCCATTTTATTTGATTTTTTTTTAAGTTTAAAACCAATTAATGACGCATATAATGTTAATGTAACAGCTGCAAAGGAGTTACTATCAAAATATAAAACTTTCTTTAGATGGATACTTCTATCGATTTTTAGATTTAGATACAATTTTCTTGTTGATAATATTTTTGGATCACCACTCAAAATAGGAATGCTAGAATTTGGTTGTCGCTGTCTCGATAGTAGTTGTATCTCAAAACATAGTTTTAATGATTTCGATAGTTTTATAATGCTTTCAGGATACTTATAAATTATTACAAAAGCATCATTTAATGAAACGCATTCTTTTTTGTATAAAATTGCTTTAAATCTGGAAATTGCTTCATTCTTTTCACTAACTTCACCTTCAATAACAATATCATCTGTTAATGGGGAATCTTTTACAAGATGAACTATTGTAATTTTATCTTTAACACTATCGGGAAAATGTAATTTTACCTAAATTTACGTTTCTTGTCAAACAAAAAAATATGTCATACTTACAGCATAACAACCTCTATGAAATAAATCTACATTAAACAATTCATCAAAACGTAGCCATATTTTAAATTCAGGACACAATTTCATGTGCATTAGTTAATGATTAGTAATAAATAATTTAATATTTTGAAAGATAATTAGTATTAGGCTAAAATTACAAAGTACACAAAGATAAAATTGAATAAAATCAAATAAATTACCGTATAAAAAAATTCTCGTTATTTTAAATAAAAAATGTTGATAGAACATAACAATTGACAATATAAACTAAAAATTGTTTAATTATAAATACATATATTTTAAATCTAAAAAGGAACTCTCTATATTCTGATCATGATATCTATTTAAATAATTTATAATTATATCATAATATACTTTTTTAGTAAATATTAAAATATAATTTTAAGAAGCTTATATTTCATAAGCAATTAGGTATTAAGAAAAATTAATGAAAGTATGTACAAATAAAAACAACAATTAACTATATTTTCATTTGAAAAAATTATCCAATTGGAGAGTTTATATTAACACGTCTTTCCAAATTTGTGCAATAAAGAGATATGGAATAACTTATCGTTATAAGATGAACATATATTAAGTTTAATGCTTTAAGTAACATAAATTTTCTTTTTCTTAAACTTTTGCAAAAAAAATAAATTAAAATGTTTAGAGTAGTTTTTAATTTTTGTATTGTTAAAAAGTAAAAGCACATGATTAGGAAATTAATTTTTTCACAAATGATAGATTAAATTTTAACTAAAATAAAAATGTTAATAAACATCGTTCAATATAAAGGTAAATTACTATGGTAATTTTTATAATCTTTAAGTTAATATATAGAAAACATTTTTTTTTATTTTAGAATTTTGTTATTACCATATTAACATTTTTAAGTAAAGAATAAATATCATTTTAAAAAGTAATTATTTTTTACATAATTAGTATAAATTAATGTTTATTTAATAAATTTGCCTACTTTTAATTCTATAAATTAATTCAATTGACAAGTAACTTCGTTTTGTTTTAACTTTTATATTAGTATTTTAAAATTTGATTGAACAATTAGTAGAAAAATAAAAAAAATAGAATTTTAGCATATATCTTGCTAGCTGTTTTGATATCACAATATTTTTACTAAAAATATTATAAACTCGTATTCACTAATATTAAAATAAAAGGATAATGTGATGTAAATGCGACAATATAAAACTTCATGAAAATAAAGACTATCCAAAAGCAATTCTAGTAAGGAAAAAAATGTGATTAATTTGTTTTCCAATAGATTGATGTAAAAAATTGTTTATGATTAAAAAAAGTAATTGGTATTTTAAATATATTTGTTTCTCAATATTGTTCATATTTTAATTTTACTTATGAAAATTTAATATTAAATAAAATTTTAACCTGCAAAAAATAAAAAACATTTCTTAAATGAATAATGTTCTACGTAAAACTATTATTTATAAATTAATTGAATAATACATTGAACTTGACATAAATTAAATGATCTACAAATACTATAAATTATTCGAGATATGTTTGACAACAGTTATATAACCAAAAAAAAAAACTCACTATGCAAAAAAACATGATATTTAATTTAAATCTATTATTGAAGTTACAAAACAAACTTTGTTTCTCAAATTTTTTTCTGTTGTATATTTACAAATATTTTTGCAAAACATATTCACGATTTTGCAGATTACCTGTCATTAATACATAAAGCTTATAAAAATATAAATTATAAGAAGTTCAAAAATTACCATGATTAGCAATAAAAATAAATTACTAGAATAATAAATTAAGTTTTTGACATTATATTGTTAGGACCAAATGTTGATGTATAAATATTTTTCTACAAATTAATGATATATAATAAATTTAACGAAGTTTTATTTATATTAAATTAATTGTTCAATTGAGATTTTTTTCTTTCTAGAAAAGTTAAAAGCATAGCTTTACAACAATTTGGAACAGCACTCAGCTGTCCTTGATATGTAAACCGCTTCTCATAACCTCCCTTTTCTGTAAAAATATATCCATTTTTCTGCGTTGTTGATTCACGAAGAAGTCGAATCACTCCACGAGAATCTTCTGTCTGTATTCCAACCATTTTTCCATCTGCTCTAGACTAAAATTGGATATTTATTAAAAAATCTCACGTAAATATAAACATACGTATTTTAACTTATATTTATCAGATGGTAATATGAAATTTTCTTTGTCAGATAAATTTGTAGAGTTCGGAAGATTATTATAGTTTAAACAGAAATTTCTCACGCGTTTGAATGAATCTATTTCTTCATTTGTTAATGATGCCGATCGATTATTAATATCAGTACATGAAATATCTAATGAATCTACTTTTTGAACTGCAATACGACCATCAGGAAAAAGTAAGCGAAAATCCCCATTAAACATATATTTTACCGTACATCTGGGTAAACCATCTGGAGAATTTAGAATAATTTTAGCAGCGCGGGCAGCAAATTTTTTACTGCAACAGTATATCCTTGTGTAGCATTCATTTGCAAGACGACTTTTCATTAAATCATTAATATTTCTAAATACAATAGGATGCCTTTCATTTAAAATATCCTCTGAAATGCATAATTGTTCTGAAAACTTAACTGTTCTATCTAACACATATAATTTTACTAACTGTTCCTCAGCACAACGTTCCTGATCTACAACCATAATCACATGCATGAAACCTTTAGAATCAATAGATTCAAAGGTAAATGTTGTTCCATTTGTAACAGAAAATCGACCAGACTTGGTTATTGATGAAATTGTTCCAAGAAAGTACATTTTTAAAGGCCATTCTAGCGAATATACTTTGTCTTTCTTCGAACCAACACTGCCTATCGTTTTTAATGATAAATTGCTACAATTGTTGAAATGTGCTGAAACTTTCCTATTATCATTTAATTCATTGCTATTTTTATTGTAACTATTTGAAATACTATATTTTGATGGACGAGATGACCTCTCATGATGCCGTGTAACATGAGAATACAAATCTTTATCATTATAATGTGATATAGGATTACTTTCAAAGGCTGAATCAGATTTTATATTAGAAGATTTCTGTTTACCAATTGACTGAGATCTATAGTGATTACGATGTTTGTCATTTGAAGATCTTTGATAAGGATAAGAGCTTCCTTTTGATCTACTACGATGTCCACTATCAATGGACCTTTCTCTGCTGATATAACCATCACGGGAAACTGCAATACCCAAAGCTCTGTTGAAAAACAATGTCCTTTGTATATTTAATAAAGGAATTCGGAGATTAGGATCTGGATTCATCATAAGTTGTATCAATTCAACAGCATCATCCGACAAACCAATAAAATCCTTAGAATCAGGTTTCTCACCAGGCTGTCGTGGAGGCTCTTTACCTGTCAACATTGAATATAGAATACAACCTAGAGAATAAACATCAGCTCCTGGTCCATAAGATCTCTCATAGACTTGTGGAGCAATAAAGCCTGGTGTTCCAACAATTGTAGCAGCTACTTTGTTGACATTTAAATTTGTTGCCAGTCCAAAATCTGCTAATTTTATATAAAGATTTCCATCTTTAGAAATTTCATATATTAAGACATTTCCTGTGGATAAATCTCTATGCATCATATTAGCTTTGTGTATACTATTTACGCCAAGTACCAGTTGTCGTAGAACAAATGCAGCAACTTCATCTGATAAGGGACCATGTTCTTTTATATATTGTCTCAATGACCCATGTATACAATATTCCATAACAATACAATGGCTATCTTTCTCAGTAAAATCATCATAGAATTCAACTATGTGCATAGATTTCAATGATCTTAATGCCTTTAATTCTTGTGATAGCCTAACGGGGCTGACACGAGCTGTATCAACCTGAAAAATAAAATTATTAAAATTACTGCCAGACAAACTTACAATCTTTATGGCCACTTCTTTTTTGTCATTATTACGAATTGCTTTGTAGACAATTCCAAATCCACCTCGTCCAATTTCTTTAATAATTTGGTAATCTTTCTAAAAAATAATATTATAATTTTTAAATTCTAAAACCTCACCTTTAATTTACCACTTTTTTCCATTAATTCATATATTTATCACACTTGAAAACAACAATAGATAATTATAGTAATGATGCAAAAGGTATTTTGCCGCTTTTTCCTGGGTAACATAATTCCAATGGATTCTTTTACAACGGTAATATTTAATTTTCAATGAATTAAAGTAGGTTGAAATTCATTTTTTTAATGTTCTATTTTTAGGGAATTTCAAATTATAAATTTTTATAATGAGTAGAAATTTAATGAGATCATTGTATAATAACAAACCTCTAAATACTGATTCTAAATTTATTGTTAAAAATGAAACAAATGTGGACAATGATATAGCAGAAATTCAAATAATAAATAATGGAGGAACAATAAATGATAGTTATTCAAAATCAAAAAGCTCTACACTTTCATGTTCTGAAAAATCATACAATAATGATACAACACCACGGACAACATTTCAAAAAGGAAAAAAGAGGAAAAATGATGTTGACGATGATATTGAAAAATCACTTTTAAAAAAATCAATGTCTAATGAAATTAATAACAATGGAGCATATGTGATAACTGATTCAACAACTTCTTTTGAAGATATGGGCGGAATAGATCAACAAAAATATGTAAGGAAAGAAATATCATTTTATATTTAATAATCTTATAGGAAGCATTAGAAATGTGTTTATATTTAAAACAAGGTAGTATATTTAAAGCTATTGGAATGTCTCCACCAAAAGGAATAATCTTACACGGCCCTAGAGGCACGGGGAAAACAATGTTCGGTGAAGCATTGGCTGAATTATTAAAAATCCCATTAGTTAAAGTAAGCTGCAGTAAGATATTTGGTGGAGTAACAGGTAAAAGTGAAGAAAATTTGAGAAATGTTTTTCTAGCTGCAGAAAAAGTTCGTTCATGCGTATTATTACTTGACCAAGTGGAAGTTATTGCTAGCTCTTACAGTAAAGATAAACAATCACAAAATCGTTTGGTATCTCAACTAATGCAGTGTATGGATGATATAGGAAAATCAACAGAAAATAATTGTAATGAAAATGACATGGAAACTGATGATGGAAAAAATATGAATTTGAGTGGTATTATTGTTATTGGTACAACTCACAAAATAGAGGATATTGATGAAGGTTTAAGAAGAGCAGGAAGATTTGACAAAGAATTATTTTTTGGTATACCTAATGAGAATGGAAGAACTGAAATATTAAAAAAATTAACTAGGAATGTTAAAATATCAGAACCTGATAAAATTATCCCTGTTATTTCAAAAGAAATTCCTGGATATGTTGGAGCTGATATTCAGTCACTTGTTCGGGAGGCATCTATGATATCCATTAGACGTTTTTTAAGAGACAATTTCAATATCGGAAGAGATGATGAAACACTGTCAATGAAAACGCAGCATGTACTAGAAATGATGACTTATACATTAAATGAAGAACAAGTATCAAATTTTATTGTTGAAAAAATTGATTTCGATGAAGCGCGTAAGAAAATTCAACCAAGTGCAATACGTGAAGGATTTGCAACAGTTCCTGATGTATCTTGGGAAGATATTGGTGCTTTAGCTAAAGTACGAGATGAATTAAATTGGGCTATTTTGTATCCAATTACAAGGTCTGAAATTTTTACATCATTAAATATAACATCTAAAGCTTCTGGAATACTTTTATATGGACCTCCAGGGTGTGGAAAAACTTTAGTTGCAAAAGCGGTAGCAAATCAATCAAAGTTAAATTTTATAAGTGTTAAAGGTCCGGAATTAATAAATATGTATGTAGGTGAAAGTGAAAGAGCAGTAAGGACGGTATTTCAAAGAGCTCGAAACTCTTCACCATGTGTTATTTTTTTCGATGAGATTGATGCTTTAGCACCAGTTAGATCTTCAAAATCCCAATCTAGTGAAACGAGACTTGTAAATCAACTACTTACTGAAATGGATGGTATAGAGGGTAGAAATGATGTTTATTTGATTGCTGCGACTAATCGTTTAGATATTGTTGACCCAGCTATTTTAAGACCAGGTAGATTAGATAGAAAAGTTTATGTAGGTATACCTACAAGTGAAGAAAAGATAGACATTCTAACAAAAATTTCAAAGTGTGGGACAAAACCAAAAGTTGACAATTGGGAAAAAACTTTTAAAGAAGTTTGTGAAATGGAAAAAGTAAAGAATTTTAGTGGTGCTGATATTGCGCAACTTTTGCACCAAGCATCAATGCTAGCAGTAAGAGATATACAAAATGGTGAATCTTATTTTTATTCAATAACTATAAAACATTTTGAAAGGGCTCTAGCTAAAATGAAAGCATCAGTTTCAGATCATCAAATGAAATATTATCTTTGTCAAGAGTTTAAACATGCTTCAGAATTGTGAGTTTTATTTTTGTTGCCGCATATTCGTTATAGCAGATTATACGTTTTATTTTTAAATATTTTTATCTATGTATTAGTTATTATCTTTTTGTAAATACTCTGAAATTTAAGCAGATATAAGTAGTTTTATTTTAGAAAAAAAATTTTAATAAAGTTATTTTATAAATGTGCAATTAATGTTTTCAACATACATTTTTATATAGATGTAATCTGATTTTCCACATTAATTAAAACATTATTATAGACTACATGAAAGTTATGTTTTTACTATAAATGTTTATATAAGAGAAGATAATTAAGATACTCATTAAATATAATATTTAGGTGCCTCTTTATAATATTTATGAGTAATGTATAATGAAGCCTATTTTGTTTATAAAAACTTTATTTTCCTGTCATCATACTATTATTTACATGTTATTTAACACTAAGGTGACAATATAATAATTCTAATAAACTAAGCTTTTCTACCCCTGTATCATGAAACCTTAAAAATAGTTTTTCATTTGATATTTAAACATGTTTAAAAATTTGTTTAGAAATAAATAAATTTTTAAAACGTCTAAAATTAAACACGTTTGTTAATTTATCACGATAGAAAAAAATATTTTTTTTATCTTGATGAAAAAATTTAAGAATATTGTTATTTGTAATTAAAGCTAAGACTTAAATTTCCTTGTTGTAAAAAGATATTTTATGGTTGATTGTATGAAAGCTAACATAAAGTAATGTTAAAGAAGATGGCTCAAGTTTAAAGGGAGATATGTATATTTATATATAGACAGTTGTCTGTTTATATTATAAATGAGAAAAATATTTTGATAAAGATTTTAATGATAATACCTGCCATAAGTAGATATTAATATAAAACATATAGATATGAGGATGAAAGATAGTATTGTAGACGGAATGTATTGTGAAAAAATTTCTAAATGTTTTAGTTTAATTAAAAAAATTGTTCTATAATAGATGTTGTGTTGTTTTTTAATGTATATTTGCATATATATTTGATATCATTTAATGGACAATTATTTACCTAAACAAGTGAAAAACTTATAGAAATCTTTCAATTTTAAATATTTTTTTGCTTAAAGTTATTTATCTTATATTTTTATGTATTAAAATGAAAAATTACCAATAATTTTTTCAGTACAATAATATAATTTTTTGCAAATACTTTTATGATATTGATATTTTTAAAATTAAAAACCACGAAAAAATTCTATCTGTATTTAAAATAATTTAAAATCACCAGAATATGTTAAAAATATATTTTAAATTTTTAGTTAGATTTTTATAAGAATTAAAAGGTATTTAAATTGAATAATAAACTATTACGTGGTTATATTATTATATTTGATTCTTGATAATTTAAGTTGAGTATATAAATTTATATACCTATTCATACATATGCATAACTTTATATAAAGTCTATTAAGAGGGCTAAAGTATAAAAGCTGTTGAAAAAGATGTGATATTTCTGCATTATTATATAAAAATTTTCTAGTACACCTTATCTTTCATTCTAAGCCACACAGACTTGGTTTATAAAAAATTAATCTACACATTATAATAAATTTCTTTATCATTTATTAAATCATCAGATACTACAAATTTATGATATTATATCAAATATTGGGATTAATAAAATTTTTTGTATATAAGTAAACATTCTTGAAATTGCTCTAATCATCACATTTTTAAATGATCTAATTAATTTTATATAATCTTTTATATATGTAAATATTTTTTTAAATCTATATGCCAACAAAATCATCTATGATTAATAATTATTGATGCTTTTATTATTAGGATAAGCAGCATATTAAATATTATTTAACTTCGTTGATGCGTCATGAAATATTGCAATTTAAATAAAATATTTCTAGTAGCTTGTATTTAATTTAATATATGTTAAACATTTGAACAAAAGGTTACCATCTTTATAAGTCTTTTTATTTATCATTATATCTATTAATGTCATTTATATAATGTAACATAACCTTAACATTATGTCATGTCTTTAAAATCAAGAAATAAGCTTTTTGTTTATGCCATATTATATAACAGTGTTAGTAGTATTTATATGATGTTAGTAAAAATAGCTTTCCCAAATTATTTAAGCGTATGTTTATGAGGATGTTAAATATTTCAAATAAGTGGTTGTTATATTTTTTAAAAAGTATCTAAAAACATATTTTAAAAAAATTGTTATTAAAAAAATAACGATAAATATTTATAGAATCTACCCATATTATTTATGAATTAATTTTAATACATTAAATTAAAAAACAAACTAAAACACATAATTATTTTATAAATATGGGTTGTGGTCAAAGTTTACTACAAAAACATTCAAACAAAAGTAAAGATAAAAAAGATTATAATGGTAATCATAGCTTAACAGACAACAATAAGAAAAATATTTCAGCTGAGCTAAGTAAGTTTAAAAATGATTGATCGGAAATTCCTTTTTTGAAAAAACGGTTTGCTTGATTAACCTAATTCCCTACTATAAATCCTCATATTCTGATGATTCTTTTTGTAAAATGAAAATGTTTCAGCCGTTGCTCGTCAATCACGAATTAACCCAAAACCAAATATAATACCTTCTTTAAATTCTAATACTTCAAATTATCCTAAAAATACTAATAAAAATCAAAATAATTTAAATGCTACTGATAATAATCAAAGAAGCAGTAGATCAGTTAATGGTAAAAACTCTTATACTACCAATAAAATTAAACTAAAACAAACATCTAGTATTGAAACTCTGATTTGCAATGATAATAATGATAATGGTGGGAACAGTGTTTTTAATGATAGTAATTATGCTACTAAAAAAGAGAGTGATATTGTTAATAGAGTAAATAGTTATAACAAAAAGAGAAGTAGTTCTCCTCCAATGTGTATGTTCCTTTTGTTTATTTCTATTGTGTGTTATATATTTTGATGCAGTGCTTTTTAAACTTTTTAGGAATATTTTTATAATATGCATTTTTTTATAGCAATAAAATCTGCAATTTTAATTCAAAAATGGTATAGAAGGTGTCTTGCAAGACTTGAAGCAAGAAGAAAAGCTACTTGGACAATTTTTACTGCTCTTGAATATGCTGGAGAACAAGATCAAATAAAATTGTATAATTTCTTCAGTGATATAATTTCAGCAATGATTAATCAAGAAAGCATTACACAACAAGAAGGAAAATTCAACAATGGTACATTTAAATGTTTAATTATCATTACTAATGACATTTTTTTCAGCACTGGCAGAATTTACAAAACCCAACGGTAAATAGATAAGAAATATTTTTAATTGTAAAATATATTTTAGATGTCACTGAAATGGAGCGTATTTTGTTAGAAGCAACAAATCCAAATAAATTGAAAGTTGAAAAAAATTACAAGGGACCCAATATTTCTTTACCTTTAAAAAACCATCATGTTGAAGAGATGATTGAGCACTTTAAAAATAATAAAACTCTTCATATAAAATATATGTTTTTGATATTTCATGAAGCAAGAAAAATACTTAAAAACATGCCAACAGTAGTGGATATGTCAACTTCAATTGCTAAACAAATAACCGTATGTGGAGATTTACATGGAAAGTTTGATGACTTATGTATTATATTATATAAAAATGGTTTTCCATCAATAGATAATCCATACGTTTTTAATGGTGATTTTGTAGATAGAGGAGGGCAAAGTATAGAAATATTTATTGTTCTAATGTCATTTTTAATTTTAAATCCTTCATCATTTGTTGTAAATAGAGGAAATCATGAAGACCATATTATGAATTTAAGGTATGGATTTGTTAAAGAAATAAATGCTAAATATAAAGATCATACAAATTCTGTTATTAAATTAATTGACGATATTTATTCATGGTTACCATTAGCTACTGTAATAGAAAATCAAATATTTGTAACACATGGAGGTGTTTCTAATAAAGTTGATTTAGATAAATTAAGAAAATTACCAAGACAAAAATATATTAGTGTTTTACGTCCTCCAGTTAATGAAAATGCAGAAACAGGAAAAAAAGGTATTAATGGTGAAGAATGGGGTTTAGTATTAGATATATTATGGAGTGATCCAAAAGCACAAAATGGTTGTAGTCCTAATGTATTTAGAGGAGGTGGTTCTTATTTTGGACCTGATGTTACAAAAGATTTTTTAAATAAAAATAATCTAAAACTTATAGTTCGATCTCATGAATGTAAATATGAAGGTTATGAATATATGCATAACAATACATGTTTGACAATTTTTTCTGCGTCAAATTATTATGAAACAGGTAGTAATAGAGGTGCTTATGTTAAATTTATGGGATCCCATTTACAACCTCATTTTATTCAATATATGGCAAGTAAAATCCACAGAAAAACTACAGTACGAGAAAGAATAAGTTTGGTAGAAGAAAGTGCCATTAGAGATTTAAGAGAAAAAATTGCAGCACATAATAGTGAATTACAAAGAGAACTTGCGTTACTTGATCCACATGACACAGGAAAAATATCATTACATCAGTGGTGTCAAATTGTATCAAATACTACAAAATTAAATGTTCCATGGAGAGTATTAGCTCCAAAACTGGTAAAAGTTGATAGTGATGGAAAATCTGTTTTTTATAAAAATATTCCAATTGTAAAGTTTGGAAGAGATGCTCGTGAAAAAGAGAGTGCAGGGATAACAGAAACTTTCTATCGTCATAAGAATGTTTTAGAAACATTGTTCAGATTCATGGATAAAGATAATTCTGGAAAAATATCAATGCAAGAATTCTTTGAAGGTTGTAAAGTTTTAGAAGAATTTACAAAACTATCATTTGGTGCAGATGATATAAAAGAAATTGCTGAAAGTATAGACTTTAATAAAGATGGTTTTATAGATCTTAACGAATTAATGGAAGCTTTTAGATTAGTTGATAAAAACAAATAAACTTATTGTTACTTAATACAATTTCTGTATAAATTGGTTATATAAAAGAAGTAAAGTAATGTAAAACTTCAACAGGAAATTATTAACATTATATTTATTGTTTTTTTTGTTTACTAAAATTATTAATTAAAATAAAAGGAAAATCTTAATTAAATGAATTTTTATGTATCTTCTTTGAAACTACCATATATTTTATATATTATTAAAACATCTATTATTTTTTCACATTATATTTTCGTTTTAAAACATTTGGTGTTTAGCCATTTGTACGTTAACACTGTTTATAATCATTTTTCCAATATACATCAATTTCTCTTCATTCTACGTGATATATACAAAATTTATTTATAGATAACTGACAGAAGTTTTAAGATGAGTTTCATGCCACTTGCTTCACGTTTATGTGCATCAACGAGACTTCATCTCATTGGTGGAAGAACAATTAAAACAAGGTAATTTTTGTATAAAAATCTCAAAGTTAGATAATAAAATATTGAAACTAAAAATTTTAGTTCACGTATCCTCACTATCGATAGTAAAACACCTATTCAAAAGTTTGGATGGAATTACCTTCAAACACAAAAAGCTTTAAAGCGTCCTTTATCTCCATCTATAGGAATTTACCAAATGCAGATGACATGGGGACTCTCTGGACTTTCTAGAATATCTGGTTCAATAATGGGTGGTGTACTTGTTGTTGGAGGTGCTGGTTTCGCCTTACTTCCATATAATTTCACACAATTCTGCGAACTCATTGAAAGTTTTCATATTCCATCACCTATATTGGGCGCTTTTAAATTTATAATTGCATTCCCAATTATATATCACATTTTCAATGGAATTCGTTTCTTAGTAAGTGGAGTAAAATGTTTTTAATAATATAAACTTTTTTAGGGATATGAATTTGGCATTGGAGCTGATTTAGCCACAATTTACAAGACCGGATATGCCACATTAGCTGTTACAGCAGTTATTGCACTTTTCTGTGTACTTAATGCACAAAGAAGACCAATTAAGGAAGTTCTTAAAAATTGAATCCTTTAACGAAGATATAGGTGATTTTTAATTTTCATATTCATGGAGTTTAATAAAGTATTGATTGAGTGATATTTTTCTTTTTTATTTTTATAAGAAATATTTAGAAAAAAGTGTTTAAAAGACTTTGTGAAATTTTTACACTTTACAATAAATTAGTTTTTTTAATCATTTAATTGTCTTCTTTTTACAAAAATTTAGAAGTATTACTGATAAAACATTTCATGAAACACCAGTAATTATTTAGTATTTACAATAACAGTGCAAACATTTAGTTTTTTTTTCTATTGAATTAAAATAATTACAAATATTTTGATTTTATATTAAATTTTTATGTAATTTTTGCACTTTTGTTGTTATAAATGATATTTTTACCTTGATAAAAAGTATCTTTAAAAATCAGAATGTACACACTTTACAGTGGTCATTAATTCTTTGAAATATTTGATATTTATTTTACTTGCCTAAAAAATTGTTTTATAATTTAAAAATGACATTTTTCCCATGAATATAAAAAGCTATATTTATTGTAATATATATTAGCGTATGATATGAAATTAAAAGTAGTAAGTTTTGCTAATTCTTAAGTTGATATTTTATCTTTTAGTTAACATTCATAGCAATTTTCTCGACACTGTCTGAAATTATTTCAAGTAGAAAATCTTATTGTCCAAGAAATTATACGTTTGTTTCAAATCGAAAATATCAATGCTCACAAAAAAGTGGTAGTTTATCGAAGCCGAAATGTTTTATAATATTAAAAAGTAAATGTGTATGTACTGGAAAATATGCATTAGATAAAAAAAGAAGATGTGTTTTGAAAAAAGATTATCCTAAAAAAACTACTACAACAACTAGAAAGCCAAAAGTCCCTAAATGTAATGAAAACATGGTATATTCAAAATGTCCAAAGCAATGTTCAAAAGAATGTTTCCAAAAGAATTCTAATAAATGCAAAAAATCTAAACATTGCCAAAAACCAAGATGCATATGTTTATTTGGTTATGTTCTACATGGAAATCGATGTATTAGCCACACGGAATGTAAGAGATTAAAAGCTCAGCGACCAAAACTTTAAGTAATTATCAATAAATTAAGAAAACTGTCTTTTTGTGCTAAATTACAATGAAAACACTACTATGATATTTCATTTATTAAGATCAATGTCTATTTGAATAATGAATTTACTATACATAATTTTATCTCTAAATAATTCATTATTTCATTCATAAATAGATGTCTTAAATTTATTTCTTAAGCATTTTTTAAACAAATGGACATTTATCATAATGCATTTGTGAATATTAAAAAACTTATTAAATAATTTATAAATCTTTAATTTTTATGATGAAAATTTAAAATTAACTATTAAATCTTCAACGATATTTCAAAAACGTTAACTTTTACCCAGATACTTTACATCATTATTTAGAACAAATCAAAAATGACTGTAAACATTAAAATTGAATAATAATTTCTAGTTGTAATAGTGCTTTTTTTAAAAAATTTTTTAAACAATATTATTTGTATTGTAAATGTTTATCTATCTTCGTTAATGAAATTTCTACTGATAAAATATGGTTCTAAAAAGTACGTTGTAAAAAATTAGTAAATTTAAACTTACGTAAACAATTATGAGGTTCTTTCATTTCAGTTGATTTTTGTTCAAGAGCTAAAGCTTCAACTCCTTGATAATGTCTTCCTAACATTGGATCATCATAGTGAAGCAGATTAAAATTGGATGTAAGCTTATCAATAAATAATCTAGTTTCAATCTGAGGATTTATTAAATAATTAGCTTCTATCTCGTGTATTTTTCTAATATTCTCTTTAAAAGGCATTTTTACTAAATAAAACCCCTCATGTTTAAAACACTCTTTTCTTAAATTTTTTGGTGGAATCAATGCTATTAATTGTGGTACATAATTAGTCTGCAAAACATATCTTCCTACAGCAAAAACATTTTTCATTATACATGAATTATAAAGACTATAAAAAATTCTTTTGTGTTTAAAATTATTCTCATTAACAGATAGAAATTTTGTTGTTGAATAAATGTAATTTAAGTTAAATTTTTCCATTTTTCGAAATCCCAATATTTGAATACCCAAAGAAGATATTTTTCTAAAATTATAAATTTCTTCTTCTGTAAAATCCAATGTTTCATTATAAAAATTCATCTTCATGATATTATTTTCATTTACGTATTCATCGTGGGTTAAAAAATTTTTATAGTCGTTAAATACTTCATCATCTTCGTTGAATTTAAAAATTTGTTCACACTTAATTAATTGATTCGTCACTGCATCAATATGAAATCCTTTGGGATTTTCTTTAACTTCTACGATATTATATAAATCCACATTAATATTGATATTTTTAGTTAGATATAAAGAAATATTATTATGACATTTTGTCACGCAACATTTTTCATTTAATATTTGCAAAAGATCATTTAAATTGCAACATAAATCTAATTTTACATCTAGTTTATTCCAAGATGAAGTATTTTTAATTGGGTTTTCACCAAAAATGATAATGTTCATATGTGTTTTATTTTTTTTCATGTCGTTTAAATCAATACGTAAGTTTTGAAATGTTTGTTCATCTATATTCTCAAAATAGTCAGAATTCTGTGTTATCAAAATAATTAACTTATTCTTGTATGCTTTACAAAAATTTAAAAGTTTGTTGCATTTGAAAAAAAGTTCTTTTAACGAAACAGTAGCAAAATCATTTGTACTTTGTAAAATTAAATTCTCGAAATTAGGATTGGTAAGCAAATTGTCTACTTTTTTAACCATATTAGCATTAGCCAATTCCATAAAAATAAAATTGTAAATTAAAGAGATTTTCTTAGTACATTCTGGGTAATTTATTGTTCTAACAAATAAAATACATATTTCTTCCGAATTATTATTTCTTAAACAACTATACGATATTCTTTCTCTTAAACTTTCAATAATCTTCCTTAAGTTACTATAAAATGTTTCTGATAGTGTCACATGCCCAATATCCACAACAAATACTGTTCCATTTTTCAATGAAAATGATTGGTAATTCATTCTTTAATTCAAAAAAATAAATAGAAAATTTAATTTATAAAAAATACATATATTTATAAAGATATAACATCACATTAAAAATAAATAATAAGCGTATTTATTATAACACACGTATAAAGATCTTACTTAAATACTCCAATATAATTAACGATCATCAGCATCACCGTTGGCACCCCATGCCATTCCTCCTGCTCTTTCATCTACAGGAACTTCTGCCAACGGAGCTGGATCAAAAAGTTTTTTTAAAAAAGATGGAGTTTTTAAAATTCTGTGTCCATTGTGTTCTCGTGGGTAAACATCTTCAAGAAAATAATATATGTGTCCAGCAGAAATGCCTAATATATCACCAACTACAGATTGATTCATTAAAATAGAAAAGAAAAACAAAAAATATGATAAATAAGATGCACCAAAAGTTAATGCTCCAAAGAAATTTAATCTAACATCTGGATTTCTTCTTCCCCAAATATAAACTAACATAATTGTAAAAGCTTGCCCTAAAAATATTGTATTTGTAAATATTCCACAAATAATCATAAAAACTGTCCCATATAAATAAAGAAAGACAAAGTCTGCAGTTCTAAAAGCAAAAGAGTCTTCTTCCAACATCCGACTATAACGGTAAGAAAATAGTAAATTAAAAATAAACGAAAAGCCAAATGATCCCAGGTATAAAAATGAACTGATTAATCGCCATAATTGAAATTCTTTTACAATTAAATTCCAATTAAAGTATAAGTGAAACGGTGTTATAATATCAAATTGCTAAAAACTTTAAATTAAAACAAAAAAAGACATACCACTAAAAATGTAACAAAACAGCACAATCCTAAATACGTTCGTGTAACTGGTGGAATTAAACTAATAGATTGGAGAATTTCATTCATTAATAACTACTATAATTAAAAATTTACATTATAAAATTACATTTTCAATATTTGACACGTAATCTATTATCAAACTATATAAAAAAATTTCCAAAGAACTAATTTTAAAAAATAACTATGTGTAAAAAGTTGGATAATATGATAAAAATTAAATTGATATTTTACTATTAATTTTACCGGCCAAAACACTAATTTAATTCTCAAAAAGAACAAAAACATCTATAATTGGAGCAAGATATACTATTATTTAATGTTGTTAATACTATCATTGAAGATGAATTGTATACAATTTTCATTTTAACTCAGGTACCAAAAATGTTGTGATCAGATCTATTTCCATAATACCGAATTTAGTAATTCGTTAACTTTTTAATACCAAATAATTAGTAATTTTTATATTCCGTCTCAAAAAGTAAGACACCTTAGAAATGTATTGATTATTTATGTAGTTCAATTTTTCCATGAGAGATAACAACGTTTTTGAAGATTAAGTGTATAGTTTTTTTAAAAGAACAAATGAGTTTCAAATGTAGAAATTAATATATATTTTTTGAACATCATATAAAATGCTGCTAGATAACGTAAAACTGTTCAAATCGTAATTTTGGTTCTTTTTTATATTAAAACCACTTTAAAGTTTTTGCTATAAATGAGTGTTAATTTTGACTGTATTTTACTTCTAAAACCTTCAAACTAATTTAAAATTATTGAAAAAGTCTTTTAAAAGTAACTGTAATATAACAACATTGTTTTGATAAAATTTATCAATTATCTTATAACAATTCTATTTTAAAATAATGTTCAATTACATTGAAAAAAATAAAAAGCTCATTAGAAAACTACTTCGAGGTTTATATAACTATGAATGATAATTTCTAATATTTACTTCTTTCATTCAAAAAAAGCAGCACTTTAATAATTCGGACTTTGGTGTTTTGAGTTGGACCTTTATTGAATTTGTATTTAATAAGTAAAAAATCTATATATTGAAAAAGTTGTTAGACGACGATATATGTTTTTTTGTTAATAATGATAAAGAAAATTTGGATATCACAGTAACTTGAAGGCATAAATAACTTGTACAACATATCAATCATTATAAATAAATCTAAGTAAATTATCATTACTTACTGCTGTTTTACGATTTTTCTAAGTTTTTATCACGGGAAGAAGATACCATTTGCTTTCTTAAGAACCATAGTACATTGTCAGAGAAAAGAGTTTGTACAATTAAGGAAATAAAAAAGAACACGCCATATCATAAATATCTATCTCTCTAAATACATTTTTTTAAAAAATAACAAAGATAATGTATTGGATGATGTAGTAGTATTTTTTTACCATTCGAAATAATAATTTAGATTGATTATGAATTGTACACAATGATAATTCTTTATATAAGTTATTTTTTATTTAAAAATAACTAACTAAAGTAAAATATCATTAAATGACACTCTATTAGAGATTCTTAAAAGACGAAGGTGTACCAAAAATAAACCCATTTTGGTAGATGAATATATTAAAAAAAACCACCAATAAAAAACGTTAAAGTACTTTTTGTCTTTCTAAAATAATAGCAAAATCTCACGAAGAATAATAATTGGAACAGATTATACATTTTCAGGTTGATTCTTTCTTCTATTAAACCTCAATTCATATCAAGTTGTTAGAGTATCATTAATTAACTAATAATGCATTTATTAAAGCATACTTTTATCAAAAATCAGTTTGTTGGTAATATTACTATCAGAATGCTCTCTACCGATTCATTGACACCTAAGAAAACAGCTTTTGAGAGGACTCCTCTTTCTGATGAGGAAAGGAAAAAATTAATTCAGAAAATTTTACGTGTTGACCACATGGGAGAACTCGCCGCCGATAGAATATACGCTGGTCAACTATCTATACTTAAGGGTAATTAGATATCTTTTTTCTAGAAAAATATAACTATTTTTTGATAACAGGAAGTTCAGTTTCTTCAGTTATTCAACATATGTGGAAAGATGAGAAGCACCATCTCGATACGTTTGAAAGACTTATTGAAAAGAAAAATATGAATTCAACAGTATTGGCTCCAATTCTTAGTGTAGTTGCATTTGGTTTAGGAGCTGGTACTGCAATGATATCTAAAGAAGCTGCAATGGCTTGTACTATAGCAGTAGAAGAATTAATTGTAAAACATTACAATGACCAGATAAAAGAACTAGTAGCTGATGATCCAGTTGTGCATGCTGATTTATTAAAGACAATATCAAAATTTAGAGATGAAGAATTAGAGCATCATGATACTGGTATTAAGTATGATGGTTTAAAGACACCAGGATATGATATATTAAAAGGAATTGTACAAAATGGATGCAAAGCGGCAATTTGGGTATCAGAAAAAATTTAAAAATAGTATAATATTTTATTGTAATAATAAATATTCTCAAGTGTACATTTGCAATTTTTTATCTTTTATTTGCCTCTACCACAATTATAAGTACTACAGCTCCACCAAAAATGTCCAATTTTCATTCCATTATGATCAATATAATTATACTGTATTTGATTTTTATTATTAGGAATTCTATGATTTTTAAAATTGTTATACGTATCACCGGAGGGTTGAAATGGATTATCAATAAAGAATGGTGAATTTAGTCTTTCACTATAATGTTCATTACTAGTAGCTGTTCTTACATTAAAATCTTGTGAAATTACATAGTTATGATATAATATCTGAACAATAAATACAAATATACTGAATATATTCCACATTTTTGATAATAACAACTACTAAATTATATTTTTATATATAAATCTTAGTTAATTACTGTTCTACATTGTAAAAAAAGTTTTGTTGTTTAATAATAAAAGTGTTCTTTTACAAAAACCTATCGATAGCGCGCAATAATAAAATGCATTATACTGATATTATTATATTTTCTAACTGGGATATTACAATACCCCAATTTTAAACTATATACCAAAAAACACGAATTATCGTATTGATATAGAAAGAACGATTATTTAGATTTTATTTCCATAGTTCTGCTAAAAAACTTTATTTTAAATTGTTTCTACATATCCTCTTCTTCAATATTATTGATTAGACAATGTAAATACGTTTAATGCTATTTATCATCAAAAGTAACATTTGTCCTTATCTTTATAATTCATTCTATATATGTATTTCAAAATATTGAAAAATATTATATACGTATTGCATTGTTAATATGCGAAGTTTATGTAAAAATTAAATTTATGACGAATTAAAATTTCGTTGCATTTTAAAATGTTATTTATATTTAATTAATCTATTTTAATATCATAATGAATAAATTTGTTAAATTATTACCAATCCTTTTTTAGCTTTTCGGTTGTAAATTGTTTTGGAGAAAAAGATTTCGAAGAGATGGTGAATAAAAATTCATCTATTGCTACTACTAAAGTTACAAACACAGATTATTATGAGTTGTTGGGTGTTGAAAAAACAGCAACTGAAGCAGATATAAAAAATGCATATAGGAAATTAGCTTTAAAGTTTCACCCTGATAGAAATCCAAATGATGTTCATGGTAAATTTTTCTTTACTAAAAATCTCTAAATCCCGTTTTTAGCTCAAGAGATGTTTAAAGAAATATCAGTTGCTTACTCTATATTGTCAGATCCGAATCGTCGTCGTCAATATGATATATCTGGACCAAGTGAAACAGCCTTAGATTTCGATGGTGTAGATCTTAGTAATGATATTGGGGCAGTAGGACGTGTATTTGGTGCATTGTTTTCAAAATTAGGTGTACCAATTCCAACAGTTGTACCAGCAAAAATTCTTGGTCAAGCGAAAGAAATATGCTGTGGTGAAAGTGGATCACCAACTGTAACGTTATTAGATCCAGGAATATCGATTGATGGTTCTGTTAATAAACAAGAAGGAAATTTCTACAAATTTTCAGTAACAGAAGCGGATCAAAAGCAAGGAATTATTATAAGAGTATCATCAACATCAATGTCTAAGTTTAAATTAATTATATTTGACAAAGATGGTGGAGTGAGACAAATTCAAGAGTCTCAAAAAAAGAAGAGTTGTACTTCTGCCGAATTATTTTATGTACCTTTTGATCGTATTCATATAGGTGAATTTGTACCATTGAAATACTTTATGGAAGATAAAGAAACACCAATAACTTTTCACTATTTAGATGCTCTAGAACCACAAGGAAGCTTTCCTTTGAGATTAGGTGACCAAATTGTTTGTGTTTATGGTGATCAATTTTTGACAAAAACAAAATACTCCATTCAAATTCTTCCATTAAATGAGGAGTGTAATGAAAAAATTGACAGCATCCGTGGTTTGGAAACAACATTAACATTCAAAAAAGCAGAAATGGCTAAATTTCAAAATGAGTATACAGAAGCAAAAAAACGTTACGAAGAAGCTAAACAAAAACTAAAAGATGAGGATAAATTTATCTTAGATTCTCTAAAGAATAGAGATAAGTTATATGATGAACTTTATGAAATTTGTCAAAGACGATATACAGATAAAACGGTATCTAATGGGAAAAACAGTAGTAAATCCTTATTTGGATCTTTTTTTTCATCAAAATCATACTAAAATAATTTAATTTAAGATTAAAAAACACCTTTTGTTTTATATATTTCATATTTTTAGTTAATATTAGAAATTATTAAGGCACATAAAATTATAAATAAAATGTTGTCTATTCATTTCTTCTATTTTCTAAAGGTTATCTTAAATTTTAAAATAATAATTTACTTGTGGAATAGTTGAAATTATGTTATCAAGACTAATTAAAAGACAGCAGCTTATATAAATATATATATTTGGTGAGTAGTGATTATTTGATACTTTTCATTATATAAAAAATGTACATTAAAGCTAGTCATTCTTAAAATGGCTATAAAAATATATGAAAATTCATTTTTATTGTTCTACAAAATGTTTTATAAAAGGAATCTTAAAAATTATGGAATTCATCTGTAACGAAAATATAAAAAAGTTTAGTTATAGATTGATATATGATATGATTATATTCTTCTTTAACTGTGAGTCTTAAAAGTAACATTTATACGATTAGAAGATGTTTACGAATATATCAGTATCAAATAAAAAAAATAATAATATTTTTATTATGAATAAATGTTTTAGAAATATGAGTTAATTAAATATATTATACCTGTTATATGTACCTTTTTGTTCATTTACATATTTTAGTAACAATTCTTTACAAACATACATTCATTTTAATAATTGACCCAACATTTAGTCATATGTCTTCTGGTGGCACTGAATGAAATATACCTGAGTAGCTTTCTCAAATTTATTGTAATATCCACTAAACAAAAGATATTATGTTATATGGACGGGTAAACTAATATATTTTGTCTGTTGAACCTTGGAAATTAAATCTTTATAATGTTAATTTGTTTATTATAAAATATATTGTTTTTAGTGAACATATTTTAATATGATGAAATCTAAGCATTGATTAATCTTTCATAATGAAAAATGTTATATTATTTTATATTAATGTTATAAATTTATTTAAAAATTAATAAAATCTAATCATTACTATCACTTTTTTAGGAATGTTAAGAAAAAATAGATTTAATGGGAATGATGCTGATGATTCAGATTCAGACTCTAATGATGAGTTTAATCAACATTATAAGATAAAACCACCAATAAAAAGGAGTTCAACTGCTTCACCAGGATGTAAAAATAGGCAAAAATATTATTATAGGAGACGAAGTGATGTACCAAGTGTCTCAAATTCATATAGTTATTTAACAGGAAAGAAAAACTATCGAAGAAAAAGTTCTATAGAACGGAGTAATAAAAGTTTAAACAAAAGTAAAAGTAATTTACGAAAAACTAACAGTGAACCTAATGTAGAACAAGTTCAAAATGTAAAATTGTATTTTGTTTATTTTTTAAAAAACTTTTTTTAGAATCAAATAAACCTGATTAAAAATTTGCTCGATACATTATCAATTCCTATAATTCGCCATCAATCCACAAGTGCACACGATATTTGGATGACTCCTCGACAATCACTAGTACCAGACGATTACATGTCAGTAACTGAAGATGAATATATTAACACTGAAATTAAAGAATTGCGTGAAGCAGCTGAATCAATACAATCATTGCAAAGATCATTGAAATTACCAATATCTAGAACATCAGATATTTCATTAGAAAATTCAGAGACATTTGACGACGGTGTTTTAGGTGATTCATCAAAAAAATTTTATAAAGATAATTCATTAAATTTACCAACATCGACAACATCTATTACAACAACACATTACGGTTTACATCCACGTGGTGTAATGCAATTTCTTCCATCAGTTAAACCTAACAGTTTATCACCAAGAATGGATACATACAGATTTAATCGTAATGGAGCAAAATTTTCAATTGATTCTTCTTCTACAGATACTTCATCAAACAATGGAACGAATTCCAGAAGTAACTCAAATAATATGTTAACTCCAGATTCAAGAACTCAGTCTATCATTAGTGATGGATTTATTAAATTTGAAAATGATTCAATTTCATACAATTATACACCAAAAGATTTAACAGAAAATAATTCATCTATTAGTTTACCATCATTTAAGAATAATGAAGAGTTTTACTATAATTCATCAAATATTAAAATATATAGAACCAATGAAGAAGGAGAGATGTTTCAGTCAACGCATACTGAATGTGGTGAATTATATGATAGTGATAAAGGAGCTAATAGTATAGCAAGTGTTAGTAGATTTTCAGATTTATTAAAAAGTTTTAAAAATAAAGATTTACTAAAAGACGAAACTTTAGATGACGAAATTAATGAAGATTGGGATAAATCATCGACAAAATTTAGTAACACATCGTCATATGATATAAGTTCTCTTTTACCACCGTTAAATAAAATATCTATGTATGGATCACAAACATTACATCCTAATTTACTTCAACTTCCAACAATAAATAATTCTCATTCAACTCCAAAATTAGATCAAACTTTATTACAAGCAGATAAAATATTGTGGAAAAAAAGAAGTAGAGCATCACTTAGAAGACACCAAGATGTGAGAATTTTAGCTATACGTGAGTTGTTTGAAACTGAGAAATCATATGTTGAGTCACTAGACTATATTGTACAAAAATTTATGAGGCCTTTAAAACAACCAATGGAGGGTGCAGTAATTGATAGCGAGACTATTGATAAAATTTTTTATAAAATTCCAGAAATTCTTGCTCATCACCAAGTTTTATTAGCTGCTTTATATTCAAGAATAAAATGTGTTGCTAATGGAGATTATATAATTGCTGATGTCTTAATGGCACACTTTAAAAAAGTGTCAATGATTGAAACATATATAGCTTTTGTAAATAATTTTAAAGCAGCTAAACAAGCAATTCACGATGCTCGACAAAAACCAAGCTTTGATAAATTTTATAGGAATTTTTGTAAGAAAAATCATTCAAAATTGGATTTAGATTCAATTTTAATACTTCCAATTCAAAAAATTCCACGTTATGAATTACTATTAAAACAAATAATAAAACATACCTCAGTAGAACATTTTGAATATGAAAAATTAATGTTAGTAAAACATTATATCCACGAGTTAGCTGTTAAAATTAATAAGCAACGAGATGATAATGATTATGAAACTCAGAATTTACTTCGTTATGATTTAGTGGCATTATCAACACACAACAACGATATTAAAAAAGGAAGATGCATTTTTATGACATCTGACCAAATGATCATAGCATCATTTAAAAACAAAGCTAATAATAATTGCTTCATTCCAAATTATGGAAAAAATATAAAAAGTTTATTTAGCATTCAACATTCAAATTTTTTAAATGAGAATAGATTTAAGCTTTTGATGAAAATATCATTAAATGATGTGGATATTTGTAAAGATACATTAACTTTGTTAAACGAAGTAAAAAAAGAGTTAAAAATTGTACAGGAAGATAGTAGTATTCTTAATAAGATGATGGACTTAAGTAAATTATTAGAATGTCCCAGTAAAAAAGAATTGTCATTATTAATAGAAGAATGTTATTTGGAAAAACTAAAAGAGAAAAAAAATTTAGAGGAAAGAATGCAATTTGATAGTGATTTAACTTCTGTTGATTTACAAATTTTAACTTTTGATGGCATTGAAAAATTAAATATTCAATTTGGAAATGCTGATAAAAGAGCGACATGGGAAAAAAATTTGGTAGAGTCAAAAAAAGCCCTAATAAATGATTCAAATATCAATTTTGAACCACCAGAATTTGTAACATACCTCCCATTAAAATTAAGAAATGGATTAGATTTAAGTGTAGCAACACCGACATTTGAGAAATCAATTGAAGGGGCAAGTAATCTTTGGATTGCTTCAACTGATAAGTTTAGTGGACAAATTTCAACAATAAATATTAATGGTGTGCCAACAGTAGAATCAAGTACTTTTATAGGTAACTCAACAATTGTATCTATAATTTCTGTTCCTGCGCCAAAAATTAGAAATAATAAGAAAAATAGAGTGAGAGATTTAAGTAATAATTTTGAAAATTCGGTAGAAAATGCAAAAAAAACATCGGAATTATTAATTGATAGTAGTAGTAGTGAAAGTGAATTGTACGACTCTGAATCAACTTCTATAAGTATACTTGCACAACACAGTACCATATGGATAGGAAATGAAGATGGAGAGATATTTGTATTTAATTATCATGATAATATCAAAAATAAATATAAAGAAAAAACTATAAAATTACAAATACCAATCATCGCAATGGTTTATGTGGAAGATAATATTTTTGTTTCTTGTTCTTCTAAGTATCAAAACCAATTTATTTATTTTGAAAGGAAAAAAGACACGACTTGGGACTTGCAAAAACGTAACATTTTAAAAGATATATGCAACAGTAAAATTGATTGTATGATAGCTGTTGCTAAACGACTTTGTTTTTCCTCTGAAAATTACATTTATCTACTTTTAAATGGAAATGTAAAAAAAATAGAAAAAAAGACAAGAATAGGTTGTAATTCTGACGAAACTATATCTTACATGTCAATACAAGGGTCAAATCTATTTTTAGGGATGACAAAATCACCCAATGTTAAACTTTTGAATGCTTTTACTTTTGAATTAATAACAGAATTTAGTATATCACCTATTATTAATAAAACATTAAGCGTAGTAGAGAATATTATTAGACAACATAAAATGGGATGTCTAAAAATTACTTCAATGACCTGTGCTAAAGGCCAACTTTTTATAGGAACGAGTGCAGGTATAATTTTATCTACAAATGTAAATTTTTCAAAAAACAACTTTATTCCAAATTTTAATGGTAAGTTTAAATATTATTTGCTATATATAACATATTCTGTAGTTTGTAATATTGCGCATGCAGGAAGTTGTAATTTTCTGATATGTGCTAACATATCAACATTTGATCTTCTGAAATTTCCAACAAAATCTCGTAGAATGTCATTAAACGCCTCATTACTTGAACGAATTGAAGAAATATATTTAGTAAGTGGAGGGAAAGGCATTGATATGACTTATTATAATACTAATATTTCGGGAAGTCAAAATGATATAATTTCAAAATTAAATAATTTTTCTGATGGAAATAGACCATCCCAATTAATTAGTAATACAGAAAATATGGATGCAATAAATCATTTATTGTTTTGGAAAATTTAACTTTTGTTTCTTCAAAAATTTACAATATGTCTATATTTGGAAAAACTGGTGTTAAGTTATATAATGCTTAATTTAATCAAAATTTTTTGAATGATTTTATAGATATATATAAATATTTTAAATATGTATTATTTATAATGAATATTTCTTAACATAATATAAGAAAATAAATTTTTATTATTTTTCTGTTTCAGGAGGGGCATTAGATAAATATATTATTAAATTAAAAAATAACCTATAAAAAGGAACTATTATCATGTATAAGTTATCATCAATCTGAATTATTATTTCAAACGGTAATACATACTGCTACATCATCTAGCATTCGCATAAATAAATCATTGTCTTTGTTATTTTTTCACTAAATGAATTTAGAGAGGTAGATATTTATGATATGTCGTGTTCTTTTTTATTTTCTCCATTGTACACATTCTTTTCTCTGGTAATGTACTACACATTCCTAAGAAAACAAATGGTAATTTTTTCCTGCGATAGAAACTTCGAATTAATCGTAAAAACAATAGTAATTTCTAGTAATTTAATTAAGTTTATTTAGAGTATTTGATAAACTACATAAAATATTTATGCTTTAAAGTTGCTCCATAATCCAAATTTTTTTAACCATTATTAGTTAAAAAAATATATAAAATTTTGTTGAAAATATTTTAATGGCAAATTCATTGAAGCCATATTAAATATCAATTAAATAAGGATCTCATCCGAAACAAAAATGTTGACAATATAATTTTTTAGTTTAGATACTTAAATGTATCATATAACTATACTAAGTATTTTTTTAAAAATTTTTACATTTCTATTTATTTGATAAATGTAAAGAAATAGTTGATATAAATGACGTCATTTTAAATATTGCCAATTTTTGGGTGTCAAATATAAAGATGAGGTTTTATCATATGGGAAAAATAGGCACATATATCCCTATGCTAGACACCTAAAATATTTGCTTTTTTAAATTTTTATATTATTTGTAACAAGAAAAACTCATTTTTATAATTTTATTTTTTCTAATTATTACCATTAAATTAACATTTAGAAGTAAACAAATAAGCGTTTTTAAAATTATTGATAACCTTTATCTGTAAATGCATCCTTTATGTGTCACTTTAAAGTTTCTTTAACTTCATTTTAAGATCCCCATTCTTTTTCTCTTCTATCCTTTTATATATTTTTTTCATTGTCACAGAAATAAATATTCCTTTTAGTACGCTGTTTATTTTACTTTATAAGACTAAGCTTTAAAAATGGCAAAATTTTATATATGTACATGTATTATATGTTGCAGTAAAGAAATTTTTTTTACTATTTAGTCATTATTTAAAAGGAATAAGAAAATATTATGGATTTTAATACAAATATTGGATAAAGATAAAAGTTATATTAACTGTAAAGAGTACTATTATTAATTTTATTTTAATATTTCGTTTTCATTATAATAATTAAAGTATTGAACAATATAAAAATTTTTATTTCTAATTTAATTTAAAAAATTGATTGTAGGAAAAGTATTAAAATGATAGCAGATTCTATCGGAGATGATAAAGTTATCAGAATTTTTGGTCGTGAAATATCTCGAGATGTTTTCATTTTAAAAACTTTTTATCTCTTATATTTTGCTTCATTTGGTTCATTATTTCCGTTGTTAGCAATTTATTTCAAACAACTTGGAATGACAGCATTACAAGCAGGACTTCTATTAGGCTCTAGACCATTTATTGAATTTGCTTCAGGTCCATTTTGGGGATTTTATGCTGACAAATTTAAAAACGGAAAATTTTTATTATTATTTTCTCTAGGATCTTTAGTTATTTCAACATTAGCAATAGGTTTTGTTCAACCACCAACACCATATTGTGTTATATTAGATAAAAATAATACTAAAGATGAATGTATGTATTTGGCAGCTGCTGGACCAGCTATCAAAGGTGGACCATTAGGATTAATTAAAGAATCAGTAGGATTAGGAAGAAAACGTAGAGATGCAAGTAATCAAATTATTGATACAATTATAGATCTTAGTAGCTATGATAAGGAAGAAGATATGATTCCAGGTATTGCTCCAGAATATATTACATCAGATAAAGTTTGTAACTATGATGAATCTCAATATGGAGTTTTAGTTTCACCACCACATAGTTCAAGAGTTTATAGAGAACCTGCTGTTGAACAAGCATTTATGCTTTTATTATTAATAATACTCATTGGAGAATTTTTTTCATCACCAGCTGTGGTTCTTGTTGATGGAGTAACATTGTCTGTTGTAAAGGATACACCTAAATTATTTGGTAGAATACGCCTTTTTGGTTCTATAGGGTGGGGTGTAGCTATGTTTATTATGGGTATTGGACTTGACTATTCTGATACCTTTAAAAATCATCCATGTCCTATAAAAAATACCACTGAAAAAAATTATACAATTTGTTTTATAACATGTTCTTTATTCACCGTCTTATCAATGGTTGTATCAACACAATTAAAATTTCCAAAAACAGAACAACAAACAAAAGCCGAGGAAGTTGGTGCATTAGCAATGGATAGTCGAGTTGAAGAAGTTGATCCAGCTGTTGCTCAAAGAACAATGGGAAAACAATTACACGCACCAGAAAATACTTCAGAATCATTTATTGCAAAATGGGGAGCACTAATAAAGGTTTCATTAAATCTTACATTTTTAATATATCTTCTTTCTATTGCAATTATTGGATTTGGTGCAGGATTAAATTTTAGTTTTCTTTTTTGGCATCTTCAAGATTTTGGAGGATCACCAACTTTATTTGGTTTATGTTCCATTGTTAATCATATTGCAGAAGTTATCATGTTCTTTTATTCATTTAAAGTTATAAATAAATATGGTTATATCAAAACAATGTATGGTTTACTTGGAGCTAATATTTTAAGATTTTTGGCACTTTCATGGTTGACTAATCCCTGGATGGTTTTACCTTTACAATTTGTTCAGGGTGTAATAAATTCACTTACATGGGCTTGTGCCTCTTCATATGTTTCATTAGTTGCTCCACCACATCTTAAACAACAATGTCAAAGATTTTTAGCACTTTTATTTAATGGAATAGCAAGAGGTTGTGGTGGTATTATTGGAGGATTTATAATTTCATATGTTGGAACAAGAACAATGTTTCAGATAAATGCTTTTATTTCATTGGCAATACTAGCTTCTAGTTATTTAGTTAATAGACTTACAAAGGGTTCAGGCTTTAAATATAATACATATGGAGAATTCGATGATGATGGAGCAGAGGCAGCTCTTGCACCCCATGGTATACCATTAGTAGGAGAAAATAATCTTCAGAATGCATTTAACCAAACAAGTGTAATAAATACAAATTATGGAACTATTGGTCAAGATCCACAAGATGAAGCTTATGATAGATATGTTAGCAATCCATATGATTAATTTTTCTCAACAATCAATTCACTTATAAAATTTTCAAATTTGTATATTAACTTAGATTTTAATTTCTATTTTTCAATTATAAATTTTTATTTCGTTTTAAAAAATAATAAAATTCTACAGAGTGTGTTTTCCACGAAGATTTTGGTAATGAACTAAAATTTCTTACAAATTTTTTACATTTGAAATCAAAATACAACGTTATTTTCAAGACTTTCATGGAATACTCTTTTTAAATTAAATAATAAAAATATGTATTACTTTATTTACGTGATTTACATGGGAAGGTATTTTTGAAAAACGTAACAATATTTTTAGAAGTAGTAGTGGTAAAATCCCAACTTATGGTATTTGTTGGTTTTAATATACTAACATCCATAACATTACTTTTATTTAGATAAGTAATTATATTTAATGATCCTTTATTTTTCAGTAAAGATGCTGCGAATTTAGCATTTGAAAATTCCGTTTGATTATCAACTGATATAAAAATATAAGTTGAAACAGGCATTTCTTCTTCCTCTAAAGAATATAATTCCTCAAACAATGTAGCTATTTTTGAACCTGGATACTGAGTAATGTAATTTAGTAGTGTATCAAATTCATTTTTATTTGAAATAGATTGGAAACCAAAGTAAGAAACAGCTTCACTATAAGCTATAATTGAAACACGAGAATAATTTTTAATTAAACTACTAAAATTTTGTTGAATCAAATTAATTTGAGTATTAAATTGATCATTTGAAAGAACATCTTTTGAAGCATCAATAACAATATTAATATATCCTTGACAATCGTCTGGAGAAGATGTTGTAGTTGTCAAAGAAGGTTTATAAGTTGTTGTACTTGAAATATCTGGTTTATTTAAACAAATTTTTGATAAGATCCATTCAACAATACTTGAAACATCGTTTGATTTTTTTGGATTAACAGTATAGACCATACTTGATGATCCAGTAAGAGTAGTAGCTTCTGATCTATATTTGTCATCGTAAATAATAGCAAGAACATTAATTGACGAATTTTTTAAATATGACAATGCATAAGCAGTATTTTGTACGTCATCTAAATATGAGTTAATTATAATAACAACACTTTGATTTTCTATTTTGTCTGTATTTTTCTTTTGCGTTGCCACAACTCCATAAGCTAATTTAAAAAATGAAATATTAGATAGAGATACAGGATTGTTCAAAACAGCATTAAGTTGAGAATTGAAACTATTAATATCATTTGGTTTAACAATTTGATAATAATTGTCAACAGTTGTATTCCCTTGACTTGTTATAGTAACATAAGAATCATAACTAATTATGTCATTGCTATCAAAATAATTTTCTACAATGGAAATTTGATTTAATATATTATTTGACCCTGTAAGTGATTTATCAAGAAAAAAAGACAAATAATATTGTGAACATCTATCTAAAAGTTTATTTTCATTTATAATAAAACCATACAACGTAGGTAGTAATGAAATAAAATATAATATTAGTTTCATATTTAAATGTTAAAAAAAGTAGAAATTCACTGGTTTTATATAAAATATTACATTAAAAATTGATAACGTAATCTCAAAATTATTCGTATAAGTTTTTATCAACTATTAAAAAGAAATTTTACAAAACTGTATTAGCAAAAGATCATATTTATGTCATGTAAATTGATAAGAAAAATATCGTAATAGATTTAGTATTGTTTAATATTATAGTACCAATTGACGAGATTGTTATAAAACTAATTTATTAATGTTAGTATAATTCTTCATTAAATTAGAATAAACAATAGTTAAAAAACATAATAACTATTCATTAATCATATACAAGATGGTTTTATATAAGATTGATAACACTAAACTTTTCCAATATTATCTATGTTGGCTTTATGAACTATATCTCCAATAATATGCTCTACTAAATCGTTCTTATTGTTAAATTCTATAGCGCAAAGATTGCAACAAAACACTGACCAATCGACAACCATAGGATCTTTATAAAAAATACTATTTTCAATATCTTCCATACTTTTGACAATCATACTATCACGAATATGTTCGAAAAATTGAGGTAGAAGGAAATCATATTTTCCATCTTCAATATCTTTATCTATATCATCTTCAACACAATCACCATTATTTGATTTTGGATAATTACTGTGTGATGGAATATCAGTTGATACAGGAACAACCTTTCTAGAATCATATGTATAAGAATTACGATTTTTAAGTAACCATTTTTTTGAATCATCTTTTTGCTTAATTTTATAAGGTCTAGCTTCACCAATATCCATATCTTCATCTTCATCATCATTTTGAAATACATTGCTCTGTCGGGTAACATTTTGTCCAAAAGAAGGTGTTAATGATGATCCAATATTTATACAAATTTGAGGTGCATTTTTTAAGGACATTGGAACTTTTTTGGGCGTTACAATATCTTCTTTAGTAAATGTATCAGCTTGCGGTTTTATGGCATGTATACTTTTCTTTTTGTTTTTCGGAACACTTTCACCAACTTCTTCCTTTATTGGCTTTGATAAAGATTCTAACTTACTGGAAAAATGAGAGAAAAATCAAAATTTGGATGCCTTTTTGTTACTTCAAGTAATTGTTTTTTTAAATTTTGATCACCACCCTCAACTGGGATATATGTATGATATCTTTCTGTCCAAAGTTTCCAAATACGTTCATTGGGATCAAAAAAATATGTTGTAGAAGGATCATATCGAAAATTAGTCTTAGGATCTAAAAAGTATTCTTCCCCCCTTAGAGGTTTTCTGAATGTTTTAGGATTAGGTTCTTCACAAACGTGAAAAGTTCCAAAAGGGGTCTGAATTGTTCTACCGATAGATACATTATGAGCTGGTTCAACTGAAACTGAAGTACTCCTGTGATCTTGCAAATTTGAGTTACACATTTGTCCTGACCCAAGTGCATTCATTGCTAACTGACGAGTTTGTACAGTTTTATTAGCCCAATCAAACTTATTTGTTGGACAGCCTTGATATGTAAAACGAACTCTTGATGGATAATCAAGTTCTAAAACTTTATTCATAGATATTGCTGAATATGCTGGAAGTAAAGCATGATGATCATCAATATATAAACCATACTTCATAATAACATTCATCATTTCTTTTGCCAACTTTTCATTTTCATATTGGAATAAAACAATAGTTACCTTTAGGTTCAAAAAACACTTTTTTAACTTGCATCTGATTTTTACTTAGAAGTTTTATAATTTCACTTTCTTCAATTCTACGATTTGGTAAATTTCTTATAATTAATGTATCTGAAACATTTGATCCCACAAAAAAACATCCGTCTCTTTCTTTTTTTACATTGTCTTCATATGTTGTAGGACATTTAAAGCAAATTTTTCTATTTGCATGGCAATTAGTAGTACATTCTAAACATATCCAATCACTAGATCTAACCTCACTAGAATACCGGTGGAAGGACATTTTATTAGATATAATACTAAATGATAAAAATATAAATGAGAAATATTTAAAAAATTACTGAAATAAAATTAAAAAAAGTTTTTATGGAAAAAGTCGTAGAGAATAAACACGATATAATTAGATACAAATAAACCCATTAAAGAAAAAAAGTGTTATTTTTCAGAAATATCAAATTTCTGGTTAATTTGTTTTAACGTTTAATACTACTGTTGTCTCCTAAGAATCTCAATGTGAAAAACATACTGATAGTAGATAGTAAGTAATTATTACACAAATACAATTTTTAATATTATATGTGGTTGTAATAATATAAATAAGGGTAATATAAATTTAGTGACTAAAAATTTCCAAGAAATGCGCATATTTCCGATACAAGATGTTTCCTACATTGAAGCTTCACAGCTTTAGTAACAATTGTTTTTATATAGTTTAAAATTATTGAAAAAAAAATTTTAACACATCAAAAAATATGATTTTTATCAGAAAACACACTATCATTTTATTCTTATTAATAATTCTTCGGATATATACACGAAATACGAATTTTAATCTTATGGAAATAAAGTTATTAATAAATAATTTCCTTACAAAATTTAAATAGAAATATCAACAAAGCATTAGATGTACCAAATGAATAGTAAAAAGTCCAACGTTAAATCCATTTTGCTGTACAATCACGCCAAATAAATTAACTTTTGGAATAACGAATATAGATTGTTTTAAAGAGAAACTTTCCTCGACAATGTAGTTTTTTTACTTCTCTCAGTTCATTTTAAAATATCAGTTTATCAACTCGCCACACCCGGAGTTTTCTAAATTTCCGTGGAAATACTGATTTCAAAATATCTTTTGTAATATGATTTATTTAGTTTAAAAATTCAAAGGCTGAAATTTTAGTTAAAGTTTTAATGTAAAAGTACACATATTATATAAAATGTGTTTAAAATGGAACGAAAAATACCTCTCATCTGTTTATTTTCTAAACATATAATTCAATCGGAAAATTTATGATCAATAAAATATATTTACATGAAAAGTTATAATTAGTAATCAAATTCTGGTACGATTTGGCTTTCATCTTCACTACTACCATCTTGAGAATCTTCATCTTTAATAACCTCTTTTTTAGAATTCTTTTTATTTCTTCCAACCTTAATAACATCATTTTCTAAATCAGCAAAAGGTAGTTTTCTATCTTCCTTATTTAGTGCTCTAGTAAAAGCAGCTTTTACTTTTGATGGAATACTCTTTTCAATTTCTTCAGAGTTACTCCAATCAGTTAATTCTACGATAAATTCATGGTCTTCCTTTGTAAGGGAATACTGATTATAAAGCTCGATTACTTCCGGAATTCCATCAACACCTTTATTAATCAGTGGTTCTGCTAATTGTTTCCTCAATAATGGTAATATCTCTGTTACTAGAGTAGTTGTATCGACTGTTAATTTTGTCGACATATGAAAAGCCAACTGTCTTGCCATCCTGTACCGTTTGTTTGTGGTTGAAACCTTTCCTAAATGTGTTGGAAAAGAAAGTTGATCAGATAAATATCCTTGCATATAACTTGGTACAAGATAACCAGCAAACGTGCATTGATCACTTAAAAGCGGCCAATCTTGATTAGTACGGATTTGCCTTTCAAATACATCAACATCTGACAAAACACTGGCACTTTTGCTCAAAGCTTTCAATGTTTCCTTTTTATTTAATTTCACAGGTTCAATGTTCACATAATTTTGTTGAATGAATAATGGCATGATACTATAATCAGTAAAATAAAGACGTCTTCTATCCAAAAGGGATGTTCTTGGATCTAATATTTGTCTAGCGGCATCAAAAATATTGACATCGGTATCCTTTGAACTTAAATCTTTTGTATCACCACTAAATTTCATCAATTGTAAATTATAAATTGATTGACGAATATCAAGATTGGAAGCTTCCACAACATTGGACATTTTTTCTAAAGGTATTTTCATACCTTCATTTGAAGCAATGGTCATCAACCTTGCTCTAACTTGATTAACAGTTGGTTTTGCAAATCTTAAATCAAAGCAATGATTTGCTAAGGATGATATTTTCCTATTAAATCTATCGTTGCATATACATATTATTGGAATTTTAGTATTTTTTATCATTAATATTAATTCACTAATTCCGGCTCTATCATCACTTCCACTCATTCCATCGACTTCATCCATAATAAGGACTTGCTCCAATTTGTTACTACTTTTATCTTTGCTTTTCAAAGATTTAAAGAAAGAATTTATAGTTTTTGTTTGCAGATACTCTTCAATTTTTTCTTGCAGAACTTTTTTTCCTCTTGAATCAGAAGCATTTAACTGTACATAATTCAATCCTAGTTCTTTACAAACTAGCGTGGCACAAGTAGTTTTACCTACACCTGGTGGTCCAGACAGAAGTGCTGCCTTGAAAGCTACTCCATCACTTTTTGCTGCCATTCCAGTTGGCTTAACTTTTTTAACATTTTTATTTTCACCAAGATTATTTTTGTACCATTCATTAAGCCAATTAAGAAGTTTATTAGCTTGACTTTTATCTGTCTGTTGATTTACTAGTTCTTTCAAAGTTTTTGGAGTATATTTATCCACCCAAAGTTTATCTTTAGGCATTTTTTTATCAGAGATAGATTTCGGCGACTTAGTTATTTCATTTTTAATTGTTTTCTTTGGAGAGATTTTATTCTTTTGTGTTTTAAGTTTGTTAGTTTCATCGCTTTTAGTAACATTTGCATCTGATAGCTTAGACTCCCTAGTTACCTTTTTAACGGCCGGTATATATTCACCTGACAATTCATTCTTACTGGATCTTTTTCTTGGTGAATCTTTTACCTGAGAAGGCTTCTTTTTATCTTCAATGTTCTCAACTTCTTTCTGTGAAGCACCAAGAACGCCGTCATCTATAATTTCAATTGAATCATTTAATGTACTAATGTTTTTAATATCTGTAGATCTGGAAAAATAATCTTTCACAGATATACTCTTTAATTCACTATTTTGCTTGTTTTTTTCTTTTTTTCCTACTGATTTGTCTTTATTTATAAAAAATTCAAGTTTTGTTTGTCCAACGTCGTTATTCTTTTGCTTTTTACTTTTAGGAGACTTTTTTTCTTTACTATTTTTAAAAGATTTCCGGATAGCATCGAGATCTCCATCATCCTAAAATAAAGATATAGATAATTGGATACCACGCAAACTTACAATTTCGCCATCCTCTGATTCAACTTTAGTAATCTTAGGGATTTTTTTCTTACTTTTTTGAATAATTGGACTTTCTAAAATATCATCGTCATCTGACTCAATAGAAATCTTTTTTCTTTTTTTGGATTTATCTTTAAATTCAGAAGACATAACTTAACTAATGCTTCCTTCTGTAAAAATTGAACAATTCGAGCGCGGGATAATTATAAATAGATGTATACTTTAATAAAAAGCCTTTGATTTAGACAATCTGCCTTTTGGAATTTCGTGCTAATATTATATTCGTTCAAAGACATGAGAATTAACGTTCTCTTCATTTAGAAAAATTGTTTGTAATTTATAAATGTTTGATATGTAAACTTATAAATAAACATTTTTGTTTTTGTTATTTTTTTTGTAAACACTGGCTGGCAATATTTTTTGAATTGTATACCAATTATTAATTCTTATTGCAAGCCAAAAATTTTTTTATTTATTGTCATAAAATTAGAAAATTAACGTTTGTGTTTTACTTTATGACAATTTTTCATTTAATGTTCACAGTAAGAAGTCTCTTTATTAATGTGTTTTCAAAAATTATAAATATTATATTTTGTGCTGCAGATAGTTTATTTATATGAAATAATTAATAATTTTTAAAAAAAATCTTTTACTGCCATCATCAAGAAGAATGTAAGAAAATGTATTCAAATGGTTTGTTATTTAATTATACGATATAATTAAATATATTTAATATTAACAGGTTTGAAAATTATATGTACATTATTTAAATAAATTTTATAAACTATTGTCAATTGATGATGTCGTATGTACTAAAATTTTGGATGTAACATACACAGAATTTCGAATTTAAATCAACATTATTTAATAAATAATCTATTGTCATTAAACTTAGAAAAATATTGTTAAGTTTGCACATTTAATAAATTCTTACTGAATTTCGGTTGTTCACAATTACTTTTAAAAATATGATAGTTTTAAATTAAATAGATAATTGTATTGATTCAATTAACTATTTTTAAAATAATTTATGGTAAGTGATTTTTATGAGAAATTATTTATTAGTGAAGTTTGATTGCTCTTAGTGCAATGATTAAAAGTTGAATAATGACTCATAGAAAATTTTATTTTAATACGAAAACAGAACTGTTAATTCTTGAGTTAATATTATGAAGGAGTAAAATTATATAACATCTCTTTATTCCTTAATAAAATATGATTTTACTAATTAAACAAATTGAGTATTTTTTTAGCATATTTCTTATGTTTTACTTACAATTTTTGATAGCCTTGTTACTAAAAATCTACAAATATTAGTAATTTTTTATTAATATATAAGAAATTATAATTAACTGAATCTGAGGTTAATTAATTTACGTATCATACCCACTATTTGTTTGAGATATTTCTTTCGGCAAAATTTCCTTTGATCATAAAATTACCTTATTAATCACAAGATATGATTTATTTTAATCACCAAAAATGATATAATTTTTTATTACTAATTATATTTTAAAATTTAATTTTATTTAAATTGCTTAAAGTTAATACCAAATTTAACATTAAAAGCTAAACTTATATGGATAATTAAATATAATTTTTTTTTACTATTGAATTAGTAATGTTTGTTGTAAAGTTGATCTTTATTATATCGGATTAGATTGAGTTGTTGTTGAAGTTGGTGAAGCTGATGGAGCTAATGAAGCTGATGGAGCTGATGAAGCTGATGAAATTGATGAAGCTGATGGAGTTGATTCATTTGGAGTACTGGTAGGTGTTGTCGCTGCTGTAGTAATGCATATTCGTTTAGTTTGTTTTTGTGTTGAAGTAGAGATTTGTGATGAAGGAGAAGTACTTTCAAATGAACTCTGTGAAGATGCAAGAGGTGTTGTAGATTGTGAGGAAATATCATCTTCAGACAAATAATCAACTGTAACCCAGTAACCATTACAGTCATCTTCTGTTGAAGTATATTGTGATGATTGTGTCGTTGGAGCTTTTGTTGTCGTTGTAATTGGGTAAGTACCACTAAGGTATAAATCAAAATAATATTGAGAGTCAGGAGTTACTTTTGTTCCTGATTTAAACTTCAGTTTTATAAATGATGCATCTTGAATAATTGAAGTTATAGTACTTCTAATACTATCAATATCATAGGCATTAGTAAAAGATACACTCATTATATCTGTTGAAATAGTTAAACTACTTCCATCAGCTAAGTTAAATTTGTTTACCTCTAATGTTAAATTTTCTACATTGATAATGTTTTGAATTTGCCAATTACATGTTACCCCGCTTGAGTATGTGGTATTTGAAGTTAAATGACCAAGATAACCTGGAGACCAAATTGGTCCATTTAACAACATATCAGGTTTACCACTTGTTGTCGAATAACATCCAACATTTCTACAATTATTGTATGAATCAAGATTTCCTGGACATTCGCAATAAGAAGATAATCCTTTTCTAACACACACACCATTATAATTTTTCCCATTTATATCTGCTTCACATGATTGTGTGTTACATGGATCAAAGAATGTTGTTGGAGAAACCGTGGATATTGTACTAGTTTTTTGTTGACTATAGTTTTTACAATAGTAGTAACAATTATATGTCGGAAAATCATTAAAATATTTAGTTAGGCTCAAGTAAGATTCACTTAGATTGTTATAATTTTCATTAAATTTAATTATATCTGTTTGGAGCTTTAAAAATTTTTCGTAAAGTTCATTGTATTCATTAGTATATTCAGTTACGTTGCATAACTCATCAATTTTTGTTTTATAACTATTTAAAATTGAATTATCATTATTGTAAACTTCTTTATCTATGTCTGTTATATTTTTTGCCATATTTAATTGATTAGTCCATTCTTCCGATAAAGCAGGAGATTGAATAGTATATACACATGTTGAACTATCGCATGACATAACAAAATCAGCAAATATATCTTTAACAACATATGGTGTTGTCGTTAAGTCTAGAAAAAAAATATTATGAAGTAAAAAATATTTTTATACCTAAACTTTTAGTACTTGTTCCAGTAAAACCAGCATCAGTAGAGACATTGTCAGTGGAAACGTAGTCAGTGGAGATCAATTCAGTAGAAGTTATTTCAGTAGTAATAATTCCAGAATAAGAAGTACTTTCTATAGATGTAGTTGATTGTGAAAAAACTTTAAATAATAACAAATTGATAAATAAGAAAATTAATTTTACTGGAAAAATCATTTTTATCGAATTAAAAGCACATAAATCATCAAAATGTTAAACTTTAATATAACAATTATTAATAAAATTAAGTATTATCAATTTTATCTTATCAATAAATAGTATTAGGACTGTTTTAGAATATTATTCTGTTATTTATAATCATTTTAGCTATAATTTTATTATGTTATCACAAAAGCTGTTGTAATTTATCAATAGAAGTTGGGATTGGTTTGAATTGATGATATATGATAAAGAATTTTTTCTTAATTACGATAATCAAATTATAAGTTTATTATAAATATCAAATAAAAATTGTAGATTAAAAGTTAAATTATAAATTTTATAAACGTCTAATTTTAATTTGTGGTCCTAATTTATGGATAGAAAAATTTACAGGGGAGTTTTGAGTTTTTAACTCTTTTACATCTTCTTTACCAGAGGTTTTAACATTTTTAGACGTGCTAAATGGCTCATTAGCAAATCTGTTAAATTCTTCTTCTGTAACATCTGTCCTAATAATAAGTTTTGGCAATTCATGCTTTTTTGGTTTGCTAATAATATCCCAAAGTTCTTTTGGAACTGTTGGAATTTCTGGTGGTGGGAAATATTTAACTTTTTTGTCATCAGGAAGTACAGGATTATAGAGGAAACCTTGTGAACGAGAATTTGGGATTCTTATTATTGCAGCACCATCTACAATTTATTATTTTTAGTAATATAAATATAACATACCGTCTGTAAATTGTTCCTCACAATTGTTTCCATATATTAATATGTTAATAATTAATCCCACAGCATAAATAAATTTCATTATATTTAAAGCTAACAGCGTTCTATATTTTTATATTTAACATCATCATTTATATACATATTTTTATCTCCTGTATTAGAAACCTGTCTTCTTAAAATTTCAAAATTTACTAAAATTTTTAAATTTTATTTTACCTTTACACATAACACATTTACTATTTTCTTTATTTGAACGTCCGTTCAGCGATTTTCTGGAGGTAATTGTCTATACTAGATAATATAATTAAATTCAATTTTAAAAACATTTATTTTAATGCATAATTATGAACAATATGATCATGACTTTGAAGTGATGTGATTGATGTGATTTTCTATGGAAACAGTGATTATTATTTTATCTGTAATTAGCAGTTTATCAATATATTTAAAAATACATTTTGTGTGTTAAATTAAGATATACATGTATATCCTATATACCAATAATATAGTATAAAAATATTAAACAGGTTTAATAAAACATTAATAAACAAAGTAAAGTTAGTTATTGGATAAAAATATATAAAATACAAGTAATTTATTCTTTAATAAAAATTAAATGTCTAATATTTTAATCGATTTTAAAAAAGTTTAAATTTTATAATCAACTAAATTTTGTCTCTTTTATACAAATGAATTATAGATTTCTTTTTATTTTTTTCCATTTGCTAATTTTATTAAATATTATTTATCATAATTATGTTGTTTGTGAAGAAAAACTTTTACAGGTAAATACCTTCTCAGATTTATTAAAAGGTGGATTAAATGGTGGGAAAAAAATTAAAAACAACGACAAAGCTGTTCCAGAAGTTGTTGAAGAACCAGAAAAGCCTGACGAAGAAGAAAAAAATGAAGAAAAAAATCCATTGCTTATATCTGATAACAATTTTCCGCCAAAATATAATGTTTTCTGTGTACCCAACAGCGTATCATTGAAAGATAGGTTTTGTTATGGAAATTTGGATGCTTACATAATTGGATGTGCTCATAATAATTATCCACTCCATTTAGCTTCATTTTGTTTTGGATTTAAACACTTATGTTCTAAAGTAAATTTTCCTAATGATGGATTTTGTGATGAAGAATATGAACATTATTTAAAATTTTGTAAAATAGACGACAGAGATAGTTGCTCTTTAGATACAAAAATTCATTGTGATTATGCTAATGGTAATGGAACAAGAGACGATGAAGTTTCACGACTTGCATACGGATGTTTTTGTGATCCATATAAATGTTTAATAAGAAGAGGAGGTTTACACACTGCTAATTGGTGTCAAAGATATGAATTATTTTGTGATAGTAAGAGGCGAGAAGAAGAATCACAAGAGTTATCACAACTTATAACTAAAGCCATTGTTGTTCATCAACATTGCACTATTTTTTTACACTTTGCAAAAGTACTATGCAATCCATTTGGTCCAGATTATGATGAAAAAAGATGTACAAAATTTCTTTTTGATTGTGAATTGATTACTGATTTTACCAAATCTGAAGGTCTTAAAAGTACAGAGGTAAAATTAAAAAATGTTTAATTTAAAATGATAATAATATAATTTAAAGCTCTGTTTCTTGATTGTCATTGTTCAATAAAAGTGCAACTATTTTATCTTCCAAAATACTTTCTTGTTCTTCAGAAATAACTACTTTTATTTCTTCAATTTTATCGTCTTCTTTTTTTGTTTCACCTTTTATAATATTATTGTTTTCTACGTTTTCGTTATACAATTCCATTAGGCAATCTGGTATAATCCTTTTATCCCATGAATATGTCCATAAATCCATTACCTTCAGAATCATAGATTTACATTTTTTTGTAAAAGATAAATCATCTCGACACAATATTTTTCTCAATTTAATAACTAATTTATCACATTCAACACTGTTTAATTCAGAAAATAAGTCTCCAAATTTAATCATTAATTCTGTTAAACACAAAATATCATCCTCTGAAGTGTCTAAATCAATTAATAAATGTAATGAATGAAACATTGGTAATATCATTGATTGTGAAATGCAACAATCAATCTTAACATAAACGGGGTATAGTTCAATTAAAGCACGAACAGAATTTCTAAACATAAATTTCGACTTTTTTCTCATTGCTCCCCAGTTTTTGTAATCATTAATCACTAGTGCTAGGCACCCTGATGATAAAGCAACGTCTCTTTTGTCCATCTAGAATTTAATATAAAAGAATTATTGTTTAAATCTTACATTATGCAAATGCTTAATTATTTTAGCAGCAATTTCCCCAAACAAAGCGTCACTTAGCCATTTATGATGCAATTGTTCACAAATTATATAGCTATTAGAATTTTTCATTAACATACTAAATGCTTGAACAGGTATTTCACCTTCAGATGCCAAAAGTTGAAGAGAATCCAATAATTCTTTAATTCTATTTTCTTCCTCTTTGATATTCATTTAAAAATGAGCAAAAAATTATGAAAATAAAATAAACTATTGACTAAATTATTAGTGTTATAATTGTTTTCATTACAATCACTATATTCTTAAGCAGATAATAAAGGTTTAAAGTTAGATATCTAGGATATATGTATAATCAATGGAAAAAGTATATCTTAAAATATAAAAATAAAATATCTAAGTATTTTAGTTAATTATTAAGATATCAATTTCAGATAATATTATTTACATTTCTTTTTAAATTAATTATAACTTTTAAAAAAATTTATTCAACATTTTATGAAACGAAATTTCTTACTTTCTATAAATTTTATAATAATCTTTTTTACTTAATTTAATATTTTATTACTGTTAATTTAATTATCTCAAAAATTAATGCTATTTCTTGTGGGTGATTTTTGCTTTATTAATTTATTATTTTCCATTGTATAATATAGTTACAAAATTAAATATAATTGTAAAAATATATTTTTAACTTAAAATTAAATATTTCCTGGTAATGCCACATGTTTGTATGTGAAGTTCACTATTATTTTGTTTGAAAATTTTCATTCTTTTACTGAAAATTTGATACTTGTATATTTGATATTATTTTATCTATTAATACTTTAAATTAAATTTTTTAAACGTTTGTAAAAACGTTACAAAGATAAAATATTATTTTTGAAAAAAGACATTTTTAATTTATTTGATCTCCCAATGGATTCTAAAAGTCTATTTCAAATATAACCATTTTAATATATTTATATTTTATACATTTATTAGTTAGCAAACTATGCGTTGCAATATAAATTCAAATCAATTTTTTTATATAGCATTATTTGTAAAGTAAATTACATATAACGCAATGTTAAATGTAAAAAAGTTGTTTTTAAATAATTTCTGCTTTTTGTTCACTGTTTTTTAAAAAATATCTTTTTTAACTAGTATATAATTTCATTAAATTAAAAATACTCGATAATTAAATATTCAATTTATCAAAAATATGTATAACAAATATTGGTGATAAATTTCGAGGTTAATTGATAATTATATTTAACATTTCACGTACTAAACATTTTTATTGCTTTATTTACTTCTTTACACTTAAATATAAATTTTTTAACAATCATTTAAGTTGAGATGTCTCTTTTATTTTGTAAATTTACATTTAAAAACTTATCATTTATTAATCAAATAAATCTGGTACTTGGTTAACGATTATGTGTTAAGAAAAACTGTAGAATAATATAATTTTTTAAAATCAAAATTAATTCTCATATACTTTATTCGTTTATATGCTATTACTTTATAATGGATAAAATATATTAGAAAATTATCGACCCGTGGAGATAAACTATATGTGCCTTTCCTATATGAAACATAAGTTGCTGTTTAATGTTGTTGTATGTGTATTCTTTTTGTTAAAGAGATTAAAATATTAATTATTTGTTTATATTTTAAGTAATCTGATTTATATTTTTGCTATAATGAAAATACTTTCATAAAATAAAATGTTTTTGCTATTGATATATTAACTTTTTAACATCTACTTTCTCTATACACATAAAACAAAACATTCATTAAGATATCATTTTTATCGAACATCTTTCTATTCTATATAAATATTCTAAACATTTTAAAATAGCATATAACAAAACATAAAAATTTTTTATTGTTTTTATCACTCACTTATTTCCTCATCTTAAGAGCAGATAGCAGGAAATAATATTTATAAGTATGTAGGAAAATACATAGATTTTTTTATTAATTGTCATTCAATTCAGTTTATAAAAAGTGTATTTGTTATTTGTTTATAATTTTTTGTGATAAAAAGTTTGTAGTTTATTATTAATGACTAAATAGCATTTTAAAATTTTTATATTTTTAGTCACTTAAAAATTAGTTATATACTTTTAAATATTAATAATTAAATAATGTTTAGAATGAGAAAAACAAAAAGCTACATATTATTATTATTGTTAATTCTACATGTGATACTTGAACCAATTTCTTCAAAAAGAGGTGGTGGAGGTTTTTCACTCGGAAGGTATTTATATTTAAAATTTCTTATTCAAAAATATATTTAGAGGATCATCATCTGGAAGGAAAAGTAATAGTGGCACTGGTGGTGGAATATTTGGTGCCATTAATAGAAATAACAAACCACCGACAAGAATTAATACAAATAGTGGTTGGGGTAATAGAAAACAAGGAAGTGGTAATGGTATTTGGGCATCTTCAGGGAATAGAGGTAATGCTGGAATTTTTGGTGGAAATAGAAACAAAGGATATTCTAGTTCTTTTTCAAAATCAGGTCTTGGTTCCAGGTCAAGATCAAGCGCTTTTAAAAATGCCATCGTTGGTGCAGCTGCTGGATATTTAACATATCAAGCAGGAAAAGCAATTATTAGAAATATTGCTGGACCGATGATGTAAGATTTTACTGAACTTTATATTTTAAAAATATTTTTTAAGGTGGAATAATAGGCCTTATTATTGGGGTTCACAGTATTATCGACCAAGAACAGGGCATAACATGTGTCGAATGCCTATTCCACAGAATGATGAAAATTTTGGAAATATTTATTCATCTGATGGAATGTCACGTCCAAAAGAAATTGTGTGGGATTGTGGGTATAATGAACATTGTTGTGGATATGAATGTTGTCCAGGTTCTGGTGGTTATGGGGGTTATAACGGATATTATAATCATGGAATGAGAGGATTTGGTATAGGGTATGGAGAATATGTGATAATAATAAGCACTTTTTTGCTTATCAAAATTTTATTTTATAATATGTGATGTATATTAAATTACCATATTAACTTGCCAAAATTATAATGATTTTCTATTGAATTTATCTATTATTATTTAAAAAAATATTAACGTGATAACAAAATAGTTACTTAAGATTATAGTGTTAAATATTTTTGATACCACTTAAAATAATAATAATTCATGAAAAATTTTAAAAAAAATTAGTCTAAAATGTATTACTAATAAATAATTATTTAGCTAGAACTAATTTTTTTTAATTTTAGAGGATTCATAACATTTTTAATCTTATTGTGCTGTGGTGCTGCTATTGTAAAGAGAATGTGCTTTGATAATAGGAGAAACAATTCTAACAATTATACAACTGGTAATAATTTTTAATAATGGCATGTTAAAGCTAAAATGATTTACCATAGATATGAGCTAATGTTTATGGGTAAGAATTAAAAATGCTTTTAGTTCTTTTTATGTTCTTTTTAATTTATTCATATTTAATATAACTTTAAAGATTTTCAAATTTTTAGGTCCATACGCAGATAGATTTTCAAATACTAGAACTAATATTAATTAAATTTCAAATGTACAAAGTCAAACTATAATTTTTTAACGACGCTGTTATCATAACTGCTGAATCTCATTTTTAAAAAGAGTTATTATCTATATTTATTTCTTAAATTCTTATTTAAAAACATTTTTTAAACCATGTAAATAAAACTTTTTAATGTTAGAATATCTAAGCTGTTTACAATTTTACTATAAAAAACATTGTATACGTATTTTAAATTTGATTATTATACTATTAAAATAATTTAGATTTTAAAAAATCTTATAGACAATTTTATCAATTAGTTTATATTTTCAATTATAACAACTAAAAAAGTATTTTTACTTAAAACCTTATTTTATCATAAATAAATCAGGTAGCAAATATATTTATTAATACAGAATTCAAAAATTATGCCAATTGTTAAATATGTCGGTCTTAATTAAAATGTTGTTTTAGATTTTATCAATAGTTCAAATGGTTTTATATATACTATTTTTTGTGTGTTTGAATGACTTTTATTTTTCAAATAAGCATTAATTTTAATAAATAATTAAACCTTACTCTATTTTTTATCGTTGACTTAACCTATTTTTTTAAAATATATGTATTTAAAATGTAATGTATAATTGGTAATTTTGTTTTATTTATGGATATAATATTTCGGCATATATTTTATTTTTCATTATTTTTGGTACTTTTTTTACATAATATAATAGAAGGATGTGGTGGGAGACCTAATTTCAATCCTCAAAACAAAGGAGAACATGTAAAAAAAAATTTTTATGATAGAAGCAGAGAAACAAATAAAGAATCATTTGAAATAATTGATGAAGGTAATAATTTTACCTCAAAAGAAGTAATTGAAAACAATATTATCCGAAGACAAAAGAATAATCAAGATAAGGATATTAAAAAACGTCTGAAAAGTAATTATCGAAACAAAGATTCAAGTTATGAAGAAGATGATATAGATGAAAATGATACTCATTCAAAATACACAGTCAATAAGAATACATCTGATATCTTTAAAAATAAACAATTATTGAATTTTTCAAATAGTTTATATTTAGACAGGGGCAATATAACAACCGATAATTACAACCATACTTTTACATTTTTTCATATTAAACAAAAACTAATTAACAACAAAGAGTCACTTATAAGAAATGAAACTTTATCAACACATACTGCTTCTGGTGATATAAAGAATAACATTTCAACAAATGACATTGTATATACAACAAGATATGATAATAGTAATGAATTAAAAAATATTTATCTTACTACAAGTTATCCTAATGAAGATAAATATTATTTATCAGAAGAGATATATACTGATAATAATATTAGAAAAGATAATTATAACTTAAATTTACGATATGATATCAGTAATGGAAAAAAGGAAAATCAAATGGATAATTATACACCAACAAGTTACCCAAATGAAAACTACGATTATAGTTATGAAGATAATAGTTATATTAGAAAGAAAAATAAAATAACTGGAAAAAAAGATCCACAATTTTATTCATTGAATAAAAATAATACAAGTATTGATAATAAACAAGTTTTAGAAAAAAGAATCGAAAATATGACTGTACTTAGTAGTGAATTAACTAATGGTACAAGACATGATAAAGAAAATTATGAAGGATACTATAATTCAAATGAGGTTATTCAATAAAATATTTATATATCTAATTAGAGGTTTTTTTTTGCGCTAGTTATTTTAAAAATATTTTTTTGTTTAAAGAATAATATTAATAAATAGATATTGTAAAAAAAATAATTAAACAAATATTTAATATATTTTCCAAATATATTGATGTAGAATAATTTTATGCATTATAATTAACAATATATTGTTTATTAAAAAAAATGGAATAATACTAAAATCGTTCATGTTCCTTAATTAAAATGAACAATATATTGTAAAATTAAGTACATGAAGATTTTTATAACCCAAATTAGTTGATTATAAATTACATCAAAATACTTTAATTATTCATAATATTTTGAGAATTGTATTTATGTTTCTTTTTATAAACATCTATATAATATTAATTTTATTATTTGGTTATTCTTATTCAAAAAGCAGTATAAAAAATAACAAATTAAATGTAAAGAGTATATATAAAAATAATGATACTTTTGTAGATAATGAAGTAAATAAAGAAATAAAGAGTATATTAAATGATGCAGATAAATTTGAACTTTTCCAAAAAGAAGATATTTTGAAATCAAGTAAATCAATGAGATGCAAAACTCTCAAGAATCAAGCTTCTATATTTTTTTCTTCATCAATTACTGAACATGATGCTTTAAGTTTTTATGGATTAAAAAATGCAACTATTTGTTCATCTTGTCATGATGGTTATCTTGTACGTTTTTCTGCTTATAAAACAAATAGAATTGTAAATAATTCTGAGCCAATTGCTGATATTTCATGTTCTGCAGGACAAAATTTGTGTCTCTGTGATTATCATAATAATTGCTATATTCCTAATTCAAAAACCATCTCTGTAATGCTATATCCAGCATGTATAAAAAAACGATGTCTCATATATGCTATTTTAGCCGGATATGGACGAAACGATGCGTTAATATCAATTGATAACGTTCGATTTTTTTATTCGGTTAATCAAATTAATTTTAAAACTAAGCAATATTGGCCTCTTGATACTGATGGCGTTTATATAACAGTAAAGAGTATTGGATGTAATGGATGTAATATTAAAGAATGTAAAAAAAGAAAACAAAATTTTAAAAAACCACATCATAAAGGTTAAATTTTTATATTTTATTAAAAATTTATTTGTCCGGAAATAATTATTTTTAATCCAATAAAATAAATAATATATTTAACAAAAAAAGTTTATATTAATATTTTCAAATTTTATGCTATTACTTTTTCAAAAAATTTGTTGGATAAATATATAAAAGTAAATTAACCATAATCATTTTTTCTATTATTTAAATAATACAATAAACTAAGTACTATTAAAATTTATCTTAAATTCTTTCTTATAAAGTGTAGCATTTAACATAGCAATATTAAAAATTACTTTGTTAAATTGTTAATGATATTTTTGAATAAAGATATTTAATATTTTCAGTGAATGCAACTTCATTTTTGATTAGTGATATTTTTTCAATATTTTTATAAGATATTAAAATTACAATTAGTTGTTCTTTTATTGTTATTATTATTTTGATGTTTTAAAATTAAATATATTTAGTAAAAAAACGTAAATAATATGTATTGTAAAATAGATATTTTTTTAATCATTTTATATTCTTTATTTGTCAATGATACCATTACTAATAATAAAAAATTATCATGACTATTAACACAAGATTATTAAAGTATCATTAAAATAATTAACAGATAAAATGTATACAATAAAATTACATATTTTCATATTAAAAAATGGCATATATAATAGCTAATAGTAAAATTTGTTGATTAATTTTTGCTTAGTATATTCCATATATAATACTTGAGAAAACTTAGTTAAATAACGTCGTAATCTGTATTCTTCTTTTGTTTAAAAGTTATTTGCTGTCTTGTAATTTACTACATATGTGCTAAAATATTTTCAAAAATTTGTTCATTTAATAAATGTATTGCTAATTTTTAAAAATTGCACTATTTATTTTAATATTAAATTTTGTACAATCAAAATAACATTGATATTGACTCTTCTAGTTGTTCAATTTTTTAAATTTCAATACATTGTTTTTATTGTTAAAAATATGACATATGGTTTAATGTTATAATTAGTATAAGTAACAAGAGTACAATGTATGTCGTTAAATAATATAAATTGAATAGTTATCAAAATTTCTCTTTAGTACATTAAATACATTTTTCAATATTAGAATATGAAGTACAAAATATATGTCAACCTAGTGTAAGCTATTAAATTTTACGAATAATAATCTTTTTATGATAGATTCTGTATTATGTCATTTTGACATAAATAATATTTAAAAAAAAATTTTTTTTAAAATAGTAAAGTACAGTTGTTATTATTAATATTTTAGAAAATTTATTTTTCTTTAAATTATATAACATAAAAGGATATAATTTTCTAAATAATCCCTACTTTATTCTAATCTTTTTCAAAAACATATATCAATGAAAATTTTTTTAGTAATTAATTACTAAAATATATATTTATTATATAGCTATTAATAAAATTAACAAAAGGTATATTAAATTATTTGTTCTTTTCTCTGTAATGTTTAACTTTTTTTTGTCCAAATCTAAAAAATGCTAAATGTCTTAATATGTTTTATTTAGTATTATATTGTTCTTCTTAATTATTCAATCGTGTTCATTATAGTTTTAAATTTCATTTGTCAAAATAAAATTATTGTTCATTAAAAATGTACCTAAAAAAATATTTCAAGTTGCTTTTTTTTATCGACTTAATATGGGATTTTTATCCAAAAATTGTATTACATTACTAAAAAAACCATATCTAGTGAAATATTATAAAAAGTTTATAAAATTTAACTATAACTCTTTTTTTTTATAAAATTTAAAAAAAAATCAGTTTATACACACAAAGTTTTGACACTGAAAAACAGTTCGATTTTCGACAATACCTTTAGACAAATGAATGTACATCAAACAATTTAGTGAACATAAGTAGAAGAAAAATTATTTTCTCTTTGTCTAAAGGTACTGCCAAAATTGAATTGTTTTTCAGTGTCAAAGCAGTGTGTGTAGTCTCAAAAATTTGTGAAATGCAAAATTTTAAAATCTCAATTTCTTCTGTTTAACTATATTAGTTAATTTTTTCTGTTGTACTTTGTGTTTTTATAGATAATATACTGTTGAAATCCTTTTGAAATTTTCATGACTTTTTTGGTATTTACTATATAATTTAAGCTGCTTAAATGTTAGCATAATAAAAATAAAAAATGTTAATAAAATATTAACATATTTTTAAAAAAATCTTTTGGTTTTAGTTTTTTTATTAAAACACAAAGACACTGAATTTCTTTTAAAGAACAAGACTGTTTTTTAAGAAGATATTGTACAAAGATTAATGGCTTGTGCATCATTAAAAAATTGTTACTACAAGTTATATTTGATATGATTTAATTGAATAATTTATATAAATAGAAGAAATAACTTTTTATTATACAAGTATATATTTTTAGATATCTAAATATTTTACATCAATAAGTATTTTACATTAATAACATTAGTATTTTAGAAATATTAAATAATTTTTTACACTAAAATCACGTATTGTAAACTAAAATTACTCTTAATCTTGTCTATCAATATCATGTGCAAAACTTTTGTTTAACAATAATATTACATAAATTTTAAGATACAAAAATTTTTTTTAAAGTAGTTTATCTTTTAGATTTTTAATACTATATCAAATATAATAATGATATTTTATTTAAGAACATTAAAATATTTTGTATAATTTTAATTGTTCTTCTTTATATTGTTAAAGTTTTGATAAAATCTTTTTTAAACTCTATAAATAAATTTTGTACTTTTATTTGGTTTGTAATACTTAAAAATGCTCTTTTTCTTGATTGTTAGTAAAAATTGTACAAATTTATTCCACTAATACATATTATATTTATTATTAATACTAATTTCCTTTGATTTAGATATTTCAAATGAAAATAAAATAAATTTTTTTACCAATTAGTGCTTTATCTATCAATTTTTTTTTGTTATGTTGAAAAATATTAATCAATTAATATTGACATTGTTTTAATTCTAGTAAAATTATTACAGTTATAATCTTTTGTTCAATTCAAAAATATATGATTTAAAAAAATTATAAATGATAATAATGTTAAATGAAATTTTGGGAAATAATTTTGTTTTTTTAGTATTAATTAATAATAAAAAAGTATATATCTTACAAGTATTTTAAATTTGAAAGTTTAAAATACTTTAAAACATTTATATTCAGTAGGAGGATCATATTTAAAAATTACTCTACTACTTACAAATATTTTGCTATAGTAATTTATAAGAACATCAAAATAAATCAATTATTTTTTAAAATAATGTTTTAAAATAATATAAAAAAAGGAATAATAACTAAAGTTTGGCAGGTTTAGTGAAAATTAAAATTTTAACAAATGTTTTTTATTTTCATGGTACTTCTATTAGAAATACGAATGTTGGATAACATTTATCGTTTTAAGATGATACTTTAAAATATTTATTCTATCTAATTACAATTTAAGTAACATTCTAACAAAATGAATATTTTTATATAAAATTGTCCAAACGAAAATTAAGCTTAAAAGTATAAAGTTTCATCAAAGTAATTAAGATTTATCTATTTTAAGAATATCATGATTACGTTTAAAGGGATAATAAATATTAGATTTTGATTTACAAACAAACTTTATTTTCATAAAGTGCTATATAATTTTAATTTTGTTATAACGTCACATTATTAAAATTCAAATATTAAACTAGATAAATTTGTCTTAAATTTCTTTTTATTGTTACTGCAATAATAAAATAATGTAAGTTTCAATTTTCTGGTCACATTTATTTGGTAAGGTATAATCTAATGAATAAATGGCTTACATAAAACTTTTATTTTCATTTCATTACTCTTATCTTACTTTTTTTTTGCATTGACATATAAATAATTAATCATTATATATCATAATTTGTCTTTAATATATAATTATATACCTCACTTTTTTAACTTATTTGTAAAATTATTGTAAATATTCTAGTAATACAAATTCTATTATAATATATAATCTGATAGAAAAAACACAAATATTGCAGGATAGTAAAACAAAAAATGAAATTTTTATAAATTTTTAAAGCTTTATTTTGTGTTTATTACAAAATTGAATGCCTTGTTATAATTTCTTACAAAACAATCTTAAAGATACATGTGAATATTGTAGCTTTATTCTCACCAAACGATAATTAGATTTTGTTGTAGAATTTTTAACAATAAAATTACAATGAAAAATTTTGTCTCATAATTAAAAGATAATATTAGATCAAATTGTTTTCACTGTTTTACTATATTGGTTTTTTTTTATAATTTTTTATCACATTTTTATTAAGATAATCATATTAGATTTTCAAATATGCAGAAATTATTTTGAAATTTTCTTTTTGAATTATTAACATTTTTTTTATTTAATATAAACGTAAAAATTTTGAAATTTTCTTTTCAGGAAGTTATTTTAATTTTGTGTTAAAAAAAGACTTTAATTGATTTTTAACTTCTTATTTTTATATTGCTAACTCTTCGGGATATTAAATTTGAAGATCTTTTAATTTGTCGGTAAAAATTGTATTTGCCTCTTCATTACAAATCGCTTCACATATATATATTTATGATTTCCACACCAATATTTATAATGAGTGGAATTTTTTTCGACACTTGATATATATAAATATATGTTATTGATATTATATTAAAGTAGTACTTTACTGTATACAATTATTTAAACTAACATTATTCATAGATTTAAATATGTAGGCTTATGATGAAGAAGATGAAAACTGATAGTTTATACAATAAGATATTAATGACATGTCTTTTCAAAACGTTAACTGTTAATTTTTAATTCTTCCATTACACTTGAAATTTTAATTATTTGTTCCACTGATATGTAGAAGTTATGTTTTTTGAAATATATAAATATCCTAAAAGTTTGTGAGAGTTAAATTAGTGATTAATATCCTATTTAATGTAAAATGGCAGATGCCATTTTTAATTTTAGAATAATTCTTTAGTTATTTTTGATAAATATTTTTAAAAGTAAAAATTTAATTGATTAGATAAAACTTTAACTAATTGTACTTCTTTTTATTCTTAAAAAATTATTATAATATATTAATTAAATTGTTAATTTTTTTACTCCGTTTTACCATCAATTTTAAATAAAAATGTTACTGTCTTAATATTGCTAGTGTTCTAATAAACTATTAAGTGACAAAGTCATCAAGCAATAAGGCTGAAAATATACATTAAATTTCTAAAAATAAAAAAGAAGTATTACGTATATCTTTTTAAATAATAAATAACTATAACTAAGTCGGTAAGGTAGATTACGATATACTTTAATAGCTTATTATTTAATAAAAGCTTTACTGATATTAATAAAATAAGTCTACATACTATAAAAGAACAATTATATCAAATATTATATTTATATCTTTATAAAGTTCATGAATTTTTTTATATCATATAGAGGCTCTTTTTATTAATTTAGTTATACTTCTTTTTAAGAAATTCTATTATTACTTAATGTTTTTAAAAAATTTTTTAGTATAAAATTAAGTTATTTTATTAAAAAATGATATTATGAGTCAAATAAGTACTAATGTATTTAATGCATACTATTTTATTATATTATTTGCGATATACTATTGGTTTTTTAATATGTTTCAATGTTATTATTTTCTTAAATAACATTTTTTCTTAATTTTTATGGTCAATATCATAGCTTATTAAATTTTTTAATTATAATTACAAGAACGGTATAAAAATTAATTATATATGCCCTTTATTTTCGTGATGAAATAAAAATTGTTTATTACAACACTATTTTTTAATTAATCACTTTTATAATTATAAAATGTTCTTTGTATGCCTAATAATATAATGAGTAAAAACACACAAATAACCTTCATTTAAACATTTTAAATATATCAGCATTTAATATTCTACATCTAGAATTAATCTTTCCTATGCAAAGTACAAATTAATTATCTCAGTTTATTATGAAAAACATTTGCCCTTATCAATCTTTTATTTTTATTACATTTTTAAATTCTTCTTCTTTTTTATATGCAATAATGCCATCATCTTATTTAAAATCATGTAAGAATTATATTAAAACTCATAAAAATTTGTTATATATTTGCATTGATATACAAGCTTACTATATTATTGTAAAAAATTTCTATATTTTTAACTATATATTTTAATATCATAATAATTTACAAAAACGTATAATATTTGGCATGTTAATATAATAAAGTTTTTCTTTAATGTATAAATTTATAGTTAAAATTTATATTAAGATTTTTATTTTAATTTAATATTTTTCTTTTTAAAAAACTGTTAACGATAAGTTTTTTAACTAATTAAAACTTGGAAAATTTTTATTTAATAACCGTTTACCATAATTATCTTATTTGGATTGTTAAATTTAAAAATAATTTTTATTATTGTTTTAGGGAAATTCATTTAATATTTCCCATTAATATTATTTATATAAAGGCAAAACTTTATTTTCTGTCCATTTTTTATTCACTATTTTTTGCTGTTTTATGAGATGATGAATCTTTTAATTTTGTTCATAATACATCTTGCACTTTTTTATTATTTTATTTTGTTTTTTAGAGTCATACTGTGTAAAAGAAAATTAAAAAGTTTTGGAAATATTCCTCTATTTGATTTAAAGTGGGTTATAATTAATTTTATGAAAAAAGAAGACTTTTATAATTGTTTTTAATCAATTTTTTTAAAATTATCTCTAGACTATTAAATTCTTCTTACTATTAACAATAAAAAATAAAGGAAAATATCATTCTATTCTTGAAAAGGAACAAAAGTTATGCGATATTATTTTAATTATTTAATTATTACATTTAATACGCTTGGAATTTTAGCGTGTCTATGGATTATGTATATAATAGTACCATTGTTATTATCATCTAAAACCAAAAATAACAAAATCCCACGAAGTATTGTGTTTTATATATTTATATTATCCTTAGGAGCTTTATTTGCTATGATAGGTAATTTTAATAATTTTTGGTTATATTATTATTTATATTTAAAGGAATGATTTTTCTTGATATTTTTCTTATAACACAAACATGGAGCTTCAGTGATGTTATTTGTATAGGATATTTGATGAATGAAAAAATTACAATATTTTTGGCTCCAATAGTTGTTTTATTTATATCTCATACTTGTCATGCAATGGTTTGTGGTGATATTATTGCTCAAAAAAAAGCTGCACTAGTAAAATACGCATTTGTCAAAGTTATAGTTGCGTTAATAGCAATTATAATCATTTTAATACCCATTCCATTATATGCTTCTAAAAGGTATTTGGAAGGTAAAAAAGTGTATTTATGCGAATTCAATCCGCCAACATTTATTAAACAATTTTTACATTACAGTGCATGCTTTGTTTCATTTGCGTGTCCTCTTCTTGGAATTCTTTATTGGTATTTATCAGTCCCTCTTTTTTTAAAAAAAAGAGCTAATACCGTAATTGTAAAAGGGCATTCCTCAACACATGCCATAAAAAGAATAATTAAAACAGTTGTAATATTAACAATTGTTTATTTAATATTTTGGTCTCCTTATTGGCTATTATTATTTAAAGGAAATGCTTTGTTTCAGATTTTGAAAGCTATTCATATACCCATAGTAGCCTTTAATTATATACAATTAACAATACATTTATTACCATATATTTCTAGTTTAATTTATCCTTTAATTTTCATCTTAATGAATGTATCTATAAGAAAAGCACATAGTGAAGTTATACGCCATCACAAAAAACGTTTTAAAAGACTACCTTCTGAAATTATTGATAATTTTCAATCAACATTTCAATTTTCTTCAAATAGAGGAGGAAAACAAACTAAACTTCATTATGTAACTTCTGATGATAGTAACGACAATGAACAAACAAAAATGACATTAGATGGATCCAATGATTATAAAAGTATTAATTTTATAGAAAATGTCGTTTTGTCGGAAGATGTTGAAACAGTTGCTGGAGCAATATCTCTAAATTATTATAATTCTAATGAAAAAAAATCGACGAGTTTGAAGAAAATAATGATAGCAAAAATAGTTGTAATATCATGAAAGAGTATACAAATGATTCAATATTAATTCCACATCAAGATGATTGTATATTGTAAATAATTAAGGAAGTATTTCGTTTTAATCAACAATAATCTCATTGTTTCTAAACACTTTTTTAGACCTGTTCTTTATTGTTTTATATAATAAAGTAATTACTACAAAGTAGAATATATATTTTTTCCATAAATAATGTATAATCAATCAACTGACTCCGCGTTAGATTGGTTCCCGGGAAGAGCGCGGATGCTGGCAAACCGTAGTATTCCCTATTTTTATATAATAAGATTCGTTATAAAGGTATGCTATGAATGACATTAAAAGAGAATGTGTCAGACTTAACGGAAGATTGAATCACCGTCTAAGAATTCATCGTAAAAATATATAAGAATACATTTTATTTTATATGTCATTATATTATTTTTTATCATTATTGTAACTCATATAATATTCTATGAATAAACACGTCAACTAAAATCTTGCTACATCAAGAATCTAGGAGACCCTCTCTGAAGACTTCCGTGTATACATGCTTTTAAATTATAATGATAGATAAGATATAATTTTCTTCATAAAATTGTAGACAACATTTTTCTCTTAGTTATCTTAATTTTAAAAAAATGAGAAATTTAATCATAAATGGAGTTTATACTTTAATTTAGCTAAAATAAAAAAATCGTATGTATCTTCCCATGTTGTAATCTTTTAGTTGTTTGGTAATTTTCAAGTGTGACATCAAAACTATGGATACAAGAGGCCCGACTGTATTTATATAACGACAAAGCGAAATTATTTAATAACATAATTTACTTTTATTTTTGAAAATTTAAAATTGATGTTTCATCAAATATATCCAAAAAAAAAATGGTACTTTTTAAAAATTAATTTTAAATGGAAAATTTATTTTATAGTCATATTTAAAAACATATTATTATAATCAGCAAAAATATAATAGAATTATATAACAAAGATATCAAATAAAGTATAACACCATTTCCTAAGAACTTTACTAAGTACCTCGGGTGTCTATATGCTTAGTAATAAGTTTCTCCTTACTGAAATTATTGCAATATTGCATTACTTATAAGATCAAAAATGACCTTTTTTTGTTGCTTATGTAAATATTTATAAAAAATATTGATTATAAAAATATTCTTTTAATATCAATTAAGAAAGTTTAATGACTATATTAACCGGCACTATTGTTTTATAAATCTTGCAATTCTTTAGAAGATTTTTCAAATCATATAAATATTTTTTAGAGGCTAAAATGTTCCAACAATTACTGTCTATAATCAAATTATACCATAACTTCAATTTCAAACCGTTTATTTATAGTTTTTACCAATATTTCCTATTAATTTTTAACTAATAATAATTACTAAATGAAATAAAGAATAATTAAATTACTACGATAATTGTAAACAAGCTGCAGCCTGGCTTCGCTCGTCGCTGCTTGCCCAAAGGGCTGTGACTTTTTCCCATAAGAAGCAACTCACTGAGCTCGTCGCTACTTACCCGGTAAGACCTTTTTTTTAAATATTTAGAATTTAAAAAACTTCGATATCTTTTATTTTATAAAAACACACTTTTAAATTCCAAGTAATATTTCCATATTTTATAATATTAATTGTTATCATTCAAATTATATAGACTTTTAAGTGTTAAAAATTTATAAAAACATATTTTATCTAAATATTTTAATTACATATCCTCATGATTTTAAACTCATTTTGAAATTTGAATGATTTTTTGCAAGTTTTTAATATCGAAAAAGAAAATAAAAAATGATGTTTACGTGATATAACTAATTAGTACTGCAATTCAAGTTTTAAATTTGGCTTATTTTTTAAACATTGATAATATTTGGAGTTGATCATAAATATTTCATAATTATTTAACTTAGAATGATCCAATTTTTGCTGTTTTTATTTTATCATTTCGCATATTGGCAACATAATAAAGAATACATTTGCAAATTTAATAAATACTTTTTGTTTTGTTTTATATTTTTAAAAAAAGAAACTTTTCAAAATGTATTATGAAAATTAAGATACAAATTTTTAATATATTCAAAATGATAAAGATGTTTTTCCAAGTTGATAAGATTGAAAAAAATCAAAACAATTACTCGGATACTTTTCGTATTTAAAAATTTATATAAATTTTAAAAAGCTACAAATATATTTAAATCAAATTATTGCCGATTTTTTTAAATGGAATATTACAAAATTACTTCTTAAACACATTGATGAATAGTTTCGACTTAGAAAATTAAGTCAATTTTTTGTGATTTTTAAATAACATAGCAAAACTTTTAAATATCTTTACATTCGTTTTAAAAATAAGTAAGTGCATTGTTATATGATAAATTTTAACACATTTTTTGAAAATTTTTAATATGGGTAGCTAGATTGCCGTATTTTGAAACAATGTAGTTTAGATAATTTTAACATAAAACGATTTGAAGGAAAAAATCTATTCTATTGTGGAATAAATGGTATTCAACAAAAATTTTGTTAAATCTCAAAAAGCCAAATTTGATTTGATTTTAAATTTTTTCATCATATATTAATAATTGTCACATGTTGCACTTGGTTCATAGACCACTCAACATTGGACAACTCGACAGGTGTTCAAAAAATATTTTTATTTTTATAATTAAAAATTTATTTTAATTTTAAAATTGAATAACTGTAAGCATATTGTACAAAAACTAAAGATCCACACTTTAGTCTTTAGTTCAAAATTATGGAACAAATACGATTATTTTTTTTGAACTACGATTTAAATCTTACAAGCAATTATGTTGAATCATTTAATTCAATCTTTGGTCGTATGATAGAAGAAAATCATCCTACAATAAATAAATTGATTGAATGTCTATAATTACAAGAATATTTAACAAATAATGAAATAAACAAGCGTCTACTTAATGATGTATCTGAAGCTATTGTAAAAAAAAATGAAAAGTGGTTTAACTGCACAAAAGACCTTCTTAGCAAATATTACGAAAACAATATCACGGTTAACTTAGATTAATTAGCTGCATTATATCATTTCTAATTTAAAGAAGTTTTATAATAATAGGAACTTTATATGATGAGTGTTATGATGTCGACCTGCTTGAATGTCGAGTTTTCTGATGTTGAGTTGTCTTGTGTCGATTCGTCTTGATACCATTGCTTGCACTGGTTGAAAAAAAATTTAATCGGCACAAAAATTATACATAATTAGATAAAAACATTTTTTTACATATCCTATCTACTATACTATTAAGAATATAATTTTAATATTTAAAATTGTTTAATGCAACTGGTTTATGACTTTAGTGAAGTATTGTTTCTTAATATTCTTAAAAAAATCAGTTGTTCTTACAATTTTTTATTTTAGGAGGACTACAAATTTTGTTAACTTATTAGTTAATTTAATTAAATGTAAAATAAAATAGAATATATAAAATACATTTATGGCATAACATTAAAATAAGAATATAAAGACTGAATAAAAATAACTTTAAATTAGGCCTTTTATATGAGTTGCCTGTAGGCGTGCCTACAATTTTAATATTATTTTCACTAAAATAAATGTATCTCAAGAGCTAAAATTCAGATAAAGTTAATATAATTTTTTTTATCCAGTACATTAGAATGAGTTTTTTATTTTATTAAAAAAATGCAAAAAACGAAAACCATTTTAGGTTGATAAACTTTTGCTCTAAGATATGGGGAAATTTTCGATGACTTACTATTTTCCGGGACCAGACTTTTTTGGCAAATTTTATTGTTTGTACACAGTAAGCAAAAGAAATTGCACGTACCTATGAAATTTCAATTAACATAATTAATATTTGAGAATAAATTGAAGTACAAAATTTTAAAATTCACAACTTTTAAATTATTTTATCTTAAGAATACGACTTCGTATGGAGCTGATATTTACTTAATTTAACCTCATTTTCTAAAATATATTTCGAAAAAAACCTAAAAATTTTGAAATTACTTTTTTATTCGATTTTCTCCTCTATATTTGCATGTATAGCGGATAATATTTATTGATATGATATTAGAATTTTTCATATAGGGAGTATTTTTCTTATTTCAAATGAAATTTTAATTATTTTTCAAAACTGTTTTAAGATTTGACTAGAAAGTCTTTATGAATTATTGTATTGCTATTTCTATTTATGTACTAGTTGTTTTTCTTAAATTTTTCCAATATCTTTGTTATTTACCTCAATAAAAAATTTAAATTTTTAGAATTTTTCTATTCCGAAAGTAAGGAACACGTTACGGGGCAAAAAATCTTGAAAATTTTCATTGGTTCTTACTGATTAACTCAAGAATGGAATGAGATAAATTAACCGTTAATATCTTAAAATGTGCACAAAAAGATTCCTTCGGACATTTTTTGAGCTTTTGTAAATACCTGATTATTTTCTAAAAAATTTCTTAATAACAACAATGAAAAAATTTTTTTTCAAAAAAAAACAAAATATAATTAAGATTATCTCGGTAACGGATGATCGGATAAATCTCATATACATGCCATTTGATAGAAAATGTTTTACTGAAAAAATGTTGTAAATAAAGTAATGTGAAATTTAAGAGTTTTAAAATATTTATTTTCAAGTAAACACACAAATTTGATTTTTTCTTTATTTTTGCAATCACCTGTGGAAAAATACTCATACTCGAACTTAATCAATTTTCTTGAAACTATACTTAAAATGTAGAAAAAAATGCGCAAAATGGATTTTTATTGTTTTTCAAAAACTTTATTCTGTTCTGAGAAAATACTTTTTGAAATCCCAAATTTTTGTTTAGACAAAAAGACATTCTTGAGAAGTCTCAATATTTCAGAAATAAAAAATTAGAATCAAATAATTGTTTTCAGGAATGTTCTAGATTCAAAATTTTATGATTTTACAAATTTTCAGAACAAAACAGCTATTTTAAAAAATAAAATACATGATCTGTCTCAAAAGTAATGAGAATGTTTTTGTAACGATCCCAGCAGGCATTGAATTTAAAAAGGTGAAGATACTGTTTTTAGAGAAAACTCTCCTCTACAAAATGGAATATATTTCATCTAAATCCGAGCTCTACAAAATTGTTTATGTTCAAAAAAGTAGACCCATTTTTGGTACCCTTTTCACGCGCAAAAATATCATTCACGTTAAAGCAAAAATTTTTTTAATCATTTTCACACTAAACAAGCAAAACAGTGTTTAACATTGTTGATCAATTAAATTTTGTTCCTAACATAGAAACAAAATGCTACAGAAACTTTTTGAAAATGCGATAGCAAAATATAAAAGAAAATTTTTGTCATCAGCCCAAATTTTTCATCTAAAAGAGTGTTTTGATCACTCAACAAAGTTAATTTTACATTTTCTATAATTCCAAAATTAATGTTCTCTTTGATAAATTTTAACTTTGAAGAGTAGAATGAAATTACAAATTGTAGGCTCGATTACAGTGGACAAGAGAAAAAGTAGGAATAATTGTCGAACATAAAAACTCTCCAACATGCAATGATAAATGACTAAATTTAAAGTCATAATAATTGGCCTGTAGATTTTCTATCTTTGACGTCTTGCTTTTATTTTTTGAAATCTTTTTGTCACCTAAAAGTATGATATTTTCGCGCGTAAAAAGGGTACCAAACATTAGTCTACTTTTTTAACATAAAAAATTTTGTAGAGTTGGATCTAGATGGAATATATTCCATTTTGTAGAGGAGAGTTTTCTCTAAAAAACAGTATCTTCACCTTCTAAATTCAATGATGCGGGGATCATTACAAAATCATTCTCATTACTTTAGGGGACAGATCATGTATGTGACTTTATTTGTCTTTTTTACATATTTTAAAGAGTATATCTTAAGAATGGGACTTAAAATGAAATTATATTGCAATGTTTGCTAAGACATTAAGTTCACTATATATAATTATTATCAAAACTTTAAAAATTGGAAATAATTTTTGAGACAAAATTTTCACCTCTAATATATGTTGATTGATAAAATAAAATTAACTCGAATTTTATTATTTTTAATTGTTAATAAAATTGTTAAAAAGAATGATATATGAAAGAGCCTGCGGATAAGAGAAAAATTAAAAATTTTTTAAAATTTATGAAAATCCCAACTCATATCTAACAAGGTGCAATGAAGAGATTTTTTAAAAAATCTTATTAAAAAAAATGTACCCATACTATATATGTCTATAACTTTTAAATAAACAAAAATAATAGTAAACAGATGTTATATTCATAATAAGTGTAAAAATTGCAATCGAACGATATAAAAAAATTTTAAAAAATATTAAAGGAAATTTTTTGGTGCTTAACTAATTAATTAATATTTCCTTAAAAAAATAGATAACAAAAATCGACTTAATCAGAGTTAAAATTTAGGTCTTGGCTACAAAATGAGCCATTAATCATATTAACAGATATTCTGAGGGCTTCAATATTATTTTTGTTAAAGACTAAGCATGTACAAACTCTAGAAGAATATTTAATAACTAATATCTCAGTTTTAAGTAGGGTATCGAAAATCGGCTTGATCCAATTAAAGATATAGTATGGCTAGAAAATGAGCCATTAACCATCTTCATAGATAGTCTAGGGGCTTCAATAAATATTATTTTCTGTCGATTTTTAAATTGGCCGTAAATTTTAAAAAAATTTTCAAGGATTAGTAATTCAATTTCAAAACATGAAATCAAAAATCCGGAAGATGAGATTTAAGATTCAAGTCTTCGCTACAAAATGATACACTAACCACCTTTAAAGGTTGTCTGGAAGCTTCAATAAATATTTTTTTTCTTCCGTGGGTCAAATTTGACAAATTTTAAAAATTTATAATATTTTTGTTAGCATTTTGTTTTAAAGCACAATTTGTGAATTTTTTTTTTAAAGAAGCAATTAATAAGTCTATTATTAATTAAAAATTTGTTATTGATGGTTTTACATTGGTGTAAATCCTTATTTATTAAAATATACCAAGTATAAACAAAATTAAGTTTTACCCTAAAACAAAATTTTATTTACTCCCTTTTAGAGGTACATGAACTTAACATTTTAGGATTATTTTTCAAAAATAGAATCAGCATGTTTGATTATATATATGTAAAATTTTTAGGATAATAGGAGCAGTGTGATATTTTGGTCAATTTTTATCGCACTTTGCTAATTATATTAAAACTATTTATTTTGTAAGGCATCAATGTCAAAAAACAGATGTGAAAACACTATATTCAGTGGTTAGGTGTCCCATATCTAGATCATGTTTTAACAAGTGATAAAATATTTCGCAATTTTTATTTATATAATGGGGTTTTTTAAATTCAACTGCCGGTTGAATTATACATATTGTAACTAAATTAAACCATTTATTTTCAAAGAGGTTGTATTTTTTATCATCTGGTATAACTTACGCCTATTAAAATAAACCATAAACAAAGTGAATACAAATGCATAAATGGTACATAAATAGAGAATTTTTTTTCATAAATTTCATCTCACATTTCATTAACTTTAAAAAATGGTTTCATTATCCTACAAAATGTAACTGGCTATCTTTTTGGTAGCTTTACCTTGTGTTGACCTTTACACTAAACTAACTTCAAGTGATAAACAACCAGCTAAATCTAACCGTAAGAAGAAGGAACAAAAAACACATCCTGATTCTAAAGAAAAACTGGAAGCAATTCACCACCACAAGGACAACACACAGAAATTTTTTATTTCAAAACATAATACAGTAGGCCCACGATTATCCGAATTATCGGTTAACCGAAAGAGAAAATTTCACAAAAATTTACGAATTAAAATTTTTATACATAAAAATATCTAATTAATTACTTAAGGCAAAGAAATGCTTTCTTGTGTACGTGTACAAAATATATTAAGAACTGATTTTAAAGGAAAATCTATAAAATGTTAATATTATTGAATTAATTACATAACTAATATATTAAGAAATTTGATAAAACTTGGCTTAAAAAAAAGACAATATAATTTAACTCAGTAAAATATAGGGGATTTGTTTAAGGCTAAATAACTTTTTGTTTCATATATTTACTAAAAAAATTTATATTTTTTAATCTATATCGATATGCAATGAATTATTTCCTATGTAAAAATTAAAAATTGTATTTTTTTATTCATATTCGATTATCCGAAAGTTTAGTTATCTGAACTACCCTTGGTCCAGAGAGGTTCGGATAATCGAGAGTCTACTACGTTTTAAAAATTTCTATCTAATAAAATTCAATTTTTGCAATTTTTATACTTAAATATATAAAATCGCATGTTTTAGGATAAAAAAATTTCTGTGTATTATAATTTTATAGAAAAATTTGAAATAATATTATAATTCATTAAAAGTTATTTAGTTTTGGCTGTAAAATAAAAATATCATTAGGTATATAAAAATTTTTATGTAAAAATAAAGAGCATGGTTTGACTACTATTACTTTTAATTTCATAAAATGTATATCTTGGCACAATAACTAAAAGTATATATCTAAATCATAATAAATATTAAGACAACGATTGGGGTTCTCAAGTTTGCTTTTATTAAATAACTTTTTTATACTAGTCATGTATAAAAATGTATAGTAAAATAGAAAAAAAATTGAATTATTAAGAAGTTTCACTTTACGCTTAAAAATAACTTATATCACTATAATCGCTTGTTCATATAGTTTAAAAACAATTACAATAAATCACAATAACATTGTACGGATGAATAATAAGTCTGTCAATAATTTTTCACATTAGTTCAACTAAGCAACTGCTCCTATAAAATGATTACATATTAGACCTGATATCATTTCTTATTTTAATGTTAAAAATATCCCGATATTCATTGTTTTTTCTTAATATATGCTTAAATTTGATTCACTATACAATAAATTTTTTTTTATTTTTATAAATATATTAAGTTTTTAGAAAATGGTAAAACTAAAACAGCGAAAAATAATTTTATGGTTTTTTTTTACCGTAATATTTATCTACGGAATTATTTATGACTACATTATAAATATTAATTTTAAAAATATGTTGGATTTTTATAATTTTGAGGAACAATTTTATTCAGATTATGAAAATAATAGAGATTTTAGAAGCAAAAAGATAAACCTTAGTAGTTTTAAATATTCAGCAAATGTTTCTGAACATTCATTAATTTTAATAAATCTCCAGTTAATAGAGAAAGAAATTTCACCTAATGTTTTTTCACATTTCATCCATGCCTTTGGTTTTGCAAAATGTATCTCAAAATATAATAATGATGATACAACAAGGTTAATTTTATATGAAAAGAAAAGAAATTTATATATTGCTGGAAATATTACAACTATAGCTGATAAATGTCCATGGGCATGGGCAAGCAAATGTGAATGGAATTCTTTTCATGTTTCCTTTATGATTTCAAGTAAAATTGTAGAGGATATTAGTGATGTTACAATATATAATTTTCACACATCTGTGAAACTTGATGTTACAATAAAAAGATCCCTTAATCATAAAAAAAAGAAAGACAATTTAACAATTTGTGTCCCACCATTGTATTGGTATGACAATTTTCTTCAACTATTTATATTTACTGAAATTTGGAAATTACACGGTGCATCACATTTTGTGTATTATTATTATTCTGTTTCTGATGATGTTATGAATCTTCTAAAATATTATGAATCCAAAAATATATTAACAATAGTACCTTTAAAAAGTTTACCTAAATCTAAAATGGTAGATCCAAATAGAAGTATATATCGTTATGGTCATTTAGCAGCTATTAATGATTGTTTACAAAAAAGGAATTCAAGATATGCAACTGTTATTGATGTAGATGAATTTCTATATTTTAATGATTCTTTATACTCTAACAAAAAAAATTTTTACCAATACATTGATGAAATATTTTTAACAAAAGAAAAACTTGGTGGTTTGTTATTTTCTCACCATGGCTTGCGAATTGATACAAAACACATGAAAGAAGATTTTAAATTTCTACAAAATTCCTATATGAATACAATTACTGGACCAAAGAAATATATAATTAAACCAAATAGAGTAGATACAGTTGATTCACATAGGCCGATAAAGTATATGAATTATACTTTAAAAACAGTATGTTAGTATTTTTGAAACTTTATTTAGATTTTTAGATGGATTTTAATGATGCTTTTCTATTACATTTACGTTTCAATTGGGCACACAAGAATAATAAACTTGATAAGAAAGTTAGGATAATATCACTTGATCAAATCAAACAAATAAGCGATCAATATTCAAAAATTAGGAAAAAAATAAATTTTATTAAAGACTTTAACTTTCAAACAAATACGTTAATGATAATGAATAAGTGTCTCAGTAGGTGGAAGAAAGAAGGTTGTAAAGTACCTGATGATTTATGTCAAAAAGAACTTTCTAATGTTGAAAACTGGATTAAAAGTGATGATATTGATACTAATGAGCATTATTATATTTTATAGAAGTATTTTGTCAAAATTACAGCTTGAATGCTAATAGGAGAAACAATTGGTTGAAGGGCAAATAAAATAGCTGATATTTAATCATAATAAAATAGTTTTGTTAAAGATTTAATTATTCATGTATACAAAAATAAAAAGATTATAAGTAAGAATGTTTTGCATAAAAAAAGCCAACTTTATATATATGGTAAAATAATTCATAACTTTTTTTCAATGACAATAAGTTGTCAAAAATTTACAATTATGGTTTTTATTATATATCTGTATTGGTCGAAATTTCGAATTGCTAATCCTGTTTTTGAGAGAACTTGTAGATTTCTTTGATTTCGTTGTATACATTTAGTTGCTGTTATAGCTTTACTAACATTTTAATATTGATAATGTTTAATGAAAGGCAAGTAAAAACTATTAAAAGTTGCAAGGAGATGCATGTAAATTTATTATTCATGATTTTTATTATATTCGTTGAAAATTTACTTATATCAAAAATGCTTAGCTTATTTAACTTTTAAGTGAATTTTACTTCAATAGTATTTGATTTTAAAATTATTTAATGATTTTTAAAAAAGTGCAACTTATCCTACATTATTTTTAAGTGGAATTTTTTTAATAAATGACTGTGTTTCAGTATTTAAAAATGAATCATTTTGATTTTATTAATTAATTATTTTCTTAAATCTAGGTTATTTTATAAAATTGCAATGTTTGATTTATAATCACAATTATAATGGAAATCACAATTTGATCTATTTTGTATTTACCTTTAGCTTGTTTAATTATAATAATAAACAACATTTTTATTTATAATATAATTTTTGGTCTAGACACTATAAAATTACTCATATTTGTGCAGCCATTATGTTGCGTTTTCATTATTTTCATTATTTTAATTTTTTTAATCAATTAATTATTTTAATTTTTATACTAATTACTATAAATTATATAAATAAAGTTTATGTTATGTATCGCAAGCTAAACATTTAAAAATTTTTATTTTGTATAACGAACGATATAATAATAAAAACTATATATTTTTAATGAAGTTTAATTTAAAACGTTGTTAAAATTTCTCTCTTAAATATAAATTCACGTAACTTAATATATTATTATGATAGTAAATTATAATTTTTGATATATTTATTACAATAAAAATAAAATGCTTACTTTTTTTATATAATCATTTAAGAAACTTTGCATGCTATCAAATAATAATAAAAAGTTATGCATAAAGTTATTCATTTCTCTAGTTTTAAATCTATTAAATAATAAAAATTTTATTCATGCTTCTAATTACACAAGTAAGTTTAATTTTAACAAATTATATTTATTAATATTTAGAATTTTCTATATATAGGTACAATTCAAAATACTTGTTTCTACCTAATATTGTGAAGCCAAATAAAACATTTGAAAAAAACAGAATATCTTTAATATTACACTGTAGCAGTGATTATTTAACAGAATCTTTTGTTGAACATCTAAAAAATTGGCCAGGGCCTATTTCTCTTGGTATTTATTTAAGATCTCCAATTATAACTTCTGTAGAATCCTTGTGTGCATTTTGTACTTTAAAAAACTTTCCTAACTCAAATGACAATCTCTCAGCACACTTTATTTATAAGCATTTATCATCAAAGCCCTTAAAAAAGTCAACATCTGAGTTAGGACTTTTTTTATCAAATTTTAATTGCTCAAAAAATGATGTTTTAGAAAAAATTTGTAAAATTCCTCCAAAAAGTGATTCACAAAAAATTGAACAAATGATTGAATATCCAATAAATGTCGTTAGAAATATTGCTAGAAAATTATCTAGATCTAACTATATTTTAATTGCGGATTTTGATCATATGTTCTCTGAAAATTTTGAAAAAAAAGTTTTACCTATGGCAGAAAAGTATCTCGGAGCAAATTCAAAAAATGCACTCGTTTATAGGATTTTTGAAATAAACAAAAATGCAACTAGAGAACCAAGAAATAAAGAAATTTTAGAAAAAATGATGAATGATAGTGAAGCTTTTATTTTCCATCATTATTATCCTAGAGGTCACAATATACCACGACTAAAACAATGGTTTCAGGTTCCTGATTCAGAAAAACCTAAAGTACAAATTGAAGTATTGTATATGGAAAGAGCATGGGAACCACAATTTATAAGCAATCGTGATATACCCTTTTCATGATGAAAGTTTTCCATATCCCGTAAGAGATAACACAAATTTGGTAAGAATATATAATTCATTAATTTATTTATTTAATTTTTAATTAATAGCGATGGGCGATGTGCAGAATGGATTATCATTATCTTATAATGAATGATGTTTTCATGTATCATAGAGGGTTAAAAGCAGAAATAGAAAATGCGATAGTTAAAAGAGCAAGAGCAAAGGCATGGAAACACTACATAAACGCATTAATGCAATTTAACCAAAAAATGGATACCTTATTTACAGATACAAAGCAAAAATGTCCAAAACTCGATCTTGAATACATGAAAAGAAAAGCATAATCTTCAATAGTTGGTTATATTATTAAATAATAGTACTTAAACAAGAGGTTCAAAAAATCTTTATGTGTTAGTAAAATTATACTTTTTAAATAAATTCTACTTATTTAAAAGTTTCGTTATATAAGGTATGTTTCTGATATTTGTTTATTATACAAAACCACTTAGAAGAGCAAGTAAGAATAAGTACTTCTTAATAATATTATAGACATCAAATGAAATATTTTGTATCAAGATTTGCATTTGAAAATTAATTTGTTAAATTTATTTTCTAATTACCTTAAATACTAATTGTTTTTCTTTTAAAAGTTGGTTTTCCCTTGAAATAAAAATATGTATGTTTTTTAAATGAAAATAAATATATAAAGCGTTTTAAATCTAAAAAATATTTTTTGAAACTTTTAAAACAAATATTACATTCAAATTTGAAGTTTATTAACGATATAATTCATATCTTCGTTGTTTTTATTATTGAAAAAATAAATAAATTCAAAGAAGAAATTATTGGAATCGGAAAGGAAACTGAGATTTTATGAACTTGAGGTTCATCAACTTTTCTCGCTTTACATGATAAATTCTTGTTTAATAAAATATTTATGAAAGATATAATATTTTGTATCAAACAATACAAACTATTTTCGAAGGTCTATTGGCAAATGACTGTCAAATTAAATCAAAATAAACAAAAACGACAAAAAACCCCTCAACGGATAGTATTCACAAAATTTATAAAGATAGTATTTTTAAAATATACCGCTAAAATAACAACGTATTACCAAAAAATGCTGCGAGGTTATTTTAAGAAATTAAATATATTGTTATTTAAAAAATTTCACAATGGGTATACTTTCAAGTTTAGTATCATTTTCTATTGGAGCATATGGAGGAATTTATATTTCACAAAATTATAATATTCCAAATTTACCTTCACTGGATCAACTAAAGAAGATGTCTGTAGAACTCTATCAAAACTTTAACAGTGATAATCTTGAAAAATTTAGAAAAGAAAAAATTATTGAAGAAGAGAAAGAAAAATTTCCAAAACAAAATAAAGCGGATTGACAAGATAGATTGTGCTTCTACAACAATGTTTATGTGAAGTTTAAATAAAGTTTTGTTTTTTTAATGCAAAAGTTAAAATTTTAATTAAAAAATATAATAAAATTTATTAATACTGTAAAATTCTAAGAATTGTAAAATTTATAAGTTATTTATCATTGTGTTTTATGTGTTTAACTAGTAAAAAAAAATTTATTTGACTACAACCACTTTGGAAACTATTAATTAATTATTCAAAAATATGAATTTTTTTTATGAATATGTAAAAAAGCATTTTAAATGAACAAAAACTGTTGCATTAAATATTTTTAAATACTTTTTTAACAGTAAAATTACTGATCTTTTAATATTACAATAATGCATTTATTGTTTTACAACAGATAAGAAAAACAATATCAAAAGTTAAACAGGAATAATTTTTATATATTTTTTTCTAAAAAGTTGATATAGAATATGAAATAATAATGTATATGCTTGTAAAAATAAATATTAAATTAATACTTATGGATAATAAAAAACATTTTTAGTCATTTGTACACATTTAAAAAGTATTATAACCAATTTTATTAAATTGAAAACTTTTCATTCAAAATATAATATTAAAAGAAATGTGTTGAATATTTTAATCTTCTTCAGATTTTGGGATAAAAATAGAATGCTATTTTTAAAAATATAAATAATTTTATACTTGCTATTGTTTATAGTAACATTTTTAACTTACATCCTCGTTTATGTATAATCATTAAAATTTATTTTAAAAAAATATATGCTTGAATAACATAAAAATTAAATAACAAGTTCCCTGAAAATAATTTTCGTCATAAAAATTTTGTCAAAACATTTACTTAAAAGATCAAATTTTGATCATTAGGTAATCCTTATGCACCGGGTTTCCTATTATTACTCGCTAACAATAGGAAAATAAGTCTTGTGATCAATCATTGACAAAACAATAATCAGAAAATTAATTGTTTTACTTATAATTACTTTTTGATTTAAAATTTGATATTGAACAACTTTTAAAATATAAAATTTCAATTATTTTCAGTTACAGTTCTACACGTCAACTCTTTTTGATAAAAGGAATACAAAATATTAAAAAAATTGATACAAAATCTCAACAAACTATCATATCACGGGTTTAAAAATTTATTTTTAATTTCTTTTATAGCCCTGGATGGATGATTAGTTTTGTTATAAGCATATAAAAATATATTAAAAACATATAATTTTTTCATTTTCATTACTAATCATTTACTAAGTCATATGATTAGGAGAATTTCTAATCAAAAATTACATTACCAACATTAAACTGTATTTGCGATTGGAATTTTTTTAAAATAATCTTTAAAATTTTATTGGGTATCTTCCATCACTATATATATATTTATGTATATAAAAAAATATTGTTTATGATATAAAGTACATTTTGAATAAAAGGTATTCCCCATCGCAAAACAGTAAAAAAATTTTTGACTAATAATATATTTTAACAAATGAAATTGATATTTTATGTAGAAATAATTTATTGAATACCATTATATATAGTGTTTAGTGTTATTTATCATCTAATTTTTGTCATATAATATGTTACTATAAATAATATTTTTTTCCTTTGAATAATTGATATTATCAAAATTTGATATATATTTTTTTAAATATAATTATATAATTTTATTTATTTTGCAAAAACAGCAGTAATTATTATTTCGATACCATCAAAAACATTTTTTAACATAATAACATAAACAACTTGCAAATTTTTAACTGTATATCAAAATCAATTGAAGGATTTTACCGCGATTACAATAATTCATTAATCATCTCTACCATTTTATAAAAATTATATTTAAAAATACAAAAAAATTTAATGTTAATCGAAAAATTATGTCAAAGAAATTACATATAATTCTTTCCAAAAACTAAAATATCTAATAAGAAATGATTAATTATATGGAAAGTAAAAAATTTAATCTTTTTGTGATCTCCGATAATTTCTTATCAACACGTTTTCCAAAAATCAAAAAATTCACGTATACAATGAGAGAAAATTTTGTGTAAAGACAGCTGCAATAAAACAACTTTGATTTGTTTAAGAAGGAATACCCTTGAATGAGATACGCAACAAAAAATAAAGATATGATAATATAATTGTGCTGGCAGCAGTTCAACGATTTAATGTGTAAATATATGTTGATTCACAGACACTTATTTAACAAAGACATCTACATTGATAAAGAGCCACCTTTTTTTATATATTACAACGTTAGACTACATTTAATGTGGCTAAATGTCAAGCCCAGTACATACTACTGGGGCATCACCAACTATTGGTTTGACGTTGATTATAAAACGTATACAAAGTGTCGGAATATACCAGTATAAAGGAGAAGAAGTGAAAGGAGGAATACCATTTTGGTAAATTGTCAAATTATTTGTTCATTTTTAAAATATAATCTAATACCCTTGTACTTGGTATATAATATATTATTGTCATTTCAACTATGGAAGGAACTAATGTCAGTGAATGTATGCCTGCTATTTTTGTTGGGACATCTAAACCAACAAATAATATAATACTAAACACTGCTGGTATTCCACATACCTTTAGACACGTTTCATCAAATTCTGATGAGGAAGAATATTCTATGGAAAAATTTAATTCTAGGAAACACTCTAATATGGTTGATTTTTCACAAATGATTCGTGCTGAAATTTTTAAAGCAGTTAATTCTAATTGTGAGGATGAAAATATTGTTGACACACCACGACAGGATCCAATGATGAGAACACGCAAAGTTAATCTCGTCGCTCAACTTCAACATTATTTTAAAGAACCAACAATTTATATAAATGAACATTCGCAAGGAGTCTCTAATGCAGTAGTATCTTATTAAAAAAGGACTATACTATTGATAAACAAACTGCTGCAGTATCTCTTTGGTTATGTATTAATTTATATTAACCATGGCTAATTCTTTCAATCTCAATCTGTATAATTACACTGTAACTTTATATACGAAACAAATTCTCTGCACTACCTGGTTATAGATTATGGTTAATAGGTATATAAATGTAATAATTAAATCATTTTGTTTATGGTTTGCTAAATTTGTCAATATATTATTACAAATATATGCTGTATCTTTGGTTTTTGTATATAATGTTTTATTTTTTAAATTTCTATTTATTGTAATTTTTAGAATAATAAATCTAAACATTAAATGCCCGTTTAATTTCTTCCCTATCTTTTAACAATAACCATATCAATCGTATACATAGATTTTTACGCACAGCAGAGTTGTGGTTTTTTTGAATTTTTGTTAAATTAAATATTTTATCAAAGAAATGTAATGTTTTTTAAATATTAAAAGAGTTAGAATTACACAAGAATAAAATATACATTTACTTAATTTATTAAAGAATAGTTTTTATTTTTTTATCTTAATAACTTCTTTCTTCCAAAAAGTTAGTTGATTAAATGTGCACCCGATTATATTTCATCAAAATATATTCATTACTTATTAGATACAAACTGATGTCATTTTACTAGAAAAAGTTGCATTAGTGAATTCAAACGATTACAAATTTGCCATGATTCCATATAAAGTAATGTAATTCAAATGTATGCTATAGATTATTTTTATTGTTTTCTAGTAAACAATATTTTAATGACAAATGAACATATATTATGATAGCTGTCATTTAATATGTAATAAGTCGAATTTGATTTATAAAATTCTTAATGCAACAAAATACTTGGCTTGTTATTTTTATAATTTTTATAGTATAACAATAGAAATTATTAAATTCATTGATTTAAGTAAAAGTGTAGATAACTGTTTAAGATGACTCCACTTTTAAATAAATGATGTGATAATGTAATAATTAAACTTTATTTTCTTCCTTTTCCGTGCACCAAGTCTGATTATATTTTTTAAAATGTATATTTTTATCAAAAATTACCTTTTGACTTTATTATTACTATTTTATTAGTATGGAAAAATAATAGTAATAATCCGAAATTTTTACGTAATCCATACTTAATTTTATATAAAAGCAATTTAATAATACAAATATGTACGTTAAACACCAAAATAATGATATTAATTGAAGTTAAATCCACAAGAAAAAATTATAAAACAAAATTACTTTATTCACCAAAGATAATATTACGCATATTTAAGGTGTATGTGGAATGCCTCTTTGATTCAATATATCATTGAAATATATTTTGTACAATATTGTATATTTTTAATTGAAATTTTAGGAAAACCTTTGGGGAAGATATTCCATGTAAATATAACAAAATACCTAGAGATAAGATACACAATTTAAAATAATATTAATTAAAAAGATCCCTCCTTGATATATAATATTTTAAACGAGAATAAATTAAGCAGTAAATTACTAATGAAACAACAATAAAATTCTTTACAAAAATACTTATTTATTTTTAAGGAGATTATTAAAATCATTTTCAGAAAGTAATGACGAATTAATTTGTTTCTTTAATATCTTCTTATCGTCTTCTATCAGTTGTAAGTCTTTCCTACGCATTTTTAGCAAATTAGGTTTTTTTTGTTTAATTGGTTGAGGTAACCATAATCGAAATTTCTTCCTACTTGTTGACATTAATAGAAATCCATTTCCAGTTTTAAATGGTTTCAATTTTGTTGCACTTTTTTCAAATTCATATGAACTAAAACAAAAAACTACTTTATTAACTTGCAAACATACTTTTCTAATAATTTCATACAAGCTTCTTTTAATTCTGGTGCTTCGGGATCTATTATTTCTTCGTCATCAGACTTAGTATTGCAGGATGGTTCTAAATTATCCATTATTAGAAAATTCTTTAAAAAATGGAATAACGTTTCTAATATTTTAAAAAAATTATAAACTAACAATTAAATATTTTTGAAGAATATTTTGTTCGTCTTGGAGTGCCTTCACTTTCCTACGATAACGTCATTAAATAAAAAAGTAATGAAATATATGCATTTTTCCAATTGAAAATCTATTCAGAAGTTTAGCGTCCTTGTATGCATACATTTTAAGTAAATTTGTGGATTAATTAGAACTATTTTTTGACCCGGGTGTATATATTTTTTGTAAGATATGTGGAAATATAAATTCTACAGTGAATAAGTTTTATATGTGTATAAATAAGATGAGCCAAAATAAGCATCACAGTTATACATAAACGTATGGAATTTACTATGGTTTCAGTTTATACAAGTAAACTCTACCTTGATTGACTTTCAGATTCATATGTCTAAACTTTACTCCTATTGTATAAAAGATGTAAAGTTTTACCTTATTAGTAAGGATTCGATAAATTCATTTTAGGAATCGTTACATGATAGTAAAGGACGAATTAATCGTAACTAATAAAAAATTAGATCAAACACTTTTTAATTTAATTTCAATATTTCAAAGACTGTTTTACTTTCGCATAGATTTTATCGTTAGTAATTTTTATAGAAAATCATTTTTTTTACTGTCAATTCATCTATAAAAATCCATTTGGTTAACTTGTATGTAACAATTTATTTGGTAATATTTCATTTTTATGTATTTTATTTGGAGAATAAAAGCCAGAAAAACATAAAAAAAAACTTTACATCATCACAAATAAAATTTCTAAGTATTTCACCTTTAATTTTATGATAGTCTTAATTAACTTATTGTTTTAAGTTATTAGAAAAAATTTTGTCTAAAAGCTTACCATATCCGTACTAATCATAAAATTCTTCAAAGCGAAAATTTTTTACTACCATACATTTATATAAAAATAACAAATATTTTACTCTTTCTGAAACTATTTAAATGATAGATATTTAATATCTTCCTCAATTTATAAAAATTCTTTATATTGTTGTCATTTATTTTTCATTATAAAACAAAAAAATTTTAATTATATATTGAAAAGCCGTCTTTTTCATTAGTTTTTTTTTATACAGCCACTAATATACACGTATGGACATTGTCTCTCTAACAGCTTTTATTTTTCTTTCACTGTAGAAAGCTTTCATTGACACCACTTATTATGACGAAACACGCAGATATAAATATATGAAATTTGTAGTGTGTGTGCATTTGATAGTATTTATTTTGCCATTTATTCTTTATTAACGCAGAATCTTGAGAGTTTGAAAATTTCTCTTATAATTTTAAAGTAAAAATGTCCATCGTATTTGAAAACTCTAATATTCTATCTGAAGAACAAAGCCGTTCTTTATTTAGTAAGATTTTAATATTTTCACAAATATCTGGTAAGTTTTTAGGCTCCACGTCATCTAGTTAATATCGTTAAATAAAGGTGTTTTGGCTTTCCTCAGTTCTGCTTATTGGATGGGAAGCTTTGATGATGGTGGTTTTGGATGGAGTGATGATCCAGAAAAACAATTTCATTACCACCCTACTTTCATGACAATTGGATTTATATTTTTGTATGGCGAATCAATAATTATATATAGAGCGTTAAGAAGTGAGCCGAAAAGGATAACAAAATTAGCACACTTGTTTATTCACACAGTAGTGTTAATCATGGTTCTTGTAGCTATTAAAGCAGTTTTGGATTCTCATGATTATCATAAGGATGCTCAAGGCAATCCAGATCCAATACCAAATTACATGTCATTGCATTCCTGGATTGGAGGCACCATAATTTTGTCATATTTTGCACAATATGCTGTAGCGTTTTATACTTTTTTTATTCCTGGAGCAAGACAATCAACAAGACAATTCTTAATGCCATTTCATCAACTATTTGGTCTTATTATTTTCATTATTGTTTCTGTTAATGCTTTAGTCGGCATTTCAGAAAGAGCTGCTTGGAAACACACATGTTGGACAAAAGACAAAGAATTTTGCGGAAAACAGGCTGTTAGTAATTTCCTTGGTATCTTTATAATTTGTTATTGTGTAAGTGTTGTAATTATTTTATTGAATCCAAGATGGAAGAGAAGACCATTACCGGAAGAGGAAACACTTCATAGATTAAGCGAATTGGACTAATTGAAAAATACATAAAAAATCTAACTTGTTAAATTAAGATGATCTCTAATCGTGCTTAAATTATCCTTTTAAAATGATAATACTATATTTCTCTTTTCAAAATTTTATTTTCAAATAAAAGCTTCAAAATTCACAGCTATATAATTTATGGAAAAACTACATTACCAGCTTTTTTATATCGGTTTTTATTTGAGATAATTCCAATTTCCTAGCAAGACCAAATTAGGAAGGTTGCCTTGGCAATAACAAAAATAAAAGTCTGCCAAAAAAAATTAGTTATTTTCCATCATGACTCTTTTTCATTTTATTAATTGTTCTTTATTGGGATACGCCCCCTACATTATTATTTTCAAATATAGTGGATTAAATGAATACACAAATGTATGGATGCCAGTACAAGCAGGAATCATATATTTTCTTACACAATTTATAAAACTAATGATTATGGCAACGTTTTTCCCTCACAATACAAATAACTTATTTACTATATCCGTTGTAAGTTGAAAATTAGTTTTAACTTTCCTAATCTTTTAAAGGATATTTCAAATTCAATTGCGGACATTTTTGATGTAATTGGAATATATTTACTGATAATTCATTTTTTTATTGGAAAACCTGAAATCAGATGTTTATCTGTTGGTTTAGGATGGTCATTTGCCCATTCTTTTGCTAACTATTTTCCCAAGTTTTATTTTAGAAGCAAGAGGAACAGCATTTGACTACAAATATATATGTTCAGCAATTCAATGTAATATAGATTTAGTATATTATATAACTTTATCAATACTTTTATGGCTATATTCTAGGAAATGATATAATAGGTATAAATCGTTTTTTAGTGACTATTGGATTATTAATTTCCGTTACGCAACCCATTCTACAAAATATTTTTACATCATTATTTTTTCTAGTACCTTCATCGCTATTTACAGTTATACGCGGAATCCTAAATTTATTAATTTCCGTTCTAACATTATATACCTACATCAAATCTCCTACAATAAAAGGAAAAAGTAGTTAATTTTATTTATAGTAAAAATATAACAATAAAAATGTAAAATTACATTCTGTTGACACATTTTATACCAAGTATATTAAAGCATGCACTCATAATATCAGCAGTAACTTCACATAAAACAAGTCTGTTCTCGTAAAGTTTTACATTTCCATCTCTATCTTTTTGGATAACATAACATTCATTGTAAAAATCATGAAATGTGGTAGCAAGTCCATAGACGTAATCACAAATTTGATGAAGAAGAAAAGTGTCTAAAGCTGTTAAAATTGTATCACAAAATTTAAGAATGTGTTTTGCTAATTTAAATTCTGCTGAATGATCCAGTGGTATAGATCCATCATTAAGATCTTTTATATATTTTTCCAAAGATACCTTTTTAACACCAGCGTTTCGAGCAATTGATCTTATACGAGCATAAGCGTATAGAAGATAGACAGCTGTGTTACCTTTATCATCGAGCATACGATCGAAACTAAAGACATAATCATGACATCTGTTGTGAGAAAGATCAGCATATTTGATGCAACCATATGCAACGGCATTTTTAGCTGCTTCTAATTCTTCTTTACTCAATACTTTATCACGTTCCTTCTCAACAAGCTTGTCACTAGCTCTTTTCAATCCTTCATCCATAAGATCGCTTAGCTTAACAGTTTCTCCAGATCTTGTTTTAAATTTCTTCTTATCCTCACCAAGAACTAGACCAAAAGAAATATGTTCAACACGTTGTTTTTCTTCATCATACCATTTTAAATCTCTTGCTGCAGCAAATATTGTTTCCATATGTAAACTTTGACCAGCATCAATAACGTATAAAATCCAATCTGCTTTTTCTTCAAACAATCTCTGTTGAATGGCTGCCAAATCACTTGTATCATAGGTAAATCCACCATCAGTTTTAACTACTGTCAATGGAATTGGACAATTAGTTGGGAAAAATACTTTCCTTCCTTCTTCTGTCTTTACAACACCAGCAATTTCTAGATCATTGACAACTTTTTTCATAAGATTTTGATAATATGATTCACCTCTTTCAACTAAATTTATATCCAGCCTTTTGTAAATATTTTCAAAATTCTTTCTACTAACATCACAAATAAGCTTCCACGCTTTTACGAATTCCTCATCAAAATTTTGTAGTTTCACAACGCATTGATAAGCTCTTGCTTTAAACTCCTCATCCTCGTCAAATCTTTTTTTACTTTCTTTGTAAAATGCTTGTAAATCAGATATAGGTGGCATTTCAGTTAAGAAATTTGGGAATTTATCCTTAAGATGAGCAATTAACATACCAAATTGTGTTCCCCAATCTCCAATATGGTTTAAACGTAATACATCAAAACCAACATATTCTAACAAACGTGAGATACTGTCACCTATAATAGTTGATCTGAGGTGTCCAACATGCATTTCTTTGGCAATGTTAGGAGATGAAAAATCAATGATAACACGTTTTTTCTCAATAACAGGTAGTACAATACCATTGTTAAATATATTCCCAATTTTCTGTCCAATGAATTTCTTATTTGTATGGATATTAATAAATCCTGCAGGTGAAATATCAAGTTTTTCAATTAAATCACTTTTTGGTACTAATGCAGCTATTTTTGATGCAACATCTTTTGGGGTGATTTTTTCTCCAGAAGCTTTTAAAATTCCACATATTTTTAATGCATTGTTCATTTGATAATCACCATATTTTGGATTGTTTGTTTCAACAAGAACGATTTTGTCGTCAATTGATGGAAAAGCATCTTTCAAAGCTGTCGCAAATATAGATTTTAACTGTCCAACAATCGAGTCACCATAGTCCAAAACTTTGACATAATCATGCTTTTTCACAGTTTTTTGAGGTTGATTTGACTGTTTTTTACTATCAGAAGCTTCACTTGACTTTGCTTTTTTAGCATTTTCATTTTTCTGTTTTTCAATCGATCTTTTTAAAATAGATATGCGATATTTTAACTTCTCGATATCAGTAACAGATTCTTTTAATTTTGGACAAGAATCAAAAACTTCTTCTGAAAAGTTTTGCTTTTCAAAATCACTAAGCAACTTTTTGGTATTTCTCAAACTTATCAACACTTCTTTCTAAATGTCTTTCTAAAGCACGTTGTTCTTCATCATGGTCATTTGTTGACTTACTCATTATCTAATAAATGCAAAATGAATCGTTTTAAATTATACGAAAAAGTAGTAATGACGGAAAAACCAATCTTTTGTTTATGACATAAATATTTTTGAAAAAATAATATTTAAAAGTAAATAATAAACAAATAATGAAAGAATTAATTTATACAAAGTGAGAGATTCTAAAGAAAAAAATTAATGCTTTCCTCTTTTCATCATCATGTAGATATTACTATCAGAGACAAATCCTTGTAGATAACTTGCTTCACCTGTGAGTCTCATTAATAATCCACCAAATGACGCATACACACTTAATGTTGTAGATTCCTTATCTTCATCGTTATTTATTCTATAAATTTTCCCAAACATAACATAATCAAATGGATCTGTGCGAGGATAATGTTGCTAAAAAATAAAAAAAAATGTAAAAATAGTTATAATATAACCTACAAGTGGATCATATTCATTTTCATCTAATAGACCATCTTCTCTTAATGTTGTACATAAAACAAATCTAAACTGATCACCTAATGTCAAAGGATACAATTGGGTATTAACGTCTAAGATTAAATCCATTTTAAATGATTCTCCATCACAAAATAATCTATCAACACGCTCAAATTTTTTTCCATCAGGATTCACATTTTTTATTGTAAATATATCGTCGAATAATATCCCAGCCATAGTTTAAATTAAAAATAAAAAATTATTTTAAAAATAAAGTTCGCTATTAATAGACTTTTTGGGGAGGCGTTCTATTGTGTGTTGAACAATCGCTATGAGAAATTCGTTATCAAAATAATGTTTATTATAAAGGTTTTAGATTATGATTATATAGTCATTTTATTTGTTAGATTACTAATTTTTCGATCAATTAAAAATGTCATTCCAACTAGGTTTAAATACATTGAAAGTTTCGGCTAAACTTTTCGCTTTAAATCGCCAAAGACTTGTAGAAGAACTAAGAAAAGTTGTTAGCGGTGGTAAAAATGTTGTTGTCCTTCAAGGTGGAATTGAAAAAAATAGATATAATACAGATTCTGCTGATCTACCTTTTAGACAGGAATCATACTTTTTCTGGACCTTCGGTGTTCATGAAAGTGATTTTTATGGCGTCATTGATGTAGATAGTGGAAGATCAATGTTGTTTGCCCCAAAGCTTCATCCTGATTACATTATTTGGGAAGGAAAGTAAGTATATTGATTAGTCTACGTGTTATACAAATTTTAGGATACATCCAGAATCATGGTTTAAAGAAAAATATGAGGTTGACGAAGTACATTTCCATGAAAATGGAAATATCGAAGAACATTTGAAGAATTGGAATACTAAAAAGATCCTTTTGCTAACCGGGGTAAATAGTGATAGTGGTGATACATTACCACCAGCAAATTTTATTGGAAGAAATAACTTTGAATCATGTGAAAAAATTCTTTACCCAATTATGAGTGAACTTCGTGTTTTTAAAACTGATATGGAATTAGAGGTAATGCGTTATGCTGCTAAAATAGCCTGTGACGCTCATAAAGATGTGATGAAAAATATTAGACCTGGATGGTATGAATATCAAGGTGAAAGTTTGTTTAGACATCATTCATATTTTCATGGAGGCTGTCGACACCTCGCTTATACATGTATTGGTGCTAGTGGTGAGAATAGTTCTGTTCTTCATTATGGTCATGTTAACGCACCAAATTCTCGTCAAATTAAAGACGGAGATATGTGCCTTTTTGATATGGGACCAGAGTATAATTGTTATGCCTCGGATGTTACAAGTACTTTTCCTGTTAATGGAAAATTTACTGAAAAACAAAAAGGAATTTATAATGCTGTTCTTGCAGCAAATAAAGCTGTCTTTGAGAATGCAAAACCTGGTGTTAGCTATGTCGAAATGCATTTGATGGCAGAAAAAATATTGTTACAACATTTAACAGAATTAGGTATTCTTAAAGGAGAAGTTGATGAAATGATGGAAGTACGCCTAGGTGCAGTTTTTCAACCTCATGGGCTTGGTCATTTTCTAGGACTTGATGTACATGATTGTGGTGGTTATTTAGGGGATGCAAAACCACGTTCAACACTTCCAGGTTTGAAAAGTCTAAGGTGTACAAGAACACTACAAGAACGTATGGTTATTACAATTGAGCCTGGATGTTACTTTATTGACTCACTAATTGATAGAGCATTATCTAATTCCGAGCAATCAAAATTTATCAATAAAGATATTTTAGAAGAATATCGTGGCTTTGGAGGAGTAAGAATTGAAGATAATGTTGTAATATGGAAAAATGGCAATGAAAAATATGTCAATTTTACCGAGAACTGTTGAAGAAATTGAAGATTTTATGAAACATTAAGACTTATATTTAAAATATGCATGTTTAAATGAATTAATTTGAATAAAAAATATAGTAAATTTACTGATTATTATGCGTTAAATTTTATATAATGAGACTTATATTTATTTTTTTGTTTTTATTGGTTGCTTTACTTAGAGGAAGGAGTTTATCTTCGAATACAAAAGAAGACTTTAATCTTGCATTGGAAGTTACAACAAAGATAATTATCTACGGAATGGTGTATTATATAGACAAAAACTTGATTTCAACATCTAACGATATAAACGTTAAAGATTTAAATATTACTAACCCTTACAAAGATATGGAAATTACTGACATCGTATGGTTAGTTTATCCAATAAATATTTTTATCAACAAGACAAATAATTTAAAAAAGGGCGATATAAATAAACAATGGAATATTTTAAATAAAAAAATAAGTAATGTAAGTCGTCATCGATAAAGATTATTTTTCAATGTAATTTATTTAGTCATCTATTACAGTATATAATAGAACTAATGAAAAAATCTTGCACATAAAAAATTATACTTATAGTGATTGGGATGGTTTTGTTCTAATTGGTCTTTTTCAAAACTCGAACTATATTAGTTTGTTAGAAGTTACTGTTTTAGAACTCAAGAAATATGTGGATAATGAAGGTTTATTTAATAAAAATTTTATAAAATTGCTCAAGGAGTGGTATATTGCAGGAAAACTTGATTTTGTTGTAGTTGTAGGTAATGAAAAAAGTACAAAAATTTTAAAGGAAAATTTGAAAATCAAACTAATAAAAAACTCTACAATGACTTCAACAGAAACACCAAAGACTTTAACTACAACAACTGAATTTAAAAAATTGAAAAATGACTATGATAAAGAAGTTTCAATAAGCCCATTCGATAATGTTGAAATCGGAGGTGTTGTAATTTTATTAATATGTCTTTCTGGATTAATGTCATTGTTCTTGTTAAATGAGTACCAATATAGAAAGAATAAAAATGAAATAAGAGTACTAAGAAATGAACAAGAGAATGGAGCTAAAAATGAAATTCTCAATAACAGAGTTCTAAAATCGTAATTAGATAATAATTTTTGCTTATTTAACTTTTCCTGGTAAACAATATGATCCAAAATATTTCTAACTAACTAGTTTTTTCCTTAATCTTTTAAATTTTTTTAAAGATATACATTTGAATTATTATTAATAATAAATAAATTTTAAAAATATAATAATTTTATAAATTATTGTTAGAAAAGTAACTTTCTTTTGTTCAATATATTAATTTTATCTGTCTTAGTAAGCAGCATTTTGCCTTATCCATGTTTTATTAGATGTATTCATTTTATGGTCATTTTGTTTAAAAACTATTACGGTAAAAAAACACAACGGGATTATTATTTGAGTTATCTTTTAAAATTCATTTAACAAATAATAAACGATTTGTTTTATTTTTATAAAAATCGAAAATATCAAAATTTATTCATAACTGTTAATTTAATGAACTAAGATAATATAAATCTTACTTACAATTAGAATTTGCGAATTCATTTATTTTAATAGTAAAATTATAATTTTTGAATTAATTTTTAATAATTAGCTGAAATTTCGTTTTATTTACAAAAATTATAAAAATAGAATTATCAAAAATCTATATCTTACATTAATTTTTTTTAAAAATAATTGTTAAATTTATTATCGTAAAAAAGAAAAAGATATTTCCGAAAATTGAAAGTATTAACCTTCTGAAGTTTATCTTCTAAATAAAAACTTTCAAACAAACACAACAACTTTCACCTAACTTATTTCCTTTAATTTGATATCGAAGATTTTAAGGTAGTATGTAAACTCAAAATTTAAAACTGTCGTTTTGACAGACATTGTGCAATCATGGGTTATAGTGTAGAATTCTGTCATTTCAACTTCCAATTAATTTATTTTTAATTGTGACCACATAATAAACATAAAATATGTGTCAATTTTATAGGAAATCTCATACATTTTTTTTAAACGGCATGTTTTTTGGAAAGAAAAGTACATACAGTTAAAATGACAAATGTACTTTTTTTTATTATTTCTCATATATTTTTATATAAAATGTACATACGTTTCTTAAAAAAAGTACTGATCATTTTTAAAAATATTATAGCATTTTTAATAAAAATGTACATACGGTCAAAATAACATACATACTTTTTTTATTATTTACTATATATTTTTTAAAATTGTAAGGTTGTTTTTAAATATAAGATCATGTATAACCAATACAAAATATATAGTTTTTTTAATTGATTTGTGATTTTTATAAAAATGTATATTAATTTTTCTTAAAACTACTAGTGATATAGTGAAACCCTACGATTTTTGGGAACAAGTTAAAAAAGATTCAAAGTGGAAAAAAATATTATAAATGTAAACCTTAACTACTATAAAAATTTTTTATAGATAAAATTTATTAATTATGATTATTATAAACGATAATTATACATCAGAAGTAATAAAATATTGATATTATTATTTTAAACTTGTAGAATCTTTTGAAACATTTTTTTTGTGATTTGTATCCTATAATTTAATAAAATTGTAAATAATAGTTATTTAAAAATATTTATAAATTATTAAAAAATTAGAATAAATACTTATTGTTTATAAAATTACTTTTTAATTACTTTAAATTTTTAAAAATTACTCACGTTCTTGAATTTTATTAATTTATAAATATTTTTATTAGAAATAGATTAAATTAATAAAAAAAAGTACAATAATATTTACGAAGATTAAAAAATCACTTGAAGACAGTATTAATTATAAAAACATAATTATCACATGCTGAATTTAATATTTTAATGTTTATAATTTACGATCTTTCTTATATTTTATGAAAAATATTAAAAGATCAACGATTTCTGTTGAAATGTTGAATTTTTGGTATTACTTTTTATTGTGCCAGTCGTTTTGACTTGTATAAAATCACCTTTTTGTATAGTTGATATAGGAAAAAAATCAAATCAAATTTTAAAGATTGATCATACATTTATGGTAATATAACTATTCACTTTTAAAAATGCATGATAAATTATAAAAAAAAAGGAATGTACATGTCTGTGAATTGGTAATGTCGTTTTAACAAGATATGCACGTTTTGAAAGAAATGTATATACATTCGTATAAAAAAAACATGGCAAATTATTATAACAAATATGAAAGTCGTTTCGACATCATATACAGTCCAAACAACATACATATCTGTTTTTTAAAATATACAATGCATTTTCTGAAAAATCCACAAATGATAATAGATAAAGATAAATGAATTTATAGAAAATGATACCTCATTATGTTATTAAATGATTTGACATTTATGTTAATTGATATATTATTTTTTTTAAATTGAGTATACTTAGAAAATTTAAGATCACTAACAATTACTAATAAATCAAACGAATATTTTGTTTTTTTAAAACTACATCGGAGGGTTGTAGTGTATATGTCAAAACAACAGTTTTCATTTTTGAGTGTAAAAAAGTGCAAAATAATAAAATCAACATTTTATTGGAAAACGTCACAACAATAAAAAACATTAAACAACTTAAACAGACTCTTGAACTGGTGGCTCGTAATTATCTGGTTTATCAACAACAACTCCCTCAGCAGTAGTATATGAACCTCCGTCAGCATGGATCTCAGCAAACTTTCCATGTTCGAACTTTGGTTTTTTAAGAATTTTGACTTTACGGATGTAAACGTCTTGAAGAGGGAAGATAGTTGAACAAGCCTTCTCCATATCTTTACCAATAGAATCTGGAATGAGTTTGTTTACAACTTCTTTAAGAGAAGATCCACCAACTTCTTTTTGAATAATCTCAACCATCTTAGCGCGGATAGCTCTTACTTGGGAAGATTGAGCGTATGATGTCTTTTTGATTTGTCTTGGAGCTCTTTTGGTGAAACCAATGGCGAAAAGTCTAAGTACATATCCATCAGTGGTCTTAACAGCAACGTTAGCTTGGATAAGGGTGTGCCATTTTTTGACAATAGAACAGAGTTTGTCGCGTGTAAAGTTCATTCCGTGGAAATTAGTAAGAACATTGCGTCCCTGAACATCTTCACAGATAAGACGGAATTTTCTGAAGTCAGACTCTGATTTATTTAAATCACCAAGTGAAACTTCGAAAACGCGGCCTTTAAGCCCTTCAGAAGCAATTCTAGTTCCTTGAGTTTTGTTAATGAAAGTCTTTCCAACTTGACGGGTAGTGAACATGCTTGGAGCTTTAATGTCATACCATTCTTTACGGGTGAAGGGATCAATAATCTTCTTCTTGGCTCCCTTCTTTCCCATTTTCTTATTTTTTCCTACAGCCATGTTTGCAAATAAATTAACCCTGTTAAGAACTTTAACTAAAATAATTAAAAATTATTAATTTAAGAAGAGAAAAAGATAAAAACCGATTTTGACGAAGCTAAAAATCTAGTATCATATATGAAGAATTTTTTCCATAATATTACGATATAAAAATTTTTTAAATTCTATATAATGATAAAAAATATAATGAAAAATAAGAAAATGTTAAAAGGCATTTACTTCCCAACGAAATATAAATATCGTTTCAAGAGAGAGTCCTTTTTACACACTTATACACACTTTTGGTGTTGCGTATATGCGGACAAAAGTTGAGTTTTATCCATTGATTACCCTATCTGTTGTCACCATTAAATCATCGTGAGAATTTTCATATTGTAACAGTAGTATTTTTCTAGTATTTTTAAAATTACTTGGAAAAAGTAAAATTTCGTACGCATGTAGTTTTTTTCTTATATGTTGTATATCCTACAGAATTATTGACATTGTCGCGACAATATAATGCATTTGTTGTTTATATTATATCGTTTAAGACATCAGATACGTGACATTTATTGTCATCAATTTTCTATATTTCTATCATTTTTTTTATCTCCCAATTTGGTTGTTTCTGTATTAATAGTTGTTTTTTTAGCAAAATTATATAAAATATGTCTAATGGTAATATTTTGGATCTTATTAATAACGGAGTATCTAGTCGAATAAATACGCAGAGTCTTTCTTCAGAGTCGGAAGAAAAGACATTTGTATATTCAAGGACTGAATTAATGAGAATTAAAGAAACTCCTGCATCAAATGAGATACCGGATTATTTGTTGAAGGATTTTATAGAGTAAGTTTTAGCTACAAATTTTCATATACATCATCGGCTGTTATTTTTTTTCTTGATTACTTTTAGTGAGAAAGGTGTATTTAGTGTAGAAAATTGGATGGATCATATTTGGGAGATTAATGGGATTACTAATAAAAATGAAGGAAAGACAAAGAAAGTAAGAGCATTTATCAAGAAAGATGATCATTCAAATTTCGATACGGTTGCAAACATTCTTTCTCCACAACGTAAAGGTTTTTCAAGTGGTTGTAGAGCTGCTTCACCAGAAAACTCCACTCAGGAGAAAAATAAGTCATCTGGATTCAATTCTAGTAAATTTAAATCATCTCACGATACTTTTAGTAAAGCAAGTCCCTTAGTTAGTTCTGAGTCAAGACGTCAACCGAAAGATTATGGCAGAGCACTAGACAAAGATACTTTTGGAAGAGGTAAAAGTTGGAATACTTCGGACTCTTTTAAGCCTTCATTTGCTCGAAATAGTGGTGCGAAAATGAAGAATTTCGACCGTAGCCAAAGCGATGAAGAAGTTCCTGAATGGTTGGATGACGAATGTGATCTTAATGCTGACTTTGAACTAAAAGGTTTTGATGAGGATGATGATTTTTTTGGTAAAAAGAGTAGAAATAAAAAAAATAAAAGGGAATCAGAAAGTGATGTTAGATCACGCTCTGGTAGCGTATTATCATCTAGTGCAATTCCTACTTCAAGTGATGGAAGGGATCTGCCTACTAATGAGACTGTCAATGAGTATCTCAAGAGACTTCAAATAGATGAGGATAAAAAGGATAACAAATGCGGAAGTGGACTAGCTGGATCTCGGTTATCTAAATTCTTTGTAAGTAATATTGAAAAAAAATCAACAAATTCTCCATCACCTATTGAAATGATAAGACCTGACAATCTTACTACTATGGATACACAAGGCAAAGATGAACTTGGATGTGATACATTTTGGGGCCAGAAACCTGGTGAACACCATACCGGTGAATCTCTTTTAAGTAAGTTAATTCCTTCGAATTCGCAACCAGTACCGAATAGCCCAGTGCGAAGAATAGGAAATATGGAGCTTGATGCAAATCTCCGTGCTAAAGGCGTTGCACTGGAAGACGTTGAAAAATCAATGCTGCGTTGTGTTCAAGAGACTCCACAAGCACAATCATTTTCACCAGGTTTATTTGGACATTGTCCCCCTAACATGGATCAAGCTTCATTTTATAGAACTTTAATGCACAATGAGGTTATGGGTCGTGCATTTGCTTCTCAAAACATGCAGGTGAAAAAGATGGCTGACCGACAAAATGAAATTTCAAGCTTTAATAATGATGTTAATGAGGATATTAATGAAGAACATTATCGTAGATTAGACACTGGAGCAGGACAGCATGTACCTTTGAACGTCCATCCACAAGTACCAATGGGAGTCCCACGAAGCCAAGGAGTACCTATTGAAATTATGCAAAAGTTGGTTCTACAACAACAATTGAATATGGTATTTAGTCAACAAGCCATGTCAAATCCACATCACAGACAAATGGTAATGGACATTAGAAGCTCATTGATTGCTAGAGCACCAGAGCTTGCTAATAATGTTGTTCAATTGAATATTGCTACAGCTCAACTTATCATTGCACGCCAAAACAGTATCGCTGCTGAGCGTCTTAGAAATGCCCAGTTTTATCAACAACAGCCTCAACAAGCGTCAAGCCATCAGCAACATTCTCCTACGATTTACTATCAAGGAGGAGGTCCATGTGATAACCAACAGACAAAGAAAAATTCTGCCTTATTTGCTGCCTCAAATAATGCACAGGATTCATCGCCTCAATCAAAGTTAAACTCATTTGTACCAACCTCAGTTATACGTCAAATGCATAAATCGGGTCAATGCAATAATTCTAATTCTGGACGTACTTCTAATTCTCAAACTCCTACAAGTATGCTCTCGAATGCAACTCAGCAACCACAGAATAATTCTGTTGGAATGATTAATGATAATGTTTTTGAGGATCAAAGAAAATACTCCGGCGATATTGAGTTAAAACCAGAAATGAAAGGCCTTAATATTTCTTCTATGTCTGATCTTGAGAAAGCTAAACTTCAAACTTCTTACAATAATGTTCTACACGCTATGACAACTGGCTTACCGATGCAAGGATGGAAGATGACAAATAATACTGCAGCAGATCAAGCTTATCTTGCACAACAAACCTTGGTAAAAACTTTATCATCAACACAACAGATGCACTATTTAAATTCATTAAGAATAAAGCAACAGCAACAACAATTAGCTGCTTCTTACCGTACGGGTATTAATCAACAAATTCCAGGAATGAATGTAAATCATCTTATGCAATCAAGTAATAGACCAAATGAGAATAGTTTTAGTACAAGTGCTCATATAATTGAGCCAAATGCTAACTATGTATCTCCCGATACAAATATTCCTAGCTCTACAGGTTGGTTTTGATCGCTTTAGTAAATAATATTTTTCTACAGAATCTGGTCAAATTAAAGCTTCAATTCTTATGAAACTCCCACCTTCTGCTAAGCCAGTTTCTGTTGAAGATTTGGAGCGCGAACTAATTCAATCATCGGCAAAATAAATATAGTATCATTGCGAATTGAAGAGATAGTATATAAATTCTTTTATAATTGGTCTATTAGTTTTTTTAATAACAGTAATTTAGCAATGATATTAGATCATTTATTTCTATAACGGTTGAACAATATGTTTTTAAAACCGATTTTTATTATTACTAACATGTCTATTACCGATGTCACATACTTTTTATATATTGAATTGTTAATTTGTTGGAATTTTAATCTATTTGTTTCTATTTTCAACCTACATATACTGACAGTTTATTTATTATATGTTTTTTTATGTTTCTCTCAATTTATTATTTTTTTTATTATTTATTTCGAAAACACAAATATATTAAAATATATAATTGTGTGGGGAAATAATTTTTATAAAGTTATGGGTTATTCATAATAATAATTTTGAGGAAAGTTGTGTAATAAAAATGAAAATATTGTTTTTTTCTTATTTATTTTGGATATACTCGAAAATTATGTTAAGAAAAACTTTTTTTTGTATGATGATCAAACCGATTTTAATATTAACCTAAATACGATGTTCTGTTAATGATAAACCGGTATTTGAATAGTTCAATTTTATTTCCGTGGTTTTACACCGAATGCCTGATAATAAATTTTATATTAAAAAAATCACAAGGTACATCATATTCCACTATTCATTTTAGAAGGTGGTTTTATAAAATGATTTATAGGGATTCATTGTAAAACTAAATTTTTTTGCTTATTTACAGCAGAAAATAAAACATGAATAGTCTTAAGAGACTTTTGTCATTCAGTCCGATTATGTTAAAAACTGTTCCTATAAAAATTGCTTGAAAAAGCTAATTTTAAACAGGTGAGGATTATCTAAACAAATTTATTTTGTGTTTATTTTAACAGATAGTTTTTACAAGGTATTGTTCTTCTGGAGTAATTTTTAGCATCGAGTCTTCAGAGGAGTTCGATGAAAAAGTTATGAATTCTCCAGATCCAGTATTAGTTGATTTTTACGCCGATTGGTGTTCACCATGTCAACAACTTGGTCCAAGGCTTGAAGCAAAAGTAGCTGGTTTAGGTGGACAGGTAATTTAATATTATTCTTACTTTTTAAATTTAATTAAGTTATCATTAGCCAAGATAAACGTTGATGAGGTAGGAAATTTGGCAGATGAATTTGAAATATCTTCAATCCCAACGATACTTGCTGTCAAAGATGGAGAAGTTATCGGAAAATTTGAAGGAATGGTTGATGATGAAACACTTGATAGATTTATTGAAGATGTTGTTCAGAATTAATATTATTTTTTAGAATGGAAAGTATGGGAATTATCATTTATCTAGTAGAAAATTTATAGTCGGTGATCGTCATTTTTTTTATCATCATTATGTATACTTCAATTAATTTAAATTTTCTCATAATAAAATTTATTTTTTATGCCACTTTCTAAAAAAGTCAATAAATATACAAAATTGTTAAATCCATAGAAAATTCTTTTTAGTTATTTTTTTGTGTCACAGAGCGTATTTTCATAAAACTTAAATGTTTTAACCAATTTTCAATACATCTTAATGTAAAATAATAAGAAACTATAAATAGCAACCTAAATTTTTTAAATTGTACTCTTTCTTCGTATCGTCAACTTCAACCATTGTAATTAAATAATAAATGTTAATTCAAATGCAGTAACAAAATAGCTTTTATAATTTTTTGAATTTAAATTATGAAAACACTTTTTAACTACATTATAAATATGAATATATGATTCTACGCACTGGTGGACAATATGATATATATAGATGTTAAAAGTAATCACTAAAAAATTAAGATTTATTCTATTTTTATTATTCTATCCTACTCTCACGACGAATTTTAAGCTATAAACGTTACTCAAATATTTTGGATGTTTTTTCATCACATATTTGTGTCTTCGTCGTTGATAATTTTTTGCACCTTACTGCGTTCGAAAACTTATTTCCATGGAAGTAGTCGTTGTTATTGCATTTCTGTTTATTTGAACATAATTAATTCATCTGTTTTTAGTTTAAAAATGGGTCCAAAAAAACAAAACAAAGGAAAGAAATCTGTCAATAATGGTCAAAAAATTGAAGAAGACATCGATGCTTTACTTGCTCAAGTAACACTAGAGGATAAAAAAAATTTAAAAAAGGTTGATGACGTAAAAGTTGAAAATAGTTACTTGGATGAGATTAATAAATTAGATCCAATTGACGTTCAATTTGCTGGCAAGGAGTATCCTGTAGGAGAGATTTGTGAATATTTACCTGGAAAAGATGAAATCACCACTTTAAATAGAATGACTAGTGAAGAAAAAAGAGCTCTTGATAACGATTATTCTGAGATGCATAAAAACTTTAGAAGAGCTGCTGAAAGTCATAGGCAAACGAGAAAATATGTTAAAAGTTGGATAAAACCCGGAATGAAAATGCAGGATATTTGGTATGTTAACTGTGATCTTTTAATTTTGATGTAATTTTTAGTGAAAGATTAGAGGCTCATTCTCGTAGAATGATAAATGAAAAAGGACTAGAAGCTGGTTTAGCTTTCCCAACTGGTTGTTCATTAAACGATTGTGCAGCTCATTACACTCCAAATGGAGGAGATCCAACTGTTTTACAATATGGAGATGTCTGTAAAATTGACTATGGTGTTCACGTTGATGGGCGGATTATTGATTGTGCTTTCACTGTTCATTTTGATCCTAAATTTGATATACTCGTTGAAGCAGTTAAGGAGGCAACAAATGCTGGTATTAAGGAAGCTGGAATAGATGTTAGACTTTGTGATATTGGAAAGACAATTGAAGAAGTGATGAGTTCACATGAAGTTGAGCTTGATGGTAAAACCCATGTCGTTAAGCCTATTCGTAATCTTTGTGGGCACAGCATTGGACAATATAGAATTCATGCGGGAAACTCCGTTCCTATTGTAAAGGGAGGGCCACAGACGAAGATGCTTGAGAATGAAGTGTATGCTATTGAGACTTTTGGTAGTATAAATGGTAAAGGCATGATTCATGAAGACATGGAATGTAGTCATTATATGAAGAATTTCGATCTTGCTAATCATCATGTTCCATTAAAACTAGCTAAGAGTAAAGAGTTGTTAAATGTTATAAACAAAAATTTTGGTACTCTAGCATTTTGTCGTCGTTGGCTCGATCGAGCTGGTCAAACTCGTTATCTTATGGGACTTAAGGAACTTTGCGACAAAGGAGTTGTTGACCCATATCCACCACTATGTGACGTCAAAGGTTCCTTCACTGCCCAATGGGAACACACAATACTCTTAAGACCAACATGCAAAGAAATTGTTAGTAGAGGAGAAGATTATTAATTCATTTATAATATGACTGTTTAAAAGTAATATTTTCATATTTGTTGTTTTCAAAAATTATCTTATGATAAAAAGTAAATCGTATTTGGTCTCTACCATTTTTATATCTTTTTTTTAAAAGAATTCAATAAAATATTTTTAGTTATAGTTTTTCTTTAAAATGTGGGAGAAATGTGAAGTAGATTTTTGGCAGGAAATTATTAGTGAAAAAAATTATAATGCTAATTACCTTGAATCTATATTTTCTTTTATTACTTCGGATTTACCAGATTATTTAATTGGTTCTATTAATGAAATTCCACTCAGAGATAACACGAATATATATTCTAAAATAGTTGGAGATGATAAAGCCGGCGATAATTTAATCGCACCAAACATAGACTTAAGTAAATTACAAGTTGGCAACAAAATATTGGCACTTTATGAAGAAGATAATGATTATTATGTTGCTAAGATAACGTCATTTGATATTCTGAAGAAGATAGTTAATGTTGTATACGATGGTTTCGAAGATGAAGGTGAGTATGAGGTATCAATTTTTGATATTGAAGACTATAATGAGGAGGAAGTATTATTTTCTGATGATATTTTTGATAAAAAAATTAGAGATTTAATAACAATGGAAAAATCGACGTTTCCCTTAGATAATAATACAAAAGTTTTCGCTAAATATCATGTTGATGGAATGTATTATCTTGGAACTGTTATTTCTTCTGATATAAGGACGTCTACTTATGAAGTAATTTTTTCTGGGTTTCAAGATGAAGGAGTTTTTGTAGTTAAAGGTAGTGAAGTACTAAAGTGTCCAGACCATTGTTATAATATTACTACTGATGTAACGTATCTCATACCGTTTGAATTTCCAGAAATATGTAATGATAAAGAAGAATTAATTGATAGTTATTTACTTAGTAAATATCACAGTGACGCATTATATAGTATGTTACAAGAGGTGATAACAAACCAAAATACTAATGATTTGAAAGTGGACATTCCAGAGTTTATGAGAAAGTACTTTGATAACAATGATTCAGTGACGTTTGATAAGATGTTGTCAATATATGTTTTTACTGTATTCCTAGGAATGTGTTTTCTCAAATCATATCAAGATACTCAAACAAATACTTCAAAACTACATTAATAATAAAATTTCTTATTTTTTGTGTGTTAAATTTGTAAAATCATGAGTTATAAATTAAAATTTTTCAGTTAGTAATGTCATGGTGTATTTGTTATATTACCACTATCAGGAGAAATAAGAAAAATAATTGTAAATATGACATAAAAATTTTTTTATTAAAATACTAATGATAATAAATTTAAAAATCTAATTAATACCTTAGAAAAAACGAATAATTACTTTTTTAGAACATGGTTAAATTATACCATAAAATTGATTGTTTATTTTTACTTCAACATACAAACATTCAAAAGTTATGTAAATTTTTGAAAAAGAGTAATTTAATACCTAATTTTTACAATTAATTAGCACTAAAGATGGCTATATTTTAGTTTAAATTGCCTAATTCCTAGTTAAATATCCATATCTTTACTTTGAGTATATATAGTTTATATAGTGTTTTAAACTTTGGTAACTTTTTACTCTTAATAATTTGATGGTTTTTCTACTGATCTTGTAATTTAGCTTATTCTTGGAAATTTATGTGATAAATGAACTATGAAAAATAATAATCATCAAATCAAATTATAAATATATTTTGTATAATAGTTATTTTTAAAATGTATAAGGTGTAATGTTGAAAATTATAAATTTTTCCAGTTACGAAATTTACAATCACATTTCCAATATCAATATATTATATTTTTAATTATTGTATATCAAATTTGTAAGAAATCATAGAAAGTGAAGTTGAAAAAAACATGTATAAAAATTAACTTTTTTAGTTCATTTGATATTCGAAAACGTTATATTAACTAAATGTTACTGTCATTTAAGAGATTGATTTTAACCCTTTTTTATGTTTTTAAAATATTAATCACTATGAATTTATTAAAAAATCTTCAATTATTCTTTTAATAGTTCTCTTCATTTTTTTCAGTGATATTAAGCTATTATACATTTCAAAGAACATTCATGTGAAATCAATAATATTATTGATAATAATATAATAAATAATGATAAAGTATTGTTTGTAAAATATTCATATCACTTAAATTTTTGAATGATGATAAGGTTAGTACTAATTTTACATTAAAAGATAAGAATTTATGGTAAAAATTTATGTGTGTTACTATTTAGTTTTTATAAATATAAATAAAAGCAACCTTTATTACCAATGAAAAAAACAAATTCTAGACTTCAAATGTGTTATATTTAATAAAAATTTTTAATTTTTAATGTAGATACAATTAAAATGGATAAACATATTTTTTCTATATAAATTGAATTTACATTATTTATCAAATATCTTATTCTTCAATTTTTTCGTTTTGTTCTTTTACAGCATCACGAATAGCTTGAGCTCTTAATGGTGTATAAATTTTGGATAATTTTTTAACATCTAGACAACATGTACGTACAATAGCGTCAGTTACAGCATATGGATCACAATTTGATGATGGTCTTCTATCTTCAAAATATCCTTTTTGATCAACGTCAGTCTGTCTTGGTATACGAATTGAAGCAGCTCTTGATGCAACACCATAACTGAACTCAGAAATACTAGCAGTTTCATGACGCCCTGTTAGTCTTCTTTCATTATCAATTCCACCTGACGGGTCATAATAAGCTATGTGTTCACGATGAGCTTTTGAAAGCTTATCAATAGCACTTAAAATTTCTTGATAACCACCATCAACACGCATCTTTTCAGTGGAAAAATTTGTATGACAACCAGCACCATTCCAATCACCTTGAATTGGCTTTGGATCAAGAGATGCTACAACACCAAATTCTTCGGCAATTTTATGCAGTATAAATCGTGCCATCCAAAGTTCATCACCCATAGAAATCCCCTCGCATGGACCAACTTGAAATTCCCATTGTCCTGGCATTACTTCGGCATTTGTTCCGGAACAATTAATTCCAGCATACAAACAAGCACGATAATGTGATTCAACAATATCTCTACCATAAACCTTGTTAGTACCAACCCCACAATAATATGGTCCTTGTGGTCCTGGAAAACCATTTTTTGGCCAACCAAATGGATGTCCATCAACATCCAAAAGAGTATATTCTTGTTCCATACCAAACCAAGGTTTTAAATCAGAGGCTTTTTTCATTGTTTGAACACATCTTGCGCGATTATTAGTAGGTGTCGGTTGCATTTTATTATTATATGTCTCACATAAAACTAATTTATTTTTTCCAAGGCGGAAAGGATCTCTAAAAATGGCAACTGGTTTCAAAAAGACATCAGAATCTTTACCAGAAGCTTGTCCTGTTGATGAACCATCAAAATTCCATATTGGAAGTTGATCAGGATGTGTGGGTTCGAAATCGAGAGTCCTTGTTTTACATCTTAGATTTTCTCCAGTTCCATCAATCCAAATATATTCAGCCTGAACTTTGTCTCCAATATCAAGCTCCATAAATTTATGAGCAATGGCTTTATCAGTTGCAAATTGTTGTCTTAGATTAAGAGTCATAATTCAATCCTAAAATTAAAAATAATATAAATTTGTTAGGAGAAATAGACTGTGTTCTTAATATAATATAGATAAATGGAAAAAAATAATCTTATCTAAAATTGCCAATAAACAGATAATTTTGATAAAATAAGAGAATGAAATGATAAGGACTTTGGTATCTCATAAATGACATACAAATTTTTAAAAAGAAATAACTTAATAAAGTAAAATGACAAAATTTTGATGAGTAAAACGCTGATTGTTATCGTGGTAATATAAAGATGATGAAAAACACTTTTAATTAGAATATATATAATTTTTTTTAAAATTATTATGATATAACTATCGTCTAATGTTAATTGATAATAAAGAGCTAAAAAGATAATTTAATGATAGATATATACATGAAATACAAATACTAATCCTATTTTCACGAGAACAACATTAAACTTTAGAAGCTATTTTTCACGTGAATTTTATCTTTTAAGAAACACTAGTATACTTGCACTTGAATGTGCAAATGAAACTAATTGTAAAATATTTTATATAAACGTCAAAAGGTGGTGATAAATTTTTTGGCTAATGATTGTTTTATTAAAATAATACCACTAGTAATGTCTTAGTGCTGAGAAAGTATTTAGGTAAAAAGAAATTTCTATTTTGTTAAAAAAAATTTGATGAGATGAAATGTATATAGATTGAGTTATTCATATAAATAAATAGACAAGAGATTTTACTGCTTAAAGACTTTTTTCTTTCACGAAAATTTGATCCTATAAATTTGATTTTAAATTTAAGATGATTTGAAAAATTTTTAAACTAAATACAAGGTTGGTAATAAACAAAAAATAGACTAAATTTTTAAATATGAAAGTTTAATTGAAGAATAGTGCTTTAAAAACTTCTATATTAACACCTTTTTGTATTAAAATGAAACATTTTATATATCAAAAATTCTCTATATATCATGCCTTTGAACACGCCTATTGTAGGGAACTTATTGTTATTACGGATATTTGTTTTTATGTCTATCAGTAAATTAGTATCTTTAATCATGTGGAATTACTATTTAGTTCTTTGTCTACTTTTAAAATATTAATATTATCAACAAACTTACATTATAATCTGTTGATATTCGGATCAAATGATAAAAATATATTTAAGATGATTATAGTAGAAAATGAAAGATAACGCACATGTTTTGCTATGTTTATGTTGGTTAAAACAAGATTAAGATTTTGTTTGTCACGTTAGGTTGGATTTTTATAATATGTTTTATTTATTTAAAATATAATTATAATTTATAAAAATAATAATAATAACATCAAGTGATAACAATAATTTATTTTAATTCAAAACTTTTGAAGCGTAATGTTTAAATTACATCCATTAAAATTGCTTTATTAAAATGATTTTTTATAAAAATTATAAATAACAATACAGTATCAACAATTTTAAATGTGATTTGTAATCTTAAATTTTTAAAAGCATTTTTATATATTTATTTATATTAAAAAATCAAATTGCCAAACTATGTTTGCCTTGTTTAATTAATACAAGTCAACGAATAGTCATGTCATTGTTTTAAATGAAAATACTATTTTTTTGATCTTAATTTTAATTTCTTATAATTTGCACTAATCTGAAATCCAATACTTGGAAATTCTGTTCAATTACACTATTATTTTTAACAAATAATGTTCAAAATTTTATTTCAATTTGTTAACAAGCAAAGATTAACATGAACATCTTTGACCTTCTATAATTTAAAAAATATAATAAAACAACAGAAATAAGTACTCAAACCATAAATGTAAAAAAAAACTATAATTAATTTTGGCATTAAATGTTAAGAAATTCCCTAAATAAAGAGAAATTAAGATATTTCATATTCTAAAAATATCGATGGATAACAATATTATTGAAATTATCAGCAAAATAATACGAATTAGACATTACTAATATACGTTTTAAAATATTTTACATATTTTAAGCCAATCTATAAAAATGTAATGCATAATAATAAAAAAACTTTTATTGTAAACAGAAAATTCGTCATAAGTGTGATAATAATATACACTAAAATTTTTTTTAACATTATTTTTGCTTATATGCTTGTCGTTTGTTATATTGTTACCATTAATAAATACACCTATAAACTTTAGGTATATTGAATTCGCAAAACGCAGCATTAATTATGTATAAAAATAAGATATATTTAATCCATTAGTCCTTTTTGTATTGCTTAAATTTGATGCCTTTCAAATAAATATCACTTGATTTTTTACTTTTGCTATTAAAAGTATTTTTAGTGCCAACTATGATAAGTATAAATTACTCTTAGTTATTATAACATAATAATAATACAACTATTGATTTTAAATTTTCATTAATATTTTTATATAATTAGTAAAATTAAATCAAACTTTAATTTTAATACAAATTTTCATATAACAAAATCAGGTGAAATAAATTAAAAATTTCAATTTTATTAAATGAAAAATTTTTTTCCACGTTTCATACAGACTATTTACCTCTTTGGCTGTAATTTAATCATCAATATTTTGTAATTTTTAATTCTTTATATTAGTTTATTTAAAATCATTTTTTTTAAAATTGTAATTCTTCACTGTAAATTGTTTATAAAACGGTAATACAATGAAGAAATATAGTGAAAGCTTATTTTTCGAATTACTCATAAATTAAAGAATAAAATACTTATTAAAAAATTAGCGACATTTAACATAGAAAGTATAAAGTACTACCATTTAATTTAGATTGTTTTCACTTACTAATCAATCTAGATCAAATATGCTTCTACGTTTTTGAATTAATAATATATTCCATGTTCCATTCTTTCTAAGCAATTTATAGTACACTTAATAACATAAATGTTTTACTTAAATAGATACATAACGAATAAAAAAATAACGAATAAATCTTTATTTAATTTAAAATATAAAGAAACTTTATTATGAGATTCAGCAGAAATTTAAAGAGATCAGTTTATCAAATAAAAATATGGCATAATGATATTGCTGATTGATATGTATTAAATAAATCAAAATTACAAAATTTACTTGAAAACGATATACATAAACTTTCCCTAGCAATTATTTAAAAATAAAAATTTTATACAAAACAGTAAATAGATTTATCGAAACCTAGAATAACAAAAAAATGTTTCACACGAAAACTAATTTGTGAATTATAGTACATAAATACAAAATATTAGTGCTGAGTCCATTTAATTGATTTTAAATCAATTCCTTCTTGAACCATTTCCCAAAGTGGAGACATTTCACGAAGCCTTTGTGTGTGATGAATACACTTTTCTACTGTGTAATCAATTTCTTCTTCAGTTGTAAATCTACCTATGCCAAATCTTATAGAGGAATGTGCTAAATCCTCTTCAGCACCAATAGCACGAAGAACGTAAGATGGTTCAAGACTTGCAGAAGTACAGGCACTTCCTGAAGACAAAGCAATATCCTTCAAAGCCATAAGTAAGCTTTCTCCTTCTACATAAGCAAATGAAAGATTAACACACCCTGGTATACTTTGATCCTCATCGCCATTACGATAAACATCTGAAACCTTCTTTTGAATCCCTTTTATTAATCGTTCTGATAATTTTTCAATATATTTGTTATCCATTTCCATTTCGTTATAAGCAATTCTACAGGCTTCGCCTATTCCCACAACAAGTGGAGTAGGAACTGTACCTGAGCGTATACCACGCTCTTGTCCTCCGCCAGAAATAATAGACTCTAATCTAACACGTGGTCGTCTTCTAACGTACAATGCTCCAATACCTTTGGGTCCATAAATTTTATGACCACTAATACTCATAAGATCAATCTTCATATCATTAACATTAAGCGGTATTTTTCCTACAGCTTGAGCACAATCAGAATGAAAAAATACTTTTTTAGAACGACATAAATTACCAATTTCTTTAAGTCGTTGTTTGACACCAATTTCGTTATTCACACCCATAATTGAAACTAACGATGTTTTATCAGTAATCTTTTCTTCTAACATTCCCATATCAACAAGACCATTTTTGTTCACAGGTAAATAAGTAACATCAAATCCTTCATGTTCTAAACTTCTACAGGAATCTAAAACACATTTATGTTCTGTACTTACAGTAATAATGTGATTTTTCCCCGTTTCTTTGTAAAATTTAGCAACTCCTTTTATTGCAATATTATTTGATTCCGTAGCACCAGATGTAAAAACAATCTCTCTAGGATCAGCTCCTATTATCTTAGCAACATGACATCTAGATTCCTCTACGGCCTTTTCACTTTCCCATCCATAATAATGGGTTCTAGAGTGCGGATTACCATAGTTATCTATCATATAAGGAATCATTGCATCAACAACTCTTGGATCCATTGGAGATGTTGCTTGAACATCAAAGTATAACGGTAAATGTGAGATTTCTTGTGAATTAGGATTACTCTCAGCTACTTTTGGAACAGTCATAGAAATTAATCGTCTATATGACCAACAAAACCTTCCATTTTTAGTCAGAACATTCATAATTATATTACTATTAAAGATTAAATTAAATGATAAAATTTTTGTTTTAAAATAGGAAAAAAATAAACACTTGAGCTATAAACTCATTCATTAAAGAAAAAATTAATTATACGATAGATTAAATCAATTTGTTATAGATGTAAAAACATAACAGACAATATAAAAGCATAAAAAAATTCTTTCTTACTACTAAATGAACAGACACGCTATATCTGTGGCTGTTAATAAGTTATCACGTAAACACAGAAAGTAGTTGTTTGAATATTTTGTTATACATCTTCTATAAAACAATAAATTTGGAGTTAAAAAAATAAATCTCAATTTTGACATTTCCAATCCAAATCATTTTCCACAAGTATAATCTACATCACTTCTTCTTTGATATTGTCATCCATAGCATTCTTTTTTTTAGCTTCATTATCAATTACTATTTGAGCAAAGTATGGATGACCCATAGCTTCTTTAGCTGTAAGACGTGCTTGATGGTCATATCTTAAAAGTTTATCAAGGAAATCTATGGCTTCCGGTGAAACAAGGTGAGAGTTTTCGTTGTGAATAAAACGATCCCAACGCTTGCGTGTGTGCCTAAAAGAAAATATATTTATGTATAATCATAATGAAAAAAACATACCTTCCAAGAAGGTCATTAAAACGATTATCCAAAGTGATTCCGTACTTTTCTAAGTATACGTATAAATCATCTGTACCAAGTACTTTGGCAATTCTAACTAGTTGGTCATAATTATCATGCCCGTGAAAAAAGGGCTCACGTCTAAAAATCATAGAGGCAAGCATGCATCCCAAGCTCCACATATCCAATGAATAATCATAATATTGATAATCTACCAACAATTCCGGTCCTTTGAAATAACGAGAAGCTACACGTACGTTATAATCCTGACGTGGATGGTAGAATTCAGCCAATCCCCAGTCAATTAATCTTAGTTGACGTTTTTTATGATCAATCATAACATTGTGAGGTTTAACATCTCGATGCATTATTCCTTGAGAATGACAATAATCAAGCGCTTTCAAAAGTTCAAACAAATAATAACGTATGTCATAATCAGTTAGTGTTTGATAAAGAGTCTAAAAATTTATAATTAATAATACAATAGATAGAATTTCGTAAAAACATACTTTAAAATCTTGATTGTCAACATATTCAAAAATTAGAGCAGGTGTTCTTGATATAGGATCTTTAACAACATCCAGTAACGTAATGATGTTAGTACCTCCTTTGAGATTTTCTAGAATTTTTATCTCTCTTTTAATTTTTCTTCTTTTTAACAGGTTTAAGTATTTTAACAACAATTCTTTCGTTTTTCTCTGTATCCATACCTTCAAAAACTTCAGAATACTTTCCTCTCCCCAACTTTCTCACTAATTCATATTTCTCAATGTTACCCCAAGTAATCGCATGACATTCATAATCCCAGTAGTCTCTAGGCTTCTTTTCATTAACATCTCCATAAACAGAAGCTTGACTGACATATGACATAATTAATTGTTTTATTGTTTTCGACTACACAAATAATATATATATATAGACGAAGTCAACAGTATGTTATATAGACTTTTACCAAGGCACTAAAATTGAAATTTAATAGTAATTTTTTGCTGTAAATTAAAATAATAATACTATAGATTGATCTACGTACACAATAAAACAATAAATATAATTATTTATAATAATCACTTGTAATATTTAAGCAAGCAAATATAGTATATGTGTGAAAAAAAGAAACAAATAGAACTTTAATGAAAAAAAAAGTTCGCATTACAACATGAGAAACTTCATACCAAAAAATGGCGTGTTAAGATACTTACGAGGTGCGTTGACTATATCACTATGTTTTGATTGTAGGAACAGGTTTTATGCTAACTAAGTATAAGAATTTCTTTATCAACAGGAAAAACACGGTATCTACCACAGTGTAAATAGATTAAATGTTTTTTTGTTAAAATAATTTGCATTATGGAGAATATTATTATTTTTTCGAAAACATTTTATATATAAACAATAAACCATGGGAAATTTCCATTAAAAATATAAATTTACTGTAGAATAATTTCAATAGATATAGTTCTTGTATATTACTTCATCGAAGAGAACGATTCAAATGACATATTTAGTACATTGGTTTCAAGATATTTAAATGCTACGATACAGACAATTACGACTGAGACAAAAAATGCCCTTAAATATCTTTTCTGTAATCATTCCTAGAAAATCTACATGGATATATATGTTTCCAAACCTGCTTTAAACAGACTTACTTATTCTTCCGCTCAAATACAATTTATAATTTCCTATTTTTAATAAATTCAGGGTTATTAGTCTAAAACAGCGAATGCTACATTGTATTATTTTATTCATACTTGCAATAGTCGTTTCTCTTTAAAATAGAAGTTAACAAAAAATTATATATCACATCGTTAAAATTGAAACGTTATTTTAAGAAAAATTAAGAAGATAAAATTATACATAGAATATTTGTATCAGATTGTTTTATTTATGATTAAAATAGTTATTATTGGGATTTTTTATTTAATTGAGAAGAAGTTAATCAAATTGCATACAATTATTGTATTTTCATTTTTAAATTTGAAGTTAACATCATTATTGAGATGTTAGAAAGAAATTAATATGTATCAATTGAATTCTATTATAATTTAATGTTATTGTTTTTTATGGAAAGAAAGAAGGTATATTCGAAAAAATAGTCTATGAAAGGATTAATAAATATACCAATTTTATCATTATTATACGAAAGAAGAAGATTAATTGTACTAAAGAAGAATTAGTAGCAAATTCTGTGTATTTGAGAATAGTCTATTAAAAATGAAAGAAAGCGAGTAATAAATAGGAAAAGACAGTAGAGAGTTAAGAGGAATAGTGATAGTGAAAGATAGGAAATTTTATCTTCAAAATTTTTCGTTTTATAGAATAGCAGTTTATGCACATACACAGTAAAATTGTTTATAAAGATATAGCGTAAATATTGATTATAGTATAACTTTTTATTCAATTTTTTCCTAGTTTTGTTATTTTTATAAATGATAAATTGTATAAATATTGATATTGAATAAATTTTGTAGTAACAAAGCAATATATCATTTATTTTAATGACTCATTTTCTAAAAATTTTTAATTATACTAAATATTTTTAATAAAAAAAATATTTTGAGAACAAAATGCCTGAAAATATGACTACTGATGGATCTTCAAAAACCAATGAAATTTTAGAAACATTGGTGAAAGAAGCTGAAGAATTACGAAAAAAATTAGATGCAGAAAGAGCAAAATTAAATGATGTACCAAGTGAGTTATTTGAATTTGTAATATAAGTTAAATTAAATTATTTTAGTTCAACAAGCTGCAGAAAGACTTGAACCTTTAAGTCATTTAAGTATAAAACAAAGAAGACTTTTGAAAGGTCATGCAAGTAAAGTATTATGTATGGATTGGGCCCAAGACAAAAGACATATTGTTTCGTCATCACAAGATGGAAAAGTAATTGTGTGGGATGGATTCACAACTAATAAAGAGCATGCGCTAACAATGCCAACAACATGGGTAATGGCATGTGCATATTCTCCATCAGGACAGATGATTGCTTGTGGTGGTTTGGATAATAAATGTTCTGTTGTACCATTGTCTTTTGAAGATGATATCCTTCAAAAAAAGAGATCAGTTGCTACTCATACTAGTTATATGTCATGCTGTATGTTTTTGCGTTCTGATAATCTTGTTCTAACAGGAAGTGGTGATTCAACGTGTGCAATTTGGGATGTTGAATCTGGACAGATGATTCAAAATTTTCATGGACATATAGGAGACGTTTTTGCAGTTGACATACCAAAGTGTGATACTGGAAATGTATTCATTTCTGGTGGAGCTGATAGACATGTTCTTGTTTGGGATATTAGAACAGGTCAATGTGTTCAAAGTTTTGAAGGCCATGAAGCTGATATTAATACTGTACGTTTTCATCCTAATGGAGACGCTTTTGCAACTGGATCTGATGATGCAACATGTCGTCTTTTTGACTTAAGAGCAGATAGACAAGTTGCTGTCTATGAAAAAGATTCTATACTTTTCCCTGTAAATGGTGTAGATTTTTCAACAAGTGGTAGAATTCTTTTTGCTGGTTATGGTGACTATCGTATAGGTGTCTGGGATAGTTTAAAGTGTGTTCGACAATCTGTCTTGTATGGTCACGAGAATAGAATTTCATGTCTTCGAACATCCCCTGATGGTACTTCTATATGCACTGCATCATGGGACTGTACCATCAGAATTTGGGCATAAAAATATTTTAAAATGAGGTATTAATACAGAATCAATATATAGCTTTAAGTGATTCCTACAATAATAATAAGCTTTATTTAGCATAATTTGTATACAAACATTATTTATGTTACATTAAACATTTTCTGCTATAATATTTTTAATATAAAATCAGATTTTTTTTATTTTTCTTTATTTTTTATAAGTAGAAGAGTATTTCTTGCTTTCTCAAAATCAAGTAAGATTTTTTTAATTTTCATATACAAAGATAAATTTGTAACATATCTTTCATTAATGACAGAATATTTTAATGAAGACATTTCATCATTTAGGATTAGATGTTTACTTTGAATTATTGTTGATACTGTTAAATATAGATTGCCTCTACTTTCCGTTTGAATACCAATTGCACTTGAGCATGTTTTATTATCAATACATTGCTTTGTTATTTCTTTAATGTCTAATGATTGTCCAAGAAACAAATTATATAATTGGTTGTAATTTGAACGATTTTCAATTGGACACCAAGAAGTTAATATGTGATTATGTGTTCCTGGTTGAAGTGGAAGATGCATTGAAGTATATCCATTAATACGAAAAGAATTATATTCATCTTCTGAGCAAATTCTGAAATATATTATCGGAAAAGAAGAGAATTTCTTGTCTAAATGTAATGAACAATTTAATTCAATTGGAAATGAAAAAAAAGATTCTCCGTTCCAATTATTGTTAGAAACATGGGTCCGTCCGCCCTGTTAATACGGAATTATCTTTGTTAGATAACATCATATTATTCGGTAATTCAATAACATATTCAATATATACACCATCGTATGGAAACAGTTTTGTTTTTTGGATTGTTAACAGATAACAAATATTTACAAAAATTTTTTTTCCTCTTCTTTGCTCTTTTCTTCATCTTCGTCTAATAGTAAATTTGTAAAACTTTCATTATCAAAACTTAATTTACTGAGCACAACATTATCAACTATTTCAAAATGAATTTTATAGAAACCATCTTTGCCTTGAATCTTTAAATTTTCATTCACAATAATACCATTAATTATTAGCATTTTTTTATTTATTAATACCAATTTTCCAACTGTAAATTCTTGGCTTTCATCATAATTTTTACCACATTTATCACTAGCACCTAAATAAACTTTAATTGTCATTTCTTCATTAATCTCTTTTATATGTCTTCCTTCTATTTTTTGTTTGTATGTAGGATTATCAATTATTTTAGTTTTTTTCGTTATTAAGTTTATTGGCTTTATTTTTGTATTGCGTGTTAAAAATGACTTTTCTATTTTTTCACTTTCTCCGATGGTGGATTTAAAAACTGAAGAGTCTTCATTATTTGAAATAATAGTGAATATTCTACTTTTTTTAATAATATCGTAATTTCCATATGTCCTATTGAATGGCTTTTCAGTATCAACATCGTATTTTATATCATCTTGTCTAAAATTATTTTCTAATAATTGTCCCCAGTAAAAACTAGTTTTTTCAATTATTTGATTCGTTATTTGTCCACTTCCAATATTTAAATTAATATTTTGACTAACTTCTTCGTAAGCACTGCCTAATGATGTTTGTGTTCTACTTGAAATCGTACCAGAAGTTATTAACTTATTATCATTACTTGCAAGGTATATACCACTAATTAATGTACCTAATCTTTCAATTGTTATTCTTGTTTAATTATTTTTATTTATTATATAAACGAAAAGTCTTACCTTATTTTAAGATTTTCAATTGAATTTTTAGTAAAATATATAGAAGAAGAATCATAATTTTTAATCATATTAAAATTTTATTTAGAGAATTTTAAAGATGTATATAAATATATTTTTACCTAAAATTAATTATATTTCGATTATTTTTTGATATAATTATTTATATTAATTAGATCGAGATATATACATTTTTGAATCTATATTAAAAAAACAAAACAAAAAAATTAATTTTTTATATTAATAATGACTCCAGGTGACATGACAGGCTCGATAGGAGAATTCTTACTAGTACTATAGTTATATCGAGTTCTCGAACTTTTAGGTCTTTCACCATAGCAACCACTCTCTGACATTTGCCTATGCATTGTCCATGGGTGTCTATAATTTTCTTCCTTACTATTTTTAAATAGTATTCTACGATTTATATCATTTGTAGAAGTTTTATCATTAGCTGAGTCCAAATAGTTTAAACTATCTGATGCATTTTCGTTATAAGTTGACGCATCTTGTGATTGACTAAAGTATCCAGAAAAACATTGTGATCTTCTTCTTAAATATCTAATTTGTTGATAATATCCTTCTCTAATATTTGTAAACATTAACTCAACTAGCTCTGCCCAAGCTTCAATGGCTTCAGTTGGTTGATGTGCAGCTCCATCGAGAAAAACACATTCTGTTGTAATTGAATTAGCCATACAAGCAAAAAAATCAGCTTTGAAACCCCATTCTCTTCTTGAAACTTGAAGTATACCAAATTGCATTGAGATTTCACGAATCTTGTCTGTTGAATGAACATGTTTTAATACTTGATTCATGTAGTCCCTAAGTGCTCCTGTAAATTCATTTAATTGATCTGTAGATAAATTTGTAATAAACATAGCAAAATCTTCTCTTTTATGAGCCATTCGTGAAACAATTCTTGATGCTATGTCACCTCGTACATTTTCCATACAGTATCTAATAATTTCTTGACTTGACGATGAAATTGGTGCTAATTTTTTTACTGCAATTAATTTTGGAGGTGAAATATTCCTTTTGTTTGAGGTAGACTTTGATGTAGCTGATGAACTTCTTATTCCATTTTGTACTCTATAGTCACTTTTTTTATGTTTATTCTTAGTGAAAATATTCAAACTACCACTGCTTCCTGCCTTGGTTGATGATTTATTTTCTATTGCGTAAGAATCATCTGAATTTGTACTGTTTGTTCGACTAGAATTATTGATATGATTCTTCGTTTTTTCCGTTTTTTTACTTGTATCAATATAAGAATTATCAAATGAGTTACTAAAACCAGGGCATAAATTATTTGTAGATTTTGGTAATCTAGATTCTTTTTGACCCATTTTTAACTAAAATTATAAAAATATTTTATAAATCTGATGGTGACCAATGTTTAATTATAAAACAAAAAAAATTTTTATAAACTATAATTTAAAAGTTCTTAACTTTGGTAAGGAATTTTAAGCTTAAATATATTAATTTAACTTAAATAACTGACAAGAATTTAGTTTATGGATGATATTATTATAATATAAAATAAGTGGTGTTACTTATTGTTCCAAAGAAAAGTAGTTTGAATAATACAATGAATATATAATTAACTTTTTTAGTATATAATTTAATGTAAAAAAAATACAAAAATTTATGACACAGAAAAGACTTTATAATAAATTTAATATTTTAAAATTGTAGCTGAAAAACGGAGTAAGTAAATACATATACAAATGATCTTATGATAAGTATATTCATTACAGCTTAGTAAAACTCCTAATTTATAAGTGGATTCTTAAAAAGTAATTGTTTTATGTAGAGTATTTATAAATTTTTATGATTGTAAAATATATTATAGGTAAATTTTACAAATGTGTGGGTGAAATGAATACATTATAATACGGCAATGCTTAGTTAAATCTAATTGTCGTCACCTTTCCTTTTTTTAAAAAGTTATAATGTTGTTTTACATAAGGTAAGATAATCTTCAGGATGTGTCATATTTATTTATTAATCCATACATTGAAAAAATATAAGAGGTTGTTGGATTAAAATAAATATTATATTATAGAAACTTCGCACCATTTAAAAGTAACTTGATATCATAATATTTTTACGCATATCAATTTTTAAAAAAATAATGCTCTTTTTAAAAAAGTTTTTAAAAGAAGACTATTATGAAACATTGTAAATTTAAGAAAAAATGAATAATGATACTATGTCTAATTTCTGTACTATTTATTTTAGTACATTATTTAAGTAAAGAAAATAATTATACGTAGGTAATCATGAACATAATAAGTATAGCAATAAATGAGAAAATATTATTTTCTTTAAGTGGTAATTAAACTTTTTATACATAAACAATTTTAAAACTTCTTAATGATGATGTTTGTAAATTTAAAAATATATATATATAAGTAATAATAAACTCAATAAAGAGTTATAAATTGTATTTTTATATGTATATAATTAATAAAGTGCACAAAAATAAAAGGAATCGTTTATATATTTATGTTTTTTTATGATGCAACTGCAGTAACAAAAGAAAGTTTGCCATCAAAAACACAAAAGTAGAAAGTTTATCTTTAAAAGTCATAGTCAATATGTTAATGAAAAATATTAGTTTTCATCAACTTTTAATATGATAAAGCGCCAATATGTAAAAAAGTGCATTATAGAACCGTGTGTTCTTAAGCGTTGATAATTTTTTATACACAAACAAAATTATTTAAGTTCATGTTAAAAATACGCAAAATATTGTCTAAGAAAGATATCCTCTATCAAATAATTAATAATTTTACATTGACATTAAAAGTTTTTTTTATTGTTTGCATTATATTATAACTAATTTATTCCTATTTTTTGTGTTGTCAAGTAAAAAACGTCTTCTTTTTATAGAGTTTTAAATTCTAAAGAAGTAATAAATTTTTAAATATATTTACCTGTGCCATTTTTTTTGCAACGCTTCTTGTAGCTCTCTTAAAAAAGAGATTAGACGATGATTTTTGAACTATATTTCCGTTATCGTTTGAATTTTTTTCCTCCTCAAAAGAACGCACATTATATAGAAAATCAATTATATTTAAGTCATTAGAAGATGAATATTGCGGTCCATCATAGTTTTTATACTCATCATTTGTTTGAGGTATGAATTTTGTTTGATTAGGTGTACTTCTACAAGATGTTGATCTCATTATTTTAAACGATGTTGTAGGATACAAAAAATTTCGGTTCCATAAGAAAGATTGCCTATTATCAGAATTCAAGCCGCCTTCTTCTACTAAAATAGACATTTAGAAAACAAAAAAAATAAAAATAACGAATTTTAAAAAAAAGTAGCAATTATTATAAATTATAAAAGATTTAATGTTATATGTGTTTACAAGGTGTTTTCTGAAAAATTTATGAACGGAATCCATTCGAATAATTAGAATATAATACTTTTGTAGAAAACAATATTGTACTCATTAATTTTAGGAAAATATCCTAAATATATATTCAATAAAAAACAATAAAATAATATGAAAATGAAGTGGATAAATAAAAGACAGATAAATAATTAAGTCAAGTATGTACTTCACTCATTTAATGTTTTTAAATAATAATTATTTTTTGTATAAATGAATTGCATAATATTTTATATATATATATAAATATTTTTTATAAGCTTCTCGAATAGTAAATAAATAAAAAAATAATTACATTTTAAGAAAAAATTATTAAATATAGCCTTAATAAAAATATTAAACTAGATTGTAGTAATAGTACAAGTCTTATATTTTATCATTTTGATGAAATCAAAAATAGTTAATAGAATTTTTTAAGTTTTTTAAATATAATAATGTATTCATATTAAAAAAAGAATATCATGATTAAGCAATGTTAAAATAATAATTATGATATATAATATTATATATATATATAATATTAAATAAGATACTAATTACTAATTATGTTAACTTTTTTTAAATATATTGAAAAATTATTTTAAAGATTATATAAGAATGTTTAAACTAAACAAATTAAATTTCCATGGTCAATTTAAGTTATTACGTAACATTATTCTGTATCTTTATGTGAAATGTTATTTTGTAGCACTGGATTATAAGTTACGTATTTTTGAGTGAACTTAAACAACATTCAGAAAGTTAAGCGAATAGTAAAATAGTTAGGGAAATAAAAATTTAGCTTTTATACTGCCATGCAAACAGGTATATGAAATATTATTTTTAAATCTTTGATAAATTGTTTTTTGTGTTTTTTGGAATTGCATTAAATATTATCAAATATTCCATTTTATTCTAATTGGTCAATATAATAGAAATTCACAAAAAAAATTAATTTCATAAAGAAAATAAACATTACACTAAATTTTTCAATAATCTTATTTCAAAATAATATATTTTATTGTTATATCAAAATGAATAACATATACAAAATATTAGATATATTAGTCAAAAAAATATAAAAAAAAGTCTAAATTTTAACTCTATAAAAGTTACTCATTAGACTGACTGAGAAAATAAGATTAACCTTTTAGAAAAATAGATATATGAAGCATCAAAATTCAATGTAAATAAGAGATAAATTTAGTTGTCGGTTCTTTATTTAATAATAAAAGCATACATTTTAAATATGATTTATTTGGTTTTTTATATTTTATAATTTAAAATTATAGACTAATTTCTAATAAGGTATGGAAATGAAAAATTGTAATTTTTCACATGTAACATTAATAGAAAAAATTATAATAATAAGATAAATTTAAAATAAAAGGAATAAGATAAATATTCACTATTCTTCGTATTTTATACAGTAAAATAAAATTTAAAAAATTGTAAACTTCACTTTGAACAATATAATTATGTTAATAATGAAAGTTATTATTAAAAATTAAAATAAAAGCAATGTCATTCGTCAATTTTAAAATATTATGTACAGTATATTCGACACGATTTGTTGGTATACTTAGTAAGGTGTGAAATTTTCTTTTTTAAATATTATTCTAATAAATTGGGGAAATATTTTTTTGTTTATGTAGATATCATATTGGTAACCAAAAATAATAAAAAAAAATCTATGTTAGTAATCAGTAAGGAATTCAAAATCTAATGCTATTAAACACTAAATTTTCTTCATAATTTAAATTTAGTTCACACAACTAAATATATAATTGTAATTTACATTTAAAACTTTTTCATTTAATTCAATAAATCTATTATTTTTCTAAATAAAATACCAAGCGTTAAGATATGACTTTTGCTTTATAATAAAGCTAATTAATCATGGTTGTCCAATCAAAAAAGTGTTGATGAATTAAATTATGAAAATAAATTAAAAAAAAGTTATTGTATTAGTTTTAAACAAATACGTTTTATTTTCCTTGTTATTAGAATTAATATAATAATATATTAATGATAAATAGAATTCTATCCAAATACTATTCAATTTATAAAACTTTTCGTTATTTATTTTTTAAATTTAGTCTTCAATAGCAAAAAGCATAAAAAATTATACTTTATGAAATTAAAAATTAATAGAAGTAAATAGGATAAATTAGTAAAATGCGATATATATTTTTTCATATAACACTATTTTATTAAAAGAAAATTTTTTAAAAATATATTTTTAAAGAGTAAAAAATAGTGTATATTAATGCAAATGTTATCAATAAATAAACGTTAATTCAAATTATTTAGTATAGAATACGGAAGTTTTCAATATTAAAAAGTATATAGCATTAGAAAAATTATAAAGGATATGAAAAACAAAAATTTAAGCAAGCTTGTAAGATATTTTTGTATGAAGAAAATAGACTATTACAAAATTAAACAATAAATGTTATAACTATTGGACTTAATATTAATAATATCTTAAAATATATATCTCTTTTTTTGCTAGTAGATAATAAAAATATAGACGTAAGAAAATCGTTGCTCAAAATAAATAGATGACCAAATTTAATTATCAAATGAGGCTAAACAAATTAAAATTACAAAGAGAATTTTTTTCGAAAATTTTTTCAAAATAAATAACTTACCATCATCGTATTGAAATAGGCAAAGCTCTGACGGCCGTTTAATGTCATAATTGGAAGAAAATTGTTTTGGAGAGTTAGGTAAAATCCTTGGTGAAATATTTCCAACATTTGGTAAATATGATACGGATAACGTTTGTTTTTGATGTCCACGATATGGAGAAATATCTTTTCTTAAAGAATGTTTTTTAAAATATTTTGTTGTCTTGTTACTGTTTACAACTTCAGATGATTTTCTTAACATGTAATCATAATCTTCAGTTTCCGTACATTCAAAAGATTTTGAATTACCATGAATCTTTGTTGAGAAATAATCAGAAGATTTATCTACTTGATATTCTCTTGCAGAAAGGGATCTACCTTGGTTTTTAAGAATCGGCGATCTTATTAACTGTGAATAATTTGTCGTATATGGCAACGGATAAAGTTGATTTGGATTTATGTATTTTGAAGTTTCGTTTCCATGTGTATTATAATTCATTTTTATCTAAGATATAAAAACATATAAGCAACTAGAAAAGTATTTCAGAAGATTAGAGAAATGCATCATTAATGGATATATGATAATACTTTTCAAAAATTGAAAAGTTTTTTATGGTATTTGATAATGCAAATTTGTATACTATTTAATGATTATTTAAAATTAATAGCTTATAATAATAAAATCGTCAGAAAATAAGTTAAAATAAATGATAATTTATGATAAGTTATTTCTTTTTGTACGAATTTACTTTATTACTAAAAAAGTATTAGAAAATTAACGGGTGTTTTTTAGATAGCGCAAATATCAATTATCTTATGTATTTTTTAAAAGTTGTATGTAAAAAATTGAAAAAAAATATTTATAAAAAGTACACTAGACAAAAATTATATCGTTGTTAAAATAAATACTATAAATTTTTTATCAAAATTATATGTTAAATGTTAATGAATGTCTAAATAATTTTCTTTTCGTCTACAGCTATTTCATTAAACTGAAAAAATGTTTAAGTATTAATTATACTAATAATTGATATTTAGGTATTTTCATTATATTTTATTAATAATCCATAAAGCATTAGCATGAATTATACATTAAAATATCGATATAAATAATTTAAAATTTTCAAACTTTAAATTAAATGATAAAAAAACTCATTTCTATTTCACAAATACAGTTACATTAAAAGATTCTTTAAATATTTATGACTTATTTAAAAATCAACTTTATAAATTTCGATGAAATGGCATATTTAGAATGATATAAAATAATAACAGAAAATTTAATAATTAATTCTATAGTTTCAAGTAAATATCTACTATAATATTTTGTTAAATTTAATATGATTAACAAAAAACAAAAAATCATTTTTAGTAAATATATTTATAATGCCTAATAACTTTAAATTATTAATAATAATGTATAATATATTATTTTTGATAATATTTTTATAAATAATGATAAACTGTATAATTCATGTACATATCTATAAAAAAAGTTTAAAAGATAATCTTATTTCATTTTAAGAATCAGTATCAACAATTCCATAATCTTAATATTTCTAATAGCTTCTCAAAACAATTTTCTTAACTATAGAAATTCAATAGAAAATTTTCTAAACAATAGGAACATGTGCACTAAAGACAATGTTTAATAAAATTATTCAAAATTTTTAATAAATTAATATTTGATAGTACAAGCAAAAAAAATTCTTTTGTTAACTTAATAGATTAGAATAAAAGAGAAAAATTTTAAAATAAATTTACCTTATAAATAACCGTTTTAATAGACAAAAGTTTTAATAGATAGTCAGAAATTTTTTAAAAACAATTATTATCATAATATTATTTTAAATTTGTTGAAAAGAAAAAAAAAGACATACAATTTAATATGGTATAGTGTATTACAAATATATAAGATAATTAATTCATAAATATATAATTGAAAAAAGACAAGATATTCACAAAGAAACTGTAGTAATAAATATTAGAGAAAATGGCAATAATACATAGTATTAAAGACTTTATGTTTCAAATTATTCCACTACTTTGACTCGAATTTCATAATTATAATGGCAATTCAAAGTAATGTATTGTATTTCATTTTCAATTTAAAATGTTCAATTTTTATGCTTTTCAATTAAAACATTAACTTATTTTTACTTGATAATTAATATAACTTACAGCAAAACCTATTAAAATATTTTTTTATACTAATATTATTTTAAATAGATACCATTAATTGCATTGGATAATTAATTAAAAATATTTTAGAAATATATTATTAAAAATGATAAATAATTGCTCAAAAATTACATAAATATTATATTTTATATCAAACGAATACAAAAAATATTGGTATAAATAAAAATACAATTAAAAATATTAACTTGAATTCATTCATGAAATTCGACTTAAAAATACTCCGCTCATGAAGAAATAAAGATAAAATACATAACTAAAAGTTGCTTTTAAAAAGTAAAATAAAAACATGTATTCTTGCATAATTTGATTGTGCCATATCAAGTATTAATAATATAAAATAAACTTCTCTTTCTACTAATAAATGTTTTATTTTAGAAAATTTCTTTGACAAAGTTTAATTTTTTATTAACATTCCACAATGAGACTAATTGTATTGTGCTTTTAACTTTGGCAGACAAGTTTTGAGCTTAGAATAACAATGATATTTTTTAAATTAACAAAATAACGAAATAACAAATTTATTACATTAATTTTTTCAAAATTATTTGTATCATTTAATTTATATTAAGAAAATAAAATATTTTAAAAGTATTGTGTCAAATAATTTTTTTTATATTATTGCTATATTTTATACTTTTTATGGCATAAATAAATTACAATTGTTCTTTTAAACTTTAGAAATATATATGTTATCTTATCATAAATGTATCAAATTCCGTTGTTTGCTTTCACAGTTGTATTGTCAGTATTTAAAGAATGTAGTAATTTTTTATCTAAGTTTTTAATATTAATGTGATAAAAATTTCAGATATTGAATATATTATGTCGTGATTGCTAATTATTATATGTATATTTCTATCTGATTAAGTAAAAAAAACGTTTTCAATTAAAATTCCGCATATTCGCTTTATAGAACAATTATTATTATGAAGCACGAGAATAAAATTAAAATTTGTTTGTAAAAAATCAATCAAATTCCTCCTAACTATATGCTAAAGAAATAGGTAGGACGTCAAAAAGATCAATTTTATGATACTAAGAAAGTTAAATCAAAGGTTATATTTACTCTTTATCATATTGTTACTATAATTTGTTATTTTATTCCAAGATTAATTCAATAGATATGAACAATTTTATAATATCTTATTGCTCGGAACATATTATTGTTAAATTAGGAAATTATAACTAAAATATTTATGTAAAAAACTTTATTGTTTTTATTTGTTAAACATTATTATTATTACAATTAATTATTAATAAAATGTAATTGTAATAATTTTGTAATGTTTCTTCCTAACTGAAAGCATTGGTTTAAATTAAATTTGAAAAGAAAGATGTTAAGCAATAAAATTAAAAACCATAGTTTTTTGTAAATTGTTTATTTTTATAGGAAAATAAAAATGCGATTATGGATATGTTCTTTACTTTTCTATACTTTTATTTATTTAACTTGTGAAATAGGGAGATTTCAATTTTCAAAATTTGATAAGTCAAAACATAAATCTATTATCATTATTCTTGAGGTATTAATATATAACCTAATTTTTTTTTAAAAATATGTATTCGTTTTTAAGTTTATTGGAACCGTACAAATATGTGCACCAATGTTTGACGTTAATATAATTATTGAATCATATGGAATGACAGGAGTTTTGATTGAAATAATTTTTATAGAAATTTGTAATTCTTATCTTTTAAGAGATGCTTACGGTGATCCTTGTCCAATAATAGGAAAATTGTTAAATAAAAAATCATGGAAATGGTTTTCTATATTACTTTCAACTCAATTTTTAGCTGGACTAACATCATTTAGACTTGCAAAATATTGGTGGAGTTTAAAATTCCACCCTATTTATGATGAAATTATTGGTAAAGAAAATTGTGAAGCTGATTTGACAGTAACATTAATATATGGAATGGTTATTGAAGCCATGGGCGTAATTTGTAGTAAATATATTGGAAATATATTAGAAAAATATATTAATGATGAAATGTGGAACATAATTTTTAATTCTATTTCATCAGGAATAATTTGTATTATGGGCATACAACTGACAGGTATGTATGCTAACCCAATTGTAGCATGGGCTTGTACATTTAATTGCGAAGGAGTCTCACATATTGGACATTTTTTGGTATATTGGATTGCTCCAGTTTTTGCACATTATGTTATTGGAAATTTCCATGACGTAGAATGTCAAAATAGTTCTCTAAATGATAAAATTGAAGAAAAAGATGAAATAGAAAAAAGTAAAAATGATGATACAAAATATGAAACGGATATAATAGATAAAGAGGAATCAAATGATTGTGATACTAATGAAGAAATATTAACAAATTTAAATGAAAAAAATGTTGAAAATGGTAATAATATAAAATTTACGATAGATTTGATAGATGATAAAAAGAAATTACAAAAAAAATTAGGTAGCAATAGAATAATCAAAGAAAATTCTAAAAAATTGGATGAAAGTTTCATTGAAGAAGAGGATTATGAGGAAGAAGAAATTGATGAGGAAGAAAATTCTTCAGAATGTAGTATAGCACAAAAATATAGTACAGATTAATTAAAATTATATTTAACAAATTTTAAAACTGGAAATTAACAATTTAAATCCTTAATATAGTTCTCTACTTTTTATTTGCACACAATCTTTATATTATCCTTTAATTACGTGACATTATTAATAAAAATTTAATTTTATGAGTGTAAAAAAATTATTTGAATAGTTAAATGGTAGATGCGACTTTTTAATTTTATTTCTTATTTTTTTCTAAAAAATAATTATATTGTATTAGAACATTTTTTAATACTCCCATAAATTCCACAATAATAAATACTTTATTTATTAACTAAAATCACTCAATTTAAAAACATTTAAAAAGATGACACTATAAAATGTAAATACCAAGTGTAAATTTAAACCACTGATTAATTAATTTTATCATTTTCCATAATAAAAATATTTTTGATAAGGAACTATATACAATATAAAAACCACGTTATGTTATTTTGATGTAATACTCTATAGACTATTTCTAGAAAACAAACATTTAAAAATGGATCCTTGGGTATGTTCTTTTTTTTACTATTTATTTATCTTTGGATTATGCCATTTTTCAAATACACTTTTAAACAATAATTATGTTAGAAGTAAGTATTACACTAAAATACTTCACGAAGTAAGTCTATTTAACATACTAATAAATTTAATATGATATATTTTTAGTTAGTTGGTACAATTCAAACATGTGCACCATCATTTGATGTTTTTTTTGTTTTAACACATTATGGAGTATTTGGCTTTTTTTTAGAAATAACATTTCTTGAATTACTTAACAGTTATATCTCTAAAGAAGCATTTGCTGATCCAAGTGCATTGTTAATTGAATGTTATAAAAATAAGAAGTGGTTTTGTATTCTATTAGTTACTCAGCTTGTTGGAGGACTTATTTCTTTTCAATTAGCACGTTTCTGGTGGTCATTTAATATTCATCCCACATATTTAGATATGTTAATGAATATTAATTGCCACAGTCATTTAAATGTTTCCATTGTAAATGGTATGTTAATTGAAAGTATTGGTGTTATTGGAATATATTACATTACTGAACTCATAAATAAAAAAATTAAAAATCCTATGATTGTAAATATTTTTTCTGCCATAAGTGTAGCAAGTATATGCGTTAGTGGATTAAATTTAACAGGGATGTATGCTAATCCCATCATAGCCTGGTCATGTACATTTAATTGTCAAGGATTATCACATTTTGGGTCATTTTTTTGTTTATTGGCTAGGTCCTATTTTAGGAAATGTAATATTTAATAAAATATTGAAAAACAATACCAAACAAAACTATAAAAATCAATCATCAACAACTACACTCAAAAAAAAAGTAAAAAAGAAGCTGAAAAATTCCTGGTAAAAAATATAAAATGATAATATTTAACTATGAAATCAGTAAAAGATAGTGATAACTTTCAATTTATAATACCGTTTCAAGTTTATAAATCATACTACATTATTCCATTCTTTTTAAGATACATTAAACTTATTATTTTTTAAAATTATTTTTAACTAATGTTCAGGAAAAGTAAACGCGTAGTATGTGCGGTATCAGGAGGGGTTGACAGCTCCGTTTCAGCATATATTTTGAAAAAAAAAGGTTTTGAAGTAATTGGAGTATATATGAATAATTGGGATTTATTAGAAGAAGGTAACTCTAATTGCACCAGAGATAAGGATAAAGAAGATGCAAGATACGTATGTGAAAAATTTGGAATAAAATTTTATACATTAGACTGTGTCAAAACTTTCTGGAATGAGGTTTTTACAAATACATTGGAAAATTACGTGAAAGGTCGGACTGTAGTTCCCGATATTATGTGTAATAAATTGATAAAATTCGATGAATTACATCGTTTTTCAAAAGAAAAATGGGACGTAGATTTTGTTGCAACTGGTCATTATGCTCAAAATAGTCTGGGGAACTTTTTAGAAAAAATAGTATACAATAATAGTAAGGAAAATTCAAAGTTGTTACGAGCAGTTGATCCAGTTAAAGATCAAACATATTTTTTGGCCTCTTTAAAAGAAAAACAACTAAGAAATTCTATGTTTCCCATTGGAAATTTAACAAAAAGTAAAGTTAAAGAAATTGCTAATGATATTGGGTTACATAAGATACTGGAAAAAGATGAAAGTATGGGAATGTGTTTTGTTGGAAAAAGAAAAAATTTTAGTAGTTTTTTAAATAATTATCTAGAATCAAAGATAGGAAATATAGTTGATATTGAAAGTAATGATATATTAACTCAACATAACGGTATTCACAACTTCACTATTGGCAAAAAAGTTCGTCTACCTCCTAGTATATTTCAATGTTACGAAGGCTTGTATGTATGTAAATTAGATAGTAACACAAATACAGTTTATGTTTGTCGAGGTTCAAACCATAGTAGTTTATATTCTAAATCTTTCATTCTTCATAATATAACATTTATCAATGATAATCTTAGTGATTTTAGTAACATAAAATGTTCAATTCAGCGGAATCATCCTCCAATTCAATGTCAATTGAAACAAATAAACAATGAATTTTTACAAGTAGATTTAAACTATCATTTAAAATCTGTTGCCAATGGACAGGTAAATTAAAATTTGTAATTAAAGAAAAAAGTTTTTTTTAGTTTTGCGTTTTCTACAAGGAAAATGAATGCCTTGGAGGTGGAGAAATTTTTTCCTCTAAAATTCTTTTTGAAAATTAAAACGTCTTTTTTGAATGAAATATATTTTATTTAATGGAAATTTTATTCATAATAAAATTAAATGGTGAATGAATTTATGCTAAAATCCAGTGTTTTATCAAAAAGCTTTTTTAATTATATTATTTAATTACAAATTTCAAACAGTATATCTGTTACTTTAAATGTCCAATCTAAATAGCTAAGAATTATCTAATATTTGTTACAGTTAACAATAAAAATTAGTTGCAAATGAAAAGAATTATTTGAAGAAGGAAGATAAAAATAATGTGTCAATTAGGAAGATAACTTTGCTTTGAAATTTGTTCATATTTTAGCAAAAATATCTCTGAAATGGTTGACCAATTATTTTTCTTCTTTACCACTACTAGTAAATCCATGTGGGATAAGATTCATTTTAGATTTAAAAGTATATCACTTTATATAAGAAGATACTATTCCCATGTAGGAAGAAAATAGCATATTTGTTAGAAAAATAAATATTATCTTTGCTAGTTTGTTAATATAAAGATTTATCTTGCACTTTAAAAATTTGTTCTATTTTTAAAATATCTTTGTCATAGTACAGTAGTTTTTAATTAAAAATTACCATATCGCATTATCTTAATTAACTAATACAAAATATTTTGCAAGTTTTATGCAATTTAATTTGTTAGTTTATTTAACTGTGGTTTATTGTTTTGAGAAATATTACATTGCAATTTTTAAAATCTTTTTGAATTTGTTATACTTCACAAAGAATTATTTTCTTGTTCAATAAATTTTTTATATTATTCATTATTTATTAAAAAATGTAACAAATTAAATAACAAAATAGCTAAAAGTTTTAATTAAAGTTTATGGTAACTTTTTATTTGATTAGATAACATTGCAACAAACTTTTATAATAAAATTTGTATAAAAAATTAATTCCACTTTATAAATAATATAACAATTTATTGTAGTTAAATTTGTATAGTAAAATTTTCAGACAACTTTTTATCCTTAATCCAAATACAATATAAAAATATATTAAAATTTGGTTTTAATAAAAATACTTAATGCCAAAAATACTGACAATTTTCACATTATTTTTTATAATTTTAAAGGTGTCATTTATTTTATATTATTTAGAACATTTATTTAATGCTTCAAAGTATATTTAATCCGCTTTTTACTGAAAAATAGTTTTTATTTCCTTGTTTATGTATTTATTTAGATTATCATTTTTACATAAGCAGAAAATAAATTTTTTAGTCTTCCTCTGTTTTTAACATTGAATCTAATTTAAACTTTTTTTAATTATGAAATATTAAATCAAAAAATTGTTTAAATATTTTCGTGTTAATAAATTTTGATTTCCTTTATATAATATTAATATTTGTAACTGTTTATAATAAAAAACAAATAAATTCTTTATTAAAATTTGCCATTAAAAATAGGAAACTGTCAGTCGAAAAGAAGTTAACAATTTCTTCTTGCTATTTTGGTTTTAAAATGTTTATTAAATATTTTTATTAAATAAGTTTTTAAAATTTTTTATTTTATTCATGATAAATATAATATTACCAAAATATTCCTAGATATCTGAAATACATTTATATTGTTATTTATTCAGATTTTTTACAGAATAAAAATAAACATCTTTTTTAAGAAAAGAATATTTTATACAAAATATGACTAGATACAAAAATTTGATATATTTTTCTATTTGGTTACTTAATTTATTTCTTTATAAATATTCATTTGCACATAAAAGTTTTCCGAAAGAGTATGGTTTAGCTGAAAAAGATTGGGGTAATCCATGTGCAAATGATGCATGCAAGTTTTAAATATTTATTACAAAAAATTAAAATTTTTTTGCTAAATATATTTCAGATCGTCTACCGCCAGAAAATTTTAGTCAAGATATGGTTAAACGTTTAAATAGGGATATAGTGATGAATGAGGAAATTATGAACGACGAAGGAAGACTATTAAAAGTATATTTTATATAATTATGATAAAGCAGTTAGACCTGTCATTAATGCTTCAAAATCAGTGAAGGTATTTCTAGGTTTAACATTAACACATATTTTTAATATCGTAAGTTAATTAAAAAATTCATTTTTCTAACGTTTTCACATAGGATGAAAGAAATCAAATTATGGAAGTAAATATATGGGTTGAACAATTTTGGAATGACGAGAGAATTCGTTGGGATCCTCGTGATTTTGGAAATATCACCAAATTAACATTACCAACAAGTTGTGTTTGGACTCCAGATCTTGTTATTATAAATAATGCGAGAGATTTTTCACGAGGTTTTGTTGATACGAATCTTCATATAACTTACAAGGGAGAAATGCAATGGGCACCACCTGCAAAAGTTCATTCGCTTTGTAAATTAGATGTAAGATTTTTTCCATTTGAAGACAATATTTGTTTTATCGAATTAGGAAGTTGGGTTTATGATAAAAGTCAACTTGAAGTATTAATTGTTGATAGAGAACAAGGTAAAAATGCATTTACAATTGATTCTTTTATGGAAAATGGAGAGTGGGAAATTGTAAATAATAGAACAATTAACCATACACGACAAAAAAATGGCCTATATTCTTCAATAAAATTTGAATTGCACTTAAGAAGAAGAATGTTATATTTTCTTTACAATATAATAGCTCCTTGTGGAATGTTATCAATATTGACATTATTTCAATTCGTTTTACCTTGTGAAAGTGGAGAAAAAATAACATTAGGACTTACAGTCCTTCTCGCTTACTCTGTTTTTAGTTTTAATATTGCTGAAAGTATGCCAGAAACATCAGAAGCTATACCTTTAATAGCTATATATTTGAACGCAATGATGGGTATTTCAGGACTAAGTGTTGGATTTAGTGTATTAGTACTAAATATGCAACACAAGGGAGCTGGAATAACAGAAGTTCCACAATGGCTTCAAAAATTATGTTTTAATTTTTTATGTAAAATTTTAGCTGTTAATTTTCCATCTAAAATAAGTAACAGAAAAGGAAGTGATACAAATAATTATGCATTAACAATTGCAACTAATGAATATGACATAATTAGAACAAAAATAAAAAATGAATGCAATATGGAACGTTTACGAGAAGATTGGCATAGAGTTTCATTAATCTTGGATAGATTTTTCTTCTTTTTCGTTCTTTTTTTAACAACCTTAACTAGTTTTATTCTTTTAATTATATGTCCAAGATATGCTCAAAGAACTTTTGATGATGTATAACTACATAAATATTTCATCTTTTTGTACTAATAAAATAGGTTTATTGTTTTAATTTTAACAAAAATCCAATCTTATAAATTGTTAATCATTATTCAAATCATGACGTTTGTACTGATTGAAATACTATTTTCATTTTATTCATAAGTGTATACTTTATTAAAATGACAGAAATAGTAATATCATTTAAATAAAACTATTTTGTATCTTAATAACAGTTACTAAGCATAATATAATACAATATAACAAATTTAATTACATTAATATATTATAACATTAATTTCATGTACGTATTCTTACCCCTCTATATATTGTATATATGTCCTTCATTTTCAAAATAAGTTTTATCATTTTGTCTGGTTAAACTATTCTTTAATAACATCTATTAATATATATATCTTATCATTGTTATAATAGATCTTAAGTTTCTAAGTGTATATTTATACAATATCATAATTACTATTAAAAAATATTTAAATAAACATTTTCTGTCAATACAAATTTATATTAATTTATATTTAATTATAATATTTATGATATAATTTTAAACATCTAATATCTTTTTTTATATCTTTCTAGTTCCCATGTCTTCAAAAAATAAGAGAAATAAAAAAAGAAATGGAAAATGTAAGAATAAAAATGATGAGGATCGTGACAAAAGCAACAATACTAATAATAATATAGAAAATAAACATTTCTTTATTAAAAATAAATCATGTATTGACATAACCTTAGAAGAAGAGAAAAACAAAAACATAGAAATAGATTGTCTTGTTTCAATGAATTCCATTATTGATAATGTTACACTTGGCGAAAAATTGTCATCTGAATCTCATTCAAAAATGACTTCCAATAATAACTGTACAGATGATACAAATTTTTATAAAATTTCCTACTAATTATCATAATGAAAAGCAATTAATCAGTAATGACTTCATTTTATCCAATAAAACATCATCAGAATTGTATTCAGAGTTTCTTGTACAACCAGCTTTGCAGGTTAGTTATTATAAATCATTGTTGTATTTAAAAAATTGCATGTATGTAGTTGGAAACAAAAAAAAATTATAGAATTTTTTAAAATTATAATAAAGTATTGCATAATAATTTAAAATGAATTTTACGTTTTTCATTAGTTTTAAACTAAATTGAAGATTATTATTTCGTTATTAGATATTTTGTTGAGTCTAGAAAACCTAAAAAATGTTTTAAAAAATTAGATGTATTTTAACAGGTGACGGAATAGTATTGAGAAATCAACCCTTTTACATTTTCCAAAATCTATAGATAAAAATTTTGCCTAGCAGTTGTTAAAATAAAAATATATTTTTCTACTTTTAAATATTTATTATATTAATATTTAACTCATTAATGTCGATTGTTAAAAGAATAATACTTGTTAACATGTTATAAAAAAGTTGTGAAACTTTATATATTCATCACTAATATAATGTGTTTGTATATTTGATAAAAACAAACAAGTTTTGTTATTTATTTCTACAATTTATCTTATATTGTATATTTCATTCAATTTTTAATGTTCATATTAATCTCGATTTTTTTAGTATTTCCTTGCAATCATATGTGATTTGAAAATAGATGATAAAAATAAGCAGAGATTGGGTGTGAGATATGTTAGAACCCCAGGTTTGGATTAATTTTATTTTATTAAAATTATTCATTTTTAGAAGTTCAAAAACTATTATTTAAGTTAGTTAAGAAGAAAAAAATATCAAAAGAAAATGAGGTTGATACAGCTGATCTAAATGTTATAATATCAGTTCTTAAAGAAATATTATCTCAATTTCCTGGAGGAATTTTTTCGGACGATAATGAAGAATTCATATCAGTTACATTGTCATCATCATTAGATTATGTTTTAGTGTATATCAGTGGTCTAATTTCATCATTACCGTTATTTCTTAGACAATTCACCTATCTAATTTGTAAATCTTTAAATAATCTTGCAAAACAAAGTGCAGGAAGTTTGACAGATTCATATACAGATATTGTTCTTCTTTTTACACCTGTTTTATTCCCAACAGCTATTAAAGACATGAGCAGATTTTTAAGAGCATCACGAATTTCACTAATCCTTATTGATTTATGTGATAAAGTTTTCAAACCCTTGATGGAAATTAAAGAAGTATATGAAAACGATGAAGAATTTTTTAAAAGCAAGTTTTGACTACATTATTCTTTCTGATAAATTATTTTTTTTAGTGGTTGTTCAGAGTTTATCAAAATTAGCTAATGGGATGGAAATAAGTGATTCAGAAACAGATTATGAATCACTAATTAAAGAATATAATGAATCATTGGATGTAATTGATACTGTTTCTACTAATGTACAAAAATCTAAAATTGATTATTATCAGTTTACTTATTTTGAACAATAAAATTTCTAACGCTAAAAATTATTTATCATTCGTCAAATAAATATTATATATTTTTATAATAACAATTTTTTCATTCTGTACAATCAAAAAATTTAAAAGTGATTTTAGAGGAAAATTACTTTTTATAAAAATATCAATATACCATATATAAATACATTTCTATCATTTTTAATTTATAAAAAGTTAGAAATCACAAAAAAATGTTTGCTAAAATATTGCCTATTACATATCTAAAACACGAAATTATTTAACTAAGTTTAACACCATTTTCATAAGCATGATTAGAAAATTTGAAACTTCTTTGGTTATAAAAGTGTCTTTTTCTTCAAAATAAATTTGTATTTATTAACTTACATAAACATAAACTTACTTATTCCTTTTTGAATATTTTTCTAATAAAAACTACATACAATAACAACAAATTATTTCATTAAAATATTTTTACTTTACCAATAATAAATTTATTTGTAAAAAATAATATTTTTATGGAAAGTTTTTAATTGAATTTAATACAAACAATATATCCCATCGACTAAACTTTTAGCATATTAAATATTTTTAAAAAGCGTTTAATTAACAAGTGTTATTTTTGAAATATAGTTTGTTTTTTAACATACCTCTTCAACAACAACGCTCGTTATTATCTATCTTTCTAATTTTAGTCACCTGATAATCGAATTTTTATGAATATTTATGTGTATGTTTATTGTTTGATTTTTATACTTTTGATTTAAGAAATTTTTTCATCAAAAAATCTTGACACTCCTCTTTTTCCATTTGCTCGTTTAATTTTTCTTTTTCCCAATTATTTATTGCTATGAGCTTATCTTTTGTTGCTCTACTTCTTATCATGCTTTTAGATGTTATAACTGAATCCATACATAAATTCTCTTCATATTTCTTAATTCTTTCTTTACACCTTTCCATAAATTCATTATCCTTATAAATTGTGGAAACCAACCCGCTCATATATGCTTCCTCGGCACTCATCTTATCGCTAAAGAGGATAAGTTGAGCTGCTTTAGAATGTCCTAATATCTGAGGAAATAAAACAGATGAACATCCTTCAGGTGATAAACCCAATGCAGTAAAAGGAGTGTAAAAATAGGCCTTTAAATAAATTATTAGTTTTTATGATATAATTTACCTTGTCTGATGCTAGTACAAGATCGAAAAGTCCTAATGTTGTACAAGCTATACCAATAGCTGGACCATTTACTAAACCAATTAACAATTTTGTATGATTTATTAATTTCTCAATTAATTTAGCATAATATCCTTTTAAGTCAGGATTTTCAGCTCTAGAAAATTATTTATTAAAAAAAATGAATGATTGGTACATATTTAAATAACAATTAAAAAGTATTCACTTACAGCTTTGATAATGTATCGATCGAGAAATCATTGCCACTACTGTAGTATTCTCCCTTTCCAGTAAATATTGTCATCATAATTTCTGGATCATTCTCTGCATTGTCTAATGCTTTTAAAATTAGATTATACATCTAAAATTACATTCCGTTATTTTTTTTAAATTTAATAAACAAACCTACTCCAAAATGTATAGCATTTTTTTTAGATGACCTGTTAAAGATTATCCAGTAACATTTTCCATTTTTTTGAAAAACCACATCAGATAATGCCTCCTCCATTTATTTTATGAAATGTAATATAAAATCTTAAAGATGATGAGAATATAATTATATGTTTTGAATTAAACTTAAAACTATATGTACGTTCTATTTAAATCACTACTATTCTTATCTATTTAGTAGTATTTAGACTTACCTATCAGTACATGTATTCTATTTTTACTATAGTTATAGAAACTAGATCAAATTATCTATATCATTTTTGGTAAAAAAGAAAACAATAAAAATATACTAAAACTACATTTTTTTATTAGTTATTAATTCACTTTCTTTAAATATAACTTTGAAATATAAACAATATTTTATATTTTTTTTGCTTTCTGGTTTTCTAGATAACATAAACATCAAAAATTGATCTATTGTTTTAGCATAAATTTATATTAAAATAAAAATTTAACTTGTTTCTTGAAACAACCATGACCTTGATTTTTTAAGGAAAAGAAATTTTATGTTAATTTTTTTTTGCCATTTCAATATTTTTTAGTCACACTATTACATGTGATCATGTTGTGTGTCTCGCTGTGTTTTTATCTTAAGAAAAAAGTGCTTTTAAAGTCTTAATTATTTGTCTATTCCTTTTGAAAGTACATATAATTTTACCCGTTGAGAAATATTTACTTTAAAATAATAGTTACACTTTGAAATTTCAAAAAAATTTGGGTTGTCGTAAAAAATATATTTTAAATTAAAAAGGTCCTTTCATCTTGAAAATATATCCTGACTAGATAATGTAGCAATAATACAAATTTATTAATTTTTAAACATTATTATACTATATTAAATTGCCCTCCATTATATTATTTTAGTGGGTAACCATGTTTTTATAGCAATTCAAATATGACTCCCCCTAAAAATAAAATTTATATGTAATCTCTTACACAAAGTTTGTTTTGTATTCACTTAATAAATAAAAAATATAACAACTACTTCTTCTTTTCTAACAGCTAGTCGTTTCTCCATTATATCTTCTGTCAATCGATAATTTATGTGTACTCAATTAGTAGCTGTGCATATTATTACTTTAATATATTTTATTTTTACTTTAAATATTCTTTCAATTATTTTAATGTTGTAAATTAATATATTAATCACCTCCTATTTTTATTTTAAGGGTTATTACCTGCAGAAATGTTACGTAAAACGTTACTTCAAGCAACTAGAATTTTTTTTGAATTTGGCACAACTCGTTGCCCACAATTACGATATCAAACAAAAAAATTATCTATTGGTAGGATTCCATCATTTGTTTTTGCTGCAACTTTATCTAGTCAAGTTGATGAAGAAAGCTTAGCTAATTCTAACAAAATTAATACTGTTAAATCAACATGTTGTGGAATACCAAAAGGTTTTAGAAAAAAAGTGTCTAATATTAAAAACTACGGAAATTTTGGTGACGATGCCTGTTTTTCGATACAGGTTCATGATAATTCAGCATTTGTTAGTGCTGTTTTTGATGGTGTTGGTGGTTGGATAAGACATGGTGTTGATCCATCTGAATTTTCGTCAACACTTATGAGGTTTTGTTACGAATTAGCAAAAGCTGGGAAATTTGATCCGAAAAGGCCTGATTTATTGTTAAATGATGCTTTTAGGCAGGTTATATTTTCTTCAGATCCGAGACCAATTGGTAGTAGTACGGCTTGTATTTTGATTATTCACGATGGTATACTATATTCAGCTAATCTTGGAGATTCAGGATTTCTTGTTTGGAGAGATAATGAAGTTATTTATAAAAGTAAAGAACAAGTACACTATTTTAATGCTCCATATCAATTATGCAGTCCACCTGATATGAATGGTAAGGTTTATTTCATATGGCTAAAAAAATATAGATTTAAATTTTTCATTAAGCAAATATTTTCATTATATAATTTAAAGAAAATTTCTTTGACTATAATTTTATTTTTATATTATAGGGAGAAGAGATTTCATTGGTGACACACCAGAACACGCTCAAATGAAGGCAATGAAGGTTGAAAGTGGTGATTATATTCTCTTAGCATCAGATGGATTATGGGATAATGTACCACAAGAAATGATAAACAAACTTTTGGCGTCTATTGATAAAGATGATGAAGGAGCATTGCAAAATATATGCAATTCTTTAACATTATGTGCAAGACAATTGTCATTATCAAAAGATTATATGTCTCCATTCAGCTTGAAAGCGGTTGAAGAAGGATATAAAACTAAAGGTGGGAAACCCGACGACATTACATGTATTCTTATCAAAGTATAAGCAAGTACCATTTGTCTTGTCTACGAACTTGGAGTTAATTATAACAAATAGAGAATGAAATGAAGATCTCATCAAATACGAAAAAAAGTTTAGTTACAGTTGTTTGTTTTTTCACAAACAGTTAAACGATATTTTAGGTTTCAAGTTATTTTTTTTAGTGCCGTATAATGTATATGTTTTAGAAGCAATTAATGAATTTAAACAACTTTCTAAAGAAGTTGTATATTAGGAATTCATAACGTGTTAAATTTTTTTTATTTTTTTTGCATAGAAATTTGTGTAGTGAATGACAAAAAGAAATAAAATAAAAATTAAATTTGTTGTTTTGAGGCAAATTCTGCTTTTACGCGTGCAACCCTTTCTTCTAGTCTTTTCTTCCACTCTGGTCGAGGATCACTCTCAGCAAGATCAAGATTACTGTCAGATTCCTCTTGCTGGGATGCTTTTACGAAAGATAAACCAAAGCTTCTTTGGTAGACATCTTTGATAGCTTGCTTCTTTGATAGTCCTGGAACATATTTCGCACCACTTGCAGCTACTTTAATTTCTTTCTTTAAGTTTATACCATCTAAGGTTTGGTTTGTTGGTGTTTCATTTTTCTCAAAACCTAGTCCCACTCTATGTTTACCTTTTCCTTTAACATTTTTAAATAAATTTTCTCTTTCTTTGGAAAACTTTTCAACTTTTAAAGCCAAATTCATCAAATCATCACTGACTTCATAGCCATTTAACTCGAAATTTCTAACCATTTCTACAGCAAAATTTTTGTCACTTTCAGTCATTAAAGTGTAGGCATCTCCTTTTTGTCCGGCTCTTCCTGTCCTACCGATTCTATGAACAAGATATTCATATTGTACAGGAACATCATAATTTATAACTGTTTTTACGTCAGGTATATCTAGTCCTCTTGCAGCTACATCCGTTGCAATAAGACAATCAGTATCATGTCGGAAGGCTTGTATTTTCTCATTTCTTTCAAATTGTGATAAATCACCATTTAGTAAAACTCCATTAATACCTTCTTTTCTAATTCTTTCATACACAATTACAGAATCACTTTTTTTAGTAACAAAAATAATCACTTTACCAGAGCTAAGAAATCTAATAATATTTTGCTTGATCCAATTCCATTTAGCATCATTGGTATTTGGTAGGACAAATACATGTTGTGAAACATCAGAATTCACTTCGTTAAATTCGCCACAAACTATTTTAACTGGATCTGACAAAACTTTCATTGCCAATTTTTCAACTTTATGTTTGAATGTAGCACTAAACATTACGCATTGACGATCTGGTCTAATTTGATCGCTAATTGTATTAATTTGTGCTTCAAAACCACATTCAAACATCCTATCCGCCTCATCATATACAAGGAAAGTTACATTTTGAAGATTTGTTGCACCATCTTTAATAAGATCAATTATTCTTCCAGGTGTACATACAACAATATCAGCATACTCATTTAAATCTTTGGTTTGTTCATATTTATTTCCACCACCGTATGCACAAACACTTTTTATATTAAATGGTCGTCCATATTTACGGCATTCTGAGAATACTTGAAGTGCCAATTCTCTAGTGGGTACTACAATAAGTACAACTGGACCAGTATCATTTGTACGTTCATCTTGACTGAGTATATGTATTATTCCCGGTAAAACATATGCCAAAGTTTTTCCAGTACCTGTTTGAGAGATTCCAAGAACATCCCTTCCAGATAAAATAGAGGGTATAGCCTGTGCTTGAATTGGAGTTGGCTTTTCAAAATTATGATGACTAATCATAGATAATAAAGTTTTATTTTGACTTAAATGCCCAAAGCTGACAATGGGAGCTTTTGTATACTTTCCATAGACTTGAATTTTAAAATCTTTTCTTAATTCATATATTTCTTTTGGAGTTAGTTTTGACATATCATCATGTTCAATGTATATATTTGACATAAATGGTTTGTAATTAATTGTTGAATGGTTAATGGGTGGTAAAATTTCTATTTCCTTTTTGTTAATGTGAATTATATTACCATCTTCATCATACTCATATAAAGCATCTTCTTTTTCCATTTGACTTTCGTATTTTTTTAAATATTTAAAGTACGCTTCTTCTGAATCTTCTTCATCTTCAATATCCATACGGTAATTTTTACTTTCATCTTTTTCTGAAATATTTTTCGATTTTTCCTCTGATTCTTTGGCATCCCTGGCAGCTTGCTCTGTTATTCCTACCATAAACGCATCTAATGGATCTTCTTCATCACTATCACTTTCATTTTTGGACTTTTTTGTTTGAGATTCTTCATCACTGTCTTCACCTGTAAAAAGGTAACTAAAAGCATAGAAGTAATATATTAAATTTCAACTTACTCCATGTTATGACGTTTTCTCGATTCCATAGCTTTTATATAATAATTAACCAAATATAATATTTTGTTTTGTCGATTCTAAACAGATGTGCAAACTAAAGTTAAAAGTATTTTGCTCTATTTTCTGTTCAGGACCTTAATAAATTGCGCATGAAGAAATGTTTACCTGGAATGAAATAGTTTTATTTCTAACAAACTAAAATTCCAAAAAAAGTACATATAACTCATAATGAATAATAGAATTTTTAAAATAAACACGGAAAACCTATTGTAAATTTATGTTTAACAAAGTACGTATTCTAAATTCCAGTCTTATTTATATTATGTATCTTCCAAAAATTACTGTAACAATTTATCTTTTCTTTATGGATTTTTTTAAATTATTTTAAAAGACTACTATCTACGTTCAATAAATAATTGCTGTATTTAATGATCTTTCGAAATTTTTAAATTAAACAAAAGTCTAAAAAATTCAAAATACCCTATAAATTCGAAACGATTTGTAGTAAAATTCAATAAAAAATAAATTAATTTCATAATTATTCAATATGGCAAAATTATTTTGAAAAGTAAATAACACATTTGTACAGTCGAAAGTCCATAAAAACAAAATTTTTCAATGATTTATTCATTTTTGACATACATTATGGTAATAAGGTTTTTAAAAACAACTTTTCCATATTTTTTAGGCATACACACTAATAAATCATAAAGGAAAAGAAAGAAATAATTTAAATTCTAAGTATCCTTTTTAAATTTCACTATTATACATAACAAAAACACCGAAAACTCTTATAAAATATAAATGAAACATTTTTTATAGAGAGAAAAAAACGTTTACAAATATCAGCACATGATAATAAACAACACCAAAACTAATTAATTATTTTTATCAAAAAATAAGTAAAATAGAATGTATAGAAACTGTAAGATTTTCATAATTGTTAATAACTCGTTGACGCGTTCTAGAATCAGGAGAAATAATCCTTCTTACGACGAAAAGAAATTGGAACACCATATCTTTATTCAGAGTGATTGATAATAAACGTTTTAGAAAACAAAACATCTTTGATTTTTTTCCATTATGTCACTTAACTTAATTGTTATTAATATAGTATTTTTGATATTACTTGTGAGATTTATTTTAATATAATTTTGCTTTAGTAATCAAAAACAAAAAAGTAACAGGTATCCGTAGTTTTAAGTTAAAAATAAAGCAATTACATATTTAATGTGTTGTTTTCTCATCTGTTTTTTAATCTTTCTTATTACTACAAACTATAATTTTTTTTATTTCTTATCTATATACTGCATGCTTTTAATTATGTCCGATCAATTCGAAATAAATCATTATCAAGTTTACCTACATTTTGCCAAGTAAATTTATATAGACACTTTATCTTTCTTGAACTAAATTTATTAATTCTCCAATAAATAGTTATATTTGTCAGCTACAAACTACATTATTCTAACAACATGTAATTTTTAAATTGTCTTATTCGTCATTTTATCTTATATCAAAGGTCAATATTAACCCATGACTATCAACAAAATTAAAATAATGATGATTTTTGTTTATTAATATTATAAATTTAAATTATTATTATTATTTATTTTCGTAAATTTTTTTAATTACACTGCTTATTAAGTCATTTTCTAGATTTAGAGATTCATCATGCTTAGATCTCGTTCCTTAACAGCCAAAGTTGTAAGAAATTTTACCTCAAAAAAAGATCTTTCGAAAAAAGGTCTCCCAAATGTCGTTTTTGTTGATGGTGTTCGAACACCATTTGCTGTTTCTGGAACTCTTTTCAAAGATATGATGTCTGTTGATTTACAAAGACATGCTCTTAAATCTATTGTTTCTAAAACTGGCGTTGATTTTGCTGATATCGGTCATATATCTTGTGGTACCGTTATTCAAGAACCAAAAACATCGAATGTAGCAAGAGAGGCAGCATTAACTGCTGGTTTCCCATCAAGTATTCCTTGTCATACAGTTACATTGGCTTGTATATCTTCAAACGTAGCTATGACTGATATAGCTACAAAAATTCAAACTGGATATTGCCAAGCTGGATTAGCTGGAGGTGTAGAAATTCTATCCGATGTTCCAATTAGATACAACAGAAAAACAAGAGGTGCAATGTTGTCTATAGGCAAAGCAAAGTCCCTTCAACAAAAATTAAAACTTGGAGGAACAATAGTAAGTAATCTTTTAAAACCAGAATTACCAGCAGTCGCCGAATTTACAACTGGTGAAACTATGGGAACGAGTGGAGATCGTCTTGCATCAGCTTTCAATGTATCTAGAGATGAACAAGATGATTTTGCACTTAGATCACATACATTAGCCGATAAAGCATTTAAAGAAGGTAAATTAACCGATATCGTTCCAATGTTTGTTGGTGGAAAAAAACCTGCAACAATAGATTATGACAATGGAGTAAGAATAACCCCAAGAGAAAAATTAGCTAAATTGAAACCTGCTTTTATCAAACCTCACGGAACTGTAACTGCTGGTAATGCATCTTTCTTAACTGATGGTGCTTCTGCTGCTCTTCTCACCTCTGAAGAATTCGCCTTAAAAAAAGGATTTAAACCAAAAGCTTATATTAGAGACTATCTTTATGTTTCTCAGGATCCAAAAGATCAACTTCTTCTCTCTCCAGCATACGTTATTCCTAAACTTTTAGACAAAAATAATCTTACCATTCAAGATATAGATGTTTGGGAGATTCATGAAGCATTTGCTGGCCAAGTTCTCGCTAATCTAAATGCCATGGATTCAGAATTTTTCTGTAAAACAGAAATGAAAAGAAAAGATAAATTTGGCCGTTTGCCTATGGAAAAGATTAATTTATGGGGGGGGTCATTGTCATTAGGTCATCCTTTTGGAGCTACAGGTATAAGACTTATGTCTCACGCTGCAGGTCGACTTAAAGAAGAAGGAGGTCGATTTGCTGTCATTGCAGCCTGTGCCGCAGGTGGACATGGTGTAGGAATGCTTGTTGAGGTTTATCCTTAGGAAATTTTATTCAATATAACTATAGAGTTTAGTAAATAATTTAAAAGCGTCTTTATTTCGTCGTATTGTCATGTATTTATAACTATAAATAAAAAATAAAAAACTGATAATAGTCTTAATATGAATAAATTTAGAATCTAATTATTGTTACAAAGTCTCCATATTTGTTAATTTTTCCAGCATTTTTTTAACAATTCTTTTTTCAGATGCAAGATAAAGATGAATTTGCTTTAAGGTAAAAGGCATGTCCTCAGGCATATTATCTCTAACCTTGGAATAAGTAACATTCATTAGAAGAGATAATCTATCAAACAAATATTTTTTTGCTTTTTTGCCTGTATCTTCTGTATCTATATCTTGTGGTAATCTCGATACAAGAAGTCTCAAAAACAAAGGGTAAATTCTCGGGAATTAAGTCGTCATGAGTGCATGTGAAAATATCTGTTGTTCTTCTATATATTCTTACTCTAAAATCATTTTCAATAAGTGTGGATGGAAAGGATAACTTTAATTTAAACACATCATTAACACCTGGTATTTGAAGACAAAATCCATTGGCTAAAAATAAATTGTAATTATTTCTATTTCCATAAATAATTGTCACACTACTGTTTTTATTGAGATTTTCGCCAGCAATTGTTTCAGCACAGTCGTCATCAACAGAGAAATTTACCGTATTTTTTGAATCATCGGAATGATTGGAAAAATCTAGTAATGGAATAAGACAAGGTATATTTTTATTTTCACATTTTGATGGAATATGATTAATTCTTGTTGTTACATTATTAGCAGACCATAAAAATAAATCAAAAGTAAAATCTTCTAAAGAAATATTCAGCTTTGAATAGTCTTTAGATGATTTATCGTAAAGTTTTTGCAAAAAATAAATATATTGACGAGCAAAATGACGATATGTTTTTAGTGATTCTTCAAAAATCACAGTATTTTTGAGTAATTCAAGTTCTTCTATTGAATAATTTACTGGAGTCGTAAATTTAGTTGGAAGAATATCAAAGTATTTCTGCCACTTTGAATCCTTATTTAACCTTTCAACGCACATAAAAAATACTAGAGCTACATTGTCCATTTTACTTAATAAAACATCATTACTAATAATTTTCTTATAAATTGGATTTTCATGAATTGAATCTATTGAAAAAATGGCATTGCGAGGAACTTTGATTAAAATTTGGTTATCAGCAATGTCTTCTGTCGCAATCAAACCGTAATTGTTATCATCAACTTTCACAACATCAACTTTATCAAAAAAGATCTCCATATCTTTACACCATACCTTAAATGTATTTAAATTAGTTTCACGATCAATTGATTGTGTATTATTTTTTCCTTTATAAGAAGTAAGTATACTTTCTAATTCATTTAATCTTTCAACAATAATTTTATGATCATTAATCAAATTATTAGGTTTTGTTGGTGGTTCCTGAATTAAAATTTCAGCCCAAAATTTATAGCAGTGAGATGCAATTTTAGTTAATTTTTCTTGATCTGGTAACATGTTTTCTAAAAATAAATTATAAAATACTAGTTTTAAATGTTATATATAACGAGTGTTGATAAGTTATATTGATTATTTTATTAGTTTCTGGTAAATATAGTGATATTAATAAATTTATTTTTTGCTATTTCTTTTACATTGTAAAGCTAGTCATTGATTAAAATAAAATAAATCATTTAAGATATCAATGACACTATATAATTTCAGATATTACAATACTTTTTACACTTTATAAATAAAACGTACCAATAATGAATACTATCTTTCAGCTATTTATTTTTAAATACTTCTGCTAATTAGAGTCTAATTTCCACATATCCAATCATTCGTGCCAAGATGTCTGTTATCTTTCGCTTTACAAAATTATCCAAATATTAAGTAAGTAAAGTGAATTGTTAGAATGATTAGAAATTTTTTTATTTAAGATAAAAATATTAGATATAATTAAATTTCTTATCATTTTCTAACAAAAAAATAAATAGTGTGCTCTACAGTCTAAGAAACATATACAGGAAAAAATTTTTTTTTTGATATTTTTATAGAAATAGCGATTTTCTTTTATTTAATAACTAATAATTCTTTTTACACAACTATTTCAGACATAAAATAAGAATGTCCAATATTTTTATATTCGAAATGGACATGACGTGTGAAGGCTGCGCAAATGCAGCAAAAAAGGTACTTTCAAAATTAGGAGGTTTGTCAAAAATAAAAAAACAACTACCTAATGTAAAAATTTTTAGACAAAGTATTATCTGTTGAAACAGATGTAGCCCTAAAGACAGTTAAAGTAACTACAACTTTGGATTCATCCTCTATACAGGCACAACTAGAAAAAACAGGAAAAACTATAAAATTAATACAATAAATTTATTATAACAAATAACAAAACAACAAATTACATAACAAAAAAGTATAAGTATTTTTTTATTAGTTATTCACTTAACATAGCATGGAAATTTTTTTCTGATGTCATTAATTGTCTAGTAATACTGTTTCCATAAATATTACTTAAACGTATGGAGTCTATATCAGAGAAAATTATTTTAGTTGTTAATGTTGTTTCTAGCTCTGACATATTTATCAGTTGTGCGAAGAAACGTGGATTTAATGGTAATTGATAAAATACAAGACACTTTATCCCTTTGATAAGATAACGATTGTAATAATGAAATCTAAATTAATTACATATTTAATTTTTATAAAAAAATTTTACATTACCTTTCCGTCATTAGACAAATGGATTTCATCCCATGACTAAATTGTATTTTATGACTATTAATTTTGTTTTCTGGGGAATACTCGTTTAATTCAGCAAATCTTTTGTTATTTGCCACAAAATGTGCCTTTATTTGAACAAAATCATAGTAACTTGGAATAAATATGAGTGTTCCTTTTTCCAATTTTGGATAAATATTTTCTACGAAAAATTTGAAACGAACTGATTGATCTTCAGAAGGATCGGTTATCCTAATACGATTAATTTGTTGAGATACAGGTACATCTATTTCACTTAAAATGTCCGTGGGTTTTTTGACAATAGTTGTGTATCCAGAATAATTTAAACTTGCTTTAATAAAAGCAGATTTCATTTCTGCTGAATCATAACTTGAAAACATCAATGTTTGTCTTATGGCTTTCCCTTGATTATTTAAAAATACATTTCTAATTCTTGTGATATCTACATAACTTATATCATCAGGTTTTGCATTCAAGTTATTCAAAATTGTTACAATATTTTCCCAATTTTGCATTTGAATGATATCCATTCTATCGAAAACAGCAATTTCAATTGATGATAGAAATGAATAGTGACCAACTTCTTTAGCGTTTACCAAAGCCTGAATAAGTCCCAAAGGAGATGCTATAATCATATCAGATTCATCAAATTTAGTAAAAAGTTTTATTGCTTTTTTTGAAAAAGTGATTCCTATTTTGAAGTCATCGTCTATGTTTCCATCCATGTTGTAAATGTAGTCGTCGGTACGAATTATAGAATTTGGATTTTTAAGATTAGGTGTATATGAACAATCCTTACTGCCATAGAAACTTTCAAATCTTTTAGCTTTTAAAAATTGTGATTTCCTTTCACCAAACATGAGAATTTTTAATTTTTCAACAATTTCGAAGACACATTTTTTATATGGAACTATAATTAATATTTTTGGCCTAGAAAATCCTTGGTCCCTACATTCATCAATCAATTCATCAGTTAATTCATTATCCTTTTCTTTTTCACTTTTTAACTTTTCAATATTTTTTAAAATTAAACACCTATTTCTTTGAATGTGATTTATTAAGTGAAGGAGATAAACATTTTGATAATCTTTAACTAATGAAGTATAATAAAGATCACAATAACGACCCATTACTTGCAACAATGATAATTCTACTTCACTTAATTCATCATTTTTGGTCATAAGTTTAAAATTTTCCATAAGACCACAAAAATAACCGAAGTTTTCAAGTTTTATTCTTTTGGATATATCCAAAAGAGGGTCCTTATTATACCGAATGTGTTGAAATACCTTAGCTGTTTCAAATCCTGGCAATTTTTGAGGTATCCTAACTGCTTCTTTGTGATTGTCTATAATTTTCTGAAGTACCAATTCACTAGGTAATTTATAAAAATGTTTAGAAAAATATTCTGTTTCATCGTCCACATCTAATTCTACTTCCTCATCACTTTCTTCTACAGCCAATTCTTCTTCTTTTTCATCTATTTTCTGATTATCTTGAGGTATATCTCTATCAGAATTGTTTTGATTAAGTCGGAAAATTGAATTTTCACTATTTACCTCGGTAGTGATTTTATTTCTAGTTTCAACTTTTCTTTTTTTCTTTAAGAGTCCATTTGTGTCAGAGGAATGTTTCCTGTTCATTTTTGTTCTAAAAAATAGAAAATAACAAGGAAAACATTATAATAAATATAATTTGAACAAACAAGTGAATATTAATAAAAAATTAGATGAACTTTTTAATACAAAGTGAAAAATAATAAATATAAGTCCTAAAACTCTTCACAAATTTATGAGTTAAATAATTAATGATTATAGTAATACATTATTATAAAATATATTATGATTCCTCTTCACGTGGAGTTTGCATGGCCTCAGGTAAGGGTGGAGGTAGCGATACAGGTTCAACATTGACAACATCTCCTTCGCTTTTTAATTTAATTAAAATTTGAGCAGGAGATTGTGGTGATGCTTTAACGATGTCAAAACCATTATCCGACAAAGAAACATTATCATTTAGTCTGATCCATTCTTTATCCTCACTTTGAGGTCTTTTATACAAGCTCATGTCATCTTTTGAAAATTCTGACAATGGTTTAAGTAATTCTTTCATATCATCAATTGTTTGTGATTCTTTAAGTACTATAAGAAAATGAGAATTTGAATATAACACTTCAAAATAAAGATCATTATTAGCTGACATATTTTAAAAATATATTTTGTATTCCAAACTTCCAGATATAGTCTGATTCTGTAAAAACTAGTTAGTAAAATAAAAAAATTAAATTATAAGGTAGATAATTCTACCAAATTAAATAAATAACGATCAATTAATAAAATATACAAATATTAAAGAAAGTAAAATTTTAAATAAAGTAAAGAATTTATTTAAGGTATCGATGAAATGATATGAACATTTTTAAAAAATCAGTAGTTATCGTTGTACCACAATTTTCCTTAAATTACTCTTAGAACGAAAGTAAATGCTTTCAATGCGAGTGTTGACTAATCCGTTGTAATTGAAATCGCAAATTTGCACGTATATCGATTGTGAAGTATTTTATACTTTAGTATTTTTTAAATTAATTTAGAAAAATGTTATTTCTTTAGATATTTTTATTTTAAACTTATTTCCGCTTTTACCTAATTTTAGAAAAAGCTTTTTTTTGGATTTAGCACCTTTTTTTTATTACTTTTATGTATTATTTTATAGTTGTCATGTCTTTTAAATCAAGCACTTTTTTGAAAACTGCAGCTAATGGAGCAAAAATTATTGTTACCCGTAATACCGCATCTGCACCAAAAGTAGCTTTACTTGGAGCTTCAGGAGGTATCGGTCAACCAATGGGTCTTTTACTTAAAAATAATCCAGCAATCGCTAAATTGGCATTGTATGACATCCAGGGAACTCCTGGCGTTGCTGCTGATCTCTCCCACATTGATTCAAAAGCCAAAGTAACTGCTCATACTGGACCAAACGAATTAGTTTCATGTCTTGAAGGAGCTGATGTTGTTGTTATTCCAGCTGGTGTACCACGTAAACCTGGAATGACTCGTGATGATCTTTTCAACGTTAACGCAGGAATTGTACGTGATTTAGTTGAAGCTGTTGCTAAGACATGTCCAAAAGCTTTTATTGCTATTATCACAAATCCTGTAAATTCTACCGTTCCAATTGCTGCAGAGGTTATGAAAAACAATGATGTTTTTGACCCTAAAAGAATTTTCGGAGTTTGTACACTTGATGTTGTTAGAGCTCAAGCATTCGTTTCTGAACTTAAAGGTCTCGATGTAACAAAGACTGTTGTTCCTGTCATAGGAGGACATTCAGGAGTTACAATTATTCCTTTACTTTCTCAAGTCAAAGGAGCTACCTTCACTGACAGTGAAGTAAAGGCTTTAACTGAACGCATCCAAGACGCTGGAACTGAAGTTGTTAAAGCAAAAGCTGGAGCAGGATCAGCTACACTTTCAATGGCACTTGCTGGTGCTCGCTTTACACAATCACTTATTGATGGACTTCAAGGAAGAAAAAATGTTCAATGTACATACGTTTCTTCAAATGCTGTTAAAGGAGTTGACTATTTCTCTACACCAGTTGAACTTGGACCAAATGGTGTTGAAAAGATTTTGGGATATGGAAAGATCTCTTCTTATGAGCAAGGTCTTGTAGAAAAAGCTATTCCAGAACTTCAAAAAAATATTACTAAAGGTGTTAAATTTATTGAAGGATAAGAAAGATATTTTTGCTTATTTTTAGGATATTTTACAACCCACATAAAAAGTGTTGTTTTTTTTGTCATTTTAATATTAAATTGGTTTTTCGCCTTTAAAAATATATTTGATGACGTAGATTTTCTTTGAAACATTTAACATTGTAGACAAAAATGTTTAAAAAAGCGGTAAGACGTACATTTGGACTAGCAAAACAACAATATCGTACATTATGTTCACAAAGTGGATCAAATTTAAAAGATAAAGATATAATAGGAGAAGAATTGTCTAAAGCACTAGATAATGTGGCAGATGATCTTCATAAAGACAACCATGTGGAAAAAAAAAAGACAAGATTATCTATATTAAGTAAATTAACAGAGTCTGTAAAGGAAAGTTTTGATTCAGCTACAGGACCTGAAACGATTGATATCCTTCATGACAAAGAAATGGCAAATTTACTGAACAATTTAGATATTAAACCGGAATCAAAAAAGACAAATAAGTTCGTTGAAATTAGAAAAGATACGAAAGCGATAACTGCTCTGAGAAAAGAAATTTTCTACCAAGCTTATCATTCGGGTATGTCTAATGAAGAAGCTCATGTGATGGCGGAAAAATGTGTAACTAAAGCTGAAGAAAAACTAAGAGAACGTAGAGATGCTAAGTTTAGAGGAATTGAAGATGAAAAGTTAACTGCTGAAGAAATTGAAAAAGAAATTAGTGAGAAAGAAAGAAATTTCTTTGAAATGGCGTACAACTGGATGGAGAAAAATCTTTACGTTGAACAAAACCCAGACGATATTTCTGAAAGTTTATTAAAAGAAGTAGAAGTAGATAAATCAATTCCCAATATTTTCCATCAAACTGATTTAAGACTTGGTATTTTTAACAATGTCGATGAATACAAGACCAATAGTCTTGATTTTTGGAGTAAATGGGATTTAAGAGCAGCTGAAATAGCAAATCAATCTATGGGACCAACCAATAAAATAGAGCAACAAATTGAGTGGACAAAAGAAGGGAAACTTTGGCCATACCCAATAGACAATGAATATAATTTGGGTGAGGAACAAGAGGTTGGCTTTCACGATCACATTTTCCTTCATAGGTATTTATCTAAATACAATCTTCCCAAAACTGGACCTATTGCCCACTTTATGGAACTGGTGTGTGTTGGATTATCAAAAAATTGTTATATGACTGCTGCAAAGAAAAGGGAACATCTTGATTGGTTTGGAAAATTCTTCGATTCCAAACGGCAAGAAAGTGTGAATAAATTGCACGAACAAGAAAAACTTGCTGCTGCTAATTCTGTTTAAATTTATTGTTATTGTTTTAGGCCATTTGTTATGTTATTACTGACATTTATAATAAACTTATTTGATTGAGCATGTCAAAAAAGAAACAAACTCTACTTTTAAAAAGCTAGGTCATTTCTCTTGTATATATAGGTAACTTTAGATGTATATTCTCATTGTTCTCATGACATTCCATTATTTCGCCGTCTTCCTTGTTGGCTTTCTAGCAATAACATCTGACGCCGCACTCAGTGTTACCGTGGAAGAACTGATCAATGCTATTGGAGCCCCAAAGTGCATGCAAAAATGCGTGAATTCATTTATCCTAAATTTATATGATAGTATGACAAATTCTTCTGTTCAAAGTGCCACAAGGGTTATGTGCAATGAGTACTACAATTTTATCGACTGCGCTAAGAGAGATCGTTTAGTTTGTCCATACGAAGTAGTATACAATTATACGTTTGAAGGACTGAATTCGTTTTGTTCCGAAAAAGAAACACCTCATTCACAATGTTTGGATGAAAAACTTAGTTTAGTCGCCAAGAGTAAGTTTAGGATGTGAGTAATCTAGTAGTGAATATTGCCTTTTTTAGCTTGTGACAATAAGTGTCATCTTACACGTCAGATTGATGATATATTTCAAAGGCGAACCATAAAAATAATGGCAAAGCATTCTGGGAATCCACAAGTTTTTATTGAAAATCTTACCGAATTTTGTCAATCACTTTCTTGTTTTATTCCATGTTTTAAGAGGAACTTGGAACATGAGTGCGAGAGAGATGGACATCGTTTTCTAGTTCACGCTGTCAAACCATTCTATAGTTTAGTTAGGGCAATGAAAAAACATCCGAAGATAAAACCATTGGTTGAGAAGAAAGTACCGAAAACGTGTCATTTCCTTTTCAACAAAGCTGTTCTTGATTATTATACTAATTATTAATCTTTAAAAATCAAACATTTATTGATGATTTTATTTAATATGCTTATATACTCGTTAGCATGTTTTGCACCAATGGTGTAAATTCTACGTTTATTTTTTAACCTATTAAATAAAGTATATCTCGTAAGACCTATTTATCGTATTTTTTTCTACTTATTTCTTAAATTTCAAAGAACGATTACAAATAATTGTGGACGTGAATAGAATTTGATAAAGCGATGGTATTTCTACCTGTAATATGTATATAATTAAGAAATATTTAAAAATAGTTGGAACGATACTTTAATAGGGTAGATCAGTTTTCAAGGATGTTGTAAATGTGAACTTATAAAAGTGGTTATACTACGCGGATTTAGATTTGTGTCGTGTGTAAAAAGTTAAATTTAAGCATCTTAAAGTGAAAGAAAATTTTGTTATAAAAAAAAATTTCTTAATTGAGCTGAAGTAGTCAAACCTGTTTAAAATCACTATGTCCATAATATTTTGTTAAAAGTAATTTTCTTATACCAAATTTCATAGAAAAATTATGTAATAAACATTTTTTATATTTTAAAAATATGGGTTGAATAAAATATACATCACAGTTACACAAGACATTTAAGTAATTTTTTTCTATACTTGATATATTTTTACAATACTATATGCATTTGATAGCTTCAATCATCTACAAAAACATGTTTCAAGATCATTTATGAATATTAGGTATAAAGAGATTTATATGAGCTCATTTTTTATGAATTTTTTCATTAAAAAATAAAAATTCTATTCACAAAAAATTATTGTAGTTTTTTAATTTTTTATCTACATGTTTTATAATATTATTACTATTTTATAGCCCAGATTCTTTTCTATAAAATACATAAGGATGTATTGTCACAAGTCAATTATAGATAGAGTTATAAAACACGAAACATTATGCGTTTTTGTTTTCAATAAAAAAAAGTAATATAAATATTTACAAATTCTAAATGTTTTGATAAATAATGAGGATCTAATATTTAAATAATATTATAAGTTATGGCACTTTAACATGTTTAAATGTTTATTGACAAATATCGCTATTATTATCTTTATTTCTAAATTTCTACACATATTAATTTTAGTATACTGAGAAAAAAAAGTCTATAACTTTACTTATTTTGAATGACAATAATAGAGCTTTTCTACTTTCTATTAATGTTATAAGAAATATCGTTTACAAAAAAATTATGTTTCTCTTTTTTATTTGAACTATCTCGAATAAAATAATTCTTATATATAAATCTCTAATTTTTTTTGAACTTAAGATTCAATAACGATCTTGAAAAATATTAAATCAAGTAAATAGAGCTATAGCATGTAATATCATAAATAAAAATACATTAAGTATAAAAAAAGTTGTTAAATGTTTATGTAACTGTAATGTATTTTCTGGTTAGACATTTATATGGACATGATGAATAAATTTTTAAAAGTTTAGTAGACATACCCTGATAGCGTCATTATGGCATCTTGTACTAATCATTCATAATCCACATTTCTTATTATCAAACTTTATTTATTGAAATTTTAAAAAATAAAAAGTGTTATTTACTAAAACATTTTCCAAAAACAAATCAAATTTATACTGTAAATAATTAATTTTTATTCTTAATTCCTCAATTACTTTTTATCTTTTAAGTTTTATTTTATATTATTAATTTTTACATAATGTTAAACATTGAATAATTTTTCAATATAAGTTATCATGTAATATGTGGTGAATATTAAAATGAAATATTTATTAAAAGAATGAATGTAATTTCTTGTTTATTAGTTAATTATTAAGATACTAGGTTAGTATGCGATTTAGTTGACTAATTCATTTTAATAGATAATTTTTTCTATTGCATTTAATTTTTTACAAACGTTAAATTATTACTTTAAATGTCACCAAATTTTGTAGTTTTAATAGATTCAATGGAGTTAGTAAAATTGTAACAGTCTCTTTAAATTTTCAGCATAAGTAAAACTGAATCCAACCACGCAATATTTAATTGTTTCAATGAATCTTCCATCATGTTCATGCCTAGTTGCATACATTTATTAAGTTATAAAAAGTTAATTTTCAATAGCGTTCCTTATTATTTTTTACATTTGACCAAGTTTAAAACTATTAATATCTCAATAATAACTTTAAAAAATTTATAAATTTCTACTACATACATTTATTTTTCTCGTTGACAATGCGTCAACAATATTAGATTTTATCCAAGTGCTAAATTCTCATTCTAGCTAGAATTATCTTAACAATAAATTCTTCAAAATTTATTGTTTTGATTCTTGTATAGTTTCTATTTGATTCTGGTAAATTTTCATGCAAATAAATAAAGCTTTTTATATGGAATATGGCTAAATTCAAATTACACTTTTTTCAAACAAATATTTTGTTAAATTGCTTTAATTAAAAATAGAGTTCAAAAATGAGACTTCATTATTGAGTTTCCATGCTAGATAGTTTAGTTACAACTTCGAAATTTTAAAAATTAACAAACTTAGAATGTTTACAAAATGAGAAAAAGTCTCCCACGTACATTTCTTAACGAGATATCGTTTCTATTTTATTTTGTAGCATTTATTCTGCTCATAAACTTCTTACTAAGGAGATATTTAACATGATATATTTGTGAGTATATTCATGTGTTTATGTTTTTGTTTATCTAAATTTTTTTATGTAAAACGGACTTAAAGAAAAAATCTCATTATAGAATCTGAATTTAAAAACAAGTATTCAAGTAATAAAGAAAATATTTAAATATAAATTACATTTTATGTAAATATAAAATAATTCATATGTTAAAAATATCTAAGGTTGATTTTAATTTGACAGTCAATAATGAATAATTAAATAAAATTATAATTTTAATTAAGATATGATAAAAAAACGTTGAAAGATAATTAATTTTATGCATTGTGTCAATTATAATATCTATAGTTATTTTTATGCATAGCATTATTTTAAAATATAAAATTGAATGAAAACACCATTTGATTAAATTATAAATAATAAAGAAAGCATTATTAAAGCAAGTGATTAATACAATGTATATATATATATTTGTCTAAATTAATTTAAATAAAGTTAAATAGAAGTATTCTACTACATATTTTAGGTTACTACCACAATATATCATTCAATTGTAAAGTAAAACATATTTATTTAAAAAAAGTTATTTGATTTTTATTATTGTTATAAAATTTATTTTAATGTTAAAAAGATTTTTTATTATTATAGCATAATAGAAAAAGTTAATTTAAATATTCCAATACAAAATTCTATAGTAATTTTTTTATTATTAAAAACATATTTTTAATATCATGTTTGATTTAATAATTTATAAGTATTAACATTGAATTGAAAGTTTTTATTGTCTATTTTTCATATTGCATTAATATCATAAATATTATTAGAGATAACTTTCTATCCATATTTGATAAGAAAAAATGTATTTAAAGGTTAAAATTATAGAATTGATTTTAAATATATGATAAGAGTAGAGTAAAAATTTTTACAACATTTATAATCTATTTTACTACTACACAAAAAAATTATACGAAAAACAGTAGAATAAAATTTTCTAATATTTTTTTAATTTATATTTTATTTGTTTTTAAATATAATATTTTAATTATGCATATCACATTACACTTTAGATATTAGCGCTTTATTTATACAATATCATATTTTAAATCATTAGAAATAAATTTTTAAACATATAATATTTATAATAACTGTTTAAAAGTTTTCAAAATTATATAATCGTAATAGTTAAGAATTGACATATATTAACAATTAATTAATTTTTCCAATACAGTTACTAATTTGTTTAATGAGTAGTATCCTAATACATTTTGTGTTTTTTATAAATCAATCATTTCATATACCATATCTATCAAAATATAGTAATCTATTTAAATCACTTGAGCTTAAAGCATTTTTCAATGATTTTTTCATATTTAAAGATATCTATAAATATAATAACTTCTCTTTTATTCGAAATTTATTTAAATAATATTTAGGTAAAAATATATATATGTGAGATTATATTCTATATTTATATACTTAATATAACACATATTTCATTTTAAAGAGGAAATTTAAACTCGACTCTCCTTATTTTATTAATTATTAAATGTAATGTAACAATTTTTATATTGTGTTTTGTAATAACACGTAAACATCTGAAGTTTAAAACAATTTAATATGAAACATAAATATTATAAATTTTAGTAGATCATGAAATATCTTTATAAGTATTATTAATCATATGATTATTATCAATATCAAAAATATTTTTTCTTAATTTCCTACGGTTTATATTAAATCGTTTTGATTAAATTATGATATATTTTATATATTATTATTTATATATATTCGTTAAATTATTTATTAATATAATGATTTATGCTAGAATCCAGCTAATACTTTATAATCTATATCTATTACAATTTTTTCCTAATTTTGAATAATTGAAATAATTTTTCGATATTTCTTATACATGTCACGTATGTTTCTCGTTTTGGAATGAATCTTAACAACATAATGATAAATTACCATATTTATAAAAAAATATGTCTATTTTATAACTATTTTCAACATAAATTGTCATAAAGTTTGTAGCTGTTTATACCTATACGTGCTTATTAGCTTCATTTTAAATAAATACTGAGACTTTACACAAAAACGTTCTATTCAGGAGCCGTTATAGAAAGTATAGATAACCCTTTGAATTATTACTATCAAACTTAACATAAATTATTAGTGTCGTGGCCGAGATTGTGTATCTTTCAAGAAAGTGCACACACGTGTGCATTAAATTGATATTAATTGTTTTCTAAATATTTTTATTTAACTAATCTTCAATAATTTTTTTTTAAGAAATTTATTACAATCATCTATGAGTAGTTAATATTTATCGTTACAAAATTACGCATTATATTTTATCAAACAATAAAAATACATCTTTATTGTTATACAATAGTGAAGATTAATATTTTTCTTATCACTTATGTTAATATTATCGATTAAATTTGATATTATTTCTATATATTATTATCATTAATTGCTAATCAATTTATGTAATTCAAGCATTGATGTGATACTTACTTATTAAAGATGTCTAAAGAAACAATACATTCGGGTCATTTTATGACTTCTTATGTTCATTCTGATAATTTGTTTTCTGATAAATCTTGTGGTCCTTCTGTGGAGATTGATAATGAATTAGATCAAACAGAAAATGATGTAATTTCTACAAGTTACAACTCTGAAGATGGAGGACAAAAAAGTGTGACATATTATAAATTTGGTCCAAATAATTCAAAATCTATTGATATTGATATAACGTTAAATAAATTGAAAAAATGCCTTAATTCTGCATATGAGTAAGTTTTATTTGTTAGATAAAAAAAATTATTTTTAAGTAAAATGACAACACCAAAATGGAAAAACTTTAATGGTATGAAACTAAATTCAAAACAGCGAATCCGCCTTAATAACATTATCTGGAGAAGTTATCATGAATTTAGGAAATCTCAATTTGAAAATAAAAAATCCGATTCAAAGAAAAAAATTCCAATATGGCACTTTTCTGTTCCAGATGATGACACGACTCATGCAAAAGTTGAAGGTAGTATTGTTGAAGGTATGTACTGGAAAAGAAAAATTGCTGCTGTAAGAGCTCAATATAAAAGATGGCGAACTGATAGAAAATTAGAAATTAAAACAAAGAGCGGATGTTGTGAAAAAAGAAAACAAAAAATATCATGTGAATGTGTTGATTATAAAATAATACCACCTGCAATTAGAACGAAAAGTTTAACACCCATGCCTAATATGAATGGTTTTGATTATGATGGATATGATGATCTCGAAAATGATCTATCAAATCAAATATATGAAACTTTAAATAGTCATTATTTTGAAGATCAATGTGGAAATACAATGCGTACAAATTCTGATTTAATTCAACCAAATTTATATGGAATTATGCCATCATATCAAGATTTTATGAGTAATGAGCACGAATTTTTTGATCTTCATAATACTTTTACATATAGTCCACGAACAAGTGAAGGTAACCAGATGGGTTCATCAATACAAACTCCGATATACGGAAATCAAGCAGGAGTAATTAATTATAATAATAGAGAATTACCTTCTAAAACAACACATTCTATCAATGCACCTGCGACACAATATATATCATCTTATATGCATCAACAACCACACTATACGCAAGCAGTTTATGGTATGCAATCAGTTAATATGGAAAATCAACAACATGATTTTATGCCACTAAGTAACAGTATTTTTGGTGAACCATTAACTTCAACTACTATTAGTGTTGCAGCTGCTTCTAGTCCTCATACCTTACCTCCTAATTCTAATTTTGATTATCCTCCATCCTTTATACATAATAATCAAGTAGGATTTAATAGAAATAATAATAATGATAGTATATATAGTAATGGAGGTGCACAAAATTACTTACAGAATAATCGATTTTCTGGTAGTGTCAATTTTAGCAAAAATATTAATTTTACCCCATCAACTATTCAACAAAATATTCCTCAATCTGAAGTATGGTGGAATAGTAATGAAAATAGAGAAATAAATAATGTAACTCAAATTATGAATCCTCAAAATAATTCATTTTCAATTATTCAAAATACTTCACCATCACCATCATTTAATATTTCTGATATTATAGAACCTCAATCAAAAATTGAAAATATATTATCAAATGTTGTTTTTAGAAATAATGATAAAACAAGAGTTACTAGATTGGTAGGTAGTGAAATTGAAGGGCCATCTATGGTATCAAGATCTGGTACACCTTCAAAAGGAGCTTTAAAAGCTTACCCACCAATGTTTCAACCTAGTACAAATGATTCACCACCATTAAATAGTAATATTAAACAATGGCGTGATACTCCAATAGAATCATCATTATCTCGATCATCTTCTAATCTTAGTGATAAATATATAAAAGACAATTCATGGTTAAAACAACAAAGTAATGACAATAGAAAACGGCGAAACAGTTTAACAGAATCATCTTTCACCAGTGGGAATGATCAACAGAATAAATCTAAAAAATCATGTAAAATGAGTTCTGTTAAATTTGAAATTTATGACTCCGATGATGCCTTTTCATCTGTTCCTTCTACTACTCAAAATAATAATACCGTTGCATGTGATACTACTTTTACAAATCATGAGACGAGAAAAAGAATTTTACATTTAAATGCAGAAAAAAATAGAAGAAATGCTTTAAAAGATGGATTTGATCAGCTTTTAAAAATTCTACCTAATCTTAATAATGGTCTTAAAACTACGAATGCCGTTGTTTTGGCAAAAAGTGTAGAACATATTAATAATTTAGTAGAAAAAACAACTGATAACAAACAACAAATTGTTGATCTTAATAAACAAATAGATGAGTTAAATGAAAAAATTAAAAATTTTCAGGAAAATATGCCATCTTCAGGAAAATCAAATTTACCGATTAACACATCATCTACCTCAGTTTCTCATCAATTTGAGAGATTTTTTGACAGATATGTTAAGGATGAAACTCGAAAAGACTATCGTTTTTGGTTAATGTGGAAATTAATGAGGAACTCCATAATATCGTATGGTCAATCTCTTCCACCAGAGGGTTGTCAATCTAAAGAAAAGTGTGTAGGGCATTTTAAAAATTGGTTAATGGAACATTTTGATTCAACTCAACTTAGGCGTGACTCATCGAATCTTTTGATTTATCTGGCAACCAAAACCACTTTCATGAGTAAACCAAATTCTCTTTCAGAGTATATAAATGAGGAAATTGGCAAACCATAAAATATGTGTATTTGTGCAGATGGCTATGGCCTTTTTATTGATAGAATAGTTTCAATATTAAATTAGTACCAATTTTACACTTATATCTCTTACCACACCATCGCTATTCATTTGTCTATATTTTCATAAGTTTGTATCTGGAATTACCATTTACATACAATATATTTTTTCTTATCATAAATCTAAAATGTTTTTTAATAACGGGTAATTAAAAGAAATATATTTTATCAAGATGCCATTATATTGTTTTATAAAAATTAATAAATTTTATATAAATATTTGAATTTAATTTCTTTTTAATTTAAAAATAGAATAATTGTTATTATAATTCATTTTTTTCATGATTACAAAGATTATTTTTTGAATGCTTTCATTGTAATTTCTAATTTTTTTGTTTTAATTCTATTGATAATAAAAAATGTTAAACTTTAGATGCATTATTTTTTCCATTTATTATATCTTTATATTATTTTCTCCATCTTATTTTATTCTATCTTTTTCTTTACCATTGAACAAGAATAATGCTATCAAAACTATACATATGTAGATGTATGCTACAACATCGCTTACATTTATACTTAACTGATACTGTTGAAATAAAAATATATATACATATATGTATTTATATATGCCTATTTAAATTTACGGCTAACACTTATATCCATACATTTTATCCAATATGCTACTCTTCTTTTAAAATTTTCCTTTTGTACAATACTTTATTGACAAATAAATTTTAACTTAATTTTTCTATCTCTTTTAGTAAATTAGTTTATATCAACAGGTTAAATTTTTAAATATTATATTTCAATTTAAAATTTTTTTTTATATAAAAACTATAAAAATTTTAGGAATGGTCAAACTTACTAGTGCCATTATTTATAGTAGAACAAGATGCAGTACTGATACAGTTAAAAAAATTAATCTATGGTACATTCTTTTTTTTATACTCTTAAAATTTCAAAATATACTTTTAGGGGATGTGAAATAGATGATATTTCTATATGCAAAGAAATGGTTAACATACAAGTTCTGTCGTTATCGAGAAATAAAATAAAGACTTGTGAACCACTACAACATTGTAAAAATTTGGAAGAATTATATTTAAGAGGAAATGAAATAGAAGATTTTCATGAATTCGATTGGTTGAAAGATTTAAAAAAATTGAAAGTTTTATGGATTGACGAAAATCCATGCACCAAAAATATTGACTATAGAAAAGCAATTGTAAAATTAATACCAACATTAACAAAGTTAGATGATCGTTGTGTATCTGAAGAAGACCATGGTAGGGGGTTGCTTCATGAAATTACTAATACACCTCCAATTGATATTGCACCAGCATATCAAAACCTTACCACTCAAAGGCATAATATTTCACCATCACATGTAGATGTAATGTCTCAAAGTATGTATTTACCCTCTAATATGAATGTTCATTCAAAAATAATAGAATCAAATATTCCATCTTATTCTAATCAAAAAAATATTTTTCAACACGACTTAAAAAATTTGTCAAACTCTGAATATAATTCTTATCTCCCTTCTAATCAAATTCATCATAAGAGTATTAGTAATAACAATAGTATGGTACAAAATGGCATGACAACATCCTTACATTTTAACGCACTCAAAACACAGTGATAATAGAATTGGAAATATTATGTCTAGATCAATGATTGAAATTCCAAGTAAACTTTCGAGTAACTTTAATTCAATGAATAGTATTTTAGATGACAATGAAACAATTTATGAGAATGAAGATGATTTAACACCAACAGATGGAAATTATCAATTTTTTGATCAATGTGAACAAATGTAAGTTTATAAATTTTATTAACTATTTTAATACTTTATTTTTATATTAAGCCAAGAAATTGGAGCGCCTGTTGATCCAATTGTTAATCCGTTAACAAATGTAATTGATGAGTCAAATACTAGTGGAAATATTCCGATGAGACAAAGTAGATACTATGAAGCTGTCAATTGTCCTTTTCAATATTCTTCCTTAAATCGGAGAAAATTAACTTCAAGAAGCTACTCCATGAGTCCAGGAAGGGTATGATTTGTTTTTAATAATTATTATAATTAATTGTATCTTTTTAGAAAAATCGTATTGATAATATTACTTCGGCTATTAGTAGTCTTATGACCGAACTTGATATGGAAGGTTTAAGAAACATAATTGAGATAGCGGAAGAAAAAATTAAAAAATTGAGATAACAATATCCTAAAATGTTTTTATTTAATGTATAAAAATGCTGCCTTCTTTATATATAATAAATGTACAATAATTATATTTTATAGAATAAAATTATTTTTTATTTTAATATAAAATGATTGTATTTAATAGATGTATAAAAATACATTTTTTCCAACATCAATCACATTTTGAAAACGGTTTCTTTTTAATGAAAGAGAAATCTAGGTAATAAAAAATTCTCTAATCATTTTCCAGACAAAGAAATTTTCACCATTTTCACAACCCATTAACTTATCATTACTTAAATATTGAGAGTAACATAAAATTTTAATTGTTTATTTGATACAAGAAAATACTTCCACCTTTTCATACAGTTAAGAATGGATTTATTTTAAAATTTATCAATTACAGCATTTCTCACATAAAAAATATTATTTAATTTGAAGAAAGACATGTTGACAATGAGTCAAGTGTCAAGCCATAATTTTATGATCAAAAGGTTTACCATTCTGAATGCGCGTTTAAATGTAATGTAATGAATATCCAATGTGTTAACAGTTTAGTAGTTGTATTGTTGCGACACTCACATTCTAATGACAACTCTCAAATTCCATTTTATTACTTCTCATTTTATAAACATTATTTTCCTTAATTCATTTGGATATTACTACTATTATCCTTTATAAATTGATGAGCTTTGCCGTCTGTATACTTTAACATACAATAATCATACAACTTTCTTATTAATTTATAAATGTTTTGTCTATAAACATATTAGATAAACTATACTTTCAACAAATGATACATTTTAAGTTAATTTACAAAAAACTTTAAAAAATGTTTACTGTCATATTATACTCTTTCTTCTCTCGAGGTACTATTCTTTAGTGTACCATGATCAAGACTATTCCACTTTTACATTTGATGATTTAAGTCCTCTCTCATAGCGGTGGCGGGAATAGCCTTTCTTCTTTAATGATATCTTTATAATTTATACTAAAATTCACCAAGCTTCTTCTTTCTCCTTTTTTAATGTATTTTGAATACCTCTATATTAAAAATCATTCTTTTTTTAATACTATTTTCTTAATCCCTTATTTAGAAATAAAAATATGTATAATATTCCATATGCCAACAGTACTTATTTCCATATGCTTTTATCACCTTCAACTTTTTATTACTATTTTCCAGTTTAGGTAATGTATTTACGTTAGATATGTAGTAACTGCCGAAGTCATTAAATGGTAACAGATATAATTTCATTTTTATTGCTTTCTTTATTTTGATGAAGTGCCATTTTATCATGACTATTCTTCCGACAAAGCACGTGTGCTCATTATTCAACAACATAAACTGATATTGCTATTCATCTATTACCCATAACTGGATGTTATTTGTCGGATCATAGTCACAAACAAAATATAGACAAAGGATACTTTTATTTCTATACTAATTTTTGATAAATTAGCTATCAAAACATGAATAATAACATTTATTACCTCTTTTTAACTTAACAATCATTCTACTACATAATATATCATTTACAGACATTTAACCCTTTTATTCTTAACTCACCAATTAACTATTACTAATTATATGTTAATGTTTTTATTTTCCTGAAATAACATATTATGCGCAAAGAGACCTTGCGTAACAACAATGTTTTGATAGTATTTTGATTATATCTTCAGAAGATCTTGACATGTGTCTCCTCAATTATCCTCCATTTCACCCACCTGAAATTAAATCTTTAAGCTTGTGATTGACAAGAAATAATTTTTCTTTGTTTATTAGTTAACACTTGCCCGTAAAATTTCCATTCCACCTGATATTATTAATTGGATCTATAATTATTACATTACATAATAGGTGCATATTTTGTGAAGAAATATTTCTACATAAGGAATAAAAATAAAACCTGACTTTTAAGGACATTACACTTTTTTCTACTGTAGATTGATTTTTGATATTTAGTATTAATGTTTTATATTCATTTAATTAACTTAACATTTTTGTTGTCACAAAAATCATTCCTCAAAACAAGTTGATTCTACTCTTCCAGCTGACACATCTATTGCCATTGTTGCGCAGTACTGTTTTCTTATCCTCTTTAACATTCTCTAACTTGAGTTACAAGGCGTCAACAAATCATTCCTAAAATTGATAGTGAAATGAATATATATTTTTATATAAAAATATATAAAATGTTTGTCGATGTATACCTAACTTTTATTTGGTATATAAATGTTCTTTTTGTGTGTTATCATCTTCTCTCTCCTACAGACACATATTTTATTTCTTCCTTAATAAAGTAATTTACAGTATCTCTAATACTATTTATATTTTATATATTTCTGAAGCTGTCAAGTATATATAGACAAATGATGGGGTGATATAATAAATCAGAAGACATGTAATCATTCTCGTCTTTCTATTATTTACTATTCTCAAAACAACTGTCTTATAATGAGACATTATACAATAGATATTAATCTTACAATTTAAGCTAATTATCACTATTATTTAATTGATTTATTCTTTCCATTCCTTGACATAAAGTTTAACAATTGTATTTTTTTTGCTTCTCTCAATATATTTTTAACTGATAGAAAGCTCACGAGTTGGAGCGTGACAGTTTTTACCAAATTTATTGAGGTTTATTTGGGCGTTTTGATATCAATTCTATAATTTTTGTTATTTTGTTCTTTTTAAAGTTATCTTAGTTCATTTTATCGAAACTTGTTGAAATGGATATCTTGGTATGCATAAAGACATCAACTACCTTCTACAACTCCACGACAACAGATGACAAGGTGTCAGCGGGAGTTGAGAAGGGCTCCTTCTTGAAGATTAAGAATTATTAATAATTAAATCATTTTGGTAACGATCATCTATAACTTTAAAAATCGACGTCACACATTTATTTATTTAGTAATAAATTTTTGTTTATATATTTAAATATATCTTATAGACTTATTTTAGATAAATTTAAAATTCACATACACGATAAATACTTTTATTGCTTTAACTTTCTTTTATACATTAAATATATTAATATCAAATCATATACTTTATTTACTTATGCTAATTTTTATTTTTGTCAGTGATATTAAGATACAACTATTAAATGGATAACACTATTTTTTAATTTAATTTTTAAAAATCTTTTTATAAATCAAATTAGATTACTTTTAGCAACTAAATTTAATTATTACAAATTAATATATAAAGTAAATAATAAAAAAAAAGTCACCGTACTCTTAAATAAAGTCAATATTACTAAGTTGCATGACTTTTCCACCGTATGACGCCTGTTATGCAAGTCATCTGCATGAATCTTTCTATTTTTCATTCATTTCATCATCCCAAATTTGACATGTCTTCTATCTGATAAAATATATATGGTGTGAATATGATTTATAAACAAATGTTTAATTATTATATTAAATTTTAATGTCCTTATGAAAAATATAATATCTGTTACGTAATTTAATACAATATCTTATTTGATTCCAGAATAGTTTTATTACGGTTTCTATTTCATACTTCTGTTTTATGAATGAAACATTATTCATATTTTTATCACTTCATAAAACAGATACTCTTTTTGATATTATGAAAAATATTGTTTACAATTTATATGCTATTTTCCTCTTCACAATAGAATTTATCATCATCAATTCGTTATTTGTCAAGATTGGTTTCCTTATTAGCATAATAAGAAGAATTGCTTATATATATATGCATAATTTATTAAATATATCAATTTATTTACCCCTAGTACATAATATATTTTGAAGACAAATCTTTTTTGATCATATCTTTTTCAGACTAGATTTTCAATCTCACTTCCTATTTCAATATCGGTGGTCCTTACAAATATTTCTTGCCTCATTATTTTTTTCTAGTGATTTTGTTTTTTACATCCAGGTCCAGTTTTTTCTACGTATTATTACCTCACAACTTACTGATTGGGATCTTCTCCAATCACCCTATAATCATTATCGTCGCTTTCTTTTCATGATACAATTTATGTTTAAATGTATTGCACTTTTTTTACTCTTATCTTACTTTTAAAACTATTAAAATTCCTTTTATACTAAAAGTAGATTAAAATTTGATTGTAAAAAAATTCATAAGGTAGTATTGTAAGATAAATATTGCAAGATGAGTTAATTTATCACAAATTGTTCATGTACTTTCATAATAGTGCCCTTGATTTGAATAAAAAAATTGCCGATAGTCGGCATCTTTTGATTGATAATGATGATTAATTGTCATTTGCTCTGTTATCATAAATATTCTATTTTTGAAAAAAATGTATATATAAATAAGAAGAAGACTTTTAAAATATTTTCACATACATACTTTTTAGAAAATTTATGTACATTTTAAGAAATAATAGATGATTTGTATCATGAACACTACTGATCTGACGGCTCATTTATCCTTTTCTTTCTGACATTACCTACCAAATAGTTTTTTATGTATCCAGGTTTTAACATTTAATTCTTTTAACGGGTCTTTCTTTTATTTTACTCTCTTTATATTATTTTTACCACCCTTCTCAAAAATACTCATAACTTTAAGGTTATTTTGGTATAATTTAAATTACTAATTGCCCATCCAAAAATGAAATAGATATTATTTAAACACAAGGCTACAACGTTTTTAATGGATCGTTATACTTTTACTCATATCAGTGATGTTAAAAATTTTAAGTTATGTGTTCAGAAATTGGTTAATAAAATGAATGACTCTCTATAAAGTGATGTTTCACGCTTGATCTTTATCAAAATCTTTAAACCTTTTTTCTGATAGCCATACATATTCTAAACTAGTTTTTTACATATCGAATTCTTGATAAGGGCTACCTGTATTCTCATTTTTCATTTAACATTTGTAAGAATTTCATGAGATTACCTATCACTAACAACATTTTATATAGAATTGACAAACTTTTTTACCTAACCAACATGTAATGAATAAAAAGATAACTGATAAGAAGAGATAGTATTTTGTATAGTGTATCTTAACTATAAGCATATATTTATTAATTTTTTCTACCTTTTTATGAAAATATTCTGATTGTATTTATATAAGTTATTTATGAACATAAAATTAACATCATTTAAAAAATTCCATATATATAAACTGATTGACAAAAAACAAACTATAATTTATATATAACAGTTCCACTTGTTCCAAAGGACACTGTTACTTAATTTTAAACCTGTCTTGTAGTCTTAACTTTCTCTTCCAGAACATTTTTTTAACGTCACACTTATGATGACTTGTTTTACAATAACACGGTTTTTTTTCAAGTTTTTCTTCCTTATTTTATATAATTAATAGAAGAAAAAAGATACTTTATTTTTATTAATCATCACAATAAGACATTCTTTTGATCTTTTTTCACCTATCCAATTTTTAAACATCTTGACATTAAGAGTAAAATTTATTTTATTTTAAAAATATTATCACTTTTATTTCCTTTTCTTATCAAAAAAGAAATCCCACACATAAAATATAGGATTGCCTTATACCACCTATGGTGATTTTGTCAAATTAAAGTAAACTCTCTGTAGGGGTTACCAGAAAGAGAGAGATACTTCAAAATCTTATTTACTGCAGATTATTTTCACCTTGTAATATCATTCTTCTTCCTCTTAAAACTATCTTTACAATAAAGAAATTTGATATCTTAAAAACATACTTTTTGTTGATTCTTTTAAGACCATGTTTTACATCTTTTTTTATAATTTAAACAACAGATAAGGCTTTAATTAGTAGGTTTTTATAATTTTTTTCCGACTTTTTTTTATATTAAAGGGAAAGAGAAAGTAACATTTTTGCTTAAAGATATAAATGCGTTTTATTATGCTTGGCCAATTACACTATCTATCTCTGAAAGTCTCAGTTTCTATATCACCTCCTCTTTCTGGATAATTTATTTTTATCAAGGCGTGGTCAAGTGTTTCAAAAAGCTTTTATTATATATTTAAAATGTTCCTGGATTTATAAATTTTTAGTAAACTTATATTGAACTTTTCTTTAATATATTTTTTCTAATATTATTAATTTAATATTTTTAATATGATTAATATTTTAAATGCCGCCAGTGACATTAACTTTTATTCTTTATCATTATATAATCATTATTACCCTTTTCTAGGAATAGAAAATAATCGCAACTGATCATATCTCATTCTATTACCAAAACCTAGTAAGCTATTCTTTTTCTCATCATATATATATTATATATAAATAACGTACGTATTTATATCTACCTTTCTTAATCAAAATAATTTTATATATTTGAATACCCAAAATATTGCGCATTCCACACCTAAAAATATTATAGTTTATATATATCCATACATCGCCTTTCTTCATAATTAACCTTCCATAACACGCGACTGTATCTCCAGCTGCTGCCACCCATCTGTGCTCAATCTTCTCTTCCATATTTTTATAAATATAAGAATATTTCGAGACATCATCATCGTGGCCGTCATGAACATAACTTTTTCCAAAATCTCTTTACAGCCCCAAAATTAGGTTCCTATTTCGGTTAAATGGTATAATCTAACACCTTTTAATATAATTTAATCATCTCTACCTTTACTCCCACATAATTCGTTCTTAATTTTTAATATTTTCATTATACATTATCATTAAATTTATTTTTATTATATTTTGTAAAGGTTTATCTTTAGATACAATCCATAACTGTAAAGACAAACATCATAAATAAGAATTTAATATTACAAGTGAAAAGAAAATATACTTTAAATTCTCCTGATGGTGGTAGATAATTTATTACCTACTGAAACTACTTTGCAGCAGTTTCAAAATAGTTCTCCAAGTTCTGATTCTCAAAATTGTTCTACTTCTCCGATTGATCAAAGGAAATTTCATAGTGAAATGAATACTGAACATATATCTTCATTTAAAACACCAAGTAAAAAGTCAAAAACATCTAATAACTGTTATGATGACCCAACAGCTTATTTCGGATCATTAAAAGTATGATTTATGTGCTTTTAAATTTTTAATTATATTCTTTTAGGTTGAAAAAACATCACGAACCCCTTATTCGGATGCTACAAATTGTAAAAAAACATCTAATCATGTAAAAAGACCAATGAACGCATTTATGGTTTGGAGTCAACTTGAAAGAAGAAAAATTTGTGAAAATCAACCTGAGATGCATAACGCTGAGATTAGTAAGAAACTAGGTACGAGGTGGAGGAATTTGACAGAAGAGCAAAAAGCTCCATTTGTTGCAGAAGCTGAGAGACTAAGGTTACTACATCAAAAAGAATATCCTGATTATAAATATAAACCAAGAAAGAAGAATAAGAAAGGTAGTGGGCCACTTGTTCAAAGTTTTTCTCAAAATCAAACATTCGACTATTCAAGTTCTCAATATAATAATTCAACAAATTCCTCAATTAATTTTAATAATATGCTGAGAAATTTTAAACGTCCACCAACAGATGTAAATACTATTGGTAGTGGTCAGGGGCACCCTTTTAATATTATGGTTTCTGGTAATGAATTATCAACGCCAATATCTTATGGCAAGGCTATGAAAGTTGATTATAATGGGATAGCTTTAAGAAACAATGATGGAAATCTTGTTCCATACAATAATACATTCAACACATTTTCATCTGTTAATGTTAATACTACACCATCTGCCGTTAAATGTGAAATTAAACAGGATTTAAATAATTTCCCAATTCATCAACCTACCACAACGACTACCTCATACCCATCTCCAACAGATTTTAATACAACACCTAGAACCCCAGAATCGGGGTATTGTGATGAAAGTTTTAATTCTTTTAACGCATCTTTTAATACTCCTAATCCGTCTTCTTCATTTGTACATGGTAGCGGAAATAATTTTAATACAAATAGAATTGTAAGTATTATTTTTTAAATTATAATAATTTTTTATCTATATTTTTAAGGGCAATGATTTTTCTATAAATTATTATCATTCCTATCCTCAAACAAGTAATTCACCAAATTCTCCATCAACTATAGGTACAGGATCTCCTTCTTCTTTAGGAATCGAAAATACAAATAATCATTACGCCATACCATATACTTCATCAGGAAATTTTGCTCATTGGGATACTTTTACATATTCACAAACAATGTATGAAAATACTCCAGTAACTTTTCCACATTCATCTACTGGATATGGAAACTAAAGTTAAATTTTGTTTATATATTGTTGTTGTTGTTGTTTTTTTAAATGATCCCAGATATTTTGTTCTCTACCTTATTTTCTCTCATTTATTGATATGAAAATATATCCAATAATATGTAAATATATAATTCATTTGTCAAAACAAGGAATTTTAACCATCAGTATGCATCATTTAGCAATTTTTCGATACCTCAAAATATTGGCTCCAACCAAATAAGAATTATCGAATGACCAATACAGATATATAATTATTAAATCATTTTATAACTATTTTTTCCTATCTTTTTTTTATATTTTAATGTGTTTCTCATTCCAGTGGTCTAGAACGGTAACTGGATAACTTCTTTTATATTTAAATAATTAATAATATTAAAAAAAGAAAAATGAGCAAGTCTTTTGATTACCTCATTTGCCAAGGCATAATCTTTAAGTATCCTCTCTCTATCTTGCTTCATTCTTAGGTAGTACTTATATTTTATTTGATATTATTGTATTATATCAACTTCTTATCAATAATACTTATTCTTTAGTATGTTTTGTTAATTAATCATACATCTACAAAACATTGTATATTAAATTATATTCTTTAATTTCATGATATTCCTTTGTTTATTGAGCATATTAGTTATTTTCTGTAGTGGATTTCTTATTACTAATTATTATAATAAGTGGAGTTTGAAGAGGTATCTATAAATGATATGACTTTTGGTATTAATTTGACAACCATAGTATATAATAATTTTTATATTAACACATTATATACTAAGGGTTTAATCAAATATATTTACCATAAAATATAATTTTATTAATATTTCTTTCAGTAAAAACATTTATATCTTTAATTTTGTTTCAAATTTATAAAAGTAATTTCTTTATTTTATTATATTACAATTGTTTTTAGAAGACACAATTTAAAAAAAATAATAAATTTAAATTTTATTTGCGTTTATTGGTTGTAGGAAGAGGGAAAATACTATCATTCTTTATGATATAATAGAAAAAAAATTACATCAAATTAATATTGACAGCGGAAAAGGTGATATTTATAGGTTCTTTGTCTTCTGTTTGTACTTTTATTTTCATTTTGTTTTTAATTGTCGTTCTTCACCACCTCCAATGACATACTATACAATGAGGAATGGAGGGAAAAGATACTTCAAGGTTGGAAGACAAATGTTCTTTTTTTTTCCTAATAAAGCGTTTTTTTTATAAATGGCACTGATATCAAAAAGCTAATTTTTATAAATAATAAGGAAAAAGGGATATTCATTAATTATTTTATAAGATTATTGACATAACATTAACAAATATCAATGAATGGATATGTTAAAGTAGGTCGAAAATATTATTTATTGAGATTTTTAATTATGTTATTAAAGATAAATACATTCTGATATTTATCACACTACAAAGTTTTATTTAGAGTATTATACTTTTATAAAAGGTGATCAACAAAGTATCCTTTGTTATTAGTATGAATAAAATTAAAAAATCTTAAAGAAAAAATAATATCAAATTTTTTTGTTTATTAGAGCTTGCTAATGTAATTAATAAAAACTAATAACGTCAAAATAAACATCGTGTCACAATTTCTTTAAAATCATTTCAAATATGTAGTTCAAAAGAAACATCAAGAGAAGATTCTTTTGCTAATTTAACAATTGTTGACAGTTTAACAGCTAATTTGGCTGCTTCATCTAAATCATCACATGAAAAAATTTTCAATCCAGAATGAGCAATAAGAGCCTTTGCTGTAATTACATTTGTTCCTTGAAGACGACAAACTATTGGAATATTAATATCTTTCGCAGTAGCTATTATTGCTTTAGCAATATTACTGCAATCAACAATTCCACCAAATATATTAACAAGAATTGCATTAACTTGATTTCCTTCAGAAGCAATAATTTTTAAAGCTTCAGTAACTTCTTCAGTTGTTGCACCACCACCAACATCCAAAAAGTTAGCAGGTACACCTTTATAAAGGCTAATAATATCCATAGTTGCCATAGCGAGACCTGCTCCATTAACTAAACAGCCTAAATTTCCATCAAGTTTTATGTAGTTAAGATTAGATTTTGAAGCACGAAGCTCTAATGGATCAATTTGACTTAAATCTTGTTTAGAAAATAAGTCTTTTTGTCTAAATGCAGCATTTTCATCAATGGTATATTTACAATCCATACAAACAATATTTCCATTCACATCTTCTGCCAATGGATTAATTTCAATAAGTGTGGCATCATCTTTGATAAACATTGTATATAATTTTTTAATAATATCTTTGGCTTTATCTGAATTTTTTCCACTAATTTCTATATCACTGACAAATTTTTCTAACATATTATCAGTTAAGCCTTCCTCAATATTTACTGGAAGAGTAACAATATCTTTAGGATTTTCTGAAGCTACCTCTTCAATATTCATTCCACCTTTAGAAGAACCAATTAAAACAGGACCATTTGTTAGTCTATCAAGCATTATTGAGAAGTAATATTCTCTTCTTGTAAAAAGTCTTTCAGCAACTATTACAGAATTGCAATTTTTACCTTCTCCATCAGTTTGTTTTGTAATAAGTTTTGAACCAATCATTTTTGATGCTTTAGCCTTAGCTTCTTCAGGAGAATAGACAATATGAACACCTCCATGAAGACCAGAAGTGAAATGACCTTTACCACGACCTCCTGCAAGGACTTGTGCTTTAACTACATAATCGCTACCAGGTAAATCTTTAGCTATCTTGAATGCTTCTTCAGGATTTTTTGCTAGTGCAAAAGATGGCACAAGTATTCCGTTCTGTTTTAATAGTGAGAAAGAAACATGTTCTTGAAGAGAAAGATTTCGACAAAAATATTTGATCACCTAATTAATGAAAATAAATACTATAAAATAAACTTACCTTTGATGAAGAATTAAATAAGCCAAATTTGTTAAAAGACATTTTTTATATTTTTTGAATTAAACGAATGTAAGATCAATACTAAAATGTAAAAAAATTAGAATAAATGAAAATACTATATTTATAATATGTCTTAAAAAATTCTCTCTTATATGAAATAAAACAATAAATTTTATATTAATTCTCTAAAATTTTATTTGGGTATTACAGTCTATTAAACATTAAATTTTTAGCTATTCATCAATGTATAAAGAGTGCTAAATTAGAAGAAATGACAAGATAAAAAAATGTAAGAAAATTATTGATGAAGTTAAAAAGGCAGCTTTTTCTCTGCCAACATTTAAAAAAATCTATATATAATATATATGTCTTGATGAAAGTCTTTTTAGGATAAAAAAAGATTGTTTAGAAAAAGTTATTTTTTAAATACATAAAAGTACTTTTTCACATAAATGGCAGTTAATATTTTTTGAAATAATAAAAAAGCATATTTTTTTTTTAAATTTTATTGGATTGGTATTTTTCCGATCAATAAGAACATAATAATAATAATAAATTTACATTAATTGATTTGTATGAAAGTTTTATTTCTTAAATAATCAAAAAATTTTACTTTGAAAATTTTAAATTAATAAGTACTTTTTCATTTTTATTATTAAATCAAATATGTTAGTAAAAAAAGTATTTCATTTTTCATGCATATACTTATAGAAATTAGATTTAAACATTTATTAATAATCATTTCTTTTTCTAGTTTTATGTTTTTAGAAGCTTTTAAATTTAATTTATTTCTAATGGATGGATATTTATTATCTAATAAATAACTTTTTCATATAAATTCATTTTATTTTAGCTTGTGGAACCATAATAAATAAGATATCTATCGAAAAGAATAATAACATGTTTCTAGGACACAAATGCTAATTCATTTTTAATTGACTATTGTTCTCCTACTTAATAATAGAAATTATTTATATCCATATTGAGGAAATAAAAAAGAAAAATATTTTTTTCTTTGTTATAATTCTCTTTCTCATCATATAGTGGAAGTAATATAATTGAATGTTATTTGATAAAAATCCACCCTTGATTGTCATATAATATTTGTAAATAAAAGTTTTGATTGAATTAAAGGTTTTATATCTTCTATTTTCAAGTAGAAAGAACAAAATTGGTTACATATTTACTTAATTCGCTGTTTCTATTATTTAATACAATATTTTTTATTTAATAATGTTTTTAAAATACTTTATAAAAGAAATTTTAATTAAAAACAATTCTATGTAATACTATTTTTTCATGTTATCATAACATTAATATATTCTATTAATATAATAATATCAAAAATAAACGTGTGTTGGCATTTTGAAGCTGATGCATAATAAGAGTTATCTAACCTTGTTTTAATTAAAAAGTTACTTTAAAATTTTAAGTCATGCTGAGAATCTTTTTTTGACATTTTTCCATTTTAAACGATACCATATTGGTAATTGGTTAAGTTAACTATATTTAAGAAGGAAGGTCATATTTGATTAGTTATATCATCATCATATATAATGTTGTAATCTTTCATGCCAACCACCTGTCTTAATGAAAATTATACTTTTTCTTAACTAACTTTTACTGACTTCTTTGGTTAGTAATATTTTAAAAATGTTATCTTGACATTTTAATCAAAGTAATCATATACTTAACTTCATTTATCTTGTGTATTTCAAAATATAATTGTTCTTTTTTTTATAGATTTCTAATCCCTTCTTTAACATTTCATGGCCCGGCAAATCTCTATCTTCTCAGTTGCTTAATCTTTTTAAGCACCTGTTTATAATACTTTGATTCTTCTCATTACCCCTAAAATCTTCTATATTTAAGATATTTCATTTAAGATTTTTAATCACCATTTCCGTTTATTATTTCTCTTAAAAATTTATTAATTTATATTTATTATATTTTTCCTGTTTAAATAAATTTTTCTTCTACTTCCACTGGCTAAACTTATTTTAGAAATAGATAACAAAATTATTTTTAATTTATCTTTTCTCAAAATATCTTCTTCATCAGGAAACGATACATATATATATATTGTAAAATTTTTAGAAATAACAGTATAAATATTAATTATATTTAATGATAAGAAACAATTACATTATGGATGATAGATAAAGATCTAAAAGGCTATCTTAACATATTTTCATATTTTTAGTAAAATAATATTTCTTTCACATTTTAATACTATCTTCTAGGGAGGTAACTTCATAAAAAAAATTAAATTTTCTATAAATGTATTTATATTTACCTTCATATATAAAGAATAAATATATAAAATGTATCATCATAAAAATGTAAATTCACTATCATTTCTTGACAATGATGAAATACATCATTCTATCAAAGGAAAAATTATATAATATCTTTGTTTAACGTAAGTTGTCATACATCATTTTGTTGATTGGTAATTTTGATATATACTTAAAATAGTACTACGTCGTACTTAATTTTCAATTCTATAGTTTATATTCTAATACTACCATCTTACAAATTATATTCCTTTTTATTTTAAATGAAAGTTATTTAAAAAGAATATTATAATAAAGGAGTATATAAATCTACCTCAATGATCACTTCGGCATTCCTCTAAAAGCCCATCCATTATCTGTTATACTTTTCCTTTAACTGTATTAAGTGGAATAAGAGTGTATGGTTTTTAAAAAGATATACAAGAACGGCATTCTTTTAAATTGCGCAACTTAAAAAAGACTCATCATGGTAAAAACTCTTTAATTAGGATATTTTATAGTCTTAAGATATTTACAAGTTTATAATAGTAACTAGTAATTTGTAAGAGTTATAGATACAAAAAATGCCAAAACAGTGACTAACTTAGTTTAAATAATGATGTAATTCCATGTATATATTTTTTTAAAATATTTTCTATATTATAATCATTTATTATTCAATTAATAAATAATAACGAGGATTAAACTTAAAATTATTTGTTCTATCCAATTCTGATTGTGGTACTCTAATCTCCAGCTAATATCTTTCCTCATGAATACTTTATCATTCCATAATCTCAATAGTTCTTATTCAAATGCAATAATTAAATCCATTTAACAGCACCGATCATATGCACTTCATTTATCTTAACAGATAGTACTTCACTTTACTAACACAATTGAAACTACTTTTACTTATTATTTTCATTTTAATGTGCCTAAACTGTTATTATCAATCACATAATCTCCTTATGAACATGCTTTTGGCAAATTAAGTTATTAATCCACTTTTATAGTAAGAACAACAACTTTGAAATGTTTTTAACGTGATCTTCTCTTAGAAGCGGCTTATTTATTGGAAGGAAAACAAATTTTGATGTGGTTTCAATTTATCTTTTATCAGTATTTATATAACAATAGTTATTGAAACATCCTATTTCATTGGTACAATAATATCTACAACATGTTGCCACTTTATTATTACTGCTTCATTACTTTTTAACATACATAATTTTTAGTATACAACTATAGTAGTGTAAAATTTTAATTTTATATATAGAAATAATAATATTATTTGTTTCCAATATTACTACATAATTACAACATGAAGTTTATTTGAAACTTCTTTCCACATACTGCAATAACTAATTTTATTTCTTCTTTCATCTTTTACTACATGACTAATTATGAAATATTAACCTTTGATATTAAATATATTACATATACATATTTGATGTTATTAAAGGTTTTATTTTAATTCTTATCATTTAATGTTTGATTCTCTTTTTTAATCAAAAATTAACTATTACATTAAATAAAATAATCCGAACTTATAAATAATATGTATAACCTTAATTTTTTATAAATATTATTTTTAAACTAGTTTAATTGTAATTACATTTCCCTCTTGTGTAATTAAAAATTTCAAGATATCTCTTTAAATTACAAAATTATTCAATAGAACGGCAATGATTTTGTGACATTTATAGTATCTATTATATGTAGATGTTGAGGATCTTTTACTGTTATGAGGGTAATATATAAATTGTATTTGAATAATGAAGATGAATTTTAAAAATGTATAAATTTATTTTGATGTATTTATACACTATAAGTGAATAAATTAATATACATTGTGATCATCAGTCATGACGGTATAATTTAAAAGCCAATCATTTATTTATTTCATCTCTCATACTGTGCAAGTTCATTTTTCATAAAAATATTTATAAAATAATCTGTGAAATGCTTACTATGAATATTTAGAAATTTTATTATAAATAAGTTTCTTCAAGTATCAAATTATTTCTTTTATTACTATCTCCTAATAGAATTAAACAACTCTTGACATTTAATTTTTTTTCTTGAGAGATTTATTCTCATTGTTTAGTACCTAATTATGGTAGAATGTCATGAATCTAATTAACTCAAAAACAACTGATTCTCAAGAAGAGTGCGTATCTTATTATAATAATCTATTTAATAACTTGTATTCTATTCAATTTTTTTTTATACCGGATACAATAGTTACTTCCTTTTTTAGTACTATAATATTCTCAAGTATCATTTGAAATTGAAATAATTTATGTTATGAAGATTCTCTTAAGTGAGCAGATGTCTTTTGAGATATCACTCTCCATCTATATATTTCTTTTTTATAATGTTCTGAGATAATTTTCATTTCTTTCTAACTATATTATATTTTCATAAATACTTTTATATATCAATCAAATATCATAAATTGTTTTTATTTCCTGTATCTTTAACATAATTTAACTTTTTATGACTTTGTAAATACCTGATTTCTTTTCATCACATCCTATCAACTGTTATTTTATGCTAACTTTAACAAAAAAATCATATTTTCGGCATATTCTTTACTCTTTTGTTTTCTTAATTCTAATCCAATTTTATTATATTTACAAATCTTGTTACATATCTCTACTCATATACTTTAACTATCGGTTCCTTTGAAAACAAGTAATCATCCAATTAATAGTTTCTTTTTTTCTCCTGACAGTATTTCTATTATACATTTAAAACTTGACATACCTTAAAAGAGAAAAAAAATGCCGTTTCATGAATAGATTTAATTGCTAATGAACCACTATTGTTTACATTTTTAAATAAATACATTTCCTTATATAAATAATATTTTTATAAATGTGAAAAAGATTTTAAACAAATAAATAGACATTTATAGGTTTAGTGTTGATTGACAGAAAAACACTTGTTAAAAGAAATCTCCTTAAAGGATTACTTTTATGTTTAGGATAAAGTTAACTACAATTTCCTCTATTAGTAATTTGATACGATAAGTTTTTAAATTATTCATTTTAGTTTTGTTTTTTTTTCCCAATATTATAGAGTGCTATTTTCATATTTTATTAAGTATATATTAATATTTAATTTATAAAAGAATTTATATTTGTATTGTTATAACATAAATTTAAAAATCTTTTTTATTCATTTAAAATAGTGGTAACAATTGTTTTATTAAAAAGATTGGATTAAATTTGCTAATTTTATTATTATATTACACAATACTTAATAAAAAAAGTTTATTTAAATATCCTTAAACCATATTGTTTCTACTCCTCTGGACATCTGTTATTTCTGTCAACTCTTCATCAACCAACAAGCACTCTAAAATTTCATTTTACTTTTTTACTCCAGAATCATTGTCTTTTGCCTATGGAAAGTGTTATTAAAATATGAATTGTTTGTAGATCTTAATAATAATTTATATGTGTATATCAATCTAATAAAGCACTTTAAATGTAATCTTCTTTATATCATGAATAATACTTCCTCTTGAAATGATTCAATAAACAATAATTTTCTAAACTAATTCTAGATTCCTTTTTGTTTATTTACCATAACTTAACTCCATCATTTACTTATATATTTAAAATATTTGAAACACTTGTTAAACTTAAAAAGTCTTAACTAACACAACATTATTATCAAAAATAAATGAAGAATATAATAAAAACTGACTTTTTAATAATGTCCTCAAACACCTTTTCTTCTTGTAGTTATTCAAATGATAGAAAATGATACCACTAGTATTATTATTATTGTCTATTTAATAATCTATAATATAAATATTACTCATTGCGCAAATTACCTTAATATTTATTAATCTTTTCCTTTTTCTTTGCATTTTTGTTCTTCAATATATTATTATACTTTTCTAATCTATTTCATTATTTATGTATTATATTCTTGAATTATTTATATCAAGTATAGATGATAATTATATCAATTTTATTTATATATCATTCAATTACGATCAATGTGCTCTCTTCTTCCCAAGGCCAAATAACATCACACATCTATTGTTACTTAATACCACATATATCCAAGTATAATCCTGATAGACCTTTATCTTATTCTCAAATAATGCCAATAATACCTCATTTCAAGTACCTCATATTTAACCTTATATGATTAGTTATTGTTTTCCTTATATTTACCTATATAATCTTTTACCATATAATTATCTCCAATATATGTGTCAAGAATCTTTTCTTTAAACATATTTACATTAATCATTACTTCATATTATAATAAGTAAAAATAAATTTTATATGATATCTTCAAAATAATTCATCATTTTGTTTTAAAAAATAAAAAAAAATCATTTCTGATTAACAGCTTCATTATTACTCATTCTTTTGATCATGTATAAATGTAAAAATAAAATTACCAATAGAAATTGATTTACTATAATAAAAAATATTTAACAATTTTATATATAGTTTTATTATTTAACTCCTGTTATACACCTTCAACTAGACAACTGTTAGCACATTTTACAATCTATTGCAGCATATATTTCAACAAACTTTTACTACTCCTTTCAGTTAAAAGCATTTTTCAATAGAAAAATATGGTCTTCACATTTCTGTTTCTCTTAATAATAATTAAACAATAAAAAGCTGGATGTAGAAAGTTTTGTTATTGGTCTTTGACATTTATTAATATATGATACTATTTTAATATTAGACCAGATCCATCATTTTATACAATCATTCACAACCACCACTGAGAAAAAGGAGAAGTTAACGATATTGAACGAAATTACTTTTCCTTTTGTTAAAATCCCCTGAATAGTGATGGTGCCATTTAAACTTATCTCTAAATATTTATATATACAACAAATGCCTATCATATTTTATAAATATAATAGACAATCCATAACTAAGTAATACAATTTTCATACTATAAGCTAATATTTAAAACATAACTTGTAGACTCTTTATATTCTAATATATAAGAGCATCAACTAACCCCCAGAGGCTTCCGTTCAACTTATCTTTATATCATTGCGGTCAATTTCTTTATTAACTATTCATTTCAATTTATTTTATATTTATGGAGAACATATATTTGAAAATAAAATCATTTTACCAACTATTTCTTTTTTTCCACTGACTATTAAATTCACTTCCTTTTATTTAATTAATCTTAACGAATTCTTATTCTTACTAAAAAATGACCGCTCTATCTTTAAGAAAGTGCCGTTCTCTCTCATAATGAGTAAACCTTAAGGTTTCCACTTTCCATATTTTTAAAGAGGAATCATAACATTAAAAGCGCATTAGGCTTTGTTACCTGCTGTGATATTATTAATGTGTAAAAAAATTTTGTTAGTAATTTTCCTTAAAGCAAATTTTATTATGAAATCTAAAAGTTCACTCATTTTATTATATCTATTTTTAAAATAAAATCTCTTGTTAAAAATTTAGTAAGTTAATGCAATTTATTAATTTAAATTGAAATATCAAAATATAATTATGGATTTTGTTGGAAATTTTCATAGTCATTTAACTTTATGAATACCTTGTATTATGTAGATTGTTTATCTATATCTTCTTAACATTGAAATCTATCATTGAATGTTTTATTAATGTGTATAATTTGTATAAAATGATATATCTCTATAGCTTTACTTATTATGGCCAAACCACGCCTTTATTAAAAACAACCTTCCCCCTTTTCACTACAATATCTTTCTTATAGTGTAAATTAACATTTATATTACAAAACTTATCCTGTATTATTAATTACCCAATTTTATTCATAATGGTTATTAAACCTTACTTTCTATTATCATTATTCTCTTTTATAAAAGGTAAATAGTAGTCATTTTCAAAACACAGACATCCCTATTAATTAAAACTTTTCTCATTATTTTATCAAAAGAGAATCATATTTATAAAATATATAAATATAAAGTTTTAAATATGAAATAAAATTTCAATTAAAATATATTTACTCGCTTCTATTTACATTATTTTTTTATTTGATTATCAATAAATATTTCACTTAATATTTGCTGTTAGTGCCAATAAAATTGCATTAAACGTTCTTATCTTTATTAATCTTTGTCACATTTTATAATTTAAATGTCCTTTTAATTGTTTTAAACAATGTTTGTTAATCATAATTCTTTTACAGAAATTTTAAATGAACACAACTTTGTATGATAATTAATTTTCTATCAACACAGATAAAGAATAATATTAATTGATAGAAAACTTATTATAACTTCAAATAATACTAAAATAAATATTTCAACCTTGGTATTTTAAAATCCAACGGGTCTTCAATATATTTAATAAATTATTTTTCTAATATTTTTATTTACTAAAAATGATAAGATTTAAATATTTAAACTTGATAATATTAATTTTTATATTAATACTATTTCAATCTATAGAACCATCAATTTCAATGTTAGATTATAGGTTTAACTGTCCAGAAAGGTAAGTTAAATTGTTTTTTAAAGTTGCATTTCAATTTTTATATATCATATAAAATATATGAACTATCACTATTTTTATTATTATACACAAAATTTTATAAAATTCTCTTACTGTTCTAAATATTTAATCAACCACAAAAATTATTTCTTAACTAATGACTTTGATATATATTCATTCTTTAAACAAATATATATTAACTAATAAAATTAACAATACAATTATGAGACATAAAAAATATTCCTCTTTCTTTTAGTATAATTCACAAATATTTATTTATTAGAAAGAAACTATTAATTATAGAACTTGAAATTTCAAATAATTTATAATTAGTTATTTAATAATTACTAAAATTATTAAATAATTTTATTAACTACAATAGCAAATTACTTTGTACATTCTTTTATATTTTCTTGTTACGGTAATATTTGTATTGTAAAGATTATTAATACAATTTCTATTAAATATTGTTAACCATAATACTTATTACTTCATAATTTTAATAACCATTAACAACATGTTACTATAATTGTGATATATTCACATTTACAATTTACCTTAAACAATTGAAGGTATATAAAACTGCACCTTTATGTAATAGTGTAACGGGTATTTTCCATATAGGGGGTAACTGACTCTTAGAAATATAGATGACCATCTTTTCCATTTCAACACATTTTCCTTAAACAACATGATGTTCCTTAAAAGTTATGTGTTAATTAAAGAGATGTTAAACAATAATCATTCATGTCAATGAACATGAAAATACCTAATTCACCTTCATTATCTCTCATTTCAAACTACTTACGCAATCAATCTTTTTTGCTATTTATATCATAACAAGGTTACATAAAACATTTATTCCATATTGAGATGTTTATTATTTTGATACTTCAATTATAAAATAAACAATTATTACATAATTATTCATATCTACAATAAAATATAAGTAAACATCATGATATAAGAAGATTTTTTTAGATGTTTATGTATACCAGATGCATTAGAAACAGAGAAGATGAACATCAACTGCAGATGGGAAAAGATTACACAAAAATATTTGGATGCACTACCTACAAATGTAACAAAATCCTTAAGTATACATTGTAATAATATTTATTCACACTCATCTTTTTTTGGAAAAGAAAATAAAAATGAAAAAATTTTGTTGAATGAAATGCAATATTTAAAATCTCGTAAAGGTCTCTTTGAATTATTTACTGGATTAAGAGATCTTCGTATATCTAATTGTACATTGACAACTTCTTCAAATACTTTATCAAGTAAATTATTTTATGGACTTGAAGCCTTAAGAAATTTATATCTTGATCATGTAAATAATCCTAACACTCAATTTTCAGTATCAATAGAGTCGGGTTTTTTAAAAGAAATAAATCAACTGGAAAAATTCTCACTGACCCAATCAAATATTGCATCTTTTAGTAATGGAGAACTTTGTAATGTCGGTAAATTACAAGTAAGTTTATATTTTGTGCAATTTAAAATATAAATTTCTATTAATATTCACACCTGTCAAGATGTGTACACTTTTAATTATTAATTTTTAATTACAAGTATTGATAACCAGCATGAGTTGTATATAAGATAATAAGCTAAGTCAACAGGTCAATAGAGAATAGTGTAATTAGGAATTAAATGACTTGTTGATAGAATAATAGATAAGGTTTTTCTAAACAAAAGGAGTAACATTTTATTTCTATGGCATATTGAATGATTACCGAAAGGAATATACATATATATATATATATATGCTTATTATAATATTTGAAAAGATCTTATTTGACAAATTAATTTTATTCTTTTGTTCTTTTAGATATTAAATGTTAGTTATAATTCATTAGCTGATCCCAGTCTTGGGACAGAAGCCTGTTTAACACTAAAACATTTAGCTATTCTTGATATGAGTGGAAATAAAATAAAAGAAATAAAAAATCAAGACTTTAGTTCATTTTTCTCAGTTCAACAGTTAACTCTTTCAAATAATTTAATTGGAAGAATTGAAAAATATGTCTTTAAAAATATCCCATTACTTCAACATTTAGAAATTCATCACAACCAATTAAAAGATGTCCCTGAGTTGGGTGAAAGACTTTTACATCTTAATTTGGCCTATAATTATATCCAAAAATTGCCATTTAGTGTTGGAGAATTAAAAGAAATTATATCTCTTAATTTAAGTTCAAATATGTTAATTGATGATATGAAGGAAAAATTTGGAGTTTATTTAAAAGGGCGAAAAATTGAAAATTTGGATATAAGTGGAAACAAATTTACTAAAATTCCATTTGAAATATTTGAAGAATCTTCTGATATGTTGACAACATTTGACGCCAGCAGAAATAACATTAGAAGTATTAATAAATTTGGAAATATGACACATCTTCAATCTGTAAGTAATTTGAACTTTTAGAATAATAATTAACAAAATTTCACTAATAATAGTTGTAATTTGACATTTTATTTTGACTTAATTCCATTTTCTTTAAAGGAATGATGTGGAATGAAATTGAAAAAAGATATAAAGATATTAACTATAAATATTTATTAACTTTAATCTTCTCTTTTCCAGATTGATCTCTCACATAACAAAATCGAAGAATTGAAAACTGATTCAGTAGAAGGATGCAATATGCTTCAGGATGTAATTTTAGCAAATAACAGTATTCACAAAATTTCACCAACATTTTTTGATAATCAAAAAGAGTCATTAATATCATTGGATTTATCATCAAATTTACTACTTGAAATTCCAATTACTTTGTCAAATCTCAATAGAATTAAATATATCAATGTTTCACACAACCAAATAACAAATATTCCACTTTTAACACTTTCTAAAATGGGACATTTAACATCTTTTGACAGTAGTTATAATCGTCTTATATCAATAGACTCTTTTGTTTTTTCAAATTGTAAAAAACTTAAAAGACTTTATTTAAGAAATAATCGAATTACACAAATAAGTAAAGATGCTTTTAGAGGAAGTAATTCTTTAAGTATTCTGGATATTTCAAATAATTATCTAGATAATTTTGGTCCTGATGGTGGAGCTATTGATAAATTAAAAAATTTAAGAACTCTTGATTTTAGTAATAATTTAGTAGAAATATTAAATTGGAGTGAAATTCCACCAACATTACAGGATATTAATTTGGAAGGAAATAGAATTGTAATGTTATCAATTGTTGATAATACCAAGATAAATGTTAAAAAAATTAATTTAAAAAACAATAGGTTACTTTTAATTAATGGTGATAGATTTCCTAAAACAGTTGAAGATATTGATCTAGGATATAATCTATTAAAAATTATTGTATCAAAAACTTTTGTTCAATTAATTAATCTTAAAGTTCTTAATTTAAAAGGTAATCATATTGAGGAGATAAGCGAAGATGCTTTCATTGGAAATGAAGAAGAAAATAGACAACATTTATTAGGTGCACTAAAATTGTATATTGGTGAAAACCCATTAAAGTGTTCTTGTAAAATGACGTGGATTTTGAAATATATTCTTGATGTTCCAATTGGTATTGATAATGACTTATATCATATGCAAAATGTTATACCAATACAAATAGCCGACTCTTCACAAGCAGCGTGTTTCAGTTTACCTGGAGGACAATCAATAGTGCTGAAAAAAGTCAAAAAAGAAAATCTAGTTTGCTCGTATGAAAGTGTTTGTGAACCAGAATGTGTTTGCTGCGATTATGGTAACTGTGATTGTAATTCAAAATGTCCTGATGGTTGTAATTGTTTTCATTCACAAGATTTTTCAACAAATATTGTAACATGTAATTCAAAAAATACATCAGCTCTAAGAAGTTTTTCACCTAAAGATATTCCTGTACATGCTACACATGTCTACTTAAAGAATTTAATGTTGCCAGTTTTAAGGAGTCATGACTTTTTAGCAAGATTTAGACTAAAAGAACTATCTATTACTGAATCAGGAATTAAAAGAGTCGAAAAAAGTGCTTTTAATACTTTATTGAATTTGGAAAGTTTAGATTTGTCAGATAATTTACTTGAGGAATTTGATGGTGAATCTTTACCTAAAGCGCATAGGTTAAAAAGAGTTTATTTGTCTAAAAATGAGATAAGAAAAATTGATCCAAATTTGATTAATATTCTACCACAATTAAATGAATTATCTTTAGAAAATAATCAATTTACAGAATTACCATCACTTTTAGAAAATCTTTCCAACAAAAAACGTTTACAACGAGTTTCAATTTCTAATAATCCATTTCGATGTGATTGTTATGATCGTTTTAAAATGCAATATTGGCTGGTTGATAATCAACACCATGTTAGTGATTATGATAAAGTTTATTGTGTTGAAAATGTTACAAAAGCATTTAAACACAATGATACAACTATTTTAACATCTTATCCTCCAAATTTTGGAAGTGATTTATTTGTGATGCCAATGATGCAATTTATGACAGAAGTTAACAAATCTATTTGTGTGGATAAAAATGTTGGGTGGTTTGGAAGAATGAATGTTTTAGATTCACAATTACTTTTAATTTTATTAATTGTATTTGTTATTAGTATTTCCTTAGCTGTTTTTTGTTTTTGTTTATTGATATTGACAAGAAAAAGAAGATGTATTGATAAAAAAGGATACAAAAAAGGAACAATGTCTTTAAATTGTTCAACTACCTCGCCACAATCAGGATGTTCACCACTTCCTCCATCAACATTGTTATGGTCTCAGGCGCAAAGTTTACTATATTTTGATCTCTTTGTTAGCTATTCAAAAGCTGATGAGATTATGGTATGTAAAACATTATGTGGACCATTAGATGATGAAGAATATACAATGGCACTTCTTCATAGAGATGGACCACGATATACTGGAAATGTTCATCAAATAAATGATGAATTAAATAAGCTTTTAGAATGTAGTCAAACACTCTTATTAGTATTAACAAAGAATTTCATTCAACGTGAATGGAATATGCTTCAAATTAAGACATCACATCAATTGTTCTTTACACAATCACTCTCAAAATCAAAACGTGTCATTGCTGTACTTGATGAAGATATTACTTTGAATGATTTAGATGATGAGTTAGGGCAAATTTTAAGAAAATCAACGTATATTAGAATGAGAGATCCACTATTTTGGAATCTTCTTCGAAGTGCATTACCATTACGTGCAGGAATTGGACGAATGGTCGGCAGTCCAACTCCCCTTTCTGATTGTTCGTCTTCTCAGCACTATTCTGATATGTATGGAACAAATACTTCAACTACTGGTAGTGTGCCTAGTCATTTAATTTAGAAAAATTAGTCAATTCTATGTCTTTTCTTATAAATCAATCCTTCTATGAAGGTAAAAAGACTCTGTCAACATGAATTATGTTAAAAATTGTAATATAATTATAAATTTTATAACCCTGTGATTTAAATGTTAAATTGTTTAAATATTTATTTGTACATAATTGTAAATGTCTAATAAATAATTTTTAAAATTCTTTTCTTTTTTTATCGAATTTTTAAATAGAAAGTTGATAAAATTTTCTTTAATTGGTACATTAAAATCTATTAACAACATTTAAATTTAAAATTTTTTATCTATTTTACTAAAGTTTTAATATTTACATGAAGTTATATATATTTTATTTTTTTTATTCAAAAAGGAGCTTTTTAGATAGAACTTTTACATTGTCAAATTGTTAAAAATTAGCATTGTTTTTAATGTAAATATATATGTTTTTTTTAAAAAACATCTTAATGACAGATCTATTGCATTTTTTCCATCTTGTTATCAATAAATCATCAACCTCATATCCACAATCTCATGGGGCATACTTTTCATTCAAATTTTCATCTCTATTGTTCCTTCAATTTTTGGTAACTAAACAAATTGTTATGTCTTCTATTGACCGTATCATATTATGTTCATTTTAGAAAAAGTTATCCATTATTTTAGTGGAATATTTATACTTTTAATTGTAATTTTAAAATACTTATAATTAAGAAAAAACGTTTTAAAAGGCAGTAGCCTGTGTATGATATAACATACAACGTTAAATAAAATAATTTTATAATTTTTACTATATTTTATTCAGAAAATTTTTTAGATATACTATAAAATATGAATGTACTTAGTGAAATGAAAGCAATTCTTGTTCACTTTAACTTTTTCTAAAATATTTTAAAAAAGTGTATAGTTTAGCTAAAATTACATATGTGATATTAATTTAGTAAATTATGGTTTGTATTTTTCTATTTATAAACTTTTATATCAACCCAAATTTTTTTTTAAATGAATTTTAAAAATTAAAAAGAGAAAAAAGTTAATTATAATATTGTATTACACTTAAAGTCATTGGACCAAGTACATATGTGACAATTTTTCTATTATATATGTAGATTTTAGGGTTGGGACAAATAGTGCAAAAAGTGTATGTCCCATACTTCCACATCTTCACTTCATCTTTCCATAAAACATATAATATTTCTTAGTACGTACCCGCGCAACACTTTCAGATAGGGCCATGATTGTAATAAGTATTTACATACATTAGCCAATGTTATTAGCTATGTGGTATTTTAAATATAAAATTTAAAGTATAAAATATAGAAAATATCTCTCCTCATAGTTGATGAGAGCTTGGTAGTCCACATGAAGTTGGTAGTAATGATGATAGGACCTATATTCCTTAAAATTCTCTCTCTTTTTATTTTCTTATATTTTTAAATATAGAATGAATATATAAAGGGACATATAATAGAGTTGAGAGAAGACTCTCTATCAATTGAAGAGCTATAGTTGGATTCAAGAATGTTGTAGACATGAGACATCTAACTTACTTTTAGTCTTATTCTTTTTTTTCCATAACCAAATTAATTTACATATATGCTTTTTTGTACTTCTAGTATAATATATTTTTGTTATCTATGTATTCAATTATTCCTTGATCTTTATAACACACTTTTTTATATCACATTTACAATAAATGTTTTTTTTAATTGAAAAAAAATTACTATGCTATTTATATATATAATATTATTATATATAAGATAAATATTAATTTAAATTTCGGTAGGTTGTCTACTATCATATAACTTTTGAAAAAATATTACCATTCTCCTGTATATCGTTTTATTTTTCCTTCTCCCCGTCTTTCAATAAAAAACAATGTTTTTTGCCATCAGGAGAATAAAAAAAATTCTAAAAAATAGAGGGTGTAAGAAGCCTACAACTATCAATAAAATATACCATTTTTATCGGTCTGTTTTTTCGATAGTATATATTTAAGCTAAACAACACAATTATCCTCTGAAATTAAAATAAAAAACATTTAAATATATGAAGGCATAAAAAGCATTTTTTTATAATAATAAAACACAAACTTTTAAAAAAGTGGTTCTTTAGCTAAATTAATTTTTTTACTATTAAATTTACATGGAAAAAATAAAGGAAATAAATATTTTTATAGACAAACATTTTTTCTCTATGATAATACCTTTATATTTATATAAAAAAATATTATTCTTGGTAAGGTATTTTATATGATATTGTGTCTTGAAGCGCACCATATAAAATATTTTTCCTTTGGAGGTTTATTCTTTTTCATTATACTTATTTTCTTATTATTGATATACCATTTTTATTTCATGAAACTACGTTACTTAAAATATTTTTTAACTGTTTTGTAATATTAAATTTAATTCATTTATCCATAATTTTTTAAATTTTTTTGTTTTTTCTCTATAGCTTTTTAAATTGCTAACCAAACTTATTTACAATTGACTATACCGCTTTTAAACTTTTTATTTCAGCAAAATCTTACAACTTTTTTTAAATATCATACAAAAAAAGGTAGAAAAAAGTTGAACAAGTAAAAAGCTTCCAATAATTGTTTCCACTAATTTGTTTCAATTTAATTAAAATTAATAGTTTATGCGATCCTCAAAAACTTCCCCCGGAAGTGTTTATTTATGGTGTAGTCAACCTGTACGGACATATGGATAGTAAGAGAAAAGAACATTTTTTATATTTATCATTGAAATTATCCTTTAAAGAAAATATTAGTGTAATTATTTTTAGCCGCTACAGGCAATGAACTATTGCCTTAGCGGATCTTCACTAGCTAATACTGGATCTCTCCAGCCCTCTACCAGCCAGAATCCTTTTATTGGAGATGCTTTGTTGCATGCTTTATCTAAATGTGGTCCAAATACAAGGTAAGCTTTTAATTTTTGCTTTTATTTTACTATAAATGGAACTATAAAAAATATACATATATAATTTATGATCTTATTTTTATTTTATACTTTTATTGTTTCCATATACTATTTAATCCAAAAATATTATTTATTTCTTTTTTTATAAAATGACCAAGGTTGGTGAATTTATTTTTCAAATAGAATATTAATGAAATGTAGCTGACTGATAATATAACATATATCACAAACTTTGATATAATTATATTTTTTTCCAATAATTATTTTCCAATAATAAATTATTGATGTTTTCTTTCAAGCTTACTACATTATTTGTATATTAATTATTACTTGATACTCTATAACAAATACATTAAATAATTCAATTTAAAAAAGTTTTAACTCTTAGATTTATTTAAAAAAATTATGATATTATAACACAACACTTTATTTATTATTATTTCGATTATATTAAAATTATACTTTTTCTATAATTTTTAATGAATATTTTTTCTATACTTAGATGTTAAAATAATTTACTATTATTATTTATCATGGAAATATTATAACAAATAGATTTTTTAAATATTTTTTTATATATAAATATTATTGCTTTTAATTTATATGCTTAATACATTTTCATTAAAAAAAATACATTTTGTAGTATTGTATAAAAATTCTACGTTTTATAGTGGTATATATAAAAACCGTAGAACTTTCTATAAATATTGCTCATCTTTTTCTTGTTATCAAATACATAATACATATATTTGTGTAAGAAAACAAACTACACTCTCTGTTACAAAATCTCTATCAAGCGCCATATTTGTCAGATTATATTTGTTATGGAAAAGTTACTTAGGACATTGAGTTTTAACAGTGATATATGTCTTACGATGATAATGCCGTAAAAAGGGACAATACACCAGTTTTGATATTATAAAGTTTTAATAAAAATTTATCCTTCATTTTTTTTAACAAATTATTTTTATTATTATTTTTAATATGTATATAAATGTCATAGATTTTTTTTTATTTTTCATTAAACATATTCATATATTCTGTCATATATGTTTTAAGATTATTTTTTGTGTGAACTAGTTTTATAAATATAAATTTTTGTTACCTGTTAAAAATATATAAGAATGAAAAGAATATTTGGTTAGGTAAAATAAAAATAATATTATTACATATTTTCTCTAAAATTCTTATTTACTCTTTTTGACAATTCATCTTCTATCCTTTTTGCCTTCTTTATCTTTAATATTAACCCTTTTTGTTATATCGTCATATACTTCGTCAATATACATTAAATAAAAGTATATGGAGTGACAAAGTTAGGGAACTTAATTCTCTTTTTACTACACTCATTTCAACTACCGAAATTATATCTATATGTTTAAGTTGCACTGGAATGAATTTTTGAATTGTGAAAGTCTTTATAATAACCTCTGCTTCAAAAAAAGACAAACTATTTTATAACTTTCATCGTTACTTCTATATATATATATTTATTAAGCATTGGGAAATGAGGATGAAACGAAGAACATTCTTATATATATATATATATATATGAGTATAATGGGGAGATGACGTTTTAAAGAGTTAATATGTTAGAAGTCAATAGAAATAACTTAAAATGCCATTTTGCCTGTTCTTATCATCTTTGAAGCAGAAGTGAGAGGTTATATATTTTGTATAAAGATAAAGCTTTATTATCTGTCAATTTAATTTCAAATTGTTAGTTCTCATGTAGTCTTTTCATTGGGGAATAAAAATTTCTTTACTCATATATAATTAATTTTATATGTTATTAAAAAATCTAACAATGAAATGTATAAAAATAGTAGTTTTTATTTATTATTTTTTTATAATATTCTTTTACATTTTAAATAATTTGTTATTGATATAATCTTCTTTATTATATTAATTTTTACTTAGCAACTGTTTAAGGAAACTATGGTATAATGATATAATAAGTTAACAAAATTATTAATATATCAATTTCACTTTATATATTTATATTTATTAATAGATTATTTTAAGTAGTATATAAATTTGTCTTTCTCTTCAAATTTTTATTTAAACCATTTTATCTATAATAACTGAAATAAGGTATTTTATAATAAAAAAAATAGTTTCTCTTATAATTAAATATATTTTATTATTCGTGTATAATAAATTATGTTATGTTATTAAAAATAATTTTACTCATAATATATGTATATAAAAATATATATCAGCTACTTATATATTCTATAAATACACAAGTTATTTTATTTAAATGAATTATAATTTATCATGTAAATTATATTTTTATAGGGTATTCCAAGCACTCTTCCAATATATTCCCTTACGAGATTCACCAAATGAAAATCCTCATTTAGAATTGGCTCTACAGCCTGGAGATTATATATTAGTTCATGGTCCAATGGATGAAGATCAATTTTATTTTGGTGAAACCTTAAATGGCGACAAATCTGGATTAGTGCCTTCCAATTACATACAACGGGTTCCAGAATATACAATACTTCAAAATATATCGCGATCAAATAGTCATTCATATTTACCAGGCAGTAGTCAAAGTAATACTATTTCGGTTACAAATCCTTTATTAACCCATAAAAATTTATTACAAAACACAGCCTTAAATTTATCTTCAGATTTAGAAGGTTCATCCCATCAAAATATTAATACTCAGTCATCTACAGTTGCTGGAAGTTGTTATAATTCTCTTAAGAGATATCCACAAGAAACTACTCAGGATTCACCTTCTTTCACTGTTAATGTTCCTCCACATCATACAAAAATTACTCATGATTTTACTGATCATGACAGATGCATTTCAATACCTTTATCATCAGATTCAAACACACTAACAAAAGCCTTTTTCTGCTTCAGGGTATCATAATATTCTTCAAAATGATAATTACAACACTATGAATGATGATATTCAGCTACCTTCTGGGACATATACGGTACCTTCACTAGAACAACAACTTGCTGCCAATATTTCTGCCAGTCTCACAAATCTCAGTTTAGCTGGAAATCTTTCTGCTTACAGTACCCTTTCGAGACAGATTTTTTCTTCAGCTGATGTTCCATTTCCAGATTCAGTTTGCCCATATCCACCACTAGATGTGAGTAAAGTTACTGTACAAGAAATTAAACAGCCAAATCAACCAAGAGGTTTGTTTACAATTGCATGTTTATTTTAATATTCCAAAAATAAGATTTTCATATGATTATTTTATGGGGTAAAACTACAATGGTTCTATTGGGCTAATATGTATTTACCTATACTTCGATGGCAGTAAATACATACCAACACAATCAGGCTAATGTAGCTTTACCCATTTTAAATTACAAAATATGTTTATTAATAGCTACGGTATTATATTTGTTATATTCTTTAATTAAATATATCTATTATATATAAGAATATAAAGATTATTTATCTATTCCAAAGTAATTGAAACTTTTATATTTTATACTGAGCTTTAATATACATTTTTTTAAACATTAGTTATCACATTAATATAAAAATAATAATATTTTTCCTTATATTATAGTGCCTTTTCCTAGAGAAATAACAGTTGAAAAGAGAATGACAAAATCTGTGCTAATTTCATGGCTACCTCCGGAAGATTCTCCAACAACAGTGTCACATTATCATATTTGTGTTGATGGTACTGTAAAAGCAGTCGTTCCAGGTTCTTATAAATGCAAAGCATTACTAGAAGATTTAAATTTAGACAAAAGTGTTAATATATCAGTAAGAGCTATTACAGAAAACAATCATTCACCAGATGCTGCATGTACTATTGCCATTGGTAACGGTATGTTTTAAATTTATTTCTTTTACCAACATTTAACATTTATAATATGTTTATTTAATAATATAACCATTATTTTTTAGATGCTTCTGTAGCTCCACAGCACCTTAGAGTGTGGAATGTAACTCCTGTAGGTGCATGTGTTTCATGGTATCCATCAAATAGCAATGCAGAACATGTTTTATTATTAAATGGATCAAAAGTTGGTGTATGCCCTTCTTCAGTCTTTCAGGTAAAATAAATTTTTTTAGTATAAACAAAAATATTATTTAAAAAATATTTTATATTACTGTTGACACCCTTCTCTTAAAAATTAATGATAGGAGGAGTAAAGTATTAGAATCATTTTCATCATAATATAAGAATAATTTTAAAGTATATTTTATATATATTGCAAATATGTAATTACATAATATATAAATATATATTTATAATTTGTATTTCAATCTTCAAATGCTCCAATTATTTATATAAAGAGAAGAGGAAGAAAACTTTATAAATAATTCTATTCATTATATTAAACATTGATTTTCTTTTTTCCTTAATATAATGGGATATTTCTTTTTACTTTATAAGAATAAAATAATAAAGAAAATAAATATTTAAATGAAGCTAATATTTAAGTGTAGAAATATTTCCATATCGCAGTAGGGGATGCCTTAAAATTCATAATTATATATTCCTCCTGATTTAAATAGAACATTTTAAAATATTTGTATGGAAACATTATTCTTATATTTTTCTTAAAGATATTTGTATTTCTTTACATATATATCACATTCTTTTATTTTTGTTCTTAAATTAAGTTTAATTGATAAATTTTGTTAAATAGATGAAAGATTAAACAAACTGAAGTATTCTGAGGAAAAAAGAAGTTAAAATATCATTTTTTTTAAAATAAATATTTACAAAAAATAGCATTACTAAATATTTTTTATTAGTACCTTCTACTATACTCATATTATTCAATATTAAGTAATAGAAAATTTTTTTATCATTTTAACATTATCTTTAAAAAAAATGTGGTATTAAAATAATTCGACGGTACATTATTCCTTAAGATATATGGCTTTTGACGTATGTGTCAAAAGCTAGAATCGCGCTAAGGAAAATACACTTAATATAAATGGTAGTCATATATTACTATTTTTATTTATAAATGTATATATACATATAGTTGCTTTTTATTTATATGAAGATATTTAGGCTATAGAATAGATGAAATTATATGAAGAACGAAAATTATATCAATGAATGTGTAGGAGAGGGACATACACGGATGAATGAATTGAGTTAAGAGGAATTAAAATAAAACAATACCATATATATTATATTGTCCCTTGATTCATCCACATTTAATGCTTTTCTTAAACTCATTCGATTACTTTTTTATTCTAATTACTTTAAAAAATATATAATTTTATCGTTTAAAAGAATGGAATTCTTTTATTTTAATATTAAAAATTTTTTAGGTTCAACTACACGGACTTATTCCTTCAACAATATATCGAGTTTCAGTTAGAACGAAGCACCCAAAAGCTGTATTGGAACAAAGACCAGTTGAACGTTGTTTGGATTTTAAAACATTGCCTAAAAGTATGTCTTTAGTTTAATTAATTTTTTATTCTTTTTATTTTATGATTATTAACTAACGTCGTTATACTTAATAGCTATAGTTCTTTTACTCAATACTTTTACAAGTTTAATTTGTATAAAAATGTAATATTCTATTATTTTTAACTTTTTTGATATTTGCCTTCTAATTCCTATTATTATTTTCTTCCCATTTTTAAACTAATCATTTATTAAAGGAAATATATATAAATATTTATATAAAATTGCTTTTTAAGGTATCTCTAAGAATGATTTATTATTATTCAAATTACTTTTTTCTCTACAATTAGATGTATTGTTGTGATAATGAAAAACCATTTTAGGATATAACAGTATTCATCAAATCGTTGTCCTATCTCCTTAACTACAACACTTCTTTAACTTTCTACTAAACTATATATGCATTATATAATAATCTCTAAAAGCATATATATATATTTTATAGTACCAAATTTTAAACATTTTTATATGTATTTCCATATATATATTTTTACTTTCAATGTTATCTAGTTTTATACTATTTTTTAATTTTTTTATCATTCTTCCAAAATTTTACAACAATTTTTGATCATTTTTTTATTTTTAGAAATATTTTATCTCTTTTTTAAAGTCTTTATATAAAAACTAAACATGTTTATATATTTTAATTAAGAAAGTTTAATTTACTTCAAAATGAATTTTGATTTAATATTAATTATTAGACATTAAGCTATCTTCTATATTTACCCCTTAGACATTTATTATTATATTTAGTTATAGTACTTTTTTTACTGTTACAACTATACATGACTCTCTAAGACATATATTTTTAATAAACTTTATTACCATAATAAATACATTTCATATTGAAAGGATTAAACATAGTTAGATTATGTTATATATATTTCTTTATTTTATGTAAATATTGTAGTTTTAGATTTATTTTTCCTAATCTTCAAAAATAAGTTTTTTCATTAATATTTCACAAACAAAAAAGTAAAATTTAATTTATCACGAACTGTATCTTTAATTTAATAACCGTTTCTTTTAAGTTGGTTTACCCGATCCACCCAGTAACGTTCAATTAGAATTAGGTCCACAGACAGGAAGTTTATTACTCTCTTGGACTCCAGTGACAACACAACCTAAACCTCCTAGTAGAGCAGCAGTTCACAGTTACTTGATTTATGGTGACGGTAAAAATATTGCTCAAGTTCCATCTGCGGAAGGTACGTTTCCATTAAAAAATGATTTAACAATATTTTATATATCTTTATAGTATTGAAAAAGTTTAGTGTATAATGATATAAAATGTTTTGACGTTTCTAATAAAATGAAATCTTTTATGCATTTAAATCCTTTTTAAATTAGTAAGAGACTATCATTTTTCAATATTATTAAGTATTAGGAGATATTATTTTACGATCATTAATCTCTTTATATATCTTGCTAAATGATATATGGAGAATTATATTAAAAAATATTATAAATGAATCCTTTCTATGATAAACTTTGAAGACTTTAATTATTTTTATTTTATTTTTCTTCATCTTCCTTACATCGACTTCCTCTCTTTCACTTTAACAATACAACTCTTTATTGAATTTTAATTTTTTGCATTATTATATAAAAATTTTGTACAATTAATTTTTATTCTTCTTTCATCACTAAACATTTATGGAGACGGAGAATTTTTAAGATTATAAAAAATATATATACACTTTTTTAGTATATTTTTTGATGAAAAATTTAATATATTATTAAAAATTTATAATTTTTTAATTAGATTTTCCTTAGTTATACCTTCATATAGCATTAAAAATTATTTAAAAAATTTTATTTAAAAATATACATTCTTATTTAAATAAAAATAATTAAAATGTTTTTCTTTATTCAGCCGACCACATTTTATTAAATATCGGAGACTTACTGGAAGATTTACCATTATTTCTAACTGTTCGTACAAAAACGAAGGAAGGCGCTGTTTCGGCAGATTCAAACGTCGTTCGTGTACCAAGAAATATTAATACATTATCACAAAGTCAACGTCAATTGGTTAATAGTGGGAAAAATTTATCTGGATCACTACAATATTTAGATTCAATAATACCTGGAAATACTTTATTAGGAGGACAAGTTACTGGAAGAGATAATTCAAATATAGGAGGAATAGGAAATTCTTCACAAAAACCTCCTACAATAGATACAACAATTATTAATCAAAATACAATATATCCACAACAATCACAACAACAGGGTCTCCTTAGTAGTATATTAACAACAACATCATTGCCAAATAGTTTAATTTATCAACAACCTCCAACACAACCTGCTACAATAATTACAATATCCTCAAAGTGTATCATTCCTTCCACAAGGAAGGATGCCTAATATTGGACAAGGAACATCAATTTCTCAACATCCAGTATCATTAATAACAGCAGGAAGAAGTCAGTCATCAGGTCTTCTAACAACTATACCACAAAATATTAATCAATTAAACGGAAGTATACAGGGAACATTAAGTGGTTATCAAAATCAACCACTTCTTCAACAACCATCAACATCATATTATTATCCAAATACTAATATACAAAGTAATATAACAAGATCAAGACCAAGTCATCTTTTACAACATCAAAATACTGCACCATTAAATTATATTACTAATACATTAAATAAAAATCAAGAAAATGAGAGCGTCTTTCAACATGACTATCCTTCAACCTCCTCACAATATTATACATTTCATCCAAATGGTTTATATAAAGAATATAACGTGGGTGATGAAAAACCATCAATTCTTGAGATGGAAAATAATTATTTATTAAAACATCGTAATATATCATCAACGCCATACAATAATAGTAGATACTATTTTCCTGACAATATAAAAAATCGTCTTGATTATTATACTAGAAATGATAAAAATTTTTATCCATATATGCCTAATATAACACATAACACTGGAACATATTATACTGGTTATGGAACTATGGAAAGAAGAGGAATAATGGGTGGAGGACCAATGAATGATAGATTATCACGTGTACGTAGTGAAGAAATTATAGGACCGGGTAATGGAACAACACGAAGTGAACCTGATCTTAGACCAACAGTTTTTCCTGGTAATCCTATTGAAGAAGAAGATAATTTTTTAAAAAATACTACTAATGACAGAAATTGTCGTTGGTTTGTAGCACTTTTTGATTATGATGTTTCAATGTCACCAAATCCAAATGCTGATGTTGAAGAGTTATCATTTAAAAAACATCAATTAATAAAAGTGTACGGTGATGCTGATCCCGATGGTTTTTATCATGGACAGATTGGTAGAAGATGTGGTCTAGTACCAGGAAATATGGTTATTGAAATAGCTAAGAATGATATTATAAATGAAGGATCAAGAGGAACAGCTATTTTACCTGATCCAAATATTAGACGAATGAGATGGGGTAGTTTAAAATCAAGATCATATGATAATAGCGGTGATAGAAGAAGGGGTCCTGGTTCGGTTCCACCACCTCTATCTAGTAGAGGATTTTCTGGTAGAAGTGATGAATATCCATTTCCAGTAGATATGCCACATGATGTATCAAATAATATGAGAAGAATAGGTCCTGGTGATGAAATTAATCCAAGAACGAGGTACTATGATGGTAAAGCTCCTATTATTGACGATTATGGATTTGGTGGTGGAAGACAAATTTCAATTGGAAGGCATGCTTCATATGGTGCTCGAGACTGGTCTATAGATAGCAGGAGAAATGATAAATTTGACCGACAACAACGTCAACCTGACTATTCATCTGCAAGGAGAGGAAGATCATCATACGGCTACGATAATTATGAATATGATCGTGAATATGATCAACATGATAAATCTTTAAATAGTGGTGGAATGTTCCAAAAAGTTAACAGAAGAACTATTGGTTATGATGATAAAGGTCTTTCTCTTGATGACCGGGGACTATCATCACGTCATGTTCCTGGTTTTTCAAGTGGTAGTATAAAGACGCAAAAGATGATAGCAAAATTTGATTATGACTCAAGACAATTATCACCAAACGTTGATGCTGAACAAGTTGAGTTAAGTTTTAAACAAGGAGATGTAATAACAATATATGGAGATATGGATGAAGATGGATTTTATATGGGAGAATTAAATGGAATTCGTGGATTGGTACCATCTAATTTTTTATCCGAAAATACACCAAATGCCCTACTTCCTCCAAATATTGGTCAACAACAAAATTTTCCAGAGGCAACCAACAATTGAGAATCCCCCTCAACAACAGATAAAGGTTAAAGGTGTTGCATTTAGTGAAGGATTATCAGATGGTTCACCAGGAGAAAAAAATTTAAGTAGTGATAGACCTCCAATAGGAAATAGTGGAACTAGAAAAGGGCTTCCTGGAAAACAAACAAGTCAAGGAATTGGAAATAAAGGTACCGTAACACCAACTAATGGAACCACAAAAAGTAACAAAATTGGTACAGCAACAAGTACAAAAGGAACTGTAAAAAAAACAACAGAAACTCCAAAATCCGGAGTAAGTAATAGTGGTAGTAGTAGTGGTAGAAAAATAAGTCAAAGTACGAAAAAATTAGATTCCACGATAAAAGTAAGTATTATATTTAACAAAATATAATTTTAATTATTAATTTAATTTTAGAAAAAATAGAACATTTTTCCATAACCAAGATGCCTTATAATTTTATTAAAATTTCCTTTTAGTAGGAAAGCATACATATTTCATTTTTTAACTATATATATATATATATATATATATATATGTATATATATATATTCTTTCAATAATATTGAATTACAAAATATATTTGTAAAAAATAATATAATTATATGATTTAAGGTTTTATTGTATAAATATACATATATATATATAATTTTTCCAAATAATTTCTTCACTTTTTTTATAATTTTATAATTGTTTTAACTTTTTAACAGATTTTTATTTAATAAATGTAATATCTTTATTAAAACGACAAAAAAAATATCATTAAATTTAAAGACTTTAATTATATAAAATATACATAAAATTAGTATAATTATATTAACTTTTATGACTCTTAAAGATTGCTTCTAAAATCGGCGCACGCAGTGTAGAAAAGCATGATCAGATTAGGTATATGTGTTTATTTCAGTGGAAGATATGACGTTTTCAACATCTTTTATCTTGAAAAAAACCAGAAAACAATAACCATATTTAAATTTGTTCTTTCCTCGGTTAGTACACATGAAACGAAGTTTTTCTCTTCAAAAAGTTTATGTTAAATATTATAACTGAAACCAAATAACGTTATAAAATGCACGATGATTCTAGACAGTAATGGGGATATTTAATTATAATTTAACAAAACCCATTAATTTGGTTGAACAAATAACTTTGAAATGAAGAAATTTATTAATACTAATGTTTTTAAAGTAAAATATGGAAAATAATATTACATTTATTATTTGTCAGTATACCAAATTGTAATTCAGTAATCATTAAATAAAGTGCATATCACAAACTTCAAAAAATAAAATTGTCTGGTGTTTTAAATCCAAACGATTGTTTTAAATGAATATTTTTCTACTTTAACAACTCCAATATTCACATAATTAGAATTCATAGAATTAATTTTAATGTTCAAATCTCTTTCACTCTTATTTAAAATAACTAAAACTTTACTTCCATCCGTATTTTTAAAAGCAACAAAATCGAATTCATTTATTTTATTTTCCATTACACTATCTATTCTAAAGGCATCAGGTCGAACAAATTTTGAAACATGTGCCATTGCATAAAAACTAGGATTTTTATAGAATGTATCTTTTGATTTGTCAATTAATATTGGAGAATCAACATTATTTTTGGCCCATGTTGGTCCACCAGTCATATCTAAAGCTAAATTCCAGTCTGTCCATCCGCTAACATAGTGATTAATATCATCTATAATACTAAAAAGATAAGCTTCACCATGAATCCAGTATCCTGGTTTTCCACCTCTATCAAGAGCTAACCATCCATTGCAAGCCTCTGTCGCAAGAAGAAATTTTGTTGGGTGTCTTTCATAGGTTTTTTTAATATTATTAACAGGAAATTCATCTTGATACCAATGAATTCCAATACCATCAACGTAATTTTCTATTTCATTATTTTCAAGAACAACATCCGCCCAATATGGAAGAACTTCTCTATCATCATCAAGGATCATAATTTTTGTATCTTTAAACTTAGGGTTATTCTTAATTTTTGGTCCTAAATATAATTTTATAAAATCTCTTTGTGTTTCTGGTGTAAATAACATTGTTTGCCACCCATAAAAAGGATCAAGACCACTTGTAGGTTCATTTTGTGCTGTTACACCCCAAAATGGAATACCTTGAGAATAGTAACTTTCAAGAAATTTAACAAAATAATTCCCCCATGTTTCATAGTAAGGACCTGGAATTTCTCCTTTTAATGGTGCTCCACCTTTCATTTTTCCATTTGTCTTCATCCATCCACCAGCACTCCAAGGTGATGCAAATAATTTTAAGTTATTATTTGTCAATTGAAAAGCCTTTTTTATAAATGGAATTTTTAATGTGAAATCTTCTTCAGTTAAATTAAATGTCTTTAATTCAAAATCATTTTCAGTATCACAATAGGAATATATTCTCTCTGAAAAATCAGTACTTGCCATAGGTACTCTTCCAATTGTGTATTTGATTCCTTTATCACTAAAATAACTATTCATTAAATTTGCCTGAGCACCTGAACTAAGAGTATTCATATTTATACCAAATGAATCTGTAAAGGCCCCACCAAAACCAATTATTTTTTGATATTGTTTTGATGTATCAATGTTTATAATGCCATGAATCTCTGAATCATTTAAACTATCTCCTCTAACTTGAAATGTCTTCTCAAATCTTTTACCATCTTTAGTAGATGTAATAATTCCAATATTTGATAGTAACTGTGTTGACAAAAAATCATTAGACTTATCGCAATAAGTACTATTACAAACACAAACAATTTTCAAATCATTCTCATCTCCAAAATTTTCTTTTGAACATGGTTTATCTTCTGATAGAGCTCTAACATTATTGAGTAAAATATATAGCAAATAAATCTTAATTAGCATTTTTTTTCTAGAACTATTACAATGCAATAATTTTAGTAAAACCATTGCTTTTTGTCCTGTCCTGAGAAATAAAACGAAGATAAGTTGCAAGATGTTTATTAGATAAGAAATAATTATTTGCCTTGTTATCTATACATCCTTTTTAAATTATAATATTTACAGCATTATCAATTATTTTATATTAACTTATTATTGTTCAATTAGAACATTTAAACTTTTTATTGCTACTGGTACACACTAAACTTCAGCCTGGTATTTGATTATTCAAATGTTTTCCTGTATATTTGTTTTAAATATTTTCTTTACCAAATGTCCTTCAATTTTTTAAAAATGTATTTTTCTTTGTTTAAATTATACATACTAAAATTACAAAGTCTAAAAAATATTTATATAATCGGTTAATTATCTTACATTAAAAGAAACTTTTTGAAAACAAAAAAAAATTTATAAATTAATAAGAAAATAAAAATGAATAATTTAACATAAATTAATAGATTCCTCATTATAAAACAACTGAATAATTTAATATATTCTAAAAAATTTGTTTAAATTACATCCTTAAAGCTTTAACCGTATTTTGTTAAAATGTGGAAATATTTTAATATGACTTCAACTTCATCATAATGTTAAAATTTGCCTCTGTTGGTTGAATAGAATACGTTGCTGTTTTATTATATTTAGTTGTAATATTATTAGATTTTGTACTTATTAATACAATAGGATGAAATTGAATATGAAAACGTATATACGATTCTTTTTCCTCATAATTATCTAGTGAATTAACAATAGAATTCTTACTTATTTTTTGGTTGTTGTAAAAAAACCTTATTATAATTTCTTTTTCTTGAAAAATAAGGAAATCTATTACTTTCATGATAAAATTTACTCATATCTAAATTTAATTCTAAAAAATTTTCATTAATATTTTCAATATCTGTAAAAATAATATTTGATTTATCACAACATTTTCTTGTAAAATTTTCACTACTTTTGATTGCTGAAATATAAATTTGCCAAAGAAATTCATAAAAAAACTTACATGTATCATTTAGATTATCTAAAATTTCTACTGCATCGTAGAAAATGTCGCCGTCATCATCCATTATTTCGTTACAAACAAAACATTCAAGAGATGATGATAGGGGTTCATTTTCAATAAAAGAATGAAGAATATTGTGTGTGGTAATTTGGTAGTCTTTGTCAAATAATTTATTTTCTCTTGTTATTAAAGGTATATCAAAAACATCTTCGACAATGCTTATCATTTTTGAAAAAATATTTCTGTTATTTAGTAGTAAAAATAGTAATAAATAACTTTTGATAATTATAATCAAGTTATAAAATTATTATTAAAAAATATATACCTTTTTTTAAAAATAATTCACTTTCTATTTTACTATTGAAGCTTTAATTAATCTAAAAAATACAATAATAAATTATGATAGTAAAAAAAGTTTATGATTCTTTATTATAGTTTAAAATTCTACTAAAAATTTAAAGTATAAATTATAAAAAACAATAATAGCATATGTTAAATTGATAAAAAATTGCTTTTCGATAAATATTATATTAACTAAATAAAATATATTTATTTTAGCTAAACGGTATCCATATAATTAAAAAAATTTATGTGAATAAATAAACAAATTCACTTTCATGAAATTAAATAATATAATTGTAATACTACTATTAATAAAATTAAATTTTTTTATTATGTGCAAGTATATATTTTAGTGGAAGTGATCCTTTTTTTACACAAATCACGCCATCATTATTTTAAATTTAGAAGTCTCCAATATTTTAATATTATATTTTGTTATATTTAGCAGACTAAGAAGTAAAAAAAGTTTTAATGACACGTGATACTCGTATTTTATTTAAATACTTTATCACCACTTTAATCATGAGTTTGATTTATGAGCTCAAACATCATTTGTAGATTTTTCTTTAAAGATATAAAAATTCCTCTCAACATAATAACACACATGTTTAAATATTCGTATCAGTAATATTAAAATGTGATAATAAAACTAAAAGTATATCACTACTAATAATTTTATTTAATAAAAGTGTGTTTCCAAACAAAAACAAGCAGCAGCTCCGCTTCGCTCGTCTCTACTTATCCTCAGGTCTGGATCTTTCTCCATAAGCAGCAACTCGCTGCACTCGTCACTATTTATCCACAGGACTTTATTTTTGAATATTAATAATATTTGAAGTTGATCATAAGTATTTCACAACTATTTTACTTAAAAAAATCCAATTTTTGCGATTGTTTTTTTATAATTTTGCATTTTGGTTACATAAATAAAAGAATACATTCACAAATTTAATGAACACATTTTATTTTGTTTTATATTTTTTTAATAAAAAACTCTTTAAAATGTATCATAAAAATTAAAATACAAATTTTTAATGTATTCAAAATGATAATAAGAGTATTTTTATAAATTGATAAAATTAAAAATAAATCAAAACAGTTACTCGAATACATTTCTTATTAAAAGAATTATATAGACTTTAAAAAATATATAAATATATTTTAATTAACGTATTAGTGATTTTTTAATAAAATATTATAAAATTTACTTTTAAAATGTATTGACGAATAGTTTCGACTTAGAAATTTAGGTTAATTTTTTTTTAATTTTACAAAGCAAAGCATAACTTTTAGATATTTTTTATTTTTTAAAAATAAGTATGTGCATCGCTATATCATAAATTTGTAAACATTTTTTCAAAATTTTTAATATACGTAGCTAGATTGCGATATTTTGAAACATTTTAGTTTAGATAATTTTAACATAAAAAGATTTGGAAGCAAAAATCTTTTCAATTTTATAATAAATGGTTTCTAATAAAAATTTTGTTAAATCTCGAAAAACCAGATATTCCTTGATTTTAATTTTTTTACAATATCTTAATAATTGTCATATATTGCGCTGATTAAAAAAATCTTAACCGGCACCAAAATTACATATATTAGATAAAAACTAAATTTTTCAATTTTCTTATTTACTATATTTTTAGGAATATAAATTAATATTTAAAATTGTTCAAAACGATTGGTCCAATGACTTATATGAATTATTGTTTTTTAACTTTATTTAAAAATTCAGTTGTTTGTATAACTTTTTATTTTAGGGGGATCATAAATTCCAATATTTTTCTCATTTAAATAGATGTATTTCAAGAGTAATAATTCAAATAAATCTAATATATACTTTTTCTATTGAACACATTAAAATGAACTTTTTATTTTAAAAAAAAAAATGCATGTAACGAAAATTATTTAGAGGTAAACTTATTCTCTGAGAAATAGGGGAATTTTTGATGAATAACTATTTTCTAGAATCGGACTTTTTTTGTAAATATTATTGTTTCGACGCAACAACCATAAGAAATTGCACGTAGCTGTGAAATTTTTATTAAAAAAAATTAATATTTCAGGACACATTGAAGTACTAAATTTTTATTATAAAAGGCATTCTTGTGAAATCTTTCTATCTCAAAGAATGAAAAAGTTAGAATGAGACGATTTTTTGCAAGCTTGTTCTACATCCAAAATTACATGTCCCTACAAATTTTCAGATAAAAAAACTATTTTAAAGAATTAAAATAGGTGTCCTTGACTTTTTTTACCATGTAATAAAGAGTATATCTTAAGAATGGGACTTAAATATGAAGTGATATTGTACAGTTTACTAAGAAATAAAGTGTACAATGTATATTTATTATCAAAACTTTTAAAATCCAAAGTAAGTTTTTTACGAAATTTTCATTTTTAATATATGCTTGATATAATTGATTTTATAAATCATTTGTCTAATAATAAATCTTTTTAATAAACTCTTAACATGTTTTTTATTTAATATATAAGTCGTACATATACAATAGTTAAGATTATTTTATCATTTTTATACTTATATACTGAATGTATGTTGATTTTAGACATTTAATCATAACTTAGCTTAAAGTTTTTTAATTGAAATGATTAAATTATCAAAATGTAGCATTTTTTATCCTTAAAAGAAGTTGTCCCTACATAAAATATGTTAATACTCCATTTTTACTTCTTCAGCTACAAAATGTAAAAAAGTATTGAAAAATTGGTGTTTCGTTTTTTCAACATATCTCAAGAATGGGAAAAGATTTTGAAACGATCTTATAGCCAATAGAAAGACAACAAATTTCCCCGGAGCGATTTTTGGAATTAGCATAAAATCACAATTTTGAGGTACTCTTAATTCCCATTAAAGGTGAAAATGTGTATTCTCAAGATTTAAGGTTTTTCAATTGTATCTTAAGAATGAAACATATTATGATCTTGAAAGTTTGTTTATTAGATAGAACATCTAAAAATATCTGTTTTTCACTTACTGACAAATATTAAAATATTTAATAATTAAAATTGTTATAAGCAAAAAATGAATTTTTTAAAATTGGAATTTTTTGAATTTTTAAATTTTTCTTTTCAACCATCAAAACTCTTCTACACTTTTATGTTTAAAATATTGAACATGGAATTCTCCCGGCACCTTTTGGCAGTTAGAAAAATTCAATAAGAAAGAAAAAAATTATTAACAAAAATGTTGATGAAGAATTTTTTATACAATGTAAATAAAATCATCATAACTCCACAATGAATAAATTTACAAAAATTTTATTAGCACCATTAAACAGATAATCATTTTCTGCAAAACTAATCTGAAGATATTATTCCTGAATTTTCCCATCTTGAGATATAAAATTGAGAAAAAAAGAAAATTTTTTAAGAAAAGTAACAAACCACAAAAAAAGTTCCGGTAAAATTCCATATGCTTGATCTTATTTAAACTCATAGGATTGCCCTTAAAATGTGCGGAATTAAAATGCTAAGAGGTATTGTTTTTTGTTTTTCTTGATTTCTTTTTCTAAACGGAGATATATTGGTTTGAAGCACTGAAATTTGGGGTAAAAAAATAGCGTTTTGGAGAAGTGTCTTAATCTTGAGAATAAATCACGAAATATCATTTTTTTAATACTTCATCGTAAAGAACACAAAAAAATTACGTATATTTGTGAATTTTCATATTTTTATCTTAATTTTTGAAGGGGTGAAACAGTGGTACCAAAATTCAAGATTTAAAGTACTTTAAAAAATGTATCTCAAGAACGGATATTTGTATGGAACTGATATTCCATTTTTAGATTTATTATTATGACACATTAATATTTTAATAAAAATTTTATTTAAAATCGAAAATTATTTTTCGATGAACAGCTCTCCTCTATGAACTTAGGAAATTATTATTTCAATGATTATCAGTAAGCATTATAAATTTATTATACTAAATAAAATTGATTAGTTTTTAAATTTCCCACATGAAGACAGTTGTTTAATATGATTTCAAATTTAGAATAATCAATTTCTAAATAATAATTTTAAAGTTAACACAGAAATTTCTTTATATTTTTGACCTCGTTAACCATTGATATTCTTGAGCTTTCCTTTGGGAATCATTGGCAATAATGCAGTTAATTAATGTTACATTTTTTGAAATGTTAGCTTTATGAAGCTCTTTTTCAATTTCTGAAACTGTTCTTACAAGTACTCCAACCCCACCAAATGCTTCACACATTTTGTCATAACGGCATTCCGGTGTGAGTGATAAAACGGGTAATGTTAAACATTTATCTTCATCATTTTCACTTTCCATATCATTCCAGTCTTCTTTCGTTAATCCTCTATATATTCCGCCATTATTCAATATAATTATAGTAATAGGAAGATTATATCTTAAATAATTTCATATACAACACTATTATTTTATAAAAATTACCTTTTAATGGTCTCCAATTCCATACCACTAAAACCAAAAGCACTATCACCTTGTATTGCAAGTACTTTTGTATTTGGTGAATGATCACGACAATAAAAACCTGCTGCTAGAGCATATCCAAGACCTACACCCATTGTACCAAAAGACCCAGCATCAAGTCTTCGTTTAGGAAGAAATGATGGTAGCATACTTCTTCCAATATCCATTGTGTTAGCACCTTCATTAATTACTAGTACATCATGTTTTTCAATATACTTTTGTATTGGGTAGTATGCTGCGTAGTAATTCAATGGTACAGAATGATCTTCCGCCATTTTGTTAACTATATTTCTGTTATTTGTACATTTATTATCTAACATTCTCTTCCAATCACATTTTTCATCAAATTTATATCCCTTCATTTCATGTCTTAATAACTCAATTGTTTCACCAATATCTCCTAATAAAGGAACTGTTGTAGGAACATTTTGATGGAATTCCTCTGTCTCAATATCAATTTGAATAATTTTAACATTGCTGTTAAATCTTGGTTCTAAACCAAAGTGAAGAATCCAATTAAGTCTTGCACCTATTAAAATAATTAAATCTGCATTTTTTAAAGCATATGATCTAGCAGCCTGAACATTATTTTTAAAATTATCAGGTATAACACCTTTTCCTCCTGGTGTTGCCAAAACAGGAATACCTGTTTCTACAGCAAAAGATGTTACTTCTAATGGTCCTCGTTCAGACCATTGAGCTCCTTTACCATAAATTATTAAAGGTTTTTCTGCTCTTTTTATTTCTTCATATGCTTTTGATAACATATATTTTGGAGGAACAGATATTGGTGCTGGTAAAGGCACTGGTACAGGAAATATTACTTTATCTTCATTGACGCTTGTTAGTACTAAATTACCGGGAATATCAATATATACAGCTCCTGGTCTTCCATACATAGCCATTCTAACAGCTTTTTGTACATGTAATGGAATTGATATAACATTCGTTGGCCTTGAGGCATACTTGCAATAAATCCTAGCACTATCTAATTGAATACATTCTTGAAAACTTCCTCTTGTATCCAAATCAAGATCACTAGATCCACCAATACAAATCATTGGCCAACAATTTTCGGTTGCATTAGATAAACCACCTAGTGTATGAAGAAATCCGGGACCAGAAACAACTAGACAAACAGCAGGTTTCCTTGTTAAATATCCCATAGCTTGAGCTGCATATGCTGCCTACAATTTTAAAAATTCAATTATATCATTATTTATTAAATAAATTATAAGCATACAGATTGTTCATTTCTACATCCAATATATTTTATTCCTTCAACTTGGCAAGCCATACCAATTTCAATAATTGGAAAACCAACAATTCCGAAACAATATTCTACACCCTGTTTTTTTAAAGCTTTACACAACACTGTAGCTCCATCCATATTTTATAGTAATAAATGTAATAGTTTAAAACTTTTGTTAATGAAATAAATTATATATATTCATTACTTTATATAATCAATTTATTTGATAAAGACATAGGTCATAGATAAAATTTATTTTTAGTATCTATCAATAGTCTACACAGTCTCTTTTCACATAATTATTATAATCAATTAATATGTTATAAAACATAATATTTTATTTGAAAATTTCAAAACTTAAAAAAAAAATACTGTGGTTTTTGAAATATAAAATTTAAATATTATTATGCTCATTTTAAGTATAATTTATATATATATATATATATAAATCTTTAAATCTAATGCTACTTTTTACCGTTTCAATAAAGATATCCACATAACCATCTAAATTTGGTATGGTTTTTTAAAATGATATTTAGTCTCAGTTGTCATATTTATCATAAACATTTTTTAAAACAAATAGACCTTGTTTCACGTGTACTAACTGAGTATCGAAGGAATTCGATTGTGATCATTGTTTCTGGATTTCTACCGATATAAAATGTTAAAAACATCATATCTTCCACTGAAATAAACACGTATACCTGATCTGATAATGCTCTTTAATACTCAGTGCACCGTTTTAAAGACAATCTTTGACAAAGATACCATAAAAATTTTTCCTTTTATAATATTTATATATATCGTACAAAATAATCAAAATGATCCAAAGCATTATTAAATGAATTATTGTTTTATCATAGGCTGAATAATCAGAATGTTTTTTTTCATATTGTATAATCATCTAAAAAATCAGAAAGTTGGGTTTAAAATATATACCAATTTGGATAGGATTTAATGCAGTAAACCATTTAAATTAAATACAGTATTTATTTTTATGTTATCAAAAGAATTACTAAAATATAATGCCTTATTTTCACAAATGCATTTAAAAATTGATATAACAATTTTTTTCCTTTAATTCAAAAAAAGAATATTTAATTTGTCATTTTTTTCAATACCTTTTTTTCTGAGGGAATTATAATCTCTTTATCGATTCACCGATATCATTATTTTATCGAAATGCTTTGTATTTCTGAGGTATTTTGTATATATCAATTTTATGTCTATATTTTTTTAAATATGACATATTTTCAAAATGAGTAATTGCTAATCTTTAGAGATCTTCTAATTTCTATCAAGAATGTTATATTATAATTAAAATGTTTAGAAATTTATGTCTGTAATTCTCAATTAGTTTAATGTTCATATATCTATATTATTCTAAAATTTAATTTTTTGAAATTAAGTCCCTCCATTATTAACAACATGATGCATCATGCAAAAGTTTTTATTCTCAAATATAATAATTAATCATATTTCCTTTAAATACCAATTTTATAAAAAAATAAACATTATAATAGGGAAAATTTATCTAATATCTTTGTTAAAAATTGTGTTTAAAACAGTTCACCGAGAATAGAAAAGCATGATCAGATCAGGTATGAATGTCTACATTTTTATTTCGAAGGAAGATATGATGTTTTTAACATTTTCTAATTGAAGAAACCAAGGAACAATGACCATAATCGAATTCGTCCCATATTCGGTTAGTATACGTGAAACGAAGTCTGTCTCTTCGAAAAAATTTATGTTAAATATGATAAATGAAACCAAATACCGTTATAAAGACACACCGATTCTAAACAGTAATATGGATTTTTTACTGTTTTATTAATATTAATTGCATAAACATATATATATATATATATAAATACAAAATTTTACAAGTATTAATTTTATTACTAACCATGTATAGACCATTAATTTAAAAATTTTTATCTTAATTTATGTTTTTTATATAATGTAATATTAATTGAACTATTTAACATAAATCAATTTGTAAACAGCAACAACTAACTATTAATTCTATTAAAACTTAGTTTTTAAGCTCAATATTCACGAAATTTAGAAACTAAAGCTATTATAATAAAAAGATAATTGTTAATTTATTTTAGTAGTGAAAATTCATTAAAGTTAATTACTTGCTTGGAAAAATATAAAACTAATTTTATTTTACATTGAAATTTTATAAGTATTAATAAGATTATTTTTATTTAATTTAAAACGAATACTGCAGATATTTCTACATATTTAAAAAGTTAATTGTTAATATTAAAAAAAATTATTTTTGTAATTTAGATTTTTTTTATCAAAAATTCAAAAAGCAAAAAAATAAACTGAAAGAACCGGACACAAAATACAATTTCCTCGGTGCATCAATAAAAATGAGAAAAACAATGATCAAGATAAAGTTAAACGTCAAAATGGAATTAGAAGATTTAAATAAGAAAGAATACTAATGTTATACTAATAAAATATTCGTGCGGCGTCTAGTTCTTTTTTTATAAATATTTATAGTTTTTTTTTAATTTACATATATTAAAAAGTTTTTAAAATAAAATACAATATATAATAAGTTAAAATAAATTGCATATTTTTACATTAACAAATAAAGAACACCCTTTTACAGATTCATATGTCTTCAAGCGAAAATATTTTTGTTTTTCCAAAATATATATATTACTATTCTTCATTTTTACTACTAGAAATCTATTCTGTAATATACATATAAACTTTTTGGCGAGATATTATTAACTACTGTTTTGCTATAATAATATGTCCAAAAAAGGTGAGGTTAAAGCTATTGGATATGACTTATCTTCAAGAGATGCATTTTTTATGAAAATTATTGATGTAATAGAAAAAAATGGACACTGTCTTACACCACTAGAATTAGAACATTCTGAGATGTATTTATCAGGAGATAAATTACCTAAAAAATATTTTGATCTTGGACGTTCTGCATTTTTATACTACCTTTATACTTATAATCTTTCTTTTGAAGATGCTTTTGAAAATAAATATATGGAAAGAAAAGATAATTTTATACAGTTAATTTTCCATGATGGTAGTTTAGTCGCAACAAAAGAATTTTTAAGTAATTTTTTTAAATATTTTGAATTAAGATTCAACTTTGATGGAAAGGAATGCGAAGATGTAGTTGAAATTGAAGGACATTCGGCTTCTCATTTCCTACAAATTATGAAATATTTTTATGGAAAACGAATATCTTTTAATTTGGAAAATGTTGTAGAATTATATAAATTGTCAACATACTTTATGGTAGAAAATACTTTTTTAAACCGTCTAGTTGATTATATAAAATACTTTTTTCCGAAAATCATGAAAACACGATCATTTTATGAGAATACCTCTCTTTTTGATAGTGGATATTTAATTGAAATAGGAAAATACTTATATTGCAATAGTATAGAAGATTTTTACGATATGAAGCGTCTGCTTTATTTATACAAGCACAAACAGTCCGAAGGTCAGTTTGACTATGAAGCAGAAACTTTTACTATGGGAACATTAAGTTATAGATTTGATGTACCAATGTCATATGCTGTACTAGAAGTGGGTAATGGATCAAATAGTAAAATTGTATTAAATAGAATAGGAGGTTATGGAAATGCTTCTGAATTTGAATTTAGAGCAGAACATACTTTAGTTAGTAAAATTTTTACAAGTGGAAATGAGTTATTTGTATTTTTATATGATAATATTGGATATAGTGTATGTTATTTAAAATTGATTGGAAATGAAACACGTCCGTTTTTGTATTTCGATGTACCTTTAGAACCTAATACAAAACATAAGATTATACCTTATAAAGATAGATTTCTTGTTATAATAAATCCACACACTCTTAGAGAGTATAATCATGTAGCTCCTGATTGTAACATTGAATTTCAAATTTTTCAACAATCTAGAAGATTATATGATAGTACTAAAAGTATCGATATTTTGTTCGAACCACAAAATGAGTGTTTTCAGAATTTTACATTAAAAAAGATGTATTTTGATATTGGAAAACATGAGTTAAATGATTACTTTATTTTCGAAAGTGAAGATTATATATATTGTGAGTTTGGGTATTTTAGGGATTTTTTTGTAATTTTTTTTAGTTCTTCTAACTAGTCGGCCATTAAATAATGAAGCAAATTTCTTTCGCGTCAACATTAATACATGTATAAAAGAAATATTAGAAGGACCTAAAAAAACCGTTGATCCATGTTGTTATTGCAATTATAATTCTACACTTTTTTTCGTTCAAAAACCTAAAAGAGAGGATAGTGGAAAACAATCTAGAAAAGATTCTCTTAAAACAATTGAAGGATATTGTTATGATATAAAAGAAAAAATTTGGGGTACTTACAAACAACCGTACGTTGAATATACTCAATTGAACGTGGCCCTTGAAATTGTCAATGGTTTAATGCATTTTTTTATAATTAAAAAAACGTTCTGAATACAGGAGGATTCAGGAAGTAATTCTATGTTATACTCCTGATACAGAAGCTAGTTGGACAGAAGTTAGAAATAAAATATACGATACACCTCAACTTTCTGAATACGCAACCCAATATTATAGATTAATTAGGCGTCCAGGATTTTAAAAGTTAATAATTTCCGTGTTTGTACATTTTTTGTCATTTATATACTTTGTTTTCCATAATAAATCACTTTTATAAAATTCCAAATTACTACAAAATATTTACACTATTTTATTACAATACTAATTATATTAAATATTACATAATGTACAATCAAAACCAAAATGGCTGTCGATAAAATAGATATTAAAATAACAATAGTAGAATATCTAAAGAGCATATTAACATTCATTTTAACAAAATTCTAAATACTATTTTCTAATGTTTTACATTGAAATATATTATTATTTTAATTAACATATTCGTAAATGAGTATAATCAATTATCAACCTGATATTCTTTTGGCAGCCAAAAAGCAACGTTGCTTTTGTCATTTTACTTAGTTAGGCATCCCAATTTGATTGCATTTGATTATCATATACTTCATATTGTGTATATACTATTGGCATTTCATTAGAATTATTAACGTGGCTTTCATCTCCAATTATTGAGTTGTCATGTAAATCAGATAAATCATGGTCATCATCATGATGTTGACTGTCTAGCATTTCAATATTATTACTTCCATCCCCATTTTTCATTTGTTGTTCTTCCAGACGACGCTTTCGTTGTCTTCTTTGTGCATCTCTCATGGCATTATACTCTTTACGTTCTTCCACAGTCATTCTTTGATACTTTAATCTTGCTGCTTCTGCTCTTCGTGATCTCCTACGTTGAGCTTCTAAAATTTCTTGCATTGTTTTTTCATCTATCACAGCACCTGTTTGTTGAGCAGCATCATATAATTGACATAATTCTTCATCTCTTAGTCTCGCTTTTCTTAATGCAATTGCTCTTTTAGCGTTAAATTTTTTTCTATCTTCATCGGACATTTGATGATAACGCTGCCTTGCTCTTGCAGCTCTCCTAGCTCTTTGTGCAGCTAATTTTTCACTTTTTTCATCAGGTATTGAACTTCTTACATCATTATTTGCAGCATCTACACATACTTGATCAATAATTGGTGATATTGTATCTTCTTCACAATCATTTTTCATTTCAATAATTTGCATTTGATGTCTATTATTTAAATGAATTGTATTAGGATGAGAGGTTTGTATTTCTTGATACATATGATTTCTAACTCTACCGTCTCCTTGAATATCATGGTGATTTTTATCTAACATAGGAGATTGATGAATTATAATATTACCCTGTTGTTCAAAAGCTAAAGGCTGTTGATGTCCCCTTATTGGCATAACAGTTAGTGGTTGTTGAATAATTTGCCCATTTACATCAGTCATTTGTATTACTTGCATTGGTGGAGGTTCAATTGTTTGAATAATTTGTCCATTTTCCAAATGTTGGATATATACCGTTTGTGGTTGATTCGAAGGAGCAACAGGAATAATTTTAGTTCCATCTTGAAGAACAGTTGTTCCATGTCCTAAGTCATCAGTTGTTAAAAATTGCTGATTATGACCTAAAATTATAACCTGGGCTCCTGGTGGTAAATTAGCATATTGTTGACCATTCTGTCCATCAACTGTAACTATTTGTGCGGTTTGTAGTGGAATGTTTTGTTGAACTGGTATTTGATTCATACGACCCATTTGTACTGGTTGTTGATGCATCATAACCGTATTATGAGAACCGGGTTGATTGATAAGTTGATGTTGAATTTCATCATCATCATCTTCTTCCTCTATTGACATATTGAGATCTTGTTGTTTGTTAGTATTATTTTCTCCTATATTTGAAGGATCTTGAGCCTTTTTTCGTATTAAGGCATCTTTTGCTAATTGTGTACGACGAAGAACATCCTCCTCCAAAGAACGAAGAGTATCTTCAAATATACAAACTCCATCTGGAAAATCAAAGGAACATTGTTTTACTTTCCCTGTATGAATTTTACTAGAAATGTTAGTTTCGGTTAAATTTAAATGTTCGTCTACTTCTGTTTTAATTTCAGCTTTAACAATTTGAGAATTATTAGCGTTTTGTTCATTGCTTCTAATAAAGTTATTGTCTTCACTGTTATTTCCAGCATCACTATTTATACTGAAATCCTGACTATTTACACTTGCACCACCTTGAGAAGTAGCCAAAGATGATGAACGCTTTCTTTTGGCATTGCTTCTTCTTTGATTATACGCTTTTCTTTCTTCTGGTGTCATTTTATGATAACGTAATCTGGCTAGTTCAGCTCTTTTTGCATTACGCATCATTATTTGTTGAGCTTTTTTCAATGCATCTTGTGATATTCTTCCAGCAGGTGTACTAAGAAGCATCTCTTCTTCCATTCGCCTCCTTCTAAAAGCCTCTGTTCTTCTCTGATTATATATTCTTTTTTCTTCTGGATTCATCCTGTGATATCTCATTCTTGCAGCTTCTGCTTTTTTTGCATTTTGTTGAACAATTTGTATTCTTAGTGCTTCAGGATCAAGACCTTTTTCTTTAGCCCTTTCCTCGACAGTTGATAAAGAAAGCCGTTTTTTCCTATTGGAACTAGGTGATTTTTGATTCTTACCTTTTTTAATATCCGATATCGTAACATCTCTTTGAATATCATTAGACTTCCGTAAGATATCTTCTAATTCTTCAACCTCTTTCGCTCGTTGCTCATCTAATATATCATCCTCATTTTTGATATCATCATCTATATCATAACTATTTCTTGCATTTTCAGAATGATGCGTATTTGAATTTAAATCATCATGATATAAACCACTATTACTACCTAGTGAATCCTCATTAGATAATCCTAAATCAAGATGATTATCTCCAGACATATGATTCCCTTGCATTATAAGCTCATGGTTAGAATTACCTTGTTCAACAAAGTAATCATATAAATCATTTTGTGATCCACTTTGATGAATCATTCCATGACTTGTTGTTGGTTGTTGTACTAAGTAACCATTACCATTCCCTCCCATTTCCAAATGTTGAGATCTCCCTATACCCATTGAATCAACTTCTTCTTTTATATCATGACAATGAATAACGGAATGGCTATTAATGTGATGACCATTATCACCGTGTAAAGAATTATTTGATATCACAACATAATCATTTTTTTCACCATTGGACATCACAGGTGAACCATAAACAGATGCTGGAGTTGTTGTATAATAACTATTACCATTATTGGAAGTATATGTAACAGGAGTCATATTTTGAAAGTGAATTGTGCCATTTTCTGTCGGTGACCCGGAATCTGAATCTACAACAGATGTGGTATAATATGTTGCACCAGATATAGTGCTATGATTCATATTAGCATCTAAAATAATGTTTATAATAAGTACACAAAAATACACAAAGATTCAAAGGTAATAAATATGATGATAAAAACATCATAATAAAAATAAAAAAATAGTAAATATGACATTTTCAAATATACTTTAAAGTGTAATTTAAAAATATTATAGATAAATAAATGTAATATATGTCTATATAAAAATATAATAGTGTGATAAATAATAACCGCAAACAAAATTTATGGCATTTAAATAGATAATGAAATCCTTGTCTTTCTAAAGAATCACCATATATTTTTAAATGTTTCTAGGAAAGATTTAAATTTCTCATGCCATACATTTTCGCTATAAAAATATAATATCTCTTTATATTAAGTTTAAGGATACTTTTTCTAATCTCAATTTATTGTTGTTGTAGAAACAAAATCTTTTTATGCCGTAAAACACACATTATTTGGAGATCGATATTGACTACTACTAGGTTACTGGTAATAACATTAATGAAAGATTAGTCTAAAATGAAAATACTAAGGCACCATTTATATAACGTAAATTCTAATTTTGAAATAAAAGTATCCTCTTGAACCACCGAAATTTGATAATTGATTTTCTTATCTATTTTTTACAAATCCATTAAATTGGATTCACCATGATTGTATGTTTGACTCGATATTGGAGAAGATTGGTAATTTTCTATAACATTAGATTCTATTGATGGAGATTCAGGAAGTAGTTGAACAAGATCATCTTGTGAATATACAATATTTTCATTCGTCATAGAGTTTGTTGTAAGATCATTAATTATCAGTTGACTCTCGCATGGATGATGAATATGTGTAACAAAATTTGAACTATCACTAATAATATGAACACCAGGGTTATTTTTCTCTTTTTCAATTGTGTTTTTAATATTGTCATTATTTTGACGTATAAGAGTTTGCTTAGCTATATGAGTACGTCTTATAACATCTCGTTCAATATTTGAAAGAATATCGTTTTCTTCCAAATTATAATCAACACTACTACTCAAAGATAATGTTTTGTCAGAGTGTTCCCCATATGACGATTGATCATCAATAAAATTCTCCAAATGGTAATGTTCATTGTCTTTTGAATCTTTATGTTTTGGTTTCCTACGATTATACAATCTTCTTTCTTCTGGTGTCATTTTTTGATATCTCAGTCTAGCAGCAGCTGCTCTTCTTTCATTCCTAGTTAATATTTTTTGTGCTTTTTCCCAAGTATCTTTAGTTATATTTTTAACTGGTATCGACAATAATTTCTCTTCTTCATCACGCTTCTTTCTTAAAGCTTCTGTTCTTTTTCTGTTATAAGCACGTTTTTGTTCATCTGACATTGCATGATATCTTAACCTGGCAGCTTCAGCTTTCCTGGCATTTTGCTCTTTTAGATTTTTTTGTAATATTTTCTGTTTTTCTTCTGGTGTTATTTTATCATTATCAAGAACATTAGAAGCAAGCTGTTTCATCCGCCTCTTTAAGTTGTAAGCTTTCTTCTCTTCTGGTGTCATTCTATGATATCTAGCTCTGGCAGCTTCAGCCCATCTAGCCCTCATTTTTTTACTCTTTAAAACTTTATTTATTTCAGGATCCTCAACAATATCATTGCTCTGCCTAAGTATATTATCTAATTCCATCATTTCTTTATCCCTTTGTCTTTTCATTTTCTGAGCGAGTGTCCTTTTTTTATTTAATTCTTTTTTTTCTTCTTCTGATAAATTATGATACCTTTTCCTAGCAATTTCAGCTTGTTTAGCACGTTTAGCTTCTAATTTTTGTTGCTTCGTCACATCATCTTTCTTATGATCATCATTAAATGTATAGCTGTTTTGAATATATTTTCCATTTTTATTATATAAGTTATTTGATATTGTATTACTATTTTCCTCCGTCGTAACTAATTTCTCAACATTTTGTTTATCATCTATGTAATTATTAATTTCCTTTGCAGTATTATTATTAGATGTCTTCTGAGAATTATCACTACTATTATTTATTAGCATGTCGCTTTCTTGTGAAGAAAAAGAAACATATTGCATTCTTCCAACTTTGTTATCACTATTTAATATTGCTTTATGAATATTACTTCTTAACATACTTTCGGATTCATGAGAAATACTCTGTTGAGTTTCCTCATAATTATTATTAGATAATCTTGTATCTGTAATGTTAAAAGTATTTTCACCACTACAAATATTATGAATTATTCTAGGTGGTTGTCCTCTATTGTGAATAGGGATGCTATTTGAATTTTTTAAGCTGAAATGTTAAAATTAATGAGAAAATGTTTGTTATTTATCCATTTTCACAGAAACACTTACCTAACATTTTTTCTAATACCTAATATTCCACCATGTTTTGAATTTTGATTAATATTACAAACAGAAGTAGGACTTCTATATACTATTTGATTCCCATTAATTGAAGTACTTGCTATTGATGAATTTTTAATAGTGTCTAGGTAATATGTTGGTGCTGAAGAAACATGAGATCGAGAAGTGGCTGTGACATAATTAGGATTTGATGCCTGATGATGATTATTACCATCAATATCACCAGTAATGTTTATTGATCCGTTAACTGTGTTATTTCTATTAACAGAAATTATCTTCCTAGATGTTTCATATTTCTGGATAATCGATGATGATTCTTCTACAGGTGATGTTAATATAATTTGTTGTGACGATGAATTATGAAGAATTCGAGAATTTGTAATAGTATTAAGTGTCATAATGTTGTCATTTGATGTAGGATTACTATCGACATAAGTATACTGAAGTTCAACATTACTTGAGGTACTCGGAATACTGTTATTATTTTGATATTCAGAAAAATGGTGATAAGGAGAATGAAATGAATTTGAAATTCCATAGATATTTTGACTATTATGTGACTGATGTAAGATAGAATTTCTACTAATAAGATCTTCTGGTTGTATAATATTATTTATAGTGGATGAAATATTCTTTCCAGATCCATTTGAAGCTATTTGCATGTTACTACTAGATGAAATAGAAGATGAAATTTCATCTTCTGTTCCAGAACAGAATGAATCATCAATATAATTGTGTTGTTGAATGATTATATTTGTCTGACCATTATATGAGCTATTCATAACTTAAATATTCATTTCCAGGTCCAAAATTCCAGAATGACAATATTGCTGCAAAGAAATTAAACGTTTTAAATGCAAATTTACTATATATTATGACAAAACGACGAAATATTTATAATATAAATATACACTAATCGAAATACTCTTCTATTTTTTGATACTTTTAACACTAGAAAAAATGGTTCAAACTTTTGAACACCTAAAATGTAATTTATATTGTACTTTTACCATCCATACCTACTGACGCTTCGTGTATAATTAAACATAAATCGTAAATCTTCTTCTAGTGTAATTCTCCAACAACTCAACTAGTCTAATTCTAACAATCTAATCATTAACAATAATGGCTTATCAACAGTATGAAGATCAAGACAAAATTAATTTAGAAACGGTAACTTAAAATATACCTTGTTTCTCTCTACTCATAAAATTCACCCAAAGAAGCAGAAAATGATTGGGTGTGGGTATAAAGAAAAGATAGTACCATAATAGTTTATGTTATATCTCTAGGAGGATGAAAGTAAGAGAATGAGATTTTGGGGTATCAGAACATAAGTAGTTCTTGATATATCAATCAGTTGATCATCTAATTTGTCTCAACTGATATAAATAGATTATTTTCTAAAAAACAATTATATTTGTAATTCCAGTTAATGTGTAAAATCAATTTTCCTTTTCGCCTTTGTAAGATTGAATTGCCGATAGCCTTATAATTTATATCTCAGCACGTTTTATAATATTTTTAAAATGATAGATAAACGCATACATACATATAATATTTAAAATAACAATTAAAGACACCTCTGGCAATCAATCTTGTTTTCGTTACATATAGAAAAGTTTATACCATATTCATAATCATAATAGTATTATTATTTAATGGATGATAACATATATAAGATTGGGTGTAACAATTAAGGTATTGATATAGTAAAAAGCATGAAGTTACAAAACCGTACTTTCAAGTCAGAGAGTCTAATATTTTCCAATTTCTGTGGTTCCCAATCACTAGAGAAATAGTTATATATATATATATATATATTCTTATTCACTTAAATTATAAAGTATAGAGTGTGTTACAGAAGATTAAGACATGAAGAACATATATATATTTATCATATACTACGATATAAAAATTGTAGTTGAAGAAAAAGAAACAGCGCGCTAACTTTAAAATTATCACCAGATTTTTGCTTTTACTAATTTATGAAAAATTATATCAAAAGAAAGCGCGTCTTTATCATAATGCAGAGAACTTTTTAATATAATGAGAAGAAACATTACAAAGATAGAAGAGAGTATAAAACAAACAATACAATATAATATCCGATTCTCTTTTCTGATATGCTCCATATTACTAAATACTAGTGGAAGCATCTGAAGAGTACCAAAGTAGCTCCTATCAGCTTGTCAATGTCATCTATGCACAATTAATACTTAAAGATGCGATAGAACAGTAGTGGAAAGAATATAGAGAATAGAATTATTATATTGAAAGTATTATATATCGAGAAAATAAAAATATTCGTATAGCTGAAAACCCCACTATCTCTGTGGTAACTCTTTGACTATTGCTTTTGCTATGTAAACATGTTTAGTGAGATAGCATTATAGAGTAGAATTAATATAAGAGGCCGGAGCCTGATAAATATATATATATATATATATATGTCATTCGATGTTACATATGGCTGATATAAAATGTAGAAAAATATGAAATTATATATAGAATAGGAAATTTAGAGAGTTACATTGAAGGCTATTTTTCGTTAACATCACAAATATAAATATATAAAATAGAAAGAGGAAATGAGAGAGGCATAGAATAAAAGATTGTTAACAACACCACATATTCACATTTTATACAACGATTGCTAAGTATCTACAAAAACCAGGCGGCTGGTACATCATTTCTTTAGCCTTTTATAAAAATATCACTTATTAATATATTTGGACGCAAACATACATACAATATTATATTTTTCCTCTTCAAAATATATATATATAAATAAAATGTGGAGAGAATTGTGAAGAGAGAAAAGACATATGGCAAGGGACTTGCAATTCGCGCTACATTCGCCCCTTGCCACATTTTATCTACAAAAATTTATTGCTGTTATTTCTATCTTTTCTCTATGTATAACATTTATACACAGCATCAAAAGTGAATCAGACAACTTTGGCATAAATTAGTTATAGTGTGTTATGTGTATAAGCTTTTCTGGCATATATAAGTAGGAAAATGCCAATCTCTAACTCCAATAAAAAGATATCTTAACATTACAGACGAAAGCATAGGTGCAGCTAAGTTTTGTCATACATTTTCATATGTTACTTAAAAATTCAAGAATACATAACTAATATATCCATTTTTTTAAAAAAAAATTTTATGTCCTCGACAACTATGCCAAGGCTAGAGACTTTCATAACATTAGAAGAAAAGGGTAAAACTCTTTATAGAATATATAAAAAAAGACCCTTCTGCCAATAAGAATTTGGGCGTGAAAAAATAACAAAAAATTTTCTAGTTGAATCGTGTGATATAAGCTTTACGTTATATATTAAACATTTTAAGTAAAAGCAAAGAATTTATTATCAAAAAATTATACTTTTTTGGCAAAGAAATAAAATAAATAATATGTAGTTAAGTTATGATAAATGCTTATTATGAGGTGGAGAGATAAAAATATATTTTCATAAGTAAAAATATCTTATACTTAAAATAAAATTTGTAAATCGATGTTGAAGAAAAACGCGCGAAGATAATGAAACTAGACTTAGAATATTGCAAAAAATATCATTAAATATACAGAAAAACCAAATGCTAATTTAATTATTATTCGTTTTTAAAAATTTTCCAATAATAATATCATATTTTTATTAGATACATTTAATGAAAATTAATAATAAAAAACCATGAAAAACTTAGCTATATGAAAAAAATATGGTTGCAAACTTAAACATTAATAAAATTTCTTCTCTACTCTTAAAGTGGACTTTACAATCAAATAATAAATAATTTCATTAGCAAACTTCAATAATTAAAAACATTTCCAGTCTTATGTCACATTCCAATTTTTTGCCTTATTTCATTGAATATTATGTATAACAAAAAGTTGGGAACAAATTTTCATAAAACCAATCAATTTTGAAATTAAATATTACTATTATCAAGAAAATAGTGACTGTACTTGTTAAAATAAATTTAATCAAAAGACAATTATAAAATTCCTTTTAATGATTAATGTCTTATAAAAATAATTAGCATCAAATAACAACATATAAGCTCATTTAACATATAAAAGATAATTGAAGCATAAATAAAAAGTAATAGGAAGTTGATACACTAATTACAGCTTCAAATAAAAGTAGAAAAGGAAGTTGGTATTCTAAACACATAAATTATAGTAAAAAAAATAACATTGTAACAACATTTTAAAAATATATTGTATGCAATAGTACTTTAATATTGTAAAATTTTCTTTCAATATTATACATATATATTTACCTTAGATGATAACTTTTTAAAATATATTCGTAAGCATTTCGATATTATGATACCACACATTAAAATACCACAAATAATTGCTTATCTATTGTTTTTATTTATGCTGTGCACGAAGAAAATTGATTCTAAAAAGGGTTCCAAAAACATACATGGCATTGCTGGAAATAAAACTATGCTTTTTTGCTACTCATGTCAACATTCAAATAGTGATGTTTATGACCCTGATAGCAAAGATGATTGGTGCTCAAATAAAAATCTTCTAAAATTAGATGACTCAGATACAATCAAACCTTGTGCCCCATGGGAACCTTTTTGTATGGTAAGAAGCGCTTATAATAATATATTTTATATTTTCGACTCCTCAACTTAGTAGTAGCTTATATAATTAAAAAATAACAGGATAATTAAAACTAAAAATACACTACAAAAATAATATTTATTTACAGACTACAGTAACTACAATGCTGGACTCATTTTCATCAATCACCAGAAGTTGTGCTGAAAGATGTATGGATTATTGTGAAAGTGTTAGTTACGGAACAGATATGGTTACATGTGGAGATTGTTGCACTGTAAATAAATGTAATTCAAACTATACTTTAACTTATTATAAAAAAGTTATGGAAAAACAATATATTGGATGGAAAGAACCATTATCAGGGGAAGTACAATATAACAAACAAAAAAACATCAAATTTCCTTACTAAAATTTAATATATATTAAAGCCTAATGAAAAGTTATAAAAACACCCCCTTATTTTTCTTAATTGCACATGATTTTCCTAATATTTCTTAAACTACAGTTTGTAACGTTACTTTATATTGATGCAAAAAATTATCTCATCAATACTTAAAGTAAAACTTAATTGTAAATACGGCACAGCTGAATAGCAAAAATGATTCTAAAGAAATAATAATATTAATAAAAAGTCTAAGCTTGTTTCCCACAAATGTATGCGTTTTACCAAATAGTGTTAAGATGTATCGGTATCCTGAAAAGAAAATTTTAGAAAAGACGATATTTATTCATGAAAATGCATCCAATTTTGGATAATAATATATTTATTTTTTGTTAATTTTTTACAAGTTGTATTATATTAATTCTTCTTTAAAAAATATTTTCTGGAATTGATTTTAGCAGTACTTTTTCAATAAGGTACCTATTCTTTTATATATATTGTTTTTATTTTGTGTCATCAAAAATCCTAGTACTCGTCAATACTTATTACGAAGTCATTATAAGCAGTTTTTTGTTAACCAGGTTAACAATACTATGTTTTTTAGTTGAGCTTCAATTAAATAACGTTGTTACTATGCTATATGTGACTTTTGTTAAATGTAAGGAATTTTCCATGGAGAATGTAGTAATTTTAATATTGACTCCAGAAATGTCTAATATGGCTCCTCAAGATCACATTTGTTTTCGAATATTTTTAAAGAATTTTTTTTATTACTGTTACTGGTAAATTTTTTTCTAAGTTAAATTTATCAAATAACAATTTTTATACGCAATACAAGGGTATTATTATATCTAGAATTAAATACGAAAAAATGATAATTTTTTTTATAAGTGTTATATTGTTCAATTAATTCTATTCACATTTAACAATATAAATATTGTCTTTTTTTATGAAAACTAGAATGACAAAGGATAGATCGATCCATATTTTTTTTTACTATTACTAGAGAGTAAGAATTGTCCATTTTTAATAGCAGCTGTATGAAATTGAATTATTGTTAGCTAAACAGTACTTTCCTAAACGTTCCAATAACGATTTATAGAGTATTTATTGTAGATATCTCTTATTATTAGACGTTTGTAAATTTCCTAACATTTTTTCTTTATATGTGTTTATAATTTTTATATCAATTTTACTTATATAAGTAAATATACACATATGTTCGCTATTATTATTATCCTACTATCTTTTGTTATTTTGTCTTTTTTAGTGATAAGAAATTTTGTATAGGTAAATTTCAATACATAAGATAGTTACATGTATAAGAATTATTTTTTTTCTATAAATTTTTATATTTATACTGCTTAGTTGTTTGTAAACTTTCGATTAATATGCTAAATAATGAATGTTTTCCTTATTTGTTTATAGTCATTTACTGTTACTTGTTTTCATATTATGCATTTTTCTGGATATGTGTTTCTTAAGTTGTTTATTGGTTCAAAGTACACAATTCTGTTTTCTTTCATTATCTTACTACGCAAGTGAGTTCGACATGTATTTATTACTAATTATAATGTATTACCTTGAAAAAAACGTGTGCTTAGAAGTTTATTTTATACCTTATTTAAAAATATAACTTAATGTAACACTTTTTTTGTTGTCTATTACTATGAGAACATTTATGTGGATCTTATAAAGTTTTTTTTGTTTAGTTTCTGATTATTCAATATATATAATATCTCAAATGGTAGGCGGTTAATTATTGTTGTTAATTTATATGAAAATTATATTGGCTTAATGTTGTGATAATTATACTTTTAGATGATGCATCTTGTAATTGTAAAATTGATTTTTATTGATGATAATTATTGAGTTTTTATAATCTAGATGCTATACATCTGTATATAACATTTGATCTAATGATTTTTGTTATTTTTATTTATTAAAATATATTTGATATTCAACTTGTTACTCTTTATCTATTTAAATAAATCTCGATCGATTTTTATTGATATTTACTGATTAAATTTACTATTTTTAGGTTTTTATTTAAAAAATGGTGCAACAAATAAATGCAAATAATGCAGAGATAAGAGTGCCTACACAAGGTAATCCTATTATTGAATTAAAGCCATTAAATGATGAAAATTCTTGTGAGATGAAATCATTAAATGGTAATCTTGTTAATTGTCGTATAAATAATATTTCCAATGAATTGGATTTTATTGATAGCAATGTGTCACCAAGCAGAGAGGTTAAAAATGGCTCTGTTCCAGAGGCACAACAAAGACAGTGTAATAAGAATAAGTTTGAAGTATCTGTTAATAGTTAGTAATTTACTTTCATTTACAAATATTTTATAACAAATTTATAGGCGTTGGTTTATATACAAATCCTATTTCAACAGATTCTCTCTATGTTAATTATGGCACACAAGGACCAGAAGGAATTCAAGTTAGTTGTCCATCCACATTAAAAACAATATATACTAAAAAATCTGAAAGAGTATTAAAAGTAGGAAAAAAACCTAAGAAAAGATATGAGAATGCAGCTACTTTTATTCCTGAAAATATTGACAATTATTTTGGTAACAAATCTGTTTCCGAAGTTATTACCTTGATAAATCAAGAAGAGAAGACACCAGAATTGGTTGAAAAACAAGGGAAATCAAAAAATAAGAAGAAGAAAAACAAGCATGGGAAAAATAATTCAAATGAAAAAAGCAACGAAACTTATGTATCTGTCAAGGAATCTGATAAAAAGCAAAATAGCTCTGATAATACTTCAGTTGAAGCAAATTGTGAATGTGTATCAGTTGATGTATCTGTTAATCTAATGGTAAATGGAAAACTCACACAAACTATAACGTCAGCTTCTTCCCCAACAAGTGAAGGTACAAATGTAAACGTATCAACAACGCTCCCTACCACAAATGAAACGTCTTCTATTGAAAATGATTTTATGATAGTATCAAAAAACAAGAAAAGAAACTTAAACAATAATATTTCTAATGAGAAGAAACAGAAAGTACCTGATAATTATTCTGACATCAAGAAGAAAGTAGATCGTAATAATGGCAATGCTGTATACCAAAAGATTAAAAATAGTCGAGATGGTAATAAAAAAGAAAATTATGAAAAAACACCACATGTTGAGGCAAAAACTATTATTAAACAATCTGCGACAGTAGAGGATAGAGAAAATGAAGGGAAAAACTGTAACTACTCTTCTCAAGTTTTGCAGAATACATGGGCTCATATTGCAAGGCCAAAAAATAATTTAAATGGTTGTAATAATAGCGGGTCATCAGATAATTCTTGTTTACCATCTGTTGAAGCTGAGAAGAAACGCGTATCCAAAGATTCGGGTAAAAAGTTGAAACAAGATGATAAAATCGTTCCTTCTGTCTTGAAAGTTCTTGCTCAACATAAAAATAGTAAAACGAAAAGTCAATTATCTCCAAATTCCGGTTTTTTAAAAGTAACAACATTAAACAATCAAGTACTCCAAATACCTTTATCTCAGAGAATTAACAAAAAACCATTGAAATTAGAAGTTAACTCTGAACATTATGAATATGTAAAGTTTCTCCAAAATGCCTGGAATGATTCATTTAAAAAATACAAAGTAGTTAACTGATAATGATAGTTTATCATTACAACTAATTTATTATGAATAACTTCTGTTACTAATCTCATAGGCATACGTATTTTTTTATAGAAATTTAAAAAATAATTTATAGACAAATTGTGAGAAGCTGCATGACTTATTTTATAAATGACCTTCACTTTGATTCAAATTTTTTAGTGCTTGCCTATCTGTTATTGTTTATTGTAATGTTTGTTTTGTGTCATTTTGTCGCTAAAGAATACAAAATTACTAGTGGTATCATAATTTTTTCCAACTTTATTTAATCTATCCATGTATCTTTCAAATATCTGCTTCAATAAAAATCTAAGCAAAGAACTATTAGAATAATATTTAACAAACACCTTTCATTACCATGTAGCTGATAGCACAAGTATATTTCGTTTGACATATTAAAATTCAATTTACCGAATTTTAATATTTTCCCGTTAAAGTTTATCATTAATGAAAATATTTTAGGTATAGATACAATAAATATGTTCTAAAATTATTATTTTTTGACTTTTTTATAATGAAACTTTTCTAGCAAAAGTTTAATATCAAGTCAATGTTGTTGTAAATTTTACCATATAATATAAACTAATAGTTTTTAAAAATAATAGATGTAAGGTAACTATCGGCGATATAATTTAAATTATTACGTTCATATTTAAAATTATTCGCTAAGTTTGTACTTTTTTATTTCTTTAATATGTGTAGCTGATTGAACACGAACACTATACTGTTCTTTCCTTTCAAATTAATTTCTACAACTTTAAAATATTAAATATTATTTTCATTTTTTGTAATATCAATTAAATATTGTTTGCGACTAATTTCTCTAATAATAATGAATAAATACTTTGTACATGATTTTTTTTTGTTTGGAAAAATTAAGTATAAGTTTTGAAAATAAGATTTATTAAGAGTTTAATTAATTTTTATCTATTAAGTGTCTTGTTATTTTATAAAATCCAGAAGCTTTTTTCAATTCATTTTGGTACCCTTAATATTTTTTAAATTCTGTAAATTTTTAAAGATATTTTTTTAATGCTGTATATTATAAAAAAAAACTTTATTTTAGTAATTTTTTACAAGCGTCATTATATTTTAATATCTAAACTATTAAAATAGCATATTAAAATCGAAAATTAATATTTTATATTTTAGAATAAAAGATTATTAAACTTTAATGTTTTATTAATGTTATTTATCTAAATTTGTAAAAATAATTATGTCATGTTTTTAGAAAAAAATTTAAAAAATGCTAAACAAATCAAAATTTTATTTAAAGTAGTATTTATAAACAAAAAAAATAATATGTTGTGTGACACAAAATGTTTAACATAAATTATTTCTAAATTATACTTGTTTATTTAAAAATTAATAATCTTTAATAAGTCAACTATTTTAAAATTTATATATCTAAATACATGAATCTGCTTAAATTGTAGATTCGTGTAAAAAATTTATTAAAAAATTAAACTTTTTATACACTCGTTACAAACAAACTTTGACCATAATTTAATTTATCTCCAGCTTGAACAGCAAAGTTTATATCAGCGGGAGCCTCAAATACGAGAACTATTGTTGACCCTAAGTCTAAATTCTCCAACCTTCTCACCAGCATTATATTCTCTATTCCATGATACATGCTCTCTGTCTTGATGTTTCAACCGTTTTTCATCAAACCCTTGTAGCTGAATATCACTAACATTGGTTGCTGCAACAGCAGTCATAGAAAAATAACCATGTTTCCAACTTCCAGACATAACTACTCGTTCATTCATGCAAAAAAGGTGTGGAATCCAAGATAAAACATTTGGATTTACGGAAAGAAGATGACCAGGATGCCAAATTTGTTCTTTACATTTCCAGTTAGCAGGAGAATGGAATGCATGATAATCTCCAGGTGCTAGATAAATAACCATTTGATATAATTTTGTCTTTTCATTCGGGGTAAATGTTATTGGACCAAGAAAGTCTGTTATGTCATAATCATGTGACTTTACGTATTCAACTTTTCCATTTTTAATTTCACCGAAACATAAAACCCTCCCATCAGCAGGAGAAACAAGACTACACTTAGAAATTGGCCTCACAGAATCTTTTAAATCTCTACTAAAAAAATCTGACAGAGAAGAATATGCCTCAAAATTTTCCTCAACAGCTTCATCCATACGACAACCACAAAAATACGCATATGCTCCAATAACTGGTTTACGAAGATACTTTGGAAGTGTAATACGTGAAAGACTTCCAGTAAATGAACTCACTACATTCCATGGTAATGAGGAATACCATTTTATTTTCCAATTAGAATAATAATGTTTTCGATCTTTTATTTGTCGTTGATCAGCTGTAAAGAGAGAATATGTAAAACCACAAGCTCCTAAAAATATTACACCAGAAAAAACGTAAAGGACATTGCTAAATTTTTGCTTTTTTTGTTGTTGATTTTTTATCTAAAAGACTATAACACTGTAAATCTACTATTCACTTACATTTGAATTTGATAAAGATCTAAATTGATTATCTGACTGTATAACATACCCTCTTTGAGAAAGTAGACCACATGTTGTTAAGCGCTTTCTACTTATATTTGAATTAAACAATACACGTAATCCAAAAGAAAACATCTCAAAGAGTATAAAAAATATTAAAAACTCAAAAAACATTTTTGTAAGTTCTTTAAAATTTTAAAATAAAATACTATTCAGTGGATAAGTACCTTTGTTGTCTTTAATTTTTTTTCTTTCTTCACTAACATAAATGATAAAAAATTTATTAAACTAATTTTAAATTGAGATGAATGTGAAGGATAGAACACAACTTATGTGTCACAGTTTCAGTGTCTATATGGAAAAATAAGCAACCAAAATTATAAAACGTGATGTATATGAACTGCTTGTTTTATTAAACAAAAATATTTTACAGCAGTTCAATTATTCTTTAATACATAAAGTGATGAAAACGAAAAGAAACTTAAATTAAAAAAACAGAGATAAATACACAATTAAGCAACGCCTATAATACTCGGTCAAACTTGTTCTTTAATTCGGTCAATGAGATAAGAATAGCTTCTTCAGTACGAATGGAATTTGATCCGCTGTCTGGGAGACAGGTGATACAATTATCAAATAATTCTCCAAGATCTGTAGAAGGCAATCCTGGATCAGACTCCAAAGTTGTTTTGATACCAGTAAAACCACCAAAAACAATCAAAATATTATTTAATTTATTTTTTTTCAGGTTAAAGTGCGTTTGTCGAGGGCTTTTTCCTTCTTCACTAACCACTATTTTACTATCATAATTTTGTTTTAAAACTTCACTTAAAGATTTTACAATTTCTACATTATAACCCCAGTATAAGCCAGAAGTTTCTCGAACTTTTCTGGGATTTGTCAAATTACCTGTATAGTATTTACCATTTAATTCATCTATATTATTTATTTCTATCGTTATTCTAGTATTCTTTGGTAAATAGCATTTTTCATTTAGTTTCAATTTCTTATCTAAACCTATATCACATATTTCACCATTTCCTTCTTTTTTAGATTCTCTCAAAATAACTGCTTCACGAAAAGGTATAGTCAAATCATCCGCACGAAGATGATTTTTAGCATCAAGAGGATTCATCAATCCAGCAAATTTTAGTGGTTTTTGCATCGGAAATAAAGTTTTTTTTAAATATTGTGGACATTCAAGATATTCCAATATCCTAGCTAGATGAAAGTTACATTCCACATTATCTTCTTTGACATATTCTTCACCTGTCCAATCACCAGAATAGTAAGATTTAATCTGATGATCTGTCATACGACTGGTTTCATCGTAAATAATAATTTTATCAACACAATATAACGTAGCCGCTCTTGCTACTTGGGAAGCTAGATAAGCCATTAATTCAGGACATTGAGCATTGTTCATTATTGAACCTGGAATAGCAATAGTTAAACTATATGAACGATATTGATTTCCAATGAATTTAGAAGTATCAATACCATTAACCGTCTTAGAGTTTTTCCCTTTTTCTTCTTTTTTTCTGTAAGAATTCATAATTCATTTTTAACAAATTTTCTTCCTTCTTTGCTGAAATCTTTTGATGTTCTACAAAAAATAAATTAATTTTAATAAGAAAACTTACTTTTCCTCCATGAAGTTTCCACGGTTTTATTTTTAATTAATTTGTTACCTTTTTTACGTTCATCATATGACAATTTATTATGAGATCCCATGTTTATTAGCTACTTAAAATTTATATAATATTAATAATTCTACTATATTACTTTGGGAAAATGTCTTAAAATTATCTCTCAAATGGATGTTTTAGTTTGGAAGGTATTCATTCTTTGACAGGAAAGATGTTTGGTGAAATCATAGTTTAGTAAACACCATCCTAAAATAGATAACTTACATAAACATTTGAAAATAAATTTTATTTTGTGGTTATATTCACTTGTTTTTGTTTCTATCAATATTAGATACGCATTTTTTTTAATTAAAATTGACAAATGACTACAAAAGGAAAGAAATTGATGCTTTAGATTATAATAAAAAAAATTTAAGGTGTTTCTGGTACCCAGCGTATTCCAGATGATGTATATAAAAATATTTGTTTTGCCTTATCTGAATTACCTCCCACTGTATAGTTGTTAATATAGCATATTTGTGTACCTTTTGTATTTTCATAATTCAATATTGACATTGATTCTTTTGCATTAGGGAGGTGTTGACCAACGATAATGTTTTGGAAATTTTTCGACGTTATTATGTTAAATGCATTTTTTTCGCGTTCAAAATTACTTTCATCAAATATAATATTTAACATTTCATCCACTGGGTAAGATTTTCCGATTTGCCTTATAAAGTGAACTTTCTTTTTCGTTTGACTTTTTGGAAGTGAAATTTTACTCAATGTATTTGAATATGTAATAATAGATAGAAAAATCGGTATAACATAGTAAAACATCGTCAAAACATTAGCAACTGAAAATGTGTATTCAATCAAATCTTTAGCACATTTACTTAGATCGGTACTACAATGTTCATCCTGGTTCAGTGAAATTACCTTCCATTTTCTCCAAATATCTTTATAATCATACATAATGAAAAATACAACTCCATATGAATATAAAACATTTACTACAGGGTAATTTAGTACTAAAATAACTCCACTAAGTAATGAAATAATAATCAAATTTATATTGTAGGTTAAGAAACTATTGTCCACACATGCCAGAAATATTGTTTTTAAAATTACCAATACTGAATGAATCATAACAATAACAAATCTCCATTCCTAAAATTTTTTACTCATTAAAATATAAGAAACTTACTTGAAAGGTTAAAAAGCGTTGACCGACTTTTATTTTATTTTCTCTTTTAGTCATTTTATCAATAATTTGAAAACATATTTTGTTCTGAATTTTATATTATCTTTTTAATAGTACAATTCGGAAAAATTCAAATTTTTGAGTAATAATATTAAAATTTCTTTTTACAATTGTCTGTATAGAATTTGAAAAGGTTTTTTTATCTTCAATTAGCTATATTTTAGTAATAATTAATGAGTATTCATGGGTGAAATTTTAATGATTTTTATCACCGTTCTAACACTAAAAAATGAAAACTGTCGTTTTGACATGTGCTATAGTACCCTCCGATGTATTTTTTAAAAAATAAAATATTCGTTTGATTTAATAATAATTGTTAGTTATCTTAAATTTTCTAAGTATACTCAATTTAAAAAAATTAATATATCAATTAGCATAAATGTCAAATCATTTAATAACATAATGAGGTATCATTTTCTATAAATTCATATATCTTTATCTATTATTATTTGTGGATTTTTCAGAAAATGCATTGTATATTTTAAAAAACAGATATATATGTTGTTGGGACTGTATATGATGTCGAAACGACTTTCATATTTGTTATAATAATTTGCCATGTTTTTTTTATACGAATGTATATACATTTCTTTCAAAACGTGCATATCTTGTTAAAACGGCATTACCAATTCACAGACATATACATTCCTTTTTTTTTATAACTTATCATGCATTTTTTAAAAGTGAATAGTTATATTACCATAAATGTTGATCAATCTTTAAAATTTGATTTGATTTTTTTCCTATATCAACTATACAAAAAGGTGATTTTATACAAGTTAAAACGACTGGCACAATAAAAAGTAATACCAAAAATTCAACATTTCAACAGAAATCGTTGATCTTTGAATAATTTTTATAAAATATAAGAAAGATCGTAAATTATAAACACTAAAATAGTAAATTCAGCATGTGATAATTATGTTTTTACAATTAATACTGTCTTCAAGTGATTTTTTAATCTTCGTAAATACTATTGCACTTTTTTTATTATTTTAATTTATTTCTAATAAAAATATTTATAAATTAATAAAATTCAAGAACGTGAGTAATTTCTAAAAATTTAATGTAATTAAAAAGTGATTTTTTAAAACAATAAGTATTTATTCTAATTTTTTAATAATTATAAATATTTTTAAATAACTATTATTTACAATTTTATTAAATTATAGAACACAAATCACAAAAAAAAATGTTTCAAAAGATTCTACAAGTTTAAAATAATAATATCTATATTTTATTACTTCTGATGTATAATTATTGTTTATAATAATCATAATTAATAAATTTTATCAATAAAAATTTTTATAGTATTTAAGGTTTACATTTATAATATATTTTTTCCACTTTGAATCTTTTTTAAGTTGTTCTCAAAAATCATAGTGTTTCACTTTATCACTAGTAGTTTTAAAAAAATTAATATAAATTTTTATAAAAATTACAAATCAATTTAAAAAAAACAACTATATATTTTGTATTGGTTATACATGGTCTTATATTTAAAAACAACCTTATAATTTTAAAAAATGTACAGTAACTAATAAAAAGTATATATGTTATTTTAACTGTATGTATATTTTTATTAAAAATGCTATAAAATTTTTAAAAATGATCAGTACTTTTTTTAAGAAACGTATGTACTTTTTATATAAAAATATATGAGAAATAATAAAAAAAGTATAGTTGTCATTTTAACTGTATGTACTTTTCTTTCAAAAAAACATGCCGTTTAAAAATAATTTATGAGATTTCCTATAAAATTGATACATATTTTATGTTTATTATGTGGTCACAATTAAAAATAAATTAATTGGTAGTCGAAATGACAGAATTCTACACTATAACCCATGATTGTACAATGTCTGTCAAAACGACAGTTTTAAATTTTGAGTGAATGTATCAATCATGTCCTCTTGACGTACTTTTATTAGCTATTATATTTTTTTAAAAATTTTTCTAAGAAAATATATTTTTATTCTATTATAATATATGTTCAATTCTTGCTATAATTTTTTCTCTTTTTGTGTATTAATATAGCAGTTGTGAAAATGTTAAGGTTTTATGAATCTTTAAACAAAATTCTTCTATAAATATGTGGAAAATTATTTTTAGATTCCATAGGATTTCATTTAAAAATATGGTAACTTATTGAAGTCTTATGCTATTTTAATAGTGAGAATTACGAAAAATAAAATTTTTATTTGTAGTGATTTATTCTTTAACTGACCATTTTCGTGCATAATTTGTTATATAATTTTTTTTGTTATTGTAATTATTAAATATATAATTTTAACAAGAATCAATCCTAATATTATAACTGAATTTATATATAATAACTACTATTTAATTATGTCTTTCCTGATATATATATATATGGTAAAGCTTTATTGATATTTGAAAAGCAACTGATATTATCTTTTTGACAATTAAATGTCTTGATTCTGTGTTAAAAATGTTATGAATGTTTAAATTAAACTTCATAAATCTCATATTTAGTTGATTTCAATTTTCTGGGTAATATTATTCTTCTAGACATTTACTTTTTAAAACCATGTAAAATGGTCGATTTAATGCTAATTGTACCAAAGAAAAACACAAGGAATAGTTCATTAAAGAGGTACTGAAATAATTTAGTTTAGAACATGTTGTCGTTTGTTTAAGAGCACATTAAAATTTGAATTCTTAATATTTTAGCTTCTCTTGATATATTAAATGAAGTAATATCTAGTATTTCAATTTCATTCGACAATTGTGACAAAATTTAACTGAATTTTTATCTTTCGTCAGAGAAATTTTTATTTATGTCTAGAAATAAGTGCTAGATATTACAATTATAATATTTCGATGATGATGAAGCAGAGTTAAATATCGGAATACAGTATCAGTAAAAAGTAACCCTCATCTTGAAGATTTATCTTATATGACTATCATGAAAATATTTTTGAAAAGGTATATAAACTTTATTTTATTTTTTTATTATTTTTTAAAAGTTAAAGCAAAATTTTGCTAATGCTTAAAGTTGGAAAAAAATTGTATATTAAATATAATGGTGTAGAATGTTTGAAATGTTTCAATTTTATTAATATAATGTATATCAAAGATTGATAGATAGTTTTCACTAAATAATTATGAATTGAAATTAAATATTCTATTAGCATCAAAAGTCTTTAAGAAGTTATTAAAAAATACTTGTTATAAAACTTCCTTTGAAGATTTTTACGCTATATATCAATCAGAATAATAATTCCATGTATGGCACATTCCCTAGAAATCCATTGCACTTTAAAGAATCTAACGATTGATTTTGTTATTGGAGGTCTTACAAGTAACAAAAAATTTTGTATAAACTAAATAGGGAATAAGTTTTTTGAAAAATAATATATGAATTTAACGATATTTATTCAATACAAAGAAAGAAAATATTTACATGATAATAATCTAAATTGAACCTGATATACCTGAAGAAAATTTCGCGTTTTTTTTTATTTTCCCTAAACATTTTAAAAGTATTTTTTGAATATTACAACATTAATCTTATTTGACTATAACTTTTATCTATAAGTACAAAGAAAATATCTATTTATGAAATGTTTTCATCGTACAATACTCTTCAAATTTCTTATTAAGGTGGCTATCACTTCGTATTTTGAGACAAATCATAAGCTTACTATCTCTACTATTTATATTTTATTCTTATTTCTTAATGGTATATTGTAATGTATAAAAACAGGAACAGTGGATCTGCTTTACTGTGATGCAAATATGGCTAATGCTGTAAAACTATACAAAGAAACGATCAAGTAAAGTTAGATATAATATAATTTTCAGATACCAAAACAAATAAATGATTCCTTTTGAAAGAAGATGAAGAAAAACTATCTTTACACATGATATATTTACAATTATTGATAAGTTACTTCTTTTTATTATATGTAGTAAATAACTTTGAATTCCTCTCTTAATATGTAAAAAATAAACTTTAGTTTTGTGATTATCATATAATACATATTTAAATATTTAATATAGCATAATTATAAACTCTATAATAGTATGGAGAATTAATCTCTTTTTTCATAAATATTTTAAATTATTTTATATCATAGGTTTCATCATTCAACATATGTCAAATCATTTTTAATGGCTGAAATACCATCTTACAAACGTGTTGGATTTTATCTTTCATCATTCATTTTTCTTCTTATCATTGTAGTATATTTATTCTTCTCAATTTCCGAGAATAAACCTCAGTGGCCAAAACCTTCATATACTTTATATGATAAATTTAATAATGCAGCCGTTGTTTCGGAAAATGGTTTGTGTAGTGAAATAGGAAGAAATGTAATGGTGGAAGGTGGAAATAGCATTGATGCTGCCATAGCAGTACAAGTTTGTATAGGTGTAACCAATTTTCATTCATCAGGAATAGGTGGTGGTTTTATTATGGTATTTTATGAAAAGAAATCTAAAAAGTGTATCACTATTAATGCTAGGGAAGTAGCACCATTAAAATCATCAAAAACTATGTTTATGAATGAAACTGAAAACTCTTTAATTGGATGGAAATCTATTGGAGTTCCCGGTGAAATTCATGGGCTATGGACCGCATATAAAAAATATGGAAGTAAAAAAATACCGTGGAGCAGATTGTTAGAACCTTCAATTAATCTTGCAAACAATGGGTTTCCAATTTCTAAAAGTGTAGAAAGGTTTATTAAAGTTAGGGAAAATGAATTGGAGGATTTTCCAGAATTAAAAAAATATCTAACAAATCCTGTTACGAATAAATATTATATAGATGGTGATATAATGAAACGTCAATCACTTGCTAAAACTTTACGTGATTTAGCTTATTCAAATGATCCTGTTTATTTGTTTTACAGAGGATATATTGGAAGAGTAATAAGTAGAGATATAATGCAGAATGGTGGATTTATAACTATTCAAGATTTGTATGAATATTCTTCAATTGTTGATGAAGATCCTATTATCGTAAATTCTTTAGGTAAAAATTTAACAATGTGTGGATGTAAACCTCCCTCAGGATTTGTCGTTACTCAATCAATTGTTTCTATTATAAATGAAAAGTACAAAAACAAAAAAATAGTTGCTCTAAATAATCCCAAGTTATATCATCAAATTATTGAAGCCCAAAAATTTGCTTATTCTCAAAGAACAAAATTGGGTGACATAAAATTTGTCGAAACAGCAGAATTTGTTATGAATTATATGAAATCTGATAAATTTATACATAATGTCGTAAAAAATTTGCCTGAAAAAGCGCAAAATTTAAAGTACTACACAGATGACTTATACCTTGATAATATGGATAATGGGACTAGTCATTTATCAGTAATTGATAATGAAGGTAATGCAGTTTCTTTAACTTCAACTATCAATAGAGAATTTGGTTCTCTTTGTTTATCAACAGAACTAGGAATAATATGGAATGATCAAATGGATGATTTTAGTTCACCAGGTTTTTCAAATTCTTTTGGATACCCTCCATCTCCATCAAACTTTATTTCACCTAAAAAAAGACCAATGAGTTCAATGTCACCAATGATTGTATATAATAATTATTCTGGTAAAGTACGTTTAGTCATTGGAGCAAGTGGTGGCTCATTCATTATTTCTTCTGTTGCTCAAGCAACAATAAGAAATTTAATTTTTAACCAGACAATTAAAGAAGCTATAGATGCTCCCAGATTTCACAATCAATTTATACCATCATTAACTAAATATGAAGATGGTGTTCCTGATTCAATAACAACAATTTTACAAGTAAGAAATCATCAATCACTGATGAAAGTATCGAAATTTAAAAACAATGTCATAGGACTAGAAAAAAAAGATGATGGACTTATCTATGGAGCAACAGATCCCAGAATTGCCATACACAACTATCCAACAGGTTTTTAATTTAAAAAATGAGATATAAAACTACTTTATAGATGTTTATATAAAATAGTAAATAAAATTACTTGAAAGCAAAACTATTTTATTAAATAGCCTGTCTTTTTGTATAACAAATTTAAAATTTAATTATCAATAAGAATTTCTTTACTTTCTTCAGAGATTCCTTCCAAATTTTCAATAGTATTTTTGCAGAATTGAATCGCTGAATCGATATACTTAGACAATGTTATATATTGGCCTTGTGAAAATTGCCTGTGGTTATTTTTTTCGATGTAAACCTCAGATGTTATTTCATTTATACGAGACTAAAATATATTATATTACAATAAAAATTATAAAAATCATTTAAAAAACCAACCGTAACATTATTGTATTTCCATCCTTTAACTTGGAAAATTTCAAATTCCTCTTGACTTCTAAAGCCAAGTGCATCTAAAACCTCTTTCAATGGAGTATATGATTTCTTTTCTGCCAATGATACAAGTGTCAAATTTCCTCATTCGATTTTCAAGAATTTCTTCTGGAATTTCAAGTTCTTTCACAAACGAAGCGTTTGCTTTAGCGAATTTTTGGTAATCCAAATAATTTCCCTTTGTAAAAATTGTTATAAGTTCATACCACAATGGGGCAACTTTTTTAAAATTCTCAAAGGCAGAAGATTTCAACAAACAATCAAAAAAGTAGACACTATTATCTTTTATATTAGCACGAGCACATTCCTTAGCATCTTCGATAGTTTCATTTATTTCTTTCTCACTATATGTTCCTAAAAGTTCAAGACAAATCAAGGTTCCCTCAGAAACACGTCCATTTGTTATTAAAGCTTTGTAAAAAGTTCGTAACATCTCTCTCTTTTATCTGATAATGAGGTACTCCAAGCAGTAAAGAAATTTTTTAACATTTTTTTATCAACAATAAGTTTATCCATAGTTTGTGATCTAGAATGCATATTTAATGTTCCGAAAAAAGCCTCCTTTTGTACTTCAGGCATATTTGTTGAAGTAAGTAGAATATGACTTAAAATTCTAGCTGAAATTGCAGCTTTTGACTTAATACTAACACCATCAAAAGCTTCATTTTGAAGAGAAGCAATAAGTGGACCAAAAAAACTTGTTTCATCGGAATCTAAAGAATCCATTAAAGTAATAATAGAGTTGAGGAATTTCTCAATCTCATCAGCTTCAAGTTTTGAGGCAATTTCAGGAATTTTATTAATAATTTCAATAAAACGATCAATTTTGTCAGCAGATTCATCTAACAATAAGGTAATATTTTGAGCAAGAAAATAATTCTTAATATTTTTTAATTGTTGATCGTCATCAATTGTTGCATAAATTAGAGTGTGTTTATCATCCATAGTAAATAACTTTTTTTATATTTACCTACAATAAAACTTTGGAAAATTTAATGGAATATGTATAGTAAGAAATTAAAAAGAAAAAAATCAAATGTACTTATCGAAGAACTTGTAAAGTGAAATTCGACTAAATATAAATGAAATATAGAGGATTCTTAAAGAGTAGATACAGTGATTTGGAAAATAATAAAATTACATAGAAAAACTCAAACCCAAAACATTTTCGTTGCAGGATCCTTTTAAGTGTATTCTACTAAAACACTATCCACAAAAAAATAACTAAATATATATTGTAAAGTATCATACTCTAGAAATATTAAATATTTTTACACTTTAAAACCAAAAGTGTTTTTTCATAAATACAATAGTAGGTTTCTATGAAGAGATTTAAAAACGTCAGAGAAAATAGATATATTTCCAATATTACTGTATCTTTAATCAAAATTTCATCAGCATAAATATCTCAAAAGTTACGACGAGTCATCTCCAGACATACGTCTAGGCTCCGTTTATTTCAAGTTTATCCCTAAACATTTGAAATGTAAAAAAACATTTGAATAATTTAAAAAAACTAAGTGGTGAAGGATATGAGATATTTTTAAAAAATGTCTGATCTGTAGCTTATTCCAAGAATTTACTGGTAAACTTTGCTCTTATGAATATAAATGTCCAGGAGATAATTTTTATATATTATATAGTAATTTTCCAGTGAAAATGTTGTCATGATATTTCGTAATTAACTTGAAAGTAAAATACAGTAGAAAGATCTACTATTTTTTGAACTTAAATAAAAAATTTCTTGCTAACCCAACTAAGGAAATATTACACAATGATAAATTGTTTTTCATAATTCTAATTGTTATTTAATTATAATGTAATTTCTTTGTTTTAGTTGAATCCGAAATAGTTCGTAAATTATTCATCACTTGTTATCAAAAGAAATATTTTACACTTTGTTATTGTACTCTGTTAGATTCATTTTTTGTCACACAAAACAAGATATCTTTAGGCTTCATTAAAAATTCTACTTTTACAACGAAATCTGCTAGATTAATATATTGCTTAATAAATCAGAATCATTTATGCTAAAATTATTACCTTAGAGAGAGAATATTAAGTATGAGAAGACTTGATCATTTTATAATTTAAATTGTATTCAGATAAAAACTAAAAAACTAATTTTCTAGAATATCAAAAATTTTATATTGAAATATGATTTACTAATAACATATATAATGTAAAATTTAACTTTTTAAATTTTCTGAAACGAGAATACCATATAACATTGTTATGAATATCCAAGTTTCGGTTTCACGATTGTTTTTCCTTTAATTGTACACGCGAGTAGCCAGAAATCCTACAAAATTTTAATTCAGTTAATTTATGCTCTCCACGTGCAATTTGGTGTTCAATAATTAAAAAATCATTTTTACTATACTTTTTGGCTCCTTCTCTGAAAGAATCTTTTATAAAATTGCGATAAGACTCAGGATGATCTTTAATGGCTCGTAAATATCTTTTGTATAAATCAAGAATGCGAATTTGAATTTTTGAGTAAACCATACAATTTGAATTTAATAACCTTCTAAAATAAAAAAAAATACAATGAATTATATCAAAACATGAGTTTAGTTATTGATGATAATGTAGAGTTACATCATTCTAACATAAGTAGTTATTTACGGCGCGGTCAAAATGTCTTTAATTAAAGGCGCGGTTGAATTTTCTTTAATATTTCTAAATTGACCCTTGTTTTCAGAGATTACTCTTGATTTCTAAAAATTCTACTTAAATTATGAATTAATATTTTTTTTAAATTTTAGACTTACTTTTTGAATGGAAGCTCCGCCACAGAATCCCCCGTCAACAGTTTCAGAATCTTTTCCAGACAATATTTCAACTAACCCTGGATCTTTTGACGAATTACACAGAAAGTGTAGAGATATTTTTCCACTATGCTTTGAAGGTGCCAAAGTAATGCTTCAGAAGGGCATCAGTTCTCATTTTCAGGTATTTTTTTCTACTAAACCTTTATTATTTTACATTCATTAAGTTTTCACACACTTTAAACTTGTCTCCAAATAACACTGGTTATAAACTAGGTGCTACATATGTCGGTCATAAACAATTAGGACCTGGTGAAGCATTTCCAGTATTGTTGGGTGATACAGATGTAAATGGAAATACTGCCGCTACTTTTATTAATCATTTTGGTGATAATTGGAGATGTAAAATTCAAGCTCAAGTTGAAAAAAATGCTTTAAGTGCTACCCAAGGAAATTTAGAATATCGTGGACGTCTTTGGACGTCAGCTATCACAATGGCTAACGTTGATATTATAAATGATTCTGGCATTGTTGTTTTAAATTATCTTAGAAGACTAACAAAAAATGTTGATGCCGGAGCGGAATTTGTTCACCAGTACGGAATTCCAACACCATCTCGTATGATGAGCGTAGTTTCGTATGCTTTAAGGTATACGGCTAAAGATTTTGTAACAGCTGCAACTTTTGGAACATCTGGTCTCCACTTGTCTTACTTTCATAAACAAGCTGAAAATTTAGCTTTTGGTGTTGAGTTTGAGACAAACCTTAGAATGGGTGAAACAGTTACGACAGTAGGTTATCAGACAGAAATTCCTGAAGTCGGTGTCACCATGAAAGCATCACTAGATACAAACTGGTCAGTTGGAGGAGTATTTGAAAAAAGACTCTCTGACAAATTACCATTCACTCTTGCAATTAGTGGACTTTGGAATCATGATAAATGCCAGGGAAAATTTGGAGTAGGATTCATTATTGGATAAAAGCATTTTCAATTTGTTACTTATATAGTTCTAGTTAGTAAATTGTCTTATGCTCAAGGTTGTTATGTTAACCACAATGTTCGGTTAAAACTTTCTAATTTAAATAAAAGGTTGTTTTTATTTGTATGGTAAAGTCTTTTTTCTGGTAATAAATTATATCAACCCAACTTATAAATACCGTTTTATTTCTGTTCAAAGAAGAATACATAGGATTTTTTTTGAAGCAAATTTTTTTGTGATGTGAAGTTTATCGTATTTGAACAAATTAATACATTAATATGCCTATTTTTAAATATTTTTTTATTAGTTTATATATGATTTTGCAAATTTTTGATATTTAAAAATCAAAAATATTTTATAAACAAATGTTATACTAAGGAATTATTTCTCCATTTCACAAAGATATTTATTTTGTAAATTGTAACTAATTTTAAACAAGTTTTTTTTCTTTTTGTTAGTAAAATATGTTTTCTTCATAAAAAAAGTGTTTTTATTCCTATAAGCTAAATTTTTAAGAACTACATCAGATGTTTTTACTTTTTTATCTTTATAACTTAACGAATTAATTAAAAAGTACATAGTTCATTAAGTCTAAATTTTCAATTATTTTATTTCTAAAAAATAAAATTTTCTTCAAAATTTAAAAAATTCATATCTGTTTTTTTTTTGTCCTCAACTTAATGTTCTTATGACATTCAGCTATTTTAATAGATCACGTTGCTTAAAATGATGGGAAATATATTTTATTAATATAATGTTATTATCAATTTTCAAAATGAATGTTTTTTTAGTACAAATAAAGTGAGTCATAACGAATAAATTAAAAACAATATCATTTTTGACATAATAAATACACATATAGTTATTTTATGTTAAAATGACATAACACAATTTATAAATATACATATAACTAAAATAAAAGTATATATAATCATTTTTAAAATTAAATGAATCAATTTTATATAATATTCAACATAATACTTCAATTTATTGATAATTTAATGAAAAAAATATTATTTATAGATTTTCCCAACAGTTGAATGTAATTTAATGAATGTTGGAAATAACTTTTTATACAAAATTTTAATCTTTATACTGGTTATGACTTGCGTCTTTAAAAACAGAAGTGCAAGGTATCCAACAAATATATAATTCGTTTCATCTACTCTGTAATTTGTTTATAGTTTTCCACACATTTTGTAGCCAATGATTAAAAGTATGACCCATAAAAACACTTTTAAAAATACAGCTTTAAGCAATAATAAAAATTTTAAATATTTTCTTTAATTCTATTAATAATATAAAAAAACAAGAAAATTATGAAGTAGGAAAAATGGTTTAAAAATAAATAACATATTTAAGAATATCCTTAATTTGAACATATTTTATATATGCATGAAAGAACTATGCAATATATATTTTATCAATATGTTGATTTTTTCTTTTCAAATAAGAAAATGAAGGGACAAATTTTTAACTTGGTATGTGGATCTTTGAAGGAATGTCTAACTTATACAAAGGCACTGTATAAAGACATAAATTTAAGATCATCGAATGCGTTGAAGGAACATATTATGAGTACAGAACATGATACAACAAAAAAGAATCAAAGATTGTATTTTATGAAGATTTAGATTGTTTGTAGATTTCCATTTAATAATTACGAAGGCTATTGCTCTTAAATGCCTTTATTTTATTTATTATTGTTAAATTCTAAAGTTAGTTGGTTAAAATTTACTAACTTTAGGTAAAACAATCCTTATATAATAAATTTTGTCATCAATATTAAAACGACTCTATCCATTATATATCTTACTTTTTGAAGGCTTCCGATTAAAATAATTCTTGTTCTTATTTTTTCTAACTTTAAAATAAAGGTATATTTATTGGTGCCAAGATTTCAACAAAAATATATATATTGTCTAGGTAATAAATACTGTGCCAATAGAAAAATATTAAACATTCATACATTAATTTTTATGTCAGTTGATTTTCTATATTCTTTCAATATTATTATTTCTTTGAAGTTTTTAGCAAGTAGGAAAAAAATATGCGGAAAACTATGTATAGATGATATTCCTGGATACAATGGAATATTTCAGTATATTTTTTTTACTAATTTTAAATTTTAACTGTTCAATTTTAGAAAGTATGGTATATAATGTAAAGACAAGAATGAATACACAGTTTTGACAGACCAACTAAGGGACTTTTTACTGTATTGATTCGTTTGATAATTAAGTACAGCAGACTCTTGATTATCTGAACCCCTCGGGACCAAGGGTAGTTTGGATAACTAAAATTTCGGATAACCGAACATGAATAAAAAAAATATAATCTTCATATTTTACGTAAAAAATAACTTATTGCATATCGGTATGGATGTTAAATGCCAATTTTTTTGGTAAATATACGAAACAAAAAATTATAAAGTTTTTAGGAATCGCTTTTTTTTGAGTTAAATAAGGTTGCCTTTTTTAAAGCTAAGTTTTTTCTAATTTCTTAATACATAGATGTCTTATTAATTCAAAAAAAAATAAAATTTTATAGATGTTTTATTTAAAATCAGTACTTTATATATTTTACACTTGTATAAAGGAAAATATCTCTTTGCCTAAAGTATTTAATTAAATATTCTTTACGTATAAAATTTTAAATTCGTAAATTTTTGTGAATATTGCCCAGTTCGATTAATCGAGATTCGAATAATCGAGAGTCTACTGTACTAGTAAAAAATATTTTAATTCATTAAATTTATATGTCTGAAGAAAGTTAAAATATGCTAATTACATAACAATATATAGCAAAAATCTGGAGATCATGAAGTTTATTATCTTAAAGATATAATAATATTAATAAAATATTTTATTGCGATAGCGTATGAAAAATGTGATATCCTCAATACCTATACAAAATTATCCAAATATATGGCTGTAAATTGAATATGAGGATGAACCGAATTATTTAGAATTTTTATAATCAGATTAACCCTTAGTCTCATACAGAAAAATAAATTTGGTAAATTGTCCGTGATTTTGAAATTTATAAAATTTTATCTTTTTAAGAATAGCAGTACTTGGTAATGCGACACTTTATCTTGGAATAAAAAAAATTAGGTTAATGAATTTGGATATTTTAAGTGCTACTATTGCTTTAGTTTCATCATTACTGCTGAGTTTTTATTTGTATAAGACAACAAAACACACTAAATTTCATTCAGGTATAATTAATATTCTTTAAATTTTGAGATAGTTTTGTAGTTGATAAAAAATGCTCAATTAAGGGATTAAAAAATCTTGGTAATACATGTTATATCAATGCATTACTACAAGCATTAGCGTCTTCAAAATATTTTACAGAATGGATAATGAAAATACCAATAGATGAGTCATCAACTGAAGTTCCTTTTATCAAATCATTAAAGGAAATATTGATAAAAATGCAAGAATGTGACAATGATAATTTATCGGCTAGTGAAGTTATATCTGCTTTATCTTTTCATAGATGGAATCTTTCCATTGGATCAGAGCAAGATCTATTTGAACTTTTAAATGTGTTTTACACAACATTTGAAGAGGAAATTAATACTATAGCTAACTCAACAAATGCCTTCAAAAGAATTTTGACATCTTCTTTGTTTTCAAGTACTGTAAAAGAACCTATGAATTCATTAGTTACTAGAACATTTGCTAAGAATTTTTCATATAAACAATTACCGTTTTTTGGATCAATTTGTACAACAATTCGTTGCTGTGATAAAAATTGCTCGCATGAAGAAGTAAAAATAGATCCTGTTGGTGTGATATCGTTACCTATACCACGGGATACATTTCTGAACACACTATCTTTAGAATTTCTTCTTCGTAATTATTTCAAAGTCTGAAATTATCAATGATGCTTCTTGTGATAAATGTATTAAAGAAAAGAACAAAAAAGCGTCGGGAATTTACAAGAAAGATGCTTTTGGTAAAGTAAGTTTTAACAAAAATAAATGGGAACTTTTATAAATAATAATATATTAATTAATAATAACTTTTAACTCACAAAAGTTAATTCTTTAGTAATTAATTGAGTTTAATTTTACTTATAATTTTGAGCAATATTAATTTAATAACTAGTATATTTCTTTATTCTTTTTTCCAATAAATTAGACGATTGTTAAGATCCACGACAAATATTATTTATATTTACAAATAATTGTGAAAAATGTTACTTTCTCAAACAGCACTGAGTTTGATTGGTACACATGTCATAGCCGGTTGGGCAACTACAACCAGAATTTTTGGAAGATTTAAGACAGTTTATAATTGATGGTGAGGCTGTGTTTTGTGACATTGTGTTGTCAGTACAAGCTATTTGACATCCGCTATCACATTTGGTATTTGTTGGATCTATTGCTAGACATTGACTTGTGCATTGTTCTTGGCAATTGTTATTTGTTGTTTTAATACTTATTTCATAAGATTGAGTTGTTGTGGCTGCTGCAGAACATACATTATTACATGCTGATTGGCACTGTTTAACTGGTTGTTGTTGTGAAACACATGTTGATGTACATTGATCTTGGCATATACAGATAGGTTCACAGTTTTTGTTACATTCTGATGGATTAGTCGTCGTAGTACATGTACTTTGGCATTGTGATAAACAATTATTGTTATTATATGTTCCTGATTGTTGGTATTGAATTTGACTAGAAGATACACCACTTTGAATTGACGATGGAGTGCAGAGCGTCATACATGATACATTACATTGTCTGGGGTCATGGTTTTGAGATACACAAGCATTATTACATTGATCTTGACATGTGCAAACTTGACTACAAGTACCAGCACATTGACTAGGTTGCGTAGATGAAACTTCACAAGAGGCAATACATTGGTTATTACAATTATCAGGAACCTGGATTTGGGGTGCTTGTGTTGTTGTTAATAATTGTGTTTGAATAACAATATTAGTTGCTGTGATTGGTCCACAGATGGAGTCACATAAATTATTACAATCACTAGCGGATTTTGTTTGTTGTGCTACACAACTATTTTGACACTCTGATTTGCAACATGTACTTTGACAACTAGAAGAACACTGTTGTGATGAAGTTGTTGATGGGCAAGAAGCTTCACAACTATTCTGACATGATGTTGTGGTAGCCACTGGTATTGGTTGAACAATGACTTGTGGTTGGCAGACAGCTTCACAGGTAGCTTTACATGTTTGTTCATTACTGGTTGGTAAACATCCTGTGTTACATTGATCTTGGCATGTACATACTTCTTTACATGATGAATTACATTGATCTTGTGGTAATTGAGTGTTAGCACATTGTGTATTACAGTTATTGTTACATTGATCATAATAAGATATTGCCTGTACTGTAGCAGAAAGTTGTTGTACAACCTTCTTGACTTGCTACGCAAGACGGAGTACATGTTGGCATACACACTTCAAGACAAACTTTTGGTTCTTGTGTTGTAGTAGGTGGCTGTTGAATTTCATTGTGATTCATACAGGAAGTTTGACAACTTGTGTTACAGGCATTTTTACATAATTCTGTATTTTGAGTTTTTGTAACACAATTTGTATTACATGCACTTCCGCATGTATCAAGACATTGTGTCTTAGACACTTCTGATAGTTCAATGTTTACAACAATTGGTGTTGAGGTAGATGATGATGAGCATGCTGAAACACATCCTGTATCACATTGACTTTTTGGTTGATTAGCTTGGATACAAACTTCTTGACATTGTGCTTGACAAGAACATGTTTCTTTACATGAACTTTGACAATTTGAATTTTGTGATGAGCAGTTGCTAACACATCGATCATTACATTGACTTTCAACCTCATCAAAGTTAATTAAAATTGTTTGTTTATCACAGTTCCCTGAAGTACATGAAGTAGTTTTTGAAGGCGAGTATTGTGTACATGAAGTATTACATGAATTAGAACATATATTTTGACATTGACTATATGATGCATTCTGACTACATTTATTAACACAACTGCTTTGACAAACAGGCATACAAGAAGAAGTGCTTGTTAATGCAGTTTGAGAAATTATAGTAATTGGTCTTGAAGTTGTAGAAGAAGATGATCCACAAGAACATGATTGAGTCGTTTGTTGTGTACAAGCACATGACATTTTAATTGGTGTAACTGAATATGCTGATAATTGTACTGGTATGCAGACACATTTGGGAGTAGATTGGACTTGGCATGGGCATTGTCTTTTGCTTCTAATAGTAAATGCCTATATTTTAATTTATGGAAATTAAAAAGAAAAATTAATACTTACCTCAAGTAAAGATAAATTAATTAGTACTAAAACTATTATTAATGGTGTATTGTAGTTGAATTTCATGTCTATGAGTGAAATAAACATAAAACTAATACATCATTTAAATATATTTTTAGTCCCCACCTAAACATTGTGAATCAGGTTATTTTCTTGCACCTAGAACTATCTTCAAGTCTTAATTTATATATGTATTGCGAGAGATTGGATAATATTATGGGGAGAAAGAAAGGTAAAAGGGTAAAAATTTTGAAATTAAATTGAAACCGGCTTTAGTGATGAAAATTTTATTTTTATCTTGTCAAGATAATGAAAAGTAAATTGTGTTTTGTAAAATAATAATGGAGAAGAAAATTGTTACGAAATAAGAGGCTAGTGACCCCCTCCTCACCTATACACACGTATTATAAAGGTTTAATGATAGTAGTTTAAGAGAGGTATCGTTTTAACAGTTATTTTGGGAGGTTATGTCATTGTTGTTCGTATTATGAGTTAAAAGTTATTAAAAGAATACTATATACATATGTGTACACTAAACTTAAATGAAACAAATTATAATTTATTTATTTTAGTTACCAAATATTTTAATTTTGAGAATTGAACAACTTTACTTATCACCGAATACGGGAGAAATGATGAAAGCAAAACAAAAAATAACTTTTCCTAAAATACTTGATATTAGAAATTTCTGTTATACTTATGATAAAAGTAATGATTATAATAATTCACTCCTTAATTCATCGCCTATTCCAAATAATAGTGTTATTAATAATGTACATAGTAATGAAAAAAATATTTCAAATAATGTGTCATTGATGACAAATTCAAATGGTGAAGCTTTTTGTAAATTGAATCTTATTTCATCATCAAGTACCTTGTATGTTTTTTAGAGTAAAATTATTGAAATAGAAAGAATTTATTTATTTATTTATAACATTTTTTAGATATAACAATTCTCTTGGTGTTGGAAATTTTAAAGATGAGTATATTATGTCAAAGATAAGCGAAAAATATTCTAGTATTGTTGGATACAAATATAAACTAAAGGCTGTTTGTCAACATATTGGAAATCATTCTTCAGGTCATTTTATAACTGTAAGAAAAGAATTGTTTTTTGACAATAAAAAGGAGCTTAAAATAAGCGAGATTGATGATTATAATGAATTAAGTAATCCGCATCAATTTATTTCAAATAGTCAAGCACAAACTTCAAATAACTATCTTAATGAATGGTATAGAGTTTCTGATAATAGCGTTTCACACGTTGATGAAGAATTTTTAGATAACTGTCAACCATATTTGCTTGTTTATGATAAAATGTCATTTGCAGAAAGTAGTTATTAATAGTAAATTGAAGATGTTTAAATATATTTATAAGTTTTTTCTTTTTTATTAGGAGAAAGTATATTGCTTCATTAGTTAGAAATTTCTATTAATCACATTAACGGGTTTACTTTTTTTTATTTTCTAGTGCTCATATAATCTGACTGTAGAATATGTTTAGTTTAAACGACTTTTCATCTTTTTCAAATAATACATTTGTTTAAATTTAGTTTAAGTTCACAGTAAATTATCTGATATAATAAAAAAAAAAAAGTATATTGTCCCTTGTATTTAACATTTTTTTTAAAAAGAATTTTTTCATATTATATATAATGTAAATTAGCAAATATGAAATAAATGTGTTTTATATAAAATTATTATATTAAAAGAAAAATACATATATAAAAACTTTATTTTTTCTTTGTAGAACATATGATAAAAACAATAGTATAAATTATATCTTTAGACCTGTTCCCTTATTTATATGATATTGCATATATATAGTTTTTATCTTTATTATAATTTTGATTATTACAATGTTCTGATAAAACATTCACATTTACACCAATTCCTTAATTTAATAATACTTTCCTTTGATAAATACCGCAACTAATCATTGAAGAAAGAAATGCTGCGATTTAGGTTGATTTTAAAAAACAGAATAAATTGTGATGATTTTTAATAATTACAGACTCCAGATAATTGATGGCAGGTATTGAGTTGTCAACTTTTCATAATTTAATTACCCCCTCTATATTGATATGTCTTTATATTATATGTGGCTGCCTTCAATGATATGATATGTCGTTTTTATCAAACTTCAAAAGACTTTAAAGCTTCATATTAACAATTACACACTATAAACTCTTCTTACAGTTAACCCTTTGTCTTTGATGTATTATCCCGCTAATTACACGATCTCCAATAAAGATTGAAGATTTTTAATATATATATTATTTGTGAAGTAGCTGATAATATGTTCAATATTAACTCACTATCCATAGTATAATCTTGATTATTTTATCTTTTGTGTTATGTTATATTTGTATTATTATAATAGAATAAAAGTTTTAAAATTATTTTTCCAATTCTTCTAATCTTTTTATCATATATATTAATCTTAAGGGAATTGAAAAAGAGGAAGATTGTCATGTAAAATAGTAATAAGGACATCTTGTTAGTTATATAAATTTAAAGTAAACTACATCAATCATTTAATGATAAAAGAGTTTTTCAAGTCTTTCTATATCATGCCATATATGTGATGGTAATGTTCCCTTTTCTCTCCTGGTAAATTATTGATATACTCTTCATGATAGTATGTAAACTTTGATGATTCAACAATATACTTAAATGTTGATATTATATCTCTCTACTCTCTACTACAAATGATCTCTTTTCGGTAGACTATTTAAGAAGTTGATTTTGTAAATAACAGTTAAGTATGTAATAAGATCTTTTCAAAATCGGAACACGCCAGATTATTAGTTTAAATTCGCCACTTCACTTTAGAATTATCATTTAACAAAAACATATACAAAAATTATTTTTGTACAACTTTTAGAAGTTATAATTTAGATAAACAAAATTTCATTTATGCGGTCAAAGAAAGTCTACATTTTATAAATAAATGAAAATTCCATTGTCTAATTTTTCTTACATTTTATTTCTCATTCGTCTAAGTGCACAAATATAATCCTTATTCAAACATTAAGATTTGATAAAATACAAAAAAGAATTTAAAAAAAATTCTTTTTAACGAAAATTAACATTTAATCGATTTCTTTTCTAACTGCAGTTTAATTAATTTACTAAATATAAAATTTCATGGACAATATTTTATAAAATTATTTTTCATTATTTTAAGAAGGAAAAGAAAGATTTTAAATATTTAACAACAAAAGAATAATGGATTGGAAGCTCTATTCAACCACAAAAAGTGATCCATCATTTCCCACTTCTGATTACTTTGACACATTTATTTTGTTGTCTCTTGGATAAAATACTTTTTAAAAGTTTTAAATTTAAAAAAGGAGGAAAATGAAGATTACAGATTCTTTTGATATGATTATTATAAAAGATAAATCTTTAAACAATTTCTTGTTTATAATGAAATTTAAACAATCAAAAAAGAACAAATTTTTATTTTTCAATTTCCTTTAAGATTCCTTCGATAGAATGATAAAACATCTGCAAATATTTTTTGTAATTTTTGTTTAATTGCTACCAACATATGTTGTTCTTTGTATTTTAACTTCTTTTTTGTTAAAAAATAATGTAATCTAAGTTTTTATTTAAAATATAATTAGTGTGTTAAATAATACATGTTGAAAAGACATATATTAAATTATAATATAAAGTTATACTTTAAAACTTCGACAAATATTTAAATAAAAAAGAGAATGAATTTGAAAATATGTTATTTTATAAAAAGAAAACTAATTAATTTCCGTTAAATTGCAAAAGGATAAAAAAAACAAATGTTTTTGAAAAGCTAACAAAAATATTTGTTATTATTGAAAAAATATTGAATTAGAGAGTTTTTTTTAATTTAATAATGCCCCGTAATAACGCATCAAAATAGGTTAAAGTTATGATAGATGGGATGTTCAATTTGACATTAGATGTTCATATTTTTTATAAGTTGCATTTTGTATTTATCTTCACGTACAGTATATTTTTAATAATAATATCATAGTAGGAATGTCTTAAACATCATTTAGTTCTTTTTTTCTTCCTTGTAATACATAAAAAATTAAATACTATTTAAATGTCTTGGGCTGGTATCTGGGGTACTTGTAGGAGATTCAGAACTTGAACTATTACTCCATTTACTACTATTATTATTTAAACTTCTTAATGTTGATGTATTATTATTAGTAGCGCTAGCATTTGTGGTAGATGAAGGAGTAGTTATTGTTGATGGCGTACCGGAGCACGACGTTGCAGACGTTGTAGTTGTAGTTGACTGTGTTGTTAAAGTAATGGCAGTAGACTTTGCTAGAAAATCTTGCTCTTTTTGCCTCTTCTTTTCTTTCATTCTTCTATTTTGAAACCAGATCTTTACTTGTGTTTCATTTAATGCTAATTGTTTAGCTATTTCACGTCTTCTACTACGATCTAAGTACTTTGAGGTGTAATATTCTTTCTCCAGTTCTGTCAATTGATGTGTTGTAAAATTTGTCCGATTCGTTGTGTTTTCTGATTCTATAGCTTTACGCTTTGGTACTATAATTAAATGAATAAAATCATAACATTAATTCAATTTCATTTTTATAATATTTCTTAAAAAAGTTTAAACAAGATATAATTAGTTTAATCAAAACATAATCTTTTATGCAACACTTTTTATTAGATTTAGGGCTATTTATTAATTAAAGGTAAATAAATGATTTAAAGCTTGAACAGATTTATTCTTCAATTATGTTAACCGTTATCTTAGAATAATGGATTGATATTGAAGATAGTTGTAAAAAGTGACACATTTTGTAAAGTCAAAAAGTTTTAAAGGTCACATCATTTTACTTTCTTTCTAAATATGTGTATATACTACTGTATCAGAAATTTGTGTACTAAAAAGAAATAATATGTATGTTTTAATTTTGACTTTTTAGTATAATATTTTATTTAGTATTTTGCAGAAGAATTAATAAAAATTCCTTTTATTTTTTAAAACTTAAAATGAAATACCTTAAAAAAATGTTTTATTTTATTTGGAAGATAATAACGATTAGTGAAACATCCTCATAATGATAAATGTTGAAATAATTTAAACCTGTTTTTGTATGAAATATATTTATTTAATGGTAAAAATGAAACGATTTCTACCATAAAAATATTTATAGAGAAATTGTGCAAAAGAGAAGTGTAGTCGTAAAATTGCTTTATAATAATGATAAAAATAAAAGTGGCTAAGAGACGATGATATAGATATTTGTTTGTGCGTATATTTGGAATGAAATGAGAGTTACGTAAAACGACGACTGATAACTATGATTTATGGAGATGCGCATTAAAAGTGGTATAATTTTTATTAGACATTATATATTAAAAGTAGTACGGTAGAATAATTGTTTTGATGTGTATTTTGATGTATATATATATATATATATATATACAATCAAGAAAGGAATTAACCATAATATATTTTAGTGTTATTATAAGATAATAATTTTTTTAATTTTATAAAAATTACCTGGTGGTTTCGTTACAGCACGTTTAACATGCATCCATTTATATGTACCGGTATTAGCACTTGAAGTAGGTGGATTGTTGCATGATAAACCATTACTTACATTAGTTAATGGTTGTGATGAATTGGTAGAAGAAAGTAGTGATGAATGCATTTGAATATTAGGTAAAGAAGATAACTGTGAATCCATACTTTCTAATCCCATGTGATGGTGTCCATTTTGATGATTTGTAATATTAGGATGGCCAGGATAAAGTAAATATGGACTATTCCATTGAGAAAGATGTTGATTGTGTTGTGACATCATATGCTGTGTGATGTCATGATTTTGATTCGGTGATAACGAATTATTTGTACTACTAGCTAATTGACTATAATGATGTTGCATTAGTTCATTACTCATAACATTAGCTGTAGATATTGGATTAGATGTTGCCGTAGTTGTAGCAGGAAGATATGCTGCAGCAGCTTGGTGGTAGTATAAAGATGGATTTACTGAAGATGTAGATGAAGTACCATATGTATCTGTGGTACAAGACATCTTTTTCTATAAACATAGTACAAGATTGTAAAACGTGTTAAAATATATTAATAATTATTGAAAAAAACGTTAAAAAATTTAATTGTCATTGGTAAAGTAGATCATCAATAAAAAGAATCATAAATTTGTGTGAATTAGATTGATTTGACAAATTATAAGTTACATTATATTTTAATAAGTAAAATGATAGATGAGTGGTATAAAAATATTATAATAGGATAAAGTTAAATGATGATATAATATATATATTTTTTTATCTATCTTCCATTTATCTCAATCAACAAGAGAAGTCTACAACATAGTAAATAAGTTTGTTTTCAAAAATAGATGTTAAAAAAACACAAGCAATTAGATTTATAAAAGAGGAAAAATGATTAACGGGGATGGAAGTTAATAATAAAAAGATAAAGAAGTGTTGTTAATAGAAATTGTTCTTATTCAATTAAAGCTGAATATAAATCATAAGATTAAAGAAGTGGTATAAGCCTCTCTTATCACTGGAAATGAAATGATTTATGAGTGTTGGTTTCTTAATGGTAGTTGTTCCTTTCTCTAACAATAATATCTATAAATATTCTATTCCATTACCTCAAATCTTTAAAATATTATATATTCTATGCCAATGATAATAGTAGGATGGGTTATAGATAAAAAAATTGTTTATAAAGCTGGTAGGATGAAGAAAGTTTGTCTACAACTGATAAACGTTAACAAACAACAATGGCCATTTTTCTTTTTTCTGACACATTGTAGGGTAAAAATGATTTGTGTGAATATTACTTAAATATATAAAACGCATATTTTAGGCACAATAATATATAGTGTATATAGAAGGAAAGTTGAATGATGGCAATAAATCAAAAGGAATCTCAACACGTCAGTGGTTCAGTCGCTAATATATATATATTTATATACCACTGGTAGAAAATTATGGGCGTGTCTGTTTATCGGTAAAGTCGACAATCGTCATACATACTTGTCCTTATTGTTAGTAGGGAGGAGTAACGGTAGCGAAAGAAATGCCGAAAAATGAAGATGATAGGGGTTCATGAATTATAGGCGTCTAATATTTCTCTTCTTTACACGTTATTGTATTTCAAGTCCAAAACTATCTTTAATTTTATTGTATACAAAAATCATTTCTTAAAACTTTCAACGCTTTGGGAATAGATATAATAGTAAAAATATCATATTTTTAACAATAACAAAATACATTTTTCGACTAAAAAATTGTCTAAATTTTCAGTAACATATATTGTAAAGAAATATATTTTACAGTCATTCATTGCATTGTACATCAAAACAACATTTTATTAATAAAAAAGATATTATTACAAACTACATTTTTAAATTATGTATTTTTATACAAAAAACACAACTGTTATAGTCTTCCATAACAATTGCATACAAAATAGAACTATCGTTTATCATTTTTATATGTATTAATTTTGTTGACAACAATACAAAACCAATTAAATTATATGTAATTTGGTTTAAAAACAATTATATAATAATTTATAATATAATTATAATTTATAAGGATAATATTTTAGATGAAAAATTTTTAAAATTAGAAATTTATATATATTAAATATAATATATAAAAAAAACATTTTAAAAGATACAAAAATATAATTTTAATAATTTTAATTCAAGTTTTGTGAATCTTCCTTATTTAGTTGGTACTCTTTCATCTGTCCTCTTTTGACAGAAAGTAATTAATACAAAGTTAATATAAAGTTACTTTTAAATAATTAATAAAATATGCTTTTAGATACCTTATTTATAATTCAAAGAATATGGATGCATCAAAAAGTAATAGCATCTACTTATCTTTTATAAAATTATATTAAATGATCTTTCTTTTTATGATAGATAAATCTTTTGTCATATGAAAATTGATAAATTTTCTCAAACTAAAAGTAAGACATTTTGCACTTAATCATGAATCATTAATTTAACTATTCTTTTATTAATTTTAAACATTCCGTAATATTGTTCTGTGGAATGCTTCATTATGATTAATGTTTAAGATATCAAACCATGAAACATCACTTTACCACCTCATGTATCAAACGTTAATTAATTGCATTATAATTAAAATTAGTCTTATGCGATTAATAATAATTTCTTTTAATTATGGAAATCGCAAAAGAATAGAAGAGAAAAAAAGGTTAACAATATGATAAATTTTTATTCATTCCCTTAACTTTTTTGTTATTAAAAATTTTACTATAATTCAGTAGATATAAATAAATATATTAAATAACAATTATCAATTGATAAATTTTATTTATGATTTTTAAAAAATAAAAATAAAATAATATATATGAAAAAATTATTTTAAATAGTACCTTATCTTAAAATAAAATAAAATTTTATTTTCTTCTGAAGGACATATAACCATATTGAAAAGAAGAAGGATAGAGGACACAAGGAATTTGATTTTGATTGATGAGTTTTAGTACAGGAAGATGTTTTGACTAAAAGGTTTTGTAGATAAACGTTATATAAAATTTTTTCAATGTTACTTTCTAAAATTAAGAAAAGAAGAATAAAAAAGACTTTTTCTATACCAACACAAATACCTATTATGCAATGTCATTAAATTAGAAATTCTTTTAAAAGTATTTAAAGATAAAAAATATATCTTTTAGGTATTTAAAAAATTATATTTTATTTTTTTTAGTTTATATCGTAAAATATTTCTAAGAATTATAAAAAATTTGTTTTCTACTCTTCAAAATTTTTATATTAAAAATTATACTATATGGTTTTTCAAAATTTAACATTAAATGACATTTATAAAAAATATTGAAATTAAAATACAGTAATGACCTTTATATCTCACCTTTTTTTCTTTTTTTTAATGTACAATTTATTAATTTATAAATATTAATTACTTTTACTTTTTTGAAAACTGGTTTTTCTTTTCCACATTATCAATACTTTTGAAGATATATCTAAGTATAAATGTTTTTTTTTCTAAAATTAAATAATAAATATTATTTTTATGTCATTTTAAATCGTTTTATTTTATTTCTAAATTAATATAACCATTTTTTTAAATATTCTATTAATATATGATGTACTTAATGACCTTTCTCAAGAATAATTATTTTTTTGAAGATTACCTTTTTTGCTTAAAACTAATAACAGTAGGTTTTTAAGAAATTTTAAATTCGGCACCTCTTGAAAGGTTAAGGAATTTTTAAATATGTCCAAAGATAACCTAAATATTGTGATGTATCACATATTTTTTACCTTAAGCTTATCCTTTTATCCTGCCAGAGATAAATAGCGGCTTTTACTTTAAAAGATTGTTATTACTTAACGTTGATGATGATGGTATGAATAATGCCGAAAAGAAGAAAAAGAAAAAAATACTATATCTACTGTGAATGGCATTTTACCACCACAAGGAAAATGATGGATGAGGAGTAAGAAAAGGAAAAAAAAGATTAATCAATGTAAGGATAATTCAAATAGAGTCTAAAATGTTTATTCTTTATAAGGCAAGGTAATAAAATAAGAAAAATAAAAATGTTTGGAATCTATAGAAAAAAAAATAAAAACGTGATTTTTAGATAAATAATATTTTTACAGAATCTAAAAAGTATTTAACATCAGACACCAGTAGGGTAAGAGCAAAAAAATGTTATAAAAAGATATAAACGACTGTTGTTAAAATAGAGGATTGTTGAAGAAGGATAGAGAAAAGACAAGGAGAAAACATTTATGTTATTTATTCACAATATTTAACTTTAAAATTAAATTTATTTACACTTGTGTCACAATATAACAGCTTCTTTCTTGATATATTTATATCTACATTCACCAGTAGAAAAATAGGCTTTTTTAAGAGGATGTAAAAGCTTTCCGATGAAGATCTACTGTAACTGATTGAGGAAGATAAATTAGTTATTCAGTGTTGATCAAAGAAAATATACTTTAATAACATTACAAGAAAATGTTATTATTTTAGATAGGGACTAAATAAAATTTATATAAATAATTAATATCTCAAATGATATAAAATTAATAAATAACAAAATTGTTAAATAATAAAGCATAAACATTTTTAATTATTAACAACATTAATGTATAAATTATACCATATATATTTTTAGTTGATAATGGAAAAAAGTTTATTTTATTTTATTTATGTTAATTATCTTAATTAATTACCTCATTAAATAATTTTTACATATAACATACTTTTCCGCTATTACTAATAATTTCCCTTCGCTCTTCCTATTAACCAGAAGTCAAAAAGTTCGAATATAATAAATAATTTTGTAATATAAATGAAAGTGATTGATCAAACTTGATAACAGAGTTTGAAATAAATTTGCCAACAAATATTTATATGTTTTAAAACACGCCATTATTCACAATTAACACATTATGCTATATATCTATCAACAGCTATTTAATGATATTGTAATTGTGTAGATATATTTAAAGAGACAAGAAAAGACTGTTGTTAAGATTGTAAAACGTTGACGGCATTTATTTTTATTAATTAATCTTTTAAATATTTAGTTTAAAGTAGGATTTTTATTTTAAGTAACAACTAATCATTTTTAGAAGATTAAGAAAAAGAAAATGATGGAAAAGAGATAAGATAATATAAGTTTTATTTCATTGTTTGTAAATCTATTTTAGAAAATTATTTATAAAATTTCATCTAACTTTAATTATTTTTCCTAGATTATAAAATTTTTCGTTGTATGTTTTTTTAAGTAAATATTTATATATAAACATTAATAATTGTTAAATGTATTTATTACTCATAATTTCTTGTTTTTATTACAAATACACATTTAATAATAATTTGATTTGTAGAGATGAATAATCGTGATATAGTTTTTGTTCCATCAAATTATTTAGGTGGAGTGTAACATTAGTGTCATTGAAATATTATTAGATTGTTTCATATTAATTAAAGTTTTATAATACAGTTATTTCATCTTGTCTAAGTTTTAATTATATTTCATGTAATACAACTTATTTATATTCATATTAAATTTAACTTTTGCATAAAAAATTATTATATTAAGATTTGAAAAAAATAAATAAAATTTAGTTATTTTATGACTTTATCTTATCTTTAAACTTAATAGTTATACGATAAGTAAACATATCAAAGAAATAAGTTGGAAAATATTTTTTATCTTATCATATTAGTAAGAGAAATAGAATATAAGTATTGTTTATAAATCATTACACTAGTCTATTTGATTGGTTTTTGATTATTAATGATATAAAAAAATTTTTTCTATAAATTATTACATGTTTTTTTGTCTTCTCTTGCTATTTAACCTGTCACTCGATGCTTATGAAGGTAATTTTAAACTATAAGCTCGTAGCTACAGGTTTAATTGTAAGGGTAGTTAATTATTATATAATATTTTGTATATAGATTATGTTCTAAAAAACTGCTTACACTATTTGTAATTAATTTATGAGTGAAATAATTACATTATATTTTACTAAAAAGAAAAAAAGGAATAAATCTTAATGATTGAGGTATGTTTGAGTATATAATGATCTTTAAAAATAATTATCCTTCAAAATGTTACAATATTTCGTTCTTCAACAATGTAATTAATCTTTCTTTAAATATTAAGGCAATTGATATAAGATAATTGTTAAAGAAAAAAATTAAGATTTATTATTTGTTGGGTTATTTATTATTGTGAATTATTTAATTATGGTGTATTAGATAAAACAACTTAAGTGTTTACTTCCCTTTCTAAATTTTTTATTCTTTACTTTAAAAAAATACTTATTTTTTAAAATTTTTATGGAGCTTCACGCTGGGAAATGAACTTGAATTATCTGCTACCGTAATCTTTCTTAGTACTTCTTAATATTTTAAAATATTTAATATAAAAATGTATATTAATTTAACATCTATTTTGTAACATATTTTGTAAAATAGTTACAAGTTATTATAATTTTTAGTATTTAAATAATCTCAAGATGGTATTGGGCTAAATCAACAGCCTATTGTTTTAAAAAATTCTGCAATTATTGACCATATTTTAAAATTTTACATAATAAACATGACATTATTAGACATATAAAATTAATATGTATGTTTTAATTTATGAACATTTTTTTAAAAAATTTCTTTTTCTACTATATTTTAAAAGAAAATATGTAGGTAAATGTAACATTTGTCTGAAAAGATATTGAAAAATATGGTAATATTTTTGTCATTGTATTAAAAGATGGATAGACGTAATTAATCAAATGAGAAATAAGTATTTGAAAAATGTATATTTATTTATATAAATAATATTTATCCTTTTTAAAGAGGAAAGTAAAGATGTGATAAATATGATTTTCGAAAATTTTATTTATAAATGATAAATATTACAAGATATATTTAAATGCATAAGGATTGGAATAATTTTATATATTAGAAAATAGAATAAAGAATATGATGTTGGAAAAAACATATATATAATGTACAGAAAATATTATATAGTTTTTCGATTACATATTAAATTTTTCTTGAAAAAATTGTTATTAGAAATATATATTTCTATTTAAAATAAATTTATAAAAATCATTTTGACAAAGGTTTATCACCTATTGATAACAGACTATTAATTTTATCATAATATTAGGAAACAGCGATATAGTTAAAAGTGATATCTTCATACTTATATATCTTGAAAAAGCCATAATTGAAGAAATGTAAATTTTTATTAAATGACTAATTAATAATTTATCTTAATTCTTTCTTTTGGCAATAAAATCAAGATACATTTAATATGGATTTGTCAATAAAAAATTGCTAGGAAAACTAGCCAATTGTTGAAAACCCGTAGCAAATGGCATTCCAGCTGCTGCTGCAACTGCTGCAGCCATTGCCATATGATTACCATTTCCAGGATTATACTGATTATTTCCAAAAGTATTTCCCATCATTCCTGGCATAACTGGTGCTGGATCTTTACTTTCTTTTTTGTGTTTCATTCGACGATTTTGAAACCAAATTTTAACTTGTCGTTCTGTTAACATCAATGAATGTGCTATTTCAATACGGCGTTTACGAGTTAAATATTTATTAAAGTGAAATTCTTTTTCTAATTCCAATACCTGTGAACGTGTATACGCTGTCCGTTGCCTTTTCTCTCCTCTAGTTGAACCTAAAAATAAAAGTATATATTTATAAATAAATTAAATATATAGCCTCAATAGGGAATGATATTTTTTTAATGTCAAAATGTAAAAAAGTTTAATAGTGAATACAATAAATCTTATTTCATTTCTATATGATTTGTTATTTTAATCCAAACTTTAAGATATCTAATCTATAACTCATAAACAAATCATCTTCGTCAAAAGAATAGATATGTGTTTATTTTATTTCTAATCAAAAGAACATTCATAATTCATTCAATCGCCTATCTTCCACTAACGTCTTTTTCATCCTTTCCTCAACATACTTATCCAAAAATATTTTAATCCGATCTTGAAAGATTTACGATTCTTCAATTACACTTCTCTTATCAGAGATATCAAAATATTGTAATGACCCACTACGGGTGGTGATGCTGGTGAAAGAAAACGAAATAGAGATAAAGAAAATGTTGAAGAATGGAAAGAGAAAGATAGATATATTTTGGATAAAGTTTTATGAGTTGTCAAAGACAAATTTATGACTATTTTTGGAGATTCATAAATTTAAGAAATGCCAAAATTGTGATAGAATTGTTGTTATTGGAATGTTTGTTTATATAACAGTAATATATGACAAAATAATGTTTAATGTTTAATAATTATCATACTTAAACGAAAGGAAATAAAGTAAAACATTTATTTTATGTTTATTAAGAGATCTCATTGCTTCTTCCTATATATTTTAGTATTTTTTACCAATTAATTATTTTACCCTTTCATAAAACATTCTAAATGTCAAGAATAGACATGATTTATAATAATAAAAATATTTTTAATTGAAAAATTACTTTTAATAGAAACAATACTTTTAAACATTTTTAAGAAGAAAGTGTTATATAGATATACTACCGTAATATAAAATATTTGAAAGAAGGAATAATAAATAATATAACTTACCTCCAGTAGAGTGAGCTCTAGTCATCCAAGCATATACTGCAACATTTCCTTTATCGTCTAACCCTTCTTCATCTTTCATTTTTTCTTCACTTTCATTAATCCAACCAGAAGTACTTTGTGTTGTATAAACACAATTAGAAACCTGAAATATTTATAAAAAAGTAAGAAATATATGGTTTTCATTAACGATTTTTTTATTATTTAACATTTTGTTAATTTTTCCTTTTCCCTTTTTATTTCCTATAATATCAATCTTGTAACAGTTTTTATTATTAATAATTATAAAATATATTTACATATTTAGTACACTATTTTTTGATTAATGATTCTCATTAATCTTATCCTTCCTTTAAACGACACACCTTTCAATGTGTTCTAACGACCATATCCTTTATTTAAAAAAAAAGGATATAGATGATAGAGTATGTTTGATGAGGAATAATTAAACAAAAAAATATAATAAATTATCTTAAAGATAAAATAAAAGGTATTTAAAAAAAGACATATTTTTGAAATGATCTCAAAAGACAATTTTATAATGAAGAACATATTTATTAATTTTAAGTAAAATTAAATTTCCTTTCCTTTTTTAGATTATAAATTGCTAATATCATGGTTTTTTAAAAATAGTTATTATAAAATAATGTTTATATATTCATATTAGTTAAAAGAAAAACTGTATAAAAGTTATCTATAAAAGGGTGTCTATATATTTTTATAATATATCAATAAAAGTCAAATGCGCAAGGAAGGTATACGGTATATATTTGGTAAATAAACTGGTGTTGTCTAAAAAGGTATGTAGATAAAACATCCTGATTTAATACCTTTATTTTTCTATTAGTATACCAAATAATTGATTTTATTTTCAAATTCCTATCAATAATTATTATATTATTTTTATTTATTTTTTAAGCATATTAATATTAAATAAGTATTTTAAAATTGTGAAAAACAATTTCTAAAATAAGATATTACAAAAATTTTTATGTGAATGGTAAAACAATAAAAGTGACAAAATTTTGTTACATAACAATATTTATGGAGTAAGACAAATGTCTTTTGTCTGATTAGTGTTGTATAAAAATTACTAACAAACAACAAGATGTGTTTGATTTAGTTAATTAATAATAATCACAGCTAAATTTAATTAATTATACATGTCTTAATATATAGTTGAGTTAATGGCAAAAAGAATTTTTCCATTAATTATAAAATGACATTAATTGCCTTTAGTATTCCTTTGTCACTTTTTACAGAATGGGATAAAAAAAGGGATGATTAAAGTATTGCATGTCATTTTTTGTTGCAATATTCTAACTGTATATTTTATTATTAGTATATTTCTTACTTAAGGAATAATGAAAAAAATTGGATAATTGATTTTGAAAAAAAATAATTATTATTTAACAAAAACTTACAGATTCTGTTATGGGATTATCAGAGTCAATGTTACTTCCATTACTACTTCCTGTACTAGTAGTTGAATTTGTTGTAGGAGTTGATACTGAATTAAGATTTGGAAGATAAGTAGCTGAATTTATCATAGACTGATAATAATGGTTGGTAGGATTTAATGGTGTTGTAGTTTGTCCACAATTTCCACTACCACCGGATGAATCATAATAATAAGTGGGATGTGTGTTGGATGAAGGATAATGTGAAGTACCACTAGAAGGTGTAGTTGGAGTGGTTAAAGAATTGACTTCTCCAATATTGGTAAGACCATTACTGTTATTTGAAGCAGTCATCAAAACTCTATAAATAGACGTAAATAAAATAACAATATATAGAGAAAATAAAAAAAATGATAAAAAACATTCATCAATATCTTTTTCGAATGAATTCAATAAATCAAAAAACAAATAGATATAAGCACATGAAGTAAAATCAATTATTTTGATTCATTATGATATAGAAATTTACCTAAAATATTATTAATGATTTGATATTTCTCAAAAAAAAATGTTCTTTTGAAGAAATAATTAGATGAAGATAGAGATTTAGAAATGTGATTGTCTTTTGACATTTCTATTTATCATTATCACTCTACTATTCTTTTATCAGCCGCATTTTTACTGAAGAATACTTAAAGATGCTTCCTCATTTTATATAAAACACCCCTATATATGTTTAATAAGATAAATTGCATAATATCCTTAGAACAAAGTTATTTTTAAATATTGAAAGATTATATATAGAAATATAATATATATACTATACTACTCATAGATTCTCTTTAAATTTATATATCATATTTTATTTTAAATAAAATAAGATAATGTACTTTAAATATAATAGAATACCTTATAATAACATATAAAAAAACTATATGAATTGAAACAAAAATTAAAATGTTACATACTTTGAAAGGAAAAATATGCCCCCTCAAATATATGTTAATATACTCCTTGAAACTATAAAAGAGGAGGAGAATTAAAAAGAAAATACTTTTTATAATATTCTCTTTTTCTTTATATTTCTCAAAGCTGGGGTTTATTAAAATAAAGAATAAAGTATAAATGTTAAATATCCCATACTGTGTTAGTAACTCTTTTTCTCAATCCTGGTATCATTAGTATGAGTGAATATATGATGTTAGTTTATTTCTTGTTTACAAGGAGGAGAATAAAATATATAATAGTTAAGCATTTATTTGAAAAATAACTTTTAAAATATTCTTTAATCACTTTTTAATATCGTTTATGGAATATATTGAGGTATGGTTAAATATTGTATAAAATATCTAAAGAATAATAGAACCGTAAAAGGTCTTCTAAAAGTACATAAATAGTTATATTTTCCATATATTTAAAAGGAGGAGTTAATTTTTTTTTCTAATTTTGATGATGGATCATTTCAGGTGATGTGTAAATATTGAATAATGTTCAAGGAAAGTAGTTGTATAGATTTATCATTGTATACTAAATGTTGCATTTTTGGAAATACACAAAATATATATTGGTATATATGCGGAGGTAAAAAATGCGTCTATTGGGTGTATTCTATTATACAGGAAAGAGTTGATTAATATGTGAAAAAATTTAATGTTATATATAATTAAACTAGAATTAAAAAATTTTTTTGCCATAAAATTTATTGAATGATTAAAATTTCAACCAAAATAGCTTGTTTATAATTTTGTCAATGATATCAAAATTAATGAGAAAATAGAAAAATGAAATAAAGAAAGGTTATCTCTAAAGAAGTGACGAATCATAAATAATATCTTTATGTTTATGTAATCTTAATTAGATTTAAAAGTTATTACTTTTTATTTATGTATTATTATCTTTATATACTAAAGAAAGATAAATAAATATAATTAACCTTATCTTGATACAATTAACAATTAAACAAAAGTATTTCATATATAAATAAAAATATTATTTAAAATGCTTTAAAAAATAACTTATATATTAAAAGAAAAACTATGTTTTGTTTTAAAAAAATTAATTAAGAAAGTATATACTAGAAAAGAGAAACAATTAATTAAATTATATTTAGTATAGAAAAAATCAGTTTAAAGAAATAGCCCTTTCATTAATATAGAAATTTCCCACATATGTCAATATTCGAATTTAACAAAAAGTAAGAAAATGGAAAAAGCAATATTCTTTTGAAGGATATTGTATGTTAAATTGTATTTTATATACGTTTAGTTGAGAATGAAAAATGTAACATTCAATAGACACTGTAATTTCAGTATTTTGTTAAACTCCAGCCCCAATTATCATATGTTCATTGGCCTACCATTACACACATATGACAGTTGACAAGACTCGTGCCAAAAATTATTTATTATATTTAGATTCTACTTTCTGAATAAATTTATGTATTTTGAGAATACTGATATTTTAGAAATAGAAAGGTGAAAGAATTTAATAAAAGTATAAGATGATTATTATGAGACTATAAAGGACCACATTTGTTAAATTAATACGAACCAAAGTTTTATATATGCTAAAAATATATTTATAAACGTAGGAAATTAAATTTATTTAGTAGTTATTTATTTATTAATTAACCTACCAATACCAATAAATATTATAAATTATAAAAATAATTAATCATATAAACATGTGTAGGGAAATGATTATAGGTTGTCTTAAAAGTGGTAGTAAAGTTGCAATACTTAATTATTAACAAATAAATATATTTAATAAAAAAAATTTTTAATAAAAATAATTTATGTGTGTAAAAATAACAAAAGTTTTTTTTTAAATCTATTATAAAAAGTAATTATTGGGAAATTAAAAAACAAATGTTGTAATAAATTAAAATGAACATTGCTAAACATTCTTCAAGAGGGTAAATAAAATAAAATTTTTAAAATATTAGTTTTAGAGTGAAAAAGTGCAAATATACCATACTATGGAATCCCGTTCAATCTTGTCTTGACGTCGGCAATCTTTGTCGGAGTGGTTTACAAAGATTCCTCATGTTAGACCTTCATCAATTACAGGAGAAATAGTCAAAAGTGCCTAAGCATTTGAATTGGGTGTGTATGTGTGTAGTGTAAACCCTCAACTCTACCTCTTTTTATGTTGAGTAACAGTGAAACAAACACTATTGTTCAAAAAAGAGGAAAAAAAATAAAATAAATAGTATAAAAATAAACTTTTGACTTATATAGAAATTTCGAAAAATATAAACAAAAAAATTAATAAATCAGATGACATTATTTTGATAAATAATATGTGAACATATATCTTTTGCGGTATCATGCTTCCATTAAATAATATAATCCCAATTCTTATCCATAGGAATCGTAAATATCATCCAAATAAAGCCTTTCGGCAATCTTAACTTCCTTTCTAGTGTCATTCTATCTCTCATCTGTTCATCATATCATTTTCTTATTAGTAATATAATTAATATATCTCTTTAAGATAACAATCAACATTTATGTTTTCTTTCCTGGCATTTATATTATATTCCTATGAAATGGAAAATTCTATAAAGAACTTGTTCACAAAAATAATACAAAAAGATTTTTGGATATAAGGTAACAATAGATTCTGCTTATATATTTATCTGATCTTATTATATTAGTTTCTAATTACTTATTATTCCTCTATCCATATTGAAGATCATTAATTATATAGTTCTCTTTACCACAGTCATAGCTATTGAATTTTCTTTTACATTATCTATTAAAAGAAAATTTTTAAATATTTAACCAATTTTGATTAATAGACTCTAATTTGTACAAAACAATTGCCGTCCATCTTATCAATCATTCATTCTTTTTACAATATTTATAATAATTTTCTATTTATTTTATCTTTACCGACACCCTTAAACACCTTTTCAATGTAGTAAGGTGTTAAATTGATGATAAACAGTACTTTTTTTGTTATTAAATTTCAAATTAATCTGCTTTTCTATAGCACTAAATACCAGTGTAAATTGTTTTGTATTAATGTAAAATTCTGAGCCATTCTTTGACAATTTTTGATTGATAAATGTTAAACAATGTTAATTTTGTAGATGTTTTTATTAAAATTTATCATACTGAATTTAATCAACACAATTTAAATTAAATGTTTTTATTTTAATAAAATAAATAAAAATGATATTTTATATACCCTTAAAATAAAAGAACACGGAATATTTTTTTTAAAATAGAAATTTTAAAAAAAAAATTATATATACATATATTTTTTTCCATGCACTACTATTATCTTCATTAGAAAAAACTTTCATAACTTCTTTGAATTGGAAAACTAGGACTTCTCATTATTTTTTTCTTAGGCAGTTTTCCAAAATTCCCAAAAATATCTTCAAATGCAGGTCGATTACTAGGATTATAGTTCCAACAATTCATTAGAATATTTTTCATTTCTCGACTTACTTCATTTCCACAAAAAGGAGCCTTCATACCTTGTCCAATGAAAAACATTTTTACTTCCCAATTGCATTCAGAAAATGGAAATCTACCAAAAAACATTTCAAAACAACACGTTCCAAAAGCATAAACATCACTCTTTTCAGTAAAATGTATAGGTTTTGCTGATGGCGTAATTACTTTTATGAGTTCAGGAGCCAAATAACACAACCAATTCTCCGAAACAAAAAAACCATTTTTTCTTGGTGGGTGACGCAAACGAGCCATATTAAAAAGTCCAAAATCAGTTATTACTATTCTATTATTTTTTTCAATAAATATATTTTTTGTTCTTAGATCTTTATGAAGAATACCCTTTGTATGAAGATATGTCATACCTTGACAAATTTGAAGTGAAAAATTGATAATTTGCGAGAACTCTAAACATTCGGTAGGTAGACTTTCATGAATTAATTGATATAATGTTTTTCCTTTACAATCTGACATCACTATGCCAAGATTACCTTGTTCATATGTATATCCTAAGAAAAGAACAATATTTTCATGTCTAACTTTAAGAAATGAATCAGCTTCAAGAAGAAATGTTTCATATTGTTTTGCTTCTGGAACATGGTCCATATTAAGGAGTTTTATTGATACATCCCCAAAATAATGTCCACGACGTACTTCACCAAATCTTCCATAACCAATTAATTCAAGAACTTCTATTGCATCAGAATTAATATTGGACTCTGCATCCTCGGGTATATTTTCATACACCTTTTTTCCTTTTTTTTGGTTTTTCTCTCTCATTGAAGCTGTCTTAAAACTTAACCTATAGTAAATTCCTTGTCTATCACTATTTTCGTCACCTCCAAAATTCAAACCTTCCAAACTTGACATATCTTCAAATGTCACACCTTTTAATGTCTTTTCAGAATCATTTGTACTCGTTAGAGTAGCAGAAGTTGTTGTAATAATAGGAATATCTTTTTTCACCAAATTAGATACGTTATTGGTATTCAAAAATTTATCATCTTTACTAGATATTTCATTCGTTGATACACTATTTTTTAGTAGACCCGTTTTGTTAATCGATTCCCCCGAAATATTAGTATCAGTTAAAATAATACTTGGCACATGGTGATTTGTTGGCAAAATTGGTGGCTCTGTGGTTTGCGAGCGTGGAAAAGTTTGAGAAAAGGATGGTGGATCTTGAAATGTAAAATGTTCAGAGGCTATGTTAGATAAAGTAATACTTGACGTTCCTTGTCCCGATTGTTTTGGAATAACCGAATTGATTAAATTCGGTGCTGGAGTTGAAGGTGCCGTAGAATTTGTAGAAGATGATGATTCACCTCCCGAGGTTCGGTATGAATCCCATCTCTCCTGTAAAAAATATATTCATTGAGATGAAAAATGTTATTAAGGTTATTTTTTAACTAACCTGTCCTTGAGTTATATGTAACTCTTTAAATACTGCTTTGAAAATTTCTAGAGTTAATCCACAATTATTTCCTATTCTTCTTTTGCATTCCGTATGAGCTTTTTTTCTAAAATTATTGTTATAAGTAAACTCAAATATTTTTCTTAGAAATAATGAAACTCACTTGCAGCTTTTACATTTTTCCCATGAACTAACAAAACCTAGCGTCTTTTGACATCCTTCACATGTATCGCTACATATAGTTGGGTAACGTTTTGAGACCCATACATGTGGAATTGAATGTGGAGCACGGAAATTCATTACTAAAATACATCAAATTTTTTATACCGAAAAAAACGCATTTTACGTTTTTTCTTGGTAAACAAAATGAAATCAAACTATAAAATTAGTATTTCTGGTAACTTGTACTTTTAATAATATATCCATTATCCCAATATTTCAAAAATTATGCAATATAAGGTATTTGACGATTAAAGTACAGATTAGTACAAATTTATAAATAATCATCAAAAATACATTCTCCAATTAGTTATTTTAAAAATAATATTCAATAAAAAGGAAATTTATAAATTCTTTTAACTAGATGTTTTATGATAATCATGTAAAGATATTTATAGAACTATTAATGTTTATTTATTACGTTATTTTACAAATAGATACTTTTATTACAATAGAAAAAAATTATAAAGAAATTTCTAAAATTTCTTAATATAAATTAAGATTATGAGAAAATATTTTTTAAATAAAATAGTTCACCATTATTAATGTACTGTATTATCCACAGTCACAACAAAACATGGTTTTTTTTAGAGTTTAAAAATTAAAGAAGCTAACAGTGTAGGGGTATTTTATCAGGGGGTCATTTAAATCCTATCAATATCATTTTTGGTGAAATGTTTTTGAATATGGTATAACAAATATTGTTTCAACATTACAAAGACAAGCTATTTTGTTCGGATATCGCATCATGTAGTGTGATATAGAAAAAATTTTAGCTATAGGTAGTAGAAATAAAATGATATCTGTTCTTCCTTCAAATTAAATCTACAATAGTACAATTTTATTTGAGTATATATTTTATAACTCTAATAAATTAAATTACGCTTGACTTACACTACAAAGTAAAAGTTATGCGGGATTAACTATGATATACGAAATAAAGCTAAACACTCATAGTAAAATTAATTATCACAAATAAAAATTCTTAATTTAGTTCAATAAATAATTTGACAGTCTTCGCTGAAATAACTTACACACTAACATATTTATATTTATTCTATTAAAAGTAATTTCTTTGCAACCATTCTCTACGAAATCACTGACCTTATATTTTTTATTTTTTAAATTTTTTACTCAAAATACTATGTTCATTACTAACTCAATATTCGATTGAAAAGATACTTTTGGAGTTAAGCCTCATTAATGTATAGTTTGATTCTTAATCATTTTTTATTTATTCAGGTTTTGATGTTCAAAAACTGTATTACACAAATACAGCATTTATTTATTTGTTAATAACATGTTTTAAAACATGGTTAGCTTACTTCTAATTTTAGTCCAGTATTTTTGTATATATTGTTTTACATTATATATAATATTTATTTTTACTTGTGTTTAATCTAGACAGTTCTCAAATATGATGGCCCTAAAAAAATTGAGAACGTATATGATTTGCAATATCTTTAGAAGTCTTATACCAAAATATTCTTAACATAAAAGTAGTGTAGAAGCCAGTAGAAAAATATTTTTACTTTTGATTAATGTATTCAATTTAAATCAAACGACAAAAACAAGTTTAATTTTAAATTTTTCTAGATTAATAAACGAATTTTAAATTATTTGTTAACACCACGCATATAAATTTTACTTGATAGCCATGCTTGTCAATTTCATGATTCTACATAATTTTTCGAGCTAATGATATTAATAATTTCCCTACACTTTGTAATAATAAATAATTCTACATAAACAAACTTCTTAAAAAACATTAACTATAACTTATGAAATTAAATCTATATAATATATATCACTTTTTTATTTTGTGTTTTAAAATTATATATCTCATGGACAATAATCTTCTATTTCAGACAATATTTAATTCTACTTGTTTAAATTTGAAAAAAAATTTCACTCGACTTAACTCTACGTATCCATTCTTTTTAAATCGTTCCAAGATCTTCTTAATAAATCATCTATTACCTTTTAAATACATCAGTCCTTTAGTAGATAGATGTTCTTTTTAAAGTTAAAAGAAGGTATTGTTCATTATTACCATTTTAAAATTGATAATGTATGTTAAGATTAGGCTAATAATAGTTTACTTCTTAATATTTATTTAAAATACTTTACAATGCACTCAGATTTCTTGAAAGATATTAATGTATTTATTATCACTACTTTATTAAAAACATTAATGTTATTTTAAAAGAAGAATATTTATTGACGCACTTTTTCTAATACCAAAGCCTATTAGTGAAATGACGAAAGTTGTAATAATGAATTATTCATAGAATGAATCTCTTTTGGCAATAATGTATAACATATTTTAATACATTAAGAATACCTTTTAAGAAAAATACTAAATAAAGTTCTCACAAAAATAGGAAATTAATTTACGATTTAATATTATTACATATTGTGTAAAACTTATAAAAAATATTTAAAATTCACAAGTTCCTTTCACAAATTCAGTGAAGTATTAATATCTAGTAGTGAAATTTAAAGTATTCCTATGCTCAATAACTCATTGTCGTTTTTGTGAAAAATATTAAATTTCGTAAATTAAAGCCTTATGCCTAGGAGTAAACATACATATCATAAAATCAACTTTCTTAAAGTAACTTACAAATACAAACTACCAGAAATACAAATTTATTTATTGTTTGTTGTTGTATAACAAAAAAAAAACCTTTTTTAAATTATAATTTTCTATGTAAACACTCATCAAAATGCTAGACAATTTTAAAGCATAACAAGAAAAATGATTTAATTAAAAAAGAAAGTATTAAAATTTTACTACTAAACTTACATTTACCCATTGAATTAGGTGTCGTATTGAAAGACTTTTGTTGTATCTTTATATTTGTCTCTGATTTTGTAAAAGGTGATGGTCGATTAGGAATAATGTCAGGTGATGGAGTGAAAAATTGAAAATTTGTTGATTTCGAAATAGGTAGAGTTTTTGCAGGATTACTAACAATTAATGAAGAAGTTGGGTTGAGGTTGGTAGATTCAACTGCCTCTGCTATTGCATGTAGACTTTTAGTGTTTCTTAAAAAGTGATCATTTTTAGAAATATACTGATATTCTTTGTGTAATTCGTTATTAGTAATTTTCGGACTATTATTAGTCATTGTCAAATCTGTATTCAATTCACTTTTGTGTGTATAATTTTTTAACGTAACTCGATTATTCTTATCTATTGCTAATAAATTTTCATCAACGTTCTTAGTTTTGCATGTATCTTTTGCATACGAAATATTAGTACTATGTTGAATACTTTTTTGAGAAAACGTATTTAAAAGAGTGGAAGAAAAAGCAATTTTTGTTTTAGACTTTGTAGTTATTGGTGTTGTGTTGTTGTCTCCACTGGAAATATTGGCATTCTTAACGACTGAAGGGTCTTTAGAATAATTCGTCGTGCATGGCATGTCATTGTCAATTTTTTGATTGATTATTGAAACAGGCGCCGACATGATAATTTTATACAATATGAAATTCAATCAATTTTGACTAATCTTTTAAATGGTGATGATTGATTGTATTTTTAGAATATTAATACCTTATTTAGGATGTTAGGTATTATTTTTAGAAATAATAAAGCTTTACAAAATATGGAGTTTTTTTTTCATAGATAAAATTTAATAAGAAAATAAAAGTGTACCCCGTATCTTCATAAATATGATGAAAGTTAATTTTTCGTAGGTAAAGAAAAAGCTGTAAATTTAGTAATTAACTATGTAAATGTGCCAACTTACTTATATAATACCAATTTTTCGTCACAACAATAAAATATTATATAAACATATACAATTATATATATTTATATATTCCGATAATGATAAAAAATATTTGAATAAATATATTTGGAAAATAAAATATTGAAGTGAATAAATTAATTAGTTTTGTTTGACAAAGTTGCTTATTTATTGTCTAATTTCGAATATGATATATATCTTTCAATTTTTTTAGTTGTCAAATTATTAATGTATAACTTTTTTTCTTGACAACTTTTTTCTATTATCACTTTTTGGTGTTTTTGACGATATAATCATACAAATTTGCACAATTTTCAAAACTAATTGTGATGACACTTTATTGACTATTTTAGATAATTAATGGCCATAAACTCGGCTGCAACAATTGCTAAAAATAGTAGGAGTAAATATATATTGCGCGAAGTGTAGAAAAATTTTAATGGTTATTTATGTGCATACTAAAGGATTACAGATGCACAGAAAAAAATCGTTCTTTGCGCTATACTGAAGAAACATTACATCAATATCATAAAGTCTATATAGCACTAATTGTTGACGCGTCCTTTCAATTTTTCTGTTCTCTCTCTATAATCTATGTTGTTTTTAGGTATGATTTAATTTACTAAGTGTTCACAATCTTGATATTTTAATATGTATGTACATGTCTAGTTAGTGCCACAAAAATGTTAATTCTTTTTTATTGTTAAAAAAAACTACTTATAAAAAATATAATAAATAAGAGCATTTTTAATTTAACTAAATTAAATATCTAATGTAAAAAAATTTATTGAATAATCTTTTATTTATTTATTTATTTTAACACTTATCATCTTATTTATTCCTATACTGCATTTTATTTATTTATAATAAAAAAGATAATGTTTTGTTTTAAAACAAAAGATATACACTAATGCGTCCTTGATATTATGAAAGATATAACTTGGCCTATTGAGTTTGTTGGAGAAATAAAGAGAAGTCAATAAGAAAGCCTAGTCTTAGTAGTTAGGATGCCGTATAGTATTGTGTATATTGTTTCGAGATATATTTTATTATAAAATGAGAAATACTCTATATACAAAGAGAATATTTTGTATTATCGAATATTTTATAGTATTAATTTTCTTATTTTATTTATTTAATTGATTTTAATTTTTTTTATTTATTTTAATATATCAATCACAATAAATTTCCATCCTATATATTGACTACTCTGTTTTTTTAAACATAAGTACATGTAATTTATTAAAGTTTATTATATAAATTTTTGTCTCTTTTAAATCAATAGATCAATATATGTATTTGTGGAACAATTTATATGTAGAAATGAAGTATTTTTTAGGCATAAGTATTATTTAATTTTTTTTTATTATTACGAATTATTTTCTTATTATAGAAAAAGTACTTTTTTAAATTATTTTTATCATAATTAATTTTATAGGTAAAGGGACGATATTTTATATTTATCAAAATGAATTCAGTTGAACATGGAAGGAGAATGATAGATCAATTAAGAAAAGAAAAAGATCTTCCTAGAACTCCAGTTTCAAGATCAGCAGTAGAGCTTGTGAAGTACGATTATTATATATTTAAATATACTAAGTAGTAAATTTATATTTGGAATATCCACTATAAAAACTATTAAAAAGATGTAATATTTTTTATAGCTATTGATTTTGAAATTTCACTAAATTGAAACTCTACTAAAGGAACATTTTTAATTTTTATAAATTTCAACTTGAGATATTTGATATTCCAGATTTTTACTTTTATTAGGCTAGTGTAAAATTCTAAAAACATCTTTTTTGATTTCACTAAGAAGATATTTAAATGATTGAATATTTAGTAGGATTTGTTTAAAAAAAATTTTTTTTTAAAGTATAATCATCTGTTTTAGTAGCCTATCATATTTTTATAATTTTTTTTAGATGGACGCAAGAACATAAAACTGATGACGTATTAATGAATGGATTTGGAGGAGATCGTGTAAATCCATGGAATCCAAAAAGTGGTGGCCTTTGCACTCTTATTTAGTAAATTCGAAGATAATTATGTTTAATTAATTGGAATTCTATAAAAAATATGACTTTTTTGTAAAGTGTAAATTTGTGTTCATTGATTGCTTGATATAATAATTGTTGCCTTTTTTAAAATGGTTTTTTTTTTAAAAACTTTAGATGAAAAATACAATGCTTTATTTTGCCATTGACTAATTCCTAATAGTGGTTTTATGATAAATAAAAAAATTTTTTTTTCTTATCTTTCAATTATATGTCTAATTTCTGTTATAAAATTTTGATTTATTTTCATAACAGTGCGTAGGGCAGTAATTTTTAAACTAATAGTATGTGTTTAATTTTGTCTTTTCATTCTACAAAATACAGTGATGTCATTAAGGAATAAAAATATTATTTGCCGAATAGATTCAAACAAGATGAAATTTATGGATTTAACTTTGATTTTTTGTACAGTAATTTTGCCTTAATTTTACACTTATATATAATAGAAAAAATAATAATGCAAACAATTTAAAAAAGTCTAATGACAAAGAGATCATGACAGAACAAAAAATAAACATTAAGAATATTTTAAGATTATTGTAAATTTTTATATCAATCACCAATCTTCAAGGATATGATATAAATCACTCCAAATATTACAGTAAACTAATATTCAATATTCTGAACCAGTGAGAAATTACTTTTTTCTTCTAAAATTGTAGAAAAAAGGATTAAATACAAATTAATATATTCATGTCTAAATGCGAATAGTCTTGAAAACTTTTGAACAATTTTTAAATATTATAAGATATTCTAAGATTTTTAAATACTGAAATTATATCAAATGAATATCTTTTGAACTTTATATTTACCATAAAATTATAAATAACAAAGAATTATTATAATGTTTCACAAAAATTAGTTAAAAAATTTTCATAAATACCATATAAATATATATTTCACATGTAAAGCATAATAAATTTTAGTAAAATAAATTGTGTTAATTATTTGGTGTTATAAAACATATTTAAAAGATTGAGTATTTTATGTTTTTTATACGTTAAAAATTTATGGAATCGCACCGGTTTTTAGAAAAATTTTGTTTTCTTAAATATCTTTAAAAACATTTAATACTGAAAACATTGCAAGTAAAGACAGTAATTGAACAATTGAAATTTGTGTAGAATATTAGAAATTTTTAATTGATAATTTATATTGAAAAAACACCCTATTTCCTAATATCTATTATAGAAGTTACATTAATTATTCGTCTTACAAGCAAATATATTTCATGTCATTGTATGAGATCAATCCACCTTAATATTAGTTAAACCTGAATGTATAAATTATTATTTATATCAATTTAAAAACAAGAAATTACCTTGATGGGTATTTTTCAACGTATTTAAAACTATTTCAATATTATTTTCAATTGTTAAATTAAAATTTTCAATATCACCTAACTCCTTTAAAGTGTTATTGAAATTTTCTGCCATCTTTGACCAATTATCTGCTTGTTTTTGAAGTACAACGCATTTCCTTCCAATTTTTTTATTTCAATATCTATTTTCTTCTGATTTAGGTATGCATGTCCGACTCTATCATTAAGGTGTTTTACAATTGTATCTGAAAATTTATGAGCGCTAACAATAGCTTCGTTTTTTTTTCGTTCTTGGATCTCTTTATTAACATTAAGATTAGAATAATGTTTAGAAACGATTTTTGATAACATTCTAAAAAATACAATATTAAAATGGATTTGAGAAATAGTAAAGACTTAAAACGAATAAATAAAAATATATTTAATAATTTAGGTTTTATTTCCCATTTATTTTAAAAAATCATAACACGTTCTGTCCCAATCAAATTGTTTTAATTTATTTTCAGAATCTTCTTGAATCTTTTCACCATTTAAGGCAAACGTAATTTTATAAGGTGACCCTTTTGGAATCTTTTGAACAAATGTAAAGTCAGATAGTTCAAAAGTATCGTTCTTAAAAGGCAAAACTTTATAGTGTTCAATTTTGAATTTACTATCAGCAAAATTACTTTTTGTTGGTATTAACCAAAGTACTTGACAATACAGTTTACTACACTCAGAAGTTCTAAAAATATTTGCAACAATAGCATAACAGTTAAATGTTTTTGTGGAGTTCTTCATTGATACGACATCTCCTAAAAGTAGGAATAAAAAATATTTGTAAAATGGAATAGTTACCTAACTCAATGTTTCTAACTTTTTGTGTTCTTTTATTGTTTAATAAATAACTAGGAATCAAATATTTTTTTTCGTTAATATTTTCCTCATGTTTATCGATTTTTGTATATACATCTGTGGTACCCTGTTCATTTATAAACTCACTAGAAGAATCTACATCTCTATCATCTGATGAATTAATAGATTTACTAGTCATTTTTAGCTTTTTTAATATGAATTTATAAATCTACAAAACATTTAACAAATTTCAAAAAACAACTAAAGCGTTGTTACAAATACGTAAATATCATTCCATATACTCCATATAGGACATGTCCAAATACTTTGCTCTAAAACTGTAATGTTTATTACACCTCTTCTATAACTTATCAATGAAAAAAAAGGCACCACAATCATTTTGCAATGATGACTTGATTTATCGATAGTCAACTAGTATAGTATATAAAATACTTTAGAGATGTTTTTATTTCATTTGATATATTTTAAATAATGACTTGTAAACAAGCTGCAAAATATTTTCCAATTATTAAAAATATTGCATTACAACCTTCATCTTATGAAGGGAAAATTGTTCTTGTTACTGGAGGTGGAACTGGACTAGGGAAAACATTAGCTAAGACCTATTCTTTACTTGGAGCAGAAGTTGCTATTGCTTCTAGAAGACTAAATGTGTTAGAAGCTACAGCAGAGGAAATCAAAAATGAAACAGGAAAGAAAGTTTTACCTGTTAAAATGGATGTAAGAAATGTTCAAGAAATAAAAAGTGCTATTGATAATATTGAAGGTTGCTTTGGTAGTATTCCAAATGTTGTGGTTAACAATGCTGCTGGAAATTTTATTTCTCCTACTGAGAGATTGAGTGACAATGCTTTCAGAACTGTAATTGAGATTGTACTTCAAGGATCATTTAATGTTACTAATGAAATTGGAAAAAGAGTTATTGATAAGGATGATAAAACATGCTCATTCCTTTACATATCTACAACTTACTGTCGGAACTCTGCCGAATTTGTAGTTCCAAGTGGATGTTCTAAAAGTGGAGTTGAGACATTGGCTAGATCTCTTTCCTCAGAATGGGCTAAATATGGAATGAGATTTAATGTAATTGCTCCAGGTCCAATTCCAACAAAAGGTGCTTTTGGAAATTTGTCAAATCTTAGTATGGAAGAAACGATTGAAATGATGTCAAAAAGTATTCCTGTTGGTCGGTGTGGTGATCCACAAGAGTTAGCTAATTTGGCTACATTTATAACTAGTGATTTTGCTAGTTGGTTAAATGGAGCCATCATTGATTTTGACGGAGGTCAAAGATTTTTCCATCACCCAAGTTCGTTTGGAAGACAACTTCATAAAATTCCAAAGGAACAATGGGATGCTATTACACAAGATATAAAAAAAAATAAATAATTTTTGTTAGTTACTGTATTTCAATTTACCAAAATTTTTTATTAAGTTAATAAAAATTATATATCTTATTACTTGTTTAATTAAATTAGTTATAGAAAATTCTTTTATATCCTTTTAAATGAGATACCTTTAGTGATACATGTAATATAAATTATTCACTATACAAACATATGATATTCTTAGATTTTATATAAGTAAAGAAGTTAGACTATTTTGTGATCATGATTAGGAAGGATTGAAAAAATTGAATATCTGAAACAAGTTAATTTCATCTATTTTTATTATTTACTTATTGTTTTAAAACGGAACAGGAAATGTGTAATTATATTAGGTGAATTTCTATAATTCCATGATAATGACTTTTAATAATTAATAGAAATTTTTACTTTCACAAACAAAAGAAAATTAAATTTTATATTATAATAAAATATTATATTTTGTATGCTATATATTAACCATATGCCGAGATATTATTTCTTTCATTATTTATTTTTCTCCATATTATATCTAAGTATAATTTGTACCGATGTTCAAAATTATGATCCTGAAACGCAGAAATTATTAAAAGAATTTTGTAATGATTTACCAATGTCTATTATTTGTAGAGGGAGATCTTTTAATGAAATAAGAAAAGCACCTATCTCAAGAGTTAACTCTAAAATTACACCACTAGCATTTGGTAGAAGTTTAGGGAATGATGCTTCATTTGAAGTACCTGGACTTGGAAATATAGGTGTTGCTGACACAGTTTCAAATATTGCAAGATTTATACCTGAAGGAACAGAACATGAAGTTGCTAACGGTGGGAAATTTGATGTTAATGATTCTGGTGTAAAATACACAAAAAGTGAACTAGCTACAGGGAGAACAAATAAACACAGAGAATTCTTTAAAATTGCTGGTATTGGAACATTTGATAATACAAGAAAAATTGAAAAAGGTGCTGGTTTTGATAGTTTATTTAAAAACAGTAAGTTACATTTATCAAATAATCTTTATTTTAAGTTATGCCAAATATTGGTGAAAATTTGGAAGAAATAGAAACAACTGAAAAACCGCAAACAATTTATGACGCATTAGAATTAAATAAGTATATAAATCAGTATGAAGGGAAGATTGTTCACAACCCTACTTTAAAAAATCCTTTTGTGAACGATAATAACAGAAAAGAATATCCAACATTGTTACCATCAAATTTAAATGATTTGAATGATAATAGTGCAAAACATGTTCATCAATATAAACCATTACTAAAAGAAAATGCCATTCATGGAACAAAAATAATCAAAGATCCATTTAATGAAAACAATAAAACTGAAATCATTGATAATAGTGACAATTCAGATGATGATGTTGTGATTTCGTCAGAAAAAATTCTTAATCCATCAAATATTCCTTTATCAGACCTAGGTCTAAAAAAAGACCAGATGTTTAAATTATGCTCGAAATTTGCTCCAATAGCAGCAAAACACTGTTATAGTGCTAAAGTTGAAAATGCATTTATTGATAAATGCCGTGGGTATAACAGAGATTGCCAACAATTTATTGGTGAAAATAAACCATTAGGAGCTATTGCAAATTTATTTAATTCTGGTGTTGGTATAACAATGTATAATTGGGGTGTAAATGGAATTCCATTTTATGCTATTAATGAAGAAGGAGGTATAGGAAATGGTCATAATGGTAGGGCTGACTTTGGTTCTTGGGGTGGTGGATGGTCAGAAAATGTCGGAGTTCGAGATTTCTGGACACAAACAAAAGAAGTTGGTGGTAATTGGTATGATGGTAATTATGGTTATAAAACTGGTTGGCATGTTCCGATTGTTCAATCACTTGGTATTGAAGGTGGCAGTGGTACACATATTCATGTACCAGTAAATGAAGCAGAATTAGGAAATCCTATTGAGGTTAGTAATGGATATCACGTTGGCCCTTATATTGGATTATCAGAAGGTATTGGTGTTGATTGGATGAATGGAGGTGTCTCAGCCAATCAAGGATTTGCTGTGCCATTTGTTGGAGTTAATGCTAATTCGGGAACAGCAATTGCATTTCCTTCAGTAGGAACATTTGCTCGTATGATGGGTATTTCAACATCACCTACATACTCAAAGCCAATTCCAATCAAAAATTCACCATCATATTAGGTATCATAAAAAAGAATAAATTGAACTATATGTGTTAAATTATTATCCCATTTATCTATTTAATAATATTACAAGTTATATTTATTTTTTAAAAATTTTATACTTTGTCTCTAAGCGAATTTTTCTTTATCAAATTGGTAACAAGTTTTTTGCCAGTATTTTAAGATTACGGATTTGTTAATTTGATATTTTATAAAAATAAAATATTCATAACCACATTTTCATTTAAATAGTTGTTAGTGTTAAAATATACGTAGTTTCTATATATTCGATTATACTTGTACACGTGGAGACTATTTCTTATTGTATTATTCATCTTATCTGTCTTTTAGGTCAACATTTCTTATATAAGAGATATATATATTTTAAAATAAAATAACAATTATTTATTTAAGTCATGTCTGTTGAAATTGAAGAAACTTTGAAAGCGAAAATTGTTGCTCAAGGAGAGATTGTAAGAACTTTGAAAACTGATTCTTCTTCTACGGAGGTTAGTTATTGAATATTTTACTGTTAAATTTTTTTTATTGCAGGAATCTAAGACTGAAGCAATTGAGCTATTAAAAAATCTTAAAATTGAATACAAAAACGCCACAGGAAAAGAATATGTTGCTCCAGGTGCCCGTGCTACAAAACAAAAAAAGGAAGCTCCTAAAAAAGAAGAAAAAGTAAATGATAATAAGAAGCAATCTAAATTAGGTGTTGGTGTTGCTAAAGATGAAAACTACTCTGAATGGTATTCAGAAGTTATCACTAAAGCTGAAATGATTGAATATTATGACGTTTCTGGGTGCTATGTACTTCGTCCATGGGCTTATTCAATTTGGGAAGCTATTCAAGAATTTTTTGACAGAGAAATTAAAAAAATTGGTGTTAAAAATTGTTATTTCCCGATGTTTGTTTCATCTGCCGTTTTAGAAAGAGAAAAAAACCACATAGCAGACTTTGCTCCTGAAGTAGCTTGGGTTACAAAAGCTGGATCATCAGATCTTGCGGAACCAATTGCAATTAGACCAACATCTGAAACTGTTATGTATCCAAGTTATTCTAAATGGGTTCAATCACATAGAGATCTTCCAATCAAGTTAAATCAATGGTGCAATGTTGTAAGGTGGGAGTTTAAACACCCAACACCTTTCCTCAGAACACGTGAATTTTTATGGCAAGAAGGTCATACCGCATTTGCTAATCAAGAAGAAGCTATTGAAGAAGTTTATCAAATTCTTGACTTCTATGCACGCGTTTATACAGATTTGATGGCAATTCCAGTTGTCAAAGGTAGAAAATCAGAAAAAGAAAAATTTGCAGGTGGTGATTTTACCACAACTGTTGAAGCATATGTTCCAGTTAATGGAAGAGGTATTCAAGGAGCTACGTCACATCATTTAGGACAAAACTTCTCAAAAATGTTTAACATTAGTTTTGAGGACCCAGAAAAAAAAGCAGAAAGAGCATTTGCTTATCAAAACAGTTGGGGATTATCAACAAGAACAATCGGTGCACTAATAATGATACACGGAGATGATAACGGACTTGTACTTCCACCAAGAGTTGCTTCAATACAAGTAATTGTTGTTCCAGTTGGTATCACTGCTAGTACTACTGCTGAAATGAAAGAAGCCTTAGTAAATAGTGTTAAAAAGATTGTTACGTCATTAAAAGATAGTGGAGTGCGTGCTGAAGAAGATTGTCGTGAAAATTACTCTCCCGGTTGGAAATTCAACCATTGGGAATTAAAAGGTGTACCACTTCGTTTTGAAGTAGGACCAAAAGATCTAGAAAAGAATTCTGTTCTCGCAGTACGACGTTATAACGGTCAAAAATCTTCAATACTTCTAGATAATCTCGTAACAGACACCAAAAATCTTTTGGAGGATATCCATCATGCAATGTACAATAAGGTACTTGAAGCTCGTAACGAACATATGAAAGTTTGCCTCAAATGGGAAGAATTTACTCCACTTCTTGATGACAAGTGCATTATTCTTTCACCATTTTGTGGAGGAGTTGATTGTGAAGAAAAAATTAAAGAAGGCTCACAACGTATTGAAGTAACCGAAGCAGGACAATCATCGATGGGAGCAAAATCACTTTGTATTCCATTAGAACAACCTAGTGTTGCACTTCCAGAAAACTGCATTCATCCAGAATGTAGTCAGAAAGCAAAATTCTTTGCTCTATTTGGACGTTCTTATTAAATATTCATATAAAAATTATATATTGGAATCTTTATTTACAAAACAATGTAATATAAAATTAACAAGAAACAATTAAAAATGAAGTTTTTTTGTTATTAAAGAAATAGCTATTTAGATTGTTTTATACTTTTTTTTAATGTATCCTTTGATATTGGTCTTATAATTTTTCCTAGTCTTGTAAGGACATTAGGTGTTGTCAGTTCTTTATTTGTAGAAACGGTATTCCAGTCCATACCGATTGGTTGTCTTATGACTGCTTCATATACCTTAGCTGAAGTGTATGGGAAAAGGTACATCATCAGGTTGGAATTTTTCGATACTTGAATCTACATTTTGTCTTATAATAATTCCATGTTTATTTGAATCTTTACGAATTTTCTTTGGAGCTTTTAAAACAAACTCTTTCTTTGATTTCGTTTCTATTCCGGCTCCAGTCCATGACCCCCAGCCATGAAGAGTGAGATCAATGTCCTTCTCGCGTTCTTCATCCTCTATTTTTGCTTTATGTTTTTCAAATTCTGAAATTACATCATCATCTTCGAAAGCTTCAGTAATTAGATTTGTTTGATCCAATGAATGAATACGAGTTCCATCATCTAAATGTTCGTTAATTTTATCATCAACTGCTTCAATATGGTTTGTCACTAAGTTTAGATATTTACTTGGATCTAAGGAAATATCAATTGTTGATTTTAATTTCTTGCTTTCATTGTTATCTAAAGAATCCTCTTTTTTCCTTTTCAATGAACACGATGGAACATCAACAGCTTCAGGCTCATCGTCTTCTTCATCATCTAACTTATTGGATATATCCATTGCATCCTCAGCTTCTTCTTCAAGTTTTGTAGTAGTAATAAGGCTATCAAAATATTCATCAAATATTTCATCGATAGTTTTTCCAGAAGACTCTTGTTTTGTAATGTCTTCTTCGCTTTCGATTTCCTCATCTTCAAATTTAATATCTTCTTCACTATCCTCAACTTTGTCTTTACCGACTTCTACATCTTCATAATCATTTTCTATAACATCTTCTTTGCTGACAACATATTCCTCGTCCTTTGGTCCAACAATAGTCCATCCTTCATCAAGATCCATTTCTTTAACAATTTCTTTCTTTCTTCTTGTCATTTACTTTAGTTACAAAACCTCTTTTCTCCTCTTCTTTAGCTTTCATAGCTTTTCTCAACTTCAATAAACCTTTTTTGAGCCATGGATTCTTTTCACCATCTAATAAAGCAGACACAATAGTTTCATCTTTTTTATCCACTTTTTTGGCTTCTTTAGAAGCTTCTTCCGCGACCATACTCATAAATGTTTGGTAATCTTTTTTTTCAATCTCCTCATTATTATTTTCTCCTTCCCCTTCACTTTCTGATAATTCATCTTGATCAATACCCAATAGTTTAGCTTTTAATTCTTTACCAAACCTTATATGCTCTTGAAGAATCTTACGCACACCTTCATTTCTAGCAGCGTATTTTATCAAATTCCTATTCCATTTACCAGTAGTTCGATGACGTAAAGTAGCCCGTTCTAAAAGTCGATCTTTCTCAATTTCAGCCAATTTCTCTTTAGCTGCTTCGGGATCTTTTGTTACTAGCTCTTCAAATTCCTTAACTAATTTTCTTCTTTTAGAACGATTTTGAATCCTGTGATAAGTTTTAGATTTTATTTTTGCTTTGTATTTATTTTTTGCTGCCCTAAAACTCATTAGTTTCCTTTCTCTTTGAAGTTTCTTTATTTTTTCTTCGGCCTCCTTTAAATCCATAGCTTTTAACAATTCTTCTTCTGCTTCAGTATATGGTCGATTGTTATCAAGAATATTTTTACTTCCACTTATGATTTGTTGCATCTTTTGTTCGAGTGAGGTTCTAGGGATTTTTCCCTCTAATCTTTCAGCATTTCCTAAATTGTGTAGTTTTTCTTGGTCTAATGGAAATTTAATTTGTTCTGCAACTCTGTTTGAAGATACTACTTGATTCCATTCTCCTAATTCCATTTTTATATCACAATAGGCAACTTGTGCCTGAATCTTATCCTGAGCATGTTTATGCATTGGAGCGACTAATGTTTTTGACTTTAATCCTTTTCCACGATTTTCTTCATTACTGAGACATTTATCTTGTATTTTTTTTAAATCCTTCGTTGTATGGATACCGAAATTTTTTTTTACAACATCTAGTCCTCTAAAAAAATATAAGAAAAAAATTTACAAAAAATCTTACTTCTTTCCTTTTTAAAGCAGACAACATATCTGCAATATTTACTTTTTCTTCTGATCCTTTTTTTAATTGAAATGCTTTTTTCTTTCCCTTTGAATTATCATTTTTGAAAAAACTTTCCAACAATTGTTTGTGTTTCAAATCATCAAACTCTTCTTCGGACTCCCACTCAGACATGGCTTTTAGATGAAATAAAAATTTAAAATTAGACTAAATTTTTTAAATTAATAGTTGCATAATTCCAGATATTTTAATAGTTGATTTAAATTTTCGTTGTAAGATACTTTGATTTAAAAAGCGGGTTGCGAGTGTTGTAATTTATCATTGTTTTTTTTGTATCGGTATCAATTCTAAATTATGGAATCAGAAAATTATATTAAGACTAATTTCACCAATTCTTCTGTTTTAACTTCAAAGAGTGACAACTCGACTAATCCAATAACAAAACCTGATGCCTCTATGTCTTCTGATTTTAAAAATGTTCCAGATTGCTCTAAGATTGTTTGTTTTAATTTGTTGATATTTAATAAAATTTTGCTTTAGAATCATATACATTCTACTCCCGCCATTATTAAAGCCAGACGGATCCATGAACAGCTTCATATTCAATCTCCATCTGATAACCTGTTGTCTCCATGTACAAAGAAACTTTTCAGTAATAAACCAAGATCAAAGAAAATATCAGCTTCCCATCCAATTAACATTTTGAGAACAAAGCAACAAGAAGCATTGTATAACCAAAAAAAGGAGTAAATTATGTCTAAACGATTAATGGTAAATTTATTTATTTTTATTTATTTTCTTGTTTATTATCATGGAATTAAATAAATAATTATATTGCTTTAAACATTTACAATAATTGATATAATATTATATTACTATTAAATTCCCATCAAATTGTTTGTTGAGGTAGTTTCTTGGTGGAATTTCAAGGATTGGTTTAGTTAGTTTTGTATTAGCAATGTAATTTCTTCTTGAGCACTTTTTTAGTAAAATTATAATTGCTATGGTTTTTAATAGAAGTAAAAAAGCAACGCATATAAAAATTAGTTGTATCAATTTATTGAATGTTTCAAGAGCAAATAATGTTTCATAATGTTGCTGTAAAATGTTTTCACTCATTTCAGTATTTAATTTCTATATACGTGATTATGAATATTTGAAACAATGGACATTCCTAATTTTAATTATTTATTAAATTTAATTGAAATTTTGCGATATGTTTTACAATGACTTAGTTAATTTAGAAATGTTAATTAACTTATAATTTAAAAAATGGAATTATTTAAATTTTATTTTTTTATTATAGAAAATGTTAAGTAGTAATTTATTTTCTCATTTATATGTATACGATTTTATTTTTTATTTTATTACTTCAAAGTAGCAATGAAATGCTACAAAATGTTGAAGTAAGAGGAAAAATTCTTTGCAACAGGAAACCAGTATCACAGTTAAAAATTGAACTTTATGAAGAAGACAGTAAGAACGGTAAATATTATTAAAATTTTTTAGTATTTAGTAATACATTTATGGATAAAACTCATACAAACGAAAGCGGTTATTTTATGTTGACAGGAAACGATAATGAATATAGTCGAATTGATCCATATATTATATTTACTTATACATGTCCAATTTATAATAAACCCTCAACTCATGATACAAAAATTTTTTATGTGTCAGAGGACATATTTCAAATTTACCGACTTTATAGTAGCTATTACTATAACTATGGAGATATTGAACTTTCAAAAATTTTAAAAATAATAAATTAATAAAGAAAACATTTTTTAAAACAGCAATTTATATATTTTGAATATTTACTTGTCTATAATTTCTTTATAGTAATTTTCATGTTTTATTTCAAAATTAAAATCACCATAAAATGACAAATATATTATTTATTAGACAACACAGTTTGATCCTACTTTTTTTGCTCTCTAATACTTTAATTCATTCATTTTTTGGAACAAGACAAGGAATAGAAGTTACTGGACGTTTTTTGTGTGATGGAAAACCACTTATCGGCGTACCAATTCAATTAATGGAAGAAGATGGTATGTTAATAGCTATTCTTTTTTTAATTACTTTTAGTATTATCAAACGACATACTAGCAAGAGGAAAAACAGATCGGAATGGAATCTTTTCATTATATGGGTTTGATTATGAGTTTTCGTTAATAGATCCTTTTATTGCATTTAAAGTGGAATGTCCAAAAGATAAACACCTTTTCAAAAACAAAAGAATTAATATGTATGTTCCAATAAGAGCTTTTAAATACTTTCGGAGACATTATGAATTTTTTTTTGATTTTGGAAAATATGAAGTAAACAATATAACGAATCAGGACATTTACATATAACTATATTTCAAAGGTGATTAAGTCTAAAATAACAAACTAGCATTTACAAATCCGCTTAGTAATACAAAAATACTATATTTCAAAAACACTTTCCAAAAACCTTACTAGAAAATAATCATTGAGTCAAAAAAAATCATCCAATCAAATTTCTTACATTTTAATTTAAAAACCTATTGTAAATTTCCTAATTCTTTAAAAATATAAAATTCTAGTTTTAGAAAATAAAAATTTTGCTTGCTATAATTGTCAAATATCGAAAGTATACTTTTAACAACAAAATTCTACAATTTCGTATTAAATAATATTAACGAAAATGTACTATATTTCTTGTAATCAGCCTTGTAATTTCCACTAAATCTGAACAGTTTTCGTAGGTTATTACTTCTACAATCAGTTTAAAATTATTTATATTAAAAGAAATTAAACTATCAATACTTTTACTTAGGTTGATTAGATATTGCCATTCGATATACAGTATAAGAACCATCTTCTGAAGTATCTAAGATATCATAAAATGAATTTTCACTATTTGACATCTCTATAAATCCGCTTATACATGATTCAATGGTTCCCTCATCATCTGAAGAAACACCTGGACAATTTAATTTACAACTATCAAATTCATAGGAGGGAAAAGAATATCTTGAAGAGGGAAAATCTACACTATTGTTAACATCATTATCATTTATTAGCATTTTTCTAGTAATTATTATCCCACTATCATCATTGCAATGATTTGTCGAATAAACATTACCGAGATCTTCTTCTTGCGAACTTGGTAATTTAAAACCAAAAGAAAATAATATATTATTATTCCATACCCCGCTCTCAGAAATTAGACTTTGAGAAAACAGTTTGTAATTTTTGAAGTTTTCCATTAGTAGTTTAAAATATAAAAAAAAGACATTTCTAAAAATCAAAATTACATATGTCAGAATTTATGTACATGACTACGTTAGTTAAATAAAAATTAGAGTAAGCTTTACTATTTTAGAAATAATTAACGAATACAAACAGGTTATTTACTTAAAAAAATGTTTCACTATATTTAATTGTGGTAACAACCAATAGTGGTAAAAAAGATTTAGAAATTTATTGTAAACCGTAGTCTAACTGAAAGCATCGTTTTTCCAAAAAACTTAGTAGAATCGTTCTATAGAAATTTTAAAATAATAAATGCTATATTTAAAATTAACGAAAATAAATTGTGCTGTTTTATTCAAGACTCGTAATTTTTTTGAATTAACCATATACACTAAATAAAATCGACAATTTTAATATCGTTTAATAAATGCATGATTAAATTAAATTTTAAGATAAAATTTAAAGTTAGTGAAAATTATACGATCCATTCCATTATGTCTAATAACGAAAAGCTATTCATTTGTTTTCTTTTATTTTAGATATTTATAATTTCACATTATTCGAGTATCATAATTATAATTTTTGATTAATATAAAAATGACTACATTAATAGTTGGGATGTCAATTAATATTCTTCGGTCCAATAAAACGAAACAGAGTGCAACTGTTGTTAATATTAATAAAGACGTAGGACACGTGAAAGTTAGATTTGTTGAATCGGTAAGTTTACTATGCATGTTTTAACACGTTTTTTTAGGATGGATCACTAAAATCAAAAACATTGTCATTTCAACAAGTTCTAAGTTGGAATCCTGAATTATCCTTGCAGACACAATCGTCTTCAGAAATAAGTTTCATTTCGACTAGTGACCACATATCACAAACTTCTTTCAGCAGTAACACTACTTTTAGAGAAAGAAAATTAAGTTCTTTAAATGATACGAGCTTTAATGAATCTTTTACAAGTGTAGTTCAAAAGAGTCCAACTGAGTCTATGAGTCCTACTAGTCAAGAAACAATTATAAGGCCATTATGTAAAACATTAAAGAGTGGAATAAATTTAAATGACAGTCGTGGTAATAACTGTAGAAATTTTTCTGGTATTCCGAAAAATCATCCGCACTACGATTATCATAAGTTGATACAAGAAGAGATTTCTTGTATTCAATTTTCACCACTAGAGTATTTCATTGATAATGAAGATGCTAGGATGAAAGTATTTGTACGTGTTAGACCTTTAAATGAGATTGATGTTAGTAATCAGGAAATTGAGATCATTAACATTCCAAACAGTCAAAATTTAATTATCCATCAACCTCAATCCAAAGTAAATATGCAAAAATATATTAATACAATATCTTTTCAATTTGATGGGATATTTGATGCAAAAGCAACAAATGAATGTGTTTATGAGAATACCGCGAAAAATCTCATTCAATCTTTTTTTAATGGAAATTGTGTTACATATTTTGCTTATGGACAAACAGGTAGTGGTAAAACTTACACTATGAATGGCGAAGGCCTTGGTGTTAGTAGTAATGGAATTTATTCATCTACTTGTATAGATATCTTTCAACAATCTAGTTTAAATTACATGAATCGTAATGGGTATCATATTGAATGTTCTTTTTTTGAAATTTATATGAATAAAGCGTATGATTTGTTAAATAAGAGAGTGGAACTTAAAGTACAAGCTGATCAAAATGATGATGTAAAAATAACTGGAATTAAGAGAGTTCGTTGTAATAAACCAGAGGAAGTTATGAAATTAATTTCGAGTGGATCTAAAATTAGGAGTACTGGGCAAACAAAAGCTAATGCTCAATCATCCAGATCGCATGCTATTTTTCAATTTTATTTAACATATGATGAAGAAATTATATCAAAATTCAGTTTGGTTGATCTTGCAGGTAGTGAACGCGGAGTAGATGCAGGAAATGTTGATAAAGTAACAAGAAATGAAGGGAATGCTATAAATAAAAGTTTACTAGCATTAAAAGAATGTATCAGATATATGTCTTCGGAGAATGCTGAAAGAATTCCGTTTAGAAACTCTGCTTTAACTCAATTTTTAAAAGATAGTTTCATTGGAAAAAATTCCAAACTTTGTATGGTATGTGATTATGTAGTCAATTTCATAAATTATTTTTATAGATTACGATGGTGTCACCAGCAATAAGTAGTTGTGAAACAACATTAAATAGTTTAAAATATGCTGAACAAGTAACAAAGATTTGTCCTCGACAACAGGCTTTGCAAAATAGTGAATGTTTTAATTACTCATCAACATATTCCAGTAAAATAGATCAAAGTTTCAACAACAATTCTATGTCGGAAATCTCTGATTATAGTCATTTTGAAATTGATACTTCTAAATATGATAATTCAATGGAAATTCTCTCTTCAATGCAGGGATTAATCAGTTCATATGAGAAACAATTATCACATTGCATTACAATGCGTAGTGTTCTTAATGGTGGAAATGTAAATACTTTCCACGAAGCGTTAAAGAGTATTTCTCAATCTGATGTCATTGATCGACTGAAAAATTTGAAAATTCAACTTTGTTCTAGTATTAAAAAATCAGAATTCAAGAGTGAATATTCATAATTTGATAATGTTTGGAGTTAATTAATATCTACTAGTTATAATAATTGTTTGAAAATTTTTAATAAAGGATTAATTTAGAAGTCACATATTATTAAAATTATGCTTTTTATATACCATTAGAGTTTTATGTAATTACAAACACAATATAAATCACTAGTCTTTTTATTACATATAAGTATAAACCTTTTCCAGAAAGTTCGCATTGTTCATGTTTTAGTTTTCATATAAAAGAGAAAAGAAATTCAAGCAATACTCCTTTGCAATCATATTCCTATAAATTGTTTCAAAAAGATAGAATTATTATATTATTTCTTTCCTTTTTTTGTGTTTTAGCAGGACTAATATTAAAGTATTACTAATTTCATTAGACTATAATTAAAATATAGTTTTATTAAAGATGAGCACCAAGAGAAGGTTTCATTAACTATTTCTTTAGGCAAAAAAATTGTCAACTTTATTACATTTCCCGATATAATTTAGATAATAAAGATGAGATATTAATTCTAGATAGTGAATAATGTTCCATACAACATTTTTTTTGCATATTTTTAACAATACAATGATATTTCTTCCAGTTGGATAAACATCGGGAAAAGATTGATAATTCACTAAGATTTTATTAAATATATTGATATTTTTTATAATATCTATCGTTTAATATTATTTTAAACCTCTCACTTGTTTATCTTTATTGGCAAAATACTAAAAAATAAACGTCTTATTATTGTTAAACAATTTTATTTATAGTATATCCACTTTTTGCATATTAAATATCAATTGTATCAATGGATTAATGAAATCACCTTCATTTTTTTTGTTTATGTGGTTGAAAAAAGTATAAGTTCCGTATATAAATTTAATTTTATAAATACTTATTTAGTCAATTATTTCAAAAAGTTTTTGATATAATTTTCTATTTTTACAAAATGTTTAATTAGTCATGGTGAATTATAATATTTAACTATTATTTGAAAAAATCTAGTATTCAATAAAATTTAAATTACCATCGCACTATTTATTGATGACATAATAAAAAATGAATGAATTTATATATATTGTTTTTTCAAATGTTAAAGAAGAGTTAAGAATAATATATTCTTTTTAAAATTAAAATTTATTATTGTTAAGGCCATTTTCAGAGAGTTGTTTATTCACTGATACTAAATCTATATAATCATAATCAGCAAAACTTTTGAGGTTTTCTTGACATGAAATACTGCTTGAATTCTGAGATGATTGATTTGGGGCTTTATTGGAATAGTTATTTTTTTGATTAATTGATTTAATATTTTTAATACCAACTTCAGTTGCTGATTTTAAAACATTGGTTGTTAAGCTAACTACAGATGTTGTAGTTTCCATCAAATTAGATGTAGCACCTACAAGAGTATCCCAATTTGGTAAATATCCATATGTACCTCTATTTAAATCATTTGGTATAGTTTTAGATTTATCATCTAATAATTTATTTTGACTTGTAATATTTTCTTCTTCTTTAGGAATTTTATTACATTCATTGACAACATATATAGATTTTTTCGTACTTGTTTTATTGACTCCTTTACTGCCATTTTTCTTTGTTTCTTTCAATGACGATGATACAGTAGGATACATTTTCTGTAATCCGTCCATAACATAGCTACTAACAATACCAAAACCCCAATATCCACCATTATTCGTCTGATTATAGGATTTGGTAATTGTCACATTATTAACAGGTTCTTCCATTTTCGTCATTACATACTGGGATTTACAACTTGTAGAATCTTTTACATCAGTATTTTTAGCAGAATTTGAGATTTTATCATTTGATTCTTCAGGTTTTGTTGCTATTATATTTTCCATTTTTGTTGTTGAATCAGAAGATTCTGACTCTTCTTGTGTACAATTTTCATCTAGTGTTTCATTATCATAATTAAGATTTAGTTCCAATGGTTTATTAAATGATAAATCAAGATTGTATAGTTGAGAATATGAAGGAACATTATTAGACGGATTTTTATCCATTAATAAAACGACAAACCAATATCACAATATAATTTATTTTATATATGAAAAATGACAAGATTAAATAATAAGCAAATTTTTTTATTCATTATTTGCATTTATATATCTTTTTAGATTGTATTTTCATATTTTATTTTAAGGTAAATTTTATTTCTAAATTTTTATTGAATTTAAAATGAAACAGTTATATGTTCAATCTAATAAAGTAAGACTACATGTTTAATTAATTAATATTTTAGTGTACGATTAAAAATGAGGAAAAAAACGGGGGAAAAATGTATACAATTAATTTCAAATTTTCAATAAAAGATAATTTAACAAATACAATGAAGCCAGTAATAATAACTTCAATTTTTAAAGAGGGTAAAAATCCGAACGTTGTTGTTAATGACTACATATTTGGATAAAATTTGCGTAAAATCTTAAAAACCTAAAAGAAGCCTTCATAATAAATTTCTAAAAGTTTTCTCTGAGTTCTTGATATTCATAAATAAAAATATCAAAATATTTATTAATTTATTTTCTAATAAAATATTATGATTTTAATATGTTGAATGATTTATTATACTACCAATTTAAAAAAACCAATTAATCCTTAACGAAAAAAGACTTAAGATATAAATAAAAAAATTATAGTTTTAAAATAAAATGAAGTCATAAAAATTAAGTTCTATAAAATATATTTTAGAAACTAAGATAATTTTTAAATATACACAAATCAAACTTATTAAAAAATAAGGAGTTTCTAATATTTAATTGAATCTATTTTATCTTTATAATTTAAAGATAAACATTTACTTCCGTTAAATACAGTTTTTAAAAGTGACTTTACCTTTGGAATTAAACGACAACAAATGTTTAATATTGTGAATAAAATAACATTACAGTGGCTTTCAATATCGCAGTTTAAAAATTACCAAAAACTAGGGAATTATAACATAGATGGTTACATGCAATTTTTTTTGTTTTATATATCTTAAAGTACAAATTCTATTTACGATTATATTTCTCATTTTTTTAAATTAAACTAACTAAGAGAACAGAGTTGTCTACAATTGTAGAAAAAAATTATATTTTATACCTATCGTTAAAATTAAAAGGCCTTAGCAGATGAAAAAATAGGGAATACTATAATTCGCTGTTTACCGTGGTTAAATTATACGTGGTAATCTCTGAAACCAATTTATCGCGTATACAGAGGCCCGACTGTATACGGATTGTCAGACATGCTGAATTAAAATTTAATATTTTTGAAATTCGAGTTTTTTATTTTTTATAATTTCTTGTCACAAAATAAACTTAAAAATAAGATCTTTAGAATGTACATTGGTGTAAAACAAGTGTTAAAAAAAGGAGTAGAGTGGTATATATTATCACACATTCATAAATTAAATTTTCAGATACGCGATCGTGGTTGGGAACTTTCAGAAGCCATAAAAATGTGCAGAGTGAAGATATAAATATAATATTTTATATATAGTAATATGTCGCCTAGGAGTATTGTTTAAGGATACAAAAAGTGGGTCTAGGACTCTTATTTACCCACTTTCTTCGAGTATCTCAAGAAACGCATTTCAAAAAAATTCAAACTAATATTTTTATCTATAACAAATGAATAGTTGGAAATAAATTATAATAATTCCAACTGGTATGTATTATACAAACTACTAATTTCTAATAAAATAGTCAGAAAACAAAAAATGATTTAACAGAATAATAAAGATTATAATTGATAAACGTAAACAAAACAATTTCCAATCTTTATTAAATTTGTATGAGAGATATGTATTTTGAAAGAACAGCTTAAGACAGTTTTCCTGACAAAATAAATTCCAAAACAAAAAGCATTTCTTATTAAAAAGTAGAATTTTTCAATTATTCATTAGATAATAATTTAAAGGCAATAATAAATTATATGTGTCGCCTTACAGTTCCATTCATTTCGATTACTAGAGTTGTTGTAATTGTAATAATAGAAATCAAATCCTCTCTCAAGACTGCAAAAAATACCGTTATCAAAACTAAAAAAAACATCTAAACATTTAAATTAATTACTTACTAAACGTATCTTTCATGGATATTTTCTTCATATTTAACATTGAAACTAACTCCCGATGACTTACAGTGATTTTCAATTTCTGACATAGAACATCTTATTTTTGAGTCTTTATTACTCAACATGTTAACAATTTGATTATCAGTCTTACTTCTTCCATACGTTTTTTTCAATTTAACAATATTTTTCTGACTTTTTGGAGCTTCAGTGATGATCTCAAATTTTTTTAATGTATTTATATTTCTCCAACAATACTTAAAAAAATCGAGAATATTTTTTACCTGAATATCTTCAGATAAGTAGGGGTCCTTTACGGTCACTGATTCAATAGGCCTATAACTACTGTCGCTTTTATGGAACCTAATATATTCCCCAAATATTGATTCAAATCCATGACCAACAGTTTTTTCTTTTATAATACGTGTTCCTAGATATTTTGCGTTGCTATGAAGTTCTTTTTTAGGAACACTGCCGGGGATTCTAGGATCAATGGGGATATTATGCCTAATTCTATCTGCAGTAGAAAGAACTTTGGGACTAGAAACACCAAAAGCTCTACTCTTCTTAGAAATTACATCTGACCATGATGAAGAGTCGGGGGACAATGGGGGAGATGGACATTTACCTTTTTTGTCAATAAAACGAATTAAATTCCTATCATATTCCTTCTCCACCTCTGGACTTCCCAAAGTATCTTTAACTTTATCAACTTCTCTTCTAATTGTCAAATAGAAGTCAAAGATCTCACTATGCAAACAATGATCAGTTGATGTTGCTAAATAAATATATAAAAATATATTTTCCCAAACATACCATGATAAAGATTTAATGCTTTAGTAGCAACATTCTCAAGACCAGAAATATATTCACTACTGTCCCCTTCCTCTCTTAAAAATTCCACGGCTTCACGTTCATTTTTAAGATCATTAAAATTTTCAATAACGTAGTCTGAATCATCATGTAAAGAGTATGAACAAGATGGAATTTCAGTACTACTTAAGAAATTATTGTCAATCTTAAAATTATTGACTTGTCTTTTAACTTCCTCAATTTCAGGATATTGATTTGGAGGTGCTAAAAATTGTTATAACTATAAAGTTGTAAAAAATAAAACACACCTATTTTTAAAACTTCCATCAAATATTCAATATCCTCTATAAATTCATATTTTTTAGAGTAATCTTCAATAGATTCTGCAATTTCAAGTTTATCTTTAATATCACAAATTACTTCAACAAAAAAATCCTGAGACATTTTAACTGACTGAAATAGAAGTTAAGTAAAAGTTAAAATATGTTATTATAAGGAAAAATTATTAATGGAGACAAATATAAATAAAGAAAACTAATATAAAATCAGGGATATTTCAGTATTTTAATTATTGAAAGATTTTCTCTTCACAAATATTAAAAGAAATTGTAGATAACACAAAAGAAGGTAACATCAAAACATACACAAAAAATAATAAAGCCTTTGTCTCAATAAATGTTTATAATACATGATAGCGGATATAAAAAAAGACCTTTGATCTATCATTTTCCATACGAATTATTAAACTACATTGTTTTAAATAGTTTAAATTTTTAATTTAAATCTTCATAAAAAAGTGGAATTCATAACTAAAAAGAGCAAAAATACTTGATAAAATAGTATATAATTAAAAGTAATGACCTAGAACAACATTATGGTAAAACGTATACTTTAAAATATAATACTAAAAATAAAAAGAAACACACTTTATCAAATATATTTTTGTGATTTAATAAAAGTTTAATTTTAAAACGTTTAGTGAGTAATTATGTACAGTTAATAGTTGTTTTTTTTATACGTTGAAACAGAATAATAATTCATATCTATATACACCGAAATGTGAACAAAAGTAGATTTGTGATAAAAAATTAATATATGTGTAAGCAAAAGTAAATATGGTAATTAAAATAAATAATTTACAACATTGTTGAGGATATTAATCTTATTTTTCTTATTTAAATTTTAATTGCAAATTAAAACAAATTTTACATTTTAGTTTATTAGTTAATATTTAACATTCATTATTTTCATTATTAATGAATTTTTTTGATATTTTCACTTTATGTTGTTTAATTATTATTTTATATTATCTTTTTATCATTTAATGTTGTTTATGTTAAAAAATTTAAATTTAACAAATACCATAATTTCAATTAAACTAAAATTTTTTGACTTATGAAAAGTTTAATTAATTGAATCACCAGACAAACAATGTCAAAAATAATATTTATTCAGGAAAACAAATATTTCTGTGGTATAAACAGATGTAACCTTAAAATATTTAAAAATAACATTTTAATCATCATACATTTAAAATAAAAGTGGGATCAAAAAGAAGAAAAAATATTACATTTATATTATTTATCAAAATGCTAAAATATCTATCTTTAAAATAAATTTATTTAACTTCTCATGTACCCTATAAAAGTTATTATATTATTAAAAACAAGTTTAACACATATATTATATGGAGGCAACAATAGTTTAATAATTAGAATAATATAAGAATTGTCTATATTATCGAAAATGCGAGGTATTGTTATTCCGGAATTATATTGTTCATAGAGTTTTAGATAGTATATATTAATAATAGAAATTTATAATTAACTTTAATGTTGCAATTATTATTCGTTTTGAGGGTAATTTGTTTTATAATTAATTTTATTTTTTTTATTACTATTTATATATTGCTTTTATGATAATGTATCATAAATATTTTTTATCGTATAATATTCAGTAATTTGATAATAGACATTAATTATTAAAAAATATTGTTACCTTAAAAACTTGCGTTTTAATGATTTCTTACGTTTTATAGATATTTAAAATATAAAAAAACAAAAATACGTTAATCATTGATATAAATTATTTTATATCACTATTGTTAAAAATAGTACAAATGAACTTAATATGTTTAAGAAAATTATTTATATAATGCACGTCGGTATATATAAATATATTATGAATGTTTGCATCATGTTTTTCATGTTAACTATATTTTATTTCCTTTTTAATCTATATATATAGTATAAATTTATATTAATTATATGATTTTTATGGTATTTCTGTTAAATAAGTATCACATCTAAAACAAATTACCTCCAAAAGTAAGAAGAAAAAAAAATTGATTTCATTAACTTATAATCACTTATATTTCCGGCTTTGAAGCAGAAATTTTTAAAAATTTCGCTCATTTATTGAGAAAACACCAATTATAAATATTTCCTAAACAACTATTAATCTAATCATTGAAACGTGTTCTTGTTCTCGACAAAAGACAGAACTAGTCATCAAAACGCTTCCGTAAAAATGAGTAACATATATTTTAAGAAAAGTAAATATATGGCTTCGGGATCAATTTACACTACGTTTTAAGGTTAAATCTTTTAACACTTTTAATTCACCTCTTGAATTCTTGCTTAAATATTTAGCGAATATATTTACCTATCAAGTAAATATTTAATGGTTCATACAAATGTGAATTTAGACGTATAAGAATAAATATACAATAGTATATAAGATAACTTTAAATTGAAACATTTAATTAGCTTTTTATAATACTTATAAAATTAGGCTTTATTTTTTGCAATAGTTATCAATTTTTTTGTTATTTAATTCTATCTCGACAATACTTCTTTAATGTAATAAGGTCGTCCATGTCAAAGTTTACGTGATTTTTAGCAACAGTCTTTTTAAAACTTGTTCTTACTATGCTGTCCATGTAAGCATCTCACAATGCTATTTTTAATATATTTTACCTACTCATCATTGATCAAAATTTCCTCCACTGTTCTACTATCTTTACCGTTACCGTTAAAGAAATTCATTCTCTGGCACAATGAATTTAATTCTCCTTGACATTATGATAGCTTCAATATTTCTCCTTCACATACTTTTACATATTTTCAAATTTTCACCATTAAAAATTTTATTATGTAATTGTGTGTTCTAAAACTAGATATCTATTTAATAGCGAGATGGCTATATATAAGAGGAATGTGTTACGTTTAAACTTATTTTTCATACAAAGGTCATATTGTTAACATATATTATATTTCATTATATTATTTTAACAATTTTAGGTATTCTAAGAAAAAAATTCTTTTAAATAAATTTTTAGCGCTGTTAATTAGAACAAACAGAAATATAAAATATGCAAAGTTGGTTTACTGCATTTAGAAACAATATGGCACCATCAAGTTTTCGGGCTATTCATATGCCTCAAGGATTTGATATACATATTTTTTTAATGGTTGCTGTTTTTATTGTGCCTTATATAGCCTTTATAATAATTTTACCTGGTATTCGTAAAAAAAGACTAATTTCATTTATTGCTATTACATATCAACTAGCAATCGGATGCATGCTTGCAGGTAAAGTTTTCTCGAAAACTAAACTAACTCTATTTAACATTCTAATAATATCCTTTAACAAAATAATTAGAAAATTAAATATATTTATTAAATTTTAACTTTTAGTATCAATTGTATTACCATATTGGAATGTAGGTGCTGTCAATGTTGAAACATTTATAAAAGCACATTCAACTGATGTCACTCCTGCTACAATTTCAGTAAAAGTTGGTTTAAATCTACTAAATGTATCATTGAATATCAATACACCTTTATTACATGATTATGTTTCTAATAATCAATTTGATTTATCAAGTCATAAAGCTATGAAAGTAGAATTATATAAAGCATATAAAAAAGGCTTAAGTTTACCTGTAATAAAAATTTTAGAATATTTTTCTCAACATCAAGAAGGTTTTGATTGGGGATATAGATATAGAAGAGCAGGACACTACACAAATGCTTTCTTGTGTATATCTATTGGATTCTGGTGTTTACAAGCTATATTTTTATGTTTGCTGCCTCATCATTATAGTAAAGCAATGATTATATCTGGAATTTTTACTTTACTTGCTAATTTAACATATACTCTTGTTTCGCCCTCAAATTTTGCTATACCCTTTAGAGGTGAAAATGGTGCTTTATCATTATTAATTTTTCGATATGGTGCGTGTTTCTATATTTCATTAATATGTGGTCTTTTACAAATTGCTATTGGTGCTGGATTACTTATTCTTCAGATTCTAAGAGTATATGTTATTTTAACAGTTATGAGTTCTAAAACAATGGATGCTAACGTTGGTCCATCATGTAAACATGGAGGAATAAGAAGACAAATAACTATTGTTCGTGGAAGAATTGATGATGATCGTATACGATGTTCTACATATATTAGTAACCAAATAAGAGCTCGTAATTGTGTTCAATTAAATGTTTCTACTGAAAATAAAATTACATCACCAGTAACATCAATTTCTGAGAAGGAAAGATCATTCCCACAATCAACAATTTCTACAGATGTATCTATTCGAGAAAAAAGGAAAATAATGGATGAGAGTAGAAATAGTCCTTATGATAGTAGATCATCATTAAAAACAACTCCAGCAAGTAGTATTGGAAGTATAGACAATGTAATTCATCGTTCTATTAGTCAAAGTTGTTTTACAACGTCCATCACGATCAGATGATGTAACAAATGATCAATTTATAGTTGATGATAATCGAATATGTACAACGCCACAGAGTTTATAATTTCAATGTAACTAGTATATCAACGATTTTGTTAAAAGAGCTTTTTAAGATAACGGGTAAAATGAAATAAAAATTTGTCATGTATTTTATTTAAAAAAATAAATATAACATTAAAATGTATAAAAAAAATAATTTTCTAAACTTTACCTATATTTTATTTGTAAAGGCTACTAATATTTAAAATTAAATCATAATCTCTTTACTAAAATTGTAGGAGGCAAGAACAAATTGTATAGTGAGCATTTGTCATCAGAAGCTTAACAATAATAACAACAAAAAAATAAGAATATTTAAATAAATATTTGAAAGCAACTATAGTGACATTAAGGCACATATTATTATTTAATTTTTTTAGACCATCAATCATATAATTAGAAATACTTAAGACTAATGTCTCATATGTGAATTATAACCGCTAAATCCAAAACTGTGAATCCCATTGTGTAGTGGGACTTGAGATTCACTTTGCCTGGGCGTATTTCCAATTTCCATTGATTCTTCACCTAAAACTGGCATATGACCAGAGTTAGAAGCTAAATTACTTGATGAAGCAATAGTCGGTAAAGTTTGAACTAGCTTTGATCCATCATGCTGCGTTGTCACATGTCTCCTAGACCTAGTTGTTTTCGCAGGAGCATTACTTTGGAGAACTGAAGGTGCAACATAAGTAAAACCCTCAAATGGATTAACTGACATAGAAATTGTGGTATCACAAGGGGAATCAACAGGGGTCATTTGGGTAAATTTAGTATCAAACAGTGAAGCATCTTCTTCGTTAACAATCGTTGGTCTAAATGGTGGTTCAAGTTGTCTATTTTTTACCATTTGCCAATCAAGATGTCTGAAAAATGAATGTGCCTTGATTTCCTCTGCATCTTCAGGTGAACTCCCTAAACGAGATCCCATATTACGTTTCAAAAGTCTTTTTATTAAATCACGAGCTTCAACACTTAAATATGGTGGTAAAACTAATCTTCCCTTTAATATTTTGTCAATTGTCTTCTTACGATTTTCCCCTGTAAAAGGTGGTCCACCTGTAAGCATATCAAAAGTAAGCGCACCTAAACTCCACCAATCAACTGCTTTATTGTGACCACATCTCATTAAAATTTCTGGAGCCATATACTCAATTGTACCACAGAAAGTATGAGTTACTTGGTCCCCTTCAATAGCTTCTTTACACAATCCAAAATCCGTTAATTTGACATGACCTTTAGAATCAAGAAGTATGTTTTCTGGCTTCAAATCACGATAAATTATTCCTTGCTTATGTAAATGTTCTAAAGCGATAACAATTTCTGATAAATAGAAGGAAGCCGTATCCTCCATAAAAATTCCTTCTCTTTCAAGATGCATAAAGAGCTCTCCACCAGACAAATACTCTAAAATTAAGTAAAGTTTACCGCCAGTCTGAAAAGCATACAAAAGTTCACAAATAAAAGAACTTTTAATGGCTTCTAAAATATTACGTTCAGCTTTCGTATGTGCAGTATCTTTTTGATTCTTAACAATAGTTGCCTTTTTCAAAACTTTCATTGCAAAAATCTTCCCCTTATCCGCTCCCGATGTTTTTTTAACTTGGAATACCTTAAATTAATAGTTTATTAACGTTTTAAACATTCCCCAATATTAATACGTACCTTTCCATAGCCACCCTTACCGAGTACTTTAAGTAACTCAAAATCTTCTGGTCCAACTTTGGTATTTGGAGGATTTACCGATGCTGCATCCAATTCAAATCCAACGCAATTTGGATCTTCCATGTATGATGAAGATGGAGGTGGTGCCTCGATTTGGCCCTATAAAAGTTGAATAATTCTTCCACTGAAATTTAAAAACCTACATCAGCAACATCAATGTATTCAAAGTCTTCTTCCATTTCGACAGCATCATCAATTGGGATTCCTCTGTTGTCAGATAAATCTAATTCAAATATTTCGGCCATTTCAAATTATATTAATTGATAACTTTGAAAAAAAATTTTTGTAGATTGTGGGATAATATAAAATTCGACTTTCAACAAAAAAAAATGGAATCACCAAAATGTTTGGTGACTGGGAATACAAGGCAAATTTTTTATGTACCCTTGAAAATTTATATTTTAGTCTAGAAAAATATAAATTTAATGCTATTATAATTTTAAAAATTTTGTATGATGCGTTATAATTTTTCCATGCACAATATAGTAGAAAAAAAATACAGTAAAACCAGATTCTCTTTTCCACGTAAATAAATTAAAATTATAACGATTGAAAAATTCGTTAAACACAATCAACAGTTTTAAAAAGCTAAAACAATAAAAAAATTTATCCTTTAACTATAAACAATAAAATGTATATTTTCTATAAACAATATGATCATTGTTAAACTTTCTATTAAGAATAAACATAATTTGAAACAAAATTAAAATCGAAAATTATTTTAATAAAATACTTTTAAACGAAGGAAACAATGCTTTACAAATTAATTTATAAATATTTTAAATAACTTAAAAAAGTTAGACGATAACTATACATTTTTTAAGTAATATTCTCTAATTCCCCCTCTCAAATAAAACAAAATACCATATCGTATACTAAAAATATCTAAAATAAAATTTAAAAAAAATTATTGTACACGACAAGTGTTGATGCCATTTAAAAACTCATGTTAGAATATTTAATTAAAATGTTACTAAAAATAACACTAAAAAAATACAATAGTTAAAACTTGTTGGAAGAATATCAATGTCATAACTTGGTGATATCCCAAACAGATTTTAGAGAAATACCTACTAAAACATTAATATGCACATAACTAAAAAGCGTAAATATTGGACATTCCTACGTTGAAAACACAAGAGAAATTGCTAACTATTTAACAAATACTACGGACATTTAATAGGAAGACTTTATTTGTTAGTTTATTCTCCATATGGTCTCACTAAATTTAAAAAATAACAATAATTGACTGAGTTTGTTCACAAAAATATGTATTTCAAGATAGAGATAGATATGTACACCTAAAGTAATGTATTATTAGTTAACCTACGAGACACAAAACACAATAAATAGATCACAACGCTACTCAAATACAGAAAATAACATTATTCTGTGCCTGTAGTTAGTTTTTTCAAAATAAGCAATTTTATATATTTATACACTGTCAGCTAAAAATGCTAACAATCATTAATTTATATGTATATCAAGATTGACAGATAGAATGAAATGATAATAGCGGGAAATCATGGGGCAGGGAATTAATTTGCATGGTAGTGGAAAATTACTAAATACATTTTAAAATTGTTCATTATGTGAAAAAATAACGTAAAATCAAAAAATTTGCGGAAAAAACATGCTTTCGTAATATTTTATCTGTTTTAATAGTTAAGGATATCTTTGCAGCTTCAAAGTTCATTTGTCATTATAGTGCATCTTATTTTAAAAAAATATGCTGCGTCAAAACAAAACGACTGTCTTGAAAAAATAAGCATATCAGAATTTCAGGAGTTTTTATCTTGATAATGGGATTAGGAATTAACATTAAAATACAAAAAGCATGACAACCAATATGTAAAAGCTTATCACATTAATCGATTTTACAGACAAACGGAAAATAGAGAAGCGGCGCGATTTTTAAAGGTCATATTTAAAACTGTATAGTAAATAAAAAATTCGAGAAAAAGTGTAGAATTTCAAATTTTAATATTTTTTAATGAAAGAAAAATATGTTTTAGAACGACAAAACAAGAAAATTTATATGATATCATATATGCGGCAATTTGGTCGTTTGTTCTCATATAATTTGTATTATTATATTGAAATAAGATTGCGATTTAGTATCTCCATTTGACCGCAACGACTGCCGCTATGTTTGTTATAGAGAAAAATGTAATATTAAATTAAAAAGTAATTTGAATCCGTACGTTAATTATTTTGACTAATATTAATTAATCGAAAGTTTATAGAAATGAAAGCATTTATCATGAAATATATAAAATTTAGTCAAAGTATATAAATAATATATCCAATGAGTTGTATTATGTACATATACAAATATTATTTTATAAGCATTGAATTCTGTTTTTGAAAATTGATACGTGTACTTATAATTTTAAAAAATCAACTATTAATATTAAGTGTAGAAAATTAAAATGTAGATATATATATATATATATATATATATATATATATACTTTAACTTGACCATATAATTATTTTTCATAATTAGATTACTTCTTCAGTAACTATTTGTAAGAGTTCCTTAATTTATTTTCGTATGTTTTTTAAGAAGAAACTAAAAATTTATTAGAATTAAACAATTTTTTAAAAAATGTAAATATTTTATTTCAATAGTTCATTTCTAAATGTTTTAAATTTATTAGTAATTCACATAAATAGTGATTAAAATATGTTTATTTTGTTTATAAAGCAATTGATATATTATACTGTTATTTTGAATAGATTCATATAACTTATAAATAAAATGCAAAAATCATTTTAAAGTTTCAAAACAAAAGGTTTTCTTGTATTTTAAGGAAAATTAAATTATAACAATATCTAATTCGCAAATAACTTTTTAAGAATTGTGAGATCAAAATTTTAAATACAAAATTGTAAATTCTGAAAAATATTTAAGTAGAAATATTAGTGAAAAATAATATTCGAAATGAATTAGGCAAATGAAATGTTTAGGATATTAAAAACAAAATTGATAAATTAAATATACCATCTTGACCATTTATATTAGAGATGAAAAAAGTAATTTTCAAATGTATGACAACTATTATATATATCTTAGTACATTAATACATGAAAGTTTTTCTTCTTGTTACAAGAATTTCAACTCCATTTTTGTTCATTACTTTCCATAAAATATAAAATTATGTTATGTTACAATTTAAATTTGATGTATCGCTTAACGATTTGTAAAACAAATTATTGAAATTAAAGTTTTAAAAAAGTCTTTAAGAATGTACTATGTAAATGCAAAATACTATTTTTAAATTATAATAATTTTTGATAACATTTTATTATAATAAGAACCAATTTTAATTTATTATACAGTTCTTTATTAGCACTTATTTGTGTAGTATTTAATTTATAATCAAAAAAATAAAAAGCCAAATTATACACAAATCTAAATGAAATCGTCGATTTGGTCAGGCTTCTTTTTAACTTTTATACATTTTTTCTGCATTTTTTTTTGTTATAATGATTCAAAATGCTAAAAATTTGTTAACATTCAAACTTTTTTATTTAAAAATATGCAATGTGCTGCAAACAATAAAATTTAAGTTTTTTTTTATTACACTGATTCTAATTAACTAAATATAATTTTTGATTTGCGCTTTATCAATTTTATTGAGCAATTATATTTTAAGTTATCGCTTTTTTTTCGATTATTCACACAGATATACATTTAAATAATGTTAATATTCTTAACAAGTAGTTTTTATTAGTTTAGAATACGGCATAATTTCAACTCATAGAACAAATTATTATATACGGGTTATTGAAAAGATGGAAAATTTATTTGGAAAAAGGGTATTAAATATCAATTTTGCTATGGTTTTAGTTATACAATTGATAACCAATAAAAAACCAAAAGGGTGAATTTATTATTTTCAAAGAATTTTATTATTTTAAATTTTCGAAATTTTGTATAATTTAAATACATTATTTAATATTTTTTGAAAGAAAATTATATAAAATGACGATTTTTATGTCTAATTAAATACCACATTAAGTCTTTTGAAAACTTTATGTTTATAAAAAACAATTTTTACATTACTAAAATTTCTTAAGTATGATACAAGAGAAAATAATTAAATTGCTTTTTTAAATACTACAAAAACGTAAGTTTTGCTTCACCAATTCCAATGGAATGAATCAGAAAAAAAATTATATTGATATCGTATATACTTTTTAAATTACTCACTAATATTAATTGTAGCAAGACATTATACTTTACACTTTTGATAATTTTAATTTCTTATCATTTAATTTTTATAATTTATAGAATTACAAAATTATGTTTTATGTGTAATATACCAACTATAATTTCTTTCAAATATTTGAAATTTTGAATATCTCCCGTACTTTAAAAAAGTTTGCAAATAATAATTGAATACATTTAATATTAGTGGTATTTAATTAATTTCATAATTCGAAAATAAGCAGGTTTTGTTTAGTTTGATGAAGACGAACATTTTACAGTAAAATAAAATTACAAGATATTTAAAGAGAATTCGAAAATTATTCAGCCTTTTAAATAAAAAATCGTCATTTCATTGTATGATATCATTTGAAACCTCGTCAAACAACCTATTTGTGGATGAAAATTTCATAATTAAATTATTATTTTTGAGTAACGTATAGTTTTAAATAACAATTTTGTAAATACTTACCAATTAGTTTTTTGCTAAAAAAATAACACGGTAAATTGATATAAAATAACTAACAGGAAGAATTGGATTTTTGATACTTATAAAAAAATAGATCAATTATAATAAAATGTTAAGTTTTGATATACTAATCGTTGCCTGAAATTGACCAAATGAATAACTACTTCATCATTTTTTTGATATTTGAAAATTTAAATTCATTGCGAAATAAGTATCCTAGATATGAATTATATAATTAATATTATTATTTTTTGTTTAAAAAGTGCTATTAGAATTGTTGCACGCAGTAGACATTTGATAAAACATCTAATTTATTGTGAAATTAATTAAGTTTTGACTAATCTTGTATCAACTTTCTTGTGTTTTATAATCTAACAAATGACACTAAAGTGTAAAACTTTGCTAAATAGCTAAAGTATGAAATAAAATCTAACTATAACAAGTATAATATTCATGATAGCAAAAATATACATTCATTACTTTTATCATACAAATTTGTAATAATCTACAATAATTGATAATGACATAGTCTGATAATTTTATAAAGTAAAACGGTAAACTGAAGATCAGCTTTTACTGGCCGACACTTTTTTTCCAATTTGATACTACAACTTTTGGTGGTTTTGAAGTTACTTCACCTCTGCCTTCCTTGGTAATAACATCACCGTTCTCGTTGATAACAATAAGAGCTGGAATTCCACTGACATTATATTGTTTGGCCAGTTTTTGAATGAATTCATTTCCAAATGGAATATGAAGCCAGTTACCATGATGAGATTTAACATAATCATTAAGATCATCTTCACTTCTATCAAAAGAAACAAAAACAACTTCTAAGCCCATATCAGCTGCTTCTGAATAAAAGTCAGCAAGAACAGGAGTAAAACCTCTACACGGTGGACACCATGAAGCACTGAAATAAAGAGCAACGACTTTTCCCTTGAAAAAGAGATTAAATAAAAAATGATATTAAGTACATACCTTTAAGGCTTCTCCGCCATTGACAAGGGTTCCATCTTCATTTTTTTTTTAATCCAATATTAGCAAAAAGTTTTGACATTTACAAATCTAGAAAAAAATTCTTAGTTATCAAAAAATGAGAATTGCAGTATTTTGAAATAGATTAGAACAGAAGAAATAGCAAAATGCATTTTTTACATACTGAATAAATGTGTGCTTTGTTAAAACATTATTTATTTTGGAGAAACAAAATAGTTTTCGTGTAAGGAAATATTGGTATAAATGTTTTTTTAATTGTAATAAAATATGTAAATTTAATAAAAATTTAATAATTTACTGATATGACACAAAGTTTTTAAATATATAAAAAATGAAGAAATGAAAAACAAAAATAATCTATATAAAAATACATTTTAAAAGTGTTTGATTTTTATATTACTATTTTTGAGTGTGATTTTGTAAATATTTTTGTTCAGCTGATAGAAAAAATGAACAAAAATAAAAATATAAAAAAAATGTAACTACTATTTTTTTCGAGTTGTCTAACAATAAACAAAGTTAATCAATATAAACATTTTTTGAATTGATATTCTGATTCATACACTAAAATGTTTCGCTGAGAAAGTTGTGGCACATTGTTTAACTTTATTAAATATGAATCAATGAATACGTTTATAATTTTTGGAAAGTTATATTAATTTAGTTTACCAGATGTATAAATGGAATTGTAAATAAAACCCGTTTATTTGAACGCATTACACAATTTATATATTGATTTTTTATTTATTATCAAATAAAAAATATTCTTTCAATACATTATTTACAGCATTTAGAAATACGCTGTGTTTTGGCACTAAAATAAACTGTATTTCAATAAAAATTTAAATGTATTATTTAAAGATTTAAATTATAGTGTTAAAATTAACTTTTAAAGAGGATTTATATGTTTATTAAAGTTTATTTCAATAAAAAATTACAAATTCTTTTTAACTCTATTCATTCATAAAAATTCAACAATTTGAAGATTTCTGATCAAATATAAAAAATATAAGATAAATATATCAAAAGTGTACTTTAGTCATAAGAGTTAAACCTTTTTAACCATATTTATTCTTAAAGGCTTGTTTGTGTGAAAAAGTTTATTGTTAAATTATAAGTTTCAAGAAATAAAAGATTCCTAGAATTTATATACCTCTTAAGGTGCTAAAGTTGCATCATTACGGCAAATTATCTTCAGAATATCAAATTATTGTTTCTAAAAAATAAATTAGTCTTTTAAAAATAGTTATTATTTCACTAAAAAAGTATTAATCCAACTGAATTTTTTTTGAATTTTGATATTGTAAATATTCTTTCGTTTTACAAGTAATATCTTAAGTATAGTTTGGCAAAGAAAAAAGGAAACATATCAAAGTTTAAAAGGCATCAAAAACTTCCTTTAACTTGTTATTATATTTTATTTTAAGTTTTTTTACTAAAAAATGTAATGTCAGTTAGAATTTCAGCATTATCAAAAAAAAGCTTCCTTTTAAAATTGTACCACACGAAATGAAATATTTATCAAAACAAATTATTTTATGCTGTGATGTAAATTAAAGGATTAATCTGTTTCCAAAAATAACTAGTTAATTGGTCATTTCTTAGTTTTCAGTAGTTTTATTAAAAAAATACATAAGAAGAAAATTAACATTTTTTGCAATGGTTATAAATACAACTTATATTTTTAATTTTTTTATCAATAAACATTAAAATTGTTAATTGTTTAATATTATACTTTTATCTTATTTTAAAAAGCTTTAATTAAATAAAAACTTTTTCAATGTGACTTTGCATTTAATTATGTTAAATTTTTAATCATAACATTACAAAAATTTATTATTTAAACTTTATATTGTTAAAAAGATATTAGAAAATAAAAAGTATATGCATTTTATCATTTTTTATTTTCGTTATTTTTATAAAAATTTGTAAATTAGTGACATGATATTATTTTTTATGTTAAACAGATTAGATTTACAGAATAATTTAATTTATTATCACTAATTTACTTTTACTCATATAATTTTAATTACCTTAATACTTAGATTCTCTATATACAATATATGTGATTGTACTATAACAAATGTAAACCATAACTAAAATCTTACCGATCTAATTTAAATATAAGTTGCTAGAAGTGATAAATTACCTTCTCAATTTCTTTAGTTTCTCATTAACTTTTGTTAGATATTTTTCTTACGATGATCAATTTTTATAAAAGTAATAGGAGAAAAAATTAGTATATTTGAAAAAAGAGTATAAAATAACAATATTATATATTATAGAAATTTTATGACAATTGTTATCTGTTTTAGTATTTAAATTTATGTCTTTGTATATATTTTTATTCTCTAATGCGTTGTTATAAAAAGATCTACTAAGAAACAAACTATTTTTTATATTAAGAAAATACTGAAAATAAAATTTAACTATTTGCGTAAAATAATTAAGCATCCATAAGAAAACAATTTAAAAAACAGCTCTTTTAAAATACCATTAAACAATTTAAGTATTTTTAGTTAAATAGCAACTTCGACAATCATGATTAAATTTATAACTTATAGAAGAATGATTAAGATATATTATTAAAATTCTAATGCAAATTATACTTTTCGTCAAATTCTTTTAGTTGTATAATATTACAGATATCATTTGTTTTAAAATATCAGTAAATTACATTTTTGTTGACAATATTATACTAAATAATTATGAAAATAAATATTTTAAGATTAATCACTAGGAAATAATTTGATATCATAGTTTAATTTTTAACTAGGATTTTAATTCATGACTAGGGACAAAAATTAAAGAAAAGTTTTCCAAAATAGCGTGATTAATAACTATTGTTGTCGAAAATTTATAATATCTTTTTTTTAAAAAGAATATAATGTATCCAAAAGTTTTTAGTTCTAATTTTTATGCATAATAAATAAAAAGGATTGAAAAAATATTTAATACAAAAAATTTATTATTAAAGAAATTTAACTATTCAACATTTTTTTTGGTAAAAAGATTGTTTATACGAAGGAAGAATAAGTCATTCTTACAATATAAAAGAAGTATGCTATTATGTATATTTTGAACATTACTTGAAATGTAGCAAGTTTTAAGAATTATGTTCTTGATTTTAAAATGCTTCTATTAAAGAATTTCAATTTCCTTTTAATTCTATATTCCATATAAGTATTTATTATTATGTATAATTAAGAAAAAATATTTTAAAGAGTTATCCATTTTTATTAAAGCATCGTTTTTAAAATAGAAACTACTGAAAATTTATACCTTATTCATTTATGCATTTCAATGTTTATGATTTGTAAAATTGTTTGTTAATTTTAATAACTGAAAGTTAAAGTGTTTCATAACAGATAAATTTACTAGATTTTTTATTTATTTAATATAACTGAAAATTTTTTAAAAAATGTAATATTTCAGTAATTTTAAATAGAAATGACATTTTTTGTATAATTTTTGCGTTAAAACTTTATATACCTTTTGATAAATTTATTTGCGTAATATTGTTATAAATAATATTTACCAAATTTTAACTATAAATTAATGCATACTTAAAATTTCAACTAAAATTATATTAAAAATTTCTATAATTGAATGTTAATATTTATAGTAAAATAATAATGCATTTATATATATTGAAAATCTAGCATTTATTAAACCATTTGAATTATGTGACTACAAAATGCTACATTTTTTCATGAGTTAAGATAATTTAAGAAACTAAACAATGTTTTTAATAAAGAGTTTACTACTGTTATTATAAAAATAATATTCACAACTTTAACAATTGTGCATAAATATATGCCAACTGACATGACATATATATATATATATAAATTTAAGAATTTTTAATAAATTTTTGTAAAAAATAAGTAATTATATTATATATTCTTTAATTATTTTTATATTTCACCAATAGACAATTAACTGTAAATAGAATGTAATTTTTTTTATCGTAAAATTTTATAATAATAGTAAAGTATTTTCATAGTTTAAAAATATTTATTTTAAAAAGTTTAAATTAATCAAAAAGGCAGTATTATACTATGACCATTTTTTTTATATTTTCAAAGAAATATTTATAATTAAAAAATTTGAATTTAATCAAATATTTTTTGAAAATTTGTATGCTCATTAAATAAAAGTATCAGTTATAAATTGATATAAAAGTATAATTAGCAAAATTTCCAAATATCATTGATAATAAAAACTTTTATTTTTACCATTTCAAAGACCAAAATTTTTTAAATTTTCATTAGATATTGCCAGACGATGCGTTTTAGTGCAAAACATTTGTTATATTAGCCTTAATTGTTTCAGAATAATTTATAATTTACGAAAAATATTTGTGATATATAAAATATTTGATAATTTAAGTATATCTTTTTAATCATCTAACTAAGATTGTTAAAATATTTTATATTTCTATGTTATATTTTCAGTCATTTAAAATATTTTTTTTGTAGATATTTCATGGTGTTAACAAACACAATTTTGATCTTTGACAATGTTTATATATTATTCATATCAATATAAAATAATGACTAGGATGTAATTTGTCTTTTGTTAATAGTTGAAATAAATCTTTTCAATATTATGTCATATTATTCATTAGCATTTAACATTTATCTAGCTAATCTAATTAAGATTTGATATTCTACATTTTACAACTTTTAGTAAGGGTAACAAGGAGTAATAGAAATACATTATTTTTAAGCACCACATAATATATCTTGAGTTTGAGAATTGAATAACCAATTATTTTATATCTATTTTTTTCTAAATATGTCTTTTTATTTGCTAAAAAAATTATGTTTTTTGTCACAAATAAATCCTTTATGATAAAATATATTCTAAAGAATAAAATATAATAAGTCATTAATTGTTTAAATGATAATTAATTATATTGAAAAATATTTCAGAATAAAAAGAGACAAATCTTTTTGTAAAAGAAATGCTAACATTCAAAAGAAGTAAGTAATAATTGGAATTTTTAAGAGGTTGATTAAGAGTCTAAAACTTTATAAATCAGAATAATTATATTATAAAGAAAATTTGTTACTTAAAAGGTACATGTTTAAAAGAGATTGTTTTAAGAGGGATATAATATAAAGAAATGTTAAGAGAAGGAACAGGAAAAGAATTGTTAAAAATTAGTAACAATGAAAATGTAAGTTTATTGGTAGATATATAAATGACAATTTTTGATTATATACCAAATTGAAGGTTATTTATGATAAAATTAACATGTTAATAAAACTATTTGAGTATACTAGTAAAATTTTTTGTTAAAATGTGTATCATTATTGATAAAACTATATATTATCTATAAAATTAATTATATACTATTTCATATATCATAAAAAATAGAAAGTATAAAACAAAACAGTCATTTTGTTTTTATTTACATTGTTTTTTATTATTCATTTAATAAATCAATTTTTTAATGAAAAATAGATTTAAAATTCAACAGGTGAACTTATTTGGATAGTTATTCATAAGATGACATAATAAAAAATCGTTATGTAAATAGTAATAAAAATGAATAATATTAAAAAAATTTGGAGATTTTTTTCCAGTATAAAATAAAAAATTTCAACATATTTCTTTAAAAAAATTTCATAAATTATAAAACAATAATACTATAAATTTTCCCATTTTTTAAATAGTTATTTTTATAAATTTAATTGTTACTTTTTAGAATTTTGAAGGTGTGGAAGTTGAACAAAAAAATTGGAAAGGCATAAGTATTGCTTTAGGTGTTATTTTTATAATGTGTTTTATTATTATATTATGTGTGCTAATTTTCACACCCTGTAAGTTTTTAAATTCATCAAAATCTAGCTAAATTTTTAGTTTCAAAATCATCAACTGAATTACGTACTCCAATTGGAATTTCAGATATTTTAGAATATAGTTTATATCCACTAATAGAAGGACTAGAATGGCTGGAAAATAATCACTTACTTGTTAAAACTTTTGATAGTAATATAACAATAATTGATATGAATAAAACGCCGTTCATATCAAAGCCATTTATAAAAGATGAAATTAAAAATAGATATAATTATCTAGAAAAAATATATCCAGGAAAAGACGATCAATTGTTTGTTGTTGCAAAAAACGCTTTCAATCAAAGAATTTTGGAAATTATAGATCCAATTTTTGGAAAGTACTCTAAATTAGACGATAATTTTGAAGAAATTTTGGGAAAAGTATCTTTTGTCTGGGGACCAAAAAAGAATCAATTTGCAGTAGTAAATGGTAGTGATATTTTTGTTAAAATACCTGAAGAACCTCATGTTTTAAAAATTACAAACACATCTGAAAATGATAAACAATTTATATACAATGGAATTACTGATTGGATGTACTATGAAGAAATTTTTCAAAAAAATGAGGCAATGTGGTGGTCAAAAAGTGGTAAATATTTAGCATTTTTAACAATTAATGATACAAAAGTTTATCGCCAAAATATTCCAATTTATCAGAAAAAGATTCACCCAATAATGGATATGGTTTTTTATCCAAAAGTTTCTGATAAATATTTGCCTGTTGCAACTTTAAACATATGGTCATTAGGTGAACGTAAATATAAAACAATGAGAGTAGAATTAAAAAATTCTGATCTTGGCATATATTTATATTCAGCCTCTTGGCATACATTTTATGGTAAAGAATACCTTATAGCAGTTTGGGCAAATCGTATACAAAATATTATTACTGTTACTATTTGTTCATATGAAAAAGAAAATTGTATACCAAATTTTGAAAAAAAGTATATTATTGATAAAAGAAAATTGAATGCGGAAACTAATGAATGGCAAATTCGATACTCAACAAATGATGCATATTTTGTTATATTACCTCAAAAAAATAAAAATGGAAATATTTATTCACAAGTTGCTAAGATAAATGTTTATTCTAATCTTGTAAACAGTCATGAAACTTTTCTCCATAAAGGAACATACGATGTTTCAGAAATTATATACGTTGACAAAAGAAGACATATTTTATATTTTCTTGCTGCAGCACCAGATCCAAAACAACAACATATTTTTTCAATTTCTATATTAGAGGTACTTTAAACTATTTTTATTATTTATTACTCGGTATTTTTTAGAATAACTCAACTGATAAAAAAGTAGCCGAATGTGTTTCATGTAATATTTTTCCTGATTGTACATATCAAGAAGGAAGTATATCACCAAACGGCAAAAATATGTACATTCATTGCCGTGGATTAGGAATCCCAAGAACATTTATTGGGAAAACTGATAAAATAAGAAACTATAGTATACCAATACAAGATGTAAATATAATGAGGAATGTTTATAATTCAAAAAAACTTCCTAAAATTGTTTTTGATGAGATAATTTTATCGAAAGATAATAAAGCATTTGTTGAAATTTTAGTTCCAGATGGATATTCATTGGATTCAAGAGTCGACAAATTACCAGTGATTGTTGACGTATATGGTGGACCAGGTGTTCAGAAAGTAACAGAAAATATACTAAGTTTATTATCAATGAATATGGTATTTGCTTCATTGAGAAAATATGTTGTAATACTTATCGATGGAAGAGGGACTATGAATAGAGGGTGGAATATGAAGGAACCAAGATATGGAAAATTTGGAACAGTTGAAGTTGAAGACACTATTAATACAACAAAATTACTGCTTCAAAAATATCCCCTACTTGATTCAACAAAAGTTGGCATATGGGGGTGGGTATGTTTTTAAATCTAAAGAACTCTAAAAATTTTTATTTAAGAGTTATGGAGGATTTTTAACAGCTAAAGTTATTCAAAAAGACAATGACAATATATTTAGTTGTGGGTGTTCCATTGCTCCTGTAACAAATTTCTTGTATTATGGTATATTTTTCGTGACATAACTTTAATTCGATTTTTTTAAGATGCTGCATACACAGAGCGTTACATGGGATTAAGTGATAATGAAGGATATGCTGAAACGGATTTAACTCAAGTTTCGTTGTCCAATTTTAGGAATAAAAAATATTTAATTGTTCATGGTTCTGCGGATGATAACGTGCATTTACAAAATACAGTGAATTTTGTTACAAATTTAATTTCACAAAATATTGATTTTGAAATGATGATATATCCGGATGATCAACATGGTATTGTGAATGGAAAAAAGCATCTATATAATAAATTAGACATTTTTTTCAACAAGTGTTTTTTTAAAAACAAAAATATATAGCGTAAACATTTTAAATATTTTATATAGTTACTCATGTATTTTCATTTTGTCAAGATTATTATTCATAAATTACAATATCGAATAATCATAAGAAATAAAAAAAATAAATATATATAATATTAAACATTCTTTAAAATTACATTTTTCGTTTATCGAATAGTAAAATTTATCACTTGTTTGATTTCATTTTTATAACGTATAATGTAGAATTAAATATGTTTTAAAGTAATAATATAAAAAATGCCTTATTGAAAACATAAGTCATTAGATATTAAATTTTTGGAATAAATAAGTATTATTTTCAATATAATATTACTAATGATTTTGGAAATTTTATAGTTTTTTTTACAGACAAATTTATTCATAAATGCTATTATTTATCATATTTTGTTAACTATATAGACACAAATATTGTAGATAGTTCTCCATTATGAAATAAAAAATGGCATTAAATATATTTTAAGCCATTATTAAATACAAAAATTTATTAAATATTTATTTAAAATAATATTATTTATATCAAGTTTAGATATCACTTTGTAAAAAGTATTATTATCATAACGAAATATTAAGCAAACAAAATATCATATCATTGTTGACTTGGAGAACTTTCCTTTTTATGTAAATTAGAATTTTTTTTTCTATTTCCAGTTACTATGTTTATATTTATCTATGAATATAATAATCCATCAATACATAAATATATATATATATATCTAACGTCCAGTACTAAGAAATTGGCAATTGACTTAGAGTGTATGCTTTGATGTCAAAGTAATTACAATGGTAACAAGACTAAGGTCCAGTCATATGTTTCTATAGTTATCGAACAGACCCATTTGTTTATCCTTTATGCATTTTATTTTATCAATTGTTTTATATCGGTAATAATTATTAAGTTATGACAGTGAGGTCATACATTTTTTTCTTTTCCTTAACAATTCATCCTAACATATATGTATCATCAGACATTATGTTATAAAAATTCTATTAATGGTATCAGTCTGTTAACGTTATATATTATTTATAATGTCGTTTCAAAATGAATTTTACATATAAATTTTACTTAAGTATATGCTTATTTTATTAAAATGAAATATTTTCACATAAAAAAATTGTATACATATACATACATATATTTATTTTATTATTAATTAATAATCTTATTACCATTAATTTTAAAGTAAAACATAAGAACTTTTTGTCTTATTCATTTACCTTTACTAGAAATTAAATATTTCTTTACAATTTTGTTTATTCCAATTGGATAGTTTTAAAAAAATAATAAGCTTAAAATCTTCTAGATGTTACACAATTGTTTATAGGATTTTATTTGTTATTATGCTATTTTTAAAATATAAATTAAACAAGTTTTTTAAGGAAGGAAAATTCATTTATAATATATAATATAAGGTACAGTATATTTACAAACACAAAAATTAATTGATTATTTAAAAAATTTAATTTCTTGTATTCATTATACAAACTTCCTAATAGATTATAAATAAATATAGGATTTTGATATTACTGAGCACATTAGCCGTAAATACAAACTTTATGTTAAAGGCTTTTTCTAACCCTTAATGATAACATATAATCATACAATAATTAATATGCAGTATCTTCATTTATTTATTTATCTATCTTATTTTATAAAACGTTTTAATGAAACTTATTATTTTAAGTGAAAATTAACTTAAAACTTATTTCAGTAATAATTAAAAATAACTTATCAGAATGTCGTATATGTTTTAAATTGATTATTTAAAGTATAAAAATATAAATTTAAGTAAAATTACATTTATTTATGATATGAATTTAATTTTTTTTTTAATTTAGTGAAAAGCACTAGAGATGATAGAGAGAAATAGAATGCAAAATAAGTAAAATTAAGAGATAACTTTGTACTAATTTTTTAACCAAAGAAGAGTAATTCTTCCAAATATATTCAATATATTGTTTTAAATTCCATAGATCTTTTTATAATAATACTATAATTTTTGAATTGAATGTTTTGCCTTTTAACACTTTTATTCCAATTTATCTTAATAAATTTATATATCTTTTGTTTATTCTGTTACTTTGAATAAAATTAAATGCATCACTACCTGTTTAACAACTAAATTTTATCATTAAAAAAATTTTTTTTTATTTATTTTTGCTTAAAATTTTTCATATTAACTCATGAGATATAAATGAAAATATAATATATATTTAACTTATGATGCTTACGTTTCCAAATATTTTAGCCATTGATTGAAAAAAGTGTAGTTTTTATTTTATTAATTATATTTTAAATATAATAACTATTTATTTAAGAATTTACAAATGTATATTCTAAAGAATTACATACAAATTAGATATATATTAAAAGTCCTAGTAGTTTAAAACAATGGATGTGTTATATCATTAAACATATAATTGTATTGTAAAGTCTTCAACATATTATCCCCTATGTATATATGTATAGATGGATTTAAAAACGGATTTATATTCGATTACGTCATTATATCTTATAATTAGTTTTTATTATTGTAAATATTTTTAATTTATATTTATTAATCCGTATTAATTATCTAATCTATAAAAAAGTTTATCAAAATATCATCTTTATTCAACATTATTAGAAATTTAAGTTATATTAATTTTTAGAAATTATTTATTAAAATATATTATTATGTGTTTTATCATTATTTATTTTTTAAAGACAATTATATAATTAAGGCATATTTATAAGGATGTATAAATATTTTAGATATATGTATATATGAATACACATATATATACATTTAAATTATTTGATAGAAACATTTATATAATCACTATAATTTATTGCAATTATTAATAAATACATTGTAATATCGTAAAATTAAATAATAATATTTTAATTTAAAAGTACAATTTATAAATATTTAATTAAATACTACTTCTCTGTGGTATTTGTGTTTTATATTTTACACAATAAGTTTTAACGTAAAATGTCTTTTTAATCTAAAATTAGAAAAAATTCTTCATTTATATGTTAAATAATAAAAATTTGTATTTATTAATTTTTTTATATAAAATATACTTTTATTACTTTTTTTAAATAATATATATACATATAAATTTAGTATATATTTAGACATTAAATAGAAAATCAAGCTGGCATTGAAAACGTGTTGTTCTTTATTTTGTTGTAGCTCAAGGAGCTGTTTATACGAAGGTGGTGAAGAAAATGATAATAAAAAAGTATCACAGCATAAAAAGATAACAAAGAAAGAATATACGCAAAGTATTGCGGAGAATTTTGATACTCATGCGAGTATATCTTCTTCTGTTAAATCTGGAAGTGGAAGAAAAATATCACCAATTATGGTAACACCTCCAATACACGACCATGTAATAGTTCGCCAAAAAGCGGAAATTCATGAAAGTAATTATGCAAATGGAACAGTTCATCATGATAATTATTTAAATGGTGGCCATAAAATATCAACATTTATTTTAAGGAATGATTCATTCAATAATCCAGAAAATAGTTGTATTGACGATTCAAGTACATTTTCTGAAAAAGAAGCATATTTAGACACAAGAAAAATATCGTTTGATCTTCCCTCAACAAAAAACAATAATATTGTAAATCCCCTAAGAAAACCGTCATATCATCAAGCTATGGAATGTCGAAAATTATCGTCTACATCCTGTTATTCATGGAAAACTATATCAAGTATTGAATCCTTAAATGATAACAAGCAATTTCTTTCATACCCCTCTTGTACATGCAAAAATAAAAATGATCAGCCTATTTTTCATGACACAACATCGGAAAAAATATACATACCAAATCATAAATTTTCAAACACTTTTAATGCTCAATCAAAAAATATAAATGATATAAAATATGAAGTATATCATAAAGCATTTATGGATTCAAATTATTATATGAATGCAAAAAAAGCATCAATAGAAAGTTATACTGACACGGACTATTTATTAACACAAAGAGAGCAAATAGCAGGTATGTTTTGTTAAAAATATAACGACTGCATAAACAGCTTGGTTTAAAAATTAAAAAGAATAAAAATAGTATTCTTCTGTGCATAGCTAATATATTATTCAAAGTATTGTCAGGTTTTTCCATTTTTAACGAATGGCTAACATATTTATGACTTATTTCGAAAAGTATATTTCTTAAATTACAATTCAACATTTTAAACTTTTTAATGGAATAAAGTTATAAGGCGTGGAAATTGTTTTATAAAATTTTAAATTACAATTCTTTATTAACTTTTTTCTTTAAAAATTAAATAAAAAAAAATTTTTTAAACAAGAAAGTATTTAATAGTAATATTACAGACTAAAATATTAAGGCACATTATTTTACAAATTTTTTTATCGATATACGTTAATGTTTTCTATTATTATGCATAATTAGCTTGTACAAACAAGTTATAATACCGTTTATTTGGTTTTAATTTTTACAGCTATCACATTTCTCACATTAAATTTCACATAAATTTATCATTTTTTATCAAAACTACAATTATTATAATTCCGAATATTTTTGTGAGAAATTATCTTTTTTGAATAGTATTTATAAAATAATATTTAAAACTCTAGCACCCTACAATATCAAATTTTTTATAAAGTTACTTTCTATTTACATAAGATATTTTTTTCTAAATAATTACAAATTACTTTTGAAAGTAAAATTTTTGACAAACAAAAAGTAATTTAAGGAAAAAAAATATTCTATTACACTTGAAAGATAATATATTTAAACTATCTCGTTTTGAATATTCTTTTCCTCATTTTAAATGATATTAAAATGTTTGTATTGTTTTATAAAAAAATACACTTAACTTTATATATATTTGGTTGTTTAAATATCAATATATTTAGCTTAGCCCTAAACCGCTTTTTTTTGCTTATAAAGTATTTGCCTAATGCGTGTATAGAATTATTAGTATTTTAACTGAAATTTGAAGTTAGTAAAACAAAATAGTTATCGTAAATCTCCACACTACTTATTTGTTATTTTTTTATTTTATTTATAAGCATACATATTAAAACTACCTTATTTATTGAAAACAAATTTTTTAAGAAATGTTGGAATATATTTTTTATAAAATGTTTTTACTCACTTCGAGTATTTATTTTTAAAGGTTAATATTATGCATGAAATTTAATAATTCCTTTGAGTTCTACACATAATGTTGGATATTCTTTTATTTTTACAGACGTTTGTTAAAAATATGCTTGTTTACATTTATTTCCATTTGTTTCAAATGTTAGAGAAAATGAAATTTAAATTAGTATAATGATCATGGTTTTTAGTCGTCTAGTTTAGCTGTTACCTTTTTAAAAATATTTATTCATTATATAAAGACACAATTATGATTTAAACATTTATTTAGCATTAAACTTTTTATAAATATGCTCTTAAAGTCATATTACTTACACATTAGTTGTAATTTTATGTGATTTAAACTACTACACTTAATTTATTAGTTCTACTTGAATGACATTATAAATAATATATTGCGATTAATGGAATATTTTTATATTTGATTTATAATGCTTTAATTTAACTTTTTTTAAATGTTTGTTTCATATTGTTATAAATTATTTTTGTCTATTTATATTTTTTTCCTAAAATGTTATTATTTTTTAGCATGAACAGTTCTTTTTCATTTTAAGCCTCTTTATCCAAAATAATTATTATGCTTATTAATAACAGTTATATAATATATTAACGAATAATAACTATATTTAATGTATATTTTTTTCACTGTTTTCAAAGAAATTTTTTGTTTCTTATATATTTTAAGCTATTTTTCAAGTTTTCTAAAATCGTTGGAAATTTTACAAAATTAATATTAACATTAAAAATTTAATAATTCTCAATTAAACAGTTTTTCTCCTATAATATTGGCGTTTATAAGGACTATTTTATAAATTTCATAATATTTTAATATTTATTTGTAAATCTTTTTTATTAAAATTGCAAACATTTTCCAATATATTAAAAGAATAATTTTAAATCAAATGAACGGGTTAAATACTAGAGAGAGAAATATAGATCATTCAAACAAAAGTAGTAATAATGTACAAAAATCTTTAATAACTGATAAAAATAAAGAAATATATACGTTTAAAAGTGATTATGAAAATGAAATAGAGGATTGTTTTAATAGAATAAGTACTGAAGAAAGTACGTCAGATAACAGGAATTTCGTATCAAATATAAGAATTTCTTCAGAACCATGTAGTCAAAAAAGTTCTATTACAAGTCAATATGGTAATTTACCGAAAAATAATCCATTGTTTTCCTCTGAAAAGAATATAGACACAAATATATCATTTAGTAATGAAATGATAAATACATGCAAAAACTCAATTAATAAAAGCAACGATTCAACTTTTTTGACACTTCCAACAATAAACGGTAAGTATATTTTTTTACAAATATTTATTAGTATAATAAAAAAGCTATGTAAATATTAAATATTAGTATAAAGTATTTGCAATTCATCCTTGTCAATAATAAAAACCTAACTGAATTAAATTTTATAAAAAAAATTCTTAGTTACTTTAGTCACCACTATTTATACGTTTAAATAACTTCCAAAATTTGAATAAATTTCATTTAATTGCATTTAATTAATATACTATAGTTAAAAAGAAAAATACTACTATAAATATAATTAAGCAATGTGAATTAAATTATGGTCTTAATTTATTTGAATATAAAAATATTTTAAAAATTTACTCACTTTATAATTCAACATTTATTAGAAATAGTAAATGTTTCTAAAAATCGACTTTTTCTATGGTTGTGATGTAGAATTAGTTAATAGATTAAATTAAAATTTATCATTTAAAATAGTTTGCATTACTACATTTAGATACCAAGAGATGAGTCAGAACAATAAATTTTTATTCTTCTTTAACAAATACTTTTTTTACTAGAAAAAATATAGTTTTAAAAAAATTATTTTTAACTTGAAACTTTATTAGTGACTTGCAAATTTTTTATAGATATTTAAATAATTCAAACATATATATAATTTATTTAAATTAAAAAAGGTGAATAAAATATGTGGTATTTAAATATTATTTTACCATTCAAAATGTATATACTATAAAGTGATAATCTCAAAAGTTATATTTACATGTCATAAAAATTTTATTTTCCCTCTATATAAACGTTTATATTTCCTTTATTTTAATCATATTCTTAAATGTTAAATTATTCTATAAATAGGAAGAATGTTATATATAACAGGAACTAATTTTATTTTAAATTTTTGTTAATTTTTAATTTATACATAAACAAATGCTACAATTATTTATAATAACTATTTTATATTTGTTTTACAATAGCCAAGTTTTATTTTTATATACACTATTGATCGATGACTATGGCATTTTATACAATATGTAAAATTTATCTAAAGCTAAGTAAAATGCCCAACAAACAAAAATATTATTATAATATCACGAGACAATTTTTCTTACTATTTAAAAAATAATATAATTTTTTAGTTGATTTTGAAGATTCTTCTGATTCAGATTCATCATTTGCAACGTCACCATCTTTCCCAATGCAACGAAAAGTATCATTGATGCCCGCATTGACTGAAGAAGATTTGTTAAATTCAGATCTTGGATACAAAGACCCCTTGTCAGTTGCAAAAGTTTTCGGTGAAAATTTTGCTTCACAGATAACTTTTAAAAATGATATTAATATAGATGGGTTATTTAATGAAGGAAAAAAACAGCGTGCAATTAGTGATGATTGGATAGATTTACAATTTAATTCTAATTCACCATTGTGGCCTTTTAAAGCAAGAGATAAATCTTTACCAAGGTAATTTTTAATTGTAAAAATATTATATGTTACCATATCAATCAAATATTAGATTTAAAATATTAATTTTTCATAAGATTTTAAAATTTTTATAATTTATTGATAAAAAGAAAATGTAATGAGAAGGAATAATTTTTTATCAAGGTAACATAATTTAGTGACTATCTACTATTATAAAATGACCGTTGAAATAAAGCCATTACAAAATATAGTATATTATTTTAAAATATATTTTATAAAGTATATAAAATTGTCCAAATCAACAAAATGTATAATTACACATCATATTATAAAAAATTTTAAACGTTGATAACAAAAAATATTTATTGATAGTTTTTAATTATTATAAAACTGAATGACTCCCAATAACCTATATCATACATCCTTTCTTTAATATTTCGTATTCAATTACATAAATTGTTGCTATAATTAACATTTTTAATGCTTACTTTTGTGGTTAATATCACTTTTATTAATAGTATTATAATTTAAAAGATTATACTATCCATAACAATACTTAAATTTATTGCCAATCACATTTTAATATATATAAATAAAAACAAACTTTGACACTCAATCAACAAAATTATTTTCATTAAATTTTATATTTTAAAAATAAAGAAAAATTAAATACAGGTAGTTTTAAAATGATAATTGTGAAATAAGATATTTATAAACAAAAATTATATTTCTTTTAGTTTTAATCGGTATTTAGGCAACAATGTTTACAAAACAAAATATAATTTATATAAAGTATATCTCTATTTAAATTAAAATATATGTGAGATTATATAACTATAAAATACCTATAAAGATAATGTATTTTGATACATTCTTTATTTTATGTCATCAATTTCTATTTATTCATTTTTTCATTTTAGTGGTGTACCTTCAATCAAACTTCTAGTTAAGAAAGATCAAGCGTTAAACAAATATAAATCAACGACAAACACTGAAAAAGAAGACACATTTGATAAAAATTTTTCCGAAATCATAAAAGATTCACTAGGAAAAAATAAAAACACATTTATAGATGATAACAAGCATTTTTTTAATACTCCACAAACTTCTAATATCAAAGCAAAAAAATTAGAGGAAATTGAGAACAACTCTGATTATCAAGAATGTTTAATATCTCTACCAAAAATTCCTACTTTACAGATGTTTAAACAATCACATTCGTCATTACAAAACTCACAAATTGCAAAAACTAGCGATTTACATCCACTAACTAAGTTATCTAATTCTTCTTCTGAATTTACAAAAAATTTAGGAATATCTTCACATAAGTCATTAGATATGGAAAAAATTACACAAAATATTTTTAAAGGGAATTTAAAAAGTAATAATATTTCTTGTTAAACCAAGCTGTTTCATCTTTGTAATCATGAAACAATTTTAAATGAGTATCTTTTTTTAATAGCAAAATCGACTATATTATATATTAAATATCTTTGTAGATTATTATATCAAAATGATTTTCAGTACTATGTAACATAAGTATTTGTTTTGCTTTATTTTTTAAAGTGCATACTCTTTATTTTATACAAAAAAAATTAAACATGTGCTAGAGAAATATCATAAATTATTAGATTTAGAAATGATATTCTAATTTATTTTATTATAAAATAAATACTAGAATAGTTACACAATGAGAAAATTAAAAAAATATTTTTTACTAATTTTTTTTATACAATGTTTTTTCTTTTTAGATATACTTTTGGAAAATACAGATATGATAACATTTCAACAGGCAATTAACAAATGGGTATGTTCTAGATTTAATTTCTCATTTTACTTAATTTTATTATAGCTTAAAGAGCAATCTGGAGTAGAAACATTGGCGTTTGTTTCAATTACACAAGATAGTGATGTTACATATGCAACTGTTGCTGGAACAGTAAGCCTGAAATCACCTATAATATGTTGTCTTAGTGAATCACTAGTACAATTTTTCGAATCCAAACTAACAAATATTGATATAAATACTAACTATTATGATTATGAAAAATGTTATCTAAAAGATCTTCCATGTCAAGATTTAGAGAAATTTGATAGTTTATTGACATCAATGGTTATTCAATTATATCCTTCAGAAGCTAGTAACCAATTATCCATGACACAAAATATCAAAAATATGTATGAAAGATGTTCACTTTTACCAATAAGAGGTAGTGATGAATTAGTGAGTGCTTTATTAGTGATACATCAAAACCAAAGGTAATTATTATTTTATAAACTTTTATAGGAAAAAAATAGACAATATAATGTTCAAAAGAGTAGACAGAATCTTTTATTTTAAGATACGTTTTTAACATTATAGATAAAAAACATTATGCATATAAAAAGATGTAAAAAATATTTTTAGCTTCGACTTTAGCTTTAAAAAACTTAAAACTGTATATTTCATATAAGCAATTAAATTTTTTATTTAGAAATACAAACTGTAACTTAGCCAACATTAAAAAAGTTATTTTGTTTTTTTTTAAATTCCTATTGGTACTTTATTTTAAAATATACTAATAATTTCTATATTAGAATGAATAAACATTTTAATAGTTTAAATAATTTATGTTAGAATTTAAAATAACGTTTGAAATATGATACAAATAATATTCGAAATGGTTATCTTTAGAGTACAATGTATAATTTATAAACCTTTAATTAACTTTTATTCTATTGTAAATACATTTAAATATTATACTTTTAGTGTACGTAATAATCAAATATCAAAAATAGTACCGCATTTAAGTATGGTCGGATCGCTACTGAAAATTTTAATTAATGTTGAGGATCAAAAAAAAATGGCAATGCAAAGTGAGATATTTTTCTCTATGACTCAAAATGTATTCTCTTCAATGAGTAAGTTTAAAATAAATTTTAAAAAAAACAATGAATTATACAAATACCAGACAACGTCAAATGTTTTAGAACAAGCTTTAATTTGATTTTAAATTATATAACTTTAAAATTGAGTTAAACAAACTTTAAATAAAGTGTAATTTCATTAAAAGAGTGGAAAATTCTTGTTATTTATTTTAATCATGTTACATACTTGTGTCTTATCTTAACTTTTAAATAATTGTAACTAAAAAACTCTTGAATATTTTTTTGGATTGTAAGTATTAAAACAAAATTTCTAATTTAATATTACTTTTCCTGTCAGTGAATTTAAATATATTTAGAAAGTTATTCACAATCACATGTTATGGGCTTTTCACAGTTACATTATTATAATTTTATATATTATGCAATGAGGGAAGTGTTAGTAGCCTTTATTTAAAAAATATTTATACGTAACAAAATAATTATTCACTTATATTATTTATAAATATTTAAATACATTGTATACTAATTTATCATTACTGTATAAGTGTACATGATTTTTTTATTACATAATTTATTTTTTCCTTCTACATAAATTACCTTTAAAAAATTTATTATACGTAATGTAATAATTTTATGCAGATATTTTTTTATAAAAATCAATTCCTTAGTATATATTTGTTAAAAGCATTTATTATTTAATAAAACAAAATTTTTCGTTATCTCTACATTGACAAATATAATTATTATAAACATTTACGAATTTTAATGATGATGCATATTAAAATGTGTCAAATTTCATAAAATTAACATTACCTATAAATCATATGGTAAAAATTTAATATAAATTTCCTTTTTAATACTTTAAAAACATATTTTTGTGATAATTATTTTCAATATTTGATTTTATAATTTTAAATAACTTTAATTTTATTTTCAATTACATGAGTACTGTTTATTTTATTATTAATTTATTATAAAAATTATAAAACAAATAATTTAATTTTTTAAAAATTATTTCTTTACAAGACATATAATAAGGACTATATTATTGACAAATGAATAAAATTTTTATTTGTTTACATATTGTACTATTTGTGATACATAACGTAACATAAATTAAAAGTTTTCTAAATTTAAATATTCAGTTTTTACAAATGTGATGAAGCATTTTCCGGTTATGAATAATATATATAATTTTCTGACTCAAAAAATAGTAGAGTTTTTACATATATAATCAGTAACCACGATCTTCTGTTGACTATTGTATTGTGACGTCACATCATTTTATTGACCAATGGCTCGACTGTAGATTTGAAAAAGAAGAATATTACTAAATCATTTTATCGCATTAAACTCTATTATTCTTGAATCAAAGCTTTTTGAAATACTTTATTTACTTTCCATTTTTTATATTTCTAAGTTTAATTTAATCAAACAACATAATTTCCAAATAATAACTTTAATATTATTTCGAAATTTATAGTGTAATCAGTTAAATGTGTCCATAATTTCCTGCTTTAAATTAGTTTAACACCATATTTATACATTGTAATTACCTTTTTATTTTATCATACGCAAATATATATTTTATTATGAAAATGATATACTAACTTTTAAAATCCCATTTTATCTTTATGTATACTATATTTTAAATGAATGTAATATTACTTCTTATTAATTTTATAATTTTTAAAATTATTTTCACCATAGTAACAGTATTATTGTTATTAATTTTATATATAGAAATTATGATAATTTTTTAGTTTTACATTTAAAAAATTAGTTCATTAAAATGACTATATTTATCTAAAAATATGTTATATTAACAAATAAATGTATGAATTTTCACTATCATTAAAATAATTATTTAATATACTATTAGTTATCAAAATCCATTTCGTTTTTATGGTATACAATTCTAATTCTTGTCACATGTTAGAATACATATATTTAGTTATGTCATGAAATATAAATTTATTTATTACAAGAATTGGATTTTTAACCATATCACTTAACTTTTTTTATAATAATGACAGGTCATAATAAATATTTAAACAGTATTTTTAGTATTCATATTATTATAAATTCGACTGAGTAAACAAAAATAAATATGTAGATGTGAGAGAGTAAAAATTAAGTTTGTCTTATGACGCTTAAAATACAATGTATAGTTTCTGTATTTGCTATTTAAGTAAAGACAAAAAATTAATAAATCAAAAAACTACTATTTTCAACTTTAAACTTTATAAGATAGTCACTCTATAAGTAACCATTTATTCTTATATGTTGAATATTTTTGAAAGTAGTTTCCATATGATAAAAAGGATAGTAAATTTTAAAATTTTAACTTGCTGATAAATAAATATGTTGGTTTTTTTATGTTGGCTAATATGCTTTTTAAATATAATATAATATTTTTTGACCTTAGTATTTTTTAACAACTTTATTAAAAAGTTTCGCTATAAAAAATTCTTTGTTAGTAAAAAAAATTATTCATTGATAAATGATGATTAATAGAAATTGTTAATAACTTAAGAAATCAAATTAACGTTCATAAACAATTAGAAATTTAAAATTAGTTAAAAGCAAAAATAAAAGCAATATAATGAGAAAAATATATAAAAATAGTAAGTTAAGAGTTGTCCAATATTTTTATAAAGAAGCTGCTTTAGTATAAATATATCTTTTGTTAATATTATATCATCAGATTATTATTTATCTCTGATAATATTTTATTATTTGATTTAAAAATAAAACATACTTTATAGTATTATAGGTTGTTCCAGTTAACTTCTTTAATTTAATAGTTTGTCTTTATTATATTTTAATATATATAAGTACAAAAGTATTCTATGATTTTCTACTTTACCAACCCTAAATAATGTGACCTGTCAATTGATCTTACATTTACTTTTTAAACCTTTGATTTAATTTTATTTCTACAATGTGATAATTTGTACTAAAGATTTATAACAGATAATTTATTAAAACATGCTTCTTTATCATATCGAAATAGTAATGTAACTTAAAAAAACTATATATTCATATAAATAACTTTTTAATATAAAACTAAATATTTAATTCTAAAATATTCATATAAAATTTGATGTCAATGAAATACTTAATAGTAATATCATTAATATATTTTATATTAAAATAAACAATCAAATAAGATTTGAAAAAGCAAATTTTATTCGTTTATTTATATAAAAAATAAAATTAGCGTAACATATAATAATATTTTTTTTATAATCTTTTAGTAAAAAATATCACATATATACATTGAGGTTTTTAAGTTTATACAAATTGAGGAAATGAGACATATTTAATACATAAACTACTTAAGAAAACATTAACTGAATAATTAAAAATAATTTATTTTAATACTTTAGTAATGTTACTTCGAATTAATACATACTTACTATAATTCTTTTTAATAACATTGAAAATGAAATATGTTATTTTTTATAATAATTTTCAGAATATTTAAAATATTTGTATTTCTTATATATATTATCTACTTTTAAGTATTTCATAATTTTATTCATCATCTATATTTTTAAAATGCATATAATCACTTCACATTCTACTATTTCATCAAATTCTGAAAGATTAAATAACAATAAATTAGTTCGAAAGAATTCCTTGTCATCAGCATTAATGGCTACTAATATTAGTAAAGATTTCAATATTCCCAAAAGAAAAACATCAGTTAATTCAATTAGTTCAGATAAAAATATACATATCTCAAAAGAATTAGAGAAAATGTTGTCATGCCAAAATTTACAAGCACCAACTAAAATTTTTAGTGAACTTATTGTAAAAGATCATAAAAAAAATGATATAAACGTTAAAAAAACATATTTTGGTGAGGCATATAACAATAGTCGAAGTTGTTATACAAATAACGTGTACACAAATGAGAAGAAAACAAGATCCAGAGGCTATAATAAAAAATATCATACTTCGCATAGAAGTCGAAGTCCATCAAGAAGCTCAGTTAGATCAGAAAATAGCTATAGAAATAATAAATGCTCACTAATTTTAAAAAATAGTTTTGATGATAATTATAACCGTTCTTTAATTTCTTCACCTAATATACACAATAGTTTTGAAAAAAATGATGAATTATCTAAGAGTATTAATTCTAATAATTCATTTATAAAATTTTCTGTTCTTTCAAAAAAAGAAGAAACATTTGACATATATTATACTGGTGTAAAAACTAAAAAAATGGAATCTTTACCAATGCATTTTTGTGCTAACTGTTCTAATTTTCTTTTAGGAGATATGAATGAACTTGTGAGGAATATAATAAGAGAAGCAAAGCAATTAGTTAATGGTGAAGCGTAAGTTGTTACTTTTTTAAATGTATTTATATTTTTAAAATAATTTCTAGATGTTCATTATTTTTATTAGATAGAGAAAATAATGAATTAGTTGCCGAAGTTTTCGAAGAAAATTGTAAAACAGGGGAATATTTAAAAGAAATAAGAATGCCAATTGATCAAGGTATTGTCGGTTATGTAGCAAGAACAGGTCAGACTCAAAATGTCCAAGATGTTAATAGGTAAAAATAATTTTATATAGTTTTTTTACAAATACTTTTTAGCAATCCATATTTTTACCCAAAGATTGATGAAAAAACTGGATTTGTCACGAGAAATATTCTTTGTGTTCCAATTCGAGATAATACTTCTGGTATGTTTTTAAAAAATGAGTTTTAAGATTTGGTTTACTAAATGAGTATACATATTTATAAATTTTAACCCTATATAAAAATAAAATTACTTTAAACTAGTGTATTATGTAAATATAAAAAGAAAGCATTTTATTTATAATTTTGTAGCATTTAGATTTATATAAGTTATTGTGAAAACAATCAATAAATTATCCATTTATTTTAGGTGATTTGGTTGGAGTAGCCGAAGTTTGTAATAAAATTGGAGCACCATCATTTACAAAACATGATGAAAAAATTGCTAATACATTTACAATACTATGCGGAATGAGTATTTCTCACGTAAGCATAATAAATTTTTTTATTTATATAAGGATTTTTTAAGTGTCTGTTATACCGTAAACTTCAAGAATATCATCGACGTAATCACATGGCTGCAGAAGTTTTGGTTCAAGGTTCAACGATGTCAATTTCACCGGAAGATATTTTAAGGCTTTCATTTCGTAAAATTCCTGAACCAACATCATTTCATCATAATTTTAATAGCTTTCAGTTTATTCCAAGAAGTATTGGAACTGGAGACATATATGTTGAAGCATCTTTATCAATGTTTAACGAATTAGGATTTATAGAAAAATATAGAATTCGTCAATCAACATTAGCCAAATTTTTATTAATGGTTCAACGAGGTTATAGGGATGTTCCATATCACAATTGGTCTCATGCATTTGCTGTTGCTCATTTTTGTTATTTACTATTAAAATTACCAGCTGTTAAAAAAGCTTTAACAGATCTTCAAAGATTATCATTATTAGTAGCTTGTCTATGTCATGATATAGATCACCGAGGAACAACAAATGCTTTTCAGTTGCAATCTAAAACACCGCTTGCACAATTATATAGTTCTGAGGGTTCTGTTCTTGAAAGACATCATTTTGCACAGACTGTTACAATTTTGGGTATGGATGAATGTAATATTTTTAGTCAATTATCTAGATCTCAATATCAAACAGTTCTTGGGCATATACGGCAAGTAATTTTAGCTACTGACATTGCTGTTCATCTTTCTCGTGCAGATGATATTAGAAATATGGTTGAAACAGGATTTGATCCTCAAAACAAAGATCATAATGATAGATTCTTATGTCTTCTTATGACAGCTAGTGATCTCTCAGATCAAAGTAAAGATTTTCGAAATACAAAATCGATTGCTGAAAATATATATAAAGAATTTTTCAGTCAAGGTGATCTTGAAAAACAAATGGGAAATACACCAAATGAAATGATGGATAGAGAAAAAGCATGTGTACCACTTATACAACTTAATTTTATGGATAAAGTTGCTCTTCCTGTTTTTTATAATTTAGCTCAATTATTAGATGATCTTGAACCTACATATAAGACTCTTCAAACAAATAGAAGGTGTTGGGAAATTTTAAATGAATTAATTCAAGAAAAAAATGACTCTTTTAAAGGTTTGGAATATTTGAAAGATTCAGAACTAGAAGCTAATGTCATTGAAATATATAAAAAAGAAGTTGAATCGGAAAATAATACATCAAATTAAATAGGTTTTTACTAACATCAAAGGCATTAGAAATGTATTATATATATTATATTGTTATTTTAAAAATTCTCTATCTTGATCTTCAGAAAACTTTACTAATTATGTACTAATCACTTTAAATGAAAAATTATAATTTGGTACCTCACTATTATCAACACCCATTCATGATATCTCTAAAAAATAATTGCGAATTGATACAAACGGGCTTTTAGTTCCCTTATTTGTAATTAATATTCAAACATAGAAATTTATCCTTAACAGTATATTTATATATCAGTACAAGATTCTTGTATTATTTCATGTTATTAGCAGTTATAATCAATGAGAATATTTCATTTTTATTATATTGAACAATAGAATTATTGTCAACCATATTTATTATTACTTTAATAAACACTTAATTTCATCTTTTTATTTTAATTATGAAATATACAGAAAAATATATCGCTATTTGATAAATATCATTTTAAAATTAAAAAAATATAACATAGACAATAAATAATGTAAATCTATATTGTAAAATTTTCTAATATTATTTTTTTATATATAATGTAATGACAATATTGAATTGACCTCTTATTGTTCTTGGAATAATTTATACTACATTATGCAATAAGAAATTTTGTATAATTTTACTCCAATCTCTATATAATATTGTTTCTAAATATTTTTTTTAGTAATTTTGTAATTTAACAATGTAAATTAATTTGCTTTAAAATAATAAATGTGTGACAATAAATTTATTGAAAAACATTTTTACAATTAAAAAATACACTATAATATTTTCGACATATTTTAGAAATTATAAATTTTTCTATATAAAGTTTATTCATTTTAAATGACGAAAAAAATTATTTTTATAACTAATACTATTTGAATTAGACAACATTTTGAAAAATTTAAAACCTACAGTTGAAATAAAAATTTAGATATTTTGAAAAACAATCTGATAAGCACTTTTTAATTAATCGTCATTTTATTTAAATTTTCTAACTAATATTTTATTTATTACTGTAAAATAAGCAAAAATATCAAGTATCTTAGTTAAAAATATTTTGAATAACGATATAAATCATATATACTTATTAAATATGATTTATTTACAAATAAAGTTAACAAACCTAATTATCTTTATAATTATTCAAAACTTTCTTAAAAGTATTTAAAATGTTTACCATATCATTTTCACTAAAATCACTAGATACAGTCACTTTTATAGATTTATCTTGATGAAACTTTTCATCTTTATCCAAATATCGTGTTCGAGTCACTATAATAGACTCACAAAATAATGCATCTACCAAATTATCTAACTTTTTATCAGCATCAGAATGCTTTCCACTGTATAGAATGTGTAAAAATGGGGATAATTCAGTTCCTTTTATTGAAAATTCTGTACCATCAAAGATCATTTTCAATCCCTTAAAAAGTGTTTTACTATTTGCTCTCAATAGTTGAAATTTTTCAGGTTCACTTTGTATTATTTTTAACTCCTCACTAACAGCCGTTGCTAGAAGAGGTGGTAATGAAGCAGAAAAACAGTATCCAAGTCCAGATAATCTTTGGTGGCCCACAACATAGCTTCTTCCTGCACAAAAACCACCTGTTGAAGCAAAAGCATTTTCTAAAGATGCCATTATCATATCAACTTCAATTATGTCGACATTAAAATGCTCTGTTATCCCACGACCCGTTTCTCCAAGAACTCCAAATGACATTGATTCATCAATGAATACGCGAACTTTATATTTCCATTTAAGTTTTAAAATTTCTGGTAGTGGGCAAACATCAGCAGTACTAGAATACAATCCTTCTACCACTATAAAACGACGTATTTTTTCAGCTTTTTTAGGATCCTTCTTATCCAAAACTTCTTGAGCTTTAAGCAATCTTTCTAAATCATTCATATCGTTATGATCAAACCATTCAACCCTAGATCTTGATGCTTGTATTCCCTTTTGTATGGCATAGTTTACAGCTTTATCAACAAAAATAATGTCACCTGATTTAGCATATGCTGGAATAGCCGAGGAAATAGTTGCAAATCCATAAGAGTATAAAACTGTTTCTTCTGTTTGAAGAAATTGTGCTAAATCTTTTTCTAAATCTAGGTGTACATCTACACTACCATAAAATCCACGTGGACCACAAGAACCAACGCCTATTTGAAAATCGTAAAGTTAACTAAATAAATACTTACCATATTTTGATATAGTTTTTTTGGCTACATCTTCGATTCGTTTATCTCCAACAAAACTTAAAAAATTATTTGTTGCCATATTAATATATTCTTTATTATCTATTTTTATATATTTTCCCATTTTACCTTCTATAAATCTTGGATTAAGTGCAGGATGATCTTTAGGCGTCTCAGGTACTAAAGGTTCTGGTTCCCATTCATTAATATATTGTTCTATTTCTTCATCACTTAGTGATGGAGCAATTTCCTTTTTAGGTGCTTTTTTTCTAAATAAGAGCATATATACTATTATACCAAGTAATAATGTTTCAATGGCATAATGAGATTGGAAAAACTAAAAATAATAATTTATTTAATAATACTAGTCATTTTACTTACTGTATAGATAATATCTGCAAATGTTGATTCATCCGCTTGAATTGATTTCATTTTTGACAACCTAAATTGTAAAAATTAAATTATACAAACTATATAAAATGGCTATCGTTATTATTAATTAAAAATTATGATTAGAAAAACATTATTTTAAACATATAGAATTTAAAAAAAACTTTTTAAAAAATTGGAAATTTACGTTAATTACAATAATTCAATATGTTGTATTAATAACTATACAAATAAGAATATTTACATAGTACAAGTTTCCACAACCTTTCTACATTTAGATATGTAAATGACAAAGTTGATGTTAATAACGAAAATCAAAACGCTATATAATATCTTTTATATAATTAGTAATAATTATACAAATCATTAAAAATTACTTGTATTGTTTATTTAGTATTTTCAAGTGATTTTATATTTTTTTTTACCAAAATCACAAAATTTTTTATCATTTTAATAGAAGATATTAATAGTCGGACAAAGTTATTTCTATTAAATTTTCCGAATGTAATTTTCCAACAACACTTAATATTCTTATCAGAAAAATGTTATCACAGCACACTATTATATAGGAAAACACAATTTCATCAAATATAAGTAAAGGGTCTTACCACAATAATAATAAAAATTTTGTATGTGGAACAAAATGTACAATTTCACATATTATGATAAGATTTGTGAAAAAAATATATTAAAATGTGCATTTATTAAATTAATATTATCCACTTTAAAAACTAATTATTTCATTTTTATATTAAAAATCAACTTATTTTATAGAAATTATTGCACTTTAGGCTTTTTTGCAGATAATAATTAAAGACAAAAAGTTTTAAATTTTACAATATAAATCGACTTAAAATAAAGTACAGGTATTGTATCGAAAATGAAACAAAACCTTAGCAAAAATTACTAGTTTATCAGTAATTCAGTCAATTTCTTTCAACAATTTAAATTTGTAAAATTACATTATAAAGTTGCAAAAAAAAACCTTTTGATTTTATAAAACATAATCTTGATTATAAATCTACATATAGACGTAAATTTATATCTAAAAATAGTTTACAATTTTGATCATAATAACGTTAAATATAAAAAATTATGGTATGATCTTTTTTTAAATGATGAAAATGTAAAAACATCTTTATTTGTTATAAATTTTAAAACATTGCAACAGCGTTTTTTTTATCGTATTTCAGTCATAAATATAGTTTGCTTCTCTATTTTTTCATTTTTTATTAACAAATTTAAAAAAACTTACTTATAATAAAAAGTATATTATTTAAATTAAAAAAAGATTTATTAGAAAAATAATAAATATCGTGCAGTTAGATTGAAAAACTTTCGAAAGAAGTAATTATCAATGTTATAAATTGCAATTTTCATTTATTTAAATATAAATCTTCAGTTGCAATCTAAGTGATAAAAAGTTTCAAGAATGATCTCTTTATATTGTGTTTTTAATAATTACAGTCACATTAATGATATGCAACAAAATAATCACCATAACAACAATTTATGTAAAACGTGATTATTATATATCTATAAATCCTATAATTATAAAAAAATTTTAAATAAACTGTAAACGAAAAATACCTATAAATATAAAGTAAAAAGACAGTTCTAGAATTATTAGTATTTCAGTTTTAAACATTTTATGTATTTAGTCTTTGTGAGGCCCGAAATTATTTAAAAATTAAAATAAAAAAGTATTTATTGAAAATAATGGGTGTAAAAATAAACAACTACAAATTTCCTGAAATGTTTTGAAAAAGTACGTTGAATTAAATATTTCCTAAGCCCGATCTTAATAAGTAGCTTATTATTTATTATGTTTATAGTTTTTTTTAATTACTCTTAATCTTCCTTTAGAATTTAATTCATAAGATGAATTTTTTTATATAAAAAATCAACTTTTCTGTTGACAATTTTTTTCTGATGATAAAGAATTACCAGAATTCAACGATGCGGTTAAAGAACCATCCGACAAAATAGGTGATACAGCTTGTTTATCTATTACATTTGGTTTTGGAGATACAACTTGTACACCTGATGGTCCAGGAAGGTCGAGACATTTGAAAGTTGCATTTGGAGAACTTATACTTTTGTGATTATTTTGCTCCTGTTCATTTAATGAAGATTGATTATTTAAAATATGTCTATTTGGACTTGTATAATTATTTTTAGAACGTAGGGAAGAAATGTCTTCATCAGTACAAAACTCCGGTAGTGAATAATAACTTGGAGACCTATCAAGTAATGCTTCATTCGTTTCTAAATCCATTTCGTTTAAATCTAAAACTCTACGAATTTCCGCTTCTTTATCTGCCTCATTCAAATCAGTTGAATTATCGTTATACCTTTCAAGTAATTTATTTATTACTTTTTGTTTTACTTTGTATTGTCTTATTAATTTAAGCCTATTTTGTAATGTAAACGTTTTAACACGTATTAACTGTTGCTCATAACTATCACAAAGTTGTTCAGCTCTTTTTGATCCAAATTCCTTTATTCGTTGAATTTGTTGATTGTATTGTTCCCTAATCCCTTCAATATGTTCATGTATATTTTCAATACGTTGTTGCCTATAATCACTAAATTTCTTCATTTGATTACTATACGACATTGTTAATTGTTCTCTCTGAGCATTATAATTCTCGCGTATAGCTTCAATATTTCGATGGTAACTGTCTTGAATACGTTCTACTTGCTTTTGCCTGTATCTTTCAATAGCATCAACCATCCCTTTGACTCTACTCAATCTTTCAGCTCTATTTAACCACCACAAAGCAATGTTCTTTAATATAATCCATGTGATATTGAAAAGGAAAGATGCAAGACAAGTCATAAGACTACAAAAACACGCTCCCCAAAAAACGGAATCAAATATATTCGTGCTATACCATTGAGAAAAATCAAGTCTAAAACTTATAGTTGATGAGTAATTTTTTGTTTCACTAAATACTGTACAAGTGTATCTAGAAAAAAAATATATGTATAAGTAAAAATGATAAATTAAAAATACCTCTCAACCATATCTTGTGAAATTTCTTTCAACAGTAGTGCTCCGCCAGGCAAAATTTGATAATGATTTGGTTTAAATATAGTTACAGGATTTCCAATATTTCTCATATCAACACTTCCAATTAATGTTTCAGGATGAACCTTTTTCCATTCAAGCCCCTTTACCGAATTCCCTGCAAAATTGCAGGGTAATATCTTTTTTAAACCAAGTTTTTCTCTTATTATTGTTATATTTTTGGTTTTTGGAAGAACTGAATTGTCAATAATAACATCACAATCTTTATGCTCCTTTATTTTATGACAGCCAATAGCATTGTAGTCAAAATTAACAAGTCCCTTAGTCCAGTTAAGAAAACATTCATCACATGAGAAATTTGAATTTTCTAAAACAAGATTTATATTTTTTGTATTTTTAAAAAAAGTATCCGGAAATTTTGCTACCAAGGAATTTGACAATTTTAGAGTTTTCAAAGTTTGTGGAGCTTCTCCCTCTATATTTGTCAACCATCGAGAGTTTAATAAACTTAAATAATTTAAAGATTTTAATCTTTGTTTTGTAAAATTAAATATATAAATGTGTGAATTTTCCAACGATAAAAATTCAAGCTTAGACTCTCTTACAAATGACAAGTCATCAATTTTCAAATTGTTTGCCTCAAAACGTATTAACGATTTTGTGTTAATCTTGGGAAGTTCTGTAATACGATTGTCTGATATGCTTAGATCTTCTAGCCTTGATTCAAATATTTTAGCTGGAATCGATGATATCTGATTACTTGATATATTTAAAAAACGAAGCCCCACTGCAGGGACATTCTTAATATATGCAATCTAAAATTTACATGGTATTATAAAACATCTAAAAAAAACTACCTCATTGTTTGCTAGTGATAAGTTTCTTAGATTATTATATATAACATTAGAACATTCATCTATAGTATTAAAGTGATTAAAATTAAATGATAGAGTTCTTAAATTTGGGAGAAACTCCAAGAGTAAACATATATTATCGAAATTAGACAAATAATTGTGACTCATGTATAATTCTTTCAACAAAAACATTTTATTTTTGATAATAAAATCACGAATTCTGCAATGTTCCATACCAAGAACTCTAACATTTGGGAATTTCTCGAAAAAGCTTGTGAAATTAAGATGGTATATAGAAACATGACGAAGAAATATTTTTTTAGGATCAAACTTCGTCAAATTACTATAAAGTAAATCATTAAAATTACTATTTTCACATATTATAGTATCAGTGGTATTTACACACGAACAACCAAACTCATAACATGGATTTATTTCTACCAAGTGAGAATAATCGTTATGATCTCTATAGATGTTAACAACCTTGGTTTTTAATGATTCCCAAACTGATTCATCATATTCTCCGTGAGAAATTGTTACATTTTCTTGTAAATTTTGAACAACCTCCTTACATTCACATTGTTTAGATAAGAAAAAAAATAACATCCAGTAAAGCAAAATATAACAAACCCGTGTTTCCTTTAAATATAGCATAGACATAGTTTTAAGATTTAAACCAAAATATTAAGCACATGACAAGAAAGAATGAATCTGTAATAATTAATAAAAATAAATAGTTGAACAAATAAACAAATTTTAAAAAAAAATTATCTTTTAAGGCCTTAAATAAAGACAAAAAGTGTATGATTTTATCGAATGAAATTAAAATACCAGTAAGTTAATAAAATAGCAATATTTTATCATAAAATACATGGCTACAATAAGAATACACGCTTAAACTACTTTATTCACAACATAAAGCGTATTAAATTATACAAAACATACCCCAACACAAAATTAAAATGAATAGCTTTTTGCTATTTAGAAAAACACATGACTTTTTAATAGAAAAAAATTGCTTTTATTTCCATAATTTCATTATTTTAATTTGTGATGAAAACAACTTGTAAAAACCTAATACTTTTTAAATTATACAAAGTATGAATTTTAAGCCTTACTAAAAAATTCATTATTTTAAATGTTTATTAAAAAATAAACTAAAAATTTAAAAAACAATATTTAATAATGGTAATAATTATCTAAGAATCATTCATCAAACTAAACTATTAACCGAAAGGTTTTAATTTGTAAAATTGAATCATCTCGTGACATACATCATAAAAATAGTTATAGTTTAAAGAAATTAATAACTCCAATGCTTGACAGGAGATAACCTTTAGTAAGATAAACTGAAACAAGTCATAAAACAACAACAAAAAATAGGAGGATAAATTTATGTGTTTTCAAGGATTTTGTTATTGTCATTTGAAACAAGCAAAAGTTATATATTGCATTTCTATAGAAAAGAAAAACAAATTTCTAACTCTCAGTAATTATAATCACAAAAAAATTTAATAAGTTAGAACATTATAAGTTAATGATTGACAAAAGCAATAAAGAAAATGCGTTAACTCACCTATATAGGTTTATATTAATAGATGCCAAATTGCAATTTCTTTAAGATTATGCACAATTTTCGTTGTCTCTAAAATGGTATTCTTACAACGATTAGTAAGAAAAAGAATGTAAAGTGGAAAAGTGACTACATCCTAAAAATAATTTATTAAATTTTCTATTAATTAATATGTTAATATCATTTGGAAGGAGTTTTCTCAAACATTCAATAAAGCAAAGTAAATACCTCAGCACTTCAGCTATTAATCCCTTAAGAAAAAGTAAGTAAAACACCGATAAAAATATTCATATTTGTTTATTAGTACAAGAAAGGAAACACGGTGATACAACAATTGTTGAAGTCGTCAATATTGAATCTCAGAATAAAAGTCCAGAAATTCCCACTAATGAAGATGTTTGTTCATTATGTACATGTAAACTTCCTATAAAAATTTCTTACAAAGACGTGCTAATTCTTGAACAATTTATGCGTGACGATGGAACAGTTCTTCCTCGTCAATTAACTGGTCTTTGTAGAAAACAACAACATAAGATAGAGAGATGTGTTATGCAAGCACATTGGTGTGGTCTTTTTCCCGACAAAACTATTCCAGAATTCGATAGATCAGGATACAAACGATTTAATAGATATTGGGATGATGACATGGATATGTACAGGTTATCAGAAAAGAAAGAAACAGGAACATGGTACTATATTAAGCGATACAATTCTAAAAAAAAGTAAATTAAATGTTTACTTTTTATGAATTAGGAAAACTTCACTGTACTTTGATTTAGTATAAAGAAACTTAATATAAAATCCAACTTTTAAATTATAGATGTATATTGTTTGAAAGTATAATTATTGGAATATTTGTAGACGATATAAATTTCTAATTCTTTATAAAAACGAAGCACATACTACTTTAATCTATTTTTCTATTGTTTTTCTCACAAGAAATTTCATAATTAAAATATCTTGAAAGGTTAAGTTTTCATTACAACATTCCGAAAAAGTATTTCCATTAGAAGAGAATATTATGGTTATTAATGATTACTTCCTTTAAATAATTAAGTAAGTTTAAAAGTATTATTTTGACAATTTTTTTCCCATGAATCTTTTTTATATTTGGTACTCTTTTTATAAATGTAACGTATAACTATAATCAATATTATTTATATACTGTTAACAATGAGAAAGTAGATTCAAAAGTTTTTTACTTTTTAAATATAAAAATGATCTTATGAAGACAAAAAAACAGAGATTAAAAAATAACATTATATTAAATACAATAAAATCAAAAAGAAAAAGTAAAAATATTTGACTAAATTAAAATTATTTTCTTTCTGTAGTAAAAATAACAAAAGTATTACTTATACTTAGAACGATTGATTTATTTATATCCAACAATTCGCTTATAAAATTATCATCACATGTGATACAAAGATTACCAAAAAAATTAAGCCTATTTTTCTTCTGGCCTTATAATTATTTTTCCACATATTACAAAATATTAAATATATATATGAAGGATGAGTAACAAAGATTTTCCCTAACATAATTATTTCATATGTATGTATAGTATTCCTACAAGGAAAATGTGTATGTATAATATAAAGTTTAAAACAGGAAATCCTTTATCACCTACCCTAAATATATATATAACAATGAGACCATATATCTAACAAAAATAAAATGATTATAGATTAACGATATAACTAACAATTTTTGAATTAAAATCCGTCGCGACGTATCTTCGGTAGCCATCGTAACAACTCAATTTGTAAAAGTAGTTTAGGAGGTCTGGTTAAATTGAGTGTCTTTAAATGTTCTATGTATTTTTTACCACATCGTACGAAGGTAATTCCTATAAAAGACAAGTTACTGAAATAATATGTAATCGCTTACCATTCCATGGTTTTAACAAATTCATCGGTTGTAAAGTTGTCATAATATCTTCCTCGTGAATTCCTGTGGTAAGAGATAATTCATGTAATGGGACATGTTCCGAAGAAGCATGATCTAAAGCTTTTAATAAAATCCACCACCAATAACTACGATAACTAACTTTCCCCATATCACTTAATGGTTTTTCAGGTGTCCCTATATACCCCTCTCTACTTGATAGGGCATAGCTAACCTGAATAAGAAATTGTCCATACCCTTTACGTTGATATGGGGGAAATACTATTATACAAGCAAGATTATTCATAGATCCTCTTTCTTTAGAGAAATGGCCAACAATATGAGCCCCATAATCATCAACCTCACACAAAATATAAAAAAGAAAATGTTCAACATCAAAATATAATGTTTTGTGATCTAAAAATAATTTTGATAATAAGCACAAATATTGACAGTATCGTTTATTAAATTTTCCATCAACTTCATACAATGATAAATTACCATCTCTATAAATTTCATCTCCTGGTGGCTGTCGATACGAACATTCATTTTTCTATAAACAAAAATATAAAAGTTTAAATTTTTAAATCACATACCATATGATATTTATAAAATAGTGAATTATTAAAATAAGCAAAACAGTATTCACAAATAAATAGTTGATGATTATAACATAATTCCGCTGGATAAGGTGAAAAATACCATGTATCCATTTTATAATTTCCTAATCGAATAATTTCAACATTCCGAACTTTGGTTCTCTAAAGTAAATTATAAATTAAGTAGAAATTGTCTTACCTCTGTATGTTCTCGTTCAAGTAAAGCCGTCGTTGCATCAAGATCATTAAATGATTTTTGCACATGACAAAATTCTTGTTGATATAATTTTTGCTGTCTTGTTAGTGTTCCACCAAAGAATTCTTTCTCGTTTTTTATGTCTGGAGTTGAAATAACAAAAGGATCTGCACCGGGAGAAACATGAATATGTTTTAAAAATCTTGATCGATCAACCCATTCATCTAGGCGGCGATCTTGTCCATGATAATGGACATAATAAACATATTTTTTTTGTGTTTTAATATCACTGAAATCACTTTTAACATCTGTTTCAGAAGAAGTATCCATTTTTTCATCTAACATCGAATCTGATAAATCTTCTTTATATTCGTTTTTAATTATTTCATTATCAAATGGTTTTATATTATTGTTGACTATTTGACCATTTCTCATATTTTCTTTTAAATCATTATGATCAACGGAATCAAATATAGGTCGATGAGGACCATCATCAGCTGAAGAACAAGGTGATATTGAAGCACTATTTGTTGTTTTTGTTGTATTCGAAGTTATAGAGTATGCTCTTGGAACCAGCATCGCAGCTTCTTGAAAATCAGCTAATTTGATGTCAACAATTTGACCTATGGTTTCTTTATTCTCATTACCACTCCTCATAAGAATGTAATAATAAGACCCCACGGTAAGTTCGTCGCTGGATTCTATAGGTGTAACCTTTTGATTCCGCAACATCCCTATAAATAAATAAATTTTTTTCATAATTTTAATAAAAAAAATTAAATATTAAATAAGTAATCGAAAGGTAATTTAAAATTTTTTCGATAGCATATTTGAAGAGAAATAGAAATATATATACAATAATGTTGTATTCAGTAAAAGTATAGTATACTTTAATTAGGATGATATAGAAGGCTTACTGCAGTGGTAAACTTTCGTATGTAAATAATTTGGGTTGGGGAAATGTAGTGTGAGCAAATCAATGATTTATCAATATTTGTCCTTTATTAGCACATAATCGTAATAAAATGATGCAGAATGATAGAGAGTCCCAACCAACTATTTGTCATATGCACGTATCTGATTATTTGTGAATTATAAAATAGTCTTTTTTACGGCGTAGAGTTATTGGCCAAGAAACTAGTAATCGTAAAATTTTAAAATTTATGTATAATTTTTTTTCTCTAACAGTGGTATGAATTTTAAAAAATAAAGTGTGTATTGTTATAAAAATCGTTTGAGCGTATTACTAACGCTGAAAAAAATTATAATATGAAGATTTCTGTAAATAAAAATAATTAATAGTAAATATTGTCATGTATGTAAATGATTAGTAATTTATTTATAAAAAAAATTGAGTGAAAAAAGGGTCCATTGGAAATTTAAACTTGTTTCTTTATATAATAAACTAGAGTTAAAAAGATAATATAAGCCTGCGCATATTAAAAAAGAAATGATAATTTAGCTGTTGACAGATGTCATTTTTCATCTTTACAACAATAATGATAATTTATTGCTGACTCAATTTACAAGAAACATGATAATGGTAACTAATTTATATAATGTGCTATTTATATTATATTGATTTTAAGATTATTAAAGTAATAAATAGTATTATTATTTGTATGCAATATTAATATAAGAACATATAAAAAAATAAAACAACAACGTATTTAGATGTCGTATAATAAAGAAGTATCTTTAATTTATTAAACAATTTTGTGTGCCATAAAAGCGGCTTAATTGTTATGAATTATTAAAAGACATATCGCAAAATAAACAAAGGAATAAACATATAAAATGAATAAGAAAATAAGATAAGCATTCAATAAGTATGAAGACCTAACTTTCGTATATTGTAGATGCATTAAAAGTTCCTTGTTTTTTCCTATATATATCATATAAAATGCATATAAACATATGTTTAATTAAATTATTTTGGAAATTCATTTTAGACAATTTTGTTGGGTTTTTAACTTTACTCAATAATTTATAATGTTTGTAAAAGTGCTAAAAAAATAATTTTAAAAGTTCACGTGGTTTAGAGACATATAAATAAAAAAAGTTATTTTAATGTTTATAATAAAATGAAATTATATTTAAAAAATATTTATCTATTATAATAGATACTTGGGTGTATATCTTATCCAATAACTTCAATAAGAAGCAAAATATTTAATTGGCGGATTTAAGTTGTGGTTAAAATTCAATTTTTAGTTTTTGAATTACTGGATATGACATTAATCTTGAGCAGGTCTATGAATTTACAAAATGATACATTATAAATTTTTTATGTTTAATAATAAAGTAACTTTTTATTTCTTTATAAGTTTATTACATGTATATTATATTCTTATAAACATTTCATATTAAAATTAACAATGCAATTAAAACCTGTTTATTTAATTTAATATGTATTCATAACTGTAAATTGTATTTAAACTAAATGTTCGAAATTCAAAGACAAAATTTAAGATTATCTTATTTAATTGCTTCTATATAAAATAAAAAAAAATAATTAAAATGAAATTTCATAAATTGAATGTCGATTCTCCCTAGCTGATTATGTATTTGAAAGTGTTTTTATAGAAGTTTCACTTACACCTTTATTATCTCAAAATAAATCTTTATTCTATTATTAATATCATGATCAAAATATTTATTAAAATCAGATAGAAAATTTTAAATGATCTCATTTTCGTTATAACTTTCATTTGTAAATTTCCTCAAATTATTAATGATTCGAATGTTATCTAGAAAATTTATATCAATATTACTAGGAGCTATTGTTTTATCAATAATATTATTTCTAGAAATAGCAAATATATCTACTTCAAGCTATGATTTTACCACCTTATCTGACCAAGATAACAGTATATTTAGTAACTTTGAGAATATCAAAACAAACAAAACTTTCTACTTAAAAAAAAATAAAATAAATTCTAATATAACAAAGATTATTGTTATAACACCAACATATAGACGACCTGAAAGACTTGCTGATATCACAACAATGGCCAATACTTTAGCGCATATAGAAAATTTATTTTGGATTATTGTTGAAGATGGTAACTCTTTTTCGAGTGGTGTTGAAGCATTAGTTAAAAGATTAGATTTAAATTATAGTTATTTATTAGCACCAAATCCTAAGGGGTATCCATCAAAAGGATGGTATCAACGAGATTTTGGAATTCAGTGGTTAGAAGAAAATGCACATATAATTAGAAAATCAAATGAACATTGTGTTATATATTTCGGTGATGATGACAATTCTTATGATATTCGCCTCTTCAATGAACACATTAGATCTGTTAAAAGAGCGGGAATATGGGCAGTGGGTAAGATAATACATAATATTATAATGTTCATTATTTATAGGTTTATTGGGTTCAATGGTTGTTGAAAGTCCATTGGAAATAGATAATGTATTATCAGGATGGTATACGAATTATCTACCAAATAGAAAATGGGGAACAGATATGGCAAGTTTTGCTATCTCATTAGATCTACTTTTCTTAAAAAAACCACGTTTTGGAAATGGATGTAAATGGGGTAATGACAAACCAGAACCATGTTTTCTAGAAAAATTAGATTTACAATGGAAAGACTTCGAATTAAAAGGTTTTGAAAATGATCCAAACAAGTATTATAGGGAAATATATGTTTGGCATACGAAAACACTACCAAGAAGTTTTACAAAAAGATTTGGCTCATACAATTACTTTGTAGAATACGGAAATTCAGTGGTCTAAAATTAATAAATTAAACAACTTTTACAATAAAGATCCAAAACAATTAACAATTTTGTAAATACTTTTAATAAAATATTAAAAGCCTTGTTATTTAAATATTAAAACACAAAAACAAATTTTTATACTTAAAAATTAGGTTAGTTTTTTTGAAATATGTATTAAAATAAAAAGTAAGAACAAGTTAATTCTTTAAAGAGATCATGAACATTTCTTGTTTACAATTACCTTCCCAGTTTCCTCGTACTCAGCTTTTGAAATCCATAGTTGTTGAAATGTTCCTAAAGAGGCAACAATAGACCCTCCTATCCATGCTCCAAAACGCTTTTCCATGGGCGTTGTACCTGAGTTGAAGCGAATTTTAACAGTTGGGGGACATTTTACGGCAATTCCGTGGTTTAAACGCTCACCGAATCCATCGATTAAAGAATTTCCACCAGTAACAATAACATTTGAATACAGGGTGTTTCTTAAATCAATATCTGCCATTGTACAACAAGTTACAACAACTGAAGGAATGTCCATTATAGTTGCTTTAATTTTTTCATCAACGTCAAGATACTTGAGATTAAATAATGATTCGGGTATAGTTAAACGATCACGCTTGATTTCTTTATGTAGTCCTGTTGAAAAATCATACTCACCAGGGACTGTGCTTTCTAAATCTTCTGTTTCTATATTATCTACTAATTGTAATGTAGCCGCAACTACATCTTCAACAATCTTTTTCTTATGATAAGCTTCAAAACTTTCTGTAACTTCTACAGTTTTTTTTAATTTGTATAGTGGTTTCTCTCCCTCTTTATATTCTTCTTTTGAAGCTATTCTGTATGATGGAATCAAATCAACATTACACTTCTCGAGATACTTTTTCATTTGATCAACAATTGTATCGCCACCTAAATTTGATTTTACCGTTGAAGATACTAAACAATATCCATCATGGACTGGTGAAGCATATGTTTGACTAGCACCACTATCAACAACTAATCCGGAAGCTTTACCGTGAGCAAAACAAGTCAGCACAGGTGACTTAACAGTATAAAAAGCAGGAACGTTATACTTTTCAAACATGAGTTCTGTCAACTTCTCACGTTTATCTTTTGTAATCCATGGGGCTTCGGAAAACAAAACGCCATGTAACGATGGCTCTACCCTAAAACATTTATTGTAAATATAATCCATAACTTGTTCAAATAAGTCCCATTCTTCAATCATTCCGTCTTTCATATATCCTTTGATATCAGTATTACTCCTTGGAATACACAGATCTATGTCTCCAATAAATGTTTCCCTAGTCTCCCTTGTACCATCAGGAGTCTCTTCAATTTTATTCCTCACTCCTACGGATGCGGGAATGTCAATAGATGGACACTCTTCTCCAGCATATCCAGCCCTAAATGAATATGAACCACTGTCAAAAACTAATGCTCCGACATCCTCTAGAAAAGGTATCAAGTAATAAATATAATCTTATGGTAAATTACCTCCTGCATATAAACCGCTACTCATTTTGACTATTCTTTAGTATAAGATAATTCTTTTTTGTAAATGCAATAGCTCGAAATACTTTTCCAAATTATGAAAGCGCTCATTTAACTGTATGTGATTGGAGAAATATGTCTTATGAGAAAAAGCGGGTAGTACGCGAACTTTGGAAGTTTCCTCGACCATCTGCATCGCTTTTTCATTTTAAAAACTGTAGCTGACAAAAGCTCTAAGACATTTTTAAAAATCGGTAGTAGAAAAGGTACTTTGTTACAGTTAAATTCCCATTAAATTTGTAAAGGTCTTTAATTTACTTAATGAAACGGTGGTGTGTAATCACCTTTTGTTTGACTAAATTTACCGTGGCCAATGGATGCACAATTATGGCAAAGTATCACGAAATATAGAATAATAACAGTACATGAGAGTTAATACTTTAATTGAAGGAAATATATTACACGTAATCATCAATTTCAAAATATTTTATTAAAATATAAAATAAAAAAACACTGAAAATGCATATATTTACATTACATAGTCAGCAATAATTATGATGACAATGATAGATTAACCAGCTTCAGCATCTTGAATAACTGTGATATTATCACCCTTTAGCATTATTCTGCCGATTGAAACTTCTGAATTTGTTTTTAGATTCCTCTCAACAGCTTCGTCGATAACTAGATTCATGTACTCATCAAAACCTAAAAAATTAAACTTACTAGAGAGATAGAAACTAACCAATGATTCGCCCTTCAATGCGATGCACAATATCTTCGTAAAGCCAGATAGAAACTTTAGATTTTTGTTGCATAAATCTAAAAATAATACTGATCGGAAGAACTGTGGCTTTTTTCCCATGTGGAGGCATCTTTAGAAATTTCTATAGAAAGATAAACTACTACGGAAAGTTTTATTATAAATTTAATTTAAGTTTGCGTGTGTACACTATTCAAATTCCACACACATTATCTGTATAGGATATATTAACATTATTATTTAAAAAGTGTTAAATTAGAATTATCTTTAATGCCTTTATTAGTAGTTTTTGGAAAACCTTGTAGTGGAAAAAGTAGAATAATTGATGATTTTGTTCATTACTTACAAAAAAGTACAGCGTATCTCATGAAAAAATTAAGATAATACGTGATAGTGATAATACAGAATTTTCAACGAATATTTATGATAATGCTAAACTTGTAAGTTTTTTTCCTATTTTTTTATATTGAATAAAATGATAAAATACTTATTAGGAAAAAGACCACAGAAGTCTGCTTAAATCATTAGTAGATGAAAATCTTAAAAAAGATGTTTTAGTAATTATTGATGCTCTTAACTACATTAAAGGATATCGTTATGAGTTACATTGTATCGCTAAAAATGTTCAAACTAAATTTGCACTACTAATTATTGATGAAGATGATGATAAATGTTGTGATATGAACAAGATGGTTAACATGAAATATGATGAAAAAATTTTAAAAGAAATTTTTATGAGAATGGAATATCCTAATTCAAAAGACTTTTGGGACAAACCAAATGTAACAATTAAAATGCCGACAACTAAGGAAAAAGACGATAATATTGGTATTTTTGACCAACTTTACCATTTATTATTTGAAGGAGTATCACTTGTTTCTAATAAAAGTACTAGCTGTCAACCAATAGCCAATAAAAGCTTTGTTACAGATATTGCAAAAATAACTAAAAAAATAATTGTCACATTGGATTCAGAACAGAGGAAGTACAAATTTGGTGATAGAATCAAGTTACCGTTCACTGATTTAGATGATAAAGATGAAACAAAAAATAGTTATTTATTTGTTAAACAATATAGTATTAGTGAATTAGATAGATGCAGAAAGATATTTTTGGGAACTCTTAGAGGACAGAAAATTGAAGGAGCAAATATGATTGGAAATTTATTTGTAAACTATTTGAATATCCATTTATCTATGAGTCACGTTAAAGGAGAACTCTAAATACAAATGTTTGTTGCACGATTTCTATGAAAATATCACTTCTAAAGCATATAAATAAGTTAGTTGGTAAACTATGCTAATTTGATTATTATGAATTTTTCTCATGAGAGTTGTTATTTTTTTGTTCAAATTTATTTTAAAATAATATTAAGTTTTAATGAAAACTTTATTATTACTTAATGTAATAATCATCCTTACCACCAAAGAAATATGTTTTATGCGTAAAGGTTTCTTTTTCAATTATTTAATTATATAACCATCGGTGTCATAGATAATATCATCATTGTTACGAAGAGATTTGAGTATTTTCATAATTACCCCCTCCTTTGAGGAATATTAACAGTCATATAATGTTAATAAATTATGTTAAGAATACATGTATTAGAAATATTTTATTATATAATTATTACTATTATAACAACATAATATAGGAAAATTTTACAGTAAAATTAAAGAATTTACATATATAACAATTTGTTATCTTAAGTCACCATCTCTTTTTAATACCATCCAATAAGAAGTTAACTCTTCATCGATCCTGAAGTCGTTTAATTTATAGTCTATCCATCCTAATAAAGGTGGTTTTTTAAAAATTCCATAATTTGTTGAGTCTTTAACTTCGAATCTAAAGACGTAGTTTTTGAGATGCTCCGGAACAATAGAAAATTGAAATAATCCATTATATTCAGGATTATAGGTATCTTCAATAGCATTAGTAGATTGTTTAGAAACAGGTCCTTCTTTACCGATTTCAAATAATTTTACATTAACATAGGATTTTATATGACCATTTTTTTCTACTGGTATCAAATCTTTTGCACCAACAATTTCTAATTGCAAGGAAAATTTTCTTTTATCAAAACGGAGTGATATAGCAAGTTGTGGATCACCACGTTCAATGAACGATGTATTTAATGATCCTTTTGCCAAATCATGTTTTTTTGTTGTTAATTTAGATAATATACCTTTTCGTCTACTAACTGTACTACCAGTATCTGAAATCATTGAAGTAATTGATCCAGGAGATTTTAGAGATTTAGTTGGAGATAAATTATTACTATTTTTTGAATTTTCGGTTTCAATGGAAATTACTGGATCTGCAAAAATTATTTCCCCATTTTCTCTTTGAAGAGTTTCTACTTTATCTGAATTTAAAATCGTTGTTGTTGCTTTTTGATTGTTTTCCACTAAAATTTTTCCAAATTCATTTTTATCTGCTCTCTCAATATGTTGTCCAGATCCATAGAATTCTCCTTTATTTTTACTATTTAATCCATTGTTTCCAGTTACACTTGATGGTTCTAAAGCTCGAACTCTAATTGTTAAAACAATAGCACTTTGCGTAACTCCATGAGAAAGATAAAAAGTTTGTTGGAAATATTCCATATTAGGTTCTCTTATAACATTATTCAGTGGAATACTAAGTTCTCCCAATGTTCTTTTTGTACCATCATCAATGGCAGTAAATAATAGCGATTTATCATGAGGTCCATTGATAAAAAAGGAAAATTTACTTTGATACAGAGGGTTAATTGTATTTAATTTTATTGGAGTAGTTTGAACTTGATTATCTAATTGAATTTTTATAAAAGGTGAAGGTTCCAAATGAGCTTTAGGATAAGGTAAATCATTAACATTATCAACAAATACCATAACTAAACATCTAGGTTCACTTTTTCTTAAATCATTAATACCTTGGCTATATAATTTACTATTACTTAAGTATATTGGTTTAGTAAGATATAAAGGATCACTTCGTAAAGCTAACCATTCGAATGCTACATGAATATCACCATGTTTACATCCTTCAAGATAATACCATTTGTCTATTGATTTTTGATTTTGAATTTTTTCGGTTGCTACAGTAAGTCTACCTAATTCTTCATCACTACCAGTTTTATCTTCATCAAAAACCTCAAACCTAACACTTTGTAGAGATGCTTGTTCAACAATAGCTTCAAACTCTTCATTCCACCTAGGGTTTAAATTATTATCAATTGTTTTTGTTCTAAAATATGCTGCTCCAATTTTTATCTCTACATATGGATCACTTTTATCTTTTATTATTATACTGATATCTCTATTTTCTAAGTTTCTAGCTTCAATAACTTTAATTAAAACCACACCATCTGGTTCAGGAAAATATAAAGTAGTCATATCTACTTCTGGTGCAAGTGGTACAAATATTTTATTTGGCAGAACACACATATCTCGAAGTTGTTGATTTACTACTGTACGAATAGCATTGGTAAGTCCGGGTAAATTACCAAATTCACCCATCCCAGTTAAATTAAAATCAAATTTTGGTAAATCAATAAAACTCGCAGATATACCTCCAATCATGGGAGGAAAAGGAAGCAAAGGTTGACAAATACATCTAACTTTTCCTGTTAAAACAACTTGATTCATCCCACCATTAAAGCCACAAACATTAACAGTAAAATCTGCATCACCAGCATAACTTACATCCATATCAACAATTATTTTATCTCTTCCAACATTCTTTGTATAAACTTTTAAACCTCCAACTCTACAGGATAAATCTCCCATATCAATTTTTATAAATTTAAAGCTTTTAAAAGGAGATGGCATTTGTGCTCGAACTTGAGGTTCTATGATTTCAACTAAAAATTTCTTAGAGTATTCACCAATGTAAGGCCACAATTGTTGAATAACTTTATTTAACCAAAGAACACGTTCTGTGTCAGGAAATTGAACCCAAGCAGGCAAGTCATTTTGCTTTAAATCTAATTGTGCTAGAATAGCTTCTCTCTCCTGGGAAGCTAATATTTGTAATGCTGTCCTTTTTTCTTCTCGATTTTTAGTTGTAATAGTTTTGACAATATGTCCAATAATAGCAAAAATTATCCAGAGAAAAGAGTAGTTTAAATAACCTACCAACCAACATATTATCATAAGTGATATTGAAATACATGATGATATAGTTAATTCTTGCGTTGTTAGCATTCTACATTAAATAATTACTTTTTTTTGGTAAAAATAAGTAATATTATTCTAAAAGGTAGATATTTTATAAGTATCATAAATAAAATGCAATAAATATTAACAAATAAAATTTATTGAATTTTTATCAAACTCTCATATACAGCTTATATAAAATAGCATAGTTGATGGAAATTAATTAAAAATTTTTTACTTTAGTTAAGAAATTATAAGACCATTTTAAAATGTTAGCGTGCATATAACCATGATAGCTCAAAAGAATTCGTTAATCAAGCAACATAAAATTTAAAAGTAATTTTTGTATACATAATAAAATATTTTATCATGGTGAAATGTTAAGAGAATGTTTGTTATGCATGCAAAGTAAAAATATTATTATTGTGATATATACCAATCAAGACTATCAATATAATACATTCTAAAGACGTTTATATTATAATTTTATATATATTTATAAATATAATATATTAAGTTTTATTGAAATATTACATAGTTCTAAAATTAAATTATTTAAAAAATAACTCTATACTTCATTTTTTTCAAGTTTAAAAAAATTCAAATTATTGCTACAATCTGCATTCTTCTTAAAGTTGCATTTATTTTAAAATAAATATTTAGTTTAGTGAAAAGATTTGCAAATAATATATTTATATAAAATAGACCCAGTAATGTTAACAAACCTATGTCAATTGTATTTATAAGTAAATGTGAACGAACGAAGTATTCTCTAGCACGCTGATAAAAGTTATATAATATATTTATAGTTATATAATAAAGATGTAATAATTGGTGTATTAAGGATATTGTTAATTGAATAATAATGTAATACTAGAAAGAGAAAATATAGACGAGAAGATAAGGTTAATAAAACCGTTTATGTAAAATAATCAATTCTACTTATTTTTAACAATAATATTGTAAATTGTGACATTGACCAAAACTATAAAATAAAGGCCGTTTAAGAATTGTTATTTTAAATAAATTAAAATGGATAAAACCAAACAAAATAGTAATAAAAATTAATACGTATAAAAAAATCAATATTCTTTATTTACCAAAAACAAAACGCAAAAAAAAGTTTAATAAAAATAAATATGCCACTCATATAATACTAGGTTGCTTTTTTAAAGTTTGGAGGAGTCCAAATAAGTTTTTCCTTATTGATCCTTATTCGTCGTTTAAAAAGTCTTTTTAAATGTGCCTCCTTTATTGCTTCTGAAAGCACAAAGACGAATTGACCTTTGTAGTAGCGTGATATTTTAAACGTCTATAAAAGGAGCATTTTTAGATAATATCAAAACAATTAAATGATTACCTGTAGAGTTTGAAGAATATCGTCTTTTTTAATACTCGTCTCTTCTGCAATCTCTGCCACCGATATATTAAGTCTTTCACCTCTTGCAAGCGCTTCATCTTGTTTTCTAAACAGCACTTCTAATATCGCGTCATGCCAATAACTTAAGTATGAAACGTAACCTAAATCAGATAAAGGCTTTTCCGGGCTTCCAGTTTTTTTCTCTACTTGTGATAAAGCATAACTAAATTCTATTAGTAGTTTTCCGTAACCCTTATTTTGATAAGGAGGTAAGACCAATATACATGCAACATTAAATTCCTCAGCAGATTCTTTTTCTTTTGAGAAATAACCAACGATATGGTAACCTCTTTCATCTTGTTCAGCCATTACATAAAATAGAAATGGATCTGTATCATAATATAATGTTTTATGATCTAGAAAAAGTTTTGCTAATAAACATAAGTTTTGAGAATATGATTGTTGTTTTCGACCATCAATTTCAAAAACTGATATCGTTTCATGTTTATAAATCTGAGCTCCTGGAGGATGGAAAAGAGTGCATTTACGTATATGACTTTCTAATGTTTTAAAACTATTGCAGAATTTTAAACAAAATTCGCAAAGATAAATACAATTTAATTTTGTCATTTCTTGAGGATATGGTGAAAAATACCAAGGTTGAATTATATGCTTTCCTAGTTGAATATTATTAATATTACGGACACGTGCTTGAGCATCTTCAGAATGACCATGCATTGACATAGAACCACTTAACGAGGGCACTTTAGGAGATGGTTGTCCCGGTGAATCCTCACAACCATTTATATCGACTTCAATTGAATTTTCAGAAATCTTAAGATTTTTTCTTTTTTTCCTTCTATCTACTATTTCTTTATCAGGTGAATCACGATCATTATTTGTTGTATACTGATTAGGTTGTTTCCTTTTAAATGCTGTTGTTTTACTCGGAAATTTAGCAGGGGCATCAGTATCAATCTGTGAAATTGATACCCATTCGTCAAGTCTTCTATTGCAATCAACATAATGTACATAGAATTCTTTTTCATCATCACCATTAATTCTTGATGTTACTATTTCCGCTTCTCCTAAAAAATTTATAATTCTATAAACAAAATAATTAACATACTATATCTATCTTCTCTAGACATGCGACATTGAATTCTACAACCATCAGTGAGTTCATTTAAATCACATACGCGCTCTTCATATATTATACTTTCATTTCTTTTATAAGCCATATTTTAACAAAAAAGTGAATTCTGTATTTTAAAAATTAAAATTCAATTATACATCGACAGGCACCTATATCGAGAAGTAAATGTATAGAAAAATGGATAAAAATATACTATTATTCTTTGAAGTGTAACAATGAAAGAAATTCTTACACCAAAACACAGGAAACGTTTTTCTAAATGTATCTCATACAGATTTTTTTTGGAATTACATACTAACTTGTTCAGGTTATCATCAAATTACTATTTATTACTAAGACTTATGGCTCTTGAAAGAATTTACAAGGATTTGTTAACAGAATGGTCCAAAACATTGGCTCAACGTGATCCAAATGTAATTAGTAAATTACTTTCGAATGCTAAAGCTGAACTCAGAAATCCTGAAATATTTAAACAATTTAAAAAAGACCAATGTACCCAAATACATAGTAAGCTTACAATTCTAGATGTTTAAAATTCTTTTTTAGAGGATATCTTTGAGATCGATGCACTCTTTCGTGCTGGCGTATCTGATATGAAGGGGTTTAAAGAGTCAATTTCCATTGTTCTTAATTTTTATAAGTCTCATCCTGAAGCATCGATAGATGCATTCCCCAACGCTCACTTACTAAATGGACTTTATTTGATGTATTTATTAACAATGAATGATTTATCTACTTTCCATCTTCAGTTGGAACAAATTAGTCCAGATCTTCAGAAAAATAATCCATATATTTCTACTCCGGTTAAACTTGAACAGTACATAAATGAAGGGGCCTTTAATAAAGTTGTTCTAAGTGAGAAAACTATACCAAGTCCATATTTTATGGCTTTTGTTAGGATTCTCATGGATACCGTTCGCGACGAAATAGCCACAAACATTGAAGAGTCTTTTCAAAAATTGTCAAAGGAAGATGCTCGCCAACATCTCCATTTCACTAACGATGGAGAGTTGAAGGCTTTTGCTGAAAAACGCAACTGGAAACTCGATTCATCTTTAAATAAAAGTGAAATCTATGTTTTTAACAAGGCAATACAAAAAACTGAAGAAGCTGCTGGAGGAAATTTAAAACTTGATACAAAAAGAATAAGTGAGCAAACATTATTCTACGCTAAACAACTAGAAATGATTGTATAACTGCACATGATAAATGACTTGTATTGATATTACAATTTTATAAAATATTAAATTATATACAAGTGATATATACATGATTTTTTCCTATGGTGTGTTGTTTTTGACTTATTTAAAAGAGTTGTTTTTATAATGCATAAACTTGTATGTGATAGTCATAGGTTAAAAGTTTTAATTGTTTTTCTGGTAAAAATTTATTTATCTAAGAACGTAAATTCTACAGAATATCGATTGTTTTTATGTTGTTTTACTATACCATTATCAAGGTGAGATATTTTATTAGTAAAAGAAGTATTTTTATAAATGTATTTTTCTGAGCATTGTTTAGTTCTCATGAGTAGACTATACACCAACTTGTTGTTCTTGTTCTTAGTAATTTACACATATAGGTAGAACTTGCATCACTATATAATATTATTATTAGAGAGAATTTTTGTTATTTAAATTTTTTTGTTTTAGTCTTGTATTTTAATTAAAGTATTAAATACCATAGTTAATATTATTAATTTAATACTAGTCTTTTTTGGAAATAATACTACACATCTTATAAGGACTTTTTGAAAGAAATTACAAGATTGTATTGTAGTTTTTTTAAAGAATGGTTACATTAAAAAATGAAAATGACATTGAAGAAAGTAATTTGCATACATCCATTAATGTACAAAATTCAACGAATCACAATACATGTGGAAAAAGAAAACATATATTTGATTTATTAATAAATAATAAAGTATGTATGGTTTGCATTAATCTTGTACGGTGGTTTCCAGTTGTCCTTGTGTTTGGAATTGTTGGGTGGGCCTATTATGCCTATGTCGTTATATTATGCTTTGGTAAGGGATTTTTAACTAATTTTTAATTGATTCTTTAGGAGTTATTGATAATTTATTCAAAAGAATAGTCTTTTTAATAATTCTTCATATTCTAGCGGGATTATTTATGTGGTCATATCTAGCGACGGTTTTTACTGAAAATGGAAAAATTCCAGAAGAGTTTTATCTTCCATATGAAATCAATGAGGATGTTAAAAATGCAGGTAGTAATGATATTGCAAAGGAAATTGTACGAAGATATGTAAAAATGCATAATCTTCCCATTCAAAATAGATTGTATGATCAGGCATATCGATACTGTCATCAATGTTCTTTAGTGAAACCTGACAGAGCTCATCATTGTTCAATATGTAGGAAATGCATTTTGAAATTCGATCATCATTGTCCATGGGTTAATAATTGTGTAATGTATTCCAATTATAAATATTTTATTCTATTTCTTGGATATGGTTTAGTGCTTTGCTTTTTTGTTGCATTATCAAATTTGGATACTATTATTTTTTTTATAAAAGGAATCTCTTCACACTCAGGAACATTAAATTCTGTTGGTACAAGCTTCCAATTAATATTTCTAGAATTTATTTCTATTATGTTTGGTATATCTTTATCCTGTTTATTTTTCTTTCATATTTATTTAATATCAAAAAATCGTTCAACTTTGGAATCTTACAAAGCGCCGGTATTTACTTTTGGTGTTGACAAGAATGCTTATAATATATCTTTAAGACATAACTTTGCAGAAGTGTTTGGTAAAAAACCATTTTATTGGTTCTTACCAATAAGTTCAACGTAAGTTTTAAATTTTTCTTTGCATGTGATTTTGCAAATATGCTGTGCTTTATAATTTCTACCCGTTTGTAATTTAATAGTTTTGGAGATGGCATCGTTTTCCTTTATAATGGTTCTGGAACGGCAATTTATGCGCATGAAGAGGCAACGATTTCTTTAAATAACATTACTAATAATTCTACGATAAGGGTTATAGATAATTATAGTGAAAACAGATTGCAAACTATGGGTGATACCTCAAATTTCGGGTTAAAAAATGAAAATGATACTAGAATTAACAAAAATGGTATGTTTTTTAACCACTAATACTAATGTCTTTGTGGCGTAATATTTGCAAAGTCAGTACTTTTTTGTGTTTATCTATTTGATTTGATTGCTTTAATAATTATTTTTTCAAATAAATTTCTGTAATTAAATTTCTTTTTTAGTCAAGGAAGTGGCATAGTTTATCGAACATCTACCTTCACTTTATCATTAAAATTTAAAAGAATTAACACAGAATCATTATCAACATCGGATGAAGAAGAAAAATCGAACTATGATAATTGTTTATTAGAATGTGACAATAGTATGGGTGAAACTGATATCAAAGATTATAATTCACAATTAGAAAATGGTAATAAACTTCGTTTCACTATTAGATCTGGTGTTCAATACTCTTCAATTTCTCAATCTGATGACTTATAATACCCTGATAAATCCATTTTAAGGAACATAGTATACATTATTTATATTAAAAAGTGATTCATTATGTTTTTTAATTTATTTAATTACATATATTCGATAAGACATCTAATGCCTATTATAATAAAAACAATTTTGTTGTAAACGTCATGGTATGAAGATTAATATTTCATTTATTAGTGTTCTTTTTTCATTTTCATTTTAAAACATATTGATAGTCATTATCAAATATTTCGATATAACAAATCGTTTTTTTCTTCAGTGTATTTTATTCGTGAATACCTTAACTTAATGATAATTTTAATAATACAGTTAAGTTATTTTCTTATAATTTTAGGTAATTATGGATAAGCCAACATTGCCGTCTGCTGAAAAATCTGAGTGCCAAAGTTGCATCGCTACTGCCAAATCGGAACAAAGAGGTAATACAAAAACTCTCTCAAATAATCAACTCAGTATATCAGAAGATGATATTGAAAAGTTTAAAAGCTCTCGTAGATCAAAAAGAAATATTCGTACATACAATAATAATTTCACCAAACAAATAAGTCCTGGTGTTTCAACTTCTATTATCTCAAAAGAAGAAGAGACTTATAGATTCAAAGAAAAGAATTTACAAAATGTCAACATTCCGTCCTTTGAAGAATCAAAAAATGCTTCATTTCTAAAAAACAATGATGGTTCAAAAACAACTGTTATTGATTCTTTAAGTAGAAATAACTACGACCAATCATCTAGTAAACCAAATGCTCTTTTTGGTGGATTTAATAATAATATTAAAAACGAAAATAAATCAAGTTTAGTTTTTAATAATCATTTGGCAAAAAATAAGTATAACATTAATACGATGAAGTTACTAACAATTGAAGAAATTAAATATGCTGTCCAGAACCCAAAATGTGATATAAGGTTTTCTTTTTATGAGTTATTTAAAAAATACAATGAACATAATGAAAACGATGTACGAAGTGTTATTAATGAGTGTATCAAACATGTATTATGTCAAGACATCACAAAAATTATATTGTACTTTTTAGATGGCCAGCTTGAAACAGATAAAACTATTATGGAATACCTTGTCTTAGATACATATGGAATTGATACAACTGAATTTGAAAATGTAGCAGGATTTTCTTTTAATGATCTTATAGAATGGGGAATTGGTAATGAATACTTTACAAAATTAGACAGCTTTAAAATTATGTTGAAGAAAAAAAGTAATAATTTTGAAAAGGATATCTTTTGTAAAGAAAATTTAAACATTGATAATAAAAAAAATCAAGAGGGAGGAAGAGAAAACAATATTTATACTTCAACAAATGATTCTTCTTTAATTAATGAAATCAAAGGGAAAATGATAATGTTATATGTATTTTATATGGGTCCTCCTGAAAAAATATATCCAATTAATCAATTCAAAAATAACGTTCTTCATTTTTGTGATGAATCATTTGAAAAAAACTTTTGTAAAAAGTATTTTAATAGCGATTGCTTTGAAGATGTTTGCAAAAAATATCTCGATAATATTATTGAAGTAAAAAAGGAGAATGGTACTATATTTTTTGCACCCAATAAGAAGGAAAATGAACTATGGGAGATGTTTCGTTCAAATGTGGAGAAATATGCTGCTATTACTGGCAAAGAAGTTGATATTATGTCAATAAATCAAATTCCAAAGGAAACAAATATCGCTAAAAATTTATTTGGTATTTGGATACCAAAAGATATTAAATTTTCTGACTTGTTCTAAGACACTTTTTATTTCTATTGAATAATATGGATTTTTTATAATCGTTAAATTATTATATATGGTATTATGCCAACTAGTATTTTTAACAAATCAAATTGATTATTTTTTTTCATAAGAACACAATTTTTAGTGCATATTAAAAAATTTGAGTGAGAATATTTTATCATTTAATAAAGGAATATTTTAAAAAGTTTTACGGTAAACGTAAAATGATCCAGAATTTTTAACATGAAGAATTCAGATTGCAGTGAAGAGGCACACCATTATCTTGATAGCATAGAAACATTAAGTTCACAAGTATCCACTTCATGTTATGGGAAATTTCTATTTTCAGAATCTAATTATTCTATTTCTACTATTTCTAAATCAACGGTAGATATTTCTGCAAAATTTGATGCTGATAGTTTATCTAAAATTAAGTTATTGAATCAAAAAAAAATAAACGATAATATTGTCGACAATAGTGATGAAGAATTCTTAAAACCATTATCAATGTCAATTTCAGAAAATAATTTCAATCAATCAATGGAATCAACAATAGATAATAAACTTTCTGCATTAAAGAGTAAGTTTTGAAATTTATATAAATAATAACTATAAATTTTAGGGTTAAGCTATCATTCACATGTAAAATCTCTCATAAGACATAAAATCTCACAAATTATTCTTTTAATTTTTCATGAATATGCCGTCACTTCACTTACTGATAAACCTCTATTATTCTCTTATAGTGCATTTATATCAATAATAGAAAAATTCTTGATCTATTCAGAAAATGATCTAAAAGAATTGCTTGAAATGGATATTTTAACATTTTTGAACACTCCTGAAGCAGAACAATATTTCCTTTTAAAAAAGTGTTCTAAATCAGGAGAAATAAAAATAATTCCTAGAGTTTATCAAAATTTCTCATTTCAACACAAAAATAATTCATCTTCAGAAGCCAGTGAAGAAAATAATGTTTATAAAATTGAGAACTCTACTCCAGAGACAGATAAGAAAGAATTATTACCAAAAAATACAATTAAAAAGGTAAATAGTGAAATTTATTTTAAAAAAGTAATACATTTTTAAAATGATTTTTAGAAATATGATTTTAATGGTTCCACGGTACAAATTGAAATTTTTAACGTAAAACCCAACATACGATTTCTTATGGGCAAACTTATGATATACACTACTTTTTTTTTCGGATTTCCAAGAAAAGAATATTTATTTACGGATTTTAAAGCAAATATAACATTTTTTAGTGGTGTTAAATTTGATAAGCGTTGGTATACCATTATGTTTGGGAAAATATCGATGCAAAAAATGTGGTTAGAAATATTTTCAAACGAGGTGACAATCAAAACCTATGAAGATTCTCTTGTTATTCGTCTACATTTAACAAAAGAAATGCTTATGGACGAAATTGAAAAAGTTGTTCGATTATATAATAAATTTTCAACAATGAAAAACTTAGATGCAAGAACAATTTTTTCTACTGAAAGATGCACCGATAAAAAGAGTATTCTGTGGATCCCATTAAATGTAACTGCAAAAGAATTATTTTGTTTTAATGTAGATGGATTTTTTTAATTAATTTTTTTTATATATCTATAACACTATTAAGAGTTTTATCTCTTTAGATATCTGTTATATATTTAACAAAATTTATTAACTTTTTAGGTTATTATGGATAATTTTCCACCTCCCGGAATACAAATTCCTTCATTTACTTCTAATAATTCTTCAATGTACGATGTTGATTCAGAAAACACTGCTCCAATGAATCAATCATTGGTTGGTATCTCAAAACCCTATACAAATAATAATATGAGTCTCTCTGCCAGTAATGATGTGGTTCTAAATGTTCAAAATCAAAAACAATATTATGACTTTGTTGAGGGTAGAAAATCATTATTAACAAAGTTATTAAACACACCAGTTCCTAAAAGTAAATTTGATGTTGCTTTCGATAGATTGGATGTTCAAATTAATGATTTACTTGGTAGGTTAATTATATTCAGTATTAATTGTACTTTTAAAGAATATAAGTCTGTTGTGGAGATTAATAATTTACTTAAACATAAAATCGCCCAACTTATTGTCGATGCATTTAATGATAAAAAGAAATTTGATTCCTCTTTAGGCGATAATATGGAATTACAAAGATTTATTGATTTTATCAATGAAAATTTTCAATGTACTGAATCTCAATTAATATCTTTCATTGGTACTGACTTTATGAAATTTTTTCGTTCTCAAATTGGAAGCCAATATTTCAGTGTTGCTTGGAATGGAATGAAAAAAAACTACGTTGTTTCGGTAACCAAAGCTACTCCTAATATTCCATTAGATATGCCATCAAGTATAACTGGATTTACTTCGTCAACTGATAGAAATGAAGAACCTAGGAATCAAAGATTTTACGATGAACCTATAAGAGGACCGAGGAATGCAAATTGTCAAACATTTTGTGCAGCTAATTATAGATTTTCAAGTCAATTAGCTGTATCTTATTCGGGAATATCGAATGTTCTTGTACCAATCTACAACCCACTCAATCAACCAAAACCAACCTATAATATGGATGAACTTGATCTTTCAGCAAGAGTTGTAATGGGAAAAATAATGATTTATTTCTGTTATTATTTAGCTCTCCCAAGAAGGGAAATTTATACAAGTTATTTCAAAGAGAATATGACATTATTTAGTGGATATGATTTTAATAAAGACTGGTATAAGCTTCTTTTTGGAAAAACAACCATGGGAAAGATGTTTAGTGAGATTTTTTATAATGAAATTACCTGTCAAAGTGGATCAACAGGTGGAGCAGCTATATTTTGTTTTATAAGTGAAGAAGTGCTTTGGGAAAGGATCGAAGAAAACGTTTTAATATACAACGGTTTTGGAATACAAGAAATTGATTTAAACAAACTAAAGGCTGTTAAGGTTCAACGTAGTCGCTTCCTTTTTGATGCTAAAAATTGGATACCTATGGGTTCAAATGCCATATCACTCTTTGGTTTTAATGCTAGAGGAATATACCTTAGTTAAGAATTTTTTAACTAAAAAATTTAATTCTACAAAAATGTGATATTTATGATTGTTACGATTTTGAGTTAATCTGAGATTGTCAATTGCTACTTTGATTTTAATCTTCAAACATAAATTTTTGCTATTTTTTTTACAACGTTTTCTTTTTGTCTTACATTGATTAAATTTGGTTTGTTATAATTGGTTGATACTTTTTTCATGTAATGGATTTCAAACCTGAATTTTTTTATATGTAGAAAATTCTTCAAAAACACGATGAAGATGTAAAATATTATCCATAGATCTGAATATTATAATGTTTTTGTTTTCTCATAAGATGTGAAGACCTTTTATCTTAACCAACTGTATTTATTTTATAATGATAAAAATATATTTAAAAAATACAAATTCCTACATGTTTTTATTTAATTAATTTAAAATTTTATCCTAAAATATTGATTTTCACGTCGTTTGCACTTTTTAAAACCACATTTTAAAATATATAGAATTACAAGATGGCGCATAATATTATCAATGTTTGATAAATGATTAAAAATGTTTTTTTACATTATTAAGAATTTTAGTTTCAAATACATTTATAAAAATTTCATAAGAAGTGTTACAATATTATTTATAAGTTTTACTCTAAAATGTATCACATTTTTCTTACTTAATCTATAATTAACGTGGTTAATTGTTTTTTTTTCTGAAATACTACAAATAATTACTATGATTATCATAATCTCATTTATGTAACATTTTCCAGATATTTTTACCTAAATTTCTCTGAGATTTAAAGTTATAGTGCTATTTCATGTTTACAAATTTAAAATTTCTCATAAAATCAAATATTTTCTGATTTGTTCTTTTCTGAAACCAAATATAAACTTTTTGATGTCACTTTTTTCTTAACGTACAAAAAAATTTTATTATAATATTAATACGTTGATTTATCAAAAATATAAGTTCAAATGTCCTTTGGTTTATAAATTGTTTCCGCTTTGTGAAATAATTTTATATTATTATAAATTAAAAAAATAAAAAAATTAATGTATAATTTTAAAAGTGGCAAAATTCACATATATTATATTATTTTAAACTTATGACATGTGATTGATAGAATGAAAATATTATTTTCATAATAAGTAAATCTCATTTTTATTATTTAAAATGATGAGTCATATAGAACAAAATCAGGCACTAGAAAATATAATGATTAATTTTATTGAGGAACATATACTTCGATTCTTGTCAATGAGAAAAAAAAGTATAAAAGTAGTGTAGTAAGTGAAATGAAGTTAGTTTGAGAATATAATGAATATTTATCTTCTTATTTTAATAAATATATCCTTTGCTTGGGGTAAGCTAAAAACTCTTTTTTTAATAAAACTCTCTTTTTGATAGGATACACATTCAAATGTTTGGATGACTGTGAATGTGATACTGATACTGAAATAATTCATTGTCACAACTTAGGATTAGAAAAAATAAAGTTTCCCAATAAAAGATTACGTGGATTCATTGTACTTGGTTTAACACATAACAATTTCCACTACCTTCCATCTGAAGAGGTGCTTTTAGAGAAATTTCCAGATCTTAAAGGAGTCGATATTGAAGGAAATAGCGCATTTGATTGTGATACCTTACCACATTATAAGAAACTTGCAATTTTTAGTGATTGTGGCAAATCAGAGTTAGCCGGCAATAATACTGTTGACGATTTTCATGTTATTGCAATAAATGCACCAACAAATGAATGTAATTTAGATTGTCAAATATTAAGACACACTAAATCACTAACCAATTATGTTCAACATTTATGGAAGTTAATATTAATCAAACTTGAGGAACTTGAAAAAAGTAAAGCATGGAAAGATGCAAAGAATTTGTATAACAACTTAAAACACTCAATAGTTCATCATTTAAACATCTAAATTTACTTTTATTTCGGAAATTATATAAAATAAATTTTTAATTATACTATGATTTCAGTTCTTTCTTGTTTAATAAGTTTTGTAGGAATAGCTTCGAATTCTAAATATGTAAATAATTTGAATAATTCAGATTCTGATTGTTCGAAAATTCTGATATAATCGAGATGACTAAATCCATATTTAGCATTAAGATAACTTTTTGAATGAACCAAAAATAATCCATTGTGCTTAGAAATTTGTCTAGTGTGGAAATCTTTCATTGCTTCAATTTTATAGTTAATATCGGAATCAGTAAAAACAGATAATATATTGTTTGAATCAAGATTACCATTAATTATTTTCTTAAGACCACTAATTTGATGGTTAAAACTCTTGTTAAATGAATCGGAATTAAATCTAAGGCAAATCAAAACAGCATTAATAGTAAATGAATGTTGACAATTTACAATTGGCTTCAGATAATTATGATATAATTTTTTATAGGTAAATTGATTTCTATCATCATCTCCACTACAACCTGGTGTATCAATTATTTTGAGATTATAAGGAAGAAGTGAATTATTAAATTGATAAGTTATAATTTCATATTGCTTTTGATGTAATTCTGATGGGAATTTAACCACTAGTCTCAATAATGTACTACGATCAGTACCATAAAGATAGTTGCAAATTCTGTTGACAATTGATGTTTTACCGGAGTTAGGTAATCCAAAAAGTAAAATTGTTTTACATTCATCTATTTTTGATTCACCACCTATGACAATTTTTTTAGTATTAGTGATTGGGCAAATTGATTCTGTCATTTTTGGTTTATATAAAGTAAGATCTTCATACGTCTCATCAATTACTGATTCTTGAACCAGTTTATCTTTCCAATATTTTAGTTTATCATTATTATTATCATATTCAGAACCGTAGATGTTTGAATTAGGAGTACTTCTGCGGTGAATTCCAAACATTGTTGAACGACTTTCATTTGATTGACGAGATTTATTTCTTTTTTCAGTATGATTTTTTCCATGAATATGTTCGTTATAAATTGATGGCTCAAAAAGTGATGTTCGTGTGGAATGACGAGAAGATTTTAAAGTGCAGTTTTGAAGACTTTTATTATCAATTGGTTTACCTACAATTGATGGTTCAAAATGAGAGGATAAATTTTCTTGATATTTTTTATTGGAAATGTTTTTCTTCAGTAATTTTTGTTGTTTCATTAATTGTTTCTGAAATTGAATTATATTTTTTTTTCGTTAATTCAGCAAGATGATTAGAAAGATCATCATTATTGACAACATTAGCTTTTAGAGATGACGTAAAATCCGAAGAGGAGGAGATACTTGATTTTCTATCATTAGAAATATTATTGTTTTTGGTTGTTTTAGCGTAATTTTCGATTTCATAATAAGTTGTTGATTGTGTCTTGTGATTTATAGTTTTTGTGTGTTTCTCATCTACGATTTCTTCTGAAAAATCATTTTTTTCTTTCAAAGAATTTAAATTAGCAGAAATATCTTTTGATAAATTGTTATTATCATTATCAACATCTTTACTAAGATTAGATAAAATTTTAGTCTTTTTTGACAATAAAAGAACATCACTATGAATTTCTCTTGCAAGATTATCAAATTCATTATTTCTCTCCTTATATTTATTTTGAATATTTTTTTTAAGATGTGTATTTTCTGATAAAGTATTTTGAGTTATAGAATTATTGCTAATATTTTCTATTTTTTTTAGAAATTGTTGATGACTCAACAAATACTTTATTCAATTCATTTTGAATTGATTCTTTTATAAATTGTTGGTCTTGTTTAAAGTGATTATTGTCAAAAGTTTCAATATTATTGTTCTCTTCAATTTTTTTAAAACAATTTACTTCGGAATTTTCAGTAGTATTTTCTGCTACTGTTTTATCATTATAAATTGATCTTGTTGGTGGAACTGGAGCAGGATAAGATTTATTAGATTTAAAGGTTGAATTACTAACATTACTTGAGGCAAGTGAACTTCTTGAACCATACACTTCATTATTAACAATTGAACTAATTCTATCTTTAAATTCCTCTGTTTCGTGTTTCGGTGGTAAAATTTCATTTATTGTTATATTGTCAAATTTGTCTTCATTATAAGATAAAACCTCCATATGGTTTTTTACATATTTTTCATCATTTACAAAATTGTCTTCCACAATAGATTCATTTTCATCTTGAAGTTCTGAATTAATGGAATGTTTACTATTTTGTTTCTTTATAGAGCTACATGAATTTCTTTTTTCTAATATCAAATCATTATCATTAGTTTTTTGGATAGAATGATGAATAATGTTGCCATGTAAAGTTTCTGCCAAGAATCCATTATCATTAGTTTTCTGGCTAGAATGATGAATAATATTACTATTTGAAATTTCTTCGAAGAATTCATTATCATTAATTTTTTGGTTAGAATGATGAATGATATTGTTATGTGAAGTTTCTTCTAAGAATCCATTCTCAATTGTCTCAGTTGTTGTAACAGTATTGTGGTGAGTTTCATAATGTGTTTTTCTTATATCATCACTATCGATAAAATTTTCGTGTTTCTCATTACTGAATAATTGAGTGATATCAATAGAATTATTATTACTCGATATAATATTTTCAAATTTTTCGATTTGTGCTTTAACAGAATCACTTAATATTATATCCGATTCAACTCTACTCTTATCAAATAATATAATTTTTCCTTTTTTTACTTTTTCACCACAGCAAATACATTCGTGATCGAGTATTTTTATTGTATGGCAATGATTATCAGTTTTGTTTTCTCCACACACCATCCTAAAATAAAAATATAAATAATTATATGGGAAAATATGTTAGAAAATGTCAAAAGGAAACTTAAAAAATTAAATTAATGTCGTTTAACCCATGATTTATCCTTTTAAACTATTTCTTGATATTAAAAGATATCGTATCAACATCATCAATACTGATAGTATAAACTAATAATCAAGGAAATTAAAAAAGATAATGATTGACTTGTAAATTAATTATCAATACGTGAAATAATGGTATGATGTATTATCTGAATAAGTTTTATAATTTTATAATGTTTTATTATCGTTCATAATTGCTTCATAGTTTTTATCAAAAATGTTATTAATGTTACCTTATCAAACGTTTTCCTATGACAAATTTTTATAAAGTATTATTACATAATATTTTACAGATAAAAAAGTAATAACATATTTATTTTATAGAACACAATTTTGATTATTATGTAAGCTAAAAATTGCAATTATAAATAAGCTTTATTGTACATAATTTTTTCTACATACTTTAAAAGATAATATATTTTAAAATGAGTGATTTTATTAAAAAATGTGTTTTAGTATTTTTACAAAAAAAGTACATTATCACTGTTTTTATGAGGTAATAAAATGTGGTTATATTTATTTTTAATAATTATTAGTAGAATTTGAAAATCCATAAAATATTGGATTTTATTCAAATAACTTGATAATGAATATTATAGCAACATAAATATTTAATTTTGAATATTGCTATTATCAATAATTACAATTTTAATGTGCTGTTATTCACAATATTTAAAGAATTAATGTATATAAACTTTAGATTAAATGTTGAAAATATTTTCGGTAAAAAACAATTTAATTTTTTTCCATAAGCTCCTTTTAAAATATGATATTATTTAACAAAGGTATAAATTTTTACGATGAATATTAGCTCTTTCTAAACTTTACTATTAATAAATGTATTACTAAAGACATGAATATAATTAATTATAAAAATAATTTACCCTTGATAGAACATTTTGTAGTCATGATGGTTTTATTTATGATCTTATTTTTCTGTCCGTTTAAATATTTAAATTTATTGACATTTGTTATCTATTTTTCATGAAAAAATTCAAAAACAATCTATGTTTTATTTTTTCTAATTTTGATAAATTTTAAATATATAGAAAAATTTTTATATACAATTCTTTAAAGATGTGAAATTAATTAAGTGTAAACAACCGTTAAGATTTTTGAAAGGAAGATAAATTTTTATATATTTAATTTATTATATTAACTTAGTTTGCGAAATTCAAATTTATATTATTTACTCAACAATATAAATATTTTTTCTAAATAAAATATTATTGTATAACAAAAACGGATTTGATAAACTACTATTTATTTATTTTTCTCAATAATATAAAATTTGGTTTTAAAGAATCAAAAAATTTTTTTAATATCTCTAACATTCATGAATTGTTTCAAAATTTCCTTGCCTTTTTTTTAACAAAATAGGCAAATTATTGTGTAGTGCATTTATTAATCTATCAAAAGCAGCTTCTGTTTCATTAAAAAGATAAACTTTATCTAGTGTTCTTTTTCCTTCAAAATTCTTTACATAAATATTTGATGTTATTCTAAATACATCTGTATACCAATTGGCTCTTCTCAAAGTGTGTTTTCTGAGTTTACTTTCAGATTTAAAATGATTATTTACATCATTTTGATCATATATTCCTTGAATATTTTCCTCAAAGCAATTTAATTTAGAGAATGCTTTTGCATTTGTCACAATTGGATACAAATTCTTGTTTTCATAGTTTCCACAAAATATTCTTCTAATTCCGCTTATTTGGCGATAAAACCTAGAGTTCCAAATATCATCTTCATTTCTTATAACAATGCTGACTCCGTGTATAAGGATTCTATTAGCTTTTGAAATGTAATTTTTTAAGTATACATCATATAGTGTTTTATATGAAAATGTTTCACTTGATGGTAGATTAGAATCAAATCCTGGTGTATCAATAATTGTAAATTTATAGCCTAGAATTGTATTGTTAAATTCATATGTAACAATATTTTTTGTTGGTTCAATTTCATCTGGAGAATTTATTACAAAACGGAAGTTACATTCACGACCAACTCCATAAAGTATGTTACAATAATTATTGATGAGAGTTGTTTTTCCTGATCCCTTTGGTCCAAACAGTATTATTTTCTAAAAAAAATAGTTTATTATATTGATTAAATTGTTACTTACTTTGTCGTTTACTGATTTTTTTTGATTACCACCAATGGTTATTTTTAATCCTTTAGTATATTTACATACACTCTGAATCATGTGCGGTTTCATTAAGTAATATCCATTATATTTAGCATTAAAATTCATCTTATTATCAATTTGAAATTCAGTAATTTTTTTAATTTCTTTATAATTTTGTTTATCAATAACATGTCTTTTTGTTGGAAAACCATATGAAAGGCTTGACTCAATTGATTTTACTGATGCTGCTTTTCTTTTTGGTTTATAAAGTAATGATATATCAGTATTATTATGAATAATATTACTATCATTAATGGAATGTTTTATTGTTTTTCTACTGTTAACAAATTCTTTCGATTTATTTTCAATTGATGCGTAACTTTTGGTTTTTGATTGCTTTGAAATAATAGATGAATCACTCTTTATTAGATCATCAGAAAGTATAGAAACATTTGACATAGAGGAACAACCAACAGAATTTTTCTTTGTGGAATGAATATTTTTACTACTTTTTGAATGAATTGATGATGTACGTGAATGATTAACTACCTTGTTATCACTACATATTTCGCTATGGTTGTTTAAAGAATTATTTGAAATAATATTTGAAATATCAATTTTTTCATCATGATATACAACTCCAATATTTTGAGTAGACTTTTTAGTTGGTTCAACGGTTGATGTAAAAGTTTTTTCGTTATTTAAAAGTTGATTAGTAGAATTGTATAAATTTTCGTCATCAGCAGATGAAAGGCTTAATCTATCTTCTTTGTTTTCCAAAATTTCTTCATAAAATGTTGTTGTTATAATATTCTTTTTTTCAATCTTTTCTATATGTGTTTCTTTTGAATTGATGATATTAGTATTATTAATGATGTTAGTATTATTAATAATATTAGTACTATCAACAATTGATTTTACTTGAACATTTTCTTTTTCAAATGTTGTAGATTCTACATTAATGTTTTTGTGATCCTCTATATCATAATTATTATTCACGTCTTCTGAAAGATTTAATTTTTCTTCTCCTACAAGATGTTTTACTGTATTCATAGTGTCTTCAATATTTTCTACAAGATTATCAATACCTTTATTGACACGTTCTTTACATTTATTTTCAGATGAAACATGATTTTGATATTTTGATTCATTATCAGGAATATGATAACCTAAATATATGTTATCTTCGTCGATAGCTTTAGTATTATGAATAACTTGTCCAGAATGACGAGTCAAAGATTCTTCTTGTAATTCTTTAGAAAGTTCAAGAGTTTCTATATGATTACTATCTGATATTTCAATTGTTTTTTCACTTTGTTCTAAATGATTTTCGATAAATTCTGTTTGAACTATTTCCCTTGTTATTGATTTAGCTTCACTCTTAACAATGGTTTCAGACACATTAGAAACATAATTAGTAGTAACTGTTTTATCCTCAGTTGACTCTATTGAACATTCTGATGAAAGATCTAATTGCTTTTCTTGTACTTCTTTTACATTGTCTTCAACATGATTCTCCATATGATTAATCTCTATTTTTTTCTTCAATATTTGATATAGCAGAGTTAGTCGTTAAAACCACACCTTCAGTTTGAATATTTTCTTTAGAGTTGCAAGAAACATAACTTTTAGTGGTGCTATTTTTTCGACTACTTTTATTAGAGGATACTTTTTTTGGTATAATTGAAGTATTGTCGGCAATGTGATTTTCTTTTTTAATACTTTCTTTTCTTATAAAATCATCATCTCTAGTACCCCTAACTAGGGTGTCGATTTCTTCTATATTTGCAGGTTTAAATTCAAATTTCTTTTTATCCATATGTTCATTATAAACTGCATGCATTTCTTTTGAAACTAACTTCTTCTCTTTATCATCCAATCTGGATGCACTTCTCATAGAAATTTCTGTTTTCTTTTTTATATCCTTTTTCTTTTTTAAACACATAGTTATTAAAAAAAACCCTACAATATTAAAGTATAGAAAAATTAAACGAATGTATTATAATGAATGATAAAAATATAACGAATATATTTAAGTTTGATACCAACTCATCATGAAAGAACAATGATTAAAAATTGACTTTGATCTGCTTTAAGAATTTAAAGAATACTGTGTTTTACTACAAATATTTGAAGTAGTCTTCCAATTTGCTGATAAGAAGAAAAAAGATAAAAAATTTTAACTGATGGTATTATTGAATTCCCTAAAAGCGATGTAATTAAGTAGATTAAAATAAATACTAATAACTTTTCGTTTTATTTTATGATTGATAAAAATGACGATTATTTAAAAAAAGAATTCATCATTCAAATAAAAGTAACATAATAGAACTATTTAGAATTCTTAGATAATTTTAAATTTATCTTGTTTTCTTCCTGATAGAAAATAATTTAATACAATCCACTATATTGAATCCAAAGAAAAAATTAAACACTTTAAATTTAGTCAAAAAATTAAAATGTAGATTATTATTATTTAAAAAACGCGAGTTTATTAAAATATAAAAGAATGTTTTAATATTATAATCAATTTTATAAATAAAATAATAAATATATCATTTATAACAATTTTGCATTTAATATGTTTCAGAAAATTTTCTATAAAAATAATAACGATTTTTGTTCAATAGTAACTGAAATAAAATGCTTTAAATTTCAATTACAAAAATTTAATTCTTTGTTATGAACGTTAACACTTCTAACTTTTTTATAAATTATTATTCAAGTATTATAATATGACTAATCTTTATATCATCTTCTTTCTAAATTAAGATATTATGCTTGCTGCTTTATTAGGTGAAATGTTAGAAAATGCTAATTGTATTAATCTAGTATTTTAAAACCAATTAATCAATGCATAATACTTACTTATTAGTTAAAGATAATTATTTATAGTTAAGATTAAAGAACAATCGACAACTAAATTGATTTTTTGTTCCATAAATAATAAAATCTAATGTTGATAAGATTTATTTTAATAAGGTAATGAAAAATTTGATTGGACTATTAAATTTGTAGTACTCAACATAAAAATTACACATTTTCCAATCAAACAAACTGTCAAAAAATTTTACTAATCAGTTTTAAATAAAATTCAATTACAAAAATTACAATATATACAATAGTTTGTAAAAAAAAGTAGAGATCAAAATTTTGGTAGTTATTTTTTCCATGTAATTAAATAGTGAATATAAGTAGTGATAAAAATAAACGTAAAATTATATACAATAATTTAGTACCTTATAATGAGGTTTATTCAATACTTGTATGGGATGTTATTCTTGATGTTCCATCATTTTCTTTTCTAAGCTGATAAACATACTCTGGTTTAAAATTTCTATACAACAAATGAGTAAGTTGGATGTCATGAGTAATGACGATAAGTTGAAAATTGCTAAAATTCTTTGACACTCTACATGAATTAGCCCATGATTTCTCCAGATCCATTCTTTCTTCTATACAACAATCGTCTTTTGGTTCAGAGGGAAGACCATTAATTCTATAAGATACTAAATCTCTCAACATGTCAGCAATATTTTCAACTTTATTTACATCTAAATTAGTTGTAGGTTCATCAAGGGCAATAATAGGACAATGATAGCAAAAGACTTCACACAATGCAATTCTTATAAGAATTGATGCTAACATTTTCTGTCCTGCACTACACCTGTCTCTCATTTCAATTTCATTTCCATCTACAACCATTACAACAGCATAATCGTAAGATTTTCTTTTATCACCAGTTGAACTCATCGGTTTTGATTTTATTTTTATAAACTCTATATCATTTCCAGTGTAGACTTTTTTCCATAATTCACACAAAGATAAATTTATTTCTTTCATCTTATCTTCATGGAACTTAATTATTGAATTATCGAGGACTTTCTGACATAAACCAAGGTCTTTGATTGTTTTTCGTAGAATAGTTTTTCTTATTACCTTTTCACGCAAATTCTTCTCTGCATCACAATATTTCGCTTCATTTAAGGTACGATCTAATTCTCCTATTCGCTTTTCTGTTTCTTTTAATTCTCCTTTTTTTGAACTTATTTCGACAGCCGTTTTTGCTATCTCGTTATTTATATAGTTCTCTTCATCAATAATTTTATCTTTAGATTCTTTTCTATATTCATTTGCTAGAATTTTCCTTTCTAGTTCATATAATTCATCTTTAAGATTTAAAATATTAAGCTGTTGTTGTTTGGTTAGTAGAAGATCTTTTTGTCTATCTAGCAATAAAAGTTTGTCTCTTGAATTAACTTTCATGAGTTCGAGAGATTTAATTTTCTCATGAATCTCATTAAGTTCATTAACCAACTGATCTGGTGTTAAAGGAAGATTTTAATATCTTTTTTTCCAATTCATCTATAGTTTTCTCTTTGTTTTCTAAGATTTCCACATCGTTACCAAGTTTAATAAGTTTTCTTGAAGTAGTAGATTCAATTTGATACAATTCTTTTTCAGTTTCTTCAATTTCCATTCGATTTTTGGCATTTTTTGCTTCCAAATCAGGCATTTGTGAGACCAAGGTCTGGTATTCGGTGTTTAAATCTTCGAGATTGTCTTTTAAATTATATATTTTTTCTTTTAATTGAGAAATTTCTTGAGTTGATTTTAATGTCTCGAGTTGTTTTCTTCGTTAAATTTTGGATTTCTTCAATTAAATTATTTTTCTTTTGATTAGCAGCATTAACTTTTGAAATATAATTTTTTACTCTTTCCAATTCTTGAAAAAATTGTGACAATTTCTCCTCTATGAATTGAACAGTATATCCTTCTTGTAATTCTATGAAAGAGGATCACTTCAGGTATTTGATTAACTAATGATTTCTTAACAATATCATTGACTTTAGAAGTTAATTCCTGGCAAGATTCGAAAAGTTTATCAAGTTTAACTGCCTTACATTCATATCGTTTCATATTATTTAATTTTTCACTCAATCTTTTGATCTCATTATCAAGTAATGCAACATCTTCTAAATATTTATTTTTCTCTTTATTTGCTTCATCTATTAGTTTCTGCTGTTTTGGTATTTCTTGAAATTGAAGACTATTAAATTTCTCATTCAAATCATTTGCTCTTTTCAAACATTTGAGGATAGTTTCATTGTTGCACAATTCCTTTTTCAGTTGTTCAAGTTTATCAGGAGAATTATTAACTTTACTAACAAGCTCCTTTTCAAGTATATATCTACTATTTTCATACTGAAATTCACTTTTGCAAAGTGGACAAGATTGACAATTCTCTATTTCTCCTAACCAACTTTCATATACCATCTTAAATCCTTCAATTAAGTTTATTTTCTTTTGTAGATTTTCGATATTTTGCTCGGTAACTACAATATCTTTAACAATGTTTATTTCGTTAGGTAGGAGATCTTGTAATTCTCGTCTGTAGTTCTTTGACTCCTCAGTGTATTTTTTGTAAATAGCTTCATATGCAGCACATCGTTTGTCGGATTCATTCAAGTGAATAGCAACATCTTTCTTTAATTTCTCTTTATTTTTTATTTCATTTTCGCATATCACAATGCTCTCTTTCATATTTTTATAAAGTTCTCCATAGATAAAGTGATTTCCTAGAATGTTTTCGAAGACATTTTTGCATTCAAATAGTTCAAATTCAAATTCTTTATTTTTAGAAGCCTGTACCTCTAGACAATCTTTTAGGGTTTTTAAACTTCCAATGGTATCTTCAATAATTCTTTTATTTTCCAAGACACTGTCAATGTTACTGATCTCCTTTTGATCAATAGAATCTAACTCCTTTTGTTTCTCATTAATTTGAGAATTTATATCAACTGTTCCTTCCATTGAATTTTTAAGTAATTGAATGCTCGTTTCAGCACTTCTCAGTTCATTTTCTTTGTCGACTTTATTTCCAGCAATTTGGTTGATTAAATTCGTTATTTTTAAAAGATTAAGTTGATTAATACTGTATTCTTCTTTTAGTTTCCTCAATGCTTCTTCTTTTGAGTTTTTGTAGTTAGCACTTTCAACGGTCAAACTGTTTATTAGACAATTGAGACATTCAATTTCATTTGCGTAATTTCCCTTGCAAATGCTATTTTCTGCAACAATTTTATCCCAAATAGCAGTTTTTTCGAACTTCAGATCATTGAGTTTTTTTATATCATCATTCATATCTTTTATACGTTTTTTCACTTCTTCATAACGATCTTTACAACTAGCTAGTTCAATGTCGATATTTTCGCAGTCATTCACAATTTTACTTCTACTATTATCAATTTTGTTATAATCTGTTTGAACAGATAATTGTTCTATTTCCTCGAGTAATTTTTTCCTTATCACCATCATAAACTTCGACTGATGGTGAATCTTTAATTTGCTTTGTTAACATTGTCCTCCTAGCAGTTAGATCAATTACTTCTCTCTCTTTGTCTTCAATTGCTTTTCTTTGTTCCCTCACAGCAATTAATCTATTCTGGAGGCATTTATTTTCATTTTCAATATTGCCGATCTCCATAATAAGGTTTTTTTTGTTGTCCTTGTATTTGTGGGAATCATTGAGAATCTTTAATATACTCTGTCCTATTATTCACGAGGTGGGGTAATTCAGCATCAATGATTTTTATTGAAGTTTCATATTCTCTTCCTAATTTTTTGAAATGTTCCACAGCTTTAACATATTTTGCAACTTCGAAAATTTCGTCGAACTTGGTTTTTAAATCTTTAGGCTCACCCAATGGCCAACAAGAGTCTTCTTGGTGACAAAAGATGACATTTTCTAAGATTGCTTTTGAAACTCCAAGATGCTTTAACATTTCTCTATTACAATCCGCCACCTTTGATGAAATACTATTTTCTCTTCCATCTTTGTCTACGACTGTTAATGTAAAATCATCCGACTTTGTAGTAGTTTTGTCGCCTTTTACACTAGCATTCATACGTTTCGTAACTGTACATCTTTGCCCAAAAGCATTTTCAAATTCTAATTGAACAAGGGCATCTACTCTCTTTTTTTGAGCCAGCTATAAACACGGTTATATAACTATACAATTTTCTAGAAATAAAACATACCAAATTATTGTGTATAAACGCTTGCATCTTTCCTGAGGGTAAAGCTCCTGTTGTTATAAATTTTAATGCCTCAATAAGTGTCTTAAAAAATATATTAAAAAAATATTGAGAAGTAACTTACGGTTTTTCCTGTTCCATTTTCTCCTTGTATTAGAGTTAAGGGATCCAAGAAGTTTATCACTTCCGGTTCTTGGCCGACACTTCGGATTCCTTGGATCTTTAGACCAATAAAACAAACCATTCGTAAGTTTAGTTAATCTAAAATAAATATTATATTAATTAACACTTGATTGGTATGTTTATTATAATATATAACAAGATAATAATATACGAAAAAGAAATGAAAGGGTAAAAAGAGAAACACGTAAAATGATTAAAATAAAATGATCTAAATGAACATCTTTGTGACATTTTATTTTATAATTTTTTATAGGTAAAAGATTAATACAATCAAACATTGGGCCATACGTTTGACCATTCGTTGCTGTTAAAAACAATTTAAAATAAATGATGACAAAAATAAAAATCTGTTTAAATAAATCAAGGCTGAAAATGAAAAATTAAGAAAAATGTATTAAGATCACCATAGTTATATATTTATTTCTCAATAAATATAACTTTACCATAAATTTCTTGTTTTTCTTTGAAATTAAAATTAAATACTAAAAATAAAATAAATACCGAGAACATTAACTTTTAATAAAAGGTTACAAAACTAAAATTCGGTTTTGTCTTCCAGATTGATAAAAATTGTATAAGAATTATTTTAAATGCTACTTTACACAATAATTTATCTGATTAACAATGAAAATCTGGCGGTATTTTATAAATATGATTGGAAAAAAGTGCATTTTAAATTATCATTCTCAAATATGTTAAACGGTAGTATTGTGATTTTTCACGTTGGATTTTAGGATTTTTATTTATGTTTCTTGAAACAATAATTTATCTAATGTATCGGATATTATTCATAGATTTATTGTTAAACATAACTAGCGATTCTAATTGTAAAACACGATTAAATTTTCTAACTATTTAATTTCTGGCTAGTAATTACGATTACATGATGTTCAGAAAGTACCGATATGTAATATGATTAGATATTAATAGTTAATATGAGGAAGAGTTTATTTAAAAGAAAGATATTATAAGGTTACAACGTTTTAGAAACTATTTAACAAGACTGCCTTGTGTTCTTGAAAGAGCTTGTATTTATATTGCCTTTTATGGTATGAGTTGGAATGTTTTGTGTCTGGAGTTCTCTTACGACATGGTGGATAATAATGTATTCCACATTACAGATATAATTTAAAATTACTTGATTTTTTTATAAATTTATGGTTTAATAATCTTTTTGTGGCTAGAACGTGTGAATCAATTTGATAGGCATCATAAATTATAATAATCATGTTATAACATATCAGAATTTTGTATAATTTTTTGTGAAAACTAGAATTATAACTATTTACTTATGACTTTTTTCTGAGGTCTTTGATGTTGAAATAAAAATTAAGAAGAATATTTAAAGTATCCTTCCAATTAACAATATTTTATAGTATCAAAGTCTATTTTTCTTCAGGAAAGTATAAATATCTCAATAAATAGAAATTTTAATATCATTGTGATTATCTACAAACGTTTTCATTACCTATTTACAAATAAGCGATAAATCATGTTACTTCCAATAAGAGAGATTTTAAATATTTGGAAAATAAAAAAAGATTTCTTGAAATAATTATAAAACATATTAGAAAATTTATAAATTGAATATAGTTCATTGTAGCATTTTTAATACATTTTTAAATTTTTGAAAATATTATTTTTAATATAATTAGTAACGATAAATTGAATTTGAATAATTTTAGCTACTTGCAAACCTAATGATCTTGATTAATCAGAGATAAAATCGTTTTTCATTATTTTAACAATTTCTTCAAATGTTAAACGATTACAAGGTCTTTGTTCAAGGCACTTTACAAATACATCCTTTACAGTTTGTGGCGATTCATTATTAATTTCTAAGGGACGAACTCCAGATAAGATTGCTTTCCTTATCTGAGGAAATGTTAAACCATTGTATGGTGGAGAGGAACAACGATTCATTATTTCGTATAGTGTAACACCATATGCCCATATATCGGATTCTTTTGTATATTCCTCTTGGCGTAATGCCTCAGGTGGTATATGTCTAAGAGGAACATTCATTTTTTTATTTAATTTAACTTTGCTTTCATTAATAACTGATAAACCAAAATCGCTAATTTTACCAATATTTGATTTACCCAATAAACAATTTCTTGCTGCTATATCTCGATGAATTATATTTTTTGAATGTAAGTACTCTAAACCACAAGCAATATCATAAGCAAATTTGTGTGGTATTTTTATATCACAATCTTTGTGTTCTTTTAACCACTCGAGCATTCCTCCATTTTCGGCTAACTCCATTATTATCATTACAGGTTCATTCATTGCTGCAATGCCATAAAGTTTAATACAATTTGGATGATCAAATGTCTTCATAATTTTGGCTTCTTTAAAAAAAGTTGCTCTATGTAGTTTTGTAATTCCTTCATTTTTTAAACGTTTTTATTGCACAAACTTTACTTTCACCGTTGACAGTTTTATATACTCCTGAATATACCTCACCAAAATTTCCTTTACCCATTTGTTTATTTCTTGTAACATGCTCATGAAGAATGTACAGAGGGAATCTTGGAATATATCTTTTGATAATAGTTCCATCACTCATTATGGGTTTTTGTGATTCAATGTATATGTCAAGCAATTTTTTGATCTGAGGCATTTTCAACGTTTTTTTAAAATACCATTGACCATCACGATATCTTATTTTGATGTGTTTAATTTTTTCATGTAAAACTGTACATACAAGATGTCGTTTTCCATCGACTTCAGAAAGTCGTATTGCGAAATCTCCGTCTTTTTCTAGTAATTCAGATATTTCATCTCTTGGATAAAGTCCATGATACCATGGACATTCTGAAAGTTCTTTAACAACAACCCCACAATCTATATTGTCATCACTTTTTAATGATAATGTATGTTTCGGCTGATTGTCGTTACGACTTTTTATTTTTTTATAAATAGAATCAAATGATTCCATATATTACTTTAAAAAAACACTATGTCTTTATTATTTAAAATTGTTTTATTTTTATATTCTAATATAAAATATGAAAAGTATTACAAATTCAAATTAATTAATATAATATTGTGCAGACTTTTTGGAATATTCATGACTAATTATTTTGAATATCATTTATTTTTAGTTAATCAGAGACCAATTCACGGATTTTACGTTTCTAAAATTTATTAAAATAGCATTTTATTAAAATAATTACCTCTTCTTTATCCAAGTATTTCTTGATTTCATTAAAATTTATACAATTTGCCATCAATTCCTTAAAATTTTCAATAAAATCATTTGCTTTTTTAAATTCTAATCTTTCAATTGATTCATCAACATTTTGTAGTACTTTATGTATTGAAATTTTATTTTCTTCTAGTAATTGAATGTTCTGCTTAAAAATATCAGCTTCAATAAATTGTTCATCATATATTAATTCCTCCATTTTGTTAACTAAAATATCTTGTAACATATCAATATTTTTTAAACGTCTTTTAGTCTTCTCGCTCATTTTTACTATATTTTTTTCTGAAGAAGGATCATCTTTCATAGTTTTATTTTTTGTTTCTATATTTGAATTTTTTTGAGTAATTATTAATTAAAATAAAACTTACGATTGCAAATTTTACAATTTTTGCACTGATTGTTACCCATGTCAAAAAAAGAATCATTAGAATCTGAATCAGAACTTGAAAATACCATTATACTATATTTAAATAAAATGAAAAATAACCAGAAACCTTTTTTATATGTTAATAAATTTTTTTTCTAATTGGCAACAAAATCATAGCAACAAGGAAAATGAATGTTATGTTAAAAGCATTTATTTTAAAAATATTTTTATGTTATGTATCTATGGAATAAAAATTTGGCAAGTGAAAATCCATTTTATTAATAATTTAAACTCTTGTATGTATATTATTTATAACATTAACTAATTGAGATGATTCAGATCTGAAATTAGATAGTTGTTATGATATAGTATTTCAATTTGATTTATAATTATTTAGGATAAAGACAAAGGTATATGATTATTGTTTAATGTTACAAAAATTGGCATAACTATTTTGCATCGTTAACTTCACATGCATAATTGATGTAACCACCATCTGAAATGTAAACAGACGAGGACATATTACTTCCATATGTTGGTGATTGATTAGAAATTTGTTTTAGAAGCGTTTTTTCATCATTTCCATTTTCTGAAGAATTTAGTTCTCCTCGAACACCGTTGAAATTAACATGTTCTGTTTGTTGACGATAACTAACACTAAGAAACGATATAGAAACAAAAAACAAAAATATTTTTAAAAAATTGTGACATAGGAATAATATGTGCTAATAGTATTGCAAATAATGATTAAACATACCTTGGAGACTGATCAAATCGTTGTTCTGAAGGATAAATAATTAACCGGTTTCCTGTTTTATCTTGAATTTTTGCAAAATCACACATGGTAGGAGATATCACAAATTTAATACACTTTAAAATAATGTCAGGAATTAATGTTGTTAATGGAATTAATATTATAGCACACCAAAATGCTGGACTACTAATCATAAACCAAAAATGTCCTGACATATCAGCTCCAAACAAAATATAAGGCCATATAGATGAATATAATAAGAAAAAGGTAAACCATAACAAAATAGATCCCAATGAAAAAGTTATAATTATCCAATTCCATGAGTCACACTCGATTAATGCTTTCAAACATACAGTAACAACGACAAACTAAAATTAATTATATATAAATTACTTAATAATATAATATTATTAACATACCGTATAGCAACTATTTCCTAACATCAACCAACCACCAGATCTTCCATTTTCCCATACAATAGGATTGTGAAGAAACCCGTATGACATCCAATATAAAATAATTGAATGAAGAATAGACATTACAATCCATGTATAAAATTGTAAATTTGAAAAAGAAATTTTTTGTAAACCTTTATACAAATAAGGATTATTAATAAGTTGTTTTTCAGACACTGGCCTATCAAATAAACCTAATATTACTGGAGGCCAAAAAGTAAATAACACATTAAATAAAGCAATTGTCCATCTTTCAAATAATGTTTGTCCAGAAAATGCTGAATATAATGCAAACCATAATTCTATGAGATATAGACAAATATTTTTATAAAATGAATATAGTATTACTTTCACACTTCTGTTGTAATTCCATGCTCCATGAACTAAAATAAGCTTTTTCAAAAACCTAAATTGACCTATAGAATAATCACTTGCAGAGGCAGCTTGTAAACCTTCTGCACCAGATATTCCAACTCCAACATTTGCTGATTGAATCATTGCTACATCATTTGCCCCATCTCCAACTGCTAAAACATGATTACAACGACTTTGTATAAGTTCAACTACATCTGATTTTTGCATCGGAGACATTCTACAACAAACGACTGTTTCACATTCTAAGGCTAAACTGAGAAAATCATTACGACATTCACCTGTGATAATATTATGCAAACACGTTCCATCAACAACAAGTGAAAATTTCATTCCATTGCTCTTCAACTCTTCGACATTTTGTTTGATTTCTTGAAGACATCTTGATGTTTCATCATATGTTTTTCCGGATAATACTAATATATTTGAATTAGGTGAAAATAATGAACTGGATTGAGCGATATTTACAGCCGTTTCTTTTTTATCACCGGTTAATATCCATATTTTTATTTTAGCATCAAGTAAAGATGATATGGTGTCAGGAACTCCCTCTTGTAATTTATCTTCTATTGCTGAAACACCAACTAAAGTAAGATTACTTTCAATTTCTTCTGAAACTTCATCTAATTTTTGTTGCCGATTTTCTAATGATATTGATGCCTTCGTGAAACTTATCTTTCCATATATTGTAATATTCTTCATCAAGATCTCTTTTAGCAAAACAAAGAGTTCTATAACCTTTATTAGCATATTCCGACAAATAATTATTTAAATTATCTAAATCTTCTTTTGTTGTATTATTACTTAATCTTGGTATAATTACAGCATCTGCTCCCTTAATTAGAAGTTTTAGTTTACCTTCATTGTCTCGTATAATAACTCCCATTCTTTTTCTATCACTATTAAATTCAAGAACATTTAAAATTTCAAATTCTTCTATTCTTCCTAATAATTCAATTTCAATTGCTTTTCCTATTCTTTTTTTAAATATAAATTTCATCTTTGCTGCACCTTTAACTAAAGCAAGCTCATCAGGACTTGCAGCCTGATATATTATATCATTCTCATTTAATTCATTTACTTCTGGAACGACAGTATGACAGCTAGCCATTATTAAAAATGCTTCTTTTATTACTTCTACTTCTTCTATATTATTTCTTATATCTACTAGTACAGATTGATCATTAAATTCTTCACTGGTATCATCACCATAACTCTTTTTACCAACATATAATCTTTTAAATTTCATAACATTTCTTGTTAGTGTACCTGTCTTATCAGACATAATATATTTAACTTGTCCAAGTTCTTCATTTAAATTCGAAGTTCTTGCAATGGCAGGTGTATCAGATTCTTCGTGATACATATCAATATCATTATTAATATATGCTGCTTGGAAAAATCTTACAATTTCTAGTGTTACTTGTAGTGAAATTGGTATTAAATTATTATATAAAATAAAGAATGTAATAAAATCCCAGAATAGTGAATTTTTCCCTATTAATCCTAAATACCAAGCATGTTGTAAATCTTTTCCATATGCCCAAGCTCCTAATGTACTAATTGCAGCAAGGCATATCAAAATAAAAAATAAAACTATTATTCGATTATTGGTCATAGAATCTATGTAACTTCTTTTTAAAGGAGCTGTTCTTGAATTCATTAATAATTTTGCGTCATGTCCTGTATAAACTGTTACACCAATAACCCATTTTGTATTTTTCAACGCTGCTCCTCTTAACAATAACTGATTAACAGATAATGGTTTTGAAATATTATTATATTGAAAATGTATTGTTCCCGTAAAATGATTTACATGTTTAGATGGAAGTTCACATTCGATTTCTCCACTGAATTCATTAACTTTTGTAATATTTGTTAAATCCCAAGTTTCAGGTAAAGCTTGTCTAATCTTTAGATTTGTCTCACCATCAAGATTCGATGTCTCAATATATGCCATAGAATTTAGTTCACTGCTCGACAAAATAACTAAATCAGCCGGTATTAAATGATTGTTTTCAATTTTTAGTACATCACCAACAACTATATTTTTCCATGATATCTCTTCCCATCGTCCATTCCGTAAGACAAGAGTTTTAAAATTATTAACCTTTATGTCTAAACGTCTTCTTTTCTATAATTTATTAATTAAGATGTATGAATAGATGATAAGTTATAAAATTTAAAGGAATGAATATCAATATATTTCAATGAAAATATTTTAAAACATATTATTTTGTCGACTTACAACATCCTCAAATATTTCTTTTAAAGCAGATATAAATAATATAATCAAAAATGGTCCAGCTGTAGTATATCTTCCCGTCGGACTAACATCTGGGATTTGCTAAAAATAATAATTTTATTTATAAATTTTTTTATCATTTATTATACCTGTAGTAGGGCAATAATAAGAAAAAATATATTATTATACCTCCTAAACTGTTCAAGTAAAAATCGGGGTAGAAATGTAAAGACACTATATTTACACGTACTAAAAAAAATTAATAAATTGAAAAACAACTTTAGTTTACCTTATTTCATTACTACAAAATTTTTCATGTTGATGTATTGAATTAATAATTATGTTTCTCGACGTAGGTTTCTGCCGATGTACCCGATTTGAAGACATGTATAAAATTAAGATATAGTTTATTTGGTTATTCTATAGTCGAAAAACACAAAGTTTAAATAATTTTAATATTATTTGTAATATTATAATTTCAAATAAATTTTAAAATCAATTTTATAATGTATTCTTTTTATTACCTATAATGATAGGTGAATAAATAGAATGAAAGAGAAGGGCGTTCACCCCTTTTAAAGGACAATTTATAAATGTGGTATTTAAAAGACAATAATTTTAGAAATTTATACAAAGTTGTTGGTGTCAAATAAAATACAACTAATATTTTAATTACAATTTTACTTATGTTAATAATGAAAAAAATAAAATATTTAAAATATGATACACCACAAAGAAAATATCATATACATTTGAAAAACGAAATACATGTTGATATGTTGATTATAGTGATAGAAAATAAATATGATTAAATAAAATTACTTTTTAAAATATATATTGATAAATCATAATACCTTACTAAATATATTGATAACAAATGACAAACACTAAATTCATATTACCCATAAACTGTTTTGATCGTATTTTAAAAAACAATAAGACGACATGATGATTTATAAAAAATATCACTAATAAATATAATTTAGTAAAAATTTTACACACAATTGAAAAATTAAAAAATCGATCCTATTTAGTGTAAATGTTAAACTAGCAAATTTTGCGAGTAGATAATTGAAATGAATACATGTATAAACTTTTTTAAATATACAATATTTATGCGCAGTCGATTTATTACTTCATTATTTAAAGTAATAAAATTATTAATCATAAAAAGACAAGAAAAAAGAAAAATAGAATATTTAAAATAGCCAAAAAAAAATGTATTTTAAATTCTTTTTCAATATTTCCTTATTACAGATACTATATAAATACTAAATGATAACCTCACATGGTAATTCTATAAAACTTTCTTTATTTAATGGTCTTAAAACGAAAATCTGTTGTATGTAAGATAAACTACGTGTTCTTGATAACGTAAATATAGTATCTTTTTTAATTATTTCTGTTATTTATTTGTTATCTGGATATCACTGTAACTATGTCTGGTGAAACGAAATCCGTTGGAAAGGTTAGCTTCAAAATTACTTTAACCAGCGATCCTAAACTTCCTTTTAAAGTGTAAATATTCTATTTGGATTAATTTGGTTTAAATCTTTTTTAGTTTGTCAGTTCCAGAAAATACACCATTTACTGCCGTACTAAGGTTCGCATCTGAAGAATTTAAAGTTGCTGCTGAAACAAGTGCTATTATTACAAACGATGGAGTTGGAATAAATCCTGCCCAGTCAGCTGGAAATGTTTTTATGAAACATGGATCTGAACTTCGACTTATACCAAGAGATAGGGTTGGGACAGTAATAAATCTATAACTGTTAAACTAGTGTATATTTGTAAAGTATTTTTATTATAAAAATATTTATATAAAACAAAAATAAAACTTTTATTATAAGTAAACTTCCATTTTAAATATTATAATATAGAGAGAATGTTAAGATTATTAAAAAAAATTGGATACTTCAAAATATATATTTGTAATAAATATATGTCACTGGTGTTGTTCGAGATCATTGACGATTTAACTTTTGTTTTCTGGTAAATTATTCTAACGTCCAAATCTTAATAAAGTATCTAGATTTGGGGCCTGAACACTTTCTTTTTTAGCTTTTTGTGTGTACCGTTTAGTGACTCGTCTTATATTATCATTTTCATCACTTAGGATAATAAAATTTTTAAGACGATCTCCATTTCTAAATTCAAGTATGTAGTCTTGTGGTACATCAGAACAATATTCTTCCAGAGGATATATTTCACATAATTCATATTTAAGTGACGGATTATGTCGAGTTATAGGTGTATAATAAGCAGATGATGATGTTAGCATTTGTAACATCAAAACAGCTGTCATAAAATAAGCAATCATTTGAAAAATAATATTATAAAATAAAATAAAACCTATTTATAGTATGCCTAAGTCAAACACGACTTTATCAAGTAGGCTGGGTGTCTAGAATTGATAAATTAATTTTATATAGATATATTAAATTTTAAAGATGATACCCATCAAATAATTAAGAAATAATATGCTAAAGTGAAAAATAAAGATTTTATACAATGAGAATTTATGTAGGAAAATGTAATATATTCATTAATAAAATTAATCTAAATCATTTCCAAATATACAATGAAGATTAATCTTTTCATTAAACGATATCTGTATGTTTAGTATTATTTTAATGAAATAAATAAATAAGATGAGTTAAATAATTTGCATGATCCAAAATATCGTCATCAAGAAATTGAATACTTTGAGAATTGAAAGATACTTCTGTTGATATTTTAGACCTTTTACAAATTGATACTTCATCTGGTGGAATATAGCGTGGGTGTTTATACAATTCAAAATGTCGTTTTAAAGCAAGAGTATTTTGCAATTTTTTATCAATTATACTATCGTCACATTTAGACATTTTTCCTGAACATAAGATACATGAAAATATAGGAATGTGGGAAAAAATTTTCATTAGTGTAGATTTTTGAGATGACCCCTTATCTGATACTTTCATGTATGAATTTTTTTTTATACCGTTAAAACCAGTTCCAGATCTAAAAATATCATTTAAACTAGTAATTTTAAATTTAACTAACTTTAACATTTTTTTTAAATTTTTTCTATATTTTTCCTCTAAGTTATAAATATCATTACTTTCTTCTTTCAACGATCTAGAAGTAAAATTTCAATTAACATTAAAATCCTTTAAAAAAATGATAATTTGTTGGCTAAAGCTCTATCAAATAAGTACATAAATAAAATTGATGGAAATTAATATTATAATCATTTAACTTTACTAAACTTACTGATATCTAGTACATTTTGAGCTTATCAATTGATTTTTTATGGTATTTATAATTTCTGTTCCTGTATTTAAAAATCTCATATGTACTTCATGATATATATTATAATATAATACATGAATTATATCAAATAATTTATGATATTAAATATTATCATTAAAATTTGCATTTTAAATGTTATTCAATTAAACATTCAATTAACCAATGATATCATCTGGTTTTTATTATGTAATTTAGTGTTAAGAAGATATAATATCATTTACAAAATATTTCTTCAACAGAATTTTTAGAAAAACCAACATAATTATTCGGTAAAAAATAACAACATATTACAAAAAGCATTTTAATTTAATTATTGTCTACTCAATGAAAACATATACAAATAAAACTTTAATTATTTTGGCAAATAACAATTACTCAGTCTTGTTACTCGTATAACTTTAAATTAATTAATTTTACTTTGAAGAAATTATTTAAAATTAAAACGTCAGTCCTTTTTATGACAATAAACTTTTTTGTAAAAACAAATTTTTTCAGTAATCATCTGTCCGCGTGGTAGATTAAAAATATGATATTAATGACATGCACTCACTAAAGTTATTTTATAAATTTATTATTCATTAATTTTAAGGACAATTTTTTCAAAAACATATTTTATTAATTGAAACTACAAATTACAATTCTTTTTCCCTTTTAAGAAAATTATTTGTTGGTATTAAAGAAAAGAATTTGAGTATATGCTAAAAATTTATTTGAATCTTAAAATAATATTTCAGGATTTTTGTTAAAAAAAATATATTAAAAATAATTCTATAGTTTTGAAATTTCTATAAGTAAACTTCAAACAAAATTTTAATTACTATTAGTGAATATAAAAATTAAAAAAATTTGTATAATTTTGGACACATACAGTATATTTAAGATGAAAATTTTTAAAGAATATTTAAATAAATAAGATATAATTATATCTATGAAAAATGATTAGAAAAATATAATTTTATATTATTTACAACTTTGGTTATTTTTTATTTTATTTGAAATATCACTGCACAATTTTTTTAAATTTTTAGCATTAATTATTTAAAATAATATTTGCTATGGATACTATGTCGTGAATGGATTAGTTAGAAATTAAATTTTTTAGATTATGGTATTTCAATTATTACTAGTCAATTTATAGATAATATAGAAATTCAATGATTAAAAAAATATTGTAATGAGGAAATTTCATTCATGAAATTATAAGCAATTCAATAATTACAATTAAGTTTATTTCACGAAAATTGGTACATAGTTATATTGTTATAATTTTTTAAGAACTTCTGCTCTTTTATCAGTGTTTTGAAATATTGCTCTAATAAGTGATTTTAATTCACATTTTTCTAAGAATTCTGAAGTATATTCATCTTCGCAATAACGCATTGCAATTTCATCAAGTGAATGATTAAGACAAAATATTATCTCATAGAGACGATAATATTCCACAAAACATCTATTTTTAACAGATTCATCGGGAGAAATTTTCTAAAAATACATAATTAGACATTAATAATAAAAACATACCATAAATATTTCATCACATATTAGAAACAAATCATTAACATTTTGTGTTATCAATTCACATTGATCTGACCTAAAATCACTAATATTCATAAATATTTTTGCTATATATTTAAAACATCGTTTTATGATATCTGTCACAATATCTTGATACATTATAATTGGGAATAAGTTATATAATTTTTTTGCTTCTTTCTTTAAATATAAACCAAAAGCGGGCAATTTTTGGAAAATTGAAAAATAATTCAAGGAAACACTATTTTCTAAATCAGAGAATCCTCCATATAGTTTAGAAGAAATTTGACTAACCAATATATCTGAATGATTTATAATAGCATCATTGGCTAAAATTCTTAATTTTGTTACAATGTTAACAAATTCCTTGTTCTTATCAATAAAGTTAAACTTTAAAAAACAATCTAAGATATAGAAATAATTGTTGTAAAAAAGTGCACCCAATTTCAAAATTAGATTGAATCGTTTTTCTGTGAACTCGTGGAAACAAAATTAAAATCATTTGAATAATATTATTACCATTTTTTGAAATGATATTTTTTGAGATATCATTAAGATTATCAGTTTCATTTCCTAATCCTTCTATTAAATCTATTATCTTTTCAACGGTATTGGAAATAAATGTATTTTTGTTTCTTTCCAAATGATAATATAATCTGATGTAGAATGTCGAATTTTATGTTAATTGTCAGAGGAAGAGATGTATACATATCAATATCTTTTATTTCATCAATTATTGTTTCAATAGATTTTGTCTTTTCCATATTAGAAAGAAGCAATGTTTTTGAATCTAAAGAAACTTTCAGACATTTTTTTTCAATACATAGTTTTTCCAAGTTAGCGACAAAATCATTCAAATAATCTGTTTTTGGTTTAATAAAATTTTCTTTACTCAATAAATTTATAATTTCCATTCCATTTTTAAGGATACCATCGAATTTTGAAATATCATTGATGTCACAAGGCAACAAGGGAATTAAATATTGTGTTTTTAATAGATTAACCACATTATCTCCAATTTTTGATCCTAGAAATTCCAGAAAGGTAAATGCTGAGTTGATAGAATCATCAATAACAATATTATGGAACACCTTGTTAATTATTGAAAAAAGATCATTAAAAAAATTATATTTACTATATATATCTAATTTCTTATTTTTAGATTTCATATTGTAAATAAACTTTATAGCATATTCTGAATCAGTTTCCTCAATAAATAATTGATCAGATGTTGAAAAAACTTTTGCTCCTAATTCAATCATCTCTTTTAAAAACTTTACAAAGTCTTTCATTTGAATATCTAAATTTTCAAGTTGATACAATGATGAAAGAATATTTTCTAAGTGGTCGTTTTCTTTTTTAACATGGATTTCAAATTTTGTACTTGAATCCTCTTGAAATTTTGTGTAACTGACTATATTGCGAAAATGTCTCATAAGAATAATGAGAAATGATTCTTCTCTTTCAAATAATTCTTTCTCCAATTTATCAATAAATTGATTTTCAAATTCTTTACCTAGAGTTCCATCGCTTTTATTGTTAAAAGTATCTACTAAATTTTTCATTCTTGCAAGTTTTATAGCATAGCTTTTATAGTGTTTAGATAAATTTAAGTCTATAATGTCATTATTTAAGGAAGAATAAATTTCTGCGATTTCCAAAAATGCACCTAATTTTGTCTTTAGATTTCCATATTCTAGTATTTTTGTTTCATAACAATCAATAGATGATTCTTTAATTAATTTATCAAAAGAAATCATTCTTAATTCGATTTCTTTTAACTCTTTTGAAAAATCACTAAATACTATATCACATTCTTCATTTATAAATAAATTTTTTTCTATTGTTATTCCGTTTTCTTTAACCTTAGCTACAAAACTTTTCAACTCTATATATAAAAAATGACAAACAGTAATTTTTAAACTAACCATTTGAATAAATTTCCTCTTCTTTCTCATACTCATGCATAAGTTGGATCAATTCTCTCTTGTTTGAATCTAGATCAAGATACGAAAGAGGAGTTTGTAAATAATTTGTCTTAACTTTACTATCCACCATAATTCAAATATATATTTTCAATGACGTTTAATTTGTCGTCATTTTAAAAAGTGGAATAATGTTTATATCAAAAGGCTTTATTTATATGTATTGGTATGCAAATAATGTCTTCGTAAATCGAATTACTGTGTAAAAATTATTAATAATTCATTAAATTTTGAATCACCAAAAAATCTGTATGGTAGCTTTGTATATGTGATATATAATGTCAAAGAATAGACAGTTTAAGATAGTAGAAAATGTTCACGTGTTAGGGTATTTATCCAAAAAGGGTGTAACACAAATTTTCTAAGTATACTAAAAATGTTTTAAATGATAATTGTATCATATGGAAGTATAATGGTGTCAATTATAAAAGGAAAAGAGATAATTGTTGATAGCACATGTAAAAACTTTACACTCTATTAAATCACTTAGAAATTATAAATCACCAAATATTAAAAAAAATAATAAATTATTCTTTTTGAATTATTTATTAAAAATAAATTTTTTTTATAGAAATAACAATTTCTTTTTTCATTTTAATTGATACAAATAGAAATTTTTAAATTAATTCTTGTTGAATTATTTACCATACACGATTAATACTTTTTTGTAAAGTATAATTTCAGTACAAAATGGTTGGACTAACAAACCAAAAATAATATAACTTCTCCTACCAGATTTCCAATTATTTTTGTACATAAAATTTTTTTTCATTTTTTATTGTAGTTATAAAGAAATATACAAACTTTTAAGGCTAATTTTCCAATAATATCTTGCTGAGACACTATAAATTGACAAATATGCGTGTTACTTGTAAGAAATTATATAATATTTTTTTCGTTTAATTTGTTAATAGTTTATTATCATATTGTAGTAAATTTCTAAATATCTCATAGATACTAGTAACTGTTGAAATTAAGGTCTTTGCCATTTTAGTAAAAAAACAATTTATTATTAAACGAACTTCATCTAAATAACATGGAACCTGTGGATGTTACTAGTTTTCTACCGAAAGACAAATTAAGACATTTAGTTCTACTTTCTGGATTGGATATTGTTAATAATCCTTTTCATAAAGCCATATACACAAATTTTCAAACACGATCACTAGCTTCTGATTGCTGTCCTTTAACATATAAAATTTTTACTCCGGAAAATATAATTGAAACACCTAAATTAATCAAAAATCAATCTAGAATTTTAAGGCATGATTGGCCACTAAAATACACACAGATTTATCCAGCAGCAATAGTTTTATTTTATGATCTTAATTGGAGTACTGTAAATTGGGAGGAAAAAAAGAAAGAATTGGAGACAAAAATTGATGCTTTGAGAAATGTCATACAGAAAGATGGCAAACCTCACAATAAGGGAACTCAAATAATTCTAGTAATTATTCAACATAATGACGGAGTTACCAAAGAAGAAAATGATAAACTTTGTAATCCAAAAGCTGCCGAAATATTATCACTAGTAAAATTAAAAAATAATCAACTTTTCGTAATACCAGATACAGAATCTACTTTATATAGTTTTATTCTTAGACTAGAAAAACAATTCTACGAGCTAACTCCGATATTTTATCAGGAGTGTATTCGAAAAGTTAGGTCCCGTAATATCCCAAATAATAATTCAGTTCTTCTCATTAGACAACAATTTAAACTAGCTTTTTTGAGCGAGTTACGACAGGATAATCATACTGCAATGAGGTTAGTTTAAAATTTTTATAAATTTATTTTTATTTTTTTAGAAATTACAAACTTGCTTATCAAAAATGTGCAGAATTAGATATGACTGATCGAGATGCATATGAAGTTTTATCAATTGCAAGTGTCATAAATTATAAGATTTGTCAACTTTCGTTTCAAAACAATCTTATAAGAGAAAGTTTTACTCAATACAATAAGCATCAAAGTATTTTTTTCAATAGGAATTGTGGAGTTTATCCATCTCCTTATATTGCTAAGATAGAGTTTAATTTATGGAAAAGAGAGCAGTGTGTTTTATTCGCTAGATTATTTGAAAAAGCAATAAGCAATGGTTTATTAGCAATAATACACAAAAATCCTGGTATTTATTATCAATTAGCAGCAGAATTTCAAAGATATGCTAATATATGTATTAAACAGATGATTGCAGCAACACCTTATGATGTAAATGGTGTTGTAAATGAAGATATGTTGTTGTTTAATAGAGATTTAACAAAAACACATGCAATATATTTTGGGCAGCGTCCATGGAGAGTTTTAACAGATTTAATGCCTGATAACGTTGTCGATGTTAATCATGAAAATTGCGCATTCCTAACTCTACAATCTAAAATACTACCAAATTATCAACAAACGATTCAATTGTATAATATGGCTATGAAACATTTCGAAAAATTTCATGCTCATCGTTTCCAGATAAAAATAAAATCTCAAATTGCTGATGAATTAATATCTTCAGGAAATTACAAACAAGCCCAACTTTATTTATATGATATATTGATAGAATATTATAAGACGAAAAATTTTAATTTGACTCAAAATTTATTGGTAAAATTTTTGGAAATTGCATTTTTAAATGCTAATTTAAATGATTATATGTGGGCTATTGCACAACTTTCGAGCAGTAAGCAATACACTTTCTTAACAGTTAATGTCTCACAACACACAAATTTTTATACCCATAATTTGATAAATCTTTTTCAAGGAATAATTCCTGCGCCTTTAAAATCTGGCGTTATACTTTTAAGTGACGCTGAGTTGAATGATGTATTTAATAAATGGCAACAATCATTATCTGATAAACCAATGTTTAAAATAAATCTCACAGGATTAGTTTGTTTTCTAGAAGTATCTGTAACTTTAATGCAACTATCAGATGAAGATAGCTGTTGCAGAGATAATTGTATAATTGTTAGAATGAATATTTTTAACGATTTAAATTGTGATATATCATTTGAAAGATTAACGTTATATATTGAAGATTGTTGCAAAGTTCCTAACGTTGTAACTAACGATGTCCTGGAAAATGCTACTTTAAAATTACATGAAAATGATATCTTGTTAAAAAAGAAATCCGAAATAACATATTATTTTTATTTCAATCCTGAAAAATTGAGTGTTGAATTTTCAACAAACAATATACAAATTGAATCTTTAGTTTTGTCAGAAATTTCTCTTCCAAATACCAATATTAATGGATCTTTTCATTGGGATTTCCCGATAAGTGATCCAACATCTAGTATTGTATTCAGGAAACACCAATTACCGCTGGTTACGACAATGATACTTGATAGTTCGACTTTTTATTTTGGTGAAAAATTTCTCATTTCAATAAGCATCTCTAATTCTTCGAAATCGATAGAATTTTCAAATTTAGAATGTACAGTAACTTTGTCAAGTCATGAGACTAATCATATTGACGTTAAATCAGATAAAAAAATATATTTATTAGATCCAATTACCAAAGCAAAAGTGAACAGTTACGTTCAAGTCATTGATATATTACCTGTTGATAAAAACGTATGTTTATGATGATTTTAAGTTCTAGAAAATAATGCTTTTTAGTTTGTCTTGAATGTACAATTTGATACAGATAAACCAAATGATTTTTATATACATTTAAATGTAAGTTAAATATAACATTTAATATATAAATTTGTTTAGATTAAAAGTAGTGACGAAAATTCTACTTTCTTTAAAAGTTTTAAAGTCAGCACTATTCAACCAGTAAAATGGAATTCTACAATTGTTTCTTTAGCCGTAAGTAGTTTTGTGCTTCAATAGGGAAATTATTTTATTTTTTAGAATGAAATTCTTAATCAAATTACCAATAATACACAATCTATGATACAATTTGATTTTGAAACATGTACAGAAATGGTTATAACTTCAGTTATGTGGAATTTAAATTCATATCTTACACCAACTTCTCAAGTATGTGAGAATTACTCCCTTGAAACATGTAAATTTCAATTTTTTTAATTTTGATCATTAAAAATTTTAGACCAAAATCTAGAGATATCGTCTATTTCATCATATCTCATTACATTTATTGCTTCATTACCATTTGGACAAGATGAGTCTATTAATCTTGGTAAAATTACGTTAAGTTGGAAACGGTAAGTTTACAAATTCAATATGATTCTTTTGTTCTAAAAATGTTTATTACATCAATTTTGATTTATTATAAATATTTTAGACCTTTGACGGATGTTATAAATAGCACAACAATAGATTTGGGTATTTTTCCTATAATGCATCTTCCAATTACTATTCAAAGTCAAATACTTTCATCATCTAGTTTAATAATAAGAAAACCTATTCCAATTCAATATACCTTCAAAAATAACTATTTTAAAGCATTAACCTTTAAAGTAACGTTAGAAATTTCGGAAACATTTATGTTTTGCGGAGATAAGGAACAAATACTAACGTTAATGCCTGGAGAAATTTTTGAAAATTGCTTAACACTTTTTGCCTTGACTGCGGGACGTTTGCCATATCCAAGAATAAATGTGTCTTTCACAGATGATTCGAATACGGATTTTCCTAAAATATATCAAGAGTTGGCTTTGAAATCATTGCCAACAAGGATATTTGTTATGGTAAGTGTTTTGAAATTTTCTTTCATCATTTTATTTTAGTCTACCGGTAAAAGTTAGTATAATCACGGATCGTGTAATTGGTAAAATATGTTAAAAATTTATAGATTTATATATTTGTAGTTAAATGCTGATAAAGATATTTTTCAACGAATTTTTGGTTGTTTTTTAGTTGGACTTTTTATTTGTTTAATTTCTAAGTTATAGAATTCATTTTAATTTTATACACGAAGTAATTTTATAATGTTAAAATACAAACTATTTGGAAAACATTTAGATTGATATTTTCATGTCACTCTATTTAACTGTAATATAAGAATTTAGAGTTGAAAGTTTTCCTAGGAGCTTAAACAAAATGTTCATGCTATTAATTACAATATTTCGGTAAATAAAATGACTTTTTTGAGAGAATTTGTACTAAACAATAAATAAAAAGCTGATATTATGTTGTAGTTAATTAATTATTCTTACATCTTAGTAACTTTATTTCAACAGTTCAGAAAAAATTTCCAAATTTTATTAAAAAAATTTTTAATTTCAATAAAATTTGATTCGATCAGGTATAAGAAAATTAATTATAATATCCAAAACTAATGAATTTAAAAAATGACTCTTTATCATTTAGAAGCAAAAATATTATGTGATCATAAAATTATTTTTGATTAAATTTCTTTAATATGCGTGATTAGCTACAAAAAGAGATTCTCCTGCTGTTGCATCACCAGCTTCACCAGCATATTTACCAAGTGAAGCTAAAGAGTTAGCTCTTGCTCTTTTAAGAAGAACTTCTTGAGCAGCATGTACATTTTCATCCTTTCCAGCCCAAGCTTTAATAGCTGAAGCTTGGAGAGCTCTACCATATGAGAAAGTTAAAGCCCATGGTTTCTTAGTTTGATAGGCATTCATTGCATTAAGATTAACAGTTGCATCTTCTTCAGATTGACCACCTGACAAGAAAACAACGCCAGGAACGGCAACTGGAACAGTTCTTTGAAGAGCTGTAACAGTAGCAATTCCAATATCTTGATGTGAAACTTTACCTCCAGAAAAGGATTGTCCAGGGGTAACCATATTAGGTTTAAGAAGTGTACCTTCAAGGAAAACATGATGATCATTTAAAGCCTTATATGTGTATGCAAGGACAATTTCAGTGATTTTTTGACATCTTGCAAGGTCGTGATCTCCGTCAGGAAGTGTTTCTGGTTCAACAATTGGAACAAGCCCATTTTGTTGACAAATTGATGCATATCTAGCCAAGTTATTAGCAACTTCAACTAAAGCTGTATGAGATGGTGTTGTTCCTGAAATTTTATGGACACATCTCCATTTGGCAAATTGTGCTCCGTCTCTTTTATATTGAGCACAACGAGCATTTAGATCGTCCATTCCTTGTGTGGTACATTCTCCTACTGTTCCAGCAATTGGTACAACACCTCTGTCAACTTTGATTCCTGGAATAATTCCTTTAGATCTTAAAACATCAACAAATGATACTCCATCATCAGTCTTTTGATAAAAAGTTTCATGGAACATGATGACACCAGAAATATAGTTTGAAATCTCATTGTCAGTTGTAAAAAGCATTTGACGATACTTTCTACGATTTTCTTCAGTATTTTCAAGTCCAAGAGGAGACAATCTTTTTTCCATGGATCCAGTCGATTCATCGGCAGCAAGAATACCTAAAAAATAATATAGCATTAAAAAATTCTTTTACACACCTTTTCCTGGGGAAACAATGGCTTGTGCAATAGCACGAAGTTCATTTTCTTGTTCTTTTGTTAAATATTGTGAATAAGAAACCATATTTAGAATAACGTTCTAAAAAATTATAATATTTTAAAATTGTTAATCAATATTAAAAATAATAGTATAATTCATTTTTTAAAACGGAAATGTTTTAACAATTTTATCTAATGAAAAAAAATATCTCAATTAATTTATTATGACGATTTTACTAACTTAAAAATAACTTATAATTAAATTTCAATTTAATATATTCTTTAAAACTAAAATAAGTTGTTATTGGAAATCCATAAATTAAAAAAATCATACTTATAGATTTTCTAATTATTTAAATTTTAAAGCTAAAAAATAAATATTCTACTGCTAAAACAATATTTTATCTGTCTTAACTCATAATAATGCAATTTCAAAGGTATTAATAACATAATATCTTCTAAATTTAATAATGTGTGTACAACTTATTTTATTCTAAAATATTAAAAAATATTTTATAAAAGTATATTTGCTTAAAACTAATATAATAAAAAAGAGAAAGCTTTTAAAAATAACTTTACTCTGCTTTTGTCAATAATAAAATTTTGAAGATTTACTCTTAAATGTCACGTATATATAATGTGAGAATGTAAGGATATGCCAATAGTGAGGAAGTTTAAAGTTTTGCTTTATGTTAAGAATATGTAAGTTAGCGGAACAGAGACATTGCCAATATTGCTATATACATAGATACTAATTTTATCTCTATGTAATTTTCAATATAAATATACTTTAGATTATTACCATTAGCAATAAAATGCATTTTTTATAATATGTACTAAAACATTAAACAAAAACTGAAATATCGATGTTAAAATAAAACATCGTAAATATGTATGATGTGGCTTAACATAACAAATAATTCATACTATCTAAATAACAAATAAATTTAGTTTTTTTATATTAGTTAATAAAAAACAAAAGACAAAAGAATATGTAATATATTTATTCTAGATTAAGACTGTCTTTTATACAATAGAAGTAATCATTATTATGTTACAATCAATCACTACTCAATACTTTTATTTTTTTAATTTTTTCAACAACATTTTACATATCAAATAACATAAACATCTTTTATTTGAAGAGGAAATTTCAATGAAAAATACTAAGAAATTTTTAAAAATAATATTAAATTTTCTACATGCGAAAAAAATTATTTACAAGATTGACTTTATATAAACTATTATTAAAATGTACTACATATATGTTAGTTAAAAATTTTTTTTTCTCATATAATGATTCATTATCGATGAATGTTATATATTTCAGTTCATCTTTCAATTTTTTCACAATTTTAAAATGAACATTTGTATGATATTGTAAAAAGCTTGCAAGGTGAACTTTTTCATGAGTTACGAAATACTTAAGAAAGTGTAATAATGAAGGTAAGTGTGTAACAGATTGCTGATTGTAAAACACTCTAAATTTATCCATAAAGATACTGTAGCTCATTGCAATTGATTCTTGTGTATTAGTTATCATAATATTATAACAAAGATTATAAAAATCATCCTAAAATAAAAAACTATAAAATTGATATTTATGTAATAAACATACCTTCATAGCTATATTATTATCATCATAATATAATTTTCTAAAATATGCATAAATTTTTAATAAAGTTTTATATACATTAATAAGAGTACTATTTTGTTGAGGTTGCTTCCAAAAAGGATAGTTCAAATTTAACATAGAATACCAAACTTCTAACAAACAAGATAAAAACCATTCTATTGTTAGAAATTTTGTTTTTGTAAATATCCTTTTAAATATATCGTCATTAAAAGAATACACTAATTTTTTCTTAATTTCATCATTTATAGAATCTATGCCTTTCATGCAATAATATATAGTAGTTCCAGAATATTTAGAATTAAATGAATCATCAAAAGCCATTTTTTTTGTACAAAATGCTAGTATTGTTGCAAAGGTAAAACCACATTCTTTAATTTCTTGAGGTACTTTCATAACAACAGCGTAATGTGTTTGAGCTTTTATTTTAAGGCCTAACTTCCAATATAAAGCTGCGCTCAGTAAATGAGTCCACCAAGAAGTTATTTCATCAGAAAAAACAAAATTGTCTAATATTGTATTCCAATCAAAAAGACTAACATCTGTACAATCTATTAAATTTGTGTTGATGTTATTATAATCGTAGGGACAAGAACTTATTGAAAGTAAAAGTTGAATTGTTTCTGCTACATTAAATGAATTTGAACACGAGCTTGTTTTTTTAGTTGTCTGATGTTTATCTATTAATTGTTCAATTAAATCTGCTTTAAATAAAATTGTTAGATGATGTAGAGGTTTCAATCCTTCATTTGTATATCTTTTACTGAAATATGTTTTATCTTCATTATTAATTTTTATATTTTTTATCATTTCATGCACTTTATTAATGTCACTAAGAAATTTTTTTCCATGTGAAGTAAATACCCAATTTAAAGCTAAAAATTTTTCATTTTTAAATGCTGCCTTTCTAACGTGTCTTCTAGCTCGTCTCATAAAATATTTTCCAATTAAATTACCTATATAACTTGGAAAAGATAAACGAACTCTTATTGACGCATTAATATAAATATCCGCTCTTTGGGCATGTGTCAATTTATCATTTGAAATACCTGCACTTTCAGATAAATTAACAGCATTTAAAGCTAAATTTAAACCTCTTAGATTATTACTGGTATTTGAATCTTTCATTATCAAGTGAAGTTGATGTAATTGATGATAAATTAATGCAGTAGCAGCATGACTTTTACAAACAGCGTCGCTGAGTTGTGTTGGTGAACGTCTTCTTCTTGAAAAATATCTTCCAACCCAAACACTATTTAATAGATGGCGTATTATTTGCCAAAAAACAGTTAGTACTTCATCAAATCCTCTTTTTGGAATTGGTCTTCCAAGCATATCTAATCCACTCATCAAATATTTTTCTGCTCTTTCATAGTTTCCTTTACTTATAACTGTCGAAGCACTTTTTTTGAATCTTATAAACGTTTCCCATGATGGTGAATTGTAATCTGTTACTGGTTCTCCTGATACTAATAACTTATATAAAATACTAACAATAATTACAGCATTCATCCCCCAAATATATGTATTTTCCATTATTGTATTTTGATACCAATGTTTTGCTTTAATTGCTGTTTCATTTACCATTTCAACAACATTCGGACTTCTTATAACTGTTTGATTATTTAGTTCATTTATAATTCTATGAGAAAGTGCTAAAGCATTTTTAGTTGTTACATTAGTACCATTTGAAAAGTTTGATTCTTCAACATTTATAGAATTATTTGATATTGTTTTAAATGAAAATATTGATATTGGATTAAAAATTAACATGCAAAACATAAAGATACACAAAGTAACTCTAGATTTATTATCCATAACTTTTTTCATTTGACTTTTTGTTTTTTTCAATGAAACATCTGGTATCGTAATGCCAAATTTGTTGATAAAAGTATTATTTGAGTATTGGCGTTGTTTAGCACAATAACTCTTTGAGTAATGTTCGTTGTTTAAAGGCGGTGAAGCTGTATCACTACTAGAAAAATAATCACTATTAGATGGACTTTTTAATAGTGATTTGTGTTCAATTTGATTTGTTCGTAATTTTAAATTTACTTCATAAACTTCTTTTAGTGCTTTTTTTAGTTTATCTATTTGATAATATAACTGTTCGTTTTCGTCCATTAAATAGTTTAATTTATCAACTGCTTTTTTTAGTGTTGCAGATTTACTTAACTATAAATTTAATAGTTTATTATTTATATTATTTGAATATCAATTAACTTACTTTTTCATCTTTTTTTGCAACAATTTCTTTAAGTTGATTAATTTGAACATTAATGGAACATCTATACTTTTTTTCTATTAAATTATGTGCTTTCCTACGTTCTGTTTTAGGTTTTTTTACTTTATTATCTGTCTCTTTTTCATTTTCATATTTTTCACTATAATTTATAATTTTATCTAAATTTCTTTCATCAGCATTTTTGCAATTTTTCTTTTCATCAAAATCATTATTTACAGTCATATCTTCTATATCATCATAATAATAATAATCTTCTCTATATAGATCATTTCTTTTACTTTTCTTATCATTTTTTTCACTTTTGAGTATTAATGATTTTTTTGGTATTTCTTTAATTAATTTTTTGATTTTTCGATCAAAATCATCTTCATAAATATCATCATTATCAAATAATCGATAATTATGATTGTTTATAAAATTCATATTGTTTAAATCATTGCTAATTTGATTATTTAATTCAATTTTTGTTGTATTTAAATTTTCAAAAGAATGTTGAGATGTATAATGTTCATTTAATGGATTTGGACTAGAGAATGTAGTATGAAATGAACCTTCATTTGACATTGGTGATGCATTAATACTATTATATTCCATATTTGATTGGTCAAATGAATCAGAAGAAAAACTTGCAAATGAAAAAGGTGAACAATTATTGTTTTGTTGAGGTGACAAAATATCCCCATTTGGATAATTAATTTTTGTCTCTGGACATAAGGCTGGTGAATATTGAGGGAAAGGTGTATTCTGATTTTTATATGTATATTCATAAGGTGTTTCTTGGATTGCCTTAAAATTATTTGACAAACATTCAAATGTACTTTTTTGTACACATTGATTGTTTTTGTTAAGATGAAAACTTGTATTTTGATAAGGCATGTCAAATGAATAGTTATAATTGTTTATTAAATTATCTTTCTTTTCTATCGGTTGATATGTTTGTCCTTCTAAAAATTGATTACTTTGAAGATAGCCATTTTGAGTGTGAAAATCATTATTATCATTAATTGGTGCTGCATTAGAAAAATAAGATATTTCCATATAACTTTTATTTGAGTACATTTTTAATTCATCATTTTTTATTGAATCGACAATGTTATTTATTTCATTTAAACCTTCTGGTTGAAGGACATTTAATAAATCATCTTTATTTATCAATTCTTAGAAAAAATTATTAATAAAAAGAAAATTATTAAACATACCATCAAGTTCATGTGGTTTAACATAGTCCAAATTAATATTATCTTCAATCAAATTAGATGAATTAAAGTTATTATAATGGGATGATTTGTAATTAAAAAAGCTATTATTATGTGATGTCATAATGAATTCTATGATACATCTAAAAATAAAGCTAATATTTTATTTTTTACATTTTAAATAAAAAATATATATTAATTCATAATAAGAATTTAGATTATCGAAAAAAATATAAATGATATAGTTGGTTAATTAATAAATATAATTTATAAACCATAATGTAGATTCTATACACAAATGAATAAAATAATTTAATTGATTATAAATTGTTTTTTATTAAAAATAATTATCATGCCAATATTTTTTATCTTATGTTAAATAAAGTATTGTAAAAATAATAAAATAATACAAAATTAAGAAACAAATAATTAAAATATATTAACAAAATCATAATTATATAATTGTAAAAAAGCTATGTAATTTTATTGATATTTAAAAAAATTATAAAGTTGTCTGTGTTTAATAGAAAAATTTTCTTTTCTAATTTAGAGTGACTAACAATTATTTTGATAATGTAATTGATAAAATGTTATAGTGATAAGAAATACCTTTACAAGAGTTAAAAGATCTACAGAATAACACCAATATGAGAGTAATAAAATGCATGACTAGAAGTTTTTTTATTAGTAAGAAGAAAGTTATATTAACGACGTAATTATAAGATTTATAAACGTTTATGTCTCTTTAGAGTGCATCATCTGTATACGATTAATCTTCATGTAGAGAGATCAAGAATATGTATACATAATATGATACATTATAAATATTATATTTATTAAAACAATAAATTTTCTATCAATTAAAATTTCTCATGTATTTAGACAAATTTTCATTTTGTTTAAAATATTAAAACATAAATTAAATCAATATTATGATTTTTAAAACTTTTTCACTTTATAAATAAAGAAGTTATCTATGTACAGATTGTATTGTTATAATTTCATGGTAATTTAGAAAATGAAAAATATATAAAAATTGATAATATAAAAAAAAATCATCCTTTATATGCATTTCTCTTATCATTAATATATTTTTTTACATTACCACCCGATAAGTTAAAGTATTTTCAATGTATGATTGAAGAAAATGTTTGTACTAAAATATTTGATTAAGAAAAAATACATTTTCATTGACAAACCAAATTTTGTTTTAATGAATACTATAATTATCTTTGTAAGTTTCTGTGCTTATCATTTGTAAATATAAAAATTTTACTTTTATCACCGATACAGAGTGTTTTATTAAAGGTATAAGCGATGTTTATAAAAAAATACTTAAATTGACATATAAAGACTACAAATATCATATATTTAAATCAACCAAAATATTATATAATCTTTAAATAACAATGATAAATACTGAAAAATTTAAATACTTTTATATGATGTATCAAACTTTTACTTAAAAAAAAATCTTTCAAGTAATTTAATATTAATATACTTAAAAAAATAAGCACGTTTATAACATAATATTTGCTTTATTATCATAAAATTTTCCCTTCATTATCAAAACAAACTATTAAATCATAGATTAGATCAAAATATCCAATCACTCGTAACAATCTACATTTATAATGGTGAAATCAGTTATAATTTTTCATTCAAAATCCCAGGAAATTTTAAAAAATATTCTTATTTTTCTCAATCACAATATTTTTAGATTTTCATTAAGATTTACAATTGGAAATTTAATCAGAGTTTATCTTATATAAAAATGAATTAATATGAATAATATACGTGAATTAAATTTTATTCATAACCTATTTAGCATTAGTATACGATTATAATCGCTTCTTGATAATAATTGTCATTGGAAACAACTACGACAAATTATTTGGTTTTTTTATAATAACAGACATTATTTTACATATATTTCCTTCATTTATGATATATTAAATGACTTGTATAATAAAAAATTTACTTTTTTTATAACAAAAATCTAAATTACACTACCTTATTTCTTTTGAATTAAACAAAACCATATACAGAGAGCATTCAATGGTAGTAAAGTTTTGCAATTTTATTAATTTTATAAAATTAAAATGTGAATAAAAAATGTTTCACCTTTAATGCGCAATGTCATTATACATTTAATGTTTCAATTTATTATACTAACATTGGTGCAACTTTCTTTTTTACCTTTCTTAATTACTGTAATTTAAAAATATGTAAATCAAGTTCAGCATTATTTGATATTATTACAAAGTGCTATATACCCCAAAGTTGAAAAAGAAGCACAGAATGTGGAAAACAATTTCATGGTAATTAATGATTTTATATTTCTTTGACTCTAAAATTGTATTGGTGGTATTTATCAGAAAATACGCTAATATGTTTACTAGTAAATGTTACCTTTTACATAAGATACTGTTTAAAAGCGTTAAAATTATTTCAAAGTCATATATAAATTATTTATATTTTTCATGCTAATTGATTTTCAATTAAGCAATATTATTTTTTCAATATATTTGAGATAAAAATAAAAATGAACACTTGAATCTTTAAAAATTTGAGCTATTAAATTAAAAAATAAATGTATAATAAATTTTATATTTTTATTCGTCAAATCACTTTAATGCCATTTTAAAACAATCTTTTTTATAGTAATATACTAGCAAAATATTTATAATTGTTTTTTTGTTGTTGATATTTTATTGATACTAGTAACTTCTTATTTTATATGATTAAAATTTTGTTTACTTAAAAGAATTGATATTTATTTATAATTTTTTTTTTAATTTCCCACTTCCTAAATAATCTGATCATTGATAGTTTAAAATTACAATAATCAAATTTAATTAATCATTTAAAATTTTTAGTAAAAAAAATTATATGTTTACAAGTATAGTATATTATCAATAAATTAATATTATTAACTTTCGTATTAATTATTTTAATATTAATTTTTTTTATTTACATATAATATACTTAAATTTTATAATATTTATATAAATATATACATAATTTGATTTAATAAATATTATAGAAGGAACGAAAGCAATATTTATATATTTGAAGCATCTATAATTAATAGTGAAAATAATTTTTTTACAATACATTAACATATATAAATAGAGTACATGTATATGTATACTTTATTGAGTTAGAACATTTCATAACACTTTATCATTATGGGATCTGTAAATTCAGAAGAAGATAGAAGAACAGAGTCATTCGCTAAATTTGAATTAGATGCAGAAAGTTTAAAAGAAAATTATAGATATGGCTTTGGTTCATATACCCCTGATTATTTACAATTTTTAAATAATCCTTATTTCCTATCTTTCTTTATGGGTTTAGCTTCTTTTTTTCAAAGTATTGCTGTAAATGGAGCTTACCCGATGGCAATTTCTTCTTTAGAAAGACAATATAATTTAAATAGGTTTGTAAATATTTATTTCAACATTTATTTTTTTATTTAAGTAAACAAACAGGAACAGCAAATGTAGCTTATGATTTATCTGTTGCATTAATTGTTTTTTACGTTTGTAAAAAAGGAAATACTGGTCATAAAGGTAGATGGATTGCTGGAGGGGTTTTATTTACCTCTATAGGGTGTTTATTATGCGGACTTCCACATTTTTTATATGGTCCATATCAAGTTCCAACAATTATTAATCATAAAAATACAGATTTAGGACAATGTACATTTAGAAATATCACAACTATTAATAATTTTAACGAATTAACGTATTTTGAAAAATTTATAAAAAAATTTAAAATTGGTAATATTGGATTGTACTTAGATCCTATTTTTTTAATGTTATTTTTTGGCATGTTTATAAATGGGGCTGGTTCAACTCCATTATTTTCTATTGGAACTGCATATCTTGATGAAAATGTATCTCAACAAAGTTCTGCAATGTTCTTAGCTGTAAATGCTTTTATGCAAGCACTTGGTCCTGTTTTTGGAATGATGGGATTTGCTTATTTATTAAATGTCTATGTTGATTTCGATACAATTGATCATAATGATTTAAATTTAAAGGATAGTAATGATCCACGATGGATAGGTGCCTGGTGGCTTAGTTTTTTAATTACTGCTGCTGCTTCAATTATTACAGCTATACCATTATTTGGATATCCTACACAACTTCCTGGAGCTAGAATACATAGAATGCACGATATTGATCAACGTCACCAAGTAGCAAAGGAAGTTGAAGATAAATTAGAATATATTGGAATAATTTCATGTATAAAATCATTTAAATATATTATTTCAAATTTACCATTTATGTTTATAATTCTTGAAAATATAACAGAATCAATGATATTGAATGGATTTTCTGGTTTTATGCCTAAAATTATGGAAAATTTATTAAATGTATCTCCATTAGCGTCTGGATTTCTAAGTTCATCTGTTATTATAGCTGCGTGCTGTGGTGTTATACTCGGTGGTGCGATATTGCAAAAATTAAAGTTACAATTAAATGGAATGCTTAAAATTAACATGACCTTTCATATTTTAGCTGTCTTTTTTATGTGTGCATTCATTTTTCATTGTCCTTCTAAAGAATTTATTGGTGTTAATGAAGGTTATCATGGAACTCTTGTAAAGCAATCTAAAATAACTTTAAATGATACTTGTAACGCAAATTGTTATTGTAAAGAAGAATGGAATCCAGTTTGTCATATTTCAACAAATAAAATGTATTTCTCACCATGTTATGCAGGATGTAAAGAAAATTATGAAGATGGTGATAATACTATTTTGTGGAAAAATTGTTCATGTATAGACGACAATTTTAGTACAGCAAAAATTAAACAAGGTTTTTGTGATATTGAATGTGGTAAAAATAGATATTTTTTTATACTTTTAATTATGGGTGGAACAGTTTGCTCTTTTGCTGCAGGAATTCCAGCACAACAAGCATTACTTAGAATGGTTCCTTTTCAATCTAGATCATTTGCAATTGCAATAAATTGGGTACTACTTCGTCTACTAGGTTTTTTACCTGGTGGATATATTTTTGGAGCAATTATTGATGGTTTTTGTTTAAAATGGAGCAAAACGGAAAATGAAGAAAATAAATCATGTTTAATTATGGATACTCATGGTCTTGCAATGCGTCTAATGCAAATATGTATGATTTGTAAATTAATAAGTATACTAGGATGTATTGTAGCACAGATAACATACAAACCAACAGACAGAGGAACTGCAATGACTACAGATTCAGAAGTCCCATGTTCTTTTGCTATTAACGATGATAGGACAAATGATGAAAAATTAAAAACCCGGACAAAGTAAAGTTAATTTTAGTATCCTACTATTTTGTGTATATATTTTGTTTTTACTATTTTGTGTATTTAATTATTATATTAACAATTTATTAATCATTTCCTAAAGTGCAAATAACAAGTGATTTATTACCCTCTATCTCATTTATTCTAATTAACATCTACCATCTTTTAAATCAATATTATCTTTCTTTTCTTCTAAATCTTTAACGACAAAACGAATACCTTGATCTAATTCATCACATCCTTTTGAATTTCTTTTAGAAGCTCTCGATGATGTACCTTCCCATTCACTTGTTTCACAAGAATCACGAATTCCAATTTCTTCTTCTAATTGCCTAAAAACATGATTTTGTCTATTTACAAAAGATGGATGTGCACGTTTAAGTGTAGATGTATCAGTATTACAATAAAAAACATATCCTCCATTGTCACTTTCCTCAAAGTCATACTCACTATCAACATCATTTTCTCCTGTAATATCTAAAATTTCCTTACCGTCTTGTTCCTCAGTACTTCTTGATCTATTGGGATTGTGATAATTGTTAAAAATTGAAATAGTATCTGTAATAGAAGTATATTCATCATTTCTTCTATGTCTCCTCATTGTTTCATGAGGACTTAACAATTTTCCATGCTTGAACGAAGATGATAAGGGAGGTGTAGTTGAAAATAAACGATGATCAAGAGAAATCCGGCTTCCCAATTGACTATTGCTTTCCAAATTACATTGTTTATTATTACTATAAATGGAAGGACTTTTACGTGTTTCATTTTCTGAAAAAGTATTTGTCCTAAATCTTCGATTTATTCCCATTCCATCCTGATTGGATTTTATTATATTTGTTATAGCAAAATTATCATCTTCTAAAACATTATCACTTTCAAATTCTTCTTCTTTAACTTGTTGGTTTTGCGTAATAGTTGATAGATCTTGAGAATTTCCCCTATTTTCATCGTTAGCATTGGGTGTAAAACATTTGCTTTGAATTGATGGCTTATTTTGTACTATTAATTGGCTTAATAAAGACAATATCTCTGTTTGATTAGATTCTATTGTTTCAATTCTTGATTCCATATCTCTTAAAGAATTATTCATATTATTTTCTTTATTAACAATATCATTAAATTTATAAAGAAGTTGTTCACTCCTATCAGCAATTCTCATGATTCGTTCATCTGTTGACACGTTTTTTTTATATTCCTTCTGTCTATGCAATTCATCCATGCATTCTTCTTCAAAATCATGTAATTTCTCTACTTGGTCATGATTTAAAAATAATTTTAAACTATAGTCAAATAATCTATCTTCATCATATTTCTCTTTATTATATTGTTTTTTAAAGAATTTTTTAAAGAATCTATGACTCCTCATATATTTTTTTATAGTGTGCTTTGTGTACTTTAATATCATATATAAATGATAAAGTAATGTAAATGGTGGTGGTAAAAAGGGTGTGCTTTCATACTCCATAACTTGACGATATCGTTGGAACAGCCATATTTGTTGAGAAATTTTGTCTGTAGCATCAAATATATTATTAAAAATTGCTATTAACATGCTAATTAATAAAATATTTGAAATAAGAAGAAATATTGTCATAAGGATAGGAGTAATCCAATATCCTGGAACACATTTGCCATTTTCATTAAAAACTTCATCAATTGATGTACCTTGATTAATGTGTTCATCCCACGCATAATCTCCACATTCATCAATTTCAGGAGCATAAACTTCACCGTACAACATAAAATAAGGTTTATAAAAAATATTTCTTACGAGAATCCAATTCCAATCTTCATTAGGAAAAGTAATAGATTGTCGAGCTAAACCAAACGAAAGAAGTGATACTACAAGCATTACTACAATATATGCCATACTTTGAATCATTTTGCCAGCCATTGTTATATATGGACCGAATTTATGGTGAACACTGAGAAAGTCTAATAATTTTAATGTCCAAAAAACTGATGATACTGATAATACAACGCGCCCATATGCACGATATTGTGGGAAAAAAGTGCGAATTCCAAAACCAATAAGATATCCAATAATAGCCATAGTTGTCAACAAAAACCACATATTTTTAAAAAAATATCCAAATTTCTCTTTGTATCTTTTTGGTCCAGACATCACAAATTTCCTTACATGTTCACATCCGAAAGAAAAAACATAAAATGTAAGAAAAATATCAAAAAAATTCAAATATGGTGGAGTTTTGATCAAGAGGGTATAAGCATAAATAATTAGAAAAAAAATAAAACTTAAACACCACGTCCAAAATGTTGTTATTGGTGCAGAACAAAATTCATAAATTTTTCTTTGTGTCTTTATTTGTTTGCTTCTAGCAATAGCCATAGCTTTGACTCCGTCATTTGTTTTTGTATTTACAAAATCTACCAAATGTCCATTAGAACCAAGCTTATTTGTTGGATAAACATTTGAAATCCCCTTATCATTGACATATTTTCCACTTAATGTCTCAATATCAAGTCTATATTCATTATCTACCAACTCTTTATCTTTTGTCGAATTAATTCTTTTTCTTTTTGAATTATCATTGAGATTAAAAGACATTTTTTGACTTTGCTCAGTAGCTTGATATTCTTTTGAAGGAACTGTATTGATATTTGGACCAGATGAACTGAATGTATGTTGCCGTTTTTTCTCTTAGTGTGAAAAAAATTTGTTAAATTTATAGATTGCACACTATCGCTGGAATACCTTTTTCTAACACTTTCATTATCATATTTATCATCTTCTTCAGAGTCTTCAGAAGTTTCGGAATCACTAGATTCGCTGCTTGATGAGTCACTAGATGATGAATCACAGTCATTTATATCTTCTTCATGTTCAGCAGCTGTTTGTGGTTGCAATAATAATTCTTCACGGGTTTTAAATTCTAGAAATAAAATTGTGGGAACACATAAAATTCCTAAAATAACTTTAAGATTAGAATTGCTTCTAATTCTTAAACCACCATGCCAAAGATCAGCTAATAAAATTTGGCAACAAGGATGGGATAAAAATTGCTTATTGTTCACTAAAACAGCCAAACTTAAACAAGTTTCATTTCCAAAATAACTAAGCTCATAAGTTAGTAATTGTAATGTTTGAGCATCATCCATTCTATAACATTGATCTAGTAATTCTAATGATAATTCTCTGAAATCTTCTGCATATTGCTTCAATTCTTCACAAACCTCTACTTCTAGATAATCTTCTGCAGCTTCCTTTGACAATGCTTTATTTATTCTACAAGCAACTAAACTTTTTGCCATAGCCTCTTCACCGTGTTCCCACATACACAAGGCCATTTCATGACGTTTTGTTAAAACTGCCCAAATTAGAAGATCCGAAAAAGGATACCTAAACTCAAATTCATTTTTATCATTACTTGTATTACTATTATCATCATCATCACCGTCATAATCATTGTTAACTAATACAGGTGGTTCCATTTGACCTGTTGAAGTATTGTCACGCCTTAAAACAGTTCTCCAAATAATATGGTTACCTAATGCTCTATTTCCAGCAGAAATTAAAGTTTCAGGAAGACTATTTTCTAATAAAGGAGACGCTGAATCAATTACTGGTGAACACATACTTCCATGAGATGGAATATTATCTTCACAGCTTCTTCCTTGTGAAAATCCTGAATTTCTAGGAAGTTTATAGTGTTCTTTGTGTTTTTTGTAGTTTCTATAAACATCTTTGAATGACTTTGAGGTATATGTACTTCTAAAACCATACCCCATTAACTTTTCAATAGCCAAACCTATATCTGGTAGTTTATATCTATATCCACTACGAATTTTTACAACATCTCTTACAATATAATATAATGTATTAGGTGGACCTTTATCTGTATTATATAAATCTTCTAATCTTTCAATTGTTAAAAAATTGTTCATACTAACACCGTTTTCCAACAATAATCTTACAAATGCAACTCTATCATGAATTAAAGCTTCAAGCATCGCATTATTTAAAGCACCAGGAGGCCAATGCTGACCCATAATAAATATATCTGATTTTGCAATATCTACACGATTCCATGCTAAAGCTAATGACAATTGCTCTGGTGCAGAAAGATTTTGTCCTTTCAAAAGAGCCGTCAAAATTGAATGATCAACATCTTGCTTATGAGATTCACCTAATCTAAAAACAGTTATCATTTTTTTGTCTTTTACACATTCTAATAAGTCAAGCAATAAATTTTCTGATTCAGGTTTACTATAAAAAAATACGTTTTGAATAAGATGTAAGAGTTGTGGTTGGACTCCATCTGGAAGTTGACCATTTTCAAGGACAAATCTATGAGCAAAAGCAATTAAATCACTAGCTCTACCGCTACCATCACAAACAACAACTGGGACACGGGGTGCATTTGTTACATAATCTAAAACTGTTCTAATTGTACATGTTCCTCCTTCTAAAACAACACAAACAATTGGAACTCCTTTGTTTCCTTCTCCAATTTTTTGTTTTTGAGCAATATAACTTTCTAATCGTCTTCTTAATATTATATCTGCACCATACCTCCCAACTGTTCCATTATCAACCAGCAAAAAATAAGAATGACGATTATTTAATACTTGCAGTTTTCCTTTAGTTGAAAAACTATGAGGATGATATGGAACTATACAATCTTGTCCAATAAGACTATCACGTTTCTTTAATAATCCCCATTGTGCAACACCTATTGTAACTATTTTTGATTTACCTTTCCCTACTACTGATGCTCCGCCATCTAAAGCTGCTGCAACATGCCTAACGACACCAGCATTAATACCTGAAGTAATAATCCATGCACCTGTTGTTCGTGCAGCTTTCAACAAACCTTTTCTAAATACTCTCGTTAACTTAGTTTGAATGTCAAAATTTGTCATTCCACCATGTATTGTTATAATTAATTTTGGTGGAGGTATTTTCCAAACATTAGCGAATAATTTAACTATATCTGAAGGATCAGAATCAAAAGATAATCTGACATAATTTGCTTTTGTAGGATGTGGACCACCTTGAAATTCAATAGTACCATAAGCATCAGTTGGACAAAGTGTTGTATGTTTTCTTATACTCCATTTTTTCAAAACCATTTTTTTTTGATTTTGCTATTTCATCAAATGCTTGAACGTAGTGATCATTTCTCAATCGTCCACATCCACATTTTTCTTCGTCCTTTGCAGTTGAAATAAATTGGCAACATTCTCTTTTTTTAAAAACGTTTTCAATAAAATTACCACCAATCATATTACTTGAATCTTTAGAATTCCTACCAAAACTATGAATTGTATTTGAGATACTCTCAAAACTTCTGGAATCTTTTTCTTCCTTTTCTTCAGTATTTTCTTCTTTTTCATGCATAGATGTTTCATAATTATTATATTCTTCTTCTTCATTTATTTTTTTTGCCTCATTTACTACATTTTCCTCTATTTTTTTAGATTCATTAGTAACAGCTAACATTTCTTTCCAATCACTGCAATGAACGTATCGTGGTGGTGCATTAGCACCATTCATCATTCTTGTTCGTCTTATCTGATGTTCAGTACCTTAATAATATTGATAGTAATATTCTAATTAAAAAAGTATATATTTATATAACTTACGATGAGTACGTTTCCTATGATGCCGACGTTCTCTATCAAAACGATTAGGTCTAATTCCCACTTCATTATAATGACTAAGTTTTCTAACGGCAGAAAATGCTTTACTAATATCAGAGTCTGTCTGAATACATGGAGTTAGTGAAGGTGATGTTATACTATTTTTATCCATTCTTTTAAATTTTGTTGAAATTTAGACAACATAAAAACGTTTTAAAAAATTATTTTATCCGTTCTTTAAAAATTATTTTACTAAAAGTAAATTAATTAACTGTAATAAAAATAATTGATAACTTACTTATAACTACCCAAATGAATTCTTATTAGTAAAAAATTTTAACAATGCTGTACCAAATTTTATAGATTTTACCATGAAAATAATATCGTTCAAAATCTAATTAAAGTATAAATATGGTTAATAAATAATATAATTTAAGTTACACCACTATGTGCGGTATAATACTAAAATAACTTTTACAAAATATTTAACAAATCATTTTGTTAAAAAAATTTTAAAAAAATAAATTAAAATTACGACAAAGTATTAATTATATGTAAGTATTTTTTATGTAAAATTTGCTTTTACTATTTGAATAATAACAATGAAAGATACAACGAAATAGTAACCATAAATATATAGACATTTTCAACTTAAATTTTTGATGTCTTTTTTTAACCAAAAATGTAATCTTCTTTGAGTTTTATAATTGTAATTTAAAATAATTTATTTAAAAAAATATTTTACGTCACCTTTAAAATAATTATCACAGTATTACATAGTGATGCAATTTATAATGATTAGGTGAATTTCATTTAAAGTAGTAACATTTCTTAAGATGGATAAATATTTCCCTATATATACTGTAACTATAAAATCACTCAGTCTTTCGAAACATAAAGATAATATTTCTCCAATGAATTAAAAAACTAATTTAAATCATTATATTATAAAAGAAATAGCATATTACATTGAGAACAAAATGAATACTAATGACAACTTATTTTATTAATATTGTTGTAGTAAATGAGTGTACGAAAATATTTAAATCGAGTTTTGATTTCGAACAAATGTAGTTAAAAAAATATAAAATAAATTAATTGTTCGTTAAAATATTAATTTTTTGACTCAAAGAACTTTTAGCTAATAGTATATTTAAATCAATAATGCCCTGAGTAAATTTAGGAAGTTTACATCTATTGGAACAAGATTCATTGTTTTAACAATACGCCTCTAAAAAAGCACTTACATATTGAGGAAAATATATAGAAATTATTATTTACACTATACAAAATTGCCTTTTTTATAAATTTTATAAACAAATGAATGATTGGAATAAAATATTTATCACGATTTTATTATATTAGTTTAAGCATGGTGTATTCATCACATATCTCAACCAATATTTAATGAGATTCATTTAAAATATTGTAACAAAAATACTAGATTAAGCTCTTAAAATTAAAAATGTTGAAAATCTATAAAATATTGTTTTAAAATAATTATTCTCATTTCTAAAAGAATAATTAAAACAAGATTATTTACCTATTAAATATTTCAATAATAAAAAGCTTAATTTTATCCAAAATTATAGAAACAATTTTAAAGCTATTATTTACTTTATTAATAATATATATCGATGATACGTTTTCATAACTATAAAATACATTGCAAAAAAATTATTGTATGATTTATTGACTCTTATTTTTTGTTTCTTACTGTTTAACAATGGTCTTAGTTTAATAAAATTTATTTTAATATATTCTAAGATGTATATATCTCCTAGCATTAGTAAATAAAATGAAAAAAATAAATAAATATCTTAAGAGAAATTGGACTAGGCAACTCTCTGGATTATAATCTATAAAAATTTTACTATGAACTGAATTTGTTTACTTATTTTTTGCAGAGTACCTTTTTTTGTTGACTGATATTAAATAAAATGATGAATAAACATTACGTTTCGTAAAAATAAACTATGGTAAAAGTATTTTGATATGAATAATTCTACTTGATAAATTTATTAGAAAACAACCTATTATTTAAAAATAACAATAATCTGTCACATAAATTAGCAAACTTTATGGATATAACATTTGTTTTTTATCAGTTGTGGATATGTGAGATATTTTACCTTTCATGGGTATAGAATATTCATTATTTATAAGAATATTGAAATCAACAATTTTACCTTCTATTTCAAAATTAGGACCACTGATTTCTTCTCCAAGTATACTAATACAATCATCTTGAACATTTATTCCACTATAACGCAACGAACAAATCAAAATCTCATTATTAAGTTTCCATTCATTTTCCATAGATACGTTAATAGGAATAATAAGTTTTTGTAATTCACGTCTAAGTTTTACATATTCATATGGGATTCTAACACGTTTAGACAATTCATCTTTCATAGACTCCTTCATTTTAGCATAATATTGTAAATCAAATGGCGAAGCATAAGCAGCTTTTCCAGTTAGAAGCAAATCCGTCCTTGCTAATTTTCTATCGATATTTAAAACATCAAATTGATAGCCTACCCCTTCTACATCACAAAGTAAAATAACTCTAATATCACCAGCAGGTTTAGTATTTTTGTTTTCAACTACTTCGTATCGTTGTAATTCAGGAAGTTCATTTGGATTTCGTTGATATTTACCTACCGGAGTAGATTCTGGCACAACAAGCCTTCTTAAAACCCATGTATTCTAGCACAAAATAAAAAATAAAATTACCAAATCAAACTTACTCTTTTAATATTTATAAATGGAGAAAATGACTTGATTGTTTTCGAAGTGAACATCATTTTATAGGGAATTTCAGATTAAAGTATAATTACATACAAATGTTGGTAAAGTATTTCTCGTTAAATTATTATTTCGTCGCAAGATACTACTTTTTCATCGCTAATATTTTAACGTTCTGAGGATTTTTTTACATAAAAATAATTACTTTTTGGATTTAATAAACAGATTTATTTATTTTTTTAAATAATAACATTTTTATCTATAAAGTTAAACAGAAATTTTGATGGGAAGATCAATGGTCTCCCTCTTCTTGTTTAAATTTTTCGTATGCTTCTTCGTTCATCAATTCTTTTAATTCTTCTGGATTTGATAAAATGATTTTAAATAACCATCCTTTTTCGTATGGACTTTTGTTAATTATACTTGGTTCGTCTGTGACAGTTTCATTAACCTCATGAACTTTGCCACTAATAGGAGTGTATACATCTGAAGCTGCCTTGACAGATTCAATTGTTCCAACGGCATCTCCTCTTTCTACATTTGTTCCAACTTCTGGAAGTTCAACATAAACTATATCACCTAATGATTCTTGAGCATACTCACTAACACCAACAGTTCCAATTTCTTTATTAACCAAAACCCATTCGTGTTTTTTTGTATAAAATTTACCTAAAATATTGCTTAAAAATACTGCTATAGATATAATACCTGTACTACAATTTCTAACAGTTTTGAGAATATTGTTAATTGAATTAATTTTAACAATTTTTGATGAAAATGGTAATACCGCAAAAACACGTGTTCCAAACATTATTATATTGGCTAAAAAAAATAATTGATAACTTTAAAAACAACAATGCTATATTACAAATTTCTATCGCATAAAAATAACTTATCTAATCAAGCTAATACATTAACCTAACTTTTTTCTTTACTTTAAAATGCATTGACAAATCTAACTTAAAATGTACTTCTATCGTATAAAATCAAAGTGTTAAAGAAAAATTTGATACCATTGCTAATGTTAATTACTTCATTATCAGTAATCATAAAAATATATTGTAAGATATGTATATTTGAAACTATAACATTTTCTAAAGTAAAATAAAAAGGTAATATAAAAATTATAAATATACTTAGTGTTACATATCTGTCCTTCAAATGTTAATTAGTCGTTCAATATAATATTTGATTTTAATAAACTCTTTTTATAGATTACTACAAAAAAGTCAATTTCTAAAACCATTTTATTCCTAAATGTTGTAAAATGTTTGAGCAAAAGTAATACAGGAAAATAATAACATTTTTAAAATGAACAAGAATCTTATTTTCGTGTTAAGAATGTAAATTTTTAAGCTTATATAAATCGTAGATTTGTGATTCTAGTATTCTGTTGTAAAAACACCTAAAATAATTTCAATACTTATAATAGAAAAAATCACACCAGAAAACAGTAAAATAACAAAATATAAAATTTAATCATTTACTATTATAAGTTGTCAAATTATTTTTTATGAAATAAATAATTGAAATATAAAAATAGGTAACAGTGCAACCAGTTTTATTATTTTGTCAAGTAGTTTTGTAATTTATTCTTTAGAATTCATTTACATTAAAATTTACATTAAAATTATACAATATTAATAAATATTTATCACTCTTTAAAAGTACATTCTATAATTAACGCTTGTAAATTTATTAGTATTGAGATTATTGAATTTAAACTTGAAAGCTTTAAATATATCTTCATTGGTTTCATATCTCTAACAGCAATTAATATAAGATTCTATTTCTTTAAATTTGGTTTTTGATTGTTAATATATTTTGTCTTTGAATTACAAAAACGGTTTTTATTATTTGATTTTCCAATAAACAATGAACCTTTTTGTTCATCTTTTTTGCCGTCAGTTTTACTTTCTTTTCTATTAAAATCATTATTCGAAACGTTAAAATCATCTTTAGTTTTTGCTCCTGTATTTTTATTTTTATAATGAGAAAAATGTCTATAGTTATTTTTTCTTTGGTTGTCAATTATTTTGTTGTTAGAATCTTTTTTTACACATGGATCTTCAGGGATTTGCTCATCTTCAGTATTTAATTTAACTGATACGCTTTCATCTGGACTTTGAATCTTGTTACTCCCAACGGAGGGAATCATATCATTTCTGAAACTGTATTGATTTAGTAAATGACGTTTGTTGCCTTTAGGATGACTCACAGCTGGAGATGTTGGTGTTTTTTGACCGCCAATTACAGAAATTTGTACTTTGACATCACTATTTGCCGTTGAAACATTTGCATTGTAAATATTCGTAACACTAGAATTAATGTTAGATTGGTCACAATAATTATTTCCAAAAAGTTCAGCTACTTCAATACGTCTTCCTAGTATAGGTATAGGCTTTTGATTTTGTTTATTATCTTCTAGCTTGATGTCACTTTTTCTAACATTTTCAGATTGACTTATGTTATCACAATACTTTTTTTTAACAGTGCTATCATCATTTTTTTGTTGTTGGTCAAAATTTTTGTGTTCAATTGTAGTTTTATATTTACCTTGAAATTGATTGATAGTTTGATTGAAGTTACTTTCACTATAATGTACATTTGGGTTAGTATCATAATTACATGTCTTTATTGTAACTTGATATGTCACTGTTGGTTTTTCTATTGTTTTTTCTTCATTACTTAAATAAAAGTGATCATCTTCATGGTTTTTTTCTACTATATTTGAAAATAAAGAATCTCTATGAGAATAGTCATAATTATAATCACCAGATGCTATAATGTATTTATTACTTTTTCCAATTTCAGAATTTTGATAACGAATATCTTGATGATTAACTGGTTGTTTTGCTTGTTCAAACTGTATTGGTTGTTGGTAAAATAAGGTATTATCAGCTGTCGTTGGATTATTGCTATTCCATTCTGAATTATTGTTTGAGTTATTATATTCAAAATCGTGAATATTAGAAACTCTTTTGTATGGTTTATTATTATGATGCTTATTGCTGTCATAAAAGCGATAATTATAATTTCCTTGGTAATCATTTCTATACTCCTCCAATTGATATTTTTTGGGAGGTGGCAAATTAGCATTATACTTAAATTTTAATCTATCACACTCAATTCGAAGGATGTTATCAAGTTTATGTAATAAGAAATTGTCAAATTTATCAGGTGGTCTGAGAGGATGCCTTAGAAATCTCAATAAATATTCCATCATTTTAAAACGCAACTTAAGTATTTCTTTAAGAATACTACGACTTCCTAAAAATTCAAGCCATGTCTCCAAACATAGAATAGCAGTTGACCTATTTTTCATTTCGGGATTCTCAGATCTTCTATTATAAGGATGTAAATCTCTATCTTTTTCTTCATCACAACCTCTTCGATCCAATTCATCTTCCATTAGAAGATTAATATTATGAGGAGCTAAACGTATAGGACCACTAAAAAGTATAGTTTGTAATGGAGGAACAACAGTAACGGTACGTGCATATAATCTATGATCAACTTTAGATAATTCAAAAAATGCTAGATATTCAACATCTGTTCTGTAATTTTCTGAACGAATGAGTTGTCTTCTTACAACAGAACTCTGGTGAAGAACAACATTATCCTTTGCATCAGTACGAATCTTTTTAGCGTTAGTTCCAATGTCAGAACATCCAATTCCTGGAAAACTTCCAGCAACAATGATACCTTGGATGAGTGGCCATGATGTAGAAAATTGATTGACACGAATATCATCTGGGTACACCATATCATGTGGTATCAAGTGAAACCGACGAAGTTCCACTAGTAATTGTCTTTTAATTCCAGAAATCATTTTCATAGTACTATAATTAATAAAGTTTTTCCTACAAAATTCATGCTGATATTGAAGACATTCAGATTCAAATTGAAAAAATAACCTTATAAGTAATAAATGATCAGACAATTCTTCACCACCAAATTGATCTTTAGCACGTTGAGCCTTATCACGATCACATGGTAACGGAATAATAAAAGGTTCCCTGTGAGATAAACAAGCAACAAGAGATAATATAGGGTTAAAGCATTTAAATGCTAATCCAAAAATAAGCAATCGTGCTAGTGGTGGGTCGACAGGTAACTCTGCCATTATATATCCAAGTTCAGTTAATTCACCTTCATCTTCCTCATCCATGGAATTGTCATAGGCTATTCGAATATTTCCAGTTTCTCTAATGGTTTCTGGATCACAAAAATGCCTACGGTTAACCTTCTTTTCATTATATAGTGCTCCTAACTCTTCTAAATAACTCATCGAATTTTGTATACTTACAATTGACGGTGGTTCTGGAGCAAGAGAAAGAAATCTATTCACAGACATTCCATTAGGTGCAAACATCTTTGCATGTAGACAAACATTATGTATTGCAGATCTTTTCATTTCAGCAACTTGGCAATCACTCATTGCTTGATAATCTTCTTTTGAAAAAAGACGAATACAAAATCCATTCTTACACCTTCCCGCTCGACCAGCTCTTTGTTCAGCATTACTTTTAGCCACAAACTGCGTCTTTAATTGGGATATTCCTACTAACAGGATCGTAAGTTTTTTCTTTTACTTTTCCTGAATCAATAACAAAAACAACATCATCTATTGTAATTGATGCTTCTGCAATATTAGTAGATAGAATAATTTTCCTCCTCCCTCTTCCAACTGAATCAAAAACTTTGTGCTGATCTGAACAATTCATTTGTGAGTGAAGAATATAAATACAAGGAATTAATGGAAGTCCTCTAAATTCATCCTCAATCATATCTTTTAAATTATTAATTTCTTCAGATCCAGGCAGAAAAACTAAGATAGATCCCTCAATAGAACTTAAAAAACAGTATTTCAGAACATGTAGTGTTAAATCAAGATCAACATATGATGGATCGTTAATACCTAAACCAGAATAATATTGATTTGTGATTTCGTAATCATTTAAAGCTATTTTCATCGTTGATTTATAGATAAATTCATCAAAGTAATTTTGTTGAAAAGGAAATTCATCAATACTATTTGATTGGTAACGATTAGATTTCGGCATTGATTCCCACATACTTATATCTCCTAAAACATTATGCTGATTATTTACTAATATATTATTACTGTTAAAACGATCATAATCTTGATTCCCTCGATAAAAATTGTATGAAGAATCTAGTTTTCCATAAGAGTTACATCGGGGTGATGGATTATCGTTAGTATAAATGTTACTTTGATTCATTGATCCTCCATAATTAAATATACCTATATCTAAATTTTGCCTTTTAAATCCTGTCATCCATAATATTCTGCTTAAAAATATTTTTTCAACATGATAAAGTCTTGCTGGAATATCTACATGTGCAACTTGGACGTTCTTGAAATACTTCATAAAAAGATTCAAATTACTTTCCATAGTTGCAGACATAAGAATGATCTTAAGATTTAGTGATTTTTCTAGAAGTAATTTCAATGTTGCCAGCAAGTAATCTGTATTTGTTTCGCGCTCGTGAATTTCATCTAATATAACATGGGTCAAAGAACCACCTAATTGATCTAATTGCCTTAACAAGACACCACTAGTTACGTACGTTAATATAGTTTTTTTCGATGTTTTTTGTTCTAATCTTATATGATAACCAACAGTATCACCTAAAACTTCTCCACGTTCCTTAGCAACCCTTTCAGCAACTGCAACAGCAGGTAATCGCCTTGGCTGTGTACATATCACTCTAATAGCTTTATTGTTATTACATGCATCTTCCAGAATAAACTGAGGTACTTGAGTTGTTTTACCACAACCAGTTCCACCAGTAATTAATGTTACACGGTTATCACGAATAGTATCTAAAATTAACTCTTTCTTCTCTCGCGCAGGTAGTGTTTTTCGAATTCTTCCAAGAGAAGTAGAACATTTGATGGGCGGTGGTACCATTCTTGTGGCATTGTCACAATTAACCAATTTACTAAAAGGATTCTTCCTGTTTTCATTACATTCATTGTGTAGGTGTTTTTTTGTTTCTTCCAATTCAATTGGTCGATAATCAGTTATTTCTTTAATCATTAACAATTGATCATGGTTTAGCTTTATTTCTTGAGCATCTTTTGTGATAACATGCTTTTGTATGTCATTTTTTTTGCGTATTGTTAAAATGCGATTACTTGAACTTCCTATACTTTTTGATGTTAATCCAAATTCTGAACATAATTGATGTACTAATTGTCTTTCTTCATTACTGAGACCTTCATATTCAAGATCTAAAAAAAATAAAAAAGTGACTATATTTAAAACATACAATCAGACTCTTCTTGAAGAAACTTTTCTAGTATAGTTTTCCAAATTATTTTGTCATTTTTCCTATCATATTTCCGTCTTCCATTATTGGTGCTTCTTTGTGATATTCCATGCATATTTGTTTGAAAATGAAAAACATCCAAATGGATAAAACTAATTAGTAAAACTATAAAATTAAAGGTATAGAACTTTTAATAAAAAGATGTAATTAAAATAGTATCAAAACGACGTCTAAAAATGACACAATTTTTCTAGTTAAAAATATTATCAATATTAAAGTTTAAATTTAAAAAAAGAAAGGTGACAATTCTCCATTTGTTAAAAAATGCAAGTTTCAATAAGCATAGTCAGTTTTTTAACAATAAAATAAGAATAACGCTCAATGATTGGAGGTCAGAAAAATGTATTGCAAAGCGCAACTCACCAAATGACCTAACTCTCTATCGATTGTTGATGACCGTTTGGTAATTCGCAACAATGAAAAAAATAGTAAATGGTTTAACAGAACAATAGTTATTAATTTATGTGTCAGAGAAAGTACATTCACAAATACTTCCAAATAACATGTTATTTTGTTGCTATGATAACTTAGTAAAATTCTCAAATAGTCGTAAATTTCAGATGTAGAAAACATTTCCAAGAAAACTAAGTGTTGAGAAAATAAATTTGTACAACTAAAGTTGTGTTGTTGAAGGAGAGACGAAGGTGTTTACTATAATTATCTTCAACAAACATTAAACATTTCAGAAATTTGTGTATTGTACTAATATTATCAGTATAAAAAGATAACAACTAACGAAATATAGAGAAATTATGGTGTTAAAACAATCTATTTGTACTTCCCCTTCCAAATTATATCATATTGTGAAAGCCAACTGTTGGCATTTTGCATATTCCATTTTATAACATTATCCCATGAAAATTTGTTTTGGTTTTTTTCAATAATTTCCTGTTCATTTCTCCGACGTTCTTCAAGCATGTCATGTGAAACAAATTCTACAGGAAACGTAAACCTTTCAGCAATATATGACAGGAAAGCTCGTGCCTCCAATTCAGTAATATATCCTCCAACTTCAAGAATAATTCTATTGGCACGAACAGGTGTCACATACATTGAAATACTACCTTTACCACCACCTAATTTAGATCCTTGAGCCTTTTTAGTTCTTGGAAGCCAAGGAGCATCCACACGCCAAATTGCAAATTGATTTTTAATTAAATTCTTATTAACACGTTCCATTATAAAGGTGAAATCTTTAGAACTAATAAATCCTCCTGATACAGCAGCTAAACCAAATTGTTTATGAATAAGTTCTGTGTGGATTTCCTCAACACCTCTTGCTTCAATCATTCTTTTTGTTTCTTTAAATTTTCTTTCTCCTAATTCACTGTTATATTCAGGTTTTGAAGGCATAGGAGGAAGTTTAAACTTATTATTTGCAGGAAATACAATGTCTAAAAATATTGTAGAGAAAATTGTCCACTAAACACTTACTTTCAAAAGTTATTGGAAATTGAAATTTTTTAACGCCACGAACACTCTGTATGGTTTTAATAACTGAACTTTTCAAAATATTTTGATTCATTTTGATACAGTGATTATTCTGGGAATTTCTTACTGATTATATATGTTTTGGGGAACTTACATTAGAATATATCCTACCACGAAGACATTTGACAAAAGCGGCGGACATGCAAATGTTATTACACTTTCTATTGTTTTTAATAAGGTTAACAACAAACTGATTTCTTATTGATAAAAAAAAGTTATTATAAATGATAACATTGAAAGAATTTAACAACGATAATGTTTGTTCGTTTTATTTTTTGTTCTTTTAACTTACTCGTCTAACATGACTTTTAGATTTCAGAGTGTTTAACACACAGGGCAAGTATTTACTGTTTCGAAAAATAAGTTACAATGGGTATTCCTGATCTACTGAAGTTCGTTGAAAAAGCCAGAAAAAAAGATGTATGTTTTTGTAAATTTTTATGTTAATCTCCAAACTTTAGGTAAATATAATAGCCTTCAAAGGGAAGAACACTTGCTATCGACGCCAGTTGCTTCATATACAAAGGCCTTTACTCCCAGTCATTGGATGATCTCTTAGGAAAAAAGTCAAGGAAGTGTGTTGACTATCTTCTTAAGACTGTGAATATTATAGTGAAGGCAGACATCCACGCAATATTTGTGTTTGATGGGCGAGCGTTACCCTCTAAGAAGCTAACGAATGACAAAAGAGACGCAACTAGAGAAGAAAACAAAGAAAGAAGCCGAAGCACTTCTTAAAATGGGGAATCAAGACGAAGCACTGAGGAGGTTTCGTAGATCTTATTCAATTTCGAAGGAAGTTCGGGATGAATGTATCAAAGCATTAAGAGAGTTTGCCAATGTTGATGTAATTGTTGCCCCATATGAAGCTGATGCAGAACTAACTTTTTTAGTAAATTCTAATCTGGCTCATGCGGCTGTAACTATCGATTCAGATTTACTTGCTTTTGGATGTGAACGGGTTATTTACAACTTGAATGTTGACAACGCATTATGCGAGTATATAGAGTTTCAAAATATAAGGGACTGTTTTTCCTCTAGATTGCAGTCCACTTTTAACAGCGATTTACTTAGGTATATGTGCATTTTCAGAGGCTGTGACTACTTTAAAGGGCTGAAAGGGATGGCATTTAAAACAGCAGAAAAATTCTTTTCAAGAATAAGTAATAGGGATCCAGTGGTGTTTATCAAGTTTGTCAAAACTACTACTAAATTGAACGTTGGTGATGTCAATGAATTTACAGATGGATTTGTTCGCGCGAACAACACCTTCTTGTACCAAATTGTTTACGATCCAAGGGATGGGCAACAGAAGCCATTGAATTCCTATTCAAGTGAATTACTACAACGCAACGAGGGTCATGACAACTCAGTATCTTCCCTAGAAAGTGGTAACTGTCTATGGTATGCCGGTCAAGTTCTACCACCTAATATTTCTAGACTATTGGCGATTGGGAACGATTATGAGGAAATTCTAGAAAATAATTTAAGGTTTACTACTCCACATAGTAATTCACACCGCTCAATCTGGAGAGAAGTAATAACAACACATTTTAATGTAAATTCAATTAATGAGAATTCGACAACCTCTCCACATTCTTCGCAAGCTACCCTGTCGAGAAAGCGAAAAAGTCTTTCCGATGATAATTGGGTAGCCCCATTTAAACGTCATGTAGGTCATAATTTACAACTTATAAATCAGGTTGATAAGACAAGGAAAAGCAACGATAGCGGATTTGATAAAGCTACCTGCCCTATTAAAAATGAAATTTCACGGACACAGTCTCCTTCAAAAAGAGTGGAAAATGATGTATTAGATGTGCCAAAAAAAGTTAATCCAATCATTGGATGCGGATCTGTAAATTTAGTTGCAACGGAAAGTAAGTATTTTAAAAAAACCTCGGAAGGTACTGGATCTAAACTATGTACTAACAATGTCACTTCAGTTTTCTCCTGCAAACGTGTATTTTTTTAATTCTTTTAACACTAACAGATCTCAGGACAGTAAGTAAGGATGTTTTAATTTCCCAATTAGTTGTAAACTATAAATAATTATAAGGTTAAAATAAAAATTTAATTGAGCATCGTGTGGTTTTGAAAAACTGTTCTCCTCTGTTCTTCCACCTTTCGACTCCATTTGCTCTGTTCTGCTTCAACACGCCTTATCACACCTGATGGTCTATTTACAAGACTAGTTGGTGGGGAATCAGATCTCGTAGTGGTAGGTCTGGAAAATATATTACCATCTGTAGTTGGACTATCATCGTGTTGTTGACTGTATGGTATACCATAGGCTTTTTTTTTTAGCCTAGGATCCAAAAATAATAGAAAAGCCATGTAAGCAGAAAGAAGAATAACAATTGTTATAACAAAAATAACAACGACTTTTATTAGAACTGTGTTTCGAGATTCGTATTTACAATCACAGTTTGCCAAAAATGCATCAACGTGGCTTTCATTTATTATTTTAGATATTGCACTTTTTACCACATTTGTTGGATTACAAATTTCGGCATTTATATTTGTTTTTGTGTAGTATCGCCTCTTCAATTCTTCACTTGTTTCATTTACAGATGTAGCGAAATTCTTAACACTTGGACACACACAACGACATCTTGTATCTTCAAAGTTAGCCTAAATAATAAACGATATCAAAAAATAATGTAAATTATTACCTCAACACCATATATCAAACATAAACACAAAGTAAAAAATAGGATAATTTTAATAGTTATTTTCATAACGCAAATTATCTAAGTAAACATTTCACAAAAGTGTAGTCTATATTCCAAACTGTTTATAGAAAGTTATTAGACTTGAGAATGCATTTTGACAGAAAACAAGTACACATGTAAGAGGCGCTGCAGTAAGAGATTGTAAAAAGATTGTACTGAACGCTATATACGTGGATATCTTTATTAATTGTTATCTCCTTACTGGAAAATTATTTTAAACATTTTTAACTTATTAAACTTCTTTTAAAAAATATTAAAAACTGTTTGATTCTTTTGATAAAATTGTATTATAAGCTTCAATTTTATTCCATAACTTCAAAACATCTCAATATGAAAACTAAATCTTGTAGTCTAAAGGAGAAATTTAACCTAATGCTAGTAGTATTTAAATTCTAATAAAATTAAAATAATTGATTTTTTTTGATTTAAGAGAAATTGATCTTATAAATATTTTTTTTAAAATTATAAAATGTGTGAAAAATTTCTAGAAAAATAAACAAAGGTTTCTTCTTTTCTCAATATATACAACTTCTTTGTATAAACATTGAAATTAGAATTTTGTGTACAAAAAATTTAAATTACTTGTATGGAAATAAAAATATTTTTTCTTATAATTTAAATCATGACTTTTTTCCAACCATTAAATTCTCAGTTTGGCCTCACTGTTCCAGAAAATAAATATTTGAATTCATAAATGAACATTGGTCATAAGACAGATTGACCTATATGATCAGATACTGATAAAGAATAAAAAAAAATTGTATATTAATACAACAACTCTAAAATGTAATTGAAAGATTGAGTAATTTCTTTTTAAAAAAATGATGAAGACCGGTTAAAGTTAAGCAATCTTACATTATCGGCAATAAATTATATAATCATCTATGTAAAAAATTATGACCATAATAATGTGATAATTTATCGTTTACAATATTCCTTCATGGTGAAGTTAAGAAAAACCCAATAAAAAAATATTTCATTTACGATCCTTTTCCTAGTTTCAATATAATTAGTTTTTTTTGTTCAAAATAAAAGGAAGTAAAATTTGTCAAAATTAATAGCTCCTACATATTGCAAAAATATGAACAAAATGATTTGTTATTTCTTGACAAAACAGTATATGTGCAACATATGTATAAAATAGCACTGTTGAATTTTTATATAATTCGGAAAATAATCAGATAAAAATTAAATTAAACGTGGCAAAGAAGCATTTTTTGGTGTGAGATAAGGAATGAATCAAACTCGCAGCTTGCTGATTTGTAGTTTCAATTTTACATTGTTTAAAATAATACAAAAGTTTTTTTTTTCCAATTTACAATAATTAATATTATTTAGTATTGATTTATAACAAATTGAGTGTTAGCTTTTTTAATTTTGATGAATTGTTATTTTTATTCTAGTATCATTTAAATAAACTTTAATTCATTTGTTCTATCTTCTTATTATATGTCACTCTACAGCAAAGAAGGCTTTCTTTGGTATTATTTTGTATGGTATATTAGATGTATTAAAACTTTTTATTTAATTTTTTTCTGTAAGAAAAAATGATTTATGTCTAACAAAACTAATTGAACTATTTCTGTTGAATTTTTGTATATCATTAATTAAAAACAACCTATATTACACTGTTTTAAAGAAAAATTATGTATTCCTAGATGGTAGTTATTTATAATAATTGTACAATTAATTTTTATTGTTCTTTAAATATTACAATCATATATGTGAATAATAGTTATAACAATAAAATTTTAATTTATTGTGTTATGAATTTTGTTAGAATGAACGAAGTTTTTTTTCGTGGTCCACTTTATTGAAATCTTTAATAAGTTTAATTGATATTTATAATAATTATAATAGTTAATTTTGCCGTAAATTATTTTAATTTCTCAAATGTTATTTCTTTTTAGATGCAATAATTCATACTGTAGTAATTCAATAGATGTTCTTTAGATATTATGATAATTCACAGTACATTTATATCTATTTGCTATTTTATTTGATGTATAAAATGTTTTCTTATTGTTATGTTTATTTAATTGTTAGGTGACGATATTTATAAGTTGCAAAAAAAAGATATACATAAACAAATAGCGTTTAGATAGACAACTTGGATGAATTCTAGTTTTTTGATAAAGTAGATGTTACTGTCTTTCCACGTTTAATTTCTGATCTAATAATAATTTAACTACTATCATTTAGTGCCTTTATTAAAAGATATAAAAATAGGTAGTGATTGATTTAATCATAAAACAACTCAAAAAATGTGTCGTTTTTTATATTCTTCACAGTATCTAATTTTGGCACCGGAAATTTTAGTAATTTGTTTTATAAAAATGCTTGAACGAAATTTTAACAATCATTTCTTTACATCTTGGAATATTTTATTAATGTTTTACTATTTTTTCCCATTTTAATATCCACTATTTGCTCGTACATAAAATAAATCATGACAATAGAATATTTAGATTGTAAATTTTTTGCTTTTCAAATAAGCAATTTGTTGTTTAATATTTATAACATTATAATGTGTTTGCAATAAAAGTTTTATTGTAAAATATAAAAAATTTTTTAAAATGTTAGAAATATATATTATTTGATAATATTATTTTTATAATCTCGAATTAACCAAATCAATTTCTTTATAAATTTTTTTGATTTGTTTAGTAAATTAAATTTGATTTTTTGTGTGTATCTTTAATATAATATATTTATTTTTATCCATCAAATTATATCACTTAAAAATATTTCAATATTTTATGAATGATTGCTGTATAATGTTTGATCTATGGCGAATATAATACGAATTAAAAATTATGATAAATAATCACAGGATAGATAAGAAAATAGTTTAGCTGAAATAATTATTCTAGGGACTTAGATTTTCTGTTACTTTGGTAAAATTTTGAATAAAAAAATTTCACAAGAAATTATATTTATTCTTGATATAAAATGTATTTTCGTGGCCTATAATGTTCCATTAAACATTTAATTTTATGTATTCTCACTATGAAATACGATTACATATTTTTAAATTTGAAATATAGATTAAATAAAAAGCATGTATTCTTCATATGCGTTCTAAAAAATTTTGGAGTTTATAATAATTATTTTTAAAAATAATTATCATAAATTTAATACTATTTTCTCTTGATCACTTTTTATTTTTTATATGAGATTATATTACTAAAACTTTCCGAGTATACCTTAAACTTTTTACTGTTATCGATTTCCTAATTTTATAAGCGTATTAGAATATATATCTTCAAATTAGTTCTAGCTCTAAGTTAATTTATAATAAATATTATAGATATATTGAAAGTTCTTACATTGCAATTTTTTGATAAGAAATAAATTTTGATTATAAACTATTTCAGTATTATTAGACACTATTAATTTTCAGTCTTTTCAAAATAAAATACTGTGAAATTAAAATTATACAAAAGATCTTTTTTTCATGTTAGACACAATTTTACTCTTTAAATTTTATATTTCACCCTATGCAAAAAATCACAATTTTTTATTATCACTGCATTTATCATATTATAGTATACTATGCTCATAAAATATGATAGACTTGCAATTTTTGACCTAGACAATGGCTAAAAAGACTTCATTTTCAAGTTGTCGTCATTTAACACACATGGTTGCAACATTATTCTTTAAATGATACGTCGTAAATTTTTTCTTTATTGATGCTATAATGTTGCATTAATTTTTCGTAAAGGAAAAACGCTTGTAATAAATTATTTATAATAATATAATTATTATATATATATTAATTCGATCATTTATTTTTAGCTGAACTTAAGATAATGTTGCTTGTTAAAAATATTTTTAAGAAAACAAATCAAATATCTAATTTATCAAGAGTAGGGAGGTTTTCTACATATCCTATTGAAGATGATATGTTTGGATTAACTGAAGAACAAAAACATGTAGGCTGATATTTTTGCACTTTAAAATTTTTTTAGTTAAGAAAAACCGTTTTTGACATTACACAAAAAAGAGCTTGCTCCTTATGCAAGCCAAATTGATAAAGATAATGGATGGGATAATTTAAGAAAATTTTGGAAAATTCTAGGAGAGAATGGTCTTTTAGGTATTACAGCACCAGAAAAGTATGGTGGTAGTGAACTTTCATATTTTGATCATTGTATTGCTATGGAGGAATTATCCCGTGGTAGTGGAGCTATTGCTTTATCATATGGAGCTCATTCAAATTTATGTGTTAATCAAATTGTCCGTCATGGAAATGATGCTCAAAAAGAAAAGTACTTACCAAAATTAATTAGTGGAGAACACATGGGAGCACTCGCAATGTCTGAACCCAATTCTGGGTCTGATGTTGTTTCAATGAAAACTACAGCAGAAAAAAAGGGTAACAAATATATTTTAAATGGAACTAAATTTTGGATTACAAATGGACCTGATGCTGATGTGTATGTTGTCTATGCAAAAACTGATATAGCTGCTAACTCAAAAGGAATTACAGCTTTTATTGTTGAACGTGATTCTCCTGGATTTAGTAGATCACCTAAGTTAGATAAACTTGGAATGAGAGGTTCTAACACTTGTGAATTAGTATTTGATAATGTAGAGATACCCGAAGAAAATGTTCTTGGTGGTGTTAACAAAGGTGTTTATGTACTTATGTCCGGTCTAGATGTAGAACGTTTAGTTCTAGCTGCAGGTCCTCTTGGCCTCATGCAAGCTGCGTGTGATGTTTCATTTGACTATGCTCATCAACGTAAAGCATTTGGTAGACGTATCGGTGAGTTTCAATTACTTCAAGGTAAAATGGCTGATATGTACACCAGTTTAAATGCTTCTCGTGCATATTTATATGCAGTAGCTCGAAGTGCTTCTCAAGGAAACATTGTTTCAAAGGATTGTGCTGGTGTGATACTTTATCTTGCTGAGAAAGCTACTTCAATTTGTTTAGATTCTATTCAAATTCTTGGAGGAAATGGATATATTAATGACTACCCAACAGGAAGATTGTTAAGAGATGCAAAACTGTATGAAATTGGAGCTGGTACTTCGGAAATACGTCGTATGATTATTGGTAGATCAATTAACAACGAATATAAATAAATATATTTAGAGGTTTTTTGTTATTAAATTTTATATCTTTGTTCAATTGTCAAATAGATAAAAAATTATTACTACAATTTGTTTTTAAGATATTTTAATTATCGTTAATGGAAATATAGGTAATATACATATTTATCTATTATTAAGATTAGTTGTAATAAGATTTTATTTTCGTGAAAAAGCCAATGAACAGGAATTTTAAAAGCATTGTTGTAAATCTACACACGGAAAAAAAATCACTTTCATTATGTTAATAACTATGTTTTTTAATAAAATCATTTTCCGTCCTTAAAATATGCAATTTTGAATATTTTTACCAACAATATGAAAAATGATGTTTTATCTTCTTTGTGCATAGAAACTTTCTAAGACCATTTATTAATGTTTGTTAATAAAATATTTCAATCGTAGTTTAAATTTTACTACTTTTCTTTTACCATGATTTTTCTACAAAAAAAAAATTAAAACACTGTAAAAAACCTAAATATTTATTTTCAATAAATTCAACAATTTCCTCTAATATTTTCAAACGTATTTTATTATATTCTGAATATGGAACTCCGAAACAGTGCAATGTTACTTTCATTTAAAAAAACACACACAATATTGGATATATTTATTAAAATAATAAAAGAAATTGAAAAGAAATCACAAATTCAATTTCTCCTCTAATATATGGGGATTTTACCATAAAAACGTTTTTTACTTTCTTTTCTTTCCTATCGTGATAATGTTACTAACCATTCCTTAAGTCCCGAAACAGTGCCATTTACATCAGTTTCATCTTCTGCAAACATCAATAAAGCTTTCCTTTGTTTTTCAGTTAAATTTTTTGGAATATGAATTTTAATATTAATATATTGGTCACCTGTTCCATAATCATTCACACGCTTAATACCATGACCTTTAAGTGCGAATCTTGAGTGAGATGAGGTGCCCTTAGGTATATTAATAGAAGTATCTCCTTTTAATCCAGGAACAACGACAGTACCTCCAAGAGCCGCTTGTGCTAAAGAAATTGAGACATCTGTATAAATATCATATTTATCACGCACATGAATTTTCGATGGTGAAACTTGGAAAGTAATATAAACATCCTGACTTCCAACTCTATATTTTATACTATCACCATTATCAATTCCAGCTGGAATATTAATAGTTGATGTTCTATTTTGTACAACCTTTCCATGGCCTTCACAATCTAAGCATGGATTTTTGTTGTAGCTTCCTGTTCCACTACATTTGTCACAACTTGATGAAAAAATAAAACCTCCTTGTTTAGATGTTCTCATTCCCGATCCATTACAATATGGACACAAAACCTTTTTGTGAGGAGGTTCACATCCACTACCGCTGCACCTTATACAATTATCTACAACATTAACATTAATTTCTTTAGAAACACCTTTAACAGCTTCCTCAAATGTAATTGACAAAACCATTTGCGATGTCCTGTCAAATCCAGAATAAGATTCAGCAAATCCTCTACCCCATCCAGAATTCATACCACCACGCCCAAAGAAATCTTTATAAACTTTCTCATACATTTCTTCAGCTTTCCTTTGCCAATCAGAGGCTCCGTAATTCGAACTACCACCAGCACCAGCAAAAGGATTATCACCAGTTGCGTCATAATGAGACCTCTTACTTTCATCTGATAAAACTTCATAAGCTTGTGTTAATTCACGAAATTTCTCAGGAGCATCTTTATTTTTATTTACATCTGGATGATATTGTTTAGCTAATTTATAATAGGCTTTTTTAATTTCTTTAGCAGTTGCTTTCTTATCGACTCCAAGAATTTTATAGTAATCTTTTAGTAATTTATCTGATGTATGGTATTGCCGAATATGATTTAAATTTCCTTCAGATAAAAAAATTATATTAAAATTAACCATTTTAAACTCACCTATAAATGTATTCCGTTGGACAGTAAAAACTACATTTCCTGTCCGTTTAAGACCTGTAGAAAATAATGAACACAATCTTGTAATTTGTCTACAACTTAAGGACATTTTATAGAAAATTACCAATCAAAAATATTCCTCAAAATAAATTTCAAGCAATTTCTTAATTAATAACAGAAAAACGCTGCAAGAATATTAAAAACTCCAGTATAGATAATGATTGGAGCAACGTGTCTTTGTAATTTTTTGCATTTCACTTTTTTTTTTTAATTTTATCTAAATTTATTGTATAATGTCTAGTTCTAGTGATAATTTTGTCGTTCCTTCTTTACCATCACATAGTTCAAATAATGAAGACCCTTGTAGCTCTGAGGAAAATAAAACTTTAACAAAAATTACTTCTAATTATAATCCTCCAGAATGGTGTAATGATATTCCTTCGGATAGTCCATATTACCTCGATATTATAAAGAATGGGATTATTGTTGAAACAATAAAACTAAATGAAAGCAAAAATATTACATATTTTACAATAGGACGTTTGCCTGAAAATGATATAGTTATGTTACATCCAAGTATATCAAGAGTACATGGCATTATACAATATGGTAACGGTTCCGATGGAATAGGTTATTATATAATGGACAATGATTCTGCTCATAAAACTAAGCTAAATAGAAATGTTTTGGATCCTAGAAAATTTATAAAATTAAGAAATGGATTTAACATTCAATTAGGTGGTATGTTTTAGTTTCCGTTTCAAATTTTTACTTATAGGTTCTACAAGATTTATTGTCTTTAATGGACCAGATGAGGAACAAGAACGTGAAAATGAAAGACATGTTATAGAATATAATATGCTTATGGAGAAGAGAAAACTACAAAAAAATATAAAAGTTTCAGATCCTTCATTGGAGCCACAATTCAATTATGATTCTTATAATTCAAGAGATAATTATGGAGAAGAAACAGATGATACATCAATAGATGCAAATACGGACCAAGCAGAAGAATTTTGGAATGCAATGGCTAGAAGGAGAAAGAAAAGAAAAAATGACGATAGTGATGATGAATCTTTCTGGGACGAAACAAAGTCGATAGATGATATAAGAAAGAAAAAGGTAGAAGAAGAAGCATTCATAGAAAGCCTAAAAGTTAAACATAAGAAAAATAAAGAAGTTGATCATCCATGTGAAGAAATTGAAACAAGAATAAATGAATTAGAAAAAAATATTGTTGATGAAAAGAAAAAAATAGACAAAATACTAAAGGAACACAAAATGGAGGATAACGAATCATCTGTTAGTGATCTCTTATTTGGGAAAGTTAAATTACCCAAAAAGCAGGGTTTGACAGTTCCTATCAATAATGCTAAAAAAATGCAGCTTACACTCAGTATGAAAAATCTTCAATCTTTAGAGACAGAACTTAAGGACTTAAAAAATATAAAGAACTCAATTTATAGTGAAGGAGAGATATCAAATTTACCAACGTTTGAAGATAGCTAGAAATATTATTTGTATAAATTAAGATTTCTTTCTTTATTCTGAGAGACTTTCAGACTGTATATATTTGTGTTTTTGTTTGAAGTATAAAATTTTTTCAATAGATTGTATTTTGTGATAAAAAAGACTTGGAAATGTTATAAAATCTCTAGTAGGTAGTAAATATATCTAGAAAAATTTTTTGTAAAAATTTATTTCAGAAGTCTTGACATAAGTAAAACTAAATTTCCATTATTTATAATTTTATAGATATGTAAGAAGACGTATTTTATGATTTAAGCCTTGAAAAACCCAAATGTTCGATAATCAAAAATAGATTGTCAGTGATTTTGAAATCAACTACTGTAACTCACTAAATATTCAAATTAATATGGTAGATACGTCCTACCAAAATAGTTGTAAAACAAATTTGGTTCATTCGTTTTTGCTGTTCTGCCATTTGGAGTTTAGTATTTTATTTATTATATTTATTTATTTCGTTTCAACGTATGCTTTTTTATTAAAATTTCACATTTAAATTTTTTCCATTCTAGTAGCTTAATATCAACCATAAGAAACTAAATATTTCTTGATAAAACAAAATATGACTGTCGTGTTAAACATTAATGTTAATGCAAATGAAAAAAATTCTAAGGAACCTTTAGAAAATAAATATGCTGATCCTGAAGGTTTCGTTGATGAAGAACCAGCAATACGTAAGACAAAATTTTCTAATTAAAATAAATTTGCATTTTTATAGGTGCTAGAGAAGAGTTGGCTGACAAGATGCCTAAAAAGAATAAATATGAAGAACGATGTGTTGTTGTTTTTGGTATTCCTGTTATTGGTAGCGAAAGAGTTCAAAAACTATCCAATGTTTTAAAGAAGATTATTAGTTCAACAAGCGATGAATTTGAAGAAACAATCCCATTATCTCCCGAAGGTGGTACTAAGGGTCTTTTATTTATCGAATATCCTAATAAAGATATTGCTACAAAAGCAGCTGATCTCCTTAATGGATATGTGTTAGATAAAAATCATACATTCAAAGCTATGACAGTTACAACTAGCAGAAGTATTCAAAAACCAGATCCAAATTGGAAAAAACCAGAGGTTCGAGAATACGTTGACGCTGGTAATGTATACTCTCATTTAACTCACAAGAAATGCCTTGATCAATTTGGTGTTCAATATTGTGGAAGTAGAGAAAGGGATGCTGCACAACTTGGTGTCTATTGGTTTCAACGTGAGCAAGAACCTGTTCTTGCTGACTCTGAAGCTAATCGTGCTAATTGGTCTGAATTACCATTCCGTTGGTCACCCAAAGGTACATATATAACAACTTTACATAGTTTAGGAGTTCAAATTTGGGGTGGTCCAACATTTAACAGGATTCAACGATTTAGTCACCCACAACCAATATTTGTTGACTTCTCACCACAAGAGAAATTCATCGTTGTGTTTTCATACCCATTTTCATCATCTCAAGGAGGTAAAAGTAATTCAGTATGTTGTACTATTTTTAATATTATGTCTGGAGATGTTGTTAAACAATTTACTGCTTTACAACTTGGATTAACAAGGGAAGACCCAAAACCAACATGGCCTATTTTTAAATGGTCACATGACGATAAATATTGTGGATATGTTAAACGTAAGAGTGATTCTGCCATTCTTTTCAATACCGATGATTTTTCAACTTCTGATACTCTTCCTTTGAGTAATGTTTCGAAAATTGAATGGTCACCAATTAACAATAGAATAGCATACTATTGTCAAGAAAATATAAAAACGTCTGCCCCAGCTGAAATAGGAATCATGTCATATCCTTCAAAAGACAAACTTCGTGCAGCTCGTGTTTTCAACTGCTCAAAAGCTGAACTTTTTTGGCATACAAGTGGTCGTTATTTTGCTGTTATTTCCGAAAGATATGGAAAAAGAACTGTCAAAGATAACGAAGTAAAATATTTCAATATTGTGACACATGTTGATATTTTTGATTGTTCAGTCAAAGATATACCACTCCTTAATCTTACTATTGATGATCAATTTAAATCTTTTGCTTGGGACCCATCGTCAGATAAATTTGCCATCCTATGTGGGACATCAATTAAGACAACGTCATTTATTTACAATGTCGAAAAAACAAAACATGTTCCAACACTACTTTTGAAACTAGATGAGCCTTCTATTCATAATACTTTAAAATTCTCACCATTTGGTAGTTGGTTAGTAGTTGCTGGCTGTAAAAATATTGGAGGAGGGTCTCTTATCTTTCTTGATTGTTCTACTAATGAGCCATCAAAAATGAAGACGACTGACCATTCTGATATGACTAGTTGTAAATGGGACCCAACCGGAAGATATTTTGTTTCTATATGCTCAAAACCTAGATCTGATAATGGATATGTGATTTACAATTTCCAAGGTAAAGTTTTATATAAGGCTCAACATGATATATTAATAAGGTTTGACTGGAGACCAAGATTAAAACTTGACGGACATGAGAATAGAGTAGCTGAAGTTAAAAAGAATTTCAAAAAGTTTACTTCTCAATTTGATGAAGAAGATCGTATCGAGAAAGATGCTGTTTACAGAGATATTGTTGTTAAACGTAGGGAGATCTTTGAAGATTTTAAGAAAATACGTGAAGCCTATCTTAAACAATATGCTTTGGAAGCACCTATCAGAAAAGAGTTACGCAATGGTATCGATACTGACAAATTATTTGAAAATTGTGAATATGTTAATCAAGAAGTAACAGTTGTAGTAAGATCTAGTGAGACTTCTGAACCTTCTAATTAAATCTATCTATTATTAGATGTAACTTTTGAATTGCTAAATACATTTATTGTTTTAAAATTTTGTTACTTGGTCATCATAAAGAAAATTTTTTTAAACAAAATCAGTTATTTAGTGAAATTTTTACAAATTTGTATCTAATTGATTACACAATTAACTAGAATCTAGTATTAATGTTAATTGATATACATTTCAAGTGCTTTTAAAGTTATAAATATTACAAATACTTAATATTTTAATAAGTGTTTAAAAATGATATGCTAGTATATTGAATGTAAATTAGATCTAGATACATTTATTAGTTTTATTATAATAAATGGAAATATTTAATTATTATCTAAAAAAAATTCTAGTAGTAATATTTTTTGTTAATGTTTCAAGTTTTTTAAGTATGTAATAATTTTTATATACCATTATAACTGTAATTACAGATGAAGATTCTATTTGTAATCTTTCCAAATCTTCAATATCAGTTTCTTTGTATAGTTTGAAATATCAATTTCCACTCGAACAGTCCGAAAATGGTATGCCAGTGTTTCTTGGTAGATTGAATACTATAATACATGTTAAACAATCAGTTAATTTTTTATGCATTAATGAAAATTTAGTTAAAGATATTTTTAATACAAAGCTGTATCGTACAAATTCAAAACATTTTGAAGAACAAAATAACAATATAAACGAAATTCAATTTCATAAAATTAACATAAGTGAAAAAAATATGATAATTTATAAATTCAAACAACCACTTATTAGTGGGAATTACCGTTTAGATTTTGAAAAATTTTGGGGATATATTAATGTAAATGAACAAAAAGGAATTTTCACACAAAAATCGCTATTAAATCATTATTTTGTATTGAAAATGTACATGTCTGATGAATATTCAATTCCATTTCCAACAATTTTTTCTTCATCATCAAGATCTTCATTTGAGTTAGACATCATTCATCCCCAAAATACGACTGCTGTTTCGAGCACAAAATCATCTTTTAATAATAAAATTGGTTATGAAAATATGTGGCAAAATACAAAATTTAAAAAGACAAATAGTATACCATTTTCAAATTTTGGATTTTTTATTTTACCATCAGAATATAAAATTATTATGTACAATGAAAGTTTGCCTTCAGTATCGTTATACTACAATTGGATTCAAATAATGAAAAATGAAAAGAACATAAAATCAATATATGAAGCTAAAACATCCGAAGTGGCTGGTCTTTTTAAAGAAGTTAACATTAGATTTAGTGATGAAATTTTAATCAAAAATATATACATGATTGAAGATAATGATATTTATACAGATTCTAGTTATATTTTTAATAGTACCAATACTTACAGTGGAATTATTATAAATAGTCTAAAATGCGACCTTGAAAAAAAATTACAAATAATTTTACAACAATTTATCGGGAATATTTTAAAATTTGAACCCCCCAGTAATTCAGAAGACGACGCACAAAAGGATCATTTTATTGAAAATAACATAAACAATGTGATCGTTGATGATATTTTTAAAAAAAGTGGTGATAACGATTATGAGAAATATAAAATAAAACGGTATTTAGAACTTAGTATAAAAGACCAATTAAACTTTTTACAAAATGATAGCATGACAGATTACAAAAATATTTCTATTCATGAAAAAGCAAATGAATTTACAAAATTTTCAAGCGTTTCAAATACACTATTAACAATTAAGAATATATTAGGTGAAAAAATATTTAAGGAAAGATTAAAACAATATGTTGAGATATATAAATTTAATGATGTTGAAGAGGATATGTTTTGGTCAATGATGACTAATGGGTTTTATAGTTCAAAAATTTGTTTCTGTGACGTAAGTGGTATTATTAGATTAGTCATAAATATTTATAGGTTTTAAAAATATTAAAATATTGGAAATCTGATTTAATTCTTAGGATAGAAACTGACAAGGAATCACTTTATTCTTTCAATTTCATTAATAAGAACATAAATATTAAAAATGATACGATACCTATAGTTATAGAATTATTATCATCAATAAATGGTAAAAATAATACAAGAAAGCAAATGAAACTCCCTATTCAATTTTTAACAAAAAAACTAGCAAATATTGAGCGATTTGAACGAAATAATGGAGAAATATTGTTTTTAAGTAATATAGAGTTCACTTATAATTATAGGACATTTTATGATTATTATTTATGGAAAGAAATATTCCAATTTATGAAAACTTATCCATCTTCATTAAAAATAAGTGAAAAAACTTACCTTATCGAAACATTTTGTTATCAGCTTTCTTATGATGGAATAGAAAATTACAAAGATATTTTAAGTGTAAGTACTAGGTGTCTTTTCTCTTTCAAACAAATTTTTGTTATAGGAATTTAAAAAACAACTTATTAATCTTCCTGTTCAACCTATAAATTGTCTCATACCAGCTCAAAATATTTAATATAACGCTAGATAAATTTTATCTAAATTTGTTTTTTAAATTTTATATTTTAAAAGATATTATTTTGTTGTTTAAACATTAAATTTTTTGTAATGTTTGTTTTATATAAGTTTTGTTATAAAACCATTGAATAAAGAAACTTATATTTTGGTTTTCAGTGTTAGTGAGTTATAAATTGAATGAATTATTTTAAAAAAGACAAATTTTCTTTCACATAAATATTTTATTCACAAAGGACATTTAAAGCATGTGTGCACGATGCGTTTAAAAAATTTGGCAATAATTTATTGTTATTTATAGAAAAATATACATTATTTGTGTCATTATTGTAACCGATATTATACAATTACAATATTATAAATATTCAAATCTATTCATTTATAAAAGAAATAATCTAGTTATTTATATGTAGATAATATAGTATAAATTCATTTTAATATGCAGTTACTTTTTTTCATATCTATATATTTATTTATAATTGTATATACAACTGTTGGTTTCAAAAATTTGACACCATCTTCAAGATTAAAGTGTATAGGAGATGGTATATGCATTATTGATGATAATGTTTTAAAGTTTTTTCTAATTGGTGATACTGGAGGTAAATTTTAATTAAAAAAATATTATTCAAGTTTACAGGTATGCCATTAATTCCTTACTATTCGTATGCTCAGGCAAAAGTATCAGAGGCTATGAATGAATTATGCATAGGTGAAAATTATACTTTTGTTATAAGTACAGGGGATAACATTTATTTTAATGGCGTTACAGATATATTTGATGAGCGTTTTGAGGATTCTTTTGAAAATGTTTACAACATGGATCATTTAAATATACCATTTTACATGATTTATGGAAATCATGATTATTTAGGAAATATTGATGCACAAATAAATTACACATATCATAGTAGTAAATGGACATTTCCTGACCATTATTATACAATTAATTATCAACTTAAAAATAATGCTAAAATCAAATTTATCATGATTGATACAATGCAATTATGTGGAAACACTATAGATATTGATGGAGATAGCCTTTTTTCATGGATTACAGCTAATCACCATGATCCTCCAGGCCCTGATAATAAAACACTAGCTGATGAGCAATGGAAATGGATTACAAACGAAATCGAAACATCTAGGTATGTAAAGACATACCATAATATAATTTCTATATTTTTAGAGATAATTACTTATTTGTGGTTGGACACTATCCCGTATATTCTATATCTCAGTAATGATTGGCATTTATATACATTTGTTTTAGATGTTAAAAATTTTAGCTATGTTTTTATATACAAAAATATTTCTTTACGTTTTCGTTCACAAAATATTTAACATTTAAAACAATAATAGATAAAAATCCCAATCATTATTCATTTAAAATATCTTTAGACATGGACCTACAAAATGCCTTAAAGAAAAACTAGATCCATTGTTAAGAAAATATAATGTAACAGCATACTTTTCTGGTCATGATCACAATTTGCAAGATTTATTGGTTTATGAAAAGGAGACAAACACATATATGACTTACATTGTATCAGGTGCCGGTTCAAGAACCGATAGAAGCCAAAAAAATAAAGATAAAGTTCCAGATGATTCAATTAGATTTGTTTATCCTGAAAATTTCAATCCATTTGGACAATTAGGTTTTAGCAAAGGTGCATTCATAGGTTTTGAAATAAGGGAACATCAAGCAATTCTCAAATTTTATTCTGGTGGCGGATCAGAATTACATAAAGCTTACCTTTATCCAAGAGAAATAGGCTAATATTTTTATATGATAAACATAAATATATTTTAAAAGTTTACTATAATAAACTTTTTGAAAAAATGATACTTTTGTTTGTATAAAATGACTGATAAAGTGTCATTTAAAATTACCAAATGATAACTAAAAAATTTTTTCAGAAAGCTACTTCTAAAATTTACTTTTCATTGTTTTTAGTTATCAGATTTCTTTGTATGAATGCTAAGAATATTGGCATATTATACAATATATGCTTAAAAAATTAGTTTTCTTTGTTCACTTTTGTCAAATGTATGTGATGAAGGAACTCTCATAGTAAAACTTGTTGTTTTACTTTTATTAATTATTGAAAAGTATTTTTGAAACACATAATTTGTCGTTATCATGTAATGGATTATTCGAGATACACATAGAGATAGTAATAAATGCTGTTAATTTTACAAATATTTAATTGAAATAATTTATACTCCTCATAAATTACTTATGCTTTTTTATTATTTCAATATCATATTTTTCAATTATTGTCTTATTATTGTTAAAAAATTTCATTTATGGTAATATTCATTTACTACATTAAATATCAATTTTATTAATAGTCCTACAAAATTATACCGAAATTTTTAAATACTAAATAAAAATTATTAACGGAAATTTTGAAAAATAACATCTGTATTACAATGGGTAATTTTTAATACAAAGTTTATGATACTTTAAAGAGTTTTATCTTTAGTTAAGTATTATTAAACGTAAAAATTATATATATTATTTGAATGTTATCTAGCTTATTTGAATATAATTACCATTATAAATATAAGATTTATTTCTTTAATATTATAAGGTTTTTCCTTACCAAAATGTCTGTAAGAACCAATAATTATTCTAATAAATCTAATTCCATATCAACCAATAATTTAATATCAAGCGATAATAAATATGCTAGTCAAATTCTTTCTAAACTATACACCGATTATAGAAAACAAGATTTGGATTCATGTAATATTCAGATTATAATCAATGGTAATAAATCTATTTATGCGCACAAGTTAGTACTCCAAGCATATTCAAATTTCTTTAGAAAAATGTTAGGAACTGAAAAAGTTATATCCTTCAATGACCCAGAAATTAATATTAAAACTATGAAACTTTTAATGAGATATTTATACAAAGGAGTTTTTAAAACAAATTCAGAAAAATATTTTATGCGTGTTAAACACTTAGCTAAGAAGTTAGAGATCAATGATTTATATAAAGCTTTGTCTAAATATGAAGCAAATTCTAGTGGAAATTTTGAGATTGTAAACAATAATAGACTTAAGGAAATGGATAAAAATCAAAAAAGTAAAAAGAAAGGAGAAAAAATTAACAAAAAATCAAAAAAACAACCCAAATCGAATAAAGGTATGGTAATGAATAATAAATCATCTCCGACAGAAAACAAAATTACTAAGAAAAAGTATGATATGCAGGTACAAGATATTATAAATCCACAAAAAAGTAAAAAATTGAAAAAGTATAATACCTCGGAAGCATTAAAAAATTCCGTTAAAGAAAATATAAAAAATTTGAAAGAAGTCTCATTACCACAAAGTGATAATTCTAATGTAGAAAAAAATATTTTTGATAATTATAAAGGTCATCCTTTAATGTATTCCAGTCAAAAAAATAATTACAAAATTTACTACTCTGATAGTGATGATGATTTTATTAAAAAAACTGAGAAAGAATATGAATAAAACGTAATCCATCTATATGTTTTAAGCAAAAATTACGATATCAAACTATTAAGTCAATATATTTTACAATATAATTTTAATTTAAATATTTTAAAATTAGTATAAATATTTTCATATTTCATTTAACCTTTTCTCATATATAGAATATCAATCGAAAAATTTTATTATAAGTATTTTTATAGCCATTTTCTACATATACTTTTAAGGTTTTACTACTAAATTATAAATCGACTGTTAAGATATTTATGGTATATTAAAATTATATTTAATTTTGATTATAAAAGATAAACGATCAGAAAACAGAAAATTGACTTTTAATTTTTTTGAATTATTTGCATTTGTATATGTTATCTGATGTTGAATTTTTTTATTTCTAAATGATTTCTTATCTTTTATGAATATAGTCAAATTACTTTAATTTATTATAAATTTTTTGTTAAAAAAAGTTATAAGACGTTAATATTAAATTTAACTTATACACAAATTGAACAATGTAATTTGATATTTTGATTAAAATTGTTGTAAAACTTAATTAAATTAGTATTTCAAAGCACTCGTTTGTTCAAAAAATTACAAAAACTATGCAGTATTTAAATAAATAATTTCAAGATTGTTATGAAGTAAATTTTCTATTAAAAGTAAAATTCTTCATTTTCATTTTTATTATCGGGTTCCATTTTTTCTCTGATTTTTACATTGCCGCTATTATCTGGATTTTTTTGAATCTCTTTTGATTCAGAAATTTTATTGTTGTATAAAAATGTATAATTTGTATGAAAATTATTTGAACTTTCATTAATTCTATAATTTCCATTCAAATTCACAGTCTGTAAATTATTTGAATGTTCAATTATTTGTAATTTTCTGTTAAATTTCCATAAGTATTTTGGTAGTATATCTCTTTAATATATTACTAATAAAAAATGTATGTAATGTTTATAGATTTACCTATCTTTATTTATTTTTTCATGAATATTTAAAATATCTAGTATTTCTTGAATAGGAATTTCATTTAGTTTTACTGTTATCTTTGTTTCTTTATTTTCTTCTGAATCATCAATGTTATCAATTTTGTTAAATTTCAAATAGTGAATTAACCTTTCAATATCAATATCACTAATTCCATTTAATCTAGAAGTTAACTCTCGTTCCGAATTTAGTAAAGTTGTGATTTTTTTAAGTTGCCTTTTAATTTCATTTTTTTCTTCATCTTCAACAGCTTTTTGTCTTAAATATGAATGCCAATAATCAAAAGAAAGTGTATCAAATAAATTTTCTGACATATTATTTTTAGGTTTCTAAAAGCAAAATACTATATTAAAATAACAATTTTTAATATTTTAAAAAATAGTATCAATCTTTGATTTAGTTATTTAAGAAATTACTATTTAAAAACCATGGAAACTTGAAAATTTGAAAAGATAAATTTTTTGCATGAAAATAAAAGACTTTGACTATTTCTGGGCAAGTTATTTTCTTTTTAAATAATATAAAAACTTTATTTTAATGGCATCTATTAATTCTAAAAATATGAAAATTCTATTTATAATATTTATTTCATCAGTTCTATTTGAAAATGTTTTTATTATTAATGTATACTGTTTATTAGTGTTTAACTTTATATAAAAGTTTTAAGCTTATTAAATTATTTCCAAATACTTAAAGGTATATGTAATTTGATTGTAAAAAAGTTAAATAATTTGTCACATAAAATTTCAAATAAATAACCATGAAATTAAAAATGATTATGCATCAAAATTGGGTCATGACATTTTTAATGTTTCTGTAACTATCTGTCTATATCAAAATAAGGGACATACATGAATCAGATGATTATTTTTCCTTCCAAGTGCATGACTAAGTATTACATTAATATTTTTATCCCTAAGAACATTGTTTCTAGTGTATATCTGTATAAAATATTTAATATAGTCTTTCAAAAAGTATTCATCCACCTGTCTTATATTATTATGTATCCTAGCAACAGATCTCATAAATTATATATATATATCTCACTATTTTAATAAATGTGGTTTGTAAAAGTAATGGTTCTTATAAAAGTATAAAATGATTTCTCAAATGTATTATTTTTCAGCTTATATATAAAATTTTCATTATACCATTATTTGTAATATTTAAACATAAATATTTACCATATTTTTTATATTCAATAACAAATAACTCAAGAAGACTTTTAAATGTCCAATTACTATTATTTACCATAATTACAAACTTTAGCACAAGTAATTTATGATAGAATTTGTAATAACAACATTTAAATAGTGAATAATCTTTAAAATACTATCGTCTGATCATTCTATAAAGTTTCTTAGAAATTTTATAATGTTGTATAAAATCGTCTGTTAGACATGAAGTTAAATTTTAAATTTTTTTGTATAAATTATAGTAAAATCCTATATTTCTTTTTAATCTTCGTTTTATGCATCGTTAAGTTATTATTTTCTATCAAAAGTTAACAATATACTTGAACTCAAGTCTATTGTTATAAAGATCTAATTGTGATATCTTTATGACAGTAAAATACATAGCAAAATATTAATGACCTTTTTAATTTTGTTCAACTCCACGATTAACACATATTAGTTTGGCATACTATTCTGTTAACCGAGTCAAAATTTGATTAGTACTATTTTACGGAGTTTAATAAAATGAAAAGTTTATGGTATTCATTAGGGAATTTAAAATTTTTCTTTAGTTATGTATTGTCTTAAAAGATATCTTTATAAAAATTTTAAACGACGAAGTTTATTATAAAAGTTTTTATATTGGAAAAATATTCAAAATGTATATAAATTTTCTTCTTACAAAATAGAGAAATTATTAAATACATTATTTTAACCATAATATATTATATATACATAATCCAGGCTCTTAACAAAATGTATTATATATAATTATAGTATTTAATGATTTTTTAATATTTTATTTTGGACTGCTTTAATAGTTATCTATTGTTTAAAATAAAAAAGTGCCAGGAAAAATGAATATATAGTATTCATTTATGATATTATTTTTTTATACTAAACTTATTCTGATGTACCGGAAATAAAATTTCTTTTTTAACTTGATGTTAATTTTTAAATAAGAACGTTTGTGAAAGCACAACTTTCCTAACAATGGGGTTATTACAAAATGTTGGGAAAAAATGCCGTAGTTAGGTTTATAACTTTTCTTTAATATGCATGAAATTTGTTGATAAAAGAACTATTCATATATTGAATATATAAACTAATAGTTCTAACGATATGAAAAAAATATATATTGAATAATCAATGATGGATAAGATTTTATTTAATGCATTGTTAAAATCTTACCCTATAATAATTTTTTATGGTACTTTATTTATTGCAATAAAAATATTTATTAACTTATTTGTACTATATATTTTTATTATTTATACAAATTTTTATTCAAAGTAATTAAATTTTATTTATAATTACTGTTTAGTATCGAATATGATTAGTAGTGATACCATTAAATAATAATAATTTTCACTCTTTCTTTCAATAAGTTATAATTATTACAAACACTCTATAGGCCATGTTAATATATATCTCATATTCTGGATAATATTAATTATTTTGTGAATGATAAAGAATACTTTATGCAGTTTTTATTTATAGCTTCTTTAATCTTTAATAAATAGATGTTTCACTTATATATACCTTTATTATCTATCTAAGGCAAAAAGTTGTTTAATCCTTTATATGCTACTAAGTTGAGATAAGAAATTATGTCAAAAATTAATCTTAAAAGTTTTATTCTCTTATAGCAGTATTAAAAATAGATATCTTTAAAATGACAACATTATTTAATTTAATTTTAAAAAACTTTTTATATACAAACTTATATTATCATTTATGATATATTAAATTGTGATAATTAGCCTTTCGTTTTAATACTGAAATAAAAAAAAATTACAGTAGAATATTAACATCATGTTGAACTAATTTTTTAAATGAAATCCTATTTTTCTTGATTATTTATTTAAGCACTACTAAATAGTTTAATTAAAATTTACTTTATAATCATTTTAAAATAGTAAAAAAACTCTTAATGATATTTTAAAATTAATTATATATAAAAATTAATCATTATTATAATAATGTTTACTATATACTATAAAATTGTATTCAATTAAATTCATCTAATATGTATTTTTTAAAATGTTTGATAAAGTATTTGGTAGAAAATTAGTACTTTTTAAATTATAGTATGGATGTTATTAAGAAAATTTTCTTCCATATGTTCAAATAAAAAATACTTTTACATTATTATTAATACTACTATTTTATTCTTTATTTCGATTTTTAAAAGTATTAATGATCCTATATTATAATTATTAAAGCATTTAATATAATGATATATATAAAAGTATGCAAAAATTTATTGAAAAAATAAAAAAATTTATTCGAATTTTATGTAATTTTTAAATCATGCAAATATTAAAGTTAAATGTTTCTTTTTCTTATGATTAAATCTTTATTTTATTTTGGTTTTACACAAATTTATATTTGTTCTAAATCATTAATATCACTTTCTTCTCACAAATGTTTCATCACAACAATTATTATTTGCAAATTCCCACATTTTCATATATATATATTATCATATCAACTTTCATTATTTTCTTAATATTTGATAAGATATTCCATAATAGTTTTTCTTTGATTCATGATGTAAAAATTATACAATCACTTATAACATATTCTTATTGTCAAAACTTTAAAAAATACATAGTTTGTAATGTACACAAATAAAAAGAATTTTAAAATACAGACAAAGATAGAATATTATTTGTTAAATATCATTTTTGACATATTAGTTTATTTTACGATAATTTTTAGAAATTTATTGACTCAAAATATAATAAATAAACGTTTTAACCATTTTTATTGTTATTTTTATTACAAAAAAATATATTTACTGCAATTTTTATATTCCCTTATCTCTTAATATTATATCTATTGTATTCAAAATTTTTTATAAAATTTGAAAAGCAATTATTTATAATGTTGACCACAAATAAAAAAGTACGAAAGTGACTGTTCTTCTTTAGAGTAATAGGTAATAAAAAAGAAAGTTTTAACATTACTTCACTTTTTACAATAGAGGAATGTCTTAATAAAAAATTTTATTTTTGAAACATTAGTAGCTATTTTATAAATATAAGTATAGATATATGATTAGATTAAATCTTTAAGAAATATATATATCTTTAATATTTAATGTATTTTTTTTACTTTTGTATATTTGTAAATTATTTTAATAACCTATGTATAATTTTTCACCATTATAAATAAAGTGACTAAGACACAAATATTCATTGTTTTTGTAAAATATTAAAAAATTTATGTTGATATTAAATATATTTTAATGGATCTTTGAAAGGCAAATGAAACTAGATTTTTATCTTTGAATCTGAGTCATTACAAAATAATAATTTACAAAGATATCTACGATAAAACTTCCAGTCTACCTATTTTATAAAAATTCTTAGTATATCGTATCATATCATAACAACCTCTTGATCACTTCAATTGGTCTTTCGATCAATTATTCCTTTTCATTATCACATATCTTAATTTTAAGTAGCATTCAATGTTAAAGTAAACCAAACTCAAACATTGAAGAGCCACTAAAAACTTCTTGTTAACACTTCTGTTTAACTAAAGTTAACATAAAAGTTTTGTAAATTAAGTATGATAAAGATATTTTATTGATAGAAAATATTGTCGGAGGAAATTATTAAAATTTCTACAACTTTCCCTCCCACATATTTTAAAACATCTACCTTCATATGAAGAGTATATATATATATCTATTGTAAATATTTTTTAATTATTTAATTACCTAAATAAATGGTAAATTTTTTTAAAAAATGTTTAAAAAAATGCAACGTGTAAACATTTTTTATTAAGAAAATTACTTTAATTTAATTTTATTTTACAGTTACATTTATTGCTAATGCTTTACTATTTTTGATCTAAATAAATATTTTTTTCAACAATTTAGTATCAATAACTAATAAAATTTTATATTTCTATTTAATTTTACGAAACAATATACAACAATCTCGATAAAAAAAGTTACTTAGAAGATAATTTAAATGAATTATAAAATATATTAAAAAAGTAATTAATGATCGTAAGATAAAATTTATAGTTTTGAAAAAAAAATATTCTAATAAGTATTGTTATTAAATTTTTAACTAGTATTTTTCCTACTTATTATAAAAAATGCAATTATTTTTTAGACAAATATGACAAAAATTAAACAAATATTTATGTGTAATTATCATTTTTAAATTGCTATTGTAAAATATTTATAATTTATCTTTAATTTATACATCCATGACTCTTTATATAAATGTGGCTGTCTTTACATCTTTGAAATTTTAATTATAGTGATATATTGGCCTCATCTATTATCTATTCATTATATTAAACCACAATTAAAAGGTAGGTAGGTATAAACAACATATCAACAGTATTCCTTCTTCTTGCCATTTAATTGTAAATTTTAGTCCTCACCAGACTTTTCCTTTATTAATAATTTTATTATTACTATATCTATATCTTCTATCTAGAAACATTTTTTCTTTTATATAGTTTTCTTATTATAGAATAACTAAACGTTATATATTAATATATTTCTTCTCTTCTTAGACTATAATTATTAATAACGAATCATTTAATAATATTTCTTCTTTAGTACCACTACTTAATAGGTAATAAAGTTTCAATTACTCTTTGTTTTAGAAAGTTTACATATGTTAAGTTAGTTGTAGTAGGACTATGTCAACAATAATCTGGCTACTAGATAAATAAAGATGATATTTCACGCAGTATAACTTTTGATACATGTTTTATTATTTTTATTCACATTTTATACTCTTGATTACAATTTTTTTTCCTAAACATTTCAAACTTTATAATAAAACAGATAATTACAAAACATAATATGTTATATAAAATTTATATATTTACATTTCAATAATGTTTTTAGATTAATTTTTTTACTGTTTACTCATTTTTCTTTTGACACTTCTTGTGTACTTAGTATAACAAACTGTGTCATAGTGTCAATAGATAATGAATTTGATTTTTCAAGTTTATAATCAAAACTGAAATCTTCTAAAATGTCCTTTATTAAAATTCGTCCTTGTTCACCATAACCTGACATCATTCATAGTTCATTTATTGTTGAAACATTCATATCTTATTCTTTAACTTAATTCAATATATTATTAACCTTTAAATATATCTAAAATAGTTGTGAATTATTATGGCAATTGTCTGATTTTTTGAAAACCTCAAACAAGATATGTAATTGTACTCAGTTATCGAAAAATTTTATTAACGCCTTGTAGTCTACCAATTATTTAATATCTAAATGTACATTAATTCTTTTTATTGAACTAATACTTGATGTATCATTCAAGGACATCTTAATCAAATTATTTTTTAACAAATTATTTATTTCATTTTATTCGAGGATGTTCTTAATATCTTTTTTATCGAGAGAAAATGTCTCTTCACCAAATGTGTCATTAATTCGCTTCGCTTATTTTGGATTACGATTTTTATTAATAATATATTTTTTCATCACATTAATTCATTTATTAAATTTTATCTTTTAGGTACTTACCACGATCACAACACCTCAAATTAAGTTGATTCACTTATTCAATACACTTTAAATCACAAACTTCACATAAATATCAAGATATATTTGAGCGAATCACCCACTTGAATAATTTATAATCATGACTGCATGCTTAATAGAAATGGAGTCTACAGATAACCAATTAAAAAGAAGATTATCTATGGAATCAATTGATTCCAATTTATATCCATCATCATCCATTAATTCTCAGTCACCAAAAGAAAATGTCAGAACACTATTTGTTTCAGGACTTCCTTTTGATACAAAACCACGAGAACTTTATTTATTATTTCCGTGCTTATCCAGGTTATGAAAATTCTCAATTAAAAATAACTTCTAAAAATGGAAAAACTGCATCACCTGTAGGTTTCGTTACCTTTTCATCGAAAAATGAGGCAGAAGAAGCAAGAAGACAGTTACATGGTGTAAAATTTGATCCAGATAGTAATATAACTTTAAGACTTGAATTAGCTAAAGCAAATACAAAATCAACTAGATCAAAAACACAATTATCTTCACCAACTACACTTATCATGCCACCACCTGTTTCTATTAGTCATACAAATGCTGGAGCTGCTTACGCTGCTGCTGTAGGTTTATATAACCCTCAATCAACTACTATCTCAACATCTCCTTATTCAATTTCAACACCTCTTATTGGACATTCTGCTACTGGATTATATTCAGAATTGGGAGGTTATGATATGGGAATACTTTCAAGTGGAGATCCAAATACTAATTTATTATTATCTTCATTGACAAATCTTCCATCTACAATAGGATACTATTCAACACAATCTGTTGGTGGTGGAAAATCACAAAGAAGTTCACCTAAATCAAATGTGACCATTTCTCCACACTCCCATGTTTCACTAGCCGCTGCTATAGCTGCACAAAACTCTGTTGTTGCACAAGCCGCTGGAGGCACTTTTTATCCATCCAACGCTTATTCACAAATATCATTTAATAATCCTTGTTCTACACTTTTTGTAGCAAACTTACCTGGTAATGTTAATGAAGATGAGTTGAAATCTCTTTTTAGAGGTTTTCCAGGATTTTTAAAATTAAAATTAAATATAAAAAATAATAATAATAGTAAAACTAATGAAAATACAATTCCATTAAATGCTGTAGCATTTGTGGAGTATGGTGATGTACGACAAGCAACACAAGTATTACATTCATTACAAGGTTTTAAATTAACTAACTCAGAAAGAGGAGGAATTCGAATAGAATATGCTAAAACAAGAATGGGTGATATAAACTCACACTAATTTTCTATTTATAATATTATTATTTTATCATACAAAAACGTGGTACTATTGTAACTGATACTTAATGATACAAAAATATTGATAGATATTACTTAAAATTAATTATATTTTTATAAATATCGTATATTTACCGTATTATTTAGGTACAACATCTAATGTAAACAATTTCATTGTTGAAAAAGTATCGTAAACTTGTTGCTGTCAAATAAAATAAGATCAAATTCTTAATTTTAATATTAAATAATAAACTACTCTGTTGACATTACTCATACGATCTTTATTATAAAGCGTTTATAGTGACATTGTCATATCTTTTGTCCAGAATATTTTATTTTATTATTAATTAAACATGTAGTATTTTTACAATAAAATTATATTGAGTCTTTTTATTTTATATACTTTAAATATTTTTATCGAAATTAAACATTAAATTATTTTTTAGTAAAATCATCCAATTCTCCTTTATCCATCATGTTAAGTAAATTGTATGAATATTCAGATATAATTTGATCAACAGCAAGCATATCTAAAATAGTTCCATCAGCAAATATATCACCTGGTTGTAAACCATCGGAACGATACTTTCCAGCTTAAAATAATTTTTATATAATATTAAAAAATAACCTACTATTTTGCATCCGATCAACACCTTCAACTATCTTGTTAAAATATTGTTGGTAATTAGAGAAAGAATAACGCTTTCTATAGAATTGTAAAGTTAACCATCGCACTATGTCGCCATATACAGAAACTTCCTCAACATCATCAGAATCTACATTTAAAGGTACATTTTTTATTTTGTTTTCATTATTAGATTCAAATGCTTCCCATAGTATTGTCGTAAATATTTGTAGAATAAGATTTACTGTCTCATCATCTAAAGGATAAAGACTACTACCTAATTTTTCTTTTTGTAAAATATCAATTTCGACACTACTAGACTTTTCAACTACTGGAATATCCGTTTTAGTATTAAAGACATTATTCTTAAGAGATTTTTCAAAGTCAAAAGTTGAATTAAAACTAACATCATCAAATACTTTTTGCATCTCATTAAGTTCAGTTGCTCCACTCATATCAAGGCCAAATAAACTATCCATACCAGATCTATTAAATGACTTTTGGAAAATGTTCCCAATTGAATTTCTAGGACTGTCACCCATTGGAGGCATTTTTGTTAAAAATTGACTATCAGATGTATTTAAAGACAGTCGTTCATTTTTTGCCAATGACTCTCTAACTGATCTTGATGCAGACTTAATAGCGATATCAGCAAATTGTGCAATAAGAGATTCCTCATCATTTTTTAAAGAATAGTTAAATAAGCTTTGATTTTTAAAATCATCCTCTTCGTAGACTAATGAGGAACCATCAAGTAAAGTTTTCTCTTTTTCTGAAGGTTCAATAACAACATCATCAGAGACACGGTTTTGGCTTTTAATTTGTTGAATATTTTCATAAACAACATCTTTTGACATTGTATTCTCTACATTATTTGTAATTATGTTTTCACTTAAATGCTTTTGAAGATCTTTTAAGTCTCTATGGAAATTCATTTTCATGTCTCTTATCGCGTTCATTACACTTTTTTTCATCACATTATTTTTTGATTTTCCTTTTAAGTCATGAAAAATATTTTCTCGAAGTATTTTTTTATCTTTACAATTTCCAATTCTCTTGTTAGTAGAGGTATTATTGCTTTTTATATCTTCATTAAAATTATTTTGGCTTCATTTCACTTGAATCGTTTTTTACTCCATTAGACAGTGATGACATATCTGTAAAAAAATTATCCTAAATATTGTTAAGATAAAATTTATTATAGAGAAAAATTGATAAAAATAAATAATTAAAATTAAAAATTTTAATAATAGTAATTTGTTAGAATTTAAAAAACGATAATAATTTGTCAGCAGTGAATTAATAACAACATGTAACTAAATGAAAAAGATGCTATATAAAACCTCCAAAAAGAATGTTTAACGCAAATTCTGTATAAGAGAACTAAATTTGGAAAAGGGACTTATCAGACAGTTGAATAAAATTAATTGTTAAAAAAATTATAGAAAAAAAATTGGAAATTGAAAATAGTGAACTTATTGTATTTTATTGCTTGATCGTAAAAGAATTTTAACATTTATTTTATCAAAAAATTCTTTTAAATTTTCAAAATTGGATTATATGGGTGCTATTAATTTATAAGAAACTAGTTTTCTATCCTTTTCCTAATTAATAATGGAAATTATTTATATACATGATAAATTATATAAAATTTTTATCGATTTTCTGAATGTCAGTAAATATAAGTGAAAGTTCCGATTCAAAGTAACTCTGATTGGCATTCTGATCTTCGTCATCAGATCGAAGAGTTAGCTAATAAAAATGAAAACTTGAAGCAATATTCCTTTTTAGGAGAAAAAACAAAGGTAGGTATCATAATTTTTTTACAAATAATCTATTTCAGAAAATGGACCAAATGATTACTGAATTACGCCATAAGGCAGGTGATAGCGAAGTTACTGCAGCTCAATATCATTTAAAGTGCTTAAGATTTCTTGATGACATGGTGAGAATAGTAAATCAACAAACTATCAAAAATAAATTGAGGACATTATCAGCGAGGAGGAAAACAATTTTTCAATCTCAAGATTCAACAGGATCAAATCCTCCTACTGATAGATCATTTAATTCATCAGCTTATTTTTACGGTCCACGTAAATTTGATAAAAGGAATAATAAAAATGAAGAACCAAAAATTCAAATTCGTAACAACTTCTTAAGATTAGTATGCGGGTTAACAGAAGAAGATTTAAATGATGATTCACATTCCGATAATGGAGCTGAACAAGATAAAAAACATGTAAGAGACTTATGGAGTACACAAATTACATTTTTTTTATCTTGTTTAGGATTTATTATTGGTGTTGGGAATACATTACGTTTTCCATCCATGATATATGAATATGGTGGTGGTGTTTTCTTCATTCCATATATCATTTTTCTAATTCTTTTCGGTTTTCCTTTAGTTTACATGCATTTATGTATTGGACAATATAGTGGATTATCAGCAAGTGGTGCATTTTCAAAAATGATGCCTGCTGCATCTGGAATAGGATGGGGTCTGGTTATTTTGGCCATTCCTGTTTGTATATATTATAATATAATTATTGCTTGGTCATTATATTATTTTTGGTATGCTATAACATCTCCATTTTCAGCTTCATATACTGATTTAGCATGGAATCATTGCCAAAAGGATTGGGTACTTGATCATTCGTGTTGTGACATAAAGGGTGATCAAAAATGTTTTTTAAAAAATGGATCAATGACATCATCAGAAGCATTTTTTCATTTCGAAGTTTTAAATAGGACATTAGCTAATAATCCTTCATTGGGTGATGTTCAAATGCACACTTTAATTTGTTTGGCTGTTGCATGGATATTAGTATATATCGGAGTTTCAAAAGGAATTGGTTCAATTGGATGGGCGGTTTCAATTACAGCAACAATACCATACTTACTATGCCTAATTTTGTTGTTAAGAGGAATATCACTCCCTGGCTCTGAAATTGGACTTCGTTTTTTGTTTACTGCTGATTTTTCTCGTCTTAAATCAATATCACTTTGGAAAGCAGCAGCAGAACAAGTATTTTACTCTCTTGGTATTGATGCTGGACCTTTAATAAGTATGGCATCATTTAGCCGATATCGTAATAATATTTATCGCGATGCTGCATTACTAGTTATTCTTGACACATTAACAAGTATTTTATGCGGAACGATAATTTTTAGTTTTTGTGGTTTTTTAGCAAAGATACAATCTAAAGAATTAACTGATATACTAAAATTGGAACCTTTATATATTTCATATACGGTATATCCTGGTATTACATCTTTTATGGAATGGGGTAGTTTTTGGGCAGCACTTTTCTTTGGCATGCTAACATTATCAGCCTTAGATGGAGAATTTGCTTGGTTGGAAATGATTGCTAGTTCAATAATGAATTTATTTGGTTTTAAAGAACATAAAATAGAAAGTCGACTACATCTTTTTATGTGCTTATTGTTCTTTCTTCTAGGTATTCCATTAACATGCCGTGGTGGAATATTTATTTTCCATGCTTTAGAAAAATTAAATGCTAATTGGAATGCATTTTCATTGTCATTAATTCAAGTTATTTTAGTATGTTATGTTTACGGAGTTGATAAATTTCAAGAAGATATACGCGAAATGCTTCGTATAACAGATAATTACGAAGACATACGAACGATTCCATACGCTATAATTAGAAAATGGAAAGAATTTAAATTATTTGCTGGACCAACAGGAAATTACATAAAATATTCATGGTCAATTTTTTCTCCATTAATATTATCCTTTTTATTAATTGCAAGCATTTGGAGATATGAAAGAGTAACATTTAGTAATCGCCCTCTTCCAATATATTATGAATTAATTGCTTGGATTTCAATGGTTGGTCCGCTTATTATTGTTCCAATTATTTTCTTCTATCATATTAAAAAACTTAGAAGGGAAGGTAAAAAATTATCATATATTTTTGATACTTCTAATTGGAGAGCTGAAGATGATGATACTTCTTCCGAATATTCTGATGAGAAAAATAATGATAACTTTTCGAGTATTGATCCTATTTCAAGAAATGTTTCGGTTAAATCAAATGTTTTTCCCTCTACATCTGTTATTGCACAAAGAATATTTAGATATCCTCCTCATGTACCTCCATCAACAATTCAAGAAGAGACAGGTTCCCATATAAGTGGTGAAGAATTGATTAATGGTCCTAGATTTAAAAAAAATTCATCATTTTCTACAATAACGGAAACAAAAAAAACAGTTTTAGAATCAATTATCTCATCTAAAAATGAAAAAATTGAAGAAGAAGAAAACATCTCAGAACATTCTAATAGGATAACAGGAAGATTGGCAGATTGGTTGGAAAAAAATGAACAACAACCAAAATTAGGAATAATATTGTTTCCTAAAAGTGAAACAAATAGTACAATAATGCACGATATAATAAGTGATAAAGTAGAAAATACAGGAATTCTTTTTGGTCCACCACCTGAGAAAAAGTTCCATTATATCGTCATCACTAATTACTCCTACTTCAACAAAATTTCCACAAGAGAATAGTAAAAAAGACAAATGTGCGGAAAATAATCATTCATTTAATTTGCAAACTCCATCTGAAAAGGCCTCTCCAAAATGTTTAAGAAAAAAATTAAGTAAACAAAATAAAATTAATGAAGAGGGTGTAAATGCCCTTGACGGAACAAATGAGTTAAATAATTATCGAGACAAAATTCATTCACAAAATCTTGCTTACGAAAAAAATATAACTAATGTAAACATTGATGATAATTCTGAACTTGCAAAGTCTCTATTGTCAAAAAAAGAGGAAATTTTCACTAAAAACAAAACAAACTATAAAATTAAAAAGACCGAAACCAATAGAAACACCCGTCAAATTAATATAATTCATTTTATTAATTTATAGATCAAAAAAATTTATCTATCAAATATGTAAAAATACATGCTTTCACTTTCTATACAATTTTGTAAATTTATCATTAAATAAAATAGTTTACAAAAAAAGCTATCACTTTAGTATTTTAAATTTTTATTTTGTTTAAAAAATGTTCCTTTTAGTTATTTACTTAGGCACTTCAATTGTAAAAACTTCACATCATTTTCTTTTTATTTGTGGGTGTATAAGATATATGAAAAGATTTCTTTCAAAAGCTACATCAATAATAATAAGTAAGAATAAAGCTAAGATATTTGCGGTAAATTGAATTATTATGTTATAAGATAGATATTTTATACTAATTTTACTTCTAATAAGTTTTGTATGTTTTTTTTTTTATTTTAACACAATATTATAGCTAGAATTCCTATTACATATATTTATTTTTTATAATCATACTTTACCAAAACTATAAAAAAAATTATTTTAAATATAGAATTCTTGATTTCTAAATATTATTTAACAATTCTCTATTTCCATCATATTATATAATAGCCAATAAATAAAATGTTTATTTATATAAAATTATTTTAAATTAATATAATAATAATTTTTAAAGTTTCTTAATGCCATAACATTTGTTACATAAATATCTTATTTTTTAATATTAACAAATTATAAGTTTTAATATTAATAAAGTAAAATATATACTGTTTTAAATTTTTAATTGTACATTTTAAATAAAAAAATTACCTTAATATTATAATTAATGATAATATATTTACAATGTTAAAATTTGTAATAATGTTAAAACACGTTTATCTTTAATAACAAAGATTTATGATTGCACTGCCAAATTCTTTTTATCTATAGTATTTATTTATACGATAATTTATAACATTTTTTACAATATATTGTTGGATAAAATTAAATGAAAACATAAAGTATTTTATCATGTACATATCATTGTAATAAATAACAATTTTTTATTACTGAAATTACATCTTTGCATTGAAATTTTTAATAATTGCTTAAAAATAAATTTTTTTATATCAAATTTTTATATTCATAGTAAATGAAAAAATTTCTAAAAGTGCCCCAGTTATTTATCAATTTTTTGGAGTAATAATAAAATATTTTATGTAAAATATATGTAAAGTATATAATTGTAACTTTAAAATGACAAAAAAATTTTTTAAAATATTAAAATAATACTTATATATCACATTATTGTATCTTTGTATTTAGCTTTTTAGAAATTTTTGTTAATGATAAAAGTTTTCATGTGTATGAACTGCTAAAAAGAAAATTTTAAAATTATAGATGAAAGAGAAATGTCATTGTTGCTTGGCATTTTTTAATATTTTTTTCATTAATTTATTTGTTTCTTTTAATTATAATGTAAACTTAATAAATATATTAAAAATAGTGAATTCCTATGGAAGAATTTAATTATAATTTCAAATAAAACATTTAAAACATTGACTACCTATAAGACAAGTCTATAGACAAAATAAAAATTAAGCCTTTATATTATTTTTTTTAAATACATTTAAATTCTCTTTTCATTATTTATTTTTTTATGCAATGTTTTATTTTTATAAAATGATTTTTTCTATATTATAAGCGTCAGTGATAAAATTTTACTTAATCTTTAATGTTTAATTATGCTCTTAAATGCTTAAATCTTTTACATACATTTTTGTTATAGATAAATGCCAAATAAGATAAATATTTATTTCTTAGTAACATATAAAATAGAATGTTTTAAAAAAATGATGTTAGCTTTTGATGGATAATTCTTATCATATCTCTAATAAAAAATATAAATGTAATGATAATATACATTATATACGTTTGAATGTTCTTTGTTCGTTGAATATCTGATATTATTTATGTCATATTTTTGTTTATTGAATTATTTTAAGCAAGATTATATTTATAATTACAATGTAATTATTCTTCTTATTAAAAAAAAACTAATGATTATATCTGTCCTTTACGAAAAAACATATATTTTATTTTGGCATATTCCGAATAAATAAACTGAAAATCAAATTATACCAAAGAAAAATTATTTTTAGATATGTTTTTACTATATTATAAACAAATAAAGTATTAGTACTCTTTTAACATTTTATAAAATTGATGAAAATATATACGATTGATCATTTTAATATGAATTTTTCCAAAATGTAAACGATTTTTTAAGACTTTTAATACTAAATTTATTAAATACTTATTATGAATAAAAAAAGTAAACTGTAATCTTATTATGATGTATGAGAGAAAAGATAGAAAGATTATATCATTAAAATTTTTATTGACCAATTTCCCCATCCAAGTATCGTTAAAATATTTTAACTAAATATTAAAAATAATGCAATAAGTACCTAAAATACATGTATTTTTATTTGTTAAAAGTCGTTAAAATATATAAATGTTTCAATATTAACTTAACAAATATTCTTACAGTTTTAAATATGTATAAATTATTGAGTTTTATTCATTTTGCATTTTAAAAGTATGCTAATCCTCTCTACTACTTGTCAAAAAAATTTGAATTAAAATCCTAAAAAAGTTTTTTTTAATTAATATTCTTTAAATTTCAAAGATGATACACCAGTTCCAAATAACTATTTTTAAATAAAATCGATCGTTTTTGCAAAATATATATTAAAATAAATGGTAACAGCAACTTTAAAGCAAATTTAGGGAAATATTAACAAAATACTTTTTCATTTATGAAATATTGGAGATAAATATTTGTTCCGTTTATGTTTTTGTAGTTATCAATTTCTAAATATATTTTGTATTATAATTGATCCTATACGGATTTTTTGGACGTATGTTAACAAGGATATACCTCATTAGCTTAGAACAGTTTTCATAGTTTTCAAATTTTTTAATACCATAACTTATAATAGTCATTTAGTAACTCAGTTTCAATTCCTTTTATTTTTCTTATGTGTGTCTTTATGTTTAATTCCTACATCTTGTTTACGAAAGTTTATTTTTCCATCTTAAGTAATTTTGTTTTTACGATAGTTTTGGATAAAATTTTTTCTATATTTTCTTAATTTGGTTGACCAATTATCAATTTTCAATTGTTCTAATAAATGTAATATGCTTTCTTTTTATTATTATGAAACAACAATTTTTATAAATTATTTATATAAGTATTAACAATTTGTTATTTTTATAAATCTAAATAAACAAACTAACTCTAAATGTATGTAGCATCCAATAATAGTTTTGTATGTTTATGTCTTTATTGAATAATTTTTAAAAGTTTTTATTCTCTTAAAGATTAGAAAGTAAATTTTTTACACAATGTCAATTTGATATTTGAATGCGAAAAGATAGAAGCGTTTTATGTTTTGTTAAATTTAATTTTATATTTTTTAAAGATTTTATTTGTTGTATCTTTTTAAAGATGTTTGACATTTTTTATTTTCTTTTACTTATATGATAAGTTATATTTGTACAGGCTTAAAATGGAATTTCTTATATATTTTTGAAACAATAAATAATAGTTAGATATTTTTATTGGGTAATTAAAATTATTTTTAGATATATATAGTATATGTTTTTATTCGATTTATGAAAAATAAACCATTTTAAACAATGTCATCAACTTGTAAAGTAAAAAGGAAGTCTTCTCTATCAATACATGATGCTAGGATAGCTGGCTTGTATGATCTTGAACATACTATTGGAAAGGGACATTTTGCTGTTGTAAGATTGGCTAAACATGTTTTTACAGGAGAACGGGTTGCTATAAAAGTTATTGATAAAACAAAATTGGATCATATTTCAACTAATCATATAATGCAGGAAGTTAGATGTATGAAGCTTGTTCAGCACCCAAATATAGTTAGATTGTACGAAGTTATTGATACTCAAACAAAATTATTTTTAATCCTAGAACTTGGAGATTATGATATGTTTGACTATATAATGAGAAACTGTGAAAAGGTAGTATAAAAAAATAATATTAATTTTAAAGTAATATATATTAATTTAGGGATGTGATGAAAGACAAGCTCAGCATTATTTTTCTCAAATAATCAAAGCTATTGACTATTGTCATGCTTTGCGAGTAGTCCATCGTGATTTAAAACCCGAAAACGTTGTATTTTTTGAGAAACTTGGGATGGCAAAATTAACTGACTTTGGATTTTCTAATTTGTATACACCAGGTGAAACATTAAAAACATCATGTGGTTCTCTTGCTTATTCAGCTCCTGAAATTCTATTAGGTGATTCATATGAAGCTACGGCAGTGGATGTTTGGAGTGCTGGCGTGTTGCTTTACATGCTTCTTTGTGGAAAGTTACCGTTTCAAGAGGCAACAGACGGTGAAACGTTAACAAAAATTTTAGATTGTAAATATTCTATTCCTGAAAATATTTCTAACGAGGCAAAATCATTAATTTCAAGAATGCTAGTAAGAGATCCAAGAAAACGTGCAACTATTGCTGAAATTGTTCAACATCCATGGGTAATTAAAGGTGACAAAGGCCTTACTGAAGCATTACCATTAATTGTTAGAGAACATTTACCTGATAGTGCTCATAATACGATAGTTGATCAAATGGTTATTGGAGGTATTGGAACTGAAGATGAAATTTTAAATGCATTAGAAAGTGATGAATATTCATATATTACAGCTACATATTATTTATTAGCTGAAAGAGTTCTGTCATCAATAAGACAAGAACAAGCAGCTAGACTTTTAACTAACATTCCATCAACATCTGATACCGAAGAAAAAGATATAGATTTAGAATTTTCAAAAGACACAACAAGTATTCCAATCAATGCAAGAAGTCGTTCAAATTCTTTCAGAGGTTTTCCGAACAGGCGACAATGTAGTATATTAAAAGAGGAAAGTGAAGAAGAACTAAGTTCGTATTTAAGATCCTCTTCCCGTCAATCGTCTAGGTTTGTTTATAAATTAACAAAATTTAACAACATCTATAAAATATTTATAAAATAATTCATTCATAGGGTTTTCAATATTTTATCCCACCCTGAAAATAGATTGGGATTACTACAAAAACGTTCTACTACTGATGAAATTTCTCTCAATTCATCATCTCCAAGTTCATCCATAAAATCACCTCCACCCTTATTATCTGTATTTTCATTTAATAGTGAAGATACTTTAACACCTATTAATGAAAATGAGATACCAGTAGAAGTGGTTGATGGTCCAGGAAATATAGCTGAATCTTTACAAGTGCTTTCGAATTCACCTTCTATAGTTTCCGATAATTCTTCAGTAGTAACATTACATGAAGATGATGATTCAGATAACCGTCAAAAATCTCCACCTATATCTGTTTGTTCATTTAAAAGTTTAGATTTATCTTCTACTATTCGTCGTTTGAGAAGAAAAAAATCAATCAAGCTTTCAAGAACTGCCTCCGCCCCTTCTGATAAATCTAAATGTAGTCTGACAAGACAACTATCTTCTTGTGTACCTTCTTCAAATAAATCTTTAAAAATGCCTTTGATAAGAAGGTACGGAAGTTTTTTGTTTATTATTTCTCATTCCTTATTTCTCATTGCTTGCAATTGTTATTATTTACTAACAAATTTTTTTACGAAATACAAAGATATATTAACAATTTTTTTTCAGAAATTCATCACCATCAGTATCTATGCTTGGGTTAACTTCAATAGCATCTTCACGTGATAGAGTTTCACCTCAAGTTATACAAGGATTACTTGAAGTTACGAGAATTTCCAGTAGAATGGGTAGAGCCGCATCACCTGATTCAAGAATTAGTTCTCGGTCTCCATCGCCAACATCTACTTCTGGAAGGCAATCACCAAATCAACTTGGAACTTTTGTATGCCGTATTAAGTCAAATATGCTACCATCCAGTGGTATGAGGAAGTTGAGCTCATCGCCACACCTATTAGGAATTTGTGAAGAAAGTGAAGATTTAACAGATACAATACCAATTAATAACTCAAAATCTACAACACCTTACAATTATCCACAAACACGTAGCACACGAAGTTCAAGTATGGTTGTTAACACAATACCGGAGGTTATTCCTACAAAAAGAAAAATATCTGAAGGTAAACTAGATAGAAAACACAACGATTCATACGGATCTGGTGGAATGACGTACAATAACGCTAGATCAGTTCGCTATAGACAAGCTATAGTTTCACCTGATTTTATAAAGCGTTATGAAACTCATCAAAAAATAGTAAATAAAACACGTCGTTCCATGAGTTGTTCATCAAGTGAGACATCCGAAGATGATTCTCAAGAGAGACGTCTAAGTCTGATTAATCAAAAGTATTGTCAAAAAAGAGATGACCACTTTAGTGACGACGACGACCCAAGTGCATTTAAAGGACATTCTCAAACTAATACTTCTTTATCTAAACAAGTATCAAAAAACAGTAGTGTTCCATCGCAATCCGATAATGTTGAAAAATCATCAACGTCAAAAAACGCTAAAAATTGTTCAAAAAATGGAGGATATATTGATGAGAGTTTGTCAGTATGTACCTCTCTAGATACGATTGTTGAGAACATTATTGACAACATTGAACAAAAGAAATGTACTCAGACAACAATTTTCTTTCGTTCAGAAATAGCTGAAAAAGTACTATGTGATATAGAGAACGATCAAAAGAATCGTAATATTTTAAAAGTGTTGAGGAAAACGGAATCTCTCAATAATGTTCATAAAAGAAATTCTAATAATCAAGAAGAATATTCTTCTTTGCAATCTATATTGTCATCATCTTTTGAATCATTGCATTCACAAGATTCTGGGTATATTTTAGACAGAGAATCACCAACATCTGAGTTTGTACAAGGAACGAATGATATTGGAAATAGTACAATAGAAAGTCGGGACTTTGTAATATCTACATTCTAAAAGACACTTCTTTTTTGTAATTCAAATAGATCTCTCTAATTCATTATAAAATTTAGTAATAATTTTTTGCTTTTATTAGAATTAAGGGTCATTTTTCTTTGTTTTAAAACGATTGTTTTAAACTGACCCAGCACATTATTTACAAAAATAAATCCTGTCTCTTATTATGTTCATTAGTGATGGCTCCTCGAAGACGATCTAGAAGTTCTCAGCTAGGAATTATTCGTCCTATATGTAGAAAAAGGACATTACAGAAAGTTGAAAGATCACTAAAAATTTTATACAAAAATCAAGAAAGAGTAACACGGTTCCTGTCACTTTTGCCATTGCAATGCATTATACAAAATACCTGGCCATCAACATTTATAAGAATTTCTTCAAGTGTTGTTTTTTGTGCATTGTCAATAATACCTTTTATCAAAAAATACTTAATTTAACCAACTAGATGACTTTCCCTTTTAATTGTACTACTTTTTGACGCCAAAAATTCTTGGCACGAAATAAATTTTTAATACATTTGGAAAAGTGTAGTTTTCTCTAAAAGTGTTTTGTTTGTTATATTTATTTCAACTCATATTGTAATTTAAAAATTTATTAAAATGTCTATTGTTCCGTATGGAGAAAAACCCAAATCGTTCACTTTATCAGATGGTGGGACATATTTTATTGGCTCTGAAGTTGGAGCTTATTTAAGATTACATAGAGGAACATTATATAAAAAATTTCCTGGATTATGGAAACAAATGGCTACGTCGGAGCAAAGGAAGGAAATCCAGGAACTTCAACTTTCTCCTTCTTATTTATGTTCTAATATCATGTTGGTAAAGGCAGACGAAGTCGAAGATTTATTAAATGGACAAGAAGAGAAATATAGGACTGCATCACAAAGGGATACTCCTTCAAAAGTTGATATATCTATTGTTCCTAAATCAGTTGTTCGTAACTCGAATACTCCATGGCATTCTACTCAAGTAAGTACAGGACAACAACATTTAGAAGCTTTACCATGTGCTCATCCACCAGCACTAGCAAAAGGACATATGAAAGTTCGAGAATATTTATATTCTTTTGATGACAGTGAACATTATAGAAGGGTTCTTGAAAACGCTGAAAAAAACGTTGATTTAGTACCTATTCGGTTAGATATGGAAATCGAAAACATAAAACTTCGTGACGCTTTTGTATATAATAAGAATGAGAAATTAATAACTCCAGAAATGATTGCAGAAGTATTATGTGAAGATTTAGACTTACCAATAAATAATTTTCTAACTCCAATTGCTCAAAATATCCACAGTCAATTAGATAGTCACGTCAATGTAACATCTGATGTTGTTGGAGATGATCAAAGAGCAATTCTTAAACTAAATATTCACGTTGGTAACCAGTCATTAGTAGATCAGTTTGAATGGGATATGTCTGATCCTAATAATAGTCCGGAATGGTTTGCTGAGAAACTATGCGCTGACCTAGGATTAGGAGGCGAATTTGTTTCGGCAATTGCATATTCTATCAGAGGTCAACTAGCTTATCATTTGAAGACATATGCTTTTAGTGAATCTCCTATGCCAAAGGTTGAATGTCCTTACAGGACAACGAATGCCGATGAATGGGGTCCATTTTTGGAAACACTAACAGAAGCTGAAATTGAAAAGAAAATGAGAGATCAAGACAGAAATACAAGGAGAATGCGAAGGCTAAATAATACTCATTACTAATTTTTTGTGTTAATATTTATTAATGATACTCAGTTTTTGAATGAAATTTAATTTTTATTGTGTTTTGTTAAATCGTTCTTTCGATTGTGTTATATTTTTTTATTCTTGTAAAACTTTACTGTCATTTTTTAGATTCAAATATGTCTGATATCATGGAAGATGGTGATTCACCTAACATTACTCTTGCTCCAAAAATAGCTAAAACAGAAACAGGATATGATATTGTTGAAAATGATGGCAAAGTTGGTGAACCACAGAGATCTGTTGAGGGGTGGATTATATTTATAACAAATGTTAACGAGGAAGCACAAAATGAAGAAGTTCTAGATGAGTTCGAACGATTTGGGACTGTGAAAAATATACATTTAAATCTTGATAGACGTACTGGTTATTTAAAAGGTTATTGTTTATTAGAATATGAAACCCAAAGTGAAGCTGAAGAAGCTATTAATGAAATGAATGGTAAAGAATTTCTCGGACAAATTATCAATGTTGATTGGGCTATGGTTAAATTAAAATAAAATTCTTTTTAATTAATTTTTTATATTAGTATTTGGTATTTATCCATTAAATTATTTAATATTCATTTCTAATACATTTTTGTTTAATAGATGTCTAAAAAAGACTATGTTTTATATGGACATCCTGTTGAAATAATTGAAGATGAAGATAATGCTGGAGTAAATAAACGAGCAAAAAAGCCACATGAAGAGATTGTTACCGATGAAAAGGGTAGGCAACGTTTTCACGGAGCATTTACTGGTGGATTCAGTGCTGGGTATTTTAATACTGTTGGTAGTAAACATGGTTGGGTACCAACGTCATTTACTTCAACTAAGAATAAAAGAACAAATTTTGAAGGACAAAAACGAGAAGACTTTATGGATGATGAAGATTTAGGTGAATTTGGCATTGTTAGTTCTAGACTCAAACTGAAATCAGATTATGATCCTATAAATAAAGATAAAAGACAACCAAAGTTTGTTGCAAATTCATTAGAGTTTCATCTTGAGGGAATGCTTTCCTTGAAAAATGATATAAATATGGGTGTTAACATATTAAAATCAATGGGATGGAAAATTTGGCCAAGGAATTGGCGAAAAGTTGTCCAGAAAAAATCTCGAGAAAATGCGTGTTTTAGAAAGGCAAAAAAATGGTTTTGACATTGAAAAAGTAAAAGAATTTGACAAATTTGCACCTGAATTTAAATTTGCTCCTGATGACGTAACTTTTCCAAATGTTGACATAAAAAAAAACAGACAAGGAATTGGATATAAAGGTTTAGCCTCTAATCATCTCTCATCTTTTAGAGGTGAAAAAAAATTTACAAGTCAAATATCAGGCAATAACGTAGTATTTAAAGGGTATGCTTTCGGAGTAGGGGCGTTTGAACAAGAAGATGAGGATATTTATGGTATGCCAGATATGAGTGAATATGATTTTGAACTAACATCGAAAAATGATAAGAAACAAAATTTTAGTTCTAATGACGCAGAATTTATTAAAATTGAGGATACTCAAAAACCTAGGAAATCGTATTATTCAGATAAGGTACCCTGCGATTTTGATTGTAAACACAAACCTTTTAAATTTGATTATAATTTATTACCTGACAATATTTTAAAGTTGAAAAATGAAATGTCCTTTGATGAGAAGAAAATTGTTTTTGCTGAAGATGAATATAAAATGAATAATTCACTACACAAGAATCTAGAGAAAAGAAAGTTTACTGAAGCAAAGGATACATTAGTAAATTGTTATCCAAATAATCCTATGAAAACATACAGGTATAATCAGTTTGTTAATTATACTAAAAAAGGCATTCTTTTTCCGATGCCTGTAGGAATGTCAAAAAGTGAGTATGAAGAAGAAATAAATGAGTTCAAGCAACTTTTGCCTAGTGAAATGTTAGATAAATATGAACGTTTAAAACAGGGGGTGAAACCTTTGGCACAATATGATTATATAGAAAAAATTAAAGAAATGGTTTCAAATAAGTTCGTAAAGGCCGGTGGTGCTGAAACAGATGTTTCAGAATTCGATACACAGAAAAATTCCATTTTACCTGCTAGAGAAATCGTACGAACTGTACAAGAGTGGCATCCATCTCATGTGTTGTGCAAGTTATTTAATGTAAAGGATCCATTTCCAGGTAGCGATATTATTGGTCTACTATTTAATCCCAATAATTTTAAATATGACAGTAAAGATGAATGGAAGAAAATTAAAGATAATGTTTCAAACGTCAAAAGTACTGTTGAATTTGAGTGTCCTTTAGAAACAAATGAACAAATTCTTGAAACCCATACAAATAATATTATGGATGAAGAATTATTAAAAGTCAAAAAAGATATTTTACTTGCAATTTTTGACAATATTGAGAAAGATGATATCCAAGACAATGTTGAGAAGGAGTCAGAAAATTTTACTAGTTCATTTCCTTCAAAGTCTAATGTTTCAAATCCTGAGACAGGTGAAAGAGTATCTACCAAACCAACAGAATTGTATAATGATAAGAATAATATATCTGAAATTTTGAAAGGATATCAAAAAATTAAAGATGGAAAGGACTATTCGATGAAAAAGGAAGATAAAAGAAAAACAAACAAAAGCAAAAGTAAAGATAATATATCATATGAAAAGCACCATAGTAGACGTTCAAGATCTACATCACGAGAAAAGACTAAACATAGAAAAAGAGAACGGAAAAAGCATAGGCATTCAAAATCGTCAGACTCTGCAAAATATGACAAAAAATCAAAAAAGAAAAAAAAGCGTCGTTCTTCAAGTAGCAATTCTTCGTCTGATGAAATACTAAGTAGAGTTGTCAACGATTATTTAGATAAATTAATCAAATAATTTATGACATTTTCTATTATTTTGTAGAATCATTTATAAACTGATAATTCATAAAATATGCAGTAAACGCAATATTTTATTAAATGTATTATTGTTTCGAAAACATGATATAAGTATATTTTCGTTTTGTTAAGTATATCTATGCATTTTATATAACTTCAAGTCTTAAATATACTTTAATTTTCTTAGTAGAAATAATTTGTTTTTGTTTCTTTATATGCATTCAGATACCTTTTCACGAGTAAGAGGGGTTTCATTACCACCAACTCATGTGAAAGAGCCTACCTTTTCACCCCATAATTCTACGGTCAATTACCAGAATAATAAACTATTATTTAATTCAACGATTTTTAAAAATGGTGACTTACCTCCTACATATGTTGAAAATTTTCATGCATTAGAAAGCGTTAAAAGAATGAAATACAAAAGACTAGAGAAAACAGACCTTGTTATTAGTAAACTTTCCTTCGGATCTAGTTCTTTTGGTGGTTTATATGGATCAATGCAGTTAAAAGTTATTGAAGAAATCTTAGAAACGGCATTAAAAAGCGGAATAAATTTTATTGATACATCTTATTGGTATTGTCAAAGAAGAAGTGAAGAAGTACTAGGAAAACTTCTTGTTAAATTTCCTAGACGTAGTTATTACATAGCAACAAAAGTTGGAAGATATGAATTAGATTACGCTAGAAATATGGATTATCGTGCCGATAAGGTACTACAAAGCCTAACAAGTTCTATTAAAAAAATGAAGGTCCAATATATTGACGTGTGTTTTTTACAAATTCATGATGCCGATTTTAATCCTTCTGAATCTATAATCATTCACGAGACTTTACCCGCTCTTGAGATAGCCAAACAAATGGGAAAAATAAGATACATAGGAATTACTGGGTATCCTCTAGAAAAATTAAAACGCATTGTTGAAACATCGACAACAAGAATTGACATTGTTCAATCATATTGTCGTGGTAATCTTCATGACAATTCTCTTGGACAATACATACCATTCTTTGAACAACGAGATATTTCAGTGATAAACGCGGGTGTTTTCGGTAATGGACTATTGACAAAAAAAGGACCAAAGCCATGGCATCCAGCACCAGATTTAATTAAAAATATTTCAAGCGAAGCTGTCCAGTATTGTTCGGTAATTAATTTATAAAAGTCATAAATATAATCAAATCGTTTAGAGTAAAAACATATCGATTGAGCGGCTAGCCCTTGATTATTCCACAACTTTCAAGGGTGTTGCTAGTTGTCTTATTGGTTGCGAGAGTGTAGAAGAGTTGCAAGAGAACCTTGCATTAATATGGAGCCCAATAGGATTGTCTGAAAAAGAACGAAGGGTTAAAGATAGAATAATGCGGAGGTATGTAATTGTATTGATCATCAAATTATTTTTTTAAGCCATTTCTTATCCCCATTTAAAATATTGTAAATTATTTTTTATCTACATTTTCTTAATGTGTAGCTATTTTTTACCCTTCCCTATGTGAATATATTTCATTGTAGTAGTGGTTGTAGATCTGTCATTCATCTTCCCATAATTTATTATAAACAATATTTTTTTAAGATTTTTTGATAAACTTGAAAATACCAACTGGGAAGGTACAAATGTAAGACGATATTGGAAGATGTTAAAGCAATTGGGGTTGCCAAATTTAGCAACTCATAAATTTAGTTCTATGGAAAGTATATCATCAACTTTGACATCCTTTTCGGCAGCTTCTTCAATGAGATCTAGATCTCTAGTATTTCGACCATAATCACACTTTTTATCTTTGAATAAACTTTAATTTAACTTTATCTTTATTTTTAAAACATATTTTTTGAAATCTTATTACCAAATGATCCTTTATTTGGAAAAATGCAACTCGTTACCCAATAGAATGAGATATATGTGCGTTTCATTTGTTTCGTATAAATTAGTGCACATTTATGTCGACATTCAAATAGTATTTTAGTGCTACGTTATAGCATATTTCAAAGTGTCGTAATCAAATTTCTAAAAGTGTGGATTTTTTTTTCATTTTACTATAAGATTTTTTTCTAAATTATTAAAATAACAAAAACACCCACAGGATGATATAATGGGGGAAATTACTTTCAAATTAACTTTTTAACTATTAATTTAACATTAAGTAAATAAATTACAAATTATTTACAGTATTTTTCATATTTCCAATTTCGTGATAGGATGGTTGTGACGAGATATTGGAATGGCTCTCTCCATTGCTCTTACTCCCACTGTTGTAGCGCTCTACTTTATTGCGAATAATTATTAGTTATATTGATAGGCAAGACATTCTTTTACCTTTTTCTAGATCTTTGTTCGATAAATGATTCTTTTTTTAAATAAATTCAAGAAACTTTTAATAAGTCGTGATATAATATTAATTGGAGTAAAACTTAATAAAATAATTTTATAGTACCTTTTCAGAATGGCATCCCGTTCTATTTCTCGTTTGGGATCCGTACTTCGTACTTCCCTTCGTTCTCCAGCAGTTGCTACTTCTGTTGTTAATGGTAAGCTAAATATCCAACAAAAAATAGAGAAATTTACAAAAGTATTTTCATTAGAATATTTGCGTTGGCTAAATAGCTATTTATTTTTTTAAATAAAATATAGAATATGTTTTTGCATAGGATAGACTTTAAATTATTTTTTTTAGCCTGTAGAAACAAAACAACACTTGCAAGCCGTGGAATCAATACAACAGTAGCTGTTTCCTGTCAAGCTCAAAAAAAACAGTCTGTTAAGGCTACTGCTGCTGGATCAAAAGGACGTGTTGTTGCCGTCATTGGTGCTGTCGTTGATGTACAATTCGATGATGAACTCCCACCAATTTTGAATGCTCTTGAAGTCAAAGGACGTGACTCAAAGCTCATTCTTGAAGTTTCTCAACATCTCGGAGATAATGTTGTCAGAACTATTGCTATGGACGGTACAGAAGGATTAGTTAGAGGACAAGAAGTTGTTGACACAGGAAATCCAATTACAATTCCAGTTGGTCCAGAAACTTTAGGACGTATCATGAACGTTATCGGAGAACCAATTGATGAACGTGGACCAATCCCAACAAAACACTTTGCTCCAATCCACGCTGAGGCACCAGAATTCGTTGAAATGTCTGTAGAACAAGAGATTCTTGTTACTGGTATCAAGGTCGTCGACTTATTAGCTCCATACGCTAAGGGAGGTAAGATTGGTCTTTTCGGTGGTGCTGGAGTAGGAAAAACTGTATTGATTATGGAACTTATCAATAACGTTGCTAAAGCTCATGGTGGTTATTCTGTATTCGCTGGCGTTGGAGAAAGAACTCGTGAAGGTAATGATTTGTACCATGAAATGATTGAAGGAGGTGTTATCGATCTTAAAGGAAAGAACTCTAAAGTATCACTTGTTTACGGTCAAATGAACGAACCACCAGGTGCTCGTGCCCGTGTCTGTTTGACTGGTCTTACTGTTGCCGAATATTTCCGTGATCAAGAAGGACAAGATGTACTTCTTTTCATTGACAATATTTTCCGTTTCACTCAAGCTGGTTCTGAAGTATCTGCTCTTCTCGGTCGTATTCCATCTGCTGTAGGTTACCAACCAACTCTTGCAACTGATATGGGTGGTATGCAAGAACGTATTACAACAACTAAGAAGGGTTCTATTACATCCGTACAAGCTATTTATGTACCAGCTGATGACTTGACCGATCCAGCTCCTGCAACAACATTCGCTCACTTGGATGCTACAACTGTATTGTCTCGTGGTATTGCTGAATTGGCTATCTACCCAGCTGTCGATCCACTTGATTCTACATCACGTATTATGGACCCAAATATTGTAGGAGAACGCCATTACAATATTGCTCGTGGTGTCCAAAAGATTCTTCAAGATTACAAATCACTTCAAGATATTATTGCCATTCTTGGTATGGATGAATTGTCTGAAGACGATAAACTTATTGTCTCCAGAGCCCGTAAAATTCAAAGATTCTTATCACAGCCATTCCAAGTTGCTGAAGTTTTCACAGGTCATAAAGGAAAATTTGTTAGTTTAGAACAAACAATTGATGGTTTTGAAAAGATTCTCAAGGGTGAACTTGATCATATTCCGGAAGTTGCCTTCTACATGCAAGGAAATATTGATGATGTTTACAAGAAGGCCGAAGAACTCGCCAAGCTCTAATAGATTTAGCTTTTTGTTTTTATCAGACGATTGTTTTTGAAGGATGTAGGAAGTATAAATTTTTTTTAACTTAAAAATTCCTTTTATAACTGTTCTTATAATTAATATAGTGTATGATTTTTTCTACAGCACTAGGTTTTTTAAATTGTTTTATTTCATTATTATATTAAAGATAGAGTCTCATATGAATAATTGTCTAGGTTCATGGACTAAAAATTTATATAAACATTTCAAATGTTTTAGTTTATTTTTTCTCACTTGTACTAGTCACTTATTGATTTGATTTTTTTTTCTTTCGAAATGGATTTTTTATTGTAACTTTGTTTTTCGTGCATAGTTTTTTTTATCAACTTCTTTTAGAACAGTTTATATTCATTTATTTGGTAATTAATGGGTTTTTTCTGTAGCACTAAAACTTTTTTATATTTCATCAGAAATATAGGTTTTTAATTGTTACAACCAGAAAATTTATTTTAAAGAATATTCTTCAGTGTTTAGAAATATAGTAATTTTTCCACAACTTTAGGGTTTTTTAAAAACATTTTAAAAATTAAAATTATTTTTTTAAACTAAAATTGGAATACATTGAGATACAAGCTAAATTTTCATCGTACGACAATTGATAAAAACTTTTAAACAGAATGAACAATAAGGAATCATAAATATTTCTGCAAAAAATCTTTAAATTTAACGATATTAATAATCACTAAATTTCCAATGATAAACTCTTTTGTAAAAACCTATAATAGAAGAAATTTTATTTCGCCTTAATTTTTTTTAAACTTAAATGATTTTCATGATTAAATAGAAAAAATTGTTTTTTTTAGAACTTATAAGATTAGAATTGTTCCAGCCTTTTGTTGCCGAATTTGGACAAGTTCTCTTAAAAAACACATTTTTCTAGTCTTTTTTTTAATGATTTTGCTATAGGCTTAGTTTTCTCAAGTTTTACGAAATAAAGCAGTTTATATCTTATTTGAAATATAAAATTACAGAATGGTGCAGAACGTAATAATATTGGGATTGGTTAATAATTGGCCAAGTTATAGGACCAAAGAGCGATAACCATTTTTTTGGTAAAAATATTCTAATATAATGTGTTGGAATATTTTACAAAACTATCAGAAGAAAATGTTTTTGACTGTTTACTAAAATATTTCTTTGAATAGCCTTTTCATTTTACTAATATTTTAACTGTTGTCTTAATATATGAAATATTTTTTGAAACATTTGGTGTGCTCCAACCGTAACTACGGAAGGCAGGTCTATTCTTGGTGTTTGTAAAAAGTAAATAAATATTTATCTCTATCATTTCTAGGTAATAACTATTCTGTTTGTCCAAAAACAAGGCGGCTTACTGAATATTATTAAATCTTTTTGGTTAAAAATACTTAAGTTTAAGAAATATTTTCCAAAATTCGTTATGTCTCAATATATTTCATTTTTTTTATAAATTACCTTTCCTTAGACACAGATACACAATATCAGTTTGCATTTCTCCGATCTTATTTTTCGTTATAGAAAAACACAATTTTTAGCTTTTATATCAAACCTATCTTGTCAAAAAATGCATTTTTTTCGTATAGAATTCATTTTCTTTTTGTAAAATTTATTTAATTTAAAAGCATAAAAAATATTTGCTACATCAGTTAAATTTTCTAGTAAAATTATATATTTAAGTAATATTAATAAGATTCAATCAATTCATCGAATTCTATTTATTGTTACTATTAACACCTAAGCTGTATGCTTTATTTATTTCTACTTTTGACAAATCTATAATCTGTTAACATATCATCTATTTAAACAGTTTCTGTAATAATTCACCAATAAATGTTTATTCAAAACTCCTATAAATTGTATCAATAAATATATAAAAAGCAAATATCCTAATACATATAAATTAAATTTTATTACTAATAAAATATTTAAATATATAGTTTTGATAATTTTATTTTATGTTTTAAAATCAGCATTCCTAAATATACATACAAGATTATTACTATAACCACTAAAAACAATCATTTAAGAAATGTATGTGTTTGGCAAAAAACAAAAAAACAAATGGAAATTTTTTTCAATATTTTCACAAAATCAATCTCATTTTTCACGTGAAGAACTTTTAAATTGTTATTTAGATAAAGAAATTTCTTCAGAATCAATCTTTAATGAAAATTTTGGAAAAAAAATTCTACAAAATTCTCTAATGTCTCTGAACAAATCAGGTAAATCTTTATAGCATCTCAAAACTGTTATATTTAAATATCTATTGACTGATTTTGTAGTATTCGGATGACTCATTTTTTATTAACAAACATGTATACGTTATTTTATCATCAAAACTTTTCTAAATAAAGGGTATCTTTGGACTATGTGAATTTTCTAATTATTTAATACAAATCATATTATTTATCAGATGGTTTACATTTATCTAAATATTCTGATTTTTAAAGTTTTGGTAATTTAAGTTATATTATTAATTACTAGCATTTTTAAAATTTTATGTATAACCATTGTTTTTTTTAGGATATTATATTCACTTTGTTAGCAAACGGTAAATGCGTTTAAATATTAATTGAATAAGATATCATCTCAAAATATTATTCTTTTTACACAGTATAAAAACGATTAAAAAAATTGTAAAAAATATTAAAAAAACCGAGTGCTAATTAAGCTAAAATCTCTAAAATTAATTATTGAAGCATATATAAAATTTTATTTTTAAAATAGAATTCTTTATTCAAATTTCTCAAACGGTAATATTATTATGCCTAAGATCTTATTTTCTATAAACAGAAATTTTTATAAGATATAAATTGTTTTCAGTATAGGTGATATTCCCTTAAAGTAATATATGGAAGGTTTAGAGATAATGACTAGCCTAGAGAATTGTCATGATTGGCAACTCACCGAACTTAAGAATGACATTAATTATAAATATTCTAATATAAAATGATGAATACTGCGTTTTTACTGTACGAGTACCTTGTCATTTTAGTAATTTTTATAGCAATCATCTAGATTTCCCGTATCCCCGACGGTTCCATGGTGTAGCGGTTAGCACTCAGGACTTTGAATCCTGCGACCCGAGTTCAAATCTCGGTGGAACCTTGGTTTTTAATAAGTTATTAATTTCTTTTTTCGTTTTCATCCAACTAACATCAGATAAATTGTTTATCGTCAATTAATATAGCATTATTACTACACGGAATGCTTTGATTACTCTCAATTAGGTTAACAAACAATCCATAGTAGTCTAGTTTCGTCAGCAATTTTTGAAGTTGTATCTTAGACTATTAATTGACGGTCTAATATTTTTTATTTTATGCCGCAAGATATTATGAATATTCAAATCTCTTGTTACAATCTAATTTGTCGCAAGTGGCATTTATAATAATATAAAAGTCACTTTTACATTTAATTATAAAATTTTCGCCATTGAAATGTCTAAAGTTTATAACTCATTAATGACGGTATCATTTTTAAAAGACTTTATCGTTTTATTCTTGAACGCTGCAATCATCACAAATTGTTTGATTTGAAGGTCTTTTATATAAGAAACGATATATAAAAACCGTTAATTTAAATCATATTTTTATAAATAGTACTCATATTGTTTAGAACACGACATATTTAAGGATGTTTTGACTAATATACGTATTCTTTAACAATATTATTAGTAATATGAATAGTTTAACTTTTATATTTATGTGAGTGTACTTTATAAATTCTTGATAAGTACATTGTTAGTTACTCATATCAGTATATCGTAAAATACTTCAATTGATACATTATAACGAAACATTATTTATTTTCCTTTACAAGTATATTGATACAATTTATGCTAATAAATATTTTGAATATACGATGTTTAAATAAAATTTCATACTTAATATTATTAATTTTTCTAGACATATTTCTCATATTGAGAAACAACATAAGTATGGATGAAAATATAACTAATAATATTCTTTGGCATCATAAAAACGAAAAAATTATGAGAGCTATGGGACCAAATATACAATTGTTAGCTTTTGGAATAGGTGAAATTCTCCAACCTGACTTTCATTTGGGAACATGGACATTTATACAGTCGGGTGTTGTTTGTTATGTTAAAGATTGTTTAAAAAAGACCTACTATTTGAACGTTTACAATTTTTCTGACGAATCAAAGGATACTAAATTATTATTAAATATGGAAATTAGTAAACGATTAATAATTTGTATGAAAACACCTAATTTTATTACATTTTGTGATTCACTTGACAAAAATGACTATGTAGGTGCAAATTTTATCGATGCTGACGAAGCAAAAGATTTTTTTGACAATTGCTGTGAAATACAAAAACAAAGGTCTTCTAAATTTAAATTTTTGAAATCGAGAAATAATTCTGCCGTCTCTTTAGGATCTCAAGTACCAGATGTATGTCAATTATTGTCGTCCTCATCATCATTATCTTCTGGGTCATTGAACGATCAGATATCGAAATTCAAAAAACTATGGAATATTAATCCTCTTCGTTTGTTTAAAAAGAAAGCATTTTCTAAATGTGATAGCTTCACAGTCACCTCAAATTCTTCTTTTAAGGAGGAAATTGATGATTTTAAAGAACGTATTGTTAAATCAAATTCTTCAGAAGAAGAGATAATTAATATATATGATAAGGGACTTTCACCACTACCTATACCTATAAAGAGTTCTACTTTCGAAAATATACCAAGAAGGGGAACTTTTAGAAATTCAGCAAAAATCAGTAAAAAGTTAACTAGAAATACAAAATCTCTATTAAATGCACGCAATAGTATTAAAGTCAATAAAAATAAAATCCACCAAAGATCAACTTTAGGTACAATTAAGACATTAAAAATTCAAAAGGTAAGCTTGTGACATTTTTTTTATATTTTACATTATATTTAGAAAACATCCAATAGTTTAAAAACTATTGAAAAAGAAGAAAATTGTACTTTACAAAATAGTTATAATTCTCAATTTATGGATAGTTTTTCTACTAATATACCAGAGGCTCCACCATTACCACCTGAATTAGACCTCAGTAATACTAAAACTAATGTGTTAAAAATAAATAAAAAAATGTCCTCAAAAATAAAACTTTATTCGACAGACCAACCAATAACAGAAAATCTTATAAGTGAAATAAAAAGTATGAGCATTGATAATTTGAAAAAAGTGGAAAAATGTGAAAGAAATTTGCTAAATATAGGTATTTCTGAAAATTTAAGTGTTATGGAAGTTCTTAGAAAAAGTATGCCTATAAGGAGGAATGCTTTTGAGCCTGGTAAGTTTATTTTTCTTTTGTTATTGATATTTATTTATTTTTTTAAGAAGAGTCTGATGATGATGTTGATTCAGCTTGGAGTTCATCAAATTATCATTCTGATAGTGATTTCTAATTGAATTGTATATTTGTAACAATAAATAGTTTTCTAAAACTTAGTTAAATTAATGAGTATTATGTTTGTGTAATAATATTATTTATTTTCTAGTGATAAATTAATAACAATTTACAACATAATTGTATTGATATTTTATTTAATTATTATTAATTTGAACGAAATACTTGGAATTTTAGTAAATTGTACTTTATCTGCACCAGTTAAATTATAAATCTATGTGGAATTTTCATAAAAATAACTTTTAAAGAAATATAAATTTATATAAAATATTTCTATATCAGATTAAGATGTCGATATATTCGGATTTGGTCCAAGTATTAATTGTTTTGTTATTAACCTTTGGTCGAGTTGATCATTAACTAAAAAAAGTATTGGTCATTAAAATACAGTAAAATATTAATAAAGAATTTTAAAGCGTACCTAAACTATCAATTTTTGGACCAAAACTTAACGATAATGCTACAAGAATAATAGATATGACTGTTAGACTGATGGCAACGTATGCAACTACTTTTTTGATTCTTTCTTGATTTTGTTCTTTTATTTGTTGAATTTCAATATCTGACAATTCAATTTTCTCATCCATCATTATTGCTATAATTTTAAATAGATAGTCGAATTTTCTACTTTTTTTAAAGTATTTGGTAAATGTTTTGAATCTAGTCTAAAATTCCTCACTTATCATTAAATTTTAAAAATACAAAAATAAAATATTAATAGTAATGGTAAATAACATAAATCTTGAAGTAGCGTTGTAGTTATCAACAGATTAATGCACTTTATAGTCAGTAAATAAAAAAGAGAAATTCTGCCATACTATTATAAATACAATTATAACATTTTATTTTTGACACAATTTAACTGTTTTTTTTAAAATTAATTGTGTTTAAATAACACTATATGACTTTTATATTAAGATTAACTTATATTTTTTGATTAAATTATAATAGTTATACACTTTCTTATAGCGAATTTTATTTATTTTATTTAATATAAAGTGAAATGGTGATGAAATAAGGTGCTCTTATAGCGAAAGAGACTCTATATAAGGAGGAAATTTAGGATGATTTCTCATTCACCTAGTCATCAATTACAATGATGATGTAGTTATTTAAGTTAATTATTAATATTTATGCTAATTTAATTTACGTTAATTGCCTCGCTTATTATTATTTATGTTTATATCGCTTTTGTTTTAGAGTACTGAGTTTTATTATTTATGTACTAACCCGTTCTAATAAAGATTTTATTATATATTTGTGTGCCTACTTCTCTAACTGGTGGAATCGCCGGTAGGAAATAACTTCTATTTTTCACATAGTAATATTTAGATTTATTTACAATTAAATATATCTAAATTATAAAAGTATCTTGAAAATTCCACTTTATAAAGTAATCTTAATAACTTTTTTATTTAAAAAAAATTAATTTTATTATTACCATTATAGGTTTTTTTATCAACAGTTACAACAACTAAATTTAGATGTTTTTGTTATTTATTATCATATTTATATAAATGTGTAATAATTGTATGGCGTTTTGTAAATTTAAAATATATTACCTAGATATTACAAAATTAAGTCTAATAATTTTACTAAGATATTATCTCAAATTTATTATATAATTCTTAATTCAACTGTAGTTGATAATAGAAAAGTAAGTAATATATATGATTTAATAAAAACTTTTAGAACATTATTAAATTAATTTACTTAGAAATATAAAATAAAAAGTTATTATATTTATTTAAAATTACTTCAAGTATTGTGGATTTTTAAATATTTTAACAAAATTAATATATTTAATTATAATGGTATAAAAATTATGTTGCATTTAATTCACAATTTAAAAATAATTAGAATTTGTTATTTATAATACTTTTAAAATAAAAGTTATATTCTTTAAAATAGTGGGAATGATAATTATTATAAAAATATATAGTTATGTTTAAAAAATATATTTGTTAATTTTATTTTTAAAAAATAAACCGAAATGTTTTATTCATCATTCATTTAGTCATACTAATCATTTAAAAAAATTGGTCTTTATATTCTTAGTTAGTTTTTCTTAAGAGTTTATTTGAAATATATTTGTGCCGTTTTTGACTTTTGGTTAAGGACAAAAATAAAAAATAGTATATTAAACATTTTAACAAAACATCAAAAATGTGGTTTAAGTTACTGAATATGTTATTAAGGGTTTGCAATTAAAAAATTTATTAACACCTTTATGTTGAGAAATCAAGAAGCTACTGGTGCTATATCTTTACTATTTTAATATTAAAAAATTTTTTAATTTAAACAATATTTAAAAAACCACTAAATCTCTACTGGTTTGCTTGAATATATTAGAGAATGAAATGTAGCTGTCATCATCAATATATTTTACATAATATAGACAGGTTTCTACTATAAGACTTTTATGTTGAATATTATTTAAAAGTAAAATATAAAAAAACATATATATAGATGGAGAAGATTATTTCGGGATTAAATAAAATAAGTAATGTGATAACAATGACTGTCAACATTTTTTCTGTTTATATTTAAAGATGTATGCCAAAAGAAAATACATTATAAAGGAGTACACTTGTTTATAGAAACAAAAGAATGTTACTTTGTTTACTGAAAAAGGTAAAAGAATAAAATATGAAATTTAAGTATATTGTAGATTCAAAAAAAATGGCAAGTAGCTATAAGAAATATCTATATAATTAGAAAAATTATATCTTTATAATAATGAAATATCATATAGTATATATTTTTTAATAAATATATTAAAATTGTAGAGCTGCACAAAATTTAAAAAAAATTTAATATATTAGAAATATATAAATATTATAATTTTACAATGGCTCCAATCACATCATTAAATAAATTAATTTATGGTTAATAATATGATAATTATTCATAAAAATATTAAACTTTTTTAATATAAAAATATATAAAATAAATAAAATTATCGTTCAAAAAATTTAATGAAAGTATCATCAAAAGTTTTTATAAAAATATTTTTTCAAGGTTAATCAAGCATTGAGATTTAAAACAAATTACTGAGGCAAAAACATTTATAATACATTTACCAGAGTTATATCTAAATAATTTGATGTTTAGTTAATAATTATTATATAATATATAAAATATCTACATATAATTTTACAATTGTTTAATAAATAACATAAAATTCTCTATTTTTATAAATGGATTTTAAATATAATTTTTCAATAAATAGTATCTATAAAATTATAATAATAGTGTGTGTTAAAAATAATAACCATTTAAAGTTATGGATAGTTTATAGGATGGCACATATATTACGTCAATAGTTATTTTATATTGACTGTTAATATTTTGTTTATTAATGTCTACTTACAATTTTTATATTTATAAAGAAATATACTTATATTCTTTCTATAAATATTAATAAAAATTTGAAGTACATGCAAGAAAATTTACTATGAAATGAATAAAATTTTATGTATTAAAAACTTTTATCTCGTTATTTACATAATTAGAAATTTCTTTTGTTTATATTATTTTATTTTGGCAAAAAGTAAAATAAAAATAATATAAATAGTAAAGAAATGTAGATAAAGAAAAATAAATTATACATACGTTTCACTCAGTTTCTCAACAAGCAATTATAAATTAGTTTAAAATAATTAATAATGAAAACTTATACATAAAATCTAATATGTATAATAAAAACTACTATTGAATAATAATAATAATTAGATTTCAATATCTACTTTAATCTGTCAAAATTTTAAAAGTGTGAAATAATAATTGTTATTAATTTTATACATTACAATAAGAAATGTATACAAAGTAAAAATTTTAATTACTAAAGAACAATTTTACCAATATGTATTAATATTTTTATATTTAGAAAACTATGTAAGTGTTATGGACTTTGTTTAACGAATTTTTTAAGTTTATTGTAAAAGTAAATTTAAAATTTTCTTCATCTATACATTATTGAAAATAATGTCATTAAAATCTGTAACTTTTTTTTAAATACATAGAATAATGTACTATAAATAAAATGTATTTTTTATAAAAATTTTTTTTTTTTAAAATTTATTAGATGGTCTCTTTATTTTATGTGATTTATCAAAAAGTAATTTGACCTTAGTGTTATTTTTACAGTGATAATACTGTTTTTCTTAATTAGTTCATTTTTTTAACGCATAAAACATAATTATTCCACTTTTTACAATTTTTTTAATCATAAACTGTATATACATTATTTGGTAAATTAAAGTACTGTCCTTGATCATTGGCTATTTAAATAGTGAACCACAAAAGTTTATTCCTACAAATTCTTTTTTTTTTAATTCATAGTGCCAATTTATTGTACTATGCATAAATTGTATTTTACTTTTCAGACGCTTTGAAACTATTTATACCTCTACTAATAATGTACATAATTGTGTATTTTTGCTATAAATTACTTGTATTGTCCATGATTAAAACATTTTTTTTTACATTTTATTATACCCAAACCTTGTTTGTTAAAACTTTTCGTTAAAACAATTTATAGAGTTCATTGATTTTTTAAATATTAACAACTTTTTAGTAACGAATACATAATTTTTAATAAATTTATTTACTTTATAAATACTCTAAATATTTTGGTATATTACTTTATAGTTTAATACATACAGTTTCAATAAAAGTCAAATAATAAGTCGTAGTAAATTAATTGCATGTTAAAATTAATAACAAGCATAATTTTTAATTATAAAAATAAGAAATATATAAAAAAATTGTTGTTAATGAATAAAAGACAAAGTTTACTGATATCATCTTTATTATAAATGATAAGATTTGCATCTATTTTTAATGAGCAAAAAAATTTTATCTTTACAAAAACTTATTTTCGTGGAAAACAATATTGTTTAATGAAAAATGAAGTAGAATACTTTTAATAAAAATGGTTTGGCACGCCAGAATTCAAAAATTATTATGTATTTTAAATATATATAGGAAAACAAATGATTTTTTAATATGTATAACTAAAAAATAAAATAAATAAGTAGTCTATGCAATATTTCCTCCTTAAATGAGGATAAAACAACAAGAATAATAACATGACTTTTGATTTTTTTTACGGAAAAATAAAATTTATAATTCCTATCACGTATATTTTTTGTTAATATATTTTGAAGTTATTCAACTATTCGAAATATTTCTGTAAAAAACAAGATTATAAGATATATCTTAGAAACTTAAAAAAATTTTAAGGCAAAATACTAATACAAGTACTTTTATAGGTGTTAAATATGCAATTAGCATTTATTTAAACATGTACTTTATTATATATGTGGTTAAATATGTTAATAGTATGTTCATATTCTTTATGATGTACTTCATCCACGTAATAAAAAAATAATTTGTAAAAGAAACTAAAAAAATAATAAACATAAAGCAATGATTTTAAAAGGAATTTAAATCACATGTTTTCTTTATTAAAATTAATATTTAAAATCTAAAAGAAATTTAAATTTTTTTGCAATCTTTTAAAAATTGCATCTTAAAAGTGGTGTATTAGAAAAACACTTTCTTTTAAAATATTACTTTAAGAGTATGTAGAACAACTTGACAAGAAAATATATTTTGGTAATAAAATAACATTCTAATTCTAAGCATTTAAATTTTAACGATTATATAGTTATTATACTGTAAATTTATTACGTTAACATTGTTACTAAAATGATGCCTTTTAATTAAAAAATTTATGTAGCTTTTGTATACTATAAAATATAACAATTAAGATAATTAATAGAATAAAATGTTTGAAACAATAATAACATGCCACTAAATTAGTTATTTGAATGCAAAAATATACCTTCTTTATTTAAGTATTTAAATATAATGTAATTTTGAACAAAAAAATTAACAAACTGTTTTGTACATTTATTTTAGTAATAATTAAATTAAGTGTTTGATAATACTTATGAAAAATATACTACAAATGTTTAGTATATTAACAAAAATGTTTTCAAAGTTTTAAAAAAAATTAATAAATAAAATTTAATACTTATGTATATATACATTTAAAACAAAAAGTGTGATTTAATCTTCTCGATGACTTTTTTCGTGCATTGCTGATAAGCGAAGGAAAACTTGTTCCAGTGAATTTTGTGTAATTGAATAATCCTTAATTGTTGATATTGTTTCGATTGACGAATCATAATTATATTTTAACTTTAGATTTTCAACAAATTCATACAAAACACTCCATGGTAAATCATTTTTAGGTATATTCCACCTTAAAATGTTGCTTGATGTTTTGACATCGGCAGATGAACAATTAAATTTGGAAATAATTATATCATTTACTTCATTAAATATCGTTGGTGTTGGATTTTTAAATGAAATTTCAAGTATATAATCCAAACCAAATTTTGATTTTAAATGTTGACTTGTTCCAATATGAGAGAGTTTCCCCTTGTTCATAAATCCAATTTTAGTACATAATGTTTCACATTCATCCATTGAATGAGATGTTAATAGGATAGATTGATTTCGTTTTCGAACCTCTGTCAACAAATTCCAAATGGCTCTTCTAGCTTTTGGATCAATTCCAGAAGTTGGTTCGTCTAAAAATATCATTCCTGTATTTGCCATTATAGCAATAGACAAAGAAATTTTTCTTCTTTGTCCACCGCTTAATTTCTTAAATTGCTTTTTAGAGTGATTAAACATATCAACACTTTTAAGTGCATATTCAGATCTTTCTTCATAATCAGTGAATCCATTAAGTTGGCATAAAATATTCATTAACTCATAAGATGATAAATCAGATAACAATGCATCAAATTGTGGACAATATCCAATACATGGTTTATTGTTTATAGAAATATTTTTTATATAAGCCTCTCCAGAAGTAGGTAACGTAGTACCTGTTAACATGTTAAAAGTAGATGTTTTTCCAGCTCCATTTATTCCAAGTAATCCAAAGCAATCTTTTTCATTAACACCAAATGATAAATCATTTACAGCCCGGAATTTTCCATAATTTTTTACCAAATTCTTTACGCATAATGGTAATCCAGCACCTTCAGTTCTACTAATCCATTCGATTTCTTTATTAACATCGTTATCACATACATCTTGAATAATGTTATCATTGAAAGTATCAGCTTTTAAATAAATTACATTCCATAAGTCATAAATTAATTTCCTTATTTTCCTTGATTGTATTAGAAATAATAAAGACAAATTTATGCCGCTCGAAATAATAAATAACATATAGTTGTTCTTCAAAGTACTATTGCTTCGAATTGTACTATCTATCTCATCAAAATCTTTTAATTTCAATAACACATCAATAAAATTATATCCAGGTACTAGAGTTTTCATAATATTATCAATGTTACTACTAAGTTGAGTACCTTTAATAAAGACTACTATATTGATAATTATAACCATAATTATTGGTGTTATTTGATGGAATGACATCATTACAGAATTTGCTTTTGAAGGTGTATTGAAGAAAAATGACATCCAACAAATAAAGGGAAATACAGCAAAATAAAATAGTATACAAAGTAATATTAGATGTCCATATTGTTGATTGAAGGTTGATAATATAATTGATGAAACAATATAAAATAACATAATAAGAGAATATATAAAAAAATTGAACAAGTAAAATGATATCCAATATGTTACGATATTTAATTTTGTCAAAAGCTGTTGATGTTTATACTTTGAAACACGTTCATCAACTATAAGATCCACAAAACAAGACAAAATACTGTTAAGTGATAAAAATATAAATCCAATAAGTATCATTGTTTTATACTTCAAATCAAATGAATCATCCATGTTAATATTACTTCTTTCAACATCAAAAATTGTAACACTTGTTTTGATAAAATCTTTCCTAACATTACACATAACATTAAAAAATATATGAATTATATAGAAAATAGAATGATAGGCATTTCCATTAAATAACAATAAAGTTGAATTATCACGAACGTTTGTCCTTGCACCTATTCCAAATGGTAGTTCCGTTAATGATTCTTTTATAAAATAATTTGTTAGATTTTCATTTGGATTTAATACACTTATTTTAAATTCTTTAAATGATTTCAAATAATTATAAAAACCTTCTAATAATGAGCTATTTGTAGATGTAACATCTTGTAATGGAACCTTTGTTGATCCCAATAAATTAACGTTTGAACTTATTGTTTTTTCATATACCATAAAATTTCTAAAAAAAGATATAAACATTTCAGCTCCAATAAATAATAAAATGAATGGAAGATTCCTCAGTAAATTTGAAAAAACGTTTCTCTTGTAGTAGTATATTTGTTTTCGGAAAAGTGCAATAAGTTGATTGTAAAATAATTTAATTCCAGAAACTTTAATATAGCCATTATCAGAAGAAATAAGTCTAGCGTATTTAACAGCAGAATCAGTTTCATCTTCTCCGAAATCGGCTAATTCACCAACTTTCAAAAACACTTGTTCAAGAGTGTTTAAACTCAATCCATAGGATTTTATTTGAAGTTGACTACTATTTCTCTCTAATTCTTTAAACAATTCAGAAAATTTATGTTTCTCACTAATAGGCAAAATTAAAGAAAATTGTCCAGATGCATCTTTTGTATTTATTACAGTTTGTGGTATTATTCTTTTAACAAATTCAAATATATTGTCCTTTATAAAATTAGAGTCATGTTCTAAACTAAATGTCAATTGATAGCCTGTACCAAATCGTTTTTTCAAAAAGTCACTTGTTCCATCACATAAAATACGTCCTTTTCCCATTATAATAATTCTATCTCCCATAGAATCTGCTTCATCCATATAATGAGTGGTTAGTAAAATAGCTCTTGATTTTTTTTCTTCATTTAAAAGTAATGTAACATCTTGTCTTGCTTCTACATCCATACCTGAGGTAGGTTCATCTAAGAATACAATTTCACATCCACTACATAAAGCCATACAAACTGATAATTTTCTTTTCATTCCTCCAGATAAATTGTCACAATATTCGTTTACCTTATCAATAAGTTTGAGCCTTTCCAAATAATTAACAACATCACAGTAGTTTCTATTTTCTCTTGAGAGATTTCCTGATACCTTTCCGAAAATCCCCTTTTTCAACAGAACAATAAATTTTAATTGTTCACCAACAGTTAATTTATTAAATATAGGATTATCTTGAGGGCAATATCCAATATTTCTTCTAAACTCATTTATATTTTCATATAAATGTTTTCCAAATATTTTAATGTCACCAAATGTTGGTGCTGTAATACCAGTTAGCATGGCGAATGTCGTACTTTTTCCAGCACCATTATGACCAAGAAGAACAGTTGTACTACCTTTTTTAATTGAGAAAGAAATTCCATCAACGGCATTTTCTCCATTTGATTTCCATGATTTAATTAAATTTTTGGCTTCCAAAATAGCATTTTCACTCCATATAAGATCAGCTTCTCTAATAGTTTCTGATTCACTGTCACTTGTTGAAAGAGATATACGATCATAGTCATTTTTATAGTCGAATTGTATTGGTAAATATGTTGAGAGAAATTGTTTAAATGACATGGGTATTGAATTATCTTTTGGAAACAAAGCATCAAGGAAAAATGTTAAAAATAACATTATCCATCCATCTAATACTAACATGAATATAGCATTCCCCAAAGAAAAGCTGCTAGAAGTTGAGAAAAATAAATTCCATATTGTAATAGATTTGGAGGAATTTTCAATGTGACAGAAAATATTTATAGCAAAATTGAAGGCTGCCATCATATTTAGAGAATAAAGAAAACACAAACCTTTTTGAACACGATTTGGCGTATATGCTGATACCAATATATGCATTAATGCAAGAACCAATATAGTTATTGTAGTTGCTGTAGAAGATGTTTTGCAAAATGATGTAATAAATAAAGCGAAGCAAGCTAATGAAAATCCAAATGAAAAGATAATAATATAAAATATGATTGATGTTGATGTCTAATTTTGAATGTTGAATGAGATAATATTAATTAAAAAAACTTACTTTTAAAATCATTACAAGTGGAAAACTCATTATTGCAATGTTAATAAAAATTTTTGATAGAGTTATTGTAAAATGTGACAAAAACCAAGGTATTGCTTTTACACCATTAGCATGAAGATAAGCTTTCATTTTTGATTCTCGTTCTGAAACAATGTCCCTTACAGTATGAATTACAGTAAAAGTAAGTACAAATAACCACAATAATGGAATTTTGCCAATAAATGAAAAAATTATATCATCATGAAATTCAGGTAATGGCATTCTTTGTAAAGATAAATTCGATGTATCTAAACTTTTCATAAAATTATTTAAAAATATGTCATTTATAGCAACTTGAAAAGTGATAATTCCAGAAGACCAATATGGTGGTTGTTTTGGAAGAGTGAAATAATCTGGAGAACGTGCGAAAACATCACCATCAATCCATTGTGTCTTTTCCATCCACTGATTATCAGGTAAATTTGGTTGTATAAATTTATATTTTAAACCACCTTGTTCACTTATGCTTTGAAAGTGAATAGATGCAATATATGGATTGCATTGATATGAATCATTACTGTATTTCTTTTTATATACATCTAAAACTTCCTTTTCGTCTTTTTTCTTTAATAAAGTAACTTTATTTGGATATCTCCTTTCAAATTCTTCCAGAAGTAGTTTTGAATTATTTGGTGGAATGGAATTGCTTAACGTATACATAACAATGGCTTTTTGTCTTTCAAAACAATTTGTCCAAATTTTCGGTAACATCCAAATGTTGAGATTAGTATCACTTTCATTTCCAAGTATTGGAACTTCTTTAAATACATATGGTTTCGTTACAGTATGGCCATTTTGTGGTATTATGTATCTTTCAAATAGAAATATTATAATTGGAAATACGAATTCTAAGATAAGCCATACTTTTGATCTCCATAGTACAATTAAGTTTTTGTAGAGTAATAAAAATAAATGAGCAAAAAACATAAAGTACTTTTTTTATTTATTTGTTATCTCACCTATAAAGTTAGATAAATATATTAAAAATACAAATTTATTATATGGGAATATTTATAATTAAATCATTTAAAACATTTAAAAATAAAACATGAGTAATCAATATTATTTTTTAAAACACCGGTATGTTGTTTAGTTTATAGTACTCTATAGACGTTTAAAAATAAAGGAATATAAACAAAATATAATATTGTTAGCTACAAATAAACTTCTTACAACATTATCTCTAAATCATTGAATATTAATTTTTATTTAAAATTATTTAATTTGTATGAAACCACTATTATAATGTGTACGTATAAAACTAATCACATTTAAGCGAAGTACATTCGATAAATGAGAAAGAAAATTAATTCTAAATAAACATAAATTTAAATAATACATATAGACAAAATTAGACTCATTTCGCATTATTAGTAAATATAATCAGTTTTTTGTAAATGAAGAATTATCAATAGCACTAAACTGCATTAAAAAATTTACTACTGAATTCACAATTTTTTAAAGTTAACATTAAAAGAAACTATTCTCCACATAATTAAAAATTTGTTTTTCATTAATATAATCTACGATTACATAAATAAAAATTATAATCAAAATTACAAATTGATTTCAATATATTTCAAATGAGAACTTTATTAAAAAAAAGATGTTTATGAACAAATGATTAATCTTATTGATTGAAATACATTTTCCAAATTGTTTGTGACATTTGGTAGAAGATAGTATAAGTTATATACAATAGTACCATTCTTTCAAGGATAATTAAGATAAAGAGGTGGTCATTTTATATTGGAATAAAAAAATTATGGTATTAATTTAAAAATAATAATTTAGTTTGAAAAAAATTTAACAATATTTAGTTAGAAATTTTTATTTGAAAAAAAAATCAAATATTGTAAATAACTTACTTTATATAATTACTTTATAAGAATATTTGTTATCACATATTTGATACAGCATTGAGGCAAATTGTTGTAAAGTAAAATCACTTTACGCAGTTATTGAATTGTAAAATGTTTTTGTAGTTTTTTAAAAATTTATGATTTCAATTTCTGTTTAATAAGAAATTTCTACAATTAGAAATATTATAACAAAAGAGTTGTTTTATATTAATTTTAAATAACATTACTGTTGTTGAATCTCCAATAAGTAATAATTAATTTTTTAATTTGAATAAAATTTCAATGCTAGAATTTCTTAATAGTACTATACTGATATTACAGTTAATGCTTTGGGAAGTTAAATAAATTATCTATCATGAATTAAAATAATCATTTAATCATATTATAAATTTCTGAAATTTTATACAATTTTTGTCATAAAATATAAATGTTGTTAAGTAATTGAAATTCTCATAAGTTTTAAATATTAAATAAAAACAATAATTATATTACATCTACAATTAATAATATTTTATAACGTTAATTGTTAATTTCTTTAGTGTAATTGGCTTATAAAAACCTTAAGTTTCAAAGATTATGTTTTTAATAAATTATATATCACAATATTCATTTGTATAAATGTTTTATAACTTTGTAAATGATTTTTGTAACATATATTTATCATATAAACACCTCGAGATTGGATACAATATAACTATAATACAACTAAGAAAAAAATGGTCATACAAATTGGAAAAAGGTCGTTAAATTTCAGAAGATCCTTTTATCAAACACAGTGCTTACAACAAATTAGCAAAGATAACTAAAAAAAACAAAGTTTAATGTACAAGTTATCTTCATTTAACGCTATAATAAATTATTTTCATGTGAAAGATTATATATTAAAAAGGTACTGCCATAGTAAATCGTTTATAAAGTTACAATATATTAGTTAACAATATTATATCAAAAATATTTATACTTTTTTTTTCTTCCAACATGGTTTCAATTGCAAAAACATTTAAAGAATGTGGATTTGAAAAAGAATTCATAGAATACTTACATTCTATTGGATTTAAAGAACCAATAGGTTTGCAGCAACAATTAATACCTTTAATGGTAAAACAAAATTATGATATTATATTGAATGGAGGAGCAAGATCTGGAAAGACTATTGGATATGTACTACCTATAATAAATCAAATTATTAAAAATCAAAAACAAAGTGATTATATGATTTGTGGCAGGACCCTAACAGGAATAATTCTAATGAATCGTCCATCTTTAATAAAATCGGTTACACAACAAATTAATAATCTTTGTCAAGGTAAAAATACAATCTATCAATTTTAACTTATTTTATTTTAAAGGGTTAAACATTGGTATTATATCGGGAAATAAGAAAACTTTAGGTATCACTTCAACACAAGGTGTCGATATTATTGTTACTAAAGTTGAGATATTAAGAAAATATATTTTCACTTTAGGTTCATCTGTTTCAAATGTAAAATATATTGTCGTTGATCAAGCCAATTTATATTCAAAAGGAGAAGGGAAAAGTACATTAAAAGAAATTTATTATTATATACAACAATATGGTAATACTGATATTACATCTGTTTTTAGTTCAACGGATTTAAGAAGCGAACAGCAAAATCTAGAATATAATTTCCTTGGCGATAATGTTAAAATTATAAATAGCCTCCAATCACCTATAATGGTAAGAAATTATGGTACTAATCTCTTATCTCCTAAAACTAATTTTAATTATAATCAAAATTATCATTCAAATGAGCCAAACTATTGTGATAATTCAATAGTCAAAAAACGAACAATTCCCATTCCAATAGAGTACATTCCAGTACATGTATTCGATTATTTTAAAATGATATTAAAAACGGTTCTAAATATTTTTGAAGAAGATCCACATATGAACATAGTTATTTTCACACGAACAAGTCATATAGGCCAATATTTAAATCATTTATTGACTCAAATGAAAATAACAACTTGTTATATAAATGAATCAACCAATACCAATGATTTATCTTTTAAAACTATGAATCACAATTTAACTGGAACTACTTTTATAATGAGTGATGGGGTTCATGCCACTATAAATTGTGTAATTACAAAGCTTATAATTATTCATCAACAAATACCAACTACAAAAATGGTGTACCAGAAAAGAATTTCCATGTTCAATAATAATTCTATTCAAATAGTCAAATCTATTATTATGGATAATGAAGAAAAATTGGTTACTTTTGAAAAGTGTATTTCCTAATTGTGTACTTTAAAAAATGTAATTATATGATTGCTAAAAATACTTCCTGTTTAATTTAAATAAAAAATCAAAGTAAAATCTATTTTAACATGTAATTCTATCATTTCATATAAAGTATATTAAAAGAAACTTATATAATACACTAAAATCATTATAGAAAACCACACAAAATAAATAAAAGATAAATTTTGACAATTCTTCCTAAAATACAATAGAATGTCATATTCCTTTAAAAAAATTAAATTTTATTCAAATTTTTAAAATATTAAGCAAGAAAAAAATATTTTAAACAACACAAAATATTAGGCTGTCACAAAATTCGGTTCTTTTTTTTACAAAATTGTATATGTTTTACATTTTAAAATAGATGTAACTCTTTTTAATCTTAATGCTTTTGATATAATGTTAATCTTAAGGTTTAACTAATTTTTTTTAAAACACTATGAAATGCATTTGTAGAATTCAATTTCATGTAAGGTTGTTAAGTTTTAACAAAAATCATTCTTTTTAACAATCTACTAAACAACAATAAGTTTAAAAATTTTAAATTACTCATAATAATAATAACGGAAAGCCAAAAATTATTATTTAATAACACAAAGCATTAACAATTAAATATATTATTTTAGTATTTGTTCTTACTTAAAATTAAAATATGTAAAAGTTATTTTTCACTATAAATAAAAATCCATATAATTTTTGAAGGTTTTATAAGTTTGATTTTTAAAGGATGAGTTTTAAAGACTCTAAAAAAATTTAGGCTTTGAGATGAATATAATTTCACAAGAAATATAACTTATAGTAACTTAAAATATCGAAACATGTTTAAAGAGGTAGAATGATATGACAATAAATGCTCTTTGTAAGAATATTAATAATCTTATAGAAAATTAAATTTTAATCTTGTATTCTATAATTTATTGTAGAAAACAACTTAATATTTAAAATAAGAAAAATGTAATTAAAAAATAGAAACTTATTAATTTTTTGATCGCTGCTTTTAATTTTTATATACAAAATAATTGCGATAAAATCGTTTCGATTCAAAAACATTTAAATTTGTTACATTTTACGCAATTTGTGTTGTTTAATTTTTTGTGTGTATAGAAAAATATTTTTTTGAAATTTAACAATCTTATTCCATATAAAAGTAATTGAATGTCAACTCTACACCAATGATTTATAGTTTATTTCAGTATATCTACAATGGATTGTCAAAATTATGAAGATCAATTGAAATTAGACAAAAATAAAGGAAAATTTAAGGCTGTAGTATTAGTGGCTAGTGATTCTTGTTCAATTAACAGTAAGGAAGAAAAAAGTGGGAAACGAGCAAGTGAATTAATAGTACAAAAATTGGGTCGTATAATCTATAATACACCTGGTGTTGTAATTTCATCTGATGAGAAAGAAGAGCTTGTAAACAAAATGATTCATCTAGTAGACATTGAAGGTTATGATTTAATACTTACTGTTGGGGGTACAGGATGGAGTCCTAGAGATAATACACCAGAAGCGACAAAGATTATCATTGATAAGGAATGTAATGGATTAAGTCAAGCTCTAATAAATAAAAGTTTAGAAAAAACACCGATGGCTGCATTAACAAGACTTACTTGTGGAATTCGAAAAAATTCCTTAATTGTTAATCTTCCTGGAAAATTAAAAGCTGTAGAGGAATGTTTTGAAATTTTAGAAAATATAATAAGTCATGGAATGGATGTGTTAAAAAATAATTTATCTGAAGTTAATAATTTGCATGGTCCTAGATGATATCTATTATTGTAATTTTTCATATGATATTTTTTATAAAATAAACGTTCAAAAACACTAATTTCAAACATATTATGTCAACATTAAATAATAATAGTTTTAAATTTTCTAATCAAACAATTACAGCTTATCCCCAATATGGAAACTTTAAATCTATTAAATCATCTTCCTTAGGTAAAGCGTCACCTGAAAATAGCCCAAAAAATTCATCAAGTTTTCAAATCTCGTTACCTGTTAAGGAAAATCAAATACCATTTAATAATGTCACTACTGCTTCTGAATCAACAACTTTCCTTTTTTCAAGTGCGGCAAAAAGACTATCCGAAGCCTTTGTTTTTTGGAAGATGAATAGTTTAGCAAATTTTAGAATTCCATCACAAGAATTTGTTGTTTTAGAAAAGGAATTAGAAAAACAAGATATAAAAAATAGTAAATGTAAAGAAGCTCTTAAATGGTTAATAAATAATAATGGTGATTATGAAAATCAGTTTAGAAAATTTGGTATTTGTCTATATATTGTTTCTAAACACATATATGTATCAAAGCAAACAGCATTAGATGCTTTGTATGAATCTGCACGTCAAGGAGCATTAACATTTTCGGAACTTCAACATTCATATTACATTGATTTCATCAAAAAAATGGATCCAGATGTATCTTTAACTTTAGAACAACTGGCATTAATAATTAAAAAAATTTTAAAAAAAAGATTCCCTTAATTTGTTTAGAATTATGTATTATTCACAATTTAATGTAAAAATTAACAATATTGTAAATGCTTTATCATATGAAATATATTAAAAAAAATAAATCCATGAAAAAATTTCAATATATATTTTTAACAGTAAAAGTTTAATGAACATTAAAAATGGTAATACACAATGTAGTTTTTTTAATTAGTTTATTTATCATTTAATTTTTACAAATACATATTAGCAAAAATAAAACAAAAACTAAATCAACAAAATATATTTTAATTATGTTAGGTGAGTTTATTTTTAGATATATATTTCTATTATTTTTTAGACTATTTTTCACTACATGAAAAATTAATTTTTCCTTTTCAACAGGTATTGTTTTCTGTAACATTAGAGCATACCTTTTTACAATTAAAATCATAAATTGGATTATCAATTAACTCAGTTAAAGAATCAGAAAATGTGTTTAAATTTATATTCATTTTGTCAATCAAAATCCCGAGTTTTTTGTTCAATTATTTTAGAATTTTTACCGTGATCAGCAAACAAAGGCATTAAAATCATTGGTCTTCCATATGTTATTGTTTCAATCATACTACTCCATCCACCATGTGTAATAATTCCTTTGTAATTTTTATGCTTCATTAATGCAATTTGTGGTAGCCATTTTACTAAAAAAACATTTTCAGAATACTTAACCATTTCTTTTTTCTGATTCTCAAATTTGACTATAAATGTTATATTAGGAAATTTCTCAAATGCACTAAATAACGAATATCTCATTATAAAAGGCATATCTGAAGTTTTAGCTATGGAGCCAAATGTAACTAAAAAAAAGTAGTTCTTTTGTTGTATGATTTTTTTAAACCTTTTATCTAGCTCATTATTTGTTTTGTCAACAGTTATCCCTGCAACATTGTATATCATATTGGATGTTGGGGATGAAAAATCAAGTAATGGTAGATTATTAGCAATAATACTCTGTGATGTACTGGCAATATTCCATACATTATCTATTTTACTCATACTTTCAGGAAATTCAATTTTAAATATATCAGTTACTTTTATTTTTGAAAAATAAGTATGTATTCCTTCAGTCACAATAGCCGTTAATAAATTTAAAATTCTTTCCGAAAAGTTCATTATATCTCCAAAAGGGGAGAAAAGTTCTGAGACATAACTTAATGGATAATTTACTCCTACTGTTTCAGGTTGCAGTCTATATATATTTGTTGCTGATAGCCAGTGAATATTTTTTATTCCTAAGGTTTTAAATAGACCCAATCCACATGAATCATACTGCTCAACAAAACCGATTTCAAAATTCTCATTAATTAATGACTGTATTAAGTTTTTGTTATTAATCAAATTATAACATCCGTAGGTTAAAATTGATGAAACTTTAATTAATTTATACAATATTTTTGGATTTAATAATGAACTATCTTCATAAGGACCTGGGTTTTTCCAAAGTGTATCTGGGAATATTCCATTATCAAGACCAATGTTTATTCTTCTTCGAGATGTTGAATTTGAAAAATTTATTTTAACTAATGGGTCAATATCTGGAAGAAGTATTGTCTAAAAACTTATTATTTTTTTGTCGTTCTAAACTTACGACATCTAAACCATTATCAGCTAATGATTTTGCAATTTTCTGATTAAACGCAACATGACTGAATGATAAAGTAGGAACATAGAACAGAATCTTTTTATTTTTAGCTTTGGTGCTGTTACATTTTAAATAAGAATTACTATGTAGCAAAGAGGTAGATAAATTGAAAAATAGAATAATTAAAATAAATTTTAATAATATTTTCGATGATATTAACATTTTATGGTTTACTTCAACAAATAAATGTTATGTTAAAAATTTTTAATCGAGTTATATTTATATTTACTTTAAAGAATTCTTTACTTGACTGTAGCCAAAGTATATTAACTGTGCCTCTTTTATCAATTTTTACAGGAATGAGGTCGAAATTATTATACTTTAACTTAAAAGGTCATATACATATGATCCTGATAATCAATTTTATCCACTTTAAAAGGTAGTGAAGATTTTAATTTTATTGTTAGACAGAAAAATAAACAGTTTGAATTCTTAGATTGAAGGACAGTAAATATAATGATACACGTAACTAAAAAATACACTATAAGTTAAAAAATACCTCAACAATAACATGCAACATTAATCCGAGTAATTACACCTGATTCAAACATTTTTTGCCTTAAAATATTTTATTTATAACCTAGTTTTTCGCTATTACCGTTTGAAAAAAACAGTTATAATTCACATGCTTATACAAAAAAACAAAAACATATATAAATATTATTTATAGTAGAAAAAAATATTAATCGACAATAGTATTATTTTTAGTGAATAAATTTATCATTTTCCTTGCTTAATCATTTGAGAAAAAGACATTTTAGGTTTTTCATCATCCCAATCATCCTGTTGGCAGACTTTAGACTGTACTCCAACAACTGCAGAATGCTTATATTCTTCAACTGGAAATTCTTCAAATTCCTCTTCATTATCGATATGAGCCTCAACGGCTTCTTTTTCAGCAGCTAATGTTTTTAAGTCAGTAGAAGACATTACCTTAGAAATTCTATAAATAAATAAAAAATAAATATATACGTACAACGTAAATTGACAACAAAACAATCGTGATAAGAATAATTGGATAATTAATTAAATTAACAAGATGACAATTTTGTAAGGAATAACAATGAGGAAATTTTAACAACAACAATCTGTGAGTGTGAAATTCGTTAATATAATGAAAACTAAAATATCATCATATAACGAAAATAAACACACAATAAACTTTATACCAATTTAATTAAAGTCATTTAAAAAACTATTTTTTGTATTTCAATGGATTCTTTAAAAAATGATGAAAACACATTTAAAGAGCCGTTTCCTATAGAAAATTATATTTTTCGTCAACCACCTGGTTGTGCAGATGATACAGATTCTGATGACGACGAAATAAATTCGTAAGTTTTCATTTTTTACAATAATTTATAAATAATCATGTAGAATTATAAATAGTAAAAAAGATTTCGACGCCTTAGAAAGAGGTAGAAGATCCAGAAGTTCTTCGGTTTGCTCTGTCAGTTCTGTTATTGATGACTATATTCCAGAACAATGGATTTTAAAAGATTTTTATCTCCCTGATAATATTACAATGAAAAGGTTAGGAGAAGTTTTGAATATTATTGAAACTGTTGTCACAATTGGGAACACAGAAAAGTGCAATCAAATTGTGAATTTAGAAAGTAAAGTTTTTAATGAAGATAGGCTCTGTATTGGAGTAATTTACGATGTTATGGGATCAATTTCTGATCCAATCTATTGTTTAAGATTCGACACTGCATCACGTGCTCACTCCGTAAGAACTGGACAAACTTTGTATATTGCTGAGTCCGCAAAGGAATTTACAGAAACAATCTTCAAAGAGGCGTTTGAATCGATGAAAGTTGAAAGTGAATGTTCAGATGATGATGAGTTTTGATATTTTTAGTGTCATATGTATAGTAAAGTGATATAATTTGTTGATTCTTTTGTTTATGTACAAATGTTATTTTTCATAAAAATGTATAAAAAAGTAGGGTTTCTTTTGTATTAGTTGTTTTTGAGGAGGAATGCATACTAACTCTATTGAGGCTAGTGTACTTACTTCCGTTTTTAAAATAGTTGACTTTAGTATTCACTATTTTACAAAAAATAAAACTTTAATATTTGTTTGCACTTTATAAATTTTAATCTCAAACAATTGAATTTTTGCTATTTTAGAAGATATTCATTTTTAAAAAATAAGTACTACTATCATTTCGAAATTTATTTTAGTCACTAGATTAAACATTTTTCATGGAAAAAAAATGTATGTACACATTGTATATTAAGTCGAAAAATAAAAATATAATTTCGATAATAAATAATGGTTTATAAAAAGTTATAAAATATGCAAAAGATATATACGATGTTTAAAAGAACGTATCGATAAGAAGTAAATCATAAAAGTTGCCTTGAAAAATAACATTTAATCGTTTAAATGCTTGTGGTCCTTTGGGAAGAAGTTTATTTAAAACTGCTGATTAACATTAGTGCCAGTGTTATGATTATGTTTTATATATTGTAGATCGAGAGTTGAAAGTTAGCTATTGAAATCAATAGTAAGATTAAAAAATTAAATATCATTTAATAAATTTCTACAATGTTCACACGTGAGGAATCTAGAGTTCGATTAGGACGTATTTTCAAGTTACTAGATGCTACTATATTAGAATATCAACATCCTATCACTGGTTTATTTGAAAATAATCCTACTAATTTCCCAAGTAAGTAATAATATAATTGTTTGAGTACTTTATATTAAGATCATGCTTGGGTTCGTGATAACTTATACGCTGTACAAGCACTATGGGCTTTATACAGAGCTTATAAAAAATGTGCCTATTCGGATGAGGAAATGGAAAATGTAAAAAAATTGGATATAGTTGGTAATTTTAATATTTAAGTTATAAGTGTATTTTTTTAGCATAAAAATT